>OX638310.1:49258486-50508486 GCA_951812415.1 Beris morrisii | reverse complement strand
AGACCCTTGGTCTAATCTCTATATCATCCCAAACCAAATATTTTTCACTCATGTTAGCATCTCGAAATAAATATCTATCTATCTATCTATCTATCAATTCATTGTTAATGCTGTTTTCTAAATAATTATTTTAACTTAATTTACATGATTATTTTAACAAATATATCGGCATTCGTGATAGTTTATACTTCCGTTTTACTTCTGTTTGGAGGTCGAAAATCGAAAAATTGTGAAAAATGTTTCTCGACGCTTATATAAAAGGCCGGTAGATATAAAATTAATTTGATAACTTGATATAGTTAAAAGAAATTACGAAATTCGTGAAAATGTGGAAAAAACCGCTTTTCACGGATATTTTTTCTTCCATCTTGTACGCCAATAATAATCTGAACTTTTTTGCTTTAATTACTACTGTAGTATATCTACATATACGTACTAAGTTTCAACTTTCTCGCATAAGTCGTTTCTGAGATACAATAAAACAAACTCTTTGCCATACCTTACTACCTCTAACAATAATTTTATTTTCTAGGATGTCTTTAGATTCAAGATTCAATCAATATTTATTAGTGTTTTTCGCTTATGTCTACCATCTTATAATTTATCGTTTAGAGAACAGATAATTCAATATCTTAGCAGCTAAATTAAACCTAGTTAGCACAGCAAGGTAAAAACATCTACGAGAATTTTAGTGACATAAATTCAAGGTAAAATTTCTACAAAAAACTTTGTGTAGTGGGCTTAAACATAACTATATATCGAATTCTAAATAGCATATTAAAGTTGTAAAAGCGGTAGTTTGATCTCTTATCACTAAATTTCATATACTGTTAAAAATGTATATTATATTGAATAAAAATCTATCTATCTATCTAAACATAACTTACAAACTAACTTAAATTAAAAGAAAACAAAAAAATAGTAAAAGACAATTAATTAAAATTGAAAAGCAATATTTAACTCCAAAACATGTCAAGTAGTGGATTATTATAGGAGTGATAATAATAGCGGATTGTTGACTAGTTCCAGCTTAGTTACGAAAGATGAATATCTGATTGCAACTAATTCAAGAACAGTTTAGTGCTCTTTAGCTTCTGCATGAAGACTTCTAGTAGAGAAGAAAAATGGCCTCTTCATTATCATTTTAAGGCACTTATTTTGGGAAACCTGAAGCTTTTTAATATGTGATTTTGCACAATGACGCCAAACAGGAGAGCTATATGCAATAATAGGTTCGATTACCATTTTAAATAATAGAATCTTATTCTCTTTGGAAAGTTATGATTTTCTATTGATTAGAGGATACAGAGCATACGTAGCCTTGCTGACTTTGAAACATATGTTTTCTATGTGACAGCAAAAAGAGAGTTTCTTATCTAACATAACACTAAGGTAATTAAGATTATCGGACCACGGAATATTTTGACCAATAAAATTAATTACGTTTCCTCTTTTTGGTAAAAAACATAGCTTGTGTTTTCGCGGGATTTATTTTAATTTTTCACCGGTGGTAGAATTGATAAAGACTTTGGAAGTATAGTTCAAGTACACTGCTATTATCGTGTCAGGATCATTTGAGCTAGTATAGACGCAGGTTCTGCAAAGGTTGCTAGTACGCAATTTGGATGTTATGGGATATCTGCTATGTAGATATTGAATAGCGTTGGGCTTAGGCATGATCCTTGTGGGACCCCTGCAGATATTTGGCGACTGTCAGAGTAGGAAGAGTTAATTTTAACTATAAATTATCTATTTGATAGGAAAGACTGAACAATTTTCACTAGATACATCGGAAGTGATAGTTTAATTAATTTAAAAATTAAACCTTCGTGCCAGACTGTATCAAAAGCTTTTTCTTTGTCAAGCGTTATCATACCCACAGATTTTCTTTCATAGAACGTATCCTTAACGAATTTCGTGACTCGAAATAGCTGATGACAAGTTGAGTGACCTTTTCTAAACCCGAATTAGAAATCTGGAATAGTTTTGGTTTAGTCCAGAAAGGATTGTATTCGCTGAAGTATAATCTTTTCAAATGCTTTGCTTATAACCGGAAGTAAACTTATTGGCCTAAAGTTTTGTGGGTAACTATGATCTTTACCCGGTTTCGGAACGGGAATAGCTATGGCGTGTTTCCAAGTAGGGGTAGACTCCTCTTGTAATCCTATATATACACAAACTAAATTTTATCTTCCTGGTACATACAACTGGCTCAAAAGATATTGAAATCCAAAGTTGTTTACCGCCACCCCTACACCAACCTACCGTCTTTTTGAAAGCTGAAAAAAAATTCTCTCGAGATAAAAATTAATTTTCGTATGGTCCATATGGTGGGTAAAATTAAACTTAAAATTTCAAGATCTCAAAAATCGTGGGCCTGAAACCTGCCACTTTAAAAAAAAAATCTAAAAATACTCCCGACTAATTTTTTGGAATGAGCTGCGATAAAACGGCGTTATAACTGATAATTTTACGCTCAAACTATTGGCAGATTTTAGAATTATCAGTTTCAGATATGTAATATTTACCATCCCGGAGATGAATAATTGGAAAAAAATGTCCAACCTGGGCCCACCACAACGACTACAAAAGAATTCATTCCTGAAAAAATTCCCAACAAATCGACGTTCTGCGGAAATATGAACGAGTTTTCGGTACTCCAAAGTATTTTGGGCACTTAAAACTTTTTGATAAAGTGCCTTTTAGTATAAACAATTCGATTTAATTGCTTGTTTGTTGCATATTTGTGTAAATGTCACTATAACCGTTGATAATAATTCGATGGTATGATGATGAAAGGTGCCACCACTTAGGCCAACAAGAGGTCTGTATCACGTTTGCCTGGACCAAGCAAACGTGATACATTTTTAGCTCCTACCTTCCTACTAGGCAAGCATAATTGCTACATGGCTGCAACCTCTTCCTCAAGCCGGTCAGTTTTTTAAGGAGTCCTTTCGGTTTCCCCAAGCCTGCTCCGCTCGCGATAGCATAATCTATGTACAACCTAATACCTTTTTTCACCTGAATCACAGACAATATAATACCCATGACGAACAGCCATAGGGAAATGTGTATCAATTTATCCAATGTACAAATCCTGCAAGTTTTGATCAATAGTACCGCCATTAGTAAGTTTGTTCAATATTGCATTGTATACAAATGAAATGGATCTAAGCATTTTTTACTAATGTGATTTTTTTAATAAATTCGATCCTATATTTCATTCAAAGCGAAAAATTTATCTTGTATTTCAAACGATCGTTTAGCCAAAAGTCGCTAGCTGGCAAACGTTTGTCATCTAATTTTTCAAAATTGGTATGTATGTATATTTGTTTGTACCTGTATCTTATGCATCTTATGATATTCATATTTCATATTTAATGCAATTTATATTTAAAAATTCTATTAAGTATAAGCTGTTACAAAAATATTTAAAATTTAAAGGTCTTAATTGTTTTTTTTTATAAATAATTTCCTTTACAATATTTCTTACCTTAACTTCTCCTCATATTTTTGTATTTCCTTTGTTCTTATTTTTTAATTATTTTATTCCAATTTCGCTATCTTTTTACTTTGGATCTATTTTTACTGTTTCACTTCACTTGTTTGTTTTGATTATTTATTACTTATTTTTGGTTGTTCACTACAAATAAGTAATTATTATTAAAATTTTTGATTTCAAAATTGTTTATAAACGAAATTTAAATTTAAATTAAATGTAGTAAAAAATGAAAATCATGAGTTTGCCTAATTTTCATAATATTTATAATTAAACATGAAATAATTTTTGTTGCCACACACTAACTATAGTTTCAGAAAAAACTTTATTTATATGAGATTATACATTTATTATTCTACATACACTAAATGTTTTTTAGAAAAATTATAACTATGTATAATTAAAAAATATCAATACAATTTTTTATTATCACTAAACAGTACAGACAACATTCGAAATGTATTAGCTTCTCTCTGTTAATCTCAATTAATACTGAAAATATAAAAAGTCACAGCATTTGCATTATATAATAGTAGTAGTACGTCTTAAGTCAGTATCAGGGTTGTATCTGTGTTTCATCTCGAATGAACCTTGTCTGCTTCTATTAATTCCAGTTCAACTTTATTGTCTACAATAAAGATTAGAAAATGATATGTTTGTCTTTACGGGATTTATCGAAATTAGTATGCGCATACTTGAGTTGGAGTACCAGGAAAACTGCAAATAAATCAGAAGTGACTTTACTTTTATTATAAATAATTGCATCACATCAGTTCAAGTGTTCAATTATTCTATAATAATAAAGAGTTAACGAGAAATTGTAATGCTATACAGTTTTTTTTTAATTCTTGCGAAATATTTACCTTGTATCTAATTACGAAATAAATTCGTGCAATAATTAAAAATTCTGATTTTAATTCTGAAATATTTCTTACTTCTCGAATATAATATTATCCGCACATTGTCCTAATTTCTAAGATTACTTATTCACCTATCTACAAAAAATTTGATGGAAACCGGTTTCAAATGCAAATTATAATGGAACATACTTTCGACAACGATTTAATATTCCTATTTTGCAATTTTATTGGCATTTATGTTGCAGTAATATCGGTAGAGGAGGATAATAAAGAAATCGTATCAAAAATTGGCTCAAGATAGTAGACGTGTAGATCTTACACAACTAAGTTAGTGACCGAAATGTTTATAGAGTAACGGAAAAGTGAAAACTGTTTTGTTTATATTTAAATTTAAAATTCTGAAATTTGCTAAGATACTAATAAAACAAAAAATTCCGAAACTTTATACATACCTCCTCCTTAAGAACACCGTTTTAAAATTTCTATTTTTGATTATAATTTCGGTATGTGTGATAAGAAAATTATATTTTAAAGCATTATTTCTAAATTTAATTTACACTTTAAAGTAGAAAAATCGCAAGGCTTAGACCAGTCCTCAACGATATTGCTATTATTTTAATTCCGTCGATTTCCTTTACCACCTTGTACCCTGATTCTCATAAATTTTATAGAGAACTTGCCGCTTCCCGCGGCTACGCTCACGTTTGTATGTTGCTATACTATCGAAACTGAAAGGCCATAGCGATTTCCAATCTTGCTTCCCGTTTGTTTCTTCCGTTGCTTCCCGTTTGTTTCTTCCGTTGCTTCCGTTGTTCCCGTTGCTTCCTTTGTTCCTGTTGCTTCCGTTACTCCCGTTGCTTCCGTTGCCCTCGTTACTCCCGTTGCTTCCGTTGCTCCCATTGTTCGATTTTGTCCGACGTGCGCTGAAAACACACAAACTGTCGTTAAACTACGAGTATATGAAACACACTCATTTGTTTGTGTCGCTCGCTACCTATTGTAGAATAGTATTACTAATATAGAATGCTTCGCGGGCGTGCGCTCAACATATCAACAAAGTTTCATCGCAATCGGATGAATGGTATAGGAAGGCACATACGGGAAAAACAAACCAACAATTAGAGCAACAGGGTTCTAAAATCGCGAAAAAATTGCAAAAATGTCGAAAAAACAATTGTTTTTGATTCGATCAGTGCCAAACTTCACAGGAACCATCCCGGGACTATTCTACATGTTCCCTGAAGGGAGTCTATAGGGAACATGCATACATACATCCTCTTTTATATATGTAGATAGTTTTTCGTAAATATCTCGACGCCACAGCCACATATCGGGTCCAAATTTTCCTAATGAATTTATTTTTATTTAAGTAATATATAGTATAATGTGAATTTGAGCCAAATCGTACCATAAATACGAAAAATCGAAATATCTCGACTGGAGTGCCACCTACCAGAAGCAAAATTAATAGAAACCTTCTTGCAGACCATACTAACACATTGTCCAAATATGGTGTCAATGCGTCTAGCGGTTCTCGAGTTTTAGACACACGTACCCCGAACGAAAATTTGTATACTCTAGATGAAATCATATAGAGTATTATAAGTTTAATCCAGCCCGAAAAGTTTGTAACGCATAGAACCGAGCCTCGGACGAAAAAAAGTTATATTTTATTTTGTGTTTAGTTGTGGCCAAAAACCTCAATTCCGTTTGCTGTCCGTCCGTCCGCCCGTTTGCACGATAACTCAAGAACGCGTTGGCCTAGGAAGTTGAAATTTTGTCATCACCTGTAAAATGGAAAAAGTAAGGCTAAGTTCGTTAATGGGCGGTATCCTTCCACTCCTTCGGGTACCTCCCATACAAGAGTCCTTAAAACACGTATTCACAATTATAGCTCGAATGCTTCAAGTTCGGAGCTTGAAATTTTGAATACTTAAAGTTTACCATGTTTGAAACGAAAGTTCCGAATATGATGCAAATCGAATGAGTCCTTCGTGTAGCAGCCTACAAAAGTCCTTCAAAAATTTATACAAGTTACAGAATCCACTATAGCTCTAGCACGAGTTAAAGTAGGGATTCAAAATTTTACAGGAATTAGTTTTATATCAAAAGCAAGACCGAGTTCATTAATTAGCGCAATCCATCAACTCCTTCGGGTAGCTTTCATACAAAAGTTCTTAAAACACGTGTTCACCAATATTGAACGATAAGTTACGACTTTGAAATTTTGTATACGTTGATTTTATAATATTCGCAGCTGAAGGTATTGATATGAAAAATATTCCGTAAGTCCTTCATGTAGTTGCCATACAAAAATTCTGTAAAAATGTCCCAACTTAATTTATGGAACTCACTATAACTCAAGAAATCGTTTAACCATCCATCGAGTAGCCACTATACAATAGTTTCTACCTGCAAATAAAAGGTCATGCAATAATTGTATGTGCACTCCTCATTCTTTTGATATATTCCCAACTAAAATATAAATCGGAGTATTTCATCTAGTTATATATTAAGATTTGACAATTGAAGCCCTTGGAACAACAAAGGCTCAACTCATTTTTCCAACAATAGAGAAAACATGCCTTTTCTGACCTTTTATTGCATTAAAAAATTTTTATGATTTCATTAAAATTATTAAGGATATTATTAAATCATAAGGAGTTAACTACATCAGCAGAATTTCGTCCGATTGCAATAAGAAGTCAGAATGAACAAGCCCTCTCATGCTATTAAAAAAAAGAGTTGTCCCCTTATTACACCAAGGGCTTCAATTGTACGAATTAAATAAAAAAAAAATATATATAATAATTTTTTCAAATTTGCTTACTAGTCCGATTCAGCAAACGAGAGAGTTAATAAATGAAATAAATACCGTAGACAAAAATGAAAATAAGAACAAATTCATTCAGTACCAAAATTCATCAGTAAACTTTCGCAGAATATTTAAAATCTAAAGAAATAATTTCCATAATTTAACATTTTTCTAATTACGAAATATGGATAAAAAAAAAATTAAAAGTTGTATAACTTAAAAATTATAACTTGTTCCTTATCAATAATTTATAAAAGAACTATATAATTCGGATCTTATTTGTTTTCGAAATATTCGTAAAAAATCAATTCGAAAATAAGAAAAAGGGAACAGTATCTTCAGAGTTGTTGTAAATTTAAAAATCAAAATTTCATAGATTATCAAGAACATAACTTTCGTATTTTTTCATTATTTGATTTTTGTTTGTTTGGTATTTAGTATATACAAATTTATTTAAAAATGTTTTCATCCTTTAGACGCCAAGGGTTCTTTTAAAATATGGTTACACCTACTACATGATAATGTATGAAAGCTTAGAGATTGCAAACTGTATTCTAAAAGCGGCATATACCTGTACCAAATTCAAAATGGACGAAATCTACTTACTTCATGATGTAGCCAACAAAAAATGCAATTGAAAAATTATCAGTCCTTCAGCCATCTGCTTGAAGGTTGAATTGGTTTTTAAAAATGTAAAATTGTTCCGATAGATTCCATTAAAATACCCTCAAGTTTTCTAGACGATCTTTTGCGTAACAAATTAGGAAGGCGTTTATTTCTGAACTATTTTCACTTTTTAAATTATCGCAATCTTTAGTTATCATACGTTCAGACTGGTATCCAGATTTTACTGAGCAAAAAACCGTTCGTATTATGTGGTACATATTTTGGATCGTGATATCAGAAATTTACAAAACTGTTTCGGGCAGAAGCTCGTAAATGAAATTTAATAGGTTTTTTATAACAATTGAAAAACTTGATTCCAACAACTTGAAGCTACATAGTTTGAGGTTAAGATATGTGCCGAACATTTTAATTTTTAAAAACAATTGTATCGAATACAAACTGAAGAGTAGCTATTAAATGTTGAGGCAAGTATAATTTGACTTATAACCTACTTTTGACAATCCATAATTAAATCAGGATCGAAAATACCAACTTCAATCTCTTAAAAAATGTCATTTACGAACATTTACATATTTTATAAAACGGTCTATTTTCATTGGAAATTGGAGGATATCATCGATCACACTGTGGATCATAAATTTTAATTGATTCGATTCAACTCTGAAGTGCTCTTATTACCCTCGATCATTGATAATGTTATCTCGCTATCGTTTCAAACTCAGAACAATTCAATCAAGTCGCGATCAGACTTAATCCAATTGCGCAAATTTCATGATGAAGAGACATTGTCCTCTCTTCCGGCAATCTGTGGTCGAGTTGTGCGAAATAAATGACTGTTTTGGGTCACCATTTATACGAACAGTCGAAACTTTTGGTTGTTTGTTCTACACTAAATTGAATTAAACTATGTCCAGTTCACTCGTATGTGTAGATCATAAAAATAATAATAATAATCGCGAAGGTGTTAACGAGCCTCAAATTGAATGATTGTATTCAAAAAATTATAGTTGAATTGTCGAGAAATATATAATGGTCCGAAATTCGTTTGCCTAAAATAAACTTAGGGTCGTTGTTATTATACGAGGTATTTTAATAAAAATTTATTACGAAAAGTGTCCGTGAGCTGAAGTACAGTAGAGAATCTTATCGTCTGTAGAGTAGAAGAAATGTACGAGTATCGTTCAGGAAATTACGCAATTGTTCATAAAATCTTCGAGTGGCGGATGCATGGCTAGGACAATAATGTAAATATCTTTTGAGCCATGGAGAGCTTAATGGATAGAAATTTATGATTTCGTGTCACAATTCCTGACCATGAGCTATTCACTTATTAACAAAGTTATTCGCTGGTCAATGAGTGGTTTGATAGAAGAAATTTGTAGTTATTATATCAAATTTAATTATTAAAATTTTAATATTATAGTATATTTTTTTTGCATAATTTTCTGAAATAGAATAAATAGAAATATTTATATGTATATGTATAAGTTTGCTATTTTACATTCCTTGTAAAAAGCTTAATACTATTTTCATATCCTTAGGTCCATCTTTCCAATCAATACGGCTATACTTATGACCTTTGGAATTAGTACTCCCAATTTTCAATCTTAAAGACTATTAGAACTTAAATTCAGAATACTTAAAAGGCAATGGCAAATGAAGGAAAAGTTATGATGAGGAACCTACATGAATTTTTCAAGTTATAATTATAAAATGTAAAACGATTGTAAAAAAAGAACGAGTTAACTGGGAAACGAACTTCAGTCTTGGATTAGAGTATACAGCTAATTCGAACTGTGTTGGCGCGTAAATGAGAACATCCCCATAAATTCAAATATAAATAATTGCAAAACAAAAAGGATCATTCATTAACAATATGTTAGATCAACGAGTAGTTTGAGATTAATATTGCTCAATCAATAAGTGAAACGAAAGTGGAAACTATTTTCAACAGTTTGGTTCATTTTTAACAAAAGAATGTTTGTAACAATATTTACTGCGGCAATATTGTGACGAACATGTCGGAGATATTTATTGAATTAAATTGTATTACAATCAATAATTTTGTATACATAGGTGCGTGTTCAGTTTGTAAAATAAATTTGAATGTGATAATTTTTGAAAAAAACACAACTGGACATTTGCGTAGAATTTTATTTACAGAATTAGATGATTGAGATTTTCGAAGAAATGCAATCATTGGTCTGTACCAATTTTCGTCAATAACAGACTGTTAAATTGAGGGCATGATCCATCAAATCAGATGATATGATTTGCGTACTTGACATACAAGTGCGTGGATAAATATATCACGCTACTGTTAAATTTCTTGTTTTCAAATGGAAATAAATGGTAAACAAACTTGAAAAAATATTAGGTACCTTCATTAAAAAAAATATTGTAGGAAATTTAGTATTGTTGTATAATAGTTGCCAAATGTTTACATCGATATTAAGGATTTAAATTTTGTATTTAAAAGATGAAGACGTACAAAAGGTAATTTTAGGGCAGTTCTTGTAATTCAACTTTTTACAAAAATACCAGTGAACTAGCTATTTCCTGTGAAAATCGAATTCTTATGTAAATTCATTAAATATTAAAAGGTTATTTAAAGGTTACTATGCCTAACTGACAAGCTATAATAGGAGGCTATTGGAATGTTATTTTTTAGGTTGTCAGTCGCATAGTAACCTACACCGTATCTCAGCATTAAACGTGTTCCAGACTTCTACCCATAAAATAATAAAGTTGCGGCCAGACTATTGGCAGATTTTTTTCCTATTGACACAGAATCACCTTGTATAAAATAGGAAAATCGGATATAAAATTAAATCCGTTGTTGTGTTTGTATTTGTGTCTGGAGTTAGTAAAATAGTTTAACTGCTGCGATCTGGCATGAAATCTCACAACGAATAAACTTTTAAAAATTTTTAGGACAAAAAAACATTTGTGAAAAAATTTAAAAGAAGTAGAAGAATTTTTACAAGAAGAAATTCAAAAATTAATCAAATGTCACCTAAAAGTGAATGATAAAATTTTTAGATAACTTATAATGGCTACGTAAATTCCGTAGCCGCAATAAATAAAGTTATTGTTATTTTTTTGTCCAATATTCAGTTCTCCTGATTTATTGATGATATCGATATTATCTTGTTAAACCGTGCTAATTTTTTTTGGTGGATTTTTAACCCACATTTGGTCAAATTTATGATAAATTTTAATATTCAACATAGCCTTTTGGCACAGAAATTTTAATTTTCTGTACCAAAAGGCAGATAGAGAAAACGATTAAATGCAATGTTTATCATTTATCTTTATTGTAAATTTGAATGCTGTCATCGTAAAGCATAGCCCGTATTAAAAAATATCGGGAAAGACAAAAAACTTGCCAGGTTTGTAAATACCTGTTGTCATTTATTTACATATTTTCATGAAAGGTTTGAAATATAGTAACGAGCCTAAACAGCAGTTTAAACTGAAACTTGTTTGGTAAATTTAAATAAAATTAAGAAAATCTAAATAATTTTTTCTTCAAAAATATTTAGTGACATGGTTTTGGTCTTAGGGAAACGATGTTGCGATGATTACTATTTCAAATAAAGTGCAGAAAATTTATTTGATATGTTAGTATAAAAAATTAATATTAAAAGAACCTATTAAAATAAACAATATCAGAATCATATTGGTCCAAGAAAGTAGTGACGGGCTATGAAAAATATTTATTTCTGTATCTGATGGACTGCTAATGTTAAAAAATGTAAACTTGGATTTACGATGCAGAATATCAATTCTGAGTTGAAGAGAGCACGGCTGTCCCTTTTTAAAACGTAGTAAGAACTTTCTAGTAAATTTTATAGGTGTGCTCAAGAACATACTCTTACGTAGTCCTACTTAATTAATATTACTGATCCAATATCTTGAAGTTATTCATGGATATTATAATAAACTATTGATATTTATTCTTGCGGGAAGAGAAAAAATATTTTATTTGTACTTAGGTACTAGTTTTTGAAATAGGACAGCCAAGCATAGAAGTTGCAATAAAAAAACTTAATCGGAAATTATGTTTCACATCCCAAGCATCTTTTAAGATATCAACATTTTTGCGGGAGATAAACGAAATTTTATATTTGAAGAACTGTTTTTGCTTTTGAAAAAACTTCGTACTTTTAGATAACTTATCTAATTAAATATAATAAAAATATAATATTTTGTGAAAAAAATTGTGTGCGAGCTAGGAATGTTCTTTTTTATATATGTATGTAAAAAACTTGCGATTATAAAACTAAAGTGGGAGAAATAGCGTAGAATTGAAATTATGCTTTCTATATCAACCACTAAAAACATTGTATGATCTTGAAATCGATATATACTTGTATATTAAATTCACTGAGAAGATCCCTTTTGTTGCTGTAAATAATGTTGGCGCAAGGGGAGGGTAAAGGAGAGTATAAAAAAATATACTAAATAACAAGAACTACTCGTGGTGCATATTTGAAACCTGATAAATCTAGAGTACCTGAAAAAATTTGCCAAGGTGTAACTTTATTATTTTTTAGTTATTCAACGGAACACGTTTAAAGGGAGCTTGTAGGGTGAAAAAAGAAAAAGAATCAATTTTTGGTTTTCGACTGATTATTAAGATTTATAGTTTTCCTGATAAAACAAGACCAAATTCGCGACATTTGGGTGCCGGAAAGAGCATAAAAATAAATTTCAAAATTAAAATGGAAAAATTCAAAAATATTTTTCAAGTTAATCAAATCTATATTACTCATATCATCTGATGATTTTATTGCCAAATGATAAAAATTAGTGTTACCACCGTTATTTTACAAAATATAAAAAAGACTAGAAAAATTACGAAATTTATTAACATAAGATTCTCAAAGAAATGACGCACAGCCGACATGCAGCAGACACATTGTAGTCGTAAACAAAATGGTTTCGTAAAAAATCATGTTTTTTGAAGCGTTTGCCCCATTTTCTCGCCAACTGCTTATCAGAATTCATTAATTTTTTTTTGTTTTGTTTGTTTTGGATAAAAGAATTAGTTGATCGAAGATTATCAAATTTAAATAACGCAGTATCGACTTGTAGGCCATAAAGAAATGTTCAAAAGTAACAATCGTTAAACAGCTGTTATAAAAAAAGTCAAGCGATTTTTTAAAAATGCTTCGACCAAGTAGTAGTACTAACAGAGTTTTACAAATAAAAAAAATTTAGAGCGGTACGATTGACGATTTAATAGAAAATGGGTCTCAAAAATGGTAATTTTTGCACTCCCTACAAGCTCCCTTTAATGCTGAGGTGTACGGTGCAAGTTAATATCCGTGCAAGTCAATAACGTTTCAAATAGCCGTTTTAAATAGCCTGCCAGTAATTTTTTAGAATATCAGTCTGGAAGGCGTTTATGCTGACGTGCAGTACAAGTTACCCAAAAAATAGAAAAGTTGCTCTCAGACGGCTAGTATGTTTTACATTTATTTATGTTTTTAATTTAAATAAAATCATAGAGGGTAAAGTATCGACATAACCCCTTAAGGGATGTATAGGAAAAACTTCTGAAATCGATTTTTATGCAATTATATATTATAGAAAGCCCGTTCAAGCAAAAAAAAACTATTCGAGATCTAATCAGACCTAAGATATATGTCGGAATTCGTAAAAACTTACTCAGTCACTTTACACCCCCTTAGGAGTTGAATAGCATAAAATACGGCAAATAATTCTTAGTTGATTATAGAAGTAAAAGCGAAATCGATATCTTATTAGACCAATAAGATTTGTTGGAATTCGTGAAAATTTACAAAACCATCTTAAACCGCCTTGAAGGTGAAAATAGAAAAATGCGTCAATTGGTTTTAATGTGATTGTGTATAAAGCCTACAGAAGTAAGAGCAAAATTGATATCTCACTATGCGTATGACGTGAAAATTAAAATTGATATGACAAAATTCATGAAAATGAATACAACCCCTTTTCACGGACAATTTTTATGCCTCACCTCCGTACACCAATACAAATCTTATTTTTTTTTTTTTGAAATTATTTTTCTAGTATATCTACCAAATATTTTAATTTCTTTCTGAGATTAGAGACGTCAACTCTTAGCTTTCTAGAAATAAAAATCCAATTTTTTTGTTTTGTCTCAACCCTCACTACCCCCACAACTTAACCGCCAAAATTGTTACAGGATGTCTACTGGACTTAACTCCTATAAAAATGCTATGATCATATCTGAAATTGCTCTTAAGATATACACAAATGGCTCTTTCCTCCACTAACCCCCTCAATAATTTTACATTTGGCATATCCCAGAAACTAAATTTGATCTATTTAGCATATTTGGTTCGCCTCATATCCACGCACATCAACTTTCCTGTAAAAATTGTTTTTCAATACTCCCCCTGGTTTACATACAGACAATCACCAATTTTCAATCATGTGACATGAACCATTCAACCAATATGTATTTTAATATGTTTCGATTCGAACTTTCGATCGTTTCAGGCGCATTATTTTTACCCATACTACCGCTTACGCACCCCTGCACCCATATCGACCCTCAAATCTTCACAACCCACTTCAAAGATTCCACCCAAACCACCCACTAAAAATTTGAACATAATAGATTAAGGGATTTGGCAGCGGACGGCGTATACGCCGGGCGGACTTTTTTGGGTTCTACTAGCCCGGAAAAATTAAAATAAAAATTTTGGGAGTTTATTTTTTTTTTTAAATTTCTGGTCGTTAACAATAATTTATTATAAAATAATACGACAAAGGTGGAGAAAGAAGGAATTACTAGTAACTTTTGACATAGTTCGATTTAAACGTGGAGAGACTGTTATTACTGTTAAAGGATTTTGAGCCTACCCCCATAGAGGTCTTCATAACCTAAATTATTTTTAAAATCAATTCCCAAATAGGTTTTAAATATTAAAATCATAAAATCGATAAATACCTACCTACAGTTTTTATAAGTTCGAAGCTCTGTAGATCCTGGCAGAGTGTGCGTGACCACAAAAAAAAATACAAAGCAAATTTCTAATATTATTATTTTTTTGCATACGTTTACAAAAGCAAATAATGGAAAGGGTTAACCCTACTTTTGTTTAAATTTGTTTTAAATGTATGCTACATGCAATAGAGCAATAAGGCACCAGGCATTTTTAGCTCACATTATTACAAAGATCTTATCGTCTATCAAGTTCAATGCTGCACGTGTGCTTCCAGATAAAAATTGCAATTACCTGCATTGAACTTTCCACAAATAGCCTATTATTAACAGGTAGGTAGTTAGCAGTAATCTAGGTTAAAATGAACAAAATAAAGTTTTTATTGTCATGTAGAAAAGGTCTATATCAACCACCAACTACAATGTCTCGAGAGCATCACAAGTTAGTTATACTAATAATGACGGTTAACGTGATCTCGCTGTATTTCAAGTGCAAATTTGCTAAGTGAAATTTCCTTGCGTATTACCAACCTGAAACTATATATCACTCGACATTATTTCATACCGGCAACATACATGTGTGAAAAAGTTTATTTTGCACTTATTAACCCGCGATTGATCAAAAGTTTTAGTCGCTGACAAGCGGCGAAGCGAACACGAAATCATTTATTTTCCTTGTAGATATACGCAATATTTATATATATTAATATCATACATTATTATTGCTTAAAGACCGGTAAACGCGCGCATAACCAATTTTATTGTATTCCACCTGTTAGTTTGCGCAAAAGCCAGTAATACGCCAATATAAGCTGAACGCATTCATTCAAGATTTTAATATCAGCCTGTTAAGGTCGACTCGGTGATCTTGTCTCTTTGCGATCATTGCAAAAATAAAACGCTTTTCGGTGATCTTGTCTTCGAGTATTTCAAAAATAAATCCACTTCATCAAACCGTTATTGTGTTTAAAAAACAAAACTTATTTAATTTATTGAGGTCGTGAACGGATTTTATCAATGTAAAAATTTCGAAGATTTTTAAAGTTCAGTGGATAGTTGTACAATAGTTTTGAAAAGAAGAAAAATTTCGAAGATTGAAATTTTATTGCATGTTTTTGAGAGTTTTAAGTGATTATTAGTGACAAAAAGTTTAAATCAAAAATTTATCTTCAGTCCGCCGATTTCGTATTAGCAAAATTTTGAAATAAGAAGTTTTTCGGTAAGTTAGTTATCTTACAATAATATTACAAGAAAATTAGCAAATAAAAATTTCGTGCTAAATTAAGTTAGTTCCCTCGTCCTGATTTCCACTTTATTTTATTCTTTTATTGTTATTTCACCTGTTTGTTTTATAATAATGAAGAGTTTAACTTCGGGTTAAACATTTGCAGTTGTAAGTTTGTTTTAAAGTAGTGAATAAGTAGTAGATGTATTTTATAGAAATTTCAGCTGTTAAATTTGAGCCTTGATAAAACAGGAACTATGTCCGTGATGAAAGTTTTAGACTGTATACCACTTTGGCAATATTTGACTATTTTCGTTGGCAAATGCGTTTTGTGTTCTCGTAAATTTTTTCGCCAAATTCTTTTATTTGCTTGTATAAGACTGTCAAATGTTGGGAAATAAATTTTTAAAAAAAAGGAAAAAAACGGGAATAAGGGGAAATCTGAACCAAGGATCTTAGATAATTAGGGCTCTCTGAGTTGCTGTTATCAGCAATAGCTTCCGCTGGATGAATCCTTATATTCTCCATTTACACTGCCTTTTCAAAGGCGTTTGATAAAGCTAATCACTCCTTGCTCTTACATAAGGTCAATTCCTTGGGATTTTCACGTGCATTGCTTAGTTGGATTACCAGCTAATCGTTTCTGTTGTTCAAAAGTTAAATTTCAAAGTATGCTCAGGTGTTCCTCAGGGTTTCCATTTAGGACCGCTGCTTTTTCCTATTGTTTATAAATGATCTTTCAGAAGTATTCCAAATTAGATGCTTGGGCGAACTGGTGCAAAGTGTTACCTGTAAACTGAGCAAGCCTGCAAGGATGTCTCACTAGCGCAAGAGCAAAACATCGCATTTTAATATGTGTTTCTATTTACATCCTCCACCCAGTGGAACCGAAGTTTTGGATAAGGTTCTGTCTTTTGCAAATCAACATTTTTTTTTATTGAAATGATGTCCTGTTTTTTAATTGAAAATTAAAGTACTAGAGCTGTTATTAATAACACAAAAGATAATGCAAATGTTCACGTTTCAAATCTACGTTTCTCTTTCTTAAATTTAATACATATTTCTATTTCAATATTTTTTTTGAAACTTGGAACATATTTGAATGCCTAATTCATCTCTTCATTCTCTTTTTTCCTGAAAAAATTGTTGTGAACCAACACACAAAGGTAAAGCGATGGGGCTAAAAAAAATACATTGATTGTGTATAATGATTAATGAAGCTAAAAAAGTGTTTGTACACTTTGAAATCATTATCAATGTGCAAAAAATATGTATGATGTTTTAAAATTATGAATTTTAATTGCTACTATTGGAGGGAAGGATGAGACCATGTAGAATATGTGGTTAGAAAAAAAATGATGAAAGTATACAGATTTTTCATTTGAACGTGATTATAGAGGTCCGCCTGGCAATAGAGGAATTAAATTGTGCTGAATAATCAAAAGGCAATTATATGACTTATTTTGTGATTCTTTTGCGACTCATATCCAAAAAAAACCTACAGTTTTTTGGTGTAATGAACCCTTTCGTTTAATTGATTTTATTGAGTAGATACCGGTTGTACCTAACAAAAAGTAATTTATTTTCATCGTGATGTTCCAAGTGAAAAAATCAAAATAAAAATAATATTTCTATTCTTCAATTTCAATCGCGCAATATTTTTTTGAACTTTTTATTTTCTTCAAAAACCGTATAGTAAAGATGGTAATGTACTTTTAAGAGGTCGAGAATCTACTGTTTGCAATAATAAATTTAAATGTGATTTGCAAAAAAAACTAAACTGGTTTATCGTGCGTCGAACGTAGTTCCCATCACATAATTCATGCACAGAAATTTTTAAGATGAAAGTTGAGTTATTAAAAGCCTGGTATGTTAATGTATGATTCGCATACATTTCGGTTGAATAAATTAATGAATTATTTTGAGTAGATTTCGTTCTTTTCTTTATTTTTTTTTTGTCGGTTAAGAAAAACATAAACATTTGTTTGGGTGAAGTAATAATAACTTCAAAAAATTTTACATATAGGATGTACAATTTTTTTTTTGTTAGTTAAGGTGGAGATCTTTTTGTCCGATTTTCTGCAATCTTTTATTTAGATAGATTACATGTCTATTTTTTCTTTACATACAATAGGTAGTGCTCAGGGGTCTTTAATTTTCTTTAGGAGAATTTGTTTAATTTTCAAATTTGTCTTATTTATGGCACACGCTTCAGTTTCAATTAAGATGGTTACAATGTTACCCATTACAAACAAAAGCCAAACCCATAGATTTATTAAAATTATTTATTGGAATTCAGATATGCCGAAAGGTATTGTTATTATGCTTTCTTCCGTTAAAATGTTGAAAGAGTTGTAAGTATTTATACTTATTACGAGTATATATCAGCTAATTTTTAAAAAATTTATTTTGATCTCGTTTATTTCATTAATCACAAAACCAATTTGAGCTATTGATATCGGTAAATACTGAAACAAATTTTAATTACACTGATCTCGGCTAATAACTTTTGTCTCTTGACAATAAACGATTTTTACAAAGTATTTTCATAGTTTCATTATATCTGTCTAGAGTCTTGCTAGTCTTCCAATCCAAAAATATGTTTCTACTTACAACCACATTGTTCCAAACGTGAATAAAAAAATAATAAAAACAATATCCACTGAAGGAATTTTTATTAATCGCTAATACCCTATAATTTATACCAGACCTATTTATCTCTATTCTTAGTATGGATTATCGATTATCATTAAGCTATAATATATGATACGATTATGTATCGTATTAATTCGACAAAGGATCAATTTATTTCCAATAAAATAAACAATAACGTCATCATAATGAATAGCTTGCGAATTATTTTCAAGTAATAAAAATATGATGTAATATTGCAAAACTTTTATAAGTATAGTTCGTATCAATCTTTGTCATAATTAAATTGATCTACAGAAGCGGTATTCAGCATATATAATGTGAATGTAATAATAACAACGCTCTATAAATTAATAGCTTTGGCGCTTGAGTTACATTGACATTGCGTTGGTTGGAAGCGACGTTTATTTCATACTATCTTTATGATCGAAATAATACTTTTACGGTATAACCTCACACCGAAAATGGTAACATCGAATATTCCAATTTTGGACAAAACAATCGTAAACTTTACTTTCTGTTTCGATACCCCTGAAGCGATTATCTGAATAAAATACCGAAAAATTATCAGCCTGAAAACATCAGGAGCCTAAAGTAACTATTAAAATAAAAAGAATTTTGATATTTACCAGGTATGCAAGTATGAAACCGGAATTCACTCATAGATGGCTCTAGCTGTCAATGTAGTAACTGTCAAACCGAACCATGGACGCCATTTTGTTGTTTGGATATCTGATAAAGATATAAAATACCCAGCAATACCGGTTTCATACAACAGTGTAGTTTTGACGAGCGTTGAACATGTCAACTTTTGTGCCTGGGAACGACGATATGCGGACAGCATTGATTTTCTGTTACCATTTAAAAAAAACGGCTGCAGAATCGCATTGAATGCTTACGGGGATCATGCACTTGGGAAATCACAGTGCTTTGAGTGGTTCAAAAAATTTAAAAGTGGTGATTTCAACATCGGAAACAAGGAACGTGGAAAACCACCGAAAAAGTTTGAAGACAGCGAATTGCAGGCATTTTTGGATGCGGATGACACCCAAACGCAACAACAACTCGCAGATGAGTTAATGACCCACCAAGCCGTGTCCATACGTTTGAGAGCCATGGGAAAGGTCCAGAAGATGGGGAAATGGGTTCCACATGAACTCAATGCAAGACAGCAGGAAAACCGAAAAACCATTTGCGAAATTTTGCTCACCAGATACCAAAGAAAGTCATTTCTCCATCAAATTGTGACTGGCGATGAAAAGTGGATTTATTTTGAGAATCCGAAGCGGAAAAAAATTGTGGGTATCTCCAGGCGAACCATCGACATCGACTGCAAAACCAAATCGCTATGGACGGAAGACAATGCTCTGTGTTTGGTGGGATCAGAAGGGCGTGATCTATTACGAGCTGATGAAACCTGGCGAAACCGTTAATACAGAACGCTACCGACAACAAATGATCGATCTGCAGCAAGCTTTGCTTGAAAAACGGCCAGAATATGGAAAGAGGCAACACAAAGTAATTTTACTGTATGATAATGCACCATCACACACTGCACGACCGGTGAAGGAAACGATTAAGGCTTGTCAGTGGGAAATACTTCCTCATGCGGCTTACTCACCAGACTTGGCTCCTTCTGATTTTCACTTGTTTGCATCGATGGGACACGCACTTAGTGAGCAGCGCTTCACGTCGTACGAAAATGTCCAAAAATGGCTCGATGACTGGTTTGCCTCAAAAGAACAAATTTTTTTTTGGCGTGGCATACATAACTTGTCAGAGAGATGGGCAAAATGTATAGCTAGCGATGGGCAATACTTCAAATGAAATATGTTGTAACACTTTTGTAGAATAAACGTCTATTTTTCATAAAAAAATTCCGGTTTCATACTTGCATACCTGGTATATAGGTAGGTACAGAGTAAATTTTTTTTGTTATTTTTTTAAATAAAAATGCATATTTTTGACTAATGTATGCTAGATTTTACCACTGCCTGAAGAAGTTGAGATTCGTTCAATTTTGTATTCCCACCTGTAACGCCGCATTACTAGATGCAGTGAATATAGTTAAGAAAATATTTACTGCAAGGCTTTCGGCAGAGCTCGTAACCTGAGATTAGTCCAATTAAACTGTACGTCGTATTAATAATCGAAATTAAATATTTCAGAAACATTTAATTAATAAAAATTCTTTGAACAAAGTAAATTCTTTATTCTCCGTCCAACTGCTACACAAATTCATTTCACGACATCTGTTTTCTTACAACTCGTTCCATATGTTTTGCAGCTTCTTAAAACTATAAACACTTACTTACCTTTGCATTGCTGGCTTTTAAATTAGAAATTTGATCTGAACTTGATAACAATTTATTGATTTGCTGACGATTTTATAAAGTTGTCCAAGGCTCTAAACGTTTCCGCCGAAATGTAATGTAAATTAGTTCTTATCGCTGATTCTTTCAAATTAGTATTTTTACGTATCCCAAGGACGCCTGAAGAGGTGAAATTTTAAACGTATATAAAATTGTAATTGAATTTTTAATAACAACTTTATATTTGCACTTACAGTGGCAGTCAAAAGTAAGTAAACACATGTGATATTGGAAAGAAAATGGAAATTAATACTTCAAAATCCAAATTATTTTATTCTTCTTGTAACAATAACAATAACTAATCATATGTTCTACAAAATAAAGGCAAATTTATAAAATAAATAGTAGGTAGGTAGGTAAAAGTCAAAAGTAAGTAAACATTTTGTTTAACAACCACAGTGTGGAGTCATTGTTTTGGGACATTTTGACTATTCGACTGGGCATGGAAAGGGCGTACTTCCTGCATTGTTGCTCCGAAAAAGTTGGCCAAATTTGTTCGATGCACACTTTTAATTCCGAAATGATTCTTGGAGCTCTTCCGCTTATTTAAATTTTCAGCCAAGACAATACATTTTCAATGGGCGAAAGGTCTGGGCTTTGAGGTGGCCATATCAGGACATTTATTTTCTCATCCTTGAGAAAATTCTGGACAATTTTGGCTTTATGTATAGGAGCGTTATCTTGCTGAAGTAAGAAATTGTCGCCTATCAAGCGTTTACCGTTCAGGTAAAATGACTTCTTTCATTTAATTCAGGTAGACTTGTGCATTTACTTCACCTTCTAATCGAATAATTTTACCAATACCATATTCAGAAAAGCAACCCCACACCATAACCCCTTTTTCGACACCCTTTAATGTTGGTTCTGTACACTTGTAAGAGAGCGATTCACCTTTCATCCTCCACACGTACATTTGTCCATGGCTGTACCGCATCCTTATCATCGATTCGTCTGTCCATAAAATCTAATACCAAAAATGATCAGGCTTTAATGCATGTTCGATATTGAAATTGAGCGTTTTGGCAATTTGCGAGCCACACGTCCTCTTTTACCACTTTCCCTTAACCGTCTTCTGATTTTTTCAACAGAAGGAGTAACTTTACTTTTTGAAGCCAGTTTTGACCAAATCGCAGAAGCCTATAAAAGCCGATCTGATGAAGAGATGTTAACAATTCGTAAATCGACTCTAGTATCGGTGATTCTGGGACGTCCTGGCCTAGAAATTTCTGCAACTCGACCAGATTCTTTACAAGTTTTAATAATTTTGAAGATCAATGCCAGTGATTTATTGAATAATTCGGCTATTTCACTGAACGTTTTGCCTTTGTTGTGTAATTTTATAATTACTTGCCTCTCTTCTATTGTTAAATGCTTAAATTTAACCATTTTTTAATTAAAATTTCTATTTTTAATACTGAAAAAAGACGTTAGTAATTTTTTTTAAAATCAATTTCTTGAAATAAGGCTTCCCATACTTGAAAGCCATATTCAAGAAGCAGGCGAACAGTTTTGTAAATTATTAGAAAAAAATCCGGCACGAAAAATTTGAATGCATTCCTTATTAATGATATTAAAGTGTTAGCTTTCTTAGCTTTCTTTCCATTTGAAATTAACTGTGATGATGCCTTTATCCAAATTATTATATATCTATGCAATATTCCACACATGGATTATTGCATCCAATATGCAGCACGGTTTTTTTGAGATATTTAAATTAATGAGCCTATTGTTTGATCAATCAAGGGATTTATTTAATTCTGTTTAAATGTTAACAGATTTCCAAAAAAAAAATATTATATCGTTCGATAATGTAACCGACTACGTTTGAATCACGTTATACAAGTCCAATGCGTGTAATTATCGAAGCACTGAGCTTTAAGGGACTCCACTTCTTTCCCAATTTTAACTTGAAATTCCCAAATTATAATAAAACACTAATCTATATATTTTATGTGCTAAAAATTTAAAACATTTATCGTTAGCAAATTTGTTACCAACAATATTGGTGTTAAATAAAATTGTTCTACATTCTCATGGGTATTTCATTAAGCTCGGTTTGAAAATCTACATACGTACTTCTCACTGCAAATTGTAAAATTTTGTATACAAATGAAAAAATCAGCCAACAGTCTGGGCGCAACTTCATTATTTTTTGGGTAAAAGTTCGGAACGCCTTTAATTCTGAGATGAAGAAATATGTAAGAATTTGTGAAAACATATGCAACCCCCTTGCCACCACTTTGGGGTAGAATATCCAAAAATCCTGAGATCGGTTTTTAGATATATGTAAAGAAAGGCCGAGGAAGTGAAAAGCAATCCGATGTCTTATCACTCCTATGACGAAATTCGTGAAACGTATTCAACCAGCTTATACCCTCTTAGGGGTTGAAAAAAGAACAAACTTGAAAGCAAGTTTTAGGTGATTATTAAACAAGCCCGTGGAAGTAAAAAGTTATTCGATATCTAATCAGACTGGAAGGATACGCCTGAATTCGTGAAAATGTATACAACCCCTTTACACCACCTTAGAGGTCGAATTTCAAAAAATCCTGAAACGCTTTCTAGATATTTATATGAAAAATCCGTAGAAGAAAAATGAATTCAATATTTGGAAAGACCTAATAGATATGACGAAAATCGTGAAAATGTATGCATTCCATTTTCACTGATAATCTTTTTTGCCCGCCTTCCGAACGCCAATGAATATTTGAATATTTTTTATCAGAATTACTTCTCTAGTTGATTTACATATATATACCGAGTTTCAAGTTTCTAGCATAAGCCGTTCTATAGTTATGAAAAACACCCCCACCCCCGTACCATACTAGCCCTATAAAAAATTATATTTTTCCAAAGTGCTACTACTATAGCTCTATCTACATACCAAGATCTAGCTTTATATCATTATAGGTTCTCGATATACAAACATCGAAACTTTTTCCTTTTCACCCTTCGAAAGCATTATTATTCCCATCACTCCCACACCCCTTCACCCATGTCAGTAATTTTTTTGCAAATGGGTCCACTATCGAAGCTTTATATAAATTCCAAGTTTCAGTCTCCTAGCATAAGCGGTTGCTGCGATCTTGAAACCAAAATCTTCCATCTAAAACGCTTCCTCCACCTCCTTCCTCAAACCCCCACTACTCAAGAAGTAGTCACTTCAAGGGGTCTACCCAATAAAAGAGGTTTGTATTATCAATTCAGCTTGAGGTTTATCCTTTATTCAATTTAATAGATCTATCTATCTATCTTTTATTCAATTTAATAGATAATAGGGTTTGGGAGCTATAGGCTCTAAAACAATTTTGGCGGACGGCGCACAGATAGACTGAAATTTTATTTGCTTTTTTGGTGTTTATTAGTCATGAAAGGTGTAAAAAAAATTGCTCAGGTTAGCAAATTTTTTTTTTTAAAAGTCGATAACAATACTTTATTATTAATATAATAAAGTAAAATTTAGAAATAAATGTATGCATGAGAAGTAATATTTTCTAGATTTAAAAATTTAGACTTGGTACTAGTTTTGAATCTTAAAGTTTACATAAGCAGGCATTTTTACACTAAATTACAAAAAAACACAGTTCATTTAAATTTAATTTTTAATGTTTTTATTATTTAATATATATAAAATTTGTTTTATTGCCTTTACGAATAAGTTTTTGATTATACTAAATTAAGTAAAGACGAATTTACTAATTCCTTGCAATGCTGAGACAGTAACGCTAATGGGCAAAATCCTTAGATATGCTTTGCGAATGTTTTATCATACGAAGTTAGAATTGCATCCACGTTGCTTTTTCGTAAAAAAAGTTTTAAAAATACAAACTACATCATATTTCAAATTTTTTTATATTAAAAATTTAATTTATAGGTCTTTTTTTCACAGATGAAGTAAATTTATACTAATTTGAATCTTCCAGTGAATTTTACGTAGTTTAACATCTAAAATCACAGTCTGTTTTAAATGTTGCTAGTTAATCTAGACCGTGATAAATTTTGTATAAGTATATTGAGAAATTGTTATAGCATAGTGACATGCATGTCTAAATATTGTGTTTATTATGTTGTGCTATTAATTAAAAACTTATTAAACAATTTTTCGGTCTAAGAACGAAGTACGTATTTCGAACCAGTGTTCTAATAAAGTCGCTGGCTGTTTGAGAATAAAAGCCAAATGAAACGATGTACATCCTATTTACGAAAAATCTGTTCGTACAAATATAACGTAAAAATTTAGAATTCAGTTCTAACAAAGCAACTACTTGTAAGTAGAGTCGAACTTCACTGATCAATTTGAAGTTCAAGTAGGTTAATATTGAAATTTTCTTGTTGACCTCATGTCTAGCTACGCCATTGTTGGAAACTTTAAGGGAATGACTTGATATCTAATTCAAACAAGACCGTGCCCAATGTTCACGAGAAAATACCGCTTCGCACGTACCAAAATCTAAATTTTTTTAAATTATTAACTTTTCATATATAGCATTGAGATGCACATATACAGATACAAATTGTGGGCGAAAGTACACCATAATTTTTGCTTTATTGCCATGACCGCTATGGTATGATACGAGGCGTTGGTGCATGACGTCGAATGATTCTAGAAATGTATTAGACGCGTATTATACCTACAATAATTGCAGGAAATTAAAAATCTAAACTGAATTAATTGATAGTGCATTATAGGCACATAGACGCTAAGAGAGTTAGTTCTGGGAACAAGTTGCTATTATAAAACCTGAAAGTCGTCTTAAATTGCGTAATTCAAATAGCAAACTTGTTAATATGATCACACTAGTTAACAATGTGACTTATAGTTGAATTTCACAATGCAGCTATAACTTAAAGCTGTAATATTACTAAATATTGAAGGTAATTACAAGATGAAACATACCTGTTCATTAATCTTGTTTTATACATTTCAAGGCTGATGTTAAGGTATAAGGTACTATACAATACTGAATACGGATAAACCTCAAGCTGAATTGATAATACAAACCTCTTTTATTGTATCAAATTAAATGGCCAAAGGATAAACACAAAAATTTGGACTAGGAGAAAAATAGTTTATGGCTGAAAAGTAAAAATTTGCGGATTACTAAAAAACCCGACCTTCAAAACATTTCAAACGTTAATCAAGTTCCTGAAGATTATGAACTTCAAATTAAACACTGGTAAGGTAAGGACTGATCAATTATCTACTTATCTCTTCACCTGTCGACTGATGTGTGAAGTATGTGTAATTTTTTTCAGTTTTGCTTATTGTATCGTACTCAACTTTAAAATATGTTTTACTACATTCTTTTGGTATGTAAATATTCAGGAAGATGTAAGCGAAGGTGATTCGTATGTCAAGTATAATTGCTGGCGTTTTTATGTTTCTAGAAAGCTGTGAAGTGTTTATAAAGAAGACGGGGAAAAATTAAAGATATATTGTTGGGCGCCAATTAACGTAAATGTCATGAAGATAGATGAGGTACACGTACATAATGTACCTGTACATAATGTGAAAAAATCTTTCCTCATATGGTGTGTGAGTTAGCATCGTTGACAGAATGAATTAATAATAATTCATAACAAGATTGATATTTTACGATAAATGAGATAATATTAGAATATATTCTTCTATCGATTTCTGAGTGGCTGAAAGCCACTGGGTTTCTCGAATAACAATAATAAATTCTAAAAAAAATTAAAAGATATTTTTTTCTATATTATTTTTGTTGTTTAAAAAAATAATCGTATAGTTACATTAAGAATGATGATCAGTATTTGATATTAAGTTCAAAGCAACTGAAAAAGTAGGAAAGCAGAAAAAAATTGTTAGCAAATTTTTTAAAAAACATACTGCAGTCACGATCGGCTGCAAGCCAATCGTATAATACTCTAGATGAATACTGAACTCCGATTTATATTGTAGTTGGGGATAAAGTAGAATTATGTGTGTGCATGTTGTATGTTCTTTATTAAGGACTGCCATTAGATTGCTACTCAAAACTAAAAGACAATATTCAGTGTTTAATTTCTAATCTTGAACTGGTTAACTCATCGAAAGAAAAGTCCTTTTTGGAGGACTTTCACATGGGAGGTGCAGGAAGGACTCACTTGATTTCTCACATGTTTATCCTTTTCCTTGGAACCATTTAAAAATGAACGTGTACAAAATTTCAAATTCGTAGCTTGAAGCGTTCAAAAGTTATCGAAAAATATTGTTGAACACGTGTCTTAAGGACATTTTGTATGGCAGCTACCAGAAGAAGTAAACGGATTTCGCTGATTAGTAAAGTCGAACTTCGTTTTTACTCAAAACTAATTTCTACAAAATTTCCAATTCCAGATAAAAGATTACTTGAGTTATAGTAAGATCCGTAAATTAAGTGAAGACGTTTTGACAGGATATTTCTATGGCAGCTACACGAAGGACTAATAGGATTTTCTTCATAATCATACATTTAGCTCGAACTTTTGGAAAAATAACACATACAAAATTTCAATGTCGTAGCTTAAACCCTTCTGAAGTTATCGACCAATATTCTTGAACACGTGTTTTAAGGACATTTTGTATGGCAGCTACCCGAAGGAGTAGGACGATTTTGCCCGTTAACGAACTTAGCCTTACAAATTTAACCAAACATCCAGATTCAAAATTTCAATATCCTAGGTGAAGGCGTTCTTGAGTTATCGTGTTCACGGACAGACGGACGGACGGACGGACGGATGGACGGACGTCAAGCGGATTTGAGGTTTTTGGCTACAAATAAACAAAAAATAATATATAACTTTTTTTTTTGGATTAAACTTATAATACTCTATATGATTTCATCTAGAGTATAAAAATTATAATCCACTTAATTTTGAAAATATGAAAATTATAAGCGGCTGCAGTCTTTTACTAAAAACCAATGTAACTATTGTCTTGTCCGCTTATAAAAAGGGGATTCAATACTTTTAAGTAAGCTCGAAAAATTTTTATTCATCATTTTGAAGTGATGAATTTTAACAATTTTAACTTTGTCTAAAAAAGTTTTTTCTAATTACCTAAACTACATTCAGTATAATTTTGTCCCGCAATTATGAGGTTACATGTAGGTACAACAAATTTTAAACGAAGTAATTGAATCCAGCTTCTCCAGATAATTGTGATTGACAAAATATTCATCATATAAAATTGCAAAATTATAGAAAAATACAAAATTTTGGATTGTTTTCTGAAATTCTCATTTTTTTACCAAAAGGGAGAATTCGTGAAAAATTATAAAAATAATACTTTTAATTATTGAAATTTTGAGCTTGCTTTAATTAAGCTTTTTAGATAAATTGGACTAAATCCAGCCTATAGCAATTTTATTTTGGGCTGAATTTGACTACGGTTCTTAGTATTAAATTCAAAATATTTTCCTAGTTAGTGGGTGCAACCTACGATCAACTTCCCAGTAAAACAATAAATTGGTTTAAATTATGAAGTTAACTTCGTGTATGTGGTTTACTAACAATTAACCATGGCAAAGTTTGGCTTATTGTAATTCTTGGATGCTAATTTCAGTTCAGGAACACACCTATGAAGGAATCCTCGGTAATACCACCTGTTGTAAAGGTGTTTTGGATATTTGCATAGTACGCTTTCTGGTGGGTAAATGCAACTCGACGATGAAACACAGTTTCAAACTGATCTATAAAGTGAAGATTTTTTCAAGTCTTAATGACAGACGGGACATTTCTTGAGGTGGTCTCATAAGACACTCCTTGAACGCCGAAAAAACGACCAAACATTTTTCAATTTTACCTTTGATGAAACTTTAGAAAATCAAAAATTTTTGAAATGAGAACAAGGGGATCTAAAGTTTTAAGACTTAAAGTAACTATGAATTTGCTTTATATCTCTTTTTAAGATCGGTTATTTTTTTAACGAATTACGTAAGAGAGTGCGAATGGATTTGACTTTGAACTGTAGGACCAATATCAAATTTGGTATTGATACTGACTGGAACATAACAATCATGTGAGGTAATAAAATTTTTCGTCATAACTACATTCTTGATTGCCACTACAGTAAACATGATTTGTACTGTTTTATACGATGGTCAAATAAAGTTTATTGTTTTGTCCAAATAAGCCAATAAAGCGATCATTGCACAACCTTCTCATAAATTCAGATTGTGATATAGTGACATAAATCCCACCTACCGGGGAAGAATTGGGTGTTTGATATTTCGATAGGCTTTGATAATTGTACATTTCTGTACGTATCGGTAGAACTGTTTTAATCTTTAAAAAAATCAAATAATGGTGGTAAACTCCCTGACGTAATTCGAATTCTTTTACTATGGGATATTTTTTTTTTTAAATCCAATAAACGGCACGCCGATATTATAAAAGTCCAATAAAAATATATCAAATCAACAATCACCAATTAATGTCAAACTTACGATTTCATTCATAAGATCTTATCTTCATAGTAATGCAAATTGTTATAAAGTCATTAGTCTTCCTGGGAGTTATATTACGATGTTTACCTACTCATTTCAAGTATGTGTACTTAGCAATTAAAAAGTCGGTAAATGATAGAAGCTTAAACGACGTGTTTTTTACTGATACTGATAAAGGAATGGATATGATAGCCGTATTCTGATCGATTTTAAATGATTTATTGAAACACGATTATGCAATATAAAAATATAGATGCGTATAGATGCGAAAGTCATTGATTATTTTTGTTCTTTAGGAAAACAGTCTATCTATCAACAGTCGGGGCGCAATCTTATTAATTCTTAGGTAGAAAACCGAAACTCGCTGGGATGCAGTGCAAGTACTCGTATATAGCTGTGGTATCAAAACGGCGCTTCCTGTGCTAATTGGGCCCTGTTTTCGGCAGACGGGCCACCACGTAAACCAACCAACTCGTATATAGCCAACCCAAGAAAATAACGTTTCAAATAACCTCTTAGTTATTCTTTAGGTTACCGGTTGTATAGTAACTTGCTCCAACAAACTTGAACTTAATATTTCAACAGGCTTGTGAGTTACGAGCCTTTTCACGAGTTTGCGTATGGCGTTTATGGCAAGCAGACTGACTTTTTTGGGGTCTACTAGTCCGAAAACGTGAAAATACAAAATTTGAAAAATAATGTAAAATTAATTAGCACCCTTAAAGTCAAATGTTGAATTTTTTTCTTCCAAAGGAGTTTATACATCTTATATCTGGGCAGTGGCGGATCCAGACTTTGCTGTTGGGGGGGGGGGGGGGGGGGGGCGGAAATTTTTTTGATTTGGCTATTTTTTTTGATCAAGTTCTGTGTGAATTTAGCTACATAGACTGCACTTATCAAAAACGGGATCATATTGTTTTCATCTTATTATGGGTCATTCCATCAAGGATCGCCAAAGTTGTGACCTTACCATCTCCGATTCTTTTGAAAATCTTTGTACTTGAAGAACTAGTGAAAAAAATAATTGAAATTCAAGTTTTTGTTTCTATCTCATTTTTTAACTGACAAAAACAACAATAATCTTTAGAATAAGTCCTACTTTATTATTCAAGGATAAAAATTACCAGAGATATGAATTTTCAAAGAGGACTCGGACATCTTTTTTGGGAAATATTTAACATACTATAACTAAAAAAAAATGAGATAGAAACAAAAACTTGAAATCATATTTTTTTTTTACAAATTCTTCAAGCACACAAATTTTCAAAAGAATCGGCAGATGATAAGGTCACACTTTTGACGATTCTTGATTAAATGACCCTTTTTCTATAAAATAATTAAGAACGACTATAATGTTCTTCGATTTTTTTGACCCCGATCCCATTGAGATCCCAAGTTAATTTTTTTGTATGTTTTAAAAAACAGTATAACCTACAAAATATAAAAAAAACCGTTTTGAGATATTCAAGGATAAAGGACAAAATCATTATCCTTGAAAAAAAATTTAAAGGATAATTTTTATTGCGACAACCTTCCCCTTTAAAATAAGCCATATTTTATAATTCCAGGATAAAAATTACCAGAGATATGAATTTTCAAAGAGGACTCGGACACCATTTTTGTGAAAACTTTAACATACTATAATTAACAAAAAAATAAGATAGAAACAAAAAATTTAATTTCAATTATTTTTTTCACTAGTTCTTAAAGTATAAAGCATAAAGTATAAAGTATAAAAGTATAAATTTTCAAAAGAATCGGAGATGGTAAGGTCACAAATTTCGTCATTCTTGGCGGTTCTTGAGGGAATGACCCTATTACCTACGCAATATGTTGTCTTGTAGTCTTTTTATCATAGTGCGTTTACACTCACCCTTGAGGCTCGCCTCGAGGCGAGCCTCTACTCCCATCAGGCCATTGCAAACCGGTTTTCGTCGGCTGTGCTCTTTGCTGTGTTGAAAGCAATTTACACTCAACATGCCTTTGCGGCGCAACTTGCCTATAAGTGCGAAACGACAGAAATACGACGAGCTGCGAATTGTGGGGTACCACAGTTCATTGCATGTGTGTACACATATGGAAACGTGTGTCGGAGAAAAAGTTGAAGAATGTTAGACTCTTGCGACTGCACGAGCCATCTGATTGGTTGATTTTATGGTAGGGATAGAGGCGCGACTCAAACGTTGAGTGTATGGTAAATCCACCATCATGGTTCTATTCTGTGCTTTGCATTGCACCGCAGAACTACAGTAAAAGCTAATTACAGTCCACATTGCAGTGTAGTAAAAAAATCGGAGAACGGTTGAAGTATGTATGTTTAGAAAATTCGGAATTGGTCTTGGGGGGGGGCGGCCGCCCCCTCCGTCCCCCCCCCTTGTATCCGCCAATGTATCTGGGGTCTAGTACCGAGATGAGAGAGAGCGACACAGATAACGATGTTCATTTCGCTTAAAAGTTTCTATAGTAGACTTGCAATAAGTTGATTTTACAAACATACCGTCCGGCTGATATAGGCATAAATTATATTTGTGTGTGGACAACCGAAAAAGTGTTCAAGAAATTCTTTCAAACACGCACTTTACTGCGATTACACTAGTGAACCCCAAACAATATCAGTAATGTGAATGCACTTTTCTGATTTAGTTTCCGTATGTCACGTGACCAGTTAGCCTTATGGGTATTAAGGGTTCTAAATATTAACCAATAGGATCTCGTCTTAACGATCATTTTGGTTTGGCCATTAGGAAATAAATGCCGAAAACGTACTAGAGTTATCAAGAAGAATAAATAATATAAATTAATAATAATAATATTAATAAATAAATATGAAATGAAAGGTTAAAATCTATTTTGGGGGCATAAAATCCATTTTGTTCGCCTATGACTTAAAACCCAGTTTCTTTTCTATTGCTATTAGAAGGACCGTGTGTGGGCAACTTTCTGATTGCCAATTTAAGTCTTAATTGAAATTAGTAAATTTAGCCGGCAGTGTGCCTATGGTATTAATTAACGATAGACAGACAACATTTTTCGAAATCTTTTCATTGGATACACCAAACCAGCAAATTAGTGATATATTAGCTACTTAACGATACACAAGCGAATAACTACGACGACATCCATTATTTATTGAAAGTCTTATTAAAACTGAGAAAACCCTGGCCAAAATACCCAAAAGTAATAAAATTATGCATGCTTCTGGCATGTTAGCCACTCGTTAAAATGCAAGATGCATCGGACAAAGTGTTTTTTTTTGTAATACGTGCCGGCGATCATTTTTCCCTGCATGATAATTCCCAATAACAATATCATTAAAGTAAAAACAAATTTTTTGGTAATTCCCCTTAATGTTGTATCCGCGAAAATAAAAAAGTCGAAAACATGGAAAAATTCTTAGCAATTTTGAATTCAAGTTGGTTTTTTTAGCCGAAATTACATACATCGCCATAAAACAAGACCTAAACATAATAATATTCCATTAATTTAAAAACAAGTTCGATCAGATCATACGAAACGATCTGAATTTATCGGCCATTCAACTATGTAAGGTAAAACGGTCGACCTGTTTCTTTGCGTCTTGTTTTGACCATATTTATTTTATGATGACCGAATTAAGTTAAATCTGTTATGACCCAACGTTATTACATGCAATGTTTGATTAATTTTATTTTAATAATTGAACAGTCGGTAGAGACAACTTCTTGACTTTGAGATTTATAACGATACGCAGTTCCATTAAGAATTTTTATACATGTCACATTTTTTACTGATATAATATCCAAAAAAAATTTATGTTTACTGATATGAATGTCTAATTTGACCTCTATTCAGCGGTATGATCATGACCTGAGTGGGTTTCCCCACTATGTACTTTCGGAATCGTAAACACACTAACCACTAGAATAACTTTGAAGTTAAGAAGTAATAAGCATGAACTAGGTCTAAAGTGAATGAATCCGCACAAAAAACTGCCAACTCTTGATCGCTGGATTTTGTTTTCAAGTTATGGTACTTTCGGTCTTGAAGATATTTCGTGAGTATAAAAATTGTCAGAATATGTACGCACAACTTTAAACTCCTACCCTAACGCATTTTCAAGTTGTCGTGCCACCCATCCTCTGTCAACTTTCTTTTACAAACTTCTGTCTAGAAAGTTGCTTTGGTACAATAAAATAAAATTCTAAACGAGTTAAAAAATGTTCCTGCAAAGAAAACTTCAATTTTGTTTTGCGCAAATAAAAAATGGATTTGATCGGCGTTACTCCTAATCATAAAATTAAAGTTTTCATTAAATGCCTTTTCCACGTTTATTTACAAAGTAATCAAACCAGGTGGACACAATAAAAAATCACACGAGAAAGAATACCATCTTACGATCCTGCAAATATTTAATATTACTAATACTAATATTAATAATAACTGATATTTTTTTTGTGGAATCTAATGACGGACTATTTCGTTAGATTCTAAGGAAGGAATTAAACAAAATAAATAATTCGTCGAACTGTGACTTCATTGCATATTTCATATTTGAAATACATGCACAGATTCACTAATACATCATCTAATCGAAACGGAATGCACACTCATTTAAAAATCTTTTGCATGATTTAGAAACAATTCGTTTAGTATTCACCAAAGTGAATACATTCGCTTTAATGATAATTAACTGATTAATTTCTTAATCGAAATACAAATTCATAACTAGATGTAATTATGTACGTACAGATAGATACTCAATTTTGACCTGCAGATGAATTTGCTTTCACTTTGATAATTTATTTTCGAATAAAAATGTTTTCAGAGATCTATTTAATTCCATACAATAGTAGATAACGGTTTAAAACAAAATACATATTTAAGACAATCTAAATTCAAAATTTCAATATTAAATCCATATGTAATATTAATGTCTTAATTTGAAAAAAAAATTTTTTTCATTTAGGTCGTTGTTCGTTTAAGCCAATTAAACACTAAGTTTGCCAATTGCATAGATCTTATGATATTTACCTATTTTACAAAATCATAGAGATAAGTAAGTAATGTCCCGAACAAACAGAAACTTTAATAATTTCCATTTTTTGCTTCGAGCAACATTTGCATTCATTAATTCGAGCCAATTAGGCAATTGCCTCGTGGTATTCTAAAAATTGTCGACAAATTTATGATGACTTTATCAACAATAGTGTGTAGGTGAGATTAAATAATTGTTGTTGAAGTTTACAATTTAATTATTCGAATTGCGAGAAAAAGTACTTTTATATCTTTTATGAAAGAGATAATCTGGTAAATATGTGAAATATGTAGTTTTCTGTAATAATATAATATTATTATTGTTGTTAGTTTGATTATTAAATTTTTTAAAACTATAACTTTTGTGCACTTCGGAGTGCAAGGACAGAATCGGTGAATGTAAGAATTGTAGAAAGTACTTTTAAATAGAGCTAGGATCGTAACATATGTAGTTACTCTAAATTACCGACTTAATTTAACTAACTACTTATTTATTTTGGAAACTGTGTATTTAATGGAATCGAAAATTTGATATGAAACGAATGTAGTTACTATAATCTTCACAGTCACCCACACAACTTCTATTTCGACGGTGAACACTAGTTGTTATTGGCCTAATTAAGTCACAAATTAAAATTGTAATGGACAACTGATTTAAAGAGAACGAATACACACAAAGTTAATAACAAACTTACAAAATTTAATAAGTTTCGTAGTTACTATAATACTGATGATAAATTTAAGAAATTAAAAAAACATAATAGGGGAGGAGCACCAAATATTGGATAGGTGCGCAATACTTGATACCCTGTTAAAATGGGATCTAAATACCGCCATCTAAATTTAGTGGCGGGAACTGAAATATCAAAAGAAGTTAGTCACTTATGTGATGCCAAAAATTCCATATTTACTGTCAGTTGTTTCTAAAAAATCGCGACGCGTTCTTGCTCGCAACAAGTTTTTAAATTAGCTCCCTTCAAACTGCTCTTAAATACGATATGTATTGATATACAGTATAACTTCTCTATAGCGGACACCTTTGGGGAATTCAAAAGTGTCCGCTATAAAGAGGTGTCCGCTTTTCGGGGGTATTGAGTTTAATACCTAATTCATTGGGGAATAAAGAACTGTCCTCTATAGGGAGGTGTCCGGTTTTCGGAGGTGTCCGGTAATAGAAGTTTCACTGTATATTATTTTGGTTTAACGTGTTGCTTAACTACATACTTCGAAACATGCTTTTAACATTTTTTATTAATTATAAGAAATAGTGAAATTTGTGTAAATATGTTAGGGTAAATTTCCTGTATGCCTCAATACTGGATACTGAACTGTTCCCAATTCTGGATATACAGTATTAGGATACTATCCTAGCAGTAATAGCTAGCAGACATGTAAGGTTGGTAGGCTTTTCAAAATGTGCTGTACAACGCATATTTACTGAAAATTTGGACATGAGAGAGCTGTGGGGAAAATGGCTGCCGCGTTTGCTCACAATGAAACAAAACAGCGTCTTCAGCATGTTTCGAGTATTTGGCGATGTTTCACAGCAATAAAGCGGAGTTTTTCGTTGATTCATAACCATGGATGAAACATGTGTCCATAAGTTAACACCTAAGACGAAGAAACAGTCAAAACAATGAACTAACAGGGGAGAATCGGCTCCAAAGAAGGCGAAGGCAGTCTAATCCGCAGGCAAGGCGCAGGCGTCAGTTTTTGGGATGCTCGTGGGATAATTTTCATTGATTATCTTTAAAAGAGTAAAACAATTAACAGCGAGTATTATGCGAACTTATTGCAGCGTTTGAGTGGTGAAATCAAGGAAAAACTCCACATTTGACGAAAAAGAAAGGGTTGTTTCATCAAGACAAGGCACTTGTTCACGGTGGTCAAAATTAATGTGAGTTAAAGTTCACCCTATTCGCCAGATTTAATACCCTCACAATATTTTCTCTTTTCAAACTTAAAATAATGGCTCGGGGGTAAAAAATATGCAAACAGAGAAGAAGTGGAGTCTGCGGTTGACGATTATTTTGAGGAGCTCGACAGTTCTCACAATAAAGAGGGTATCGAATAAATCCAACATCGCAGGGAAATGTGTATCAATCAAAAAGAAGACTATGTTCAGAAATAAAGTTTTTTTTTTCTCAAATTATTGTGTCTTCTGTGTTAGGTCGGGTACTTCTGGGACTACCATAGTAGATACGTGTCCCAAATATTGGATATCCAGTATATATATATTATTATTTTTGAGGTCATTTAGAAAAAAAATAATAATGAGGAATTGAAGAAAACCTATAATTTTTTTTTGTTTTTATTTCAAAGCTTATAAGATTATTGATCTTTGTTAATGTATTGAATAAAAAGTTTTGAATATAATTCCATTGTTTTCTTAAATTTTCAAAAGGTATCCAGTATTTGGTGCGCCTCCCCTATTTGTTTTTGTACATATGTTAAATTTTTAACCTTCAGTAATCGATTAAAATCGAATGTAAGCATAAGTTTTCTTTGAAATTTGGGATCACAGTTTTCTTTAAATTTTATCCTTAATGAGTAACTAATAACAATCACATAAATAGGGTTTTTAATTTTAAAAAGTAAAATGTGGTATTACCCTTTATACACTTACAACACTCACACTATTATCAATCAAAGATTTATAGTATTCTTTTAATGAATGCGAAATATTCTTTTTTATTCATTTCGGTATTTCAAATTAATTATTTCAACAAATTTTAAATTTGAAATTCATTTTCATAAGATACCACAAACCCCACTAAACACTTCTGAAATATTTCTGTCTTTGCTTCTATCAAATTTGTGGTTTCTTACAATATTCTTCTTTGAGCTAACCCACCCAAAAAGCTAGCTTTTTACTTCATGATTCAGACGTTAAACAAAAGGTATAAACATAATATTCTAAGTCTTCGATAGATTTAGGTCAATTTCATACAATTTTGCATGAAATATTGCTGACAAAAATTAAATAGTCTAAAAATTGCCCTGTTTTATAAAAAAAAGTCTATTCTCCCGTTGACTTCATAAGAGGTCGTAAAACTAGTCACGGTGAGCCAACCGAAATTTAATTGGGATATGCATATATACAGTGCGACAAATAAGTTCCGAGACTCGAGCCATATCTGAGTAACTGGTAGGGCCATCTATGTTTGAAAGCTGTGACACTCCTCTTGCCGGTAATACAAATTTTGTTTAAATCGGTTGATAGATAGCAAAGTTATGACAGTTCTCCCAAAACAACTTTTTTGTCGATGTAGAAATATTAAAATATTGCTCAAACAATGCTCATTACATTCTTCGATAGCAAAGGAATTGTCCACAGGGAATTCGTTCCAACTGGCCAAACAATTACTGGCGCATTTTATCTCGAAATTTTGAAGCGTGTGATGGCCAGAATCGTATTCGACCCGAATATCGTGATCCAGAGAATTGGTTAATGCACCGAGTCACACCTCACTAATTGTTCGTCAATTTTTGGCTCAGAATCAAGTCTGTGTGTTGAATCATCCACCGTATTCACCTGATTTGGTCACATACGATTTCTCTCTATTCCCGAAATTGAAATTTAAGTTGAAAGGATGTTTGTGCCATCAAAACAACTTCAACACGAGCTCTACAGGCAATTCCACAAAATGAGCTAGAACACTCATTTGAATCACTGTTGAATCGCTGTAAAAAGTGTATTGAAACTGTAGGAGAATATTTTGAATAAAAAAATTAAAAATATCCAGATTTTTTCTTTTAATGATGTTTTCTATGACCAGTCTCGAAACTTATTTGTCGCACTATGTACAGTGCCTGAAGCCGTGCACAAACTGTTATAACTAAATGTAGATGAAGCTGTCTATAAAAAAAATGAATTAATTAAAACGTTCATTTGGCAGTGTATAAAATTTAAAATATATGAAATCAAAGCTGTTCTTTTATTATCATAAAGGGTAAAGACGTTTTTCCATCTCTAATCATTGAACAATTATACGAAATATTTCATGCACACATAATTAACTAAACGTTAATTTTACAATAATTATCGATGATACAGGATCCAAAATCTAAATACTCTTTCGGTTAGCTTCCATACTAATTATGTTACCATCACCCCTAATTAATATAAATCGACGTTTTAATTTCTGGAAAAAATAGCAATTTAAACAGTAAAAAATTTGTTGTATTAACCTGAAATATTAACAATGAACATAACAAGCAATTTGTCATTCTCATGCGCAACTCTCACTTAGATAACTCAGAACTATTCCCTTTTTAAAATTCCTTTTTAATTCCCTTATCAAATAATTCTTTTATATATATTTTGTTTTATATTCAAGACTAAAATTTTTATAGAGAATTTACATTATGATATCAGACAGAGAGTGTCAAATAAGATACGTTTAATTGCAGTAATTCGTAATGTTGATGCTACTGCAAATTCCATTGTTATAGTCATATAAAACAAATGGCAGTAATTTGTATAATTCCTAATCTAAATCAACCTCGTGATAACTTCATTACGTTTAAGTGCTTAGTGAAATAAATACGCGTAGAAATATTCACTATACCTGTTCACTAAGCTTTAGTAAATGTTTTTAGTTTTGATTACAGTCTTCTATAACGGTGTGAATTAAATTAAGGCGCTTTATTTTTTTTTAATTATTAAGTGAGGTTTTATAATTTATCGTGTGCGTATTTGAAAATATTTACATTTTTCATAAATAGTTATAGCTGTAATATTCGTAAAAATAATGATCGCATCACTTTTAAAGTATGTCGGAATTTCAAACTTCAAATGCTATTCACTTTATTATAAATAAAAACATTTCCGAATTTATTAAAAAAAAATTATTGTACTATCTTCAGAAAAAGCATGCCAATTGCCGTAAAACACGTGACTAATTGTCAGCTAAACTTTCATTACAATCCGACCACGCTCTGCAATCTTTCAATTGCTTAATTACAAGGCTACGTAACGCCTGAACTCATTGTCAAATTTGACGCAATTGATTGAAAGAAACGCTGATCTGTCTGAAAGTCAAGTTCGTGGTTTTTTTAAGCGTCGTTAATTATTCAAATCAAATAAGATCGGTAAATTTTTCGAGCCTAAACATGATCCAATTTTAATCAAAGCAAATTTAAGACGTTAAGGTGCTATGATGAAAATTTAAATTTTTTATTTGATATGCTAAGCAGTACAATAGATTGTTTATTTATTTATATTTCTTATACAGTCAAACCTGTCAATAGTGGAATCGCATGGGGAAAATTATTTTTCCACTATTGGCAAGGTTTCCACTATTTCCAGGTTCCATTATTGACAGGTTAATTGAGACAACTATGAAGAGATTTTCCACTATTCAGAGTAAAAGTAAAAAAAACACACATTTCTACGTTTTCTTGTATTTAATGCCATGAAAATTCAATGTACATTGTGAAAAAGGTGAATAAGATGAATAAGAATGGTTTGACGAACTGAGTAAAGCTAGTATTACACTGTTTGACCAAGTGGTCAAATTGCAGTAATAAGCAATGCGAAATAGCGAATTTGACCGAGCGGATATTGCGAGAATAATTGGGATTCGCTATTTCGCATTGCTTATTACTGCAATTTGACCACATGGTCAAACAGTGTAATACTAGCTTAATAAATCGAAGACGACCATCGAATTTACACAGCCTCAATCGAATAAAGAACGCAAAATATGTGTGTATCGGAAAAAACTGTCGTTTGGCTATTGTCAGTAGTAAACCGAATTTCGATTTCTGACAATTCTGAATTGTGGCAATGAGATTTACAAACAACCAAGTAGTCTAAACAGTGACTTGAAACAGAGAACAGCACAGATTGATGAAAGTGATTAATCGCGTAGCTGCAAGAGATAAAAGAATGAACTGCATAACAAGCCATACAAAATGTATCGATTCCTATGCACGCTTCATGGTGGATTTAAAATCAACGTTTGAGGCGCGCCTCTATCCCCACCATAAAATCAACCAATCAGATGCCTCGTAGAGTCGCAAGAGTCTAACATTCTTCAACTTTTTTTTCCGACGCACGCTTTTATACGTGTACACACATACAATGAACTGTGGCACCACACAATTCGCAGCCCATCGTATTTCTGTCGTTTCGCACTTATAGGCAAGTTGCGCCGCAGAGGCATGTTGAGTGTAAATTGCTTTCAACACAGCAAAGAACACAGCCGACGAAAACTCGTTTGCAATATCCTGATGGGGGTAGAGGCGAGCCTCGAGGCGAGCCTCAAGGGCGAGTGTAAACGCACCATCAATCATGTTGCTTACACGCATTCATATATGAACGGAGATAGAAGCTATGAAGTGACGAAGCAATGCACACTTAGCACAATCGGTTTTTTTTTGTTTACTTGTCTTATGTATACAGCAACAACCGCGAGTGTGACATATGAACAAGAGCGACTGTAGTCGACGTTCATCTATAACGGAACTATGTTTATGAAGCGTCGGCTATCACACTGACGATTTCACACTGTGTGCATACTAACAATGAATCAAAATGAAATCATTTTGTGATCGGGAATTTGTTTGAAAAATCATAAAAATTGAAATAAAAAATGAATTTAGCGAGATTGATTTTCCACTATTCGGGGTGAGCGTATTCCACTATTAACAGGTCAATTTGTATGGAAGAGTTCAACGGCGGAATTTTTTTTCCACTATTGACAAGATTTCCACTATTTCCAGGGTCCACTATTGACAGGTTTGACTGTACATACTTTTTTTATAAATAAAATTTACGATGAAATGAATTAAATCGTTGGATTTGCGTAATTCGAGTTTTGAATAAACCTGGCGGCTTTGAAGGTCAACGTAATGACTAATTTAATAAAAACTAATAATTTTTGACTTTTAAATTTCCCAGGGTTGAGGCTAATATCCTATCTCTGAAAAAAATCAACAATTTTGCTATGCTTTGATAGAAAATTAAAATTTGTGTTATAACACAAATATCTATGTATATTATATTTATATTGAGAATGGAATTTTTTAATGGTGAAGCTACCATAGAAGCTAATTTTTAAGAGGTTTTTAGTTGTTTTTCGGCGTCAGAGGAGTTTTTGTTGCGAAACACTAACACTAAATCCCGACTGAGATTAATCGCTGTAATGGCTACTGCCATTGAGGACATGACAATTGCAAACCTTCACTGGAGAAGCCAGTATTTTTAAAATTGATTTGAACGGTCCGAAGGAGTTGTTTCGTCATCGGATGGCATGGACTCATCAGAGAGTGTATCATGCCTAGTATCCGAAACATCCTTCCAGCTGGTGGCATTGCTGAGGATTGTGTAATATTATTTGAAAAAAAAATAAATAAAGGGGGCTCAGGTCTGTAGTGCTACTAGAAATAATATTAATTTTTTATATACATAGAGGAGAGTGGGGCAAAGTGGGCTAGCAAAGTAAAGTGAACCCCTTTAAATAGCAATAGCGCCATCTCTTCATAAATTGACCACAATGCAATATAAACCAAAACCACTTTAATTACAGTTCCTTGAATTTTTTTCATATTACGATTTTGGTACCGTCTGATGTAAATATCAGTGTTTAATAATTGCATTAAAAAGAATTGTTAGCGAGTGGCAATGTTTGGAACAGTAACATTGAGATCGGCGTACGGATTGTGAAACTTGAAAAGTTAGCTTTGATGATTATTTGAAAAATATATAAATTTTAGCAGATGCTTACTCTTTAGCGTGCTTTCGGGGCAAAGTAAGCCCCGAGCACCTTTTTTCCCGTACCAATATAATTTTATTTGATAATTAAAAATAATAATTTGGCTAGAACGTACAACAAAAAATCAATGCAACAATCATGGACTGAAGTTGCGATGATAAATGCAATAGCGATGAAAAATGCAATGCGTTGCTGAAAAAAATTAACCTAAAGAAAGCCAGTAAATATTTTGGTGTTCTCAGGGCTACTCTTCAAAGCAAAGTACGCTCTCAACATACTTAATTTCGTTAGAATTTATTAAAATCATATTGTTTGTCTTAATTGATCCATTGCCATATTCTTTCGCTCCAGTTTTGGGTGAAATTACTATACCCTTTGGAAGGGCTCATTTTACCACCGTAGTGGAGCAAAAGTGGGCACTTTGGGCACTTTGAAGTATGCATTGAAGGGAGTAGATATCTTTTTTATCAGCAGCAATAATTTAAGTTCACGAATATATGACTAAGCTTACATCCTAAACTATCGCTTTTGCGAGAAAAGGATTTTATAACTACTACCCATTTTACAGAATCTCGTTACAAATCTTAGGGGGCTAATTTGCCCTACTTTCCCCTATATGTATATAAAAATCAATGTGTTTGTTGGTTTGTTTAATAGTTTATTTGTTTGATAGTTTTTTTGTTTGTCCCGTATTCGATCCTATACCATTCATCCGATTGCGATGAAACTTTGGTGATTTGTTGAGCGTTGAGAATTAGCAAAACCATTTTAGTTTTGATGGTACGCGAGTTGTTTCAACAATTGAGAGTATTTCAAATAGTTTAGCGGCAAATCGGTGTATGAGTTATGCGTTCCTGTTAACAAATGGTAAAGTTGGAATTTTTCACCAGGTAGAAATTAAAACAACCCTCCAAAAAAGGAAAATTTTCGACAGCTGACTATTGTATGACGGTTCGCGTATAATTTTATGACTAGTAGCCCAGAAAATGAATAATTTTTGTTTGTTTGTTTTGAAGTTTAGGTAGTATAGCACCATACAAACGTGGCCGTACCTGCGGGACTCAGCTAATTTATATATAAACGGACAATTTTCATCAATCTGACGATATGCAATTTAATCCATGAAACGTTTTGTATGTGTTAAGGGTAGGAATATCTTTTAAGGATGTTCTTTCAATCTTCCTAGATTAGATTCAACAAAATGTTCTCCACGATATCTGTATCGCAGAATTGCAAATTCCTCACAGCAGAACAGAATGTGTTCAAATGTTTCTAACTTCATTTGGCAGAACCTGCAGAGTTTTCAGTTATGATTCTTATTCTTTTAAGATGATCAAGCGTGAATGGCCCGTGAGTATTCCGATTAGTACTCGAACTTTGTTTTTATCCAACTGCAGAGGCTCCTTGCTTCTTTAAGTTGAGTGGTTCGGTATTAATTGCTTGGCCTATCGAAGACTGGGCAGTGTGGACCAGTAATGGCATTTCATTTATTCTTCCCATAGCCCAATACCCCTCTTGATGCAGCAGGTTGAGATTCCTCAGGATGGCTTTGGTCAATTTGCTTAAGGGGTTAGGCCACTCTAGAGTTTTCGAAAAATCGATTTTTTTTATTAGAAATGGTCCCTTAGGACTTCAAAAATGATGTCCCAAAATATTATGGCCGAAAAAAGTCTCTAAGGACTCGGTTTTCGAATTTTAGTACAAGGCCGCCTGCAAAATTCTTCATGATTTTCTACTACTCAAAACTTTAAACGCGTTTATCTCAAAACTACATTTTCCAATCTGGCCGGAAACATAACACAGACAATTTTCAACCCATTCACTTGAAATTTTGAAAATATCTTTAAAACTATATTGTCCATCAGAGTACGTAGAATTTACGTAGAATTTTGCATAGTTCATTTGCTATTAACAATTTTCTGACGATTTTTTAGGCAAATGTCACACTTTTCACTTTAGAAGTGCGCCATTTGGCCAAAAATTAATATATCGAAAAAAATCCTTCGTATTCTTGTAGCTGTTGTTATATATAATCGAAAAAAATTCATTGGCTTATCATAATTCAAAAATTACAGGCGCTGTATGTCCGGCCGTGGACCCTGCAAAAACCGAGACGTCATCGCAAAAACGCTTCACAGCCGCCATTTTGAATTTAATCGCTTCAAAAAAATTACTGTACATAGTCAATAATATGTATTATAAGCACCCATTTTTGTAATTGCGATTTATTTTGTAGTTTTTCTGAAAAAAATCACCAAAAAGGCCTATTTTTTCAGCCTCTAGAGTGGCCTAACCCCTTAAAGTACTTGCTTCGTGCTGCTTGATAAGCTTCTGTATTAAGAAGAATCAACAAAATCTATGGAGCTACTTTGCAACTTTTCCATGCTGATTCGAGTTCTTTGTGAAAACAACAAGATTGCTAGGGCCAGCTCTGGAAACGTGTCTCATAAAAGGCGCACAATGTTGAGAGTCGAGCTCGACTTATATCATTTCAGCTTTCTTAATGTAAAACGTGACCGGATAAGTTACGAAAAGTTGTTGAGAAATTAAAACAATTCTCAAGATTTTTTTTAAAATCCCATTTCGCTCTTCATTACATTCAAGCCCCAAGTTTCAACTTTCTAACTCAAGCTACGTACTTCATTAGGTAGGCGTTAGTTAGTTATATTATGAAAAGTGGTGCAAAGTTAGCCCGTACTTTAGGATGTAGGATTTAGAGACCATACCCCTCACCCTCTTCCAAAGACATATTTTACCTCACAAAATTTGAATAAGAGCCCGCTTAAAATTTTCGTCTTGATCTTTCACATTTTTTGTTTTGTACCCAACTTCAAATTTTCAACTTTCCCGTTTTTAAAACGGGAAAATATCAAATGAGGTACGTAGGCAACTTATGATCGATCACAAATTTAAATTAATAAAAATTATAAAAGAGAAATTTAAAATTTGTAAATGTCGATGTACTTTCGCAAGTTGGAAATTTTCTTTAGATCGATTACAAGAATATTTGCTTTTAGCAATAACATTAAAAGTATTGTATGTATATAATTATTTTAAAAAAATATTTTTTTTTAAATTCATTGTCAAGAACATACATATTTTTGAAAACTTATGAAACCTAAGATCCAAAAATAAATGAAACGAAAATAATTTTTCTACAATTGAACAAAATATTAAATACGTGTACTATTTTTTCACTGACTAATATAACGTCAGAGAAAACGGCTGTTCGAAGTGAAAACTTGTACAAAACCGACCTTGAGAGAACACGTGTTCTATTATATTCATTCAAGAAAAATTAAAAAAATGCGGAGTAAAACTAAATTGATTTTTGTAATATCGCTAAAATATGCAAACAATCGGTACAACATAATTAAAATCAGAAGTTTTCAAGCTCAACTAACTAATTAACTTCTTATAAATACCGAAAAAGTTATGCAATTGATCTGGTCAATTTGAATATAAAACACGGTCAGTAAGTAGAACTGAGTGCACGAGAAGTGAATTTAATCGTAGAAATGGTTTCGAATTACTTATGCAAATTTGTACAAGTTACTAACGACCTTTGTTAGAAGTGTTAGAACGATGAGATCTTAACTAGGGAAGGTTGAGGTGTAAAGTAGATTTCAAATGCAGTAAGGTTCTCTTTCAGTTTTCCGTGTTGTGTGTGTTTGAATAGAAAAGAAAAACCTTTTAATTGTGCTCTTTACTTAACGATATTAATATGAAATTAATGAGTTTTCGAGCGAAAGCAATCGAATTAAATTGATCGACTTAAGGTGACTAAACTCATGACAAAAAAATCGCATTTATTTAAATCAGTCATAAGCCCATTTTACAAAACCTAGAGCCAACTATTTGTATTTATTTATGTAGTGATCTCACCTCAAGCCATAAGTTTTGTAGAGAAGTGAACAAAGTATGGGCAAAACGTTCTTGAACTAATCTGTGCAAATTATTTAAATTTTGTTTTACTTATGCATTGCGCCAACATATCCAAACAGAGGTGCGGCTCTGCTCCACATTTTTTACCAGCAAATTATCTGATCAACATTCACCTGAGAGCTTTAAAAATACCCAATTCCAGATTCAAAGATATTTCACTTAGCTTGCAACTTGTAAGAAAAATTCGAAATTCGAAAATTGTTGGGCTGGCCAATAAATTCATAATGCAGTATTTTCCAACCGATAGCTTAAGGCAATCTTTAGAGAAACTGTGTATCTATCCTTAGTCAAAAACTTGGAACTGAATATCTTATGATAGATTCATTGAGTAGAAGATGAAATTGTTGGTGACCTCGTATTATAAATTGAATTTTGTGGAGGAGGTTTTATATGAGAGTACTAAAGTAATACTTACGGATTTCTTTCGAATGTAATCATTAGATCTAAAAAAAATGTATACTCTCAGTAAAATCAGCACATGTCACATGTCATCGGCGAATCATCTTAAATCTGAGACAGACAGAAGCCGGTATAGGTGGTCATATTTGGCGATGATATTCCATGGATACCAGTTGTGCAGTACCTAAGCGTGAGACTGGATAAATAAGGATCTCAAAGCAATCCCGGGTAACTAAAATTGTTTTTGCATGAACTAGTGTTTCTGATCAATCTTGATAGTATTCTATAGTCTAAGACTGAATCTTGATGAAGTCACCAGCCAAAAAAAAATCAGATTTTGAGGCTCTGAACTGAAATTCATTAGCACACGTCTTGCTTCGATAACTATCTGTCAACAGTCTGGGCATAACTTCATCATTTTTGAGTAGAAGTCCGGAACTAGTTTAATACTAAGATGGTATACCGGTTACTGTGACCTAAAAAAAAGTCAGGCTCTTAACAGTCTCTTAGTTATTCTTTAGGTTGTTAGTAACCAGCAGTGCATCACGGCACCAAATGCGTATCGGAACTCTACCCAAAAACTGGAATGCTGGCCGATTGTTATTTATCATTATTTTTTTTTTAATTTTATTAAAAACAATATCAAAAAATTCTTAAACCGATTATATGGAAAACACATTAAAATGAAAAACTATTCGATATCTCATTAGACCTAAAAGATATGTAGAAATTCGTAAAAACTTATAAAACTTTAAATATCAAAAAATTCTGAAACTGATCAATACAATCACCAATATGATGAACTTAAAACACATTAAAGTAAAAAAAAAATCCGATATCTCATTAGACCAAAGATATATGTCGGAATTCGTAAAAACGCAAAATATTTGAAACTAATTTTTAGGCGATTATATACGAAGCTCATAGAAGTATGATCAAAATTGATATCTCATTAGACGTAAGAGATATGTCGGAATGAGTGTGCCCCCTTAAGGGCTGAATATGGAAAAATATCGAAAGCGAATTCTAGACGCTTATGTTAAGATCTCGCAGAAGTAGAATGAATTAAATCTCTAATTAGGCCTAAAAGAAGTGGCGAAATTTTTGAAAATCAATACAATCTTTTTACACAAAGAATTTTTCTGTCACACCTCCAGAACCAGTTGAAGTTGCAGTCAAATTTAGAAATTTTAAAATTCCAAAAGTCGACGTAGGAGTCAAAATTGTGTTTAACCGATCAACAACAAACCTAGATATTATTTGTTTATATTATTGTTCAGAGTTCATTCCCACCTGAAAGTGAGTAACATTGAGTAATGTTAAAAACAGCTGAGTATTCATAATTGAGTACGTTCGATTCAGTAGAATTAATAATAATCTTTTCAGATTACTCATTGTCTAGTCGTTTGATCATCAAATATTCGGCTACTGTAGTGCTCGTGAAGAGTTTATGAATGGGTTTTTATGATAAATTAGAAATTTTTAATACGTCTTTCAAGGGAATATATAAAATTCATGTTTATTGTCATGCAGTGCGTTGATTGTTACAACAAAATATCACTTCTATTGTATTATTTTGGCCTTGGCTAAACTAAAAAAAAATATATGTAATAATAAAGATTTCTGGTTTTAAATGCATAATTCTGTCACTCGTTTGAAATTTGCGCTATGTAAAAAGAAGTACCTTCAGGAAATCAGATAACAAAATTATGAATTATAGAAAAAGGTACCGACTTCGGATTTTAAATACAGTGAACTTCGTCGACTATTCTGTAATTCTGTAATTTTTTTATAGCCCACGTTTTCTACAGATATGCTGTTTTTAATACTAGTAGGCACTCATATACTTGTCTCACTTTTCTATTTTCTAGCATAAGCTATTCGTGAGATATAAACATTTTATATTTTTAATTCATTGGCGTAGACAACTGCCCCAGTGAAATGAGTTGTACGACACGTATGTGAATGTTCGCCTTGAGCGAGCTTCTGGTGAAGACTTTCTTTGCCCTTGTAGCTGGCTATTAGGTAAACATTTCCTGATCTTCGAAATTTCTTCACCTTATTGAAATACAGGCAAATTATGTTGTTCTGAAAAGAATTAAAATCAATATACAGGGTAAAAAAATATGAAGAATTATTTTGTGTTCTTGATTGAGTATTGTGAAGTAAAAAGAAATTTGTGTTCGAATTTTTCTTGGTGATCAATTGTCATTTTTAACATTTTCTCTTCTTCAATAGCAGGACGGAACAAACTGGACCTTATTCTCCAAAATAAATCGTGCAATATCCCTTACATTCAACAATTGGAATGAATTCTATAGAAAGACCAGCAAAGCAAAAATGATTCGAAAAGATTTGAGTAGTAATAGTTATAGGTAAATGTTTTCTTGCAAATACGCCAAATGATCACAAATTGCGTTTTCAGTGAGCAAATATACTTTTTCGTCAAACGAAATCGAGCCTGTATAAATAACTCATTTAAGCGAAGAAATGGCAAGTTTATAGGTTCATTCTATATACTTTCCATTAAATCTCCTAGGTGGATCATTTAGACATCAGCATTTTAATTTGCCGGTGAAAGAGAAGTTACTTGTGAATATGTAGCAAACTCACATGTGAAGAAAACATTCACCTAAAAGTTTTACTATTGAATCATTTTCGAATCGACTTGGTTGGTGGGTACTAACTCCATATTCTTTCTCGAACAGTTCGTGAAAATTAGAATATCTTATTTCTGTTCCTCGAGATTAGACTTAACTTTCTCAAGTTCTCCCATATGTGCGCTGAAGATAATAAGTCAGAACAACAATTTTTGTTTGAGTCTTCAGCTTTTGTTCGAACACAACTGGCAGCACTGGCGGTTAATTTCAAAAAGAATCGGGATCTCAGGTCTCGACCTAATCAGGGAGGGATCCTTCTAAACATTTACGCTTGTATATTGCAAAAGGACTCTAAAAATCGAGACCCCATCAAGACTTGGAATAGGAAGAGTACCCGTTATAACTCATTACGCTGAACCATTAATTAAAATATTGCTTAAAATTAGTTTAAAATTTTTTCAATATTCAACCCCTAAGGGGCTTAATAGTGTTGATTAATCCTCTTATTGGCTGCAAATTTTCACGAATCCCGTCATATCTCTTTGTTTTGACGGGATATCGAATTGGTTTTTTTTTTGACGGCTTTCTTATTTAATTGCCTGAACTTTGGAACTTTTTTTGTTGGCCTAATTATACCACAGCAATTAAAATTTAAACGCCTGATCGACCTAATCCCAAAAAAATAAGAAAGGTATTACCAGACTTTTGCCTGATTATTTATTTTTGTATTCTGAAGTTAAGGAAAAGAAAGGACTCAAGAAAATCAGGATATCTGTAAGGATCTTGTTCAAATCAAAAGTAAGTAAATCGCATTATAAATCTTATAATTATTGTAAGTACGAAAGAACAACAAAGCTTGTGGCTTGGGTATTTTTTGTGCTGAATTTATTCCTATTTGTTGTTAGTACGAAAAGGTAAATACCCCTGTAGTGATATTGTTGAATTACATAAAATTACACGTGATGGAAAATTTATAACAAATTAAGTTGATAGAATGAGCTCACCGAAAACCTGAATAATAATTTAATTTAATTGAATTGTTGCATAATATACCTGTAAACAAAGGATTGATCAACAACATCTTGGGCATCAATAACCGCTCAGAGCTTTATGGGTCATCTCTTGTTATGGAAAAATTTTTATCTTCAGCTTACTGCGGTGAATTAATTCCATTCTTAAATTATTGAGTGATAACAAAACAGGGCCTTAAGCTGAAGTTCTCATATGAGATATAGCGCAATTGTTTGTTCCGATCACCTGCTCTAAAGAAGTTAGTAGTTTCTTCTGTGAAATTCGTGTTTTATTCCGACGATATCTTGCTGAAGGTGGTGGTCGGTTAGCGCAGCTTAACTTCACAATATTTTACACCGGTGCGTGATATCTTTTGATAGAGAGAAGACTGATTAATCGTAGGTTTAGGCACGGCATAGGTACGGAAAATTGTAAGTTTCCACTATACAATCCGACTATTTAGATACAGCTGAGGTCCATATAAGTCGAGAGAATTTCTTTGGTATAGTGGTGAAAGCCTTAGTGGAATTTTCCGTCAGTTTTACAAAGCGTTTTTCATCTAGGTGTACTGTTGCGGGAAAGAACCGTCAGCGGTATCGCTGGTGCGATAGGCATCTTTTCGAAGATGTCGTTGACGACGACGGAATAACATCTTCTGGCGGTTCCGAATCCGACTCATATCGTACGTCACGTCGTCACATTCTCTGCAGAAATCGGTTCAATTCGAAGGCATTTAGCACCTATTTGCGTACACCATTCGTTGCATAAAACTCGTTCAAGTTTTCAATGTCTCGCATTTTTAGTTGAACTTTTGCCATCTTAAGACACGGTTCATTAAATCGTTTTCTACTTGTCGCAATTGAACTTAAACCGTTTGATTTATTTTTTGATTTTTAAATTGAATATCGGAATTTAGAATTGTGTATTTTTTTTTGCTTTTTGATAAGTACGTCGATTTTACTATTTTTTTTTTATAATTTTGAAGTAGTTTTTATTTTTATTCTGTGTGAATACAATCGACATTTTTTTCTTAACTAACTACTTGCGCAATGTGATAGTTTTAAGTTGTGCACTATTTACCAGTGGATTTATCGATTATTGATTAAAGGGACAGAAATTTGCAGAGTCCTTTAATGATCAGTCGTTTTTACGCGATTAATCCGTGCTCTCAATTATGAACAGTTGTTGCATTTACCGCGATATTAAAAGATTATCCTCAGTGTCCAACTAATAAGTATTAAATAAAAATAACTAAACATATCTGGTAACCGATTAAGTGCAGAGTAGACTGGTTTCTTGTATCTCAGCTTGTAATCCGAATAGGAAACTGACAATCAACAATTGGATTAATTTATTGTTGTTCGTGTGAAGTGAAGCAAGTATTAAATTTTTAAGCCAATCTTCAGATAAAGTATACAGTGATTTTGTCGGAATGTCTTATTCGCGAAAGTGCGTTCGTTTTCGATCCTTTTGAACTTTTATACGCCAAGTGGCTCTTCAAGATTCGTCCTTATTACTTACGATGGGCAAACATTTTTTGCGGTTTAAACATCCAAATTTTTCCTTAAATAATATTTTGATTTTTCACATGTCAATGTTTGTAGCCGCTCAAAATATATATTTAAATATGCGAGCATATACCGTCCACCCAACTTCCCTTGAGAACCGTTCATACTTTGGCTTTTTTTTTTACAAAAGATTGATACCAAGTGTGCTTACTCTTTGGAATTGTGATTGTTGGCAGAATGTAGGTGAATTGTGTTAAGGGTTGGAGTATAACAAACACCTCGATGAATACCTCAGAGTGGCATAATACACCCTCGCACCTAGTCCAGCACTACATTCAAACTGGCCTTTCCAATGAAGGTTTTTCAACTGTCGTGCCCTAATTGGCAGTAAGTAGCCATGGCAGCGATCGCATCCTAGTCGGGAAGTTCACGTGAAGCGAAAAAATTCAAAGGAAATAGCCCACAGAACAGTGTCCATAAATTTTTAAGAAACCTTGGCTATATGCATTGGTAATCTTTACTTTAAAGAAACTCTGGTGGTAAGGGGTTTAAATTAAGCCTTGTGTTTTTTTCTGCTGAACTGCGTACCACATTATAACAATGCTGCTGTAATTAACATGAAGGCGCTAAGTGAAATTTCGGTAACATTTTTGAGATATTCATCAATTTGTGCTTTACTAAGATTTTAGGTAGGATCTGTAAATTATTATGAGATTTAACAAAGCCCAACAGTTTGTGACGCATAGAACAAATGCTTGGACGAAAAGTGACTATATCCAAAACAATTTAATAATCTTAAATCTTCTTTAATTAAACTTCTGTTATTAGTTCTCCATGTGGCTAACCTGCTCTGCACTGCATAAGAAAGAACATGTTTTGAACAGTAAGATTGCATCCGAATATTTTGATGTAAAAAGGTTAGACAAGTTCAGAAAAGAGTCGCCACTTCTTCATGAGTGGCCGATGTACAAAAGTCCTCGAAATACAGGATCACACTTATTGCATTATGTCTGCAGAAGGCGCAGTCCGATCAATTGTTGAGTTTAAACCTTTAAATATTATACAATTCTTTTTGACGAGTAATATTACAAGGCCTTACAGGCTTCATTGCTTGCTATGCTATAGGGCATTACTTACCTTGAGCAATAAAAATGTCACGCCTTCTTAACCGGGAAAAGCTTGGGATTTCATGCCAATTGGCAGTAATCAACCTTGCCTTCCTCATCCTTTAGAGTTCATGCTTTCATTTCATCTAGCATCTAGCGACATCTTCTTTTATGACGCCGAGCCCAAACAGAGCTCTGTCGCCCTTAATGATATTTGAGACATTCTTTAACCTTTTAACTTTTAGAAATTTTTCTCAATATCCAAAATATTTTGTTGCTGCTCAATCTTAATCATAATGAAATGAGAAAGTATATTGCGGAGGTCAAGGAAATGTAGACAGCGATCTTAGCATCTAGTAGGAATAGGTTATAGGAAAAAACCGGTTATCGGTTAACCGGTTATAATATGGATGAATACAGGTTAACAAACCGGCTATTGAAATAACCGGTTAATTCAGAAGTTTGCTTGAGCGAAAGGCTTTTCAAAAATTCGAAACTTCAATTTGTTTTATTCAACACAAATAAATAAAACTAATAATACAAATGTATATTCGACTGTATTTTAACAATACACACGCGCCATTACGTAATATGGAAAATCAGTGATTCTCCAAAAAGTTGGATGTGATTGATCCACGAGATGCACATATTGCGTACTTGACAATTTTATATTTTCATAGCCTCTTACGTTTTCAACGCAGGAAACCGAAGATGTTAGTAGTTGCTAGACAAATTTTCAATTCTTCTTACTCGAATTATCTATGATCGAGTTGGTAAGAGTTTATCCAAGCTTACGGAACAGAAGGAATAACACAGCAAAAAATTACCTTTTAACAGGTTAATGGTTATTGGTGTTAACAACATTTTTAAATAAAATGTATGAAAAAAGTAACCAGTTAACTACCGGTTAACCTAATCAAAAAAATTTGTAGGTAGAAAAACCTGTTAATTTTGCCCATCTTTAGCATCAAGCGACATTTGAATTGTCCAAATTCTGCATATTTCCAATCGTTATAGAGTTCATTAGGCAAGGTCATTAGTGAATATTTTCATGTCCTCCGTAGATATTCAAATTGTAATTAACATTATTTTGTGGTATTTTTCTTCTAATTTAAAGAGTAGCTAGTATACAATTTTGTGAATGATTTCATAAAACTCTAAAAAAAAACACACAAAATTCTGTGAATTACTAGAGAAAGCATCTGAACTTTTTAACGTATTTTAAAGGTTAAATTAGAATACATCCGCACTGAACTGGTTTTGTAAAGGATTTACAGCAAAATTATACAACAGCAATAAAAAATTCACAGAACTTTATTGTGTTCACTAAGAACGCAAAAAACATACAAATCTATGCAATTTTCATTCTCGAGATTGTGGGAGTTTAGCTAGTGCTCTTAAAATTAGTCCATTTAGATGTAGTTGTGTTTGGTTCAAAATCCAGATGATTTTTCAAAAATTGCAAAAAGACGAAGAAATTTCCAAAAAATTTAAGACGCAAATTGAGACGATAGCCAGGGTCTCTTATGTATTTTTTGGTTTGAAATAAGACACAACTATGTAGGCAAAGATTTTGAATATTACGAATTCTTGAAGGATGGTTTCAGGTAAATAAATTGGCCAAATAAAATGATCAATTGATACGTTCATATTTCTGGAAGAAACCCCAAAAGACAACAAATTTTACAAAACCTAATACGTTATTCGTCCTTTGAGTACTCTCTGAACAAATGTCCGTAAAAATTTAGATAACGTACATTTTGCGAAATTTATAAAATAGTGTTAGGTTCTGATATCATCTATAGCCATTTGTTAACGAATAAAATAATTTCTAAAAATTTAAGCGAATGCTTTCATTTTATTAAAAACGTTTTTCCACTAATTACCAATTTTACTTTATTATTTTTTAATAATAAAGTATTTAAATTTGCACTTAAATGGAACAGTCCCAAGTGTCCCACGCCCATTTTGAAAATTTTCATATATGTTGTAGAACTCGAAAATCTAAGGGACACGTATTTTTTTTTATCGGCAGTCGTGAGCATTTAAGGGGTGAAACAGTTGGGCGAATAATCGACCGAACTTTCGATTTCCGTAGAATCACTCGATGGATTTCAATGACTCTGGAAAGAATGTATATATATTCCAAAGAAATATAGTTTGATAAGAGTGCATCCTCATAAAGGGGTAAACCACCCTTAATTTTGTATTATTATTATTATAGTTTTTTTTGTAAACGAAAAGGCCGATTTAAATAAATAATTATATAAAATTGAGGGTGGTTTACCCCTTTATGGGGATGCTCTCTTATCAGACTATATTTCTTTTGAATATATATACATTCTTTCCAAGTATCATTGAAATCCATCGAAGGCTTCTACGGAAATCGAAAATTCGGTCGATTTTTCGCCCAACTTTGAGGGGGTGTTTCATCTCTTAAATGCTCACGACTGCCGATAAAAAATTACGTGTCCTTTATATTGTCGAGTTCTACAACATATATGAAAATAATCAAAATCGGCGTGGGACACTTGGGAATGTTCCCTTGTTAGTGAAACAGTCATGAACTCGTACTACAAGTATAGTGAACTGTTCTTCCTTTTCGCAGAATTTACATTTCTGATTTAAATAATATCAACATATTCAATTTGTTCACTTTATCCACTTGTTAAGAAAAAATCTTATTCACTTTTTTATTGAAAATTAATATCAGTTTAATGACAAATATATATCGTGTATAAAAATTTAAAATAAAATTGAAATTTGTTCTTCGGCTTGTTACGCTGGACAACGTGCTAAAAATCTATCTGCGGATAATTAGATTTCTTATACACAAGCATTAAAGTATCAAATCTTAGGCTTGTTGGAGTAGTATTAAATAAGCTGGACGTAATTTAATAATGAGGTACATGCGACTTGTTCAACGTCAAACCATAATATTTCTGGTATGCGATATCAAAATTATTCCAGTAGAAGCCAGATGCGTGACGTCAAATGTTGATGATGAATTTGAAAGAAAAGTAAGGTGCTGTACTTATTCTAAATAAAATGCCTATACTTTAAGTGATATCAATCTGGCTTTGATGAAAAAAATTGTTAAAACGTAGATCTACTACCCGTACACAGTTTCAACTTTCTTACATAAATTCTTAAAACTCTTAGAATTTTTGTATTTTGTCTAGTTCACCTGGAACTATTAGCGCCCAGGGTATCAAACAACTGCGACTGGATTACTAGACTTGGTTGATTTATACTGGGCTTGCTGCCAACAAAAATTATCATAGCACTCAGAGCGGTGAACGCTAAATACAATAGAATTTCAGAAATGATATTAACATGCATGTAACGAATGCATGAAAACACGTGAAGTCCGCCAATAAATGATATCAAATACATTTCTAGGTTGTTGGTATCATTCGAATACTATTTTAGTCGTTGACTATTTCTGATGACTTAAAGAAAACCGACGATTCACTTTGAATCCGGTACGGAATTTCATTGATCGTTTTTGTGTTTTAGCTTTGATTCACTAAGTAATTTTTAAACTATCTGACTCGATTTTAAAAGACATGAAACTGCTAATTACATTGATTATAATTAATCGAATCGGAGCTAAGTCCAATGAAGTGTTCTATTGTACCACCTTGTTGAATTGAGAAATTTAAAGATGCTATTGCATTGCCTCCAAGTCCGTTGGGTCTGGATTCAATTCCTTTTCATTCACATGAGCTAATCGGAAATACTGCATGGCTTTCTCGCTTTAACCAATCCGATTCGTCTTCTTGATCAAGCGTACACCTGGACTGATTCTGAGTCTATGATTCCTTTAATTCTCATGAAGTAAGCGTAATAGTGGGCCTTCGTCCTTTCCCTATAGCAGGTGAATTTTCTACGAAATTCATCCCTTACATGAGTACCGCTTTTTGAGCTCCTACCTCTCCAAAAATCTTTTAATGAGATTCACAGCTTGGCAGGGTCTATATCAATGAGTCCTTTGCTTCTTATTATATGACGCAAACGTATAAAGTTTTAAGAAATTTTTATATTTCCTTAAACCGGTTCAAATTCTTGACTTTTAGCTGGGTCCAGGCTTTAAGCGTATCGCGGTCTACTTTATCCTGGTACTTTTGCTCAGGTTCCCAAAAATTTGGTGGTATTCTATTCGTTTCCGTTTTTTTCCTTATTCTGCCATGGGCCACGGCTTAGGTTTTCACCTTTTATTCTACTTCACCGGAGCCTAGGACAATTTTCTCGCTTTTTCGGGAAATTGCAAAATGGGAATGTTGGGAATCTTTGGTTCCTCGCATTCGCATAGGTATTGGTTGTTCCTCTGAAGCTCAGGGATAATTCCTACGGGTTGGCAGTCCCTGTTCCTGTATCCTTCCCTATTTCAACTTGTTACCGAAGGTCTATGTTTGAATGGAACAAGTCATACGAGTTTATCCTAATGATATTGATCACAAAATTTTCACTACAAAACAATACCTTACTCCTCTAAAAATATGAACAAAAAGTAGGAATCAGTATGTATTGGTAAGTAGCAATCTCGACTAAATTTAAAGAAACTGAGAAAATTAGAAATAATTTTTGTAAATTTTCATTTTAACGAAATACGAAAATATCAAGTTTGAATAGTTAATTATAAAATTCGGATCTTACACAGTCAAGATCAAAGAAAACGACATTGGAAAAAGAAGACTTATTAGGACGGTGTTGCTTTTCTAGATCTTACACAGGACGGTAAATGAATTGAAATAATTGGCTAATGGATTACTTCTGAATTTACACCATTAAGATTTACTGTACATACCACGTCCGATCGGTATTTAAGTAATTTATATATTTAATTGGATTATAATGATGTCAAGTAGAGTAATCATTCACAGAGTTCCTGTACTGATTTTCTGATTTTTATAGACGTGAAATTTATTTTTAAATGGTCCCTACCACTTAAAATAGATGAAATTTTGACGAAACTTCTGCCAAGTTCAAGAACATGCTGCCAATTTGGCATTGCACTTGAATTGTGTGCAACCACTAGGAATATTATTGAATGCCTAGAAGAATATACGGCAAAACTATTTGTATGCTTGGGATTGTATTGACGAACTTAAAATTTGTATTTAACATTCCCAAGATATAATACATTTTTTTCTGAGAATTCGCGTCTGTGGTTATTTCATTATAGTGGTTCGGGTTATAATGAAAGAATACATTCATTGATGGCAGTATTACTCTAGTGTTCAATTTTTAATTGATTTGTAAAAAAAAAAAAATCTTTTGAGAACACTCACTTAGGTCTGCTGCTTTAATAAATCGATTCTTCATAAAATAATATTATACATATTGTTGAACCAATATTTAAAAAAGGAGTTTTCTACCCACCTACATCGAGATAATTATGAAATTGTAATAACCAATGCGGAAGTCGGCCCGACCTCGCATAACCAAGCATATACAACATTTTAGTCATTTAATTCCAGTTTTATATATGGCAAGTCGGCACGACGTCGGTATGACGGTTTTGTTATGAAGTTTTATTTTAACTCAATTTTAGTTTCTTGTAATCTCTTTTTGACAAAAAAACTGGGTCATTAAATGTTTTAAAAAACCTCACTAGTCATTTTCATCCCATAAAAGTCTGGTTGTGAAAACGCCGTCGTGCTGTCTATTTTTTCATTTCATCTTGGAACGACTGTACAAGAGAAATCTTATAATAACAATATAATTCATAATTCTAACTTCATGATATCTTGATCACGAAGTATCCATTTCTTGCGATATCGTAATATTGCCGCTTGCGTTAAAATTATTTGCGTATGATTGAAGGTTTTTTTATGATGGGGGTGCGAGTCATCAGAATGACTTAATAACAGCACCTAGTGGTAGCTTTCATCAGGGATTGCCAAAACTTAGTCTTATTATGATTATGATGATAATAATAAGTACAAGAAAGTCTTACAATTTCCATGAACAAAGTATGACTACAGAGTTATTATGCGACTTTCTAGTTAATTTAACTCAGAAGTTTCAGTTAAAAATATGTCTAAAAAGTAATTTGTACTTCTTGTTGGTGTCTAATATGACTGAAACGTTATTTCAGTAGCTTTCTAGTAAGAAACATAACTTACAAAATGTTGGGGCAAAATTTTGGTCATATTTATGTTGTATTAGAAAGTTATATTTACGAGTTTCTATCAATTTTGTTTTAGAAAATATTGCTTCCATTTATACATATTCTGTAAATTGTTTTGTTATTTACAGATTGATTGGCCTAGAACCTAATTTGTATTCTGATAGATGTAATTATTTCGGGGTATAAAAAAATCAGTAAATGAAAATATGGAAATTTGGCTAAATTTTGTGGAAACATTTTTATTTGTTTAAAGTTATTAATTTCATGTTATTCCAATGAGACATAGATTTTTTCTCGAAACAATTTCGAAAGCAAGTTGGCTATAAAATATGCATATTTCTCACATTTCCAATATTCAATAAATAGTAGTTCTAAGCTGTTCAATAAAATATGACTGAATAAAATAAGTTGACAAACATGTAACTTCTAAAATTTAAAACTGTTCCGAAAGCAATTAGTTATGTTTCGTCATAGCATTCTTCCTCTGATGTAAATGGCGGCAATAAATTTTCACGAGGATACAAAAATTATTTCGAAAAATGCAAGATATCGAGGAATGCAACATACGTATGTCTCCTGATCAGTTAAAAGTATTACTACAAAACAAAACAGATTGCTTTTGTAACAAAGTGGCATATTCTCATAAAATATAGTTAAATTGTTATTCTTAATTGTTAGTCGAACCTAACCGTATGGTGGTATCTAGTAGTAAACCGAAAGGAAGAAACACTGAAGTTTCTATATTTTATTTTATTTTATTTATTTTAAATTGGTTTTCCCTTATAACCATATATTTAAAAAATTTCAATAAACCCATCTCAATGAGATATATTTTTAGAACAACAATAAAACTATAACCGACCATTGTTTGTTAAGTTTCACGAAAATGCAGAAGCCTTTAAAACTAATTGCTATTTTCTTCTTTCCAGACTAATAGGCACTTTGTTATAAAAATCAACCAAAATGAGCAAATCCTATCATAATGCTGCCTTTGTTGGGGACGATGGCGAAAAAATCGAAAAGGGGTAAGACCATCGGATTTAATAATTTCAGTGATATCTGTTTAATAATCGATTTAATAAAATTCACAAAAATAGTCGTTCGATATCCGAGAAAGATCGATATGTTATGGAGCTGACAGAAAAAGGTAAAATTGTCGCAGAACAAGAATATGAACCATACAAGCACAGAAAAGTGCAACATCCAACAACGTGAGTTTTTAGTAAATCCTACGTATTTTCATCACTTAGTTAAACAATGTTTCTTACAATAGAAATTCAGAAACTATGTTCCACTTACTCAAAGGATCATTGGGTACAGGTATCCTTGCCATGCCGAATGCGTTCAAAAATGCTGGTTACATACCGGGAACGATAGGTACGATCCTTATTGGATTAATTTGTACATATTGTATACATTTACTGATCAAAGCCGAATATGAACTATGTAAGCGGAAAAAGGTAAATTTTGTTTTTTTTATAATCAAAATGTTTGTATTTAAATTTAAACAATTTTGTTCTTAACCAGGTTCCTAGTATGAGCTATCCCGGAGTTGCAGAAGCAGCCCTTAGTGAGGGGCCATCATGGTGTAAAGCATGTGCTCCGTACATATCGTAAGTAAAAATCGTTAAAATCACCGGAGTATTTCATTCACATTTATTACTGTCGTCAATCCAACTCGCACAAAATAAGACATAAACCCAGCGATATGAATCTCGATTTTATAACTAAACCACCTTGACATAATGCTACAATTGAATGAATGATATCTGTTCGAACCGGGCAGGTATGCACAGAATTTAATGTAATCCAAGGTAATGTTCATAGAGTAGAAAGATTAGTCATCTGTTACGATTTGATAAAAATTTATATAGACTGCATATTGTCCGTCTAGACATAATAGTCGGAACGTAATTGACAATAAAGAATATCGTGTCGAATTTCTTTGTAGCTATTATTAGAACAAAATTTGACAATAACCTGGGCGTAACTTTATTATTTTTCGGGACAAAGTTCGGAAAGCTGACACTCATAAAAGACCAATTACGATTTCGGATCACTGCCCGGGATGAGGTCAAAGTCGAAATGTAACATCGGTTGTTCGACACAAGGCGATTTTTTTGTAAAGTTAATTTTGTCAATAGAATTAATCCTTATAAGATTTTTTTCAACATTCATGAGTAGTTCTTCATATAAAAATTGTGGTGATTGAAAAGAAAAACAACATTAAGCGTGAAAATTCATATAAAATAGGTAAAAAGGACGTGATAGTAAAAATCATTTCAATATCTCATCAGTGGTTACAGATATGTCGGAATTCTTGAAAATGTATGCAACCCCTTTTTGCGGATGAGGATTAAACATTGTAAAATCTTGAATTTGATTTTCAAACGATTATGTAAAAATTCCGACTAAAAGTACATTCGATATCACATCACCTACACTGAGAGAAATAATTTGTTGGCAAGAGATTGCTTCAATAAAATTTTCATTGCAGCAATCGCAGTTAGTTTATGCTAATAAGAATTAGCTTCGAGCAATAGACTGAGCAATACACTGAGAGAAATAATTTGTTGGCAAGAGATTGCTTCAATAAAATTTTCATTGCAGCAATCGCAGTTAGTTTATGCTAATAAGAACTAGTTTTTAGCAATAGATATTCGGTTGTACAAAAAATATTCGTTTAAGGGAATAAACACGTAATACATGCAAGAGAACCATTCTGTCAAGACAATCAACTTACGTTGTTTGCGCGATTCTGTTGGAAGAACCAAACAGAAAAATTTCTAGCAACTCAATTTTGATTGCCGCAATATAATGTTGGTTGTTGCAATCGAATATTGTTCATCACAAACGATTTTCGGCGTCATTGTGCTGTGGTAACCGGATGTGTGTTCCGTCAACCGAATGTATGTTGCGGTAACTTAGTTAATCCACACTAAGTTAAGTTGCACATAGGGAAATGAAAATGAACAGTCTTCGGTGGCGCAGTGGTTACGCTTACCAATCCTACCTACAGCCATGGGTTTTATTAAGTATGTAAGTAAGAAATGATATTTGAAGTAGGAAAATGGTGTCTTAGAAGAGTTCTCTACCTCCTCCAAGGTAACAAAAAAGAATTGCGTGCAGGATTTAACACAAATAACTCCATTTTTTTAGAGTTTACCAAAAACCCGCGCATTTGTGGCAATCAAAATTTTAAGAGATTCTGGTTGGTTAGACAAATAGTTCAGTTGTCGGAAAATATATTCGATACCAATAAACGAAAATTCAGTTCGTCCAACCCAGAATTTCGGTTCCAACAATGGGATAGGAACTTTTCCTGAAACCGTTGTAATTCGTTTGGCATATACGAGTATTTCTATTGCAGCAATAAATCTGTTCTCTCAGTGTTGGAGTTATTTCGGAATTTGTAAAAACGAATGAAACCTCTTTAACCACACTTGCAAAAACTTATTCCATTTCTCACCTGACCTAAAGGAAATGGCGGAATTCGTGAAGTACAATCAAAACATTCTAAAAACGGTGTTCTATGGTAGCTTTACCATGAAAGAATCCCATTCTCGGGCGGATAAAGCACGTATCGCCTTTTACGCCTGCAAACGAACCTTCGGCAAAAAGTGGGGACTTAAACCAAGAATAGTTCTGTGGTTGTACACAACCGTAATACGTCCAATTCTTACCTACGGATCGCTAGCCTGGTGGCCAGCGTTTAGTAAGAGTTATAACATAAACAAACTCAGCAAAGTTCAAAGAACTGCAGCTGTCGGAACTACAGATGCAATGAGAACTAGTCCGACTGACGCTTTGAACGCATTGTTGCATCTATTAACTATCGATGTACATATCAGAAGTACTGTGTCGTATAGTGCTGTCAGACTCAAGGAGTATGGGTGCTGGTATGAGAAACCTTACGGTCACAGTAACATTCTAGAATCTTTACCAGCGGAAATAGTTAAATTACCGACCGACTACATTATCCTGAGACTGACCTTCAAGAAGAATTTCGCTGTGGGTTTTCCAACCAGGGCGGAATGGAAGAATGGTTCAATTATACACGAATTCGATACTGTCATATACACTGACGGTTCAAAGATGAACTGCGGAGTAGGAGCGAGAGTTTTCTCAGACACACACTATATCGCAAAGTATTACCACTTACCGGACTACGCCAGCGTTTTCCAGGCGGAGATACTGGGGATCCGAAAGGCCTGTCAGACTTTGCAGCAAGACGCTACGCCAAAGCGAAATGGTGTACTCCTCACTGATAGCCAAGCCGCAATCAAGGCCTTAGATTCGGCTACCACCTCCTCTAAACTCGTCGAACAGTGCCGAGAGGAGCTATCCCACTTAGGAAGTCAAGTCAAAGTTACTCTGCTATGGGTCCCAGGACATAGCATGATAAAGGGTAACTAGCGGGCAGACGAATTAGCTAGGCAAGGTTTCTCACTTCAGGGCTCTCTCGTAGAATCAGTTCAGATCCCACTAGGGACTGTCAAACGCCAAATATCTACCCACTTTATCACAAACGCCAACTCCAGATGAAAAGGATTGACCAACTGCGTCTAGGAAGATATGGCCATCCTAGGAAGATATGGCCATCCTACTGCCGGACCAGAACATATGAACTCTTGAGTAGGAGCCGTGTGGACGTTTCCAGAGTCACGGCAGTCAGCATGGGACACTGGCCGATCGACGACCACGCGGCCAGACTGGATCTTCTCTTTAACGTTAATTGCCACAGCTGTGGGGATACAATCAAGAAGGAAACCGTTACCCACCTGCTTTGCGAGTGTCCAGCTCAAGCTAGAGCCAGACTTCGCGCACTAGACAATCCCTTCTTTAATAACCTAGATGAGATCTCGAAAAACAAGATTGGAGAACTAATTACCTTCTTGAACTGCTCCGAATGGATATGATAATCCATTCAAGCCCTCTGTAAAACTATATATCTACTTCATAAGCCCTCAACGACCAGATTAAACGAGTTGTGATATCAAAACGGCGCTTCCTGTGCTAATTGGGCCCTGTTTTCGGCAGACGGGCCACAACGTAAACCAACCAACACCGTTCGGTGTGGAATTAAAAAGAATTCATAAAAGAGTTTTATAGGCATTTATCTGAACAACCCGTAGAAGTAAAATTAACTCTATATTTTAGAAGACCTAAGAAATATGACGAAATTCGTGAATATTTAATAACACTTGAAAAATTTTGATTTCCACTTCTCAAAAACGACTTTTGGATAGGAAATTAGAACTATGCTGCGTAAGACAAAGGCGATAGAGGAAAAACTCCTTTTTGATTTTACAATATCAAACAAATATCGCGAAAATTTCGTGAAATTCAAAGAAATACTTTATTTACATTTTTTCAAATAAAACTTTTACTTTTAAGTTATTTCTGGTATCAAAATAAATACTGTAGCTGCAACTAAGATTGCTGACGAGCAACTATAACAACTTGTTTGGTGAATTTTTCCTCAGTACATTTTGAAATTGAAAAAACAAGTTTTTCGTGTAAAACACTGTATTTTACTGTAAAAAATTTGGCGGAATTTCTGGATAAATTTTGATTATCAAGTACAAGATTTGCAATAATGGAACACATTATATATTTTGCTCCAAAAGTATGTTATAATTAACAACAACATTAGGAAAATCAGCAAAAATACCAGGTCTTTTGTTTTTGTAATCGAATGTTTTCGAAATGTCTGATCTTAGGAAAAATTTTGAAAAAAGATAGTTATTTTTGTCAAAATCACTGACAAGCAATTTCCTATAGCTCACTAGGAATTGTTAAGGTGGAGTGCTGGCTATGTACTAAATGAAGTATTTAGGGCCATTATTACGATCTCCAGTTAAACTCTAACTGGAACTCTAACCGCAAGTTTTGTATGAAAATCTATCTAATCTAGTTAAAGTTCCGGTTAGAACGTAACTGAACATCGTAAAACGGCCGTTAATGAAGCGCCTTGTGGTTATCTTTTTTCAAAATTGACAAAGGTGAAAACTGCAATCCAGCTGTCTGAAGACATTGGGTTCAGCACTGACCCTATGAATTTTTCGTTGTAAGTACTTTTAAAGTATAATGCAACCTCGATGTGGATGATTGGGCTGTTTGAACTAATTTCTTGTATGGGGATTGCTTGCAATATACAAAGGTTTTAGTCACTAAAGTTCTATCTAATCCTCTCTATTTTGCGTGGAGTTTAAGTGCCACAAGTATTCATTGGTACGACCGAACACCGGCATTATCTAGGCTAAAACGGAATGTATGGTCACCTTAAGTAGGACCCATAAACTATAAGCCGGACGGGATTTGAACTGGAATTAATAGACTCCCGCATGGATAGTTCCGGCAACTCCTAGAGGAGCTACTACAATTCCATACTTCTAAAGTAGTGAATAGGTCAAGAATGAGCTCGGTTTCAAATAATATCAGAAATTATAATAATAAATTGGAAGATCTACTTCTACATCCTCGGTTCAATCTCATAACATGAGAGCACTGCAGATTCCTCAGACTGATTACAGACGACCTTTTCCATTAATTTTAATTTTGCGATCTTTGTCAATTGCAGACACGTGATAAACACTTTCCTGTTAATCTACCAGCTGGGAACGTGTTGCGTTTATGTCGTTTTCGTATCGTCCAACATTAAATCAATTGCCGACTACTACATGGAAGACAAGGTGGATGTCCGCATATACATGCTCATCATATTGCTGCCTTTGATTTTAATTAATTGGGTATGTAGACTGAATCATCGACGATACTAAGAAAGACGAAATTAACTTTGCATACCGTGAAATTGCGGTGTTGTTTTTTTTTTTTTAATTTACAGGTACGGAATTTGAAATATTTAGCGCCATTCTCGACGTTTGCCAATGGTGTTACGCTCGTATCGTTTGGCATGATTTTATACTACATTTTTCGCGAACCTATCACGCTCGATGGAAAGGAAGCCTTTGGTGAATTGAAGAATTTTCCGCTCTTTTTCGGAACAGTGCTGTTTGCACTTGAAGCAATCGGTGTGGTAAGTGTGTTTCTCAAATCAAAATATAATGAATAAATATTAAAAAAAAAATTTCAGATCCTTCCCTTGGAAAATGAAATGAAAACGCCAAAATCATTTGGAAGTCCTGTAGGAGTACTAAACATTGCAATGGTTGTGATAGTCGTACTTTATGTCGGTATGGGTCTTTTCGGCTACTTGCATTACGGGCTCGTAGTGGAAGGATCGATAACACTAAACCTTCCATCCAAGGAAGTGTAAGTTCTTTCATCGAGTCCTTAGATACACGTTACTTACTGCTACCTCTTAATTTTAGTATGGCTCAATGCGTGAAAGGAATGTTGGCCTTTGCTATCTTCATCACACACGGACTCGCTTGCTATGTGGCCATTGACATCACATGGAACGAATACGTCCTGAAGAAAATTGGTCCAACATCGAAGAAAATTCTCTGGGAATATTTAGTTCGGACTCTATTGGTCCTCGCCACCTGTAAGTATTTAAAGTACTGCCTTCCTTGATTTTCACAAACTCACTTCGACCTCCTTCACAGTCCTTCTAGCAGTGGCCATTCCAAATTTGGAGCTGTTCATTTCTCTATTCGGTGCTCTCTGTCTGTCAGCGTTGGGACTAGCGTTTCCAGCTATGATCCAGATTTGCACGCATTGGTACTATGTGAGCGGATGGCAAAAAGTATGGCTTGTAGTCAGTAATTTATTTCTTGTGATTGTTGGTATCGTTGGACTCGTCATTGGTACATACACAAGTCTATCAGAAATCATCGATACATTTCTTGATTAGATTAGCATAACTAGCAACTAGAGATTAATAAAAAAGTGTTCGGAACAAACCCCAAAAAACAAAAAATTGCATTACATTATTCTGTGGTTTATTCAGTGAACATTCCTTACACAGTATGTGATATAAAAGAGGTCTTCGAACTTTCTGTGACATGTCTACTAAATACAATTAATAAACAAAATAAATAGATACCAGCTATTTTGCTACTATATAACTTTAAATCAACCACTATACTCGGATTAACCGTCTTTTATTATAATAATTACAAAAAAACAACAGAAACAAAACAAAATAGTATTACTTGTATTTTTTGTGTACATTTTTAGACCTTTTAATTTAATTCTATTATTATTGCTTTAATTTATAGGCACTTGTTAGCAAATTAAGCACTACTATGTATTTTTAATATTAAGTTTTATTTTATAAGGATAATGCGCAAAACCAAAATATAAATATTATGCGATAAGATTCAAGATAATTTTGTCCTTTACTTTATTATTTTTTTTTAATAATAAAGTGAAGGCAATTGAAGTAATAAAATTGATTATCCTGAAAGTGTCTTGTTGTGTTTTCTTTTAGTGCAAAATTGTTCCATAATACAAGAACCCTTGGGTGGGTATTTTGATAGTGACGGTGAGCAATCATTAGGTAAGTTTCGGCGAGATGTTAAAATTATGTGCTCCTAGATAATTGCGAAGTTTTGGGAAAAAGAAAAAAATTAATTGTAGTAACGAGCAGGAAGACTAAAAGAACATATCTTGCGAGTTTATGAGGGCATTGTGGTGGTGCCGTTCTCAAATACTTTGCACATTTGAAAATTGAGAAATTCACTGTAGCATAATTATTAAATTATATTCAGAGTACTTGATATCATCATTATAGTATAGAGACTAAGTACTCGGAATTTTTTTTGAAGAAATAAAATAAAATATAGAGAAAGAAAAAGTCAGTTTAATATTAACCGCTGAATCAAAAAGATCTATATTAAGATCAATTAAAATCGGATAAAATATCTATAATTATAATTAATTGTAAAATAATTAAATTTAATAAAATCATTTATATTCTTTAATGTAAAAAAAATTGATTAAATAATAGCAGTGATAATTATCAGAATAAAAAAATAAATAAATCATTGTTAAACAATATAATATAAAAGTTGAATATAATAAATGTTTTAATTAAATGAATAAATCAACTTAACAGCATCCTTTAATAAAAATGATATCTGTAATCGCTTACAAAGGAACATTGAAACTTTAAAATTTGTGAAATTTGCAATTTTAAGAATTTGAAATTTAATTAATTTAATAGAAAAAATATAGTACCTACCTACTAGTACCTACGCTTTCAACTTGAGTTTTCATGCCGTATGATCTGAACTAATGAACGCAGTAAGAAATACTTAAGGTCCTTCTATGATGATAATGAAATCTGAATGAAGAACAAGTTTGAACAAAAAAGTTATTGAATTTTTTGTCTTTTATTGTTGACTAACTAGAGTTCAGGCTAAAGGAATAATATAAGGGAATTGCGATACTTATCGCTTGTAAAAATTCAGGAGGGTGCATTTTAAACTAACATAAATTCAAACCGAAAAAATTGTAATTCTTGTTATTTCAATCATCAGTGAAAACAATGTTTTTGAATTATTGGACCAATGGCCAAAAATGACGAAATCTGTGACATTTAATTGTTATCCATTTTCTTATGGCTATACTCTGATTAGTACAAGAAGTAAAAATATAAAATTTTTTGTTATGTTCCATTCTTTTTTTTTATTACAAAATATTAATCTTTTTAAGAAGATAGTAGCTCCATGAATTTATTAGATACGTAAACTATTGTAGCTTAAATTTACGACTTACGGCTGAGAGTTGTTTTTGTATCTTGCACCATAAATTTAAAATACTCGTGAAATCCGAGAACGTTTAATTAAGGGGGTCGCTACAAGATAATTGAAAAAAAAACGGTTTTCTTTATTTAATTTTCTGAAACTAGATTTATTTATGATCAAAATGATACTAGTAAGAATTTTGTTGTTACTTTATTATTTTCTAATAATACAGTATTGTGATCGATTTTTAAAAAAAAAAATTTGCTACCCTAAACATTTTTTTTCACGTTTCATGACTAGTAGACACGAAAAAAGCAAAAAAAAAATTCAGTCCGTCTGTCCGTCTGTCTGCCGTACGGAAAATCGTTTGAAGGCACGTAGCTCCCAAACGGTTTGAGATTAGAAGTTGAAATTTTTTTATGAATAGACTGAGTAGGCCTCTTGCAGTGACCAAATTCTGCGGGGTGGAGGTGTGAGGGGGTAGGAGGGGGCTGCGTTTTAGACGAAAAATTTTGGTTTCTAGATCTTAGCAACCGCTTATGCTCGGAGGCTGAAACTTGAAATTTATATAAAACTTTGATAGTGGACCCATTTGCATAAAAATTTTCAATATGGGTGAAGCGATGTGGGAGTGGGAGGGAAAGTAATGCGTCCGAAACGCAAGAGATCGACACATTCTAAAATCCATATCTCCTAAACGATTAATGTCACAAAATTGAAACTTAATGAATATCTGTAGGTATACTAGGAAAATAGATCCAAAATAAATTTTTGAGTAGGGACAGTGGTGTACGGGGGTGGGGGTGAAAAACTTTAGATTACGATATCTCACGAACTAATTCCGCTAGACAAATAAAATTCGGTTTCTGTATAAAGGTTGGCAAATGAAGTTTGCTGAAAGTAAAATTTTTTAAGGGTGCGGTGGAGCATGAAAGTGGAGGGGATAAGAATTTTTGTAAAAAATCGCGTCTCATATCTCAAGAACAGTGTACGATAGATGCTTAAAATTTTTACCAGAAGTAGGACTAATAGACCACTAATAGCAGGGAAAAAAAATGTTTAGGGTGAGGGTGGGGAAGGGTTAAAAGGTAAAGGTTCTGATTTTTATATCTCGAGAAACTATAATGATATAAAGCTGAAACTTTGTATTTAGATAGGGCTATATTAGTGGCATGTTGGAAAAATATAATTGTTTATAGGGGTAGTATGATTCGTTGGTGGGGGGTGTTTTTCCTATCTATTAAACGGCTTATGCTACAAAGTTGAAAATTGGTATGTACATGTAAATCAACTAGGAAAGTAATTTGGATAAAAATAAATTTCAAATATCTATTGACGTTCGGAAGGGGTTCGAAAAAAATTATCAGTGAAAATGGAATCCATATATTTTCAATATTTTTTTCATATCTATTAGGTCTTTCCAAATATTGAATTCATTTTTATTATACGGATTCTTCATATAAATACCAGGAAATTCGTTCCCTAAGAGGGTGGAAAGGGGGTTGTATATTTTTTCACGAATTCTGCAATATTTATCAGGTTTGATTAGATATCGTATATCTTATCACTTTCAAAGGCTTGCGTAATAATCTCCTAAAACTTGTTTTCAAGCTTTTTCCCTTTTCAACGTCTAAGAGGGTATAAACGGGTTGAACATGTTTTAACGAATTCCGTCATATCTTTTAGAAGTTATAAGAAGCTGAATTGGTTTTTACTTTCTCGTGTTGTCTTCATATTTATCTATTAACTCCTTTCACGATTTTTTGATATTCAACCCCCAAGTGGGTGTAAGGAGGTTGCATACATGATGTTATATCGAATTCATTTTTACTTCCTATGTAAGCGCCAAAAAGTCAATTATAGTATTTTTAGATATTCAATCCTTAGGGGTGTAAGGGTGTTGTATGCTTTTCAAAGCTTTGACATTAGGTTTGATGAGATATTAGATCGCTTTTCACTTCCACAGACTTTTTATATAATCACCTACAAACCCATTTCTCAATTTTTCGATAATCAACCCCCAAGGGTTTATGTTTTCACAATTTTTGCCATCCCTTAGTTCCGATGAGATATAAAATTTGTTATTACGGCATTTGATGTAATGACCTAAAAACCAATTTCACGATTTTTCGAATTTCAAAAAACAAGGGGGTGTGAGGAGTTTGCATACGTTTTCACAAATTTTTCAAAATCCCTTGTGTCTCATGAGATATCAAGGTGCTTCTTATGAAATCGTCTAAAAATCTGTTTCTCAATTTTTTCGAAATTCAAACCCCAAGTGGAAGTAATGAGTTTGTATACGTTTTAACAATTCGTCATATCTCTTAATTCTGATAAGGCAGCAAATTAGTTTTTACTTCTTTGGGCTTTTAGTGTACATAATATACCGAAATTTGAATAGTCTACCATACACGGGCTTTTCCAATGTTTAATCGACTAAAAATCTCTATTTTAAATATTATTTTTTTAAGAACAAAACTAACTTTTCAAGAAACCTCATAATTTCGAAACAACTGATGATATACACCGACTTTGACCGCTCCCGAACTTTGACCCGAAAATAATAAAGTTTCGCCCAAACCATTGGCAGATTTTTTTTTTTGAGTCAGAGGAGTTTCTGGTGTGAAATACCAACATAAAAGCCCGACTGGAATCAATCGCTGTGCTGGCTACTGCCATTGAGGACATGACAGTTGAAAAAACCTTCACTGGAAATGCCAGTTTAAAGCTCTGTTGGACTAGGTTCAGTTAGGTTAACTATAGCACTGTGCCATAGCCAATAGCAAGAGATCACTGAGGATCCATTGGACTAGGTCCGAAGGAGTTGTTTCGTCATCGGCTGGCATTGGTTCGGATGTTTTATTTAACATATTACAAATAAAATAATTTTGTAATAAAATATATGTGGGATTCAAAAGAAAACAACTAGCAAACGATTTTTTAGTATGGGTTTTAATTTTATAGAAACGAACGATTGTCACACGATGAGTGCTACGCGACGAGTGGCCTGGCATCTTCCTCTTCTTCTCGGTTCCGGCCTATTCCCGGTTCAGAGTACAGGGTGATTCCTACATATATTAAAAAAAAGACCCCGCTTCATATGAAGGCTCACTTGAAAAGTAGCATTTTTATTATTGCAGTTCCTTTTGCTCTAGTCATACAAGAGATATCAAGTTAATTGTATTTATAATTTGTTCGTGGCAACCCTCAGATCATCTGGGAATCCCACACTATAACCTAAATCAATCAAGGCAATCAAATGAACGGTTTTAGAGAAAAATTAACATGCAAATGCATGCCTTTCAATGTAAAACGGCCACTGTAATGCCCCCTTAAAAGAATTGTAATTTTTTTTTAAAATAATTGAGCACCACTCATTGTCGATTTGTTGACTCTGTTGCCTTTGAGATCACAAGTTCATTTTTTGATATGCTGTGAAAAACAGTGTAATATACTATATTTAACAAACTATAAAAAATAGAGAAATAGTACTTTTTGAAATATTCGAGGAAATAGAACAATATCGTTATCATTGAAAAAAAATAGCACGAAAATTTTTCATTTGTTTAAAATATGGTCAAATTCATTATTCTATGATTAAAATTAACGGAGGTATTTTCCAAGAGGATTCAGACACTATATTGACGAAATCCTTAACATATCATCAAAATCAACAAAAAAAAATTTAAATTTTATTTTCTTTCATCAAATATTGAAGTACCACAAAGGAAGTAAGGTGTTGTCGATATTTGATAGATTGACCCTATATTCCCATAGTATAGCTATTTTATAATAAACAAGCTTCAACTTTCTAGCACAAGCATGTGCTGAGAGACATATACCAAAATCTAATTTGGAAAGCTCTAGCTTACTCCACAATCTCAATAATGCATACCTATATAAGTTAATTCTTATTAATTTACTACCTTGTATGTTATAGAAAAAACATGCATTTCATTATGTTTCTTAAATGGAAATATGAAAATAATGCTCAACTAAAAGAGATTTCTTCAGTGCACCTAAATCACAAATATTGTAATCAAGCAAATTTAAATCAATAAAGTAGCTAAAACCGTAAGCTTAGTACAGATTCAAATCCAAGCAATTATCTAAAAAATTATTTCAAAGGAATTAATTAATATAGGAAAACGATTGTCTCAATTTTTACTTTATTATTTTTTATTAAGAAAGTATTTTGTATAACTAGTTGTAAAATATATGTTAAATTGTAAATTAATTTGTTTTGAATATTTAAGTTACCGAAACTAAAAAATTAACACTTTTCCTCCGACAGATATTTTTTATTAGAAAATAAAAAAATACTAATTTTAAAACGAGCTTGTTTTGCTTATGCTGAATATCATATATATTCTTATATATATAAGTAGTTTAATTAAACAATGGCCGTATTTGAATAGTTTGCTTTGTCTTTCCTGAAGTGTAATTATATAATACAAACTGACATAGTAGTTTGCTGTCCCAATTAAATGTTGATTGGTGTATTGGTTCATATTAACTTCTTTTAAAAACAGCTGACGAAGCCAAGGATAGAGTAAATTAATTAATAAAATAAAAACAAAATTTGTTTTTGGAGAATTTGGGAGTTAATCCCGAAACCCGAACATGAAAAATTATATTACATTTCTGGAATCACACCAGGGGCCGTTCGTGACCTCTGATATCAGCTACCACTAGGACAGAATATAACTGTCCTAATGAATAACATTTTCTAGATGGTGAGTCCTGGGTCCTCGGTACGATTTGAATTCTATTTACTGTATAAAATGAAACTAAATAATCATCTATCTTTAGGTTAAAAATACTGAGTTACACTCACCTAAAAAACATTGTTCCCGATGCCACTGGGTCTGGTTTTACTTGCATAATGCATTTATTTTATAAGGAATTTTGTATGTGGGTATCTACTCGAGGGATATGGCTTTTCACCGGTTTCAAATCGGTAGCCACTGATTCAATGTAGGTACAACTGATTTTAGATTTCTAGCAAATTCCACGTTAGATATCTTGTTTAAAGTTTCTCCGAAAAACGGACGTTGTGATTAGGAGCATCCACTCTGGAAAAATAAAAACTCGTTAGTCTAATAGTTTCAAACAAAATAGGGTACTACGTCGTCGTGTCGACGGCGACTTCGTAAACTTACGAAATACCTTGTAGTATAAAATTCCTAAGCTAATATCACTAGTTCACCTAGTACTCGCAAGATGACTTTTCGAAAGCTTTCAGTTAATGCGCATGGCTCCTCACTGTCAACTATTCTATTCAGTTTCATTCCCGCGCCTATTGCCGTGCAACTGTTAGTGGAGTTTTTCAGACGAACATTAAGACTAGGTGGTGATAATAATTACAATTGTGTATTTTGCGGCGTTTTCTATCAAAAAATGCCGAAAGGTAGTTGATTGGATTCAGTGTGCTCGAGAGACCATATTCAGGTGTGTCTGGGCTTACATCCATTAATTTTTCATTCAAAACGTTATGTAAGTAGAACGAAATTACTAGATAGTAGCTGTGTAAAGTTAATTGCTATGCGGAGAGATTATGTCATAAATAGTGAAGTGGATAAGCGCGGCAGATAGACGTAGATTATTTTCATGTAAGCAGTAATATCTTCTCGACTTTCTCAACTCACAAAGCTCGATACGCTGCAGGTGTACACACGTCTGTTTCAAAACTTACTTTTAGTCGTACAGTGAAATTTGTTTATACGTTTCTAAACCGCTGTTTTTATTACTCATCTGAGTTTACATTTGTCCTTCAAATACCACCAATAGTTTACCTAGGCGCAAAACCAACACCATTCCAATTTTAGGAATGACTGAAAAGATATCAAATAATTCACTCACCTTAAGTGATTCATTCCAAAAAGGACAATCGCCTGCCACCAAGTATCTGAGAACTCGACACTTTCGCTTGCTTTCGAAATTTTCGTAGTCTTATGACATAATCAAATTGGCAGCATATCAAATTTCCAGCGAATAGTATCGCACTTGAAATACGATACACCCTTGAAATTTGAAAACATGTTTCGGATAAGGACGATTAAATTTATAGACTTTCAGTTTTGAAGGGAACAGCTTTCAATTTTAAAATGCTAGTGGAGAATTTATAGACGGAGGAAATTTGAGAATGAAAAATATAACGATTTAATTTTAAATCTTGCTCGTAAATGAACATAAATATTTTCTTATGAATAATGTTTGTATTCGATTGATATTTGTTGTTTGTTTTTTTAGATAAATTGTTTTAAATAAAATTTGATTTTAAAAAATTACGTTTACTCATTTATTATATTATCTATGAAATATCTTGTAAATCAAAAACCTAACTTTTCTTAGAGCAACGTGTAGGAATGATTGATTTTTGTGTAAAAACATTAAATTAACAAATTGTTTTATTTTTTACATAATTATTCCAATATTAAAGAATTTGAATAAAAAGTAAAAACTTTCATCTGAATTTACATTAATCCAATATCCAAAAAATTTGGCGCAATTGTATTATTTTTTATTTAAAGATTGTTAGAATGCGATTAAAATTTAAATGAAATGATAAAGTTGATTTTATACAACTTGAGTTTACTGGAATGTAGAGACTAGAGAACTAAGGAGCTTATTCAAATAATCGACAAATTCTTAGATTCGAAGTCGTACACCTAAGTATAGAAAATCTTATAGAATATAGGTACTATTAATCCTGGGTTTTATAGTGCCTTTCAATTCTAGGATTCATATCAAGAACGCTATGAAAATTCAGAAAGAAACATAAATTAGAAATTGGAATTTTTTTCCTGACGGCATTTCGAATTTTTATAAAATTTACGGGTAATTTTACTTTATTATTTTACTTTATTATTTTTTAATAATAAAGTATTGTGATCGACCTGAAATTTCAAAAAAGTTTGCTACCCTGAAATTTTGTATTTACACGTTTTAGGACTAGTAAACCCCAAAAAAGCAAAAAAAAAAAAAAAATGTCCGTCTGTACGCCGTACGCCGTCCGCCGTACGCCGTCCGCCGTCCGCCGTACGCCGTACGCAAAATCGTTTGAAGGCGCGTAGCTCCCAAACCCGTTGAAATATTAAATTGAAATTTTTATGGTGGGTAGATTGGGTGAACCCCTACCACTGGTGTATTTTTGAGGGGTGGGGTTACAAGGGGAGAGGAGAGGGGAGCGTTTTAGACGAAAAATTTTGGTTTCTAGATCTCAGGAACCACTTATGCTAGGAAGCTGAAACTTGGAACTTATGCAGTACTATGATAATGGACTCAATTGCAAAAAAATGGTCGATATTGGTTAAGGGGTGTGGAAGTGGGGGGGAAAACAATGAGTCTTTAACGCATGAAAGCCGGGATTGAAACATTCTAAAATCGATATCTCCTGAACCATTGATGTCAGAAGATTGAAACTTTGTTGTTGTCCTTAGGGATACTTCAAGATTAAACAAGGGCTAAAATTTTTAAGAGAGGTGGTGGGGTGTGGGGGTGGGGGGTGAAAAACTTCGGATTACAATATCTTCCGAACCAATTACACCAGGAAGATAAAATTTAGTTTCTGTATATGGGATCACAAGAGGAGTCTACCAAAACTAAATTTTTTGAGGGGGGAGGTGGAGCACGAAAGTGGGGGGATAGCAATTTCTCAAAAAATGTCATTTTTATATCTCAGAAACCGTATCAGATATGATCTTGAAAATTTTACAGGAGTTGGGGACGGTAAACTTCTAGTAGGAAAAAATTTGGTGATGTGGGTGTTGGGGGTGATGGTGAAAGGGGGTAGAAAGGAAAACATTCTGATTTTTATTTCTCGAAAACCATAATGAAGAGAAAGCTAAAAATTTAGGATTATATAGAGCCACTATGCAGACATCCTAGAAAAATAAAATTTTTCATAGGGGTATCAAGGTACGGGGGAGAGGGGTGGTTTTTTATATCTCAGAAACGGCTTATGCTAGAAAGTTGAAACTTAGTACGTATATGTAGATGTACTATTAAAGTAATTAAAGCAAAAAAAAAGTTCAGATTTTTATTGGCGTTCAGAGGTTGAGTAAAAAAAATGTCCGTGAATCCACATTTTCACAAATTTCGTTAAAACTTTTAGACATGTCGAGCTATCAAAGCAATTTTACTTCTGCGGGCTATTTATATAAGCGCCTAGTAACGATCTTCAAAATTTTTAGATATCCAACCCCTAACGGGGTGTAAAGTGGTTGTGTACATATTCACGAATTCTGATATATTTCTAAGGTATATTGAGATTTGGAATTCACTTTTACTTCTATAAGCTTTAAAAATAGTCGGGGAAAAACCGATTTAAGTATTTTTCTCAACTAAGCCCCCTGGGGGTATTGTTCAAGTTTTCACTTATTCCGAAAATCTCTTAGGTTTAATGTGATCGAATTCGCTTTTACTACTGTGAATTATTCTATTGATAAAAAAATACGTAAGTGAATAAAAAAAATCGGCCAACAGTCTGGGCGCAACTTTATTATTTTATGGGTAGAAGTCCGAAACGTGTTTAATGATGAGATACGGTGTTGGGTACTATGCGACTGACAACCTCAAAAATAACCAGGAGGCTATTTGGAACGTTATTTTTTAGGTTGTCAGTCGCATAGTACCCAACACCGTATCTCATCATTAAACACGTTTCGGACTTCTACCCATAAAATAATAAAGTTGCGCCCAGACTGTTGGCCGATTTTTATTCAAATATTAGTGGAATAATCACTTCTAAACCAATTCTATTTTCCTGCTTAAACGTTGGATTGGAACGATCTAAGCTAAAAATATATGAATAAAATCTACTGATTTTGCACTTAAAAGATAAGGTAGAAATTAATAAAATAACAAATGACATTCATCAACAACAGTTTTATTTTCAACTTATCTTAACAAGAAAACAAAAGAAATAAAACAGATAAAACAGTTCTTGTAAATAGGGTAAATCAAAAAATTAACCGATTATACATTTGCCAGCAAAAATCCTCAAAAATTTGACAAGGTGGCATACAGCTTAATACAATGTTAAGAAGACAATTTAAATCTGAAAGGTATCGTTCATACTAAGAATTAATAAATTATTTTCTCGTCAATTTGAGAGAAATCATTTAGCGGGCTTGGCAAAGTTTGTCACTTAAAAATAATTCATAATAATTTTTCAAATTCAAATAAATTTGATCGGTGTCACACTGATAAAAGATGGAGTATTAATGGAGTTCGGATGTTTTTTCTATCTACAAAGTTTTGAATTTTTCGAAATTAATTGTAAACAAAAAAATGATTTAGATTTTTTTTATTAGATTTTTGATTTGATTTCTAATTAGTTGCTGGTCTATCCGACTATTGAATAAAAGATTTTCTGCCTTATATCTCACGAATCCATCGTGATATGGACAGAGGGAAACACCCAGAGGAATAAAAACCATTTTAGATACAATTTTGAGAAGGACACATAGATAAGGTCTTAACCAAAATATTATCGTATCTTTGCATCATGAGCACCTGTTGATAGAAAAAAATTAAACAGGTGTAACCTTTATGCCAGTCACCCATTATTTTCATACATATTTCTTATTCCAAACTTTCAATAGATACTACAACCTTACCAAACATTGTAAACATGTTCAATTATTTTTTTTTTAAATTACATAAAAATAATAACAATTAAATATTGATTCACCTCACTACTTTTCAAAATTGATAAATTTTTCGAATTAATGAAAAGAAAAAGGTAAGTAATAAGTTTGGAATTAAGAATTTCAAAAATAGGTAGGTCATTAATAAGTTTAATGCATAAGAGTATTATCACTAAAACCAATGGACAACAAATACAGGCTTTGGAAAATTATTAATGATATGTAGATGCATTGTTTTTTTTATTTCAATAATATATCTAAATTTTTAAGTTTTTTTTCCCCTAGAATTCCTAGTTTTTTTTTCTTAGAATTTTAATATTTTTTGGTAATAGCATTTACATATTTTTTTAAAACATTTGAAGAAAAAAGTATATTTGAAATATTTCGGCATATAATAGCGTATCGTAGCTCTTATTATAATTTTCCATTTAATGCAAAAAATTGTAAATAAATTACTTTTTCATACAATAATAATGTACCATAAAATGATTGTTTAAAAATAAGATGGCAGGTAACTAAAAAATGAAAGGTGATGGAAAAAATCTGTGAACGGATTTGAAATCAAAGCTAAAAACTGCGATAGAAAAGTGCATTCACATCTTTGGTGATTTTTGTTGATGACCAGTTCAATACATTTTTAGCACTCCAAGTTTTGTCCGATTCCAGAAAAATGTATTCTCAGAATTCAATTTCACTAATTCTTCTCAATTTTTTTTTCTTAAATTAGATTGCATAAGATATAATTTTTATCATTACGTAATACACCATTCCCTATTATTTTTTAATAATAAAGAATTTATATTTTAAACTATAATAAAAAAAACTTGATAGGATCCCATTGCATTTTCAAATTATAATTATTAATTGGGTTAAGGCACACGAATTTATTAAAATACTTTATTTTGGTAAAAATTTAGCAGTACTTTAGGTTCTAGAATTTTAATAATATTTCCCTGATTGGAAGGAAATTAAAACTAAATTAAAAATAAATTACTTTTCTTAGTTCTGAGTTTATCAAGTCGATATAGTTCACCCGTTTTATATGTGACAAATATGATTGCTCTCAAGCTGCTTATACTTATTCGGCAGCTAAACCATTTACAGCAATTATTAAATTTCCGGAGCGGGATTATAACATAATTTTTTTTTTTTAATTTTATTTCTCAAAGACCGTCGTGTTGAGTTCACTACAGCATGTGTTACATACCCAAAAGCTACCTAAATTGCACTATGAATTTGCTCTAAATTGTCAACAAAGTCCAACAATTCTTCAGCTGATACAATTTGTGATATGCCAGCGACAAGATCTCATGATCTCAGGTCTCAGAATGAAGATCCACTATATTCCTATACGAGTATTATATAATAGCTTACTATATTATAAATATAGAACATTCTCAATTCTCTACCTACTAGGCGCAATCGCAGTTTGTTCATTTGCTGGACACAATTCACGAATTTATTTAGTTCGAAACATACGTGCGCAAGACACACCCACAAAAATTTTACTAAATATCTAATTTTAGTGAATTTGTGTAACATACTATGAAATGAGAAAAATGTTTAATTTGTGATTAAAAAGTCGTTTAAAACCAAAAATACATTAGTGAACAAGTGCTACTAATTAATAGGTAATCACGATTTTGTGAGGTATATAGTAGTACCTATTGATAATTATCAGGAGTTCCTAGTACCTACCGGGGATCGCAATGGATATCCATGAGGTGCACGAATTTCGGAAAAAAAAGTTTTATTTTTTTATGTGATGTGAAATTAGGGCCACACAGGAAAAGTCGATCGTTCAGTTCTATCTGATAGATAAGTCGGTCGTTAATTTTTCAGTGCAATTTCGTAGCCGGTTTTTTATCTGAGAAGACCAAAACCGACAAGCAGAACTTAACGATCAGCCTGCTGTGTAAGATCAAATCAATTTTGATTGAAACTTTAAGAGTCTTAAAAATTAATTAATTAAGTTTTGATCAAAATCATATGATCAAAATTTATCGATCGGTGTGATCTTTAGGTACTTAAAAACTTTGTCGAAAGTGCATCGGACTTCGATGATCGCAAACGAAATGAATTATATATGTCAATCACAATACATTATTATTTAAAAAATAACCTAAAAATGATAGAAATATATTTTATATTTCTGTTTCCTCGCCTTCATTGAAAACTTTTCGCAATCAATCCAATCAGTGGGCCAGTAGCATTGTCAATTTATGTTCCGGACAATTGATTTGTACGTACATCGAACAATTAGACAATGCAACGCAGCAATGCTCCATATATCAGCATCACTCACACATCATAGAATAGTCGTCAATTTGTGAATGATTTAAAAATAGAACTCTGTACTCGTAAGTGATCTTTGGTCGATGGCGCAATTGAACATATGATTTTTGCCCTATAATTTACGATATAAAATTGCACGTGAGGACCGGCCTCCACACGTTGAATGCGTCCATAATTGATATGTGGGAATGTGCCAAGACCTTACAAATGCAAAAATTCTTTGCTCACTTAAAAAAAATTTCCCGTACTTAACAATTTAATTTCTTATGGAACGCGAAAAATAACTTTCGCTGTACTTGAATAGTGGCCATCAAGGTAAAAGGAAATTGGCAGGAGTTGGCAAAATTTCAGGAAAAGTATTCGTCCGACTGTAAAATAGGCGATGTGCTTATATAGCCGCACTACGTATTGATTGGATTTAAATATTGAGACAATGTATGAGTTTCGTAAGAAATATCTGGGGTATTCAGCGACTTAATTCTTAAGGGACAAAAATAGGTATTTATCGTAAATAAAAAATGGTTGGATTGCTTTTCAAACACGAGTCTTATTCATGATAAAATCATAGTCAAGATTATTGATTTCTGATAGACTACCCCAATTATGTCCTCCGAAGAGATTTCTTTAAGGAGGTATTAAAATCGTATCGTGAACATTGTTTCCGATGGTGGAAACTATGTCAAACTGGAAAGCGGAAGGAAAAGCAACCCCAAGTACTACATTTCATTGCAACTCCTTGTATTAATGACTTTTGTCTGGAAGCTGGTTGGTATAAGTGAGAGCCCTATCCTCTAGACAGAGCTCAATGGCCGTTTTGGAACCACAAACTCGTTAAAAGATGAGTGTGAGGAAAATTGGTCGGTTATATCCATCCTGTACTGTATGGGAGCTACAAATTCGTTCATAAAGAAATTCATAATTACTACCTAAATGTTCGATCTGGCAAACTTAAAATACTACTCTATTTCATGTACAGTATAAATAAATGTTTTTGCACAAAAGAAACACTTTGAATTGCTATGGCTGAAAAGATATGCGATCTGAGCACCAACTCAACAGAAATATTGTACAAATACTTTTTATAAATATTTATTGGAACGAAATAAACATCATCTATCAATCTAAATAAATGTTTTTCAACTCTGAAAGAAACGGAATTATGAGCTTGACGATAAATAGCGATAGACATTTCCTTTAAAGCTCAATTATTAGTACGTGTTTGAAAACAGAGATGTCAGGAGTTGGTTCGATACGTATCTACCGTCCTACATAAAATTGGAGTGTACATATTGTTCAAATGGTTTCAGGACGTATTCATAAACATTACCTGCATTAAATTCTTTGGTAAATTCATATCGTCGATGCTTTTGTGACACAATTGGAATTATAAGGATTTAAAAAAATCTGCCAACAGTCTGGGTGCAACTTTATTATTTTTTGAATAGAAGTACAGACCGCGTTATAACCCTTTTTACGGATAATTTTTTTACCCACCTCTGTACGCCAATTCAAATCTAAACGTTTTTATTCCTTAAATTATTTCTGTACTACATACGTACCAAGTTTCAACTCTTTTTCATAAGCCTTCTAATTCAAATTTTTTTTTGTGAGATAAGCAACTTTAAAGCGTATACGGTGGAGGGGCGGAAATTTTTTCTTTGCTTTTTAGGGGCTTGTCCTAAAACGTGAAAATACAAAATTTCAGTGCAGTATATTTTTTTTTTATATTTTAGATCGATCGCAATACGATTATCAAAAACAATAATATAAAAAAATGGAATTAGTATTTTCATTGTAAATAAATTGTTCATTCTTTGAGTGACGATTTGAGATATACCGACAAAAAAAGTTGTAGGGAAATATAACATATAAAAGTATGCAGGAACAGGGCAGATAAGCGCGCCTAATGTTGATTCCCAAATAGAATGAAAAATAATTAATAGGCATACGATAATATATTTTACAAAAATACGTTTTCTCTGTTAGGGTACGAAAATTAGGACCCAAGTTAAAATTTTCCAACTGTCTAGAAAAAACTTTATTATTGCTCGATTCAAAATTTGAAGCATGTTTAAGTGTCTGGTGAAAGTATTCTTAAAACATAAATTATATTACTTACTTGTCATCAGCATTTCCTTTAACTTATCTTGGATAATACTTTATTAAAAAAGTTCCCACTATTTTTAAATTACTAAAAATTAATAAAAAAACTATTGTTCAAAATAATTTTTTATCATAATTTTATAATTACATATCTCAACCAAATTTCAACTTTTATCCATTCCCGATATATAACAAACACGAACCATCCCTAAACCTGATTGAGCCTCCCAAAAAAATTATTTTTTTGAAATTCTACTACAATTTCCATTATCAGAACTCATAAGAATACTTTCTTTTAAAACCCACTCATATATCCTAATTACCTAGAAAATTACGAAATAAAATCTACCAAAGATTCTTATTCCGCAAATTAAAAGAATTCTATTTTAAAGTCCTTGAGGTACGAGCATTATTTTCAAGATAGGAACTGTTTTCAATTCACCATATTCTACTGCACATCTGTTTTTTCACTCAGAAATGATTTTCATATACAAGTAAATTTGCATATCAATTTCTCAATTTAAGGCATAAGCAATTCATGATATATAAAGAAATCCTTCTCCTTAAATATCAACTTTATCAAACATTTTATTTTTAAAACGTTACCCTTAAGAGGAAATTTCTCGGTAATACTTTATCGACTCGTTGTATAAATTTCAACGTAATCTCTAAAAGGCTTTTTAATTATGAAAATTTATTTTTGAGATTACGAATTTTTCGCCCACTTCGTTGCTCAAATTTTCAAATTTGGCATACTTCTCTCGAACAACTGTAAATAGAATTCTAGTTTTTACGTCTACAGTCATTATTTTGCCAGATATAGTTATCTATTTTTTTTGTACAAGTACGCCACTGCCTAGTTTAAAATTGTCACGTATTGTCCATACAATCGATAAGTTTCAACTTTGTGTTTAGGAAATAACATCAGAATATTTTGGTTCCAGCTTCGGAGGCTCTCCATACACCAAACATCGATAATGTCAAATATATATGTACTCGTAAATCTGAATTCAAAATTTTCTAGTACAAGTGGTCCTATAACATAATATTTTTCCGGGGATAAATTGTTAGTCTAGCGCCCTACCGCCATGGGAGGAGAATGGGTATGAAAGTGTAATTAAGAGTTCGGTTTTTTTGTATACATATTGTTCAAAAGTAAAGAAATTTTGTTTTGATCAAAACATAGAACTATACCATTGGTGAGACCTCTACCCAAGACAAAATAAATATATTGGCTCTTAAAGTATTATGAGAATTAATAGAACAGTAGGTACCAGGTATAGTGAAAACCTATATTTTATCAATTTATGAATTAGATGGCATCTAAGAGTTTTAGTTAGTGTGAAATTTGGACAAAATTCTGTCTAGAACTTCTTAAAGTAAGTGCACACAGCCCCATCTTCCCAAATAATTAACTGTAGCGCCACAATCTGAACTAAATAACGTTGGTACCTTGCATTGAGAACAAATTGAAAGTAATTTGACCAACTGATTGTTATTATTGGTTTCAATTAAAAGCGAGCCAAGAACTAATTCAATGTTGGCGCTGTGTACCTACTGCTCGCAATTGTTTGCAATCATGTCGCATTTTATTCGATTTCACGTAATAAAATGAACAAACATATGAGAATTAATAACAAAATGCCATTGACGGGCATTTTAATACCGCGAACGACAAACAATAACTTCTGGATTATTTTAATTGCAACAGTTAGTGCACTTAGAGAAGCGGTCCTAGTTAAATCGTACTGCAGCTCGGTACAAATTGCTAAGAAAACTTTATAGGCATATTTTTGAGAAGAAGTCAGCAAGATTGTAAAAATCAGAAGAAAACTCAGTTAGAAATAATTATTTTTGAATTTTCTAAAAATACTTAGTGAAATATTATTGCAGAGAATATTTTTCTAACTTAACCTATGCACAGTGAATAAGGTGACACGAAATGGTACAGCAAAATACCGCGTACAAACTCTAATTTTGAATATGACAATTTTTTATGAGCAAGTGTGGTGCAATTAATGAGCCGACTTGTTTAAAATATCGACCAGACATAGTTTTCATTATAACGCATAACAGTGCAATACGGTGTTCGTAAATCGTTTCGAACAAGTGGATTTGAACAAATTAATCGATACAGGTATTGTGTGAGGAGCTTCTTGCTATACGCCTTAAAGTTTGTTGGTTTTTTTTTCAATTGAGTGTCAACTCGAATCAAATTAGTTAATAGCTTCTTCCGGATTGAATTGATGTCAATTTTATTGTGTCGTGAACTTTTATTGTGATTCATATGATTCAAATGGAATGTAGTGCCTCCGGTTATTTGTCAAAATTTAGTTTATCGTCTGAGTTGTTATTTGGTATTTATTAGCTCTAAATGAAATCAGTCTTTAGTTGCAATATGTGGGAATGGAGCTTGAATACATTGTCGACACTGAATGATATTTAGTTTCGACGTACTTGCTCGTCGGCAACTATAATCAGTTTGAGGGGAAACGCTCTAAGAATGGGGAAATAAGTAATTTTGTTGAAAGAAATTATAACAAAAGGCATAAAACACGATGTATTCGGGCGAATTATCTATTTTGCAATGACCGCATGCATTCCTAGTTTAACGATTTTCCAAAAAATTGCGTCAGAGTTGCGATCAGTTTCTTTCTCAACAAAACAACTCAGAACTCACCTTTTCTCATAAACTTAATCACAAAAAATATCTAGCTCCTTAGGGACTTTCACGAATGCCTAATTTTAAGTTGGAATAGACAGGAAGAAAACGTAGGTATAAAGTGTTTTATTTTTGAAATTTTAAAACCATTTTGGAAAATCGTAGTAGACCGTTTTTTCGCTTTTCACCACGTCTGATTTGGAAACCAACATTTTCCGTCTAAAACGATCACTCTCACCCACCAAAAGGACACACTTAAAGAGGTTCACCCAGTTTAAAACAAAAAAAAAACTGAATTTAATATCTGAACGGGTTTTGTGAGGCAGGAACCTTTAAACCTGCCTGCGTACGACGGACAGACGGATTTTTTATTTGGGCCTTTTATGGTCTACAGTCTTAAAATGTGAAAATTCCAAATATCAGGGAAGCAAATTTGTTGAAATTTTAGGTCAATCACAATATTTTACTATTAAAAAATAGTAAACTAAAATGATGTTTCTCAGCTTACTCAACGAGACAGTTTGTGGCCTACAGAATTACACTTTGACTTTTCAGTAAAAAATTGGTTTCATCGAGTGGTTGTCTTAATTAAATCCTCTTCTTTTGTAAGTAACCAGCAAGTTATAGTGATATTAACTAGTCTCGCTTGGAAAATTATCAGAAAAAGTAATAACCTTTCCTACAAGGTTCTGCAAAAATCGAGATCGTAGACCGATATTTCAGCAGCTCCTCTTCTTTTTCCTCTTGACCTGTGGTAAAAACCTTAAAGGCGGATACTACTATTTGTGAGTCTTTAAGTTGAATATTAACTCATTAGTGCACAAAGTTTATTAAGCACAATATCCGTTTTAACGGAGTTTGTGCAGTAATGGGTTAAAAACGGCAAATACTGAAATTTTTTTAAGGGCGTTTATTTGTTACCTCGATTACACACTATATTCTCATTATATGGAATGTAAAGTCTCGGTCAAAATAACTTCGATCCGACAAGTGGAACGAGTAAAGTTTTATAACGATCTACAACATTTTTTCCTTAAATTGGAGCCTTTGGTGTAACACAGGGTCAACTCAGTTTTTTGAATAGCATGAGAGGGCTTGACTTTTTTTGACTCCTTACTGCATGAAATTTAATTTTAATAATCTTTAATAATTTTAATAGAATCATAAAAAAAATAATTTTAATGCAATAAGGGTTTTCTGGCCAAAGTCAAGTTTTCTTATGTTGTTGGAAAAATGAGTTGACACCTTGTTGCACCAACGGCTTCAATTTTACTAATAAAGTTTTGTTACCGACATAAAAAATCTGCCAACAGTCTGGGCGCAACTTTATTATTTTTTGTGTAGAAGTTCGGTACGAGTTTAATTCTGAGATGCGGTGTAGGTTTCTATGTAACTGAAAACCTAAAAAAAAGTTCGGGAAGCGGTTAAAATGGGGTCGCGCTAGAATACTTACGCCGCTGCCTCAAATAACATATGAATTACATAATTGGGTCATACACCGGGACGAGATCTAGTCCTAGTATAATATCAGTTGTTACCGCATTAGCAGGTTTCTCGTGATTTGGTTTCGGGCCATTACATGAAATCGGAAATGCGTTTGAAGACGATTATATAAAAAGTCTGTGGAAGTGAAAACCAATCTAATATCTCATCAATCCTGAGATATATGTCGAAAACCATACGTCCTATTGGAGTTGAATAACAAACATCCCGAAATCAACTTTTTGACGATTATGTAAGAAGCCTTAGGAAGTAAACATACTGCAGTCACGATCGGCTGCAAGCCAATCGTATAATACTCTAGATGAATACTGAACTCCGATTTATATTGTAGTTTAGGATAAAGTAGAATTACGTGTGTGCATGTTGTATGTCCTTTATTAAGGACTGCCATTAGATTGCTACTCAAAACTAAAAAACAATATTCAGTGTTTAATTTCATATCTTGAACTGGGTAAGTCATCGAAAAAAAAATGTCCTTTTTGAAGGACTTTTACATGGGAGATGCAGGAAGGACTCACTTGATTTCTTACATATTTATCCTTTTCCTTGGAACCATTTAGAAATGAACGTGTACAAAATTTGAAATTCGTAGCTTGAAGCGTTCAATAGTTATCGAAAAATATTGTTGAACACGTGTCTTAAGGACATTTTGTATGGCAGCTACCAGAAGGAGTAAACGGATTTCACTGATTAGTAAACTCGAACTTTGTTTTCACTCAAAACTAATTTGTACAAAATTTCGAGTTCATAGCTAAAATAATACTTGAGTTATAGTGAGTTCCGTAAATTAAGTAAAGACTATTTGACAGGATATTTGTATGGCAGCTACACGAAGGACTAATAGGATTTTCTTCATAATCATACATTTAGCTTCAACTATTGGAAAAATAACACATACAAAATTTCAATGACGTAGCTTAAACCCTTCTTAAGTTATCGGCAATATTCTTGAAGACGTGTTTTAAGGACATTTTGTATGGCAGCTACCAGAAGGAGTAAAAGAATTTCGCTGATTAGTTAACTCAAACTTTCTTTTCACTCAAAACTAACTTGTTTAAAATTCCGAATTCGTAGCTAAAAGATTACTTGAGTTATAGTGAGTTTCGTAAATTAAGTGAATACATTTTGACAGGATATTTGTATGGCAGCTACACGAAGGACTAATAGGATTTTCTTCATAATCATACATTTAGCTTCAACTATTGGAAAAATAACACATACAAAATTTCAAAGACGTAGCTTAAACCCTTCTCAAGTTATCGACCAATATTCTTGAACACGTGTTTTAAGGACATTTTGTATGGCAACTACCAGAAGGAGAAAAAGGATTTCACTGATTAGTAAACTCGAACTTCCTTTTCACTCAAAACTAACTTGTACAAAATTCCGAATTCGTAGCTAAAAGATTACTTGAATTATATTGAGTTTCGTAAGTTAAGTGAATACATTTTGACAGGATATTTGTATGGCAGCTACACGAAGGACTAACAGGATTTTCTTCATAATCATGTATTTAACTCCAACTATTGGAAAAATAACACATACAAAATTTCAAAGTCGTAGCTTAAACCCTTCTGAAGTTATCGACCAATATTCTTGAACACGTGTTTTAAGGACATTTTGTATGGCAGCTACCCGAAGGAGTAGGACGATTTTGCCCGTTAACGAACTTAGCCTTACAAATTCAACCAAACATCCAGATTCAAAATTTCAAGATCCTAGGTGAAGGCGTTCTTGAGTTATCGTGTTCACGGACAGACGGACGGACGGACGGACGGACGGACGGACGGACGGACGGACGGACGTCAGGCGGATTTGAGGTTTTTGGGCACAAATAAACAAAAAATAATATATAACTTTTTTTCGTCCGAGGCTTGGTTCTATGCGTTACAAACTTTTCGGCTGGATTAAACTTATAATACTCTATATGATTTCATCTAGAGTATAAAAATGAATTCGATATCTCATTAGAACTAAGAAATATGTAAGAATTTGTGAAAATATATGCAACACCCTTGCACCCACTTTGGGGTTGAATATCCAAAAATCCTGAAATAAGTTTTTAGATATATACAAAGAAAGCCAGAGGAAGTAGAAACCAATCCGATGTCTTATCACTCCTAAGAGATATAACAGAATTCGTGAAAACGTGTTCAACCCATTTTTACACTCTTAGGGGTTGAGAAAGGAAAAACCTTGAAAGCAAGTTTTAGGTGATTATTAAATAAGCCCGTGGAAGTAAAAAGTTATTCGATATCTAATCAGACCTGAGGGATACGGCTGAATTGGTGAAAATGTATACATCCCCTTTACATCACCTTGGGGTCCAATTTTAAAAATTCTGAAAATACTTTCTAGGTATTTATATGAAGAACTCGTAGAAAAAAAATGAATTCAATATTTCGAAAGACCTAATAGATATGACGAAAATCGTGAAAATATATGCATTCCATTTTCACTGATCATATTTTTTGCCGCACTTCCGAACACCAATGGATATTTGAATTTTTTTTTAATAAAAATTACTTTTCTAGTTGATTTACATATACGTACTGAATTTCAACTTTCTAGCATAAGCCGTTCTATAGTTAGGAAAAACACCCCCCACCCCCGTACCATACTACACCTATAAAAAATTATATTTTTCCAACATGCTACTACTACAGTTCTATCTAAATACCAAGTTTCAGCTTTTCATTGTTATAGGTTCTCGAGATATAAAAATCGGAACTTTTTACTTTTCACCCTCCCCCACCCTTACCCTCTACACCCTCATCCATGAAATTTTTTTTTCTGCTGGGGGTCTATTAGGCCTAGTTCTGGTAAAAATTTTAAGTATCTATCTTACACCGTTCTTGAGATATGAGACGTGATTTTTTAAAAAAATTCTTACCCCCTCCACTTCCATACTCCAGCGCCTCCTTAAAAAATTTTACTTTCAGCAAACTTTATTTGTCAACATTTATACAGAAACCAAATTTTATTTCTCTAGTACAATGCATTCGTGAGATATCGTAATCTAAAGTTTTTCAACCCCCATCCCCGTACGTCAATGCCCCCTCTCAAAAATTTGTTTCCGATCTATTCTCCTAGTATACCCACAGATGTTCATTAAGTTCTAATTTCGTGACATTAACCGATTAGGAGATATGGATTTTAGAATGCCTCGATCTCGGCTTTCGAGCATTTCAGACGCATTATTATTCCCCCCACTCCCACACCCCTTTACCTATATTATAATTTTTTTTTGCAAATAGGTCCACTATCGATGCTCTATATAAATTCCAAGTTTCAGTCTCCTAGCCTATACAGTTACTGAGATCTAGAAACCAAAATTTTTCGTCTAAAACGCTTCCAACACCTCCCCCCACACACCCCCACCACTCAAAAGATGGCCACTTGAAGGGGTTTGCTCAGTCTACCAACAAAAAAAAATTCAACTTAATAGCTCAAAGAGTTTGAGAGCTATAAGCTTTCAAACGTTTTGCGTACGGCGGACGGCGTACGGCGGACGGCGGACGGCGTACGGCGTACGGCGCACAGACGGACTGAAAATTTTTATTGCTTTTTTAGTGTCTATTAGTCATGAAACGTAAAAAAAAATTTTCAGAGTAGCAAATTTTTTTTTTTAAAAATCGATAACAATACTTTATTATTAAAATAATAAAGTAAAATTTGTTACCCTGCAATTTTTTTGTTGTTTCTTAGGACTTACAATTCTCAACAGTCTGTTTGCAACTATCCTCTTTGTTGTAACACGGATGCCGAAATAAAAAAATTGGCCAAGTGGCCAATTTGAAACCTTTTTAATGTTTATAGTTATAACCAAAAAAAATGGGAAATTAGAAAATTTTGATGGAGTTATGGATCCAAAACTAGTGATGTATGGAAGAAAATTGAAATATTCGGATACCCAAAAAAAACCTTGTAGAACACAATTTTTTGATCATTGTCAAGATTTCTGCGTAACTCCTAAGCCTCGATCAAAATTTTGACTCGCTAATTTACTATATATCTCTATCATCTCTATACAGTGAAAAATTCGTTGTGTAGAATACAGAAGTAAACAGCTGGGAACAGCTGTTTGTTTGACATTACATTTTCAAAAATAACATTTACTATACGCCGGAAAACAACTAACATTTAATCAAATTTGCTTCTATGGTAGCTTACCATGAAAAAATTCCATTCTTATTATACGCATGTTTTTTATGGCAATTAAGTGTCATGGATAATAATATCGGCCACGGTCAAGTTTATACGCGCATAAAAATTTTTAAAATCCGCTTTGGTTTAAAAAATAATTCTCGATATCACAAAAACCAAAGTCAGTTTGAAAAAAAAATTACAAATTCAAAATCAAATCAGTAGATGTCAAAATTATCGAACCGCAATGCAAATTAAATAGGAGCACATTTAAATAGAGCTCCACGGTTTCAGCACCATTTCTTGGTCGATAAGCGAACTGTCAAATCGTAGCATAATTTTGACTCGAACTCCGTAAAACCAAAAAGAAAGCCAACGCGAAAATCGAGTTAGCAAATTTTTGATCACATTTTTTACATGCATTTCATATGGGAATCAAAATTTTGATCGAGGTCCGTACTAGGCTTAAATTTGTAATCTAGCAATCCGCATATCAAAAAATATTGTGCGACTGTTAAAAATTTTTTTTTTGTTAAACATTTTTAACTTACACTCGATTAAGTGCATGAATTAAATGCCAAACTTGTTTTATTGGACATCCCTCGGTTCCCAAGATAAAACCGTCAGCAAAAGCACTCTGTCGTTATGACCCGACCTAGGAATAAAAATGAATTTTTGGTTTTAAAAATTTAGTAATTATCTAAAATACCTACAAAGAAAATAAGATAGTTTGTCTGCTAACATAATGTGAGAGGCGTTGGACAAAGTCGTAACACTAAAAATTATTAATGTCTGCTAGTTCACAGTCATACCCGGCCCGATTCCCTGAAACTGACTGGACTGTATGCTACTGGGTGTTAAGTGCTGAGCGGCTAAGTCCAGTTGAGTAGCCTGCCAACAGTCTGGGAGTAACTTTATTATTTTATGGGTAGGAGTCCGAAACGTGTTTATTGCTGAGATGCGGTGTAGGTTACTATGCGACTGATAACCTAAAAAATAACGTTCCAAATAGGTAATTCCTATTATTCTTATATTTTTTCTCCGCTAGAGGTCTACTGGTCCTAACTCTTGTAAAATTTTCATTATCATATCTGATAGAGTTCTTGAGATATAAAAATTAAATTTTTTGAAAAATGGCTTTCACCCCACTTCTGCGATTCACCTCCCACTAAAAAATGTTATCTTCCTGGCACAATTGAGTCGGAAGATATTGTAATTCAACGTTTTTAACCCCCACCACCATACCTCACCACCCCCTTAAAAATGTTAACCCTTTTTTAGTCTCCTGGTATCTCTTAAGACAACAACAAAGTTTCAGCCGTCTGACATCAATCGTTCAGGAGAAATGGATTTTACAATATTTCAATCCCGGCTTTTAAGCGTTTCGGACTCATTGCTTTTCCCCTACTCCCGCACCACTCAACCCGTATAGCACATTTGTTTGCAAATGGGTCCACTATCATAGTTCTATATAAGTTCCAACTTTCAGCCTCCTAGTATAAACGGTTCCCGAGATCTAGAAACCAAAATTTTTCATCTAAAACGCTCCCCCCTCTACCCCCCTCATACCCACACAGCTTCAAATAGATACCACTCGTAGGGGTTTACTCATTCTACCTACCATTAAAATTCCAACTTAATATCTCAAGGGCTTTGAGAGCTACGCACCTTCAAACGGTTTTGCGTACGCGGAAGGCGTCTACGGCGGACAGACGGACATTTTTTTCCTGTTTTGGGGTTTACTAGTCCTAAAACGTGTAAATACAAAATTTCAGGGTAGCAAATTTTTTTGAAATTTCAGGTCTATCACAATTAATATTTAAAAAATAATAAAGTAAGAGAGTGTAGCAGATTGAACCTTGCGCTACGCCCTTGAATTTATTGTTTTTCGATTTAACAAATTTTTGACCAAATACGTGGACACGTTTGCTGGGTGAATCTTTTCTACAGTGATTTACAGAGCTATGGCTCTGATGAACTTGCAAATTTATTTTCTCCGCAATTGTATTTCACTTGCCAATTTTACTAACAAAGAAGTAGGTACCTTTCCTCAACAGAACTCAAACTGAAAATGCTTATTAGTTTTATTTAAAATGATCTCAGCATTCAGTGAGTCAGTTACATGTCAATAAGAGCAAACGACGTTGGGCAACATGATAAACTGATTTTTATTTAAAAATATTTTTTCCATATTTCATATATACTTTTCTCTTTATTTTATACGGATATAATTTTGATTAGCAGGTGGAGTGCAAATAGTTTAATCTGGGAGTTCTGTTGACAGAGTTACATGATGACGGAAGAAAAAAACAATATAAAACTGGAGGATCAGCCTTCATACAAGTGAGTATTCTATAAACTATCAACGATTTCTTAAAGTAACAATCATAAAATTGTCTGTGTCTTGATAAATTTTTGTAATTTCAATATCTTCCGCAGTACTGTACCAGTTCCTGATCAGGACTACGAAGATGATTATGATCCCCATAAACACAGACAGGTCGAAAATCCCACCACGTAATTTTATTACAAAATTTGTATTATTATCTTACATCACATAGTAATTTTATTTTAGTAACATGGAAACTCTAGTTCACATTTTAAAAGGAGCACTGGGTACAGGAATTTTGGCAATGCCAGAGGCCTTCAAAAATGCCGGATACCTGTCAGGATTCATTAATACTATTTTAATTGGCATTTTATGTGTCTACTGCTTACACGTTCTGGTGAATATCGTTATAACTATTTATGATCGCTGAATTGTTATTTTTTTTTTTTATATTTTTTTTGCTGGTTTATCTCGTGTTGTAATTGATTGTTTTGATTTCAGGTACGTTCACAATATATTTTATGCAAGCGCCATAGAGTCCCAATTCTTACATATCCCGAATCAATGAAACTAGCTTTATTGGCAGGTCCACACTGTTTGAGGTGGTTGGCGAAACCATCAACGTAATATATTAAAGTTGTTCATTTTATAAGAAAATAGAACCAGTAGATCAGAAATGACAAAAATCCTTCATTTAATCAACTTTTATTTTTAGTTGGATTGTCGATGGATTCCTTATAGTATACCAACTTGGTATTTGTTGTGTGTACATTGTATTTGTTGCTACCAATCTAAAACAAATAGTTGACGTTTATCTCGTAGAACTTGATGTTAAAATTCACGTCCTAATACTTGTAGTGCCATTCATGCTAGTTTACAGTATTAGAAATTTGAAACTATTGGCTCCATTCTCGCAGTTCGCAAATATCATTACATTTCTTGGTAAGTAAAAATTTTCATAGTCGACTTTTTTAATTTATCATACATAAATTTATCGCTGGTCAAACTTAAATTTGTCGTTATGATGACGCGAAAAATAATAGTGTGAATGATATCGAAATTTATAAACTAGATATTTTTAGTTATGTCTGTTAGCTATTAGCTGGGGTAAGTTATACTTCCATCAATTGAATAATCGAGTAGGGGAGACCGGGGACAATAGAAACATTTTCGATTCATTTTTTTTCCACGCGGCTATCGCAATTTTGTAATATATTAAAAGTGTTATAGAGAGTGCATATACTCTATTTTATATTTTAATTCTTTCGCTCACCTATAATGATAAACAAAAGAGATATTTTAAAAAAATATTGAAGGCCTCAACATGTTTCAAATGTCCCCGTGCCTGGGACGGTTGAAACACATACCTGGGACAATTGAAACAACATTTAGATTAAATGTAATATGTATTTATTATAATCCCAAATTGTCATAATTAGCCAGATTGTCAAAAATGTGTAACATTCGTGATGTTAAAACTTGTTTCTCGTGAAAGACTTGTGGTTTGAGGGCAGCTAATTGAAAGTTCTAGATTTAACCAATCTTCTACAGCCATAGAATTTCGTCTTCATAAATCTGGCATCTTTAAGGAATATTTAAAGGATAAATGGAAGGCTAATTTGCGAATTGAAAAACGGTTTGACTCTGCCCGCTTTTATTGTTTCAATTGTTCCCATAACACATTTTGATCTAAACACTCAATTGTTTTCTTAACCTCATACGAACGTATGAATTTAAATTATTGCAACGAAAAGAAATATACTAAACTAAACAAATAATAATAGTTGAAGCCTGATAGCCACGTTTTATTACTTTTAACACTCTTTGCCGATGATGGAAAAACTTTACGCAAATGTTGGAAAAACATATTTTGTTTCTACTGCCCCGGTCTCCCCTACATACATTCCTTGCAATACAATTTCATTGGGTTCGAATGAACCTTAACTCAATTGCTTTTTGATTCTTAAATTATTTATTACATTTATAAAGTAAGATGGATTTGATAGTCAATTTAGGAATAGATGGTTAAAATCGATAAAGGCAAGACTCGGAAAGACAAAAATTCATACAGATAAAAATCCGGAAGTGCATAGAAATAATCAGAAGAAAGTGCTAATTTTCTGGCTTACTTACGATCATGAGAAATAAAAAGCACGGAATATATAAAATACTGAAAATATTAATAACTTAAATAATTAACTTTCTAAGACTCGGCAAGAATCACATAAAAAAAAATTTTGAAAAATACTTACACTTGATTTAAAGGAGATCTTATATCTGTTTTTACTTGACAAATTAAACATTAGTCAGTACTGTACCAGTATCTACTTGTAAGGATTGAATCTATGTACATATAAGTACAGAGAATGTTTTACAATAAGGATTACAATAAGGATTTAAGTGCAGACTATATGTTAATACAATACTGAGATAATGAATGTCCATGGGGTGTCATTTCAAAAAGCGTCGTTCCTCTATATTTCACTTGATGAAGCATGGATTTAAAATGAAATTGATTCCAGTGTACGAATCCTGCAAGACGTAAACAACAGCACAGTCATGAGTATTTTAGTACAACACGTTATATTCTTATACTTTATGATACAAGCGTAAATGACGTTGATATTGTTCAAAAAATTAAAATTTCTTAAAAATTTCGATTCTGTATTTCATGGGAAGCTTTATGGTAGTTCTGAATCATCGCTTACCCACGGTCCTCTAGTTGTCTAACGTTTGCCATCTAATTATCAATTATGGGTGCACATTTGTACTATTTACCAGCATCTCTAAGCTTCTGCCTTCAAATGTATATAATCTGGAGTTTGACAAGTAAAATTGTTATATCGACATAATATTAAAGAAATAATATTAAAATAGCAGTAAGTTTCTCACAAAAATTACACTTATATTATAACAGGATATAAATATTGAGAAAAGTATTCATTCCTTTTTAATTCGGCGCATATTTCCTCGATGACCTCGGTGATATCGATAAGGGAAAGCTATGTAACATAGCAAATTTCATTAAGTCCGCAAAATAGTTTTAGGTTTCACGAATTATCATACTCTAATGGGGAGCACAACGGACGAACACTACCGTCTATGTGAAGGAGGATGACAACATCACCACCCCACATACCATACCATACCATAAATCATTATTGTAAAAAAAATCAGTACTAGGTATCGCAAAATTTATTCTGTACAGTATTAAATTGCAGTACAGGTACAGTACTGACATTCGATGTTAAATCAATGCTTGATAATAGAATTCTGTCAGCACTCAAAATGTTCCGAATGAGCTCTTCGTGTTTCACTATTAAATGGGGAAAAGAGTTTCGTTCGATTACTACAGGTGTACCGATGTGTTATACTGGGTATTTGGAATGCTTCTTTTAAAGTTTCAGTCTCCACATTCCGGACTTCTGATCAAAAAATAAAGCTGAGCTTTGGCACATTTTTTTCAATAATAGAATTTTTATGAAAATTCGTATGAAATTTGCTATAGTTGTGAAGTACTAAAAACAGAATCACGAACGACCTACTCTCAACATTAAACTATTTATTCAGATTTTTGAAAGAGTTTCCAGAACATGAATTTTTGGTGTTTTCAAGAAAATTACTCTCGCAACTCTACCCTGGATAAACTCTAAATAAATTTCACTATTATCCATTTTAGAATTCTTGAAATGAGAATAGAGTAGTAAAATCTAAAAAATATTGTGGAATTGAAATTAAAACAACTATTAGTTCGTTCGAATTCACACCTATCGGAAAAAGCTATGAACAATTTTCGCGACAGATGCCTTAACTTAGACAACTCCCTAGCTACAGAACTATTCAGTACTACGAGTATTTAAAATGTAGAGTGGTTTCTAAGCTGCCTAAATAAGTTGACTTTATTGTAAGATAGTTTTAAGTTCTTATTAATAGGTTTTTAAAAAGAATTTTCCTAAATGAAGTATCACTTTAACTAATAACATAATTTGTCCAGAAATAGAAATACTACACTATAGTTGTAAAGACAATCATTTTTTCCCCATCTGATCTCTACAAAAATGGTATAAACAGTAAATATTTTATAGAATAACTGTAATAATTAAATAAATAAGTAAGTAAGTAAAAAAAAACAACCATTACTAAAACTAGAGTAGCATCGCCTTCTACCGACTCGCGTGATAATGCAATCGCGTCGCGCGCTCCATATCGTGGCACAAGTTGAGCGCGTTGAATCGCGTAACACAAATGTCAAATAATTTTCATAAATGCTAAAATATTTTGTTCGCATCCTGCAAACGCATTGCCTTTGTCTTTTTATTGTATTGGTATTCATTCGCAATATTTATTAATCGGCCGCCGTCTGCAAAAAAAATCGAAATGATTAACGGTCAAAGAAAATTGACAATCGAAGCGGCATGCACGAAGCGATGCGATATTACTATAACAGGTTACGCTCGCTACATTCATTCTAGTAAGCGTCATCGGGTCGCATCGCTTCACGTGCGCGAGTCGCTTTCACTATTATTCAGCCTTTAGTTTACCATTTCAATCATTTCCGTTTTTCATACAGATTATACCGGGATCCTGAAGAAATCCTGAAAGAAAGTCTAGAAATAAAAAAATCCTGAAAAATTCGATAGCTTTAAAATGAATTTTTTTTTTGGATTTTAGTTTTGTTTCTTATCTAAATTTTAAATTTGTTGTTTTATTAAACTGGAATTCGAAATACGAGTATATGGGTTTTGGTCAGTATTCGACATTATTTGCAACTTCAGACAAATTTATTTATTTTTGTTTTACTAATTAGATACCTAATTATTTTTAAAATCTGAGTAATAATAAAACAATCTTTAATTTATCATTTAAGGTATCGGTATGATTTGCTATTATCTTTTCCAAGACTTGCCGTCAATTAATGAACGCGAAATAGTTGCCGACATTGCAAAGTTCCCATTGTTCTTCGGCACCGTACTTTTTGCATTGGAGGCAGTTGGTGTTGTAAGTAAAAGTATTTTTTCCTATTTTTTAACTTAACCAAATTAACAAATATATCGGATCTTATGCTTCTCGATTTCCTTTCTTAGATGATTTCACTGGAGAATAATATGAAGAACCCGAAGAAATTCGGGGGTTATTTTGGAGTTTTAAATATCGGTATGACTGTTATTGTCGTTTTATACGCCGCCATGGGTTTCTTGGGATATTTAAAATATGGCGAGGAAACTGCCGGTAGTATTACGCTCAACATTCCACAAAAACCAATGTAAGTATTCAGGGGATACTTATAAACAAAGTGGTTTAAGAAGGACAATCCTATTTGTTTTGTCTGTAACAATTGAAGTAAAACAAATTTAATTTAATACTGTTGTAAGGCGACCCACAATTTTTAAGACCCGAATTAGATAAAATGCGATTCGAAAAATTGTCCGGTATTTTCTTTAAATGTGTACTTTTTGGACCACCTTGTATTGTACAAATTGGGAATTTAATTTAATAATACTCTTGTACTTTTTCATTTCAGACTCGCACAATCAATTAAAATACTATTTTCATTAGCCATATTCATATCATACTCGTTACAGGGTTATGTACCCGTTGAGATTATCTGGCTCAATTACATAAAGAAAAGATACCCCGATACTAAATATGCCCTAATGATTGAGTATGGAATCCGGTTCGGTGTAATTATCGTCACATGTAAATTATGAAATTTTACAAAGTTTTAAGTAATTGATTCATTAAATTAAAAAATTTTTTCCTTCCAGTTATTCTTGCCGTTCTCATTCCACGCCTGGGCCTGTTTATATCGCTATTTGGAGCACTTTGTCTTTCAATGTTGGGCCTAGCCTTTCCAGCGATAATGGAAGTTTGTGTTTTATATCCCGATAACTACGGGAAATATAATTACATTGTTCTCAAATGTATTGTGCTAATATTTTTAAGTATAGTAGGACTCTGTTCGGGAACTTACGTTAGTGTTCGTGACATAATAAATTCTTTTTCCTAAGCTCGAAACTATCGAAAATGCCTTCAGTAAAGACAACACAACGAACAATTTTGTAAAAATCAGCAAGGCTGCGCAATTGTAAAGCATTTGCTCATATCGCACACAATTTTTCAGATTATGAACTTTTATTAGTTCATAAATGCTTTGAAAAAAAACACCGATAATTTAGATTTTTAGCCAAAAATTTGTATAGAGAGAAGAATTAACAATCAAGGCTTTATCCTAAGCTTTCTAAGCAATATAAGAACGAAAGTAAATAGTATTATTGAACTGGTGACAATTATTTCACTATAACTTGGATTTTTTCCAACAATTGTATCTAAATATACGTGTGATTAGTTAGTTATCTACTGTATCTACTTGAATAGCTACCTACCTATTTACCTGTGAAATGAACACCATAAAATAAAAATGGCTACAAGCGAATCTACGATTGTATTTATTACTAAAAACAGACATTTTCAAGCACACAACTACGATTTATGTATTTTTATTTTAGTGTAGAACATTTTTTTTAAATATTTGAAATAAAATTAAATATACAGAATTTATGAACGGATTAAATTCTGAAAATTTGAAGATTTGACTATTTATTTAGGGTAGTTTGGTAATAATAATTGGCAATTTTCGTGGTACTATTAAGGGAGTGAGGTTGAAAAAATGTAAATAATTTATTAATTTAACTCTAATACTTTTAGGGCCATTATTACGATCGTCAGTTAAACTCAAACTGGAACTTTAACTGGAAGTTTTGTATGAAAATCTGTCGGTTAAGATAGATTGGAAATAGGGGTTGGTATGGTTAACCTCTGTCACTGCGACCACAAGTGGCCTATTGTGACGTCACCCCGAGTTCTAACAACTTATTTTTTTCGAACAGAACGTGATTTTGCATTTTTTTTCAAAACCATGATTAACCGTAGTCACGATAAGCAACATACTCTAGATGAAATACTGAACTCCAATTTAAATTGTACTTGGAGATAAAACAGATTAAGGAGTGCGCATGCAGATATCTTTACTAAGGACTATCGTTTGGTTACAATTCGAACGAGACGACGAAATCACTTGTTGAAAAGTTTTCCTTTTTCAGCGACTGCAAGAAGAAATCATTTGGTTTCCAGTCTATTCATCCCTTAACTATTGTACAACATTTCACATTCCTCGCTTAAAGCGTTCTGAAGTAATTGGCTTATACTCGTGGACACGTATTTTAAGGACTTTTATGTGGGAGCTACCGAAAGGAGTGAAGGGATTCTAGCAAACTCGATTTTGCCTTTCAACTTAATAGTTGAAACTATTTCTTATAAAATTTCGACTTCCTAGCTAGACGATATCTGAAGGACTCTTTCGGGTTTCTCCAAACTATCCGCAACCATTGAAATTTGAAGTAAAAAATATCACAAATTCCTAGAGTGAAAGGTTCTGAAGTTATCGGGCAATATTAGTGAGCACGTGGTTTAAGAATACTTTGTTTAAAATTGAATAAAATTTGGATTTTGTGACTAAACGATATCGTGAGTTGTAGTGAGTTTCGTAAATTTAATGAAATAATTTTTATGTGGTAGCTACACGAAGGACTCATGAAGTTTTTGCCAATGGTATTAAGGATTTTTCTTTTAGTATATAACAATGGAAAGTTATTAATTAAAAAAAAAATTCAAACGCGGTTGCTTTTGATCCATCCGTTGCTGAACGCAATAATTTGTAAATTTACGTTTATTAAAAGGTCAAATCGTCCTACACTTTTGAGTGGAATGAAATTTAAGAATACATTTCTTTGAGGATTTCAAAAATTTAAAAATTATGTAACAGAATAGCTAAAACCATATTTTTCCTGCAAAGTTTAAAAAGAGATTAAAGTCGGAGTCTAGCAGAATTTCATCAGCTTTTACCACCCTCATTTTTCGTTGTGAGCATGTTGCAAAACAAGCAGACTGCTCCACCCTATAAAAATCGTCATACTGAAAGTTCTAATTGTAAAATATAGCAGTTATATAGGTTCTTATGAAAACCAACTTTCTATCATTACTGCTTCTTCAAATATAGGGTGTTTTTTTAGGTGCATGAGAACTTAAAATTATAATACAAGACAAAAATTTTGTTGCAATGAAATTTTTTTATTATATTCTGGTAGATAATTTCATGGCATTTATTTTTTAAATATGATTTCCGTCATATGTCCGCCGCGGCTACGAATTACATGGTCCATTCGATCAGTCCAATTTTTGACTACTTTTTCCAATAAATCTGGCCGTATGGCGTCAATAATGGCTTGAATATTGGCTTCCAATGCTCCAAGAGTTGCTAGATTGTCGGTATAAACGCATGACATAATATAGCCTTATAAAAAGTAATCCAGAGGCGTTAAATCGCACGAACGAGGTGGCCAGTTAACAGAACCACTTCTGGAAATCAAGTTGTCACCAAATTGATTTTGCAATAAATCGATTGTTAAGCGCGCTGTATGGCAAGTTGCGCCGTCTTGTTGGAACCAAATGTCGGCGATGTTTAGCTGATTAATTTTTGGAAACAAAAATTCAGTCAGCATGGCCGATTATGTTGACCATAAAAAGGACGAAGTGTTCTATGAACTTCGCGAACAGATTTATTTTTTTCCAAGTAAATTTCCACAATTTGGAGGCGTTGTTCTGGCGTTAAACGATTCATGATGACTTGGCAAACCTTACTGAACAGAAATGTCAACACAGTTTGACATTCTCAGCAGTCAAACCACAGTTATCGATATCGAAAGTTTTCATGCACCTAAAAAACACCCTATATAAAAATATTAAGGTAAAAATTTAAACATTTATCACGACTATTACTATGTTCAGACTACGAGATTAACGCGTTCAAATCGAGTTAAACGCTTTGAAATCACTTCCCGAACGCGTTTATGAAAACACGTTACTACAACGCGTTTAACGGAAAACGTGTACTGCGACACTCGCAGAAATCGAAGTAAACTTTGAAAGAAACTATTTAATGCTGCAGAAACTCAATTTTGTGCTTGTGCAACGACTGCATTAGCTAATTAATTCACTTTTCATTACTGCTATACAAACACTTTTGTTTCAAATAATTTAGAAAGCATAAATTTGCTAATAAAACACAACTGAATATCTACTTGTCAAAACAAATCACGTCAAGGTGTGATGTATCAAAATAAAACGAGTTGCTTAGTTTGAACACTACTTTTTTAACACGTTCATTTTGCCTACTTAAACGCGTTTAAAACGCATAGTCTGTACAGGGTATAAGAGATATAACGAAATTTCGGAAACGTTTACGAGCCTATTTCACCAACTTAGTGGTGGAATTTCGAAAAAAATAAACAAACTGAAAATAATTTTTAGGCGATTGTTTAAAAAATATTAATTTGATATCTTGCCACACCTGATTTCTTCTGATATTTATGAAATCACATTGAATAGATAAAAAGATAAAATGTTTAAACCATTTTTGAAATGTTGCTTTAAAAGTAAATGGAAAAGTTTGATAACTCATCATGTCTACCAAATATTTACACCTTCATACGCCAAAATTGGTTTAACAAAATTACTGTTTTATATATACATCCTTTTTTAACATAAGCCGTTTTCGAGATAGGAAAAACAAATTGCACCCAACCACCACTTTAAGAAATTGTATTTCTTAGACATCGCCACTACATTATCCCTAAGAATCACCAGCTTTCTATTAGTATCGGCTTTAGAGATATAAAAGTTAGAATGTTTTGCTTGTTACCCCCCTCAACCCAAAAACATAAAATTTATATGACGGACTGGGAGTTTTGGTTGTACCACCTGATTAAATTGCTAGGTCTTATCTCAAATAGTCTTTGGGATTAGAGTAGCGATTATCGAGATGAATTCATATCCCCGGACTTCTGTTAGCGCTGTCATCCTTAAAACTTTATATTCGATATACTGCTATCGTATACCTATAAATGTCTTGTCAGTATTAACATCCGTAATTTGTTCATGAGATTTCGATATTTAAAATATGAGTTGAATAGTTAAGAATTGTTTTGATTCCAGCTTCCGAGCTCTCCAAACAGATTACTTCGCACACTTTTACTCTGTTAACAATTTGAACCGTTGACATCAACTACAATATTTCCGTACAAATTCCAAGCTTCAACTTCCTAGAATACGGAAACCAACATTTTTCATATGAAACCCTCGCCTTACAACTCGGCCCTAAAAAAATGTTACACAAAATGTTTTTTTTTTAATTCTACATAGCATAATATGAAAATACCTGAATTTAAGGCGGAATGTACGATTACTTGCAAGTACTGACTAATAACTTTAAGTATACCATTAAACTACCTAAAGTCAATGTGAAAAACTCCATTCTCGATTTTAAAACAGGTGATTATAACAATTGATATTTAGTATTGGTGGATTGCAGGTAGAACTTGCAATTTCTCCTCATCTATTCTATTAAAAAAAACATATTTCCTCAATCAGAGTTTCAAATAATTGAAGCCCTTGGTGTAACAAGTGGTCAACTAATTTTTTAAAAGCATGAGAGGGCTTAACTTTTCCGACCCCTCATTGCATCCGGATGAAATTCAGCTGATGCAGTTAACTCCTTATGATTTAATAATATCCTTAATAATTTTAATAGGATCATAAAAAAATCAATAAAATAATTTTAATGCATTAAGTGGTCAGAAAAGTCAAGTTTTCTCATGTTGTTGGAAAAATGAGTTGACCCCTTATTACACCAAAGGCTTCAATTGTGTTTGTGGAATATCATAAAAACGAACTTAATTCTTTCCATAATGTTTATTTTTTATTTACCAATATATTGTCTCTATAGCATTTGTGATTATTATGTAAATACATTTTTACTTATACATTTCATCGTTCGTAATAATTAACTGAAATTATAATAAATAAATATATTTTTTTTTAAATACGATATATTATTTTTATACTAACGAGTGCCATAGTGAAGTTCACGGAAAAATTTATATTCTTAATTTTTTACCGGTTGTATACAACACAGAAAATTAAGTATTTAATGTGTAGTTAGTTTTCAAATTAAGCTTGGGACATTTTTTCAATTAAATACTTAGTACAGCACTAATTTCTCTTTTTTAATATTTCGTTATTTATATAAAATATATGCACCCCTAATAATCGTGTTTTCGCATCTCGTTAGTATATACTACTTTGTCTACAAATATAAACTATTTTTTTTTGTACATAATTAACGTTTTGTATAGGTAGGTAATATTATGTCATTGATATTATGCACTTGATTGAGTTTAAAGTAAGGAAAATCATGTGAGAAATAAAAGGTAATTAGGAAAAAAATACGTATATTTTAGTGGCCAACAAAACTTTACTAAATTAAAAAATGGATTATTACCCCAAAACTTATAAATAAAATTGCTAAATTATTCTTACTAACCAGTCGGTACAAGCACTGGCTACATACATTTCTAATATGTTTTTATTCAGTTTCTAAATTATCTACAGGATACATACATTCATTTTTCCAGCCACTTTTTTTACAACAAATTTAACTATTATATTCGCATCAATTTCTTATGTTTGCAATATTTTTTTTACTGATTTTATTCTGATACAACTGTTCAGCTACTTATACTCTACGTAATGTTTGTTTTGTTGTTTTATGTTTTATTTATGTTTATGTAAAGCTTACATGATATTACGAGTAATAAATACTGTAAATTCGTATTTTATATTCATATATATTTTTTTATATTTATTATGTAAAATATAATTACTTTAGTTAGTTTTAAATTGATAATTATTGATGTTTTGTCTCATTGGCGTATTGGTCATCAAAGTACATTATTTAGAAAACTTTACATATTTGATGGAAAGATATTTTTGATAGGAAGATAGAATGAAAATTTCATAGCAAGAATTCAGATGCAGAGTTATTCAAAAAGGTTGGTTGTTGTGCGCTATATTGAAAAACTTTCATTTATATTTTAAATGAAACCGAAAATCAGTTCAATATTTTTTATGTTTCCTTTTATAGTTTTCACTCGCAATTCAATTAATAAGTCGTCAGTATTGTTTATTTTATGATATTTTAACATGCAAGGAAAATTTATAACCAAATAAAAATAATTTAAATTTTTTACATGAGAAGTTAAAGGTCACAAGGCATATTTAGAAAAACTACAATAATCGATAAAAAATGTGTATTTTCTATGTTTTATTTCTGAGTCACTAGGGCTTTCGCGAGCTTTTAAAATCGTGTAAATCTTTAAACATGCAGTAAAATAGGATTACTTATAAGAAAATTCTCAAGAAATTAGTCAATTATGACAACCAGGTTTGAAATAAAAATTATCCTCTAACCTTTCACGTCTCATGCAAAGAATTAAAATCTAAGAATCGATAAATGAAGAAATGCTTAGGAAAAAATAAAAATGTTATGAAATTAAAATGCACTAAATGATAAATTTTCTTCAAGTTGTATTCCAAACTAATGAGAGATAAAATAATTAACAACAGGTAATTTAACAGAATGAATAACTCTTTTACATGGGGCATAAGGTATTGGTTGTTCTGAAGGATTCGCAATTTTAATCAAGTATTGCGCTGTATGCCGTGCTATCAAATATTTGACTGAACAAATTTTACGAAAAGTTCAGTAAAATTTTTTCTGTCATAGTAGAGCAAAAAAAAATATAAACGATACGATTTAAGTTCTTTTTAAAATATAAAAAATGTCTTTATAATTCGTATAATATAACTTCCAAATATAAAAGGCAGAATAACTTTACTTAAAGTTCAAGTAGGTTAACTTCCCCAAGGAAATCATATGTAGCCACACCACTGCCACAGACAAATGTTTTTCTCTTATCATTTAAATCTATATATGAATGGGTCCATGCTAAAAGGTCATCTGTCCAATTTTTTATCGAAATTGCGATTTCATTAGTTTTGAAGTCTTGGAGGTCCGGCACATTTTATCATTAATTTATACAGTAGTACATCTACATATAGGTATTACATTTCAACTTTTTAGCATAAGCCGTTTGTGAGATATGCAAATCCACCCCCACCCCTGTACCTCGCTACCGCTATCAAAAATTTTTTCCGGGATCACTCTATAGTAGCTCTATATAGATGCCAATTTTCAGCTTTCTATCTTTTGCGACTTTCGAGAAATGAAAATCAGAATTTTTTCAGTTCCACCCCCTTTCACTATACACCCACACCCACCATACAATCAAACCAATTTTTTGCCCGGCAGAGATCTACTAGTCTTAACTCCTGTATTTTCAAGATTATATCTAACACGGTTCTTGAGATATAAAAATTTAATTTTTTTAAAAATAGCTCTCTCCCTGCTACCGCTCTTCACCACCACTCTCGAAAAATTTATATTCAGTAGACTCCACTTATAATTTTATATACACAAACCAATTTTTATCTTCCTGGTACAATTGAGTCGGAAGATATTGTAATCCAAAGTTTTTTACCCCACACCTTACAACCACCCTTAAAAATTGTAACCCTTTTCGAATCTCCTAGTATTTCTAAAGTTAACCAAAAACTGTCAACCGTCTGACATTAATCGTTGATGAGTAAACCTACCAAGTTATTCTGGCTAACTCGATCCATGCTAAAAGGGCATCAAAACGTGTTTCAAAAATTCGCCAAATTTCGTGCGGCATAGATAAATTTGTAAAATATAGTTTCATGAGTTATAAATAACCTCGTTTATTGATTCGGTAGAGTATTGTTATGAATTTAACGTCTACAGGCGGTTTTTTTTTGTTTTTCCAACAGTTTCCAACAGTCCAAAAATGGACCGATGATCTTTTAGCATGGACCCATTCATATATAAAAGAGGATGTAGGTATGTATGTCGGCTATAGACTACTAAACCGCTCAACATACTTTGATCAACTTTTCAGGAAACATGTAGAATAGTCCCGGGATGGTTCCTGTGAAGTTTGGTGCCGATCGAATCAAAAACAATTTTTTTTCCGACATTTTTCCAATTTTCTCGTGATTTTAGTACCCTGGTGCTCAAACTGTTTGTTTGTTTGTCCCTATGCCTTCCTATACCATTCATCCAGTTGCGATAAAAAAAACTTGTTTGATTTGTTGAGCGCACGTCTGCGAACTAGAACTATTCTACAATTGGTGGACCGCGATACAAACAAATGAGTGTGTTTCATATAGTTAAGCGACAGTTCGTGCGTTTTCGGTGTATAAGTGCGCACGACTAACAAAATTGAACAACGGGAGCAACGGAAGCAATGGGAGCAACGAAGCAACGGGAGCAACAAAGCAAACAAGTAACGGGAGCAACGAAGCAACGGGAGCAACGAAGCAACGGAAGTAACGGGAGCAAAGGAAGCAACGGAGAAACAGGAGAAACAGGAGTAACGAAGAAACGGAAGCAACAGAAGTACGAAGCAACGGAAGTAACGGGAGAAAAGGAAGCAACGGAGCAACGGGAGAAACAGGAGTAACGAAGCAACGGAAGCAACAAAAGTAACGGGAGAAACGGGAACAACAGGAGCAACGGGAACACCGAAGCAACGGGAGTAACGGAAGCAACGGAGCAACAAGAAGCAAGACTGGAAACCGCTGGCTTTGCAGTTTCGAAGGTATAGCACCATACAAACGTGAGCGTAGCCCTGGGACGCGGCTAGTTAATATTTAAAATAATTTCTCCACATAATAAAAATTAATCTAATCTAACTTATCAAACATATTGAATTGAAGGTCAATTTCCGGCACCCACCTATTACAAGGATATCATCGAAGAAACCAGAATCATACTTGAGCAAATGTGCCCCAAAAGATTAAGAGGATAATAATAGAACCCTTTCATTCGCAATATTTGTTTCTCCCTTTATTTAATATTCGTAGCCTTTTCGAAAATTAGTTTTTATCGTAGACCAATGAATTACATTAAAAACTATTAAAAAAAATAAACAAATACATAATTTAAACATATGATTTCCTTGGGAAAAAAAATTTAAATAATTATGTTTTAGAAATATGCAATTCAACCAGAAAACTATGTTATTATAATTGTTATAAAAAAATATTTCAGAATACTGTTTGGAAATTTGATTTTAAAATATAATTTATATTTAAGATTATTGCTCTTTACTGCAATCAGGAGATAGCTTCATTGCAGAAATACAAACAATTCGATTTACTATTTTTGAAGTAAATTCCATCCCTTATAAATTTATAAAATTCTTTGATCAGATAAACTAAAATACAAAAGATTGTCATTCTTATCAGCAATTGCTCTTTAGTTCACACTATTCCAATACTTTTAATGAATTTCGTTAAAAAAAATGTCAATAAAACCGCAAATAAAAGTAAAATCAGGACCCTCCGTACTCGTACATTTCAACCACTGTTATTTTTCGAATATAATCATGAAAATTATAATTATAATGGCCCCCTCTATTAAGAATAGAAATGTTTTTATTGTGGATATTTTTTCAAAATCGTTTTGGTATAAAAATCTCCATCCAATGGCTGTGTTACATGCTACAGGGTGGGCATGAAGGCTTCTGTGTTTGTTCTTTAACGAAATCCTGTACATTGAATTTAGCCTCGTCTAAGGATTCTGATCTTCGACATTTCAACTGTCTGTAAAAGAAAATTGAAATTTTCGAAAGTGATAAAAGGTAGGCTGAATGTGGTAACAGTTATTATTAAATTTCACTGATATTTACCTCGCCACGGCCGAAAATGCTAGCTCAACGTTAAGACCAGTTTTTGCTGAGGTCTCCATAAACGCGACATTATATTCTCGTGCTAATCTTTCGCCTTCCTCTTTTCGGACCTGTCGCTCGAAGCCGCAATCGGCTTTATTACCTAAATTTTATCACAGTTTCATTAAAATCGCAAGAAAGCTAACTTTAAGATAAGGAAAAAAAATGGATTAGTATTAAATTACAGCCCTACCTAGAAGCATAATGACGACGTCCTCCTGTGCATATTCCCTAATCTCGACGAGCCAAGCTCGTATATTGTCGAAGCTAACTTTGTTGGTGACATCGTAAAGTAGGAGTAAGGCTGTCGATTTTTTTTTTGAAGCAGAAAATTAAATAAGGCGAAAAGGGAAAAGGAATTGTCGTAAGTGAAAATCTTAACATTTAATATGATGGAACACATACCGTGAGCATCCCTATAGTAGGCATGTGTAACGCTACGAAATCGCTCCTGTCCTGCTGTGTCCCAAATTTGTAACTTCACTCGTGTATGGTCGACAACGACAACTTTGTTCTGGAAAATAGAATAAAAATAAAAAGCGGAAATCAAAATCAGACGATGAAAAATACTGAGGATAAAAAGGACATTAAAGTGACATTCCAGGATGCTATAACTTCGTCTTTATCATGCTTTAAATGTTTCCCATACTCATCCATTAAGATTCGTTTAAATCGTCTCAGTATACAACAAAAAATTGCGTCATATACATCAAGGATACAAGTACAAGGATGTCTAGAATGTACCAAGCGGATATTCTATAGATACGCATGGCCGGATGTTCAGGTCAATTTCAGGCGTAAAATGCGAATGACACATTTTTAGAGGAGCTCATCTGTAAGGGAAGCTTTGAACCCGGGAAACCATTTTTAAAGACCTTCCGCCTCAATAGATTCGATACGAAGATATTTCGTCGAAAGTACTGCAGGCTTAGGGGATTAGGACAATACAGCAACTAACATAAAAAGAGGAAGTTATTAAAATTTTGTCAGGACGGGGTGAAAAATTGATTTCCCAAACCATTTTTTTAGCTTATCGTTTACTTGTTGATAATTTTGTGTTGAGGAGCGAAGTTTTATAGGTAGAAGTGGCGAAAATTCGTCTGTTTTATACGGCTATGATTTATGATAGAAACTTGAAACATATGTTCTCTACCGTGCGTAGTTATACAAGAGAAGATTTTTAAAAAATCAATTAAAACAAAGTATCTCGAGAGCTCAAACGCCTGAAACAAAACCTTCAAATAATTGGCTCAAAAAGTACAAAAAAATCTTTAATTGTTTATAAAAAAAAAACCATAATACAAAAGGCGCGATATAGATTAAAAGGAAGGTAATATGAAAAAAATCTGCCAATGGCCTGGGCGAAACTTTATTATTTTTTGGGTCAAAGTTCGGAAGCGGTCAAATTCGAAGTATATCATCAGTTGTTTCGAGATTATGACGTTTCTTGGAAAGTTAATTTTGTTCTTAAAATATAAATATTTAAAATAGAGATTTTTAGCCGATTAAACATTGAAAAAGCCCGTGTAGACGTTCCAATTTCGGTATATTATGTACACTAAAAGCCCATAGAAGTAAAAACGAATTTGTTGCCTTATCAGACTTAAGACATATGACGAATTGTTAAAACGTATATAAAGCCATTAACTCCACTTCGGGTTTGAATTTCAAAAAAATTGTGAAACAGATTTTTGACACGAGGAATTTTGAAAAATTTGTGGAAACGCAAGGACACCGCCTTGGTTCTTGAACTTCGAAAAATCGTGAAATTGGTTTTTAGGTCATAACATCAAGTCATGTAATAACCAATCTCATAACTAAGGAATACCAAAAATTGTGAAAACATATGCTAACCCTTGGGGGTTGAATATCCAAAAATTAAGAAATGGGTTTGTAGGCGATTATATAAAAAGTCTGTGGAAGTGAAAAGCGATCTAATATCTCATCAAACCTAAGAAATATGTCGAAGCTTTGAAAAGCATACAACCCCCTTACATTCCTTAAGATTGAGGTCGTTTCCGAATACCTTGCTTCGTCTACGTCTACATCTATGTTGACGTCACAGCATAGCATTGCTATTATAACAGTTTAGAAAAAGCTTAGCTAAACCGTCAAAATGGCTCAAATCAATTCGATATATCATCAGATATAAGCAATATGTAAGAATCTATGAAAACATATGCAAACTCCTTACACCCACTTGGGGTTGAATATCCAAAAATCCTGAAAGGAGTTAATAGATAAATATGAAGACAGAACGAGGAAGTAAAAACCAATTCAATTTCATATCACTTAGATATGAAAAAAGATATGACGGAATTCATGAAAACGTGTTCAACCCTTTTATACCCTCTTAGGGGTTGAAAAAGGAAAAAACTGAAAAACGAGTTTTAGGCGATTACTAGGCAAGACCATGAAACTGAAAAGATATTCGATATCAATCAGACCGGGGGGATATGGTAGAATTCGCGAAAAAGTTTACAACCCCTTTACATCCTCTAAGAGGTCGAATTTAAAAAAATCCTGAAAACGCTTTCTAGGTATTTATATGAAGAATCCGTAGAATAAAATTTAATTCAATATTTGGGAAGACCTATGACGAAAATCGTGGAAATATATGCCATATATTTTCACTGATAATTTTTTTCGCCCCCCTTCCGAACTCCAATGGATATTTGTTTTATGTTTTATTTTTGTTTTATCTAAATTACTTTTCTAGTTGATTTACATATACATACCGTGTTTCAACTTTGTAGCATAAGCCGTTCTATAGATAGGAAGAACACCCCCCAAGTATACCGATCGACGTACAGCGTACGGCGGATAGACGGACAGACGCTTGTCTACTAGTCATGAAAGGTAAAAAAAAATTTTTTCAGAGTGGCAAATTTTTTTTTCTTAAAAATCGATCACAATGCTGTATTATTGAAATAATAAAGTAAAAAAGAATGAGCAGAAAATATTTAAACAATGCAGTTCGCAGCCCTCTTTATTTATTCGTAACTCATGACACAAGTGAACCTTCTATGACTATGCCACCATGTCAAATAATTGGCTTCAAAAACTGGACAAAAAAATCAGATTACACAGCCCTTGAGTAGAGCAAACAAGTAATTTGCTTAACAAAAAATTTGCCAGTTGCAACTTTATTATTTGGAAATCACTTTTTGCTTAATTTACTTTTCTACATACTCATACCAACTTCAGTTTTCTGGTATAATATGTTTTTGGGATATTTATTATTTTGGTAGCACGCCCAAAAAATATCAGCATATAAATATAATTTTTGAGTTTTCGAACTTTAGTGCCTCTTGAGATATGAAGGTCAAGTGTTTGTACATTTGACCCTTCCGTACCTAGACTCCTCATACCACAATTGAAAAAAAATTCTGGCAAAGTTCTATGAGGCCAACCTGTACAAATGTCAGAATCGCTTCTTAAAAATTTTTTGATTTTCCAGAAACACTTCTGATGTGTATTAAAACCAAATTTCGTCTTTCTTACATAATAGGTTCCCGAGATATTGGCATAGAAAGTTTTTAATTCCATACCCCTTATCAGTATTACCCTTAGTCAAAATTGTCAAATATTTGACAATGGTCCGGTTTAGACCCAGCATTTGGGCCTATGCCTATGCTTCAAATTGGACCTAAATTATATAGTACGCCTGCTTTAAACACTTCATAGGTGGCATGACCTAGCGTCAGGTCGAGGCTCGTTTATTTGTTACTTGACCTAAAACAAGTAGTTTGATTTTTGGGTGTAAACGCGTGATTTGCCCTAAATGTTTCTTTGCGTTTTAATACATCAGTGATAGGCAAATGATACAACAATTTGTCAAGGCATGTGTGGAATGCGTTCTAACATAAGATACCACCACTGCAGATATTTGGTCACTGAGTTTATTGATGAAATATTCTGATGGACTAAATTCGACCCAGCCGAATTTTAGGCATCTATTAGTGTAAACAGTTGGCGATTGGACCAACTTTAGGTCACGATATACATAGGTCAGGCAGCGATCAGGTCGCATGGTGTAAACTAGCTCAATGCAACTTATTGTGCAATACGAGCTTCAGATTTAAGAGTAATAAAATGTCTAATTAACAATTAAGCTTCGACCTTTTAGAAATGCGCCAAATTAATTGAGGTTACCTGGTTTCTACCGATTTTGCAAACCTTTCAAAATACGGTCTAAAGAATTCTCGCAGCATAACATTTGCCACGAGCAGGGTTGCCAGATAGTTGGCTTCAGAAGCCGCCGAGTGAGCTGTATGAATACCTTGCTCAACTTAAACGTGTTGAACACAGTTGCGATTTCAACGACGAACCAGAACCTCCAGAATTCCTAAGAAACGTGAATACATAAATTCGTATTTATCACCATTTTAAAAATCTTATTTGAAAAACATATTTGGTGGAAATTAAAGGTAAAATTATTCTTGAAAAATACACGCGTAGATCGTCGTATCACTCTCGCAGTAGAAAAACTTATCTCCCGACTCTGCGGCGTTTGTATACTGCACGTGTCGAGTCGAGAAATTTTCAGCATATTCGGTTGTTTGTGTGAAACGCGGAAGAAGTGCCTATTACATTCTACAAGTGTCTAGAACATGCGAGAAGTATATAGAGCTCTCTACAATATTGCAAGGTTGTTGTTTTTATACTCTAGATGAAATCATATAGAGTATTATAAGTTTAATCCAGCCGAAAAGTTTGTAACGCATAGAACCAAGCCTCTGACGAAAAAAAGTTATATATTATTTTTTGTTTATTTGTGGCCAAAAACCTCAAATCCGCCTGACGTCCGTCCGTCCGTCCGTCCGTCCGTCCGTCCGTCTGTCCGTTAGCACGATAACTCAAGAACGCCTTCACCTAGGATCTTGAAATTTTGAATCTGGATGTTTGGTTGAATTTGTAAGGCTAAGTTCGTGAACGAGCAAAATCGTCCTACTCCTTCGGGTAGCTGCCATACAAATGTCCTTAAAAACGTGTTCAAGAATATTGGTCGATAACTTCAGAAGGGTTTAAGCTACGAAATTCAAATTTTGTATGTGTTATTTTTCCAATAGTTGGAGCTAAATATATGATTATGAAGAAAATCCTGTTAGTCCTTCGTGTAGCTGCCATACAAATATCCTGTCAAAATGTATTCACTTAATTTACGAAACTCACTATAACTCAAGTAATCTTTTAGCTACGAATTCGGAATTTTTTACAAATTAGTTTTGAGTGAAAAGAAAGTTCGAGTTTACTAGTCAGCGAAATCCTTTTACTCCTTCTGGTAGCTGCCATACAAAATATCCTTAAGACACGTGTTCAACAATATTTTTCGATAACTTTTGAACGCTTCAAGCTACGAATTTGAAATTTTGTACAAGTTCATTTTTAAATGGTTCCCAGGAAAAGGATAAATATGTACGAAATCAAGTGAGTCCTTCTTGCACCTCCCATGCGAAAGTCCTTCAAAAAGGAAATTTTTTTTCGATGACTTACCCAGTTCAAGATATAAAATTAAACACTGAATATTGTCTTTTAGTTTTGGGTAGCAATCTAATGGCACTCCTTAATAAAGGACATACAACATGCACACACGCAATTCTACTTTATCCCCAACTACAATATAAATTGGAGTTCAGTATTCATCTAGAGTATTATACGATTGGCTTGCAGCCGATCGTGACTGCAGTATGTTTCTCTGAAAACTTTATTATCAATAATAAGTACAATAAATAATAAACAATAACTTTGGAGGGGCTAAAATTTTTGCAACACGTATCTATAACCTACTAATGAAACAAAAATTATAATTAATAAATTATGTAAAAAATAAAGGAACTCTACGACAGTCATCAATATTCGTAAATATATTGTCTCTTGTATGTTATATTTCCATGAGTGTCCATAACTTGAAAGAAAGTGGTTCATTTGTAGAAAGTCTACAAATAATGAACCGATTCTAAATTAATTTTAATTTGCAAATATCGTCTGAACTAAAATTTTTCATTATTATGACTGGAGAACCGAAAACTTAGTGGCAAGAGGATTTGTGATATGATGTAGTTTGCAAACGTTGTATTTGAGCCGTAAAAACTAGCAAATTTAACCCAAGAGTTGTAAACTGCGTTGGCCAAATAGCCCAAAAAGCTGTAAGTAGCCTTTTTAAATTTGTACCCGCGAATTGAAATAGCCCAATCTGGCGAGGTTTGATTGTCATCGCTTCATCCCCATTGTAACGATCATTTGATGAAAAAACGAAAAAACTTCGAGTACATTGCGCACAGTTAGTATAGACTGATGTTAGTAACAACTCAAATTAATAAGGGTCATAAACTGTCACAGCAGTACACAAGTTGCTATGATATCAATCGAAACTCCATTGATTACTCAACCGGTCTACAATTTGGTTTGACTTTTAAATCGAGTGCTGATATTTCAAAAGTACGACTAACGAATTTATCGTGTGTTTTTATTGATAGAATTCAATGCGATTAAATGACAACTTTTCATGAAGAAAAATTATGAAGTAAACTTTCTACATTTTCAACGATGTTTACAGTTTTATTTCAAACTAAACACAACAAACCAAAACAATTTGAAAATTCACCACAAATTCAATAGATTCTTGTATACGTATCTTTAAATTGAAAAAGGCAATAGCCGTTTTAAACTCCAAACTCATTTTGTCTTCATCTCAAATATCAGAACAATCGATTAAAGTAATTAACATCGAGTTCAACTAGTGCTCATTTACTTTACGTCATCGGAAAGTACAAAACAGAAAACAAAGAAATTTAATCACAAAGCTTCCCCAAATAAAGGGAAATAAAATGTCTAGTTAACAATTAAGCATCGACCTTTTAGAAAGGCGCCAAATTAAATGGTATTTGAAAATTAAGCAGATAATTTGTGCTAAGTAGAAACCGATAAATAATTCGAACATTTTCTACTGATGGAGATTTTATCGAAATTGGTAACGATCCACTTCATTATTTCGGGGTTGTTCTAATAAATATCGAATTTTAGTTACTCTCAAAGTTAATATATTTTAGCTACTAGAAAATTTAATCAGCCGTGTCCGGAATCTTTCTCACACCTTGATTTTTTTTATATTAATTACTATTATATTGGATTATCGTGTTCAAAGATCTTACTTAAGATTATAATTTCGAAAGATAATTTACCAGTCTGAGAATTAAATTTTGTTTGGCAATTATCGTCCCTAAAGTTATTGAATAATTTCATTCCAGTGAATTTGAAGTTCTTAGTTTTACATTTTTTTTATGTACTTGCATATCATCTACTCCTTAAAGTTGTCGGGGAAATTGTGGAATTTAAAAGGTCTTCCACGCCACGTATTACTAGCAAAATTGAAATTATATAGTCTATAGATTTTTAGATTTATAGAAAGTAATAAATTTTTTTTACCATCCTCTAAATATGTATATTTTTCTCAGTACCATTGTGAGCCATGAAATCCATGAAATCTTGGCTGCCAACTTAAGTTTATCCTGCTTTGAGTCCTATCCAAAATTCTTAAAATCTGATCACGAATTGCCCATTAGAGTTATCTCACAGACTTATGGGAACTCGACACCGCAGTCTAGTCTATTCCAACAAAATTCTCCAGTTCAGTCACGTACCGATCCATCTGACAAACTTTAAACCACTGCAAATGTTTCTCAGGTTTCATATAAAGGATAAGACATATAAAAACCGCTGATTTGGACGAACAGTCCCTTTTTACTAGGGTAATACGAATACAAAAACATCCAATATTTACTACATTACTAGTGTGTTAGGAAAAATCGTAAAGACCTAGGAAAAAGGATGTAATATGGACAAAGTTTTCTACCCTTTCAGGTATTTTGAATTCTCAAAGGCTTTTTAGGATTTTCTTATTTACTTAAAAGGATGAAAAATGGTAAGGCAAAGTGAAATTGTACATCAATAATTTCATGGAAGAAAAATTGCCCCTTTGTGTACACTGAGTTATGCAAAATTTAAAATCAAGATGAATCAAAGCATTTTGAAAATGGTCGAAATATTTTAATGGGGTACAAATCGAAATAGGGGTGACTTTTTGAAAGAAATGTCTTGTTCTCTACTGAGTTGTTGGAAAAGAAAAATGTACAATAGAAAGGATAAAAGAAAAGTTATTAGATATTTTATTTCTTTAAGCAGTTTGGAGTCAATACCTTACTCAAAAACCTACACGTTCGCACTACGTAAAGAAAATTATAGTTAAATTTGAAGTCATCAGAAAACATTAGTTTTAACTTAATTACAGAATTAGGCATAGCATCGTTTGGTTCGCGAACGATTCGGGTCAGTACTATTACCGAATTTAATCGAGTCATATGAAATAGAACAAGTCGTTCAATCGGTCACTCAAATGACTGAGTCTTTTTAATCGGTCACTTCACCGTACCGATTCGGTCATACTGACTTAATGAAAAGATCGATTTATCTCAGCAATAGCTCATCAATTATATTAATACCCGGAGCCATAAAAAACAACGAACTGAACTTCAGCATCAACTCAAACTTACAGTCAATATACTATATCAAAGTTCACATCAGTTTCGTTTTTGGGCCATAGTCTGAAATGTGGCCAAAATTGAAAAGTAATACTGGCCGACACCCTTAAAAAGTAACCAGAAGGCTATTTAGACAGTTAATTGTTTAGGGTACCTGTAGCGACGCAACCAGCCTAAAATCTTAATTTTGACCACTTTCCCGACTATGACTCAAAAAAGAAATTTATGTTTTATGGTTGGCAGTGATGTAAGAATTTCCGTCGCACTGCGGCTAACTTTGTTACGCCCAGACTGTTGGCAATTTGTTTGCATCCATACTTATAAGCTAGATCTACAAAAAATTTGTGTATCAGTACTGCAACAGGACTGATTGAGTCTTGGAATTCGTGACATTTCTATCGTTTTGGAGGTGACAATTATGTGAAAGAAATATTGTTACGACTTCAAAATAATTCGAAAAATGAAACAATGACGACAATATATATTCGTTTGCACTTGATTTAAAAAAAATCTAATATCTACGAATTAAGCCGTGCTTAAGATTCACGAATATGTGATTCTTTTAGATAGTAGAGGAAGAAGTACACAGTAAAAAATTTTGTCAAAATTACTATCCTTAAAACAGTAAAATATTAAATGTAGTAAATTTACGAATTTTCATTAAATTTAATAAAATTGCGAATAATTCTTAAAACTGTGTATTTTTAAACATTTAATTAATAAATTTACTGACTGGGTAGTAATATTGCAACACCGCATGGAATTTTCCACATTTAATGTGTAAAATTGATCATTGTGTATAAAATTACGCATTTTGTATGTAATTTTGATACTTCAAGCGTAGTAATTTCTTTTTTGTGATACCTATGTATTAACTTGACAGCTTCATTGTTTAATTCACTTGTTTCGTGGTTTTGTGTAAAGGCGTGATTTAAAATTTAAAAAGAAAATAATGTTTATAGTGTGTGAAGTTTGTGGCTTTAAAACAATTAAATTAAATTTATATAATAAACATGTAGTATAGTGTTTTATACCTTTTTAACCAATATCCTGTTTTTTTTCCCAAATATCATGTGTTGAATGATCACATTGAATTTTTCAAATTGTCGATTGCTGTATCCTTTGCCCCTCAAAATACATGTGGGATCAGACAAGGCCGTAGCCTGAAAAAAAATGTCGGTGGGGGGGGTTGGTCCGTGACAAACAAAATATTATCCCCCTTAGATTTTTTAAATGAAAAACTGAGGTATCTAGGAAGCGCTATAAGCGATACAAACCCTTACGTGTGTGAGAGGCTTATGAGAGTAAAATATTCGTGAGCAGCAACCAGCAAAATAAAAATTATGGGTATGTAATATAATAATGAAAATGCAAACTATTATATATATGTATGAAAATAAATATAATAGAAAAAAATCTGGCAATGGTCTGGGCAAAATTTTTTATTTTTCGGGTAAAAATTCGGGAGCGGTCAAAGTCGGAGTATATCATCAGTTGTTCGGAGCTTATGAGGTTTCTTGGAAAGTGAATTTTGTTCTTAATTAAACATTGAAAAAGCCCGAGTAGACTATTCGATATTCGGTATACAGTATTATGTACACTAAAAGCCCATAGAAGCAAAAACGAATTTGATGCCTTATCAGACTTAAGAGATGTGACGAATTGTTAAAACGTATGCAAACCGACTACATCCACTTGGGGGTTGAATTTCGAAAAAATTGTGAAACAGTTTTTAGCTGGTTTCATAAGAAGCAATTTGTTATCTCATCAGATACTAGGAATTTTAAAAATTTGTGAAAACGTAAGGAAACCCTTCACACACCCTTGGGTTTTTGAAATTTGAAAAATCGGGAAATTTTATATTTTATCAGAACCAATGGATGGCAAAATTGTGAAAATATATGCAATCCATTGGGGGTTGAATATCCAAAAATTTAAAAATGGGTTTGTGTGCGATTATATTATATAAAAAGTCTGTGGAAGTGAAAAGCGATCTCATTCAAACCTAAAAAAAAATCTCGCAGCTGACAAAAGTATACAACTTCCTTATACCCCTTAGGGTTGAATATCTAAAAATACTGAAATTGACTTTTTGGCGATTATATTAGAGGCGTTAGGAAGTAAAAATAAAGTCGATTTCCCATCAAATCTAAGCAATATGCAGGAATTTGTGAAAACATGTGCAACCTCCTAACACCCACTTGGAGGTTGAATATCCAAAAATACTGAAAGCAGTTAATAGATAAATATGAAGATAGCGCGAGAAAGTAAAAACCAATTTAATTTCTCATAACTTACACCCTCTCAGGGGTCGAAAAAGGAAAGAACTTAATAACAGGTTTTAGGCGATTATTACGCAGGCCTGTGAAAGTGAACAGATATTCAATCAGAACTAAGGGATATAGCTGAATTCTTGGAAATGTATACAACCCCATTACACCACCCTAGGGGTCGAATATCAAAAATCTTGAAAATACTTTCTAGGCATTTATGTGAGGAATCCGTAGAATAAACATTAATTTAATATTTAAGAAGACCTAAGAGATATGATGAAATTCGTGAAAATATATGCATTCTATTTTCTTTTATCATTTCTTTTGCCCCACTTGTACGCCAATGGATATTTGAATTTTTTTTTAACTGAATTGCTTAACTAGTAGATCTACATACACCCACCAAGTTTCAACTTTCTAGCATAAGCCGTTCTATAGATAGGAAAAACAACCCTCACCCTCGTACCCTATAAAAAAAATTATGGGTTCTCGAGATATAAAAAGGGGAAATATTTCTTTTTCGCCCTCCCCCATCCTCTCCCCTTACACACACACCTCCATTTTTTTTTTACCCTATTACGGGTCTATTAGGCCTACTTCCCATAAAAATTTTAAACATCTATCTTGGAAGGTTCTTGAGATAAAATACGAGATTCTTAAGAAAAATTCTTATCCCCCCAACTTCTATGTCCCACCACCCAATTTAAAAATTTTACTTTTATCAAACTCCATTTAATGGCATACCAAATTTTATTTTTCAGGCGTAATAGGTTCATGAGATATCGTAATCTAAAGTTTTTCAACCCCCAACCCCTGGACACCGCTCGTCCCACTCAAAATTTTATTTCTCGTCTCCTAGTATATCTACAGTCCGTCTTTAAGTTTCAATTTTATGACATTAACCGTGTATGAGAGATGGATTGAAGCTGAGGCTGAGCCTCACCATTTTACAGAGGAAAAAGTCATCAAGTTACTAGTGATTTTTTTTTTTTAAATGTTACTTAATGACTTTTCGCAGTAAACCGACGTCTTTACTCATATAGTTTTAGTCCGACAAAGTCGTGTTTTAATATTCCAATTCAGCCTCACCTTCTAAGAAAGGCACGAGCCGCCACTGGATTGAAGAATGTCTTATCTCGGCTTTCGAGCGTTTCGAACGTTTTTTCCCCACATAATTCGATTCCCTAAAAACAAGCTATAACTTGTCAAATTGTGACTACTAGTTTTGAAGATATAACAGTTTTTATGAGGAGAGTACATGTCCGAAAGACTTTTCTTTACCATCCTTACCTCCTCGGATATTGAAAACTGACCCATTTTGTAGAACATGTTTTTTCTCAAAATACAACAAGGAATCACTCCTTAAAATATTGCCACTCATGTACCAGAAACTCTGAATAGTAGCCAGTATAAGCACACTAAACGTACACGAAAAAGAAATAATTTCTATTTTCTTATATTGTCAAGCAATCTATACTGATATTATGGTGAATAAATAAGTTTGGAACACAAAGACATAATTATTGTGGTCAAACCGAAAAAGCCTAAGCATCAAAAAATTTAATGTTGCTTAGGCAACTCTTCCACTCAACCACTCATATGTACATACCGGTATTTTTATTACTTTTTATTACTTAATTTATAGTTTTAGTTTAGCAGTTTAAACCAAAACATCTTTTTTGACAATTATAAAAACTACAAATAAAGAATTAATTCACTCTTGACCCGCCTTCCAATCGAACTCGACCGATTTTACATCGCCATCGTAGGAAATATAAATGAACATATGTAGATAATGAATGATACACTCTATATTTCTTATTATTATATAGGGTGTTTCTCAATACAATTGCCAAAAAAATAAGCTTGATTTTCAGTAGTTTGAATTCTTTGAGAATTTCGGGGGGGGGGGGGGTCAGGACCCTGTCGGTCCCCCCCCCCCCTTGGCTACGGCCTTGGGATCAGATGTATGCCGATCATTCGCTTGAAATTTTTTCATTTATATTATCAATAAATTAATAATAATAATAAGCAAACAAAAACATGTCACATTTTTCTAGTACATATTAGTTTTTCCACACCGTGTGTAATTTTACGCAAATTTTTAAATATAGATTTCCACACTTCTGTGTGAATTTCCGCATTAATAGTAAAAATCACAGGAGTGCGTAATTAAATTTGAAAATAGTAATTTTACAGCTCTTAAGCTAGTATTACAATGTTTGACCATGTGGTCAAATTGCAGTAATAAGCAATGAATATTAGCGAATTCCAATTATTCTCGCAATATTCGCTTGGTCAAATTCGCTATTTTGAATTGCTTATTACTGCAATTTGACCACATGGTCAAACAGTGTAATACTAGCTTCAGAGTAGGCACTAAATGGCCTATTGTAAGAGTAGTAAACATTTTTAACTGTGTAGTACATATTAGTTTTTCCACACCGTGTGTAATTTTACGCACACAAGCAGTAAATTTACACATTTTTAGCGATTGATTTCCACACTTATGTGTGATTAATGAATAGCAAAAATCATAAGAGTGCGTTAAACAAATTTGACAATAGTAATAAAAATAGTAGTAAAAATTGTTTACTGTGTAGTGGGTATATATTCTTTATGATAGTAAAAAAATCTGCCAATAGTCTGGGCGCAACTTTATTATTTTTTCGGCAGAAGTTCGGAATGCGTTCAATTCTGAGACGCGGTGTAGGTTACTATGTGACTGAAAACTCAGAAAAAAGTTCAAAAAAGATTAGAATAGGGTTGCGCTAGAATACTTACGCCGCTATCATATATAACATATGAATTACATAATTGGGTCATACTCCGGAACGAGGTCTAAGTCGTAGTATAATATCAGTTGTTACGTGATTATGAGATTTTTAGTGATTTGGTTTTGGGCCATTTCATGAAATCGGAAATGCATTTGTAGGCGATAATATAAAAAGTTTGTGGAAGTGAAAACCAATCTGATATCTTATCAATCGTAAGAAATATGTCGAAAGCCTTACGTTCTATTGGAGTTGAATATCTAAAAACACTGAAATCAACTTTTGACGATTATGTAGGAAGCCTTAGGAAGTAATAATGAATTTGATATCTCATTAGAACTAAGAAATATGTAGAAATTTGTGAAAACATATGCAACCCCCTTGTAGGGGTTGAATATTAAAAAATCCTGAAATGAGTTTTTAGATATATGTAAAGAAAGCCCGAGGAAGTAAAAACCAATCCCATGTCTTATCACTCCTAAGAGATATGACGAAATTCGTGAAAACGTATTCAACCCATTTATACACTCTTAGGGGTTGAAAAAAAAAAATTTGAAAACGAGTTTTAGGTCATTATTAAACAAGCCCGTAGAAGTAAAAATATATTCTATATCTAATCAGACCGGAGAGATACGGCTGAATTCATGAAAATGTATACAACCCCTTTACACCATCGTGGGGGTCGAATATCAAAAAATACTGAAAACACTTTCTAGGTATTTATATGAAGAATACGTGGAATAAAAATAAATTCAATATTTGAAAAGACCTAATAGATATAACGAAAATCGTGAAAATATATGCATTCCATTTTCACTGATCATTTTTCTTGCCCCCCTTCTGTACGCCAATGGATATTTAATTTGTTTTTTAATCAAAATTACTTTTCTAGTTGACTTACATATACATACTGAGTTTCAACTTTCTAGCATAAGCCGTTCTATAGTTAGGAAAACCACCCCCCACCCCCGTACCATACTACCCATATAAAAAATTATATTTTTCCAACATGCTACTACTATAGTTCTATCTAAATACCAAGTTTCAGCTTGATGTCATTTTAGGTTCTCGAGATATAAGAATCGGAACCTTTTCCTTTTCACCGTCCCCCAGCCTCACCCTCTACACCCTCACCCTCAAAATTTTTTTCCTGCTAGGGGTCTATTGGGCCTATTTCTGGTAAAAATTCTAAGCATCTATCGTACATTGTTCTTGAGATATGAGACGTGATTTTTTAGAAAAATTCTTATCCCCTCCACTTCCACACTCCACCTCCCCCTTAAAAATGTTTACTTTCAGCAAACTTTATTTATCAACCTTAATACAACCTTCTTCAACTGTCTCGGTGACCTTGCCTCAATGGAGGTCGCGAGAATCCAACGCTTCATTGCAAGCTCTAAATGGTTCGACGAGTAGGACCGGATTTGATGATCCTGTAGTAACACAACGGACCTTTTAGGTCTAAGTGTGTCCGTGTTCTCACGGGCAGCCACGCGTACCTACCTACCTAATACAGAAACCGAATTTTGTTTTTCTAGTGCAATTGGTTCGTGAGATAACATAATCTAAAGTTTTTCACCCCCCACCTCAGTACGCCACTGCCCCCTCTCAAAAATTTGTTTCCGATCTATTCTTCTAGTATACCCACAGATGTCCATTAAGTTTTAATTTCGTAACATTAACCGATTAGGAGATATGGATTTTAGAATGTCTCAATCTCGGCTTTTTTGCGTTTCGGACGCATTATTATTCCCCCCCACTCCCACACCCCCTTACCTTTATCATAATTTTTTTTGCAAATGGGTCCACTATTGATGCTCTGTATAAATTCCAAGTTTCAGCTTCCTACCTTAAGTGGTTACTGAGATCTGGAAACCAAAATTTTCCGTCTAAAACGCTTCCCCCACCTCCCCCCTCACACCCCCGCCACTCATAAGGTGGACACTTGAAGGGGTCTGCTCAGTCTACCAACAGAAAAAAATTCAACTTAATAGCTCAAAGAGTTTGAGAGTTATAAGCTTTCAAACGTTTTGCGTACGGCGGACGGCGTACGGCGCACAGACGGACTGAAAATTTTGTTTGCTTTTTTGGTGCTTATTAGTCAAGAAACGTATAAAAAAAAATTTTCAGAGTAGCAAATTTTTTTTTTATAAAAATCGATAACAATACTTTATTATTAAAATAATAAAGTAAAAGTAGTAAAATTCAAAACATATTAGTCTTATTTGTTTATTTTAATCTCACCTACCCTGTCATTTCTACTGGCCTACTCCATTAATCCGTGTAATTTGTCAAAATCAAAATAATCACTTCGACTTATAGACAATCACTATAATTTATTTATAAAGACATCTGAAGATTTATTTCACTTGTCGAAGGTACGTGCAAAGTAGTCGATGATACATTAACACATAAAGTATTAATTTTTCGTATGAGCATGTGCTGAATAAATTTTCACGCTCGACTACATCTTTGTAGCTTGTCCAAAAGTTAACTTTGGGGTAGTCTACTATTATCTCATTCAGTTACTGGGCTACTTCTGGCAATTACCTATATTGAATTTGAACCCATAACTTTAGTATTTGTAGAACAGCAGATTTGCCACAAGGACGCCATGCCACTACATCTAAAGTAACAATAAATTGAACTTAACAAGATGTTCCGGCCCAATGTTTCTTTGCTTTATTATTTTCATCGTAGATCCCTTCACTTAACAATAATGCTTTATTATTAAACAAAATAATAAAGTAATAGGAAAGAAATACAATTTTTCGGCAATAGACTGTATGTGAAGAGAGCTCTATTGCTGAAGATTTGGAGGATAAGTAGGTCCTTGAAGAGATTTTTATTCTTTATTTTTTTTTATTATTATGAAGATAATCAATGTTCGTCGAAGCTTGTAATTGATTAATAATCCTATTGAAGTCCAAACTCCCGAAAGGAAATTTTTACAAAAGAATATCTTCGATACCTGAAGATTGAATGATTTTATTTTGAATACCTGTGCTGGTATGGTTACACGATAGAACTTATTTTTATTAGAGCACCCCTGAACTTATTCAATGAAACGCCTTCAAGGGCTCTTAAGTAAATTTTTTTCTTCTCGATCCTCTGCCGAGACTTGGGACGTTTTTATTTAGCTTCGCCATCGCCCTTAACAACGACTGTAAGTATATAAGGTTATTTTAAATCTTGCTTTTTTATTCAATTTTACATATGAAAAGGTAATAAATATATACAGACATTTATGTACAAGGACAACAATAACAACATCAAATAATATACGACTGATAAAATATCCTGTTGACGGTAAAGTTTATGATAAAAAAAATTGTCTAAAGGTATCTCTACGAACACCAATATGCTTCTTAAGGACACTTATACTATCTAGAATAACAGTTTATACATCGAAAGCACATCAAGACTTAAAATCACAGATATAAAGTTGAATTCTGATTGTATTTTTCTTTTTTTTATATATTTATATATATTCTCACCCTAAAATCAATTCCAACTGTTGATATGAAATTCCCAGAAAGGAATGTCCCGTCTCGAAATCTAACAAGGAGACAGGTCTTTCCGACGCCGGAGTCACCGAGAAGCATCACCTGTTGATTTCAAAGTTTCAACATCTTTAGCAAGAAAAAAGTCCTGAGAAGAAAGCTGACTAAGGTCATGACATAGAGCTTAAGGTAAAAAGGACTTGTTGCACCTGTGTCAACACCGTTCGGGATTTTTTTCTTCGCACGATTGTTTATATTTGCCGAGAATAAAAATTTGAGGATTTTGTTGTTCTTCGGGATTATGGCGAGGTTTTACCCAGAAATCTTGATATCCGTTGAAATTCAATATCTACTTACATTCTATTTCAATTTAAGGACGAGCCAGGCATTTTTAATTGTTTGTTTATTGTTTAGAAATATAAAAGTCGATGAGAAGTTAGCTGAGGTGTGAGTTATATTTTTTGAAAGGTTTTAGGTAAGTGGAACACTTGATTTAATCAACATGTACCTGGGGAATACACACGCTGTTTTAGTAAAGATTATTAAATAAATGGTTCAAAATAAAGAGGTGTCGAATAACACTCCAAAAAATTGTTTTATGCTAACTTTTAATTTTACTGGCGACTTCTACAAACCCCTAAACAAGTATTTCGGAATTCCTCGATATAAGTATTATACACATATGATTTTAAGAATTTTTCAATATCTCTTGTCAATGTGTGGGCCAAATACAAGTTTATTTTTAAAAATGCAATAAAATGAACAAAATTTTTTTTCCATGTATTATGGCTTTATTAGTAAGAGTAAACATTCCCATTAATGATGGAACACAACTTCGTTCAAGTGGCTGCCTCGGCTGGCTGTGCAGTAGCGCATTCTGTCACTCCAATTTTCCAAGACCTTGTTGATGGTTTCGGGCTGTAGCTCACGGATTGCTTGGATGATATTGGCCTGAAGTGCTTGAATCGTTTCTGGATTGTTGGCATAACATCGGTCCTTCACGGTTTCCCACAAAAAAAAATCCAAAGGGGTCAAATCGCAGCTCCGAGGCGGCCAATTGACATCGCCAAGACGGCTGATAACACAATTTGGGAATTTGGTGCGTAAAAGATCGATTGTGGCATAGGCTGTGTGGCATGGCGCGCCATCCTGCATGAACCAGAGGTCGTCCAAATCCATGTCTTCAATTTCAGTAAAAAAAAAGTCGGATAACATGTCTCTGTAACGTTCACCGTTGACCGAAACGTTGTTCCCAGCCTCATTTTCGAAGAAAAATGGTCCAATGATGCCACCACTCCACAATCCGCACCAAACTGTAACTCTCTGTGGATGCATTGGCTTCTCGGCAATAACGTGCGGGTTTTCCGAGCCCCAGAGATAGCCGCCGAGATGAAAATGCGCCTCGTCAGAAAAGATGATTTTTCGCCCAAAATCGTTGTCCAATTCAAGCCCAAATTGCGAAGCGATAACGAAGCGGATGGTCGTGCGCCTTCAATTGCTGAGTCAATTGGACCTTGTAAGCGAATAATCCGAGATCTTTGTGCAGAATTATCCTCAGGCTAGTGCGTGAAATGTTGAGCTGTTGAGATCGACGGCGAGTTGATGTTCGTGGAGTGAGTCTCACACTCTCGGCTACAGCAGCCACATTCTCGTCTGTGCGCACCATACGACAACGGGGGCCATGAGTGTTATCCACTAACATGCCTGTCTCACGAACTTTTTGCACAAACTGGCGTACAGCAGGCGCGGTGGGTGCTTCATTTCGGCCAAAACTTCTTTTCAAAAAACCCACTGTTTGGGCTACACAGCACTCACTTTGGAAATAAGTTTTCAATATTTCCCAACGTTGTTCAAGCCTAAAGCGACTCATTTCGTTAAGCAAAGGTATGATACTGACTTTCTGTCAAGATTTCGAGCGGGAAACAGCTTTTAGTGTCAAAATAACCTATGATTTAAAAAGAAACCACTGGATGGCCCACCATGTACATATGTGCAAAAACTAGATTGGTCACGTTATAACGCCCAGCCTAACCTTCTGCACCTAAAAATATTAAACTAAGTTGAAATCAAGTGATTCCGTGAAGTGATTTCGAAAGCACGTTGAACTGCTCTCATTTATTATGTAGGCTTCATTTGACATCTATAATTCAGTGTGTTTGAATAAAAAGTTTAGCTGTGAAAATTGATAGTACAGAAAAAGAAAAGTGAAGTAACATTCCATCCTAATTGTTCTTATCTGAATACAGTATGTAAAATGAGCTAATATTTCATTCCTACGTTCCCTACGCCTTCAAAATTAAAGACAAAATGACAATAGCCTTGGTTTTTTGAGCCATTCCATAAAGGTGCTCTTACACGAGCGATTAAAATGCCTCAATTTGCAGCAATATTCGTCAATTTTGACGTTACGAAAATATGAAGCAACACACAGTAACAATAGCAACAGGCGATGTGGATCAACTTTTCATCTACTCGTTGCTGAATTGTGATGAACGATATTGACCAATATCTAGCAGTTTGGCAATAAGGGCTTACAAGAGCAATTCAGTCTATGAACAACACGAAAGTAAATTTGACAAACAAATTTAAAACTTGAAAATACTTCAATTCCAAGCCATTATAACACGAAACTTGACAAATAAATGCAAAACTCAAAACAAAACCTGACAATTAAATCACCGAACGAAAACAATTGCTCGGAATTTTCCAAGTTAGTGGAAATACAGCAACTATAGGGCGAGCAATACCAGCAATCAGTGAAAACATTGCCACATTGCCGAAATATTGCCGTAACATGATATTGTAGCATGATTTTGCCCTGTATTGCTCCATTAATCGCTTCACTACTTTTGCCAATAGTCATCGGGCAATCAATTGCTTGAAAAATTGCTCGTGTAAGAGCACCTTAAGGAGGTCATCTCGTGTGAAGGCTCTTTTTTTACGTTTTTTTTGAAGAACTAAATAAAGTGTAGTAGTAGAACATCGCAGCAAATCATTTGCGATGTTAAGTCCGAAAATATAAATGATCGAAAAACACAAAGTCACATCGTCCTCTTTTCATCGTCAGCCGTCGACCGGACTACTACTGTATTTTTTATTTTATTATATAACTTACATTTTTGAACTTGAATTGTTTTATTTAATAAATATATCTACTACAAAAGATACAACTGTGAAATTTTCACCACATATTTATGCACATTTTCAGCACACTTTACAATTTTTTCAGCCCGAAATTGTAGCTCATTGCTAAGGTACATGGCAACTTAGCCACTCATTTTCAAAAAACCTTTCTTTCGATTACTACAATTCCGGGCATTCTGCTTATCTCAAATAAAAAAATCTACCAACAGTATGGGCGCAACTTTAGTATTTTATGGATAGAAGTCCGAAACGTGTTTAATGCTGAGATGCAGTGTAGGTTATTATGCGACTGACAACCTAAAAAATAACGTTTGAAATAACCTCCTGGTTCCAATGCCACACCCCTTGACCCATATCGACCATTTTTGTTGCAAATGAGTCCACAATCATAGTACTACATAAGTTCCAAGTTTCAGCCTCCTAGCATAAGTGGTTTCTGAGATCTAGAAACCAAAATTTTTCGTCTAAAACGCTCCCCTCTCCTCTCCCCGTACCTCAACCCCCCGAAAATATACCACTCGTATCGGTTTACCCAATCTACCCACCATAAAAATTTCATGTTAATATCTCAACGGGTTTGGGAGCTACGAGCCTTCAAACGAATTTGCGTACGGTGTACGGCGGACGGCGTCTATGGCGGACAGACGGACATTTTTTTTTTGCTTTTTTGGGTTTACTAGTCCTAAAACGTGAAAATACAAAATTTCAGGGTAGCAAATTTTTTTTAAATTTCAGGTCGATCACAATACTTTATTATTAAAAAATAATAAAGTAAAATCAAGCGGCATTTTAATCTGTGAAGTCTGAACTAGTTTTGGAACTAGGATTATCAAAAAATATTGAAAGGTTAATTTCTGGCAACTTGTTGAACTCTTATCATCAATTTGTTTTGTTTTTTTACGGCTTCTTCAGCTCGATAAAAAAAACGGCATGAGGAATCACAATTATTCTAGTTTGCAAAGTGTCTACATGAGTACTGAATAATTTCACCAAATTTCAAAGGAATTCGTTCAATAGATTTCGAGATATCTTGTCTACCGATTTGAAAAATACCGTTTTGAGAAAAACCCGACTAAACTGACCATTGTATTCGAAACAGCAAAGGAGCTTCTATAACGGCCTGTAACTTTAATATTATTTTAAATAAACATTTCCACGGCTGAGCCTCTTAATTTAAAAAAAAAAAACGGCCTGTAACTTCCGAACTGCTTCGAATATCGATGCAATTTATTCCAAAAAAAATCTATTTTTTTAACCAGTCACACGTGATGGCTTTTTTCCCATAGATAGTAGGATAGTTTAGGGCAATTTTCGAACATTTTTCACCCTAGTGAGCTTACAAGGGCGAAAAATGTTCAAAAAGGGATCTAATGTAGGTTACTATATGCGGAAAAAGTCACAAAAACAGCAGTGTTTTTGTTGTTTTATATGGAAATCTCAACCCTACTTACAAGGGAACATTCCCAAGTGTCCCACGCCGAATTTGAAAATTTTCATATATGTTGTAGAACTCGAAAATCTAAGGGACACATATTTCTTTTTTATCGGCAGTCGTGAGCATTGAAGGGGTGAAACCCCCCTCTCCCCCCTAAAGTTCGGTGAATAATCGACCGAACTTTCGATTTCTGTAGAAGCACTCGATGGATTTCAATGATACTTGGAAAGAATATATATATATGTATTCTAAAGAAATATAGTCTGATGAGAGTGCATCCCCATAAAGGGGTAAACCACCCTTAATTTTGTGTAATTATTTATTTAAATCGGCCATTCGTTTACAAAAAAAACTATAATAATAATTATAGAAAAATTACAATTATTACATAATTGAGAAGCACTGATGTTCTTCGATTTTTATGACAACGATCCCACTCAGATCCCATGTTATTTTTTCGCTATGTTTTGTAAAACAGTATAACCTTTGAAATATAAAAAAATTTAAAAAAAACATCCGTATTTTGAGATAGTCAAGGATAAAGGACAAAATCGTTATCCTTGACCAAAAATTGCAAGGATAATTTTTATTCGTATCTTTTTTATATTACGACAATCTCCCCCTTTAAAATAAGCCCTATTTTATTATTCTAGGATAAAAATTACCAGAGATATGCATTTTCAAAGAGGACTCGGACACCATTTTTACGAAAACTTTAACATACTACAACTAACAATTTTATTTCAAAATTAAAAGTATTAATTTTAGCATGGCTAGAACATACAACAGAAAATCAAGTGTATCAATCCTGTGGTAAAAAGCGATAACAGCTTATGTCGAGATAAGAAAAAATCATTTTTAAAGTTTTCAATTGCATTTTTTTAAAAAAATTTCCATTGTTTGATAGATTTTTATTTTATATTTATAATAATAATATATTATTATGTTGTATTATTAAATTCAATAAAATAAGATCTCCCAATATATTTTTTATTACTTTATTTATCAATTTTGATACATGTAACTGCCCAACTATTTTCTCGACTTAAGCTGTTATCGCTTTTTACCACAGAATCGTGGACTAAAGTTGCGATGAAAAATGCAATAGCTTTTGTTGCTGAAAAAGTGGACCTAAAGAAAGCCAGTAAATATTTTGGTGTTCCCAGACCTACTCTTCAAATCAGAGTACGCTCTCAACATACTTAATTTCGTTTGAATTTATTAAAATCATATTGTTTGTCTTAATTGATCCATTGCCATATTCTTGGAAGGGCTCACTTTACCACAGAAGTGCGGCAAAGTGGGCACTTTGAAGTATGTATAGAAAGGAGTGGATATCTTTTTTATCAGCAGCAATAATTTAACTTCACGAATATATGACTAAGCTAACATCCTAAGCTATCGATTTTACGAGAAAAAGATTTTATAACTATTACCCATTTTACAGAATCCCGGTACAAACCTTAGGGTTTACTTGCCCCACAAAGTTTATCTCATTAGCTTAACTACTTTAATAATTATTCAGATTTAACTAAAACTCTTCCTTCATCTGGGTAATTCTCAATCTCAATCATTGGTTTATTTGAATTTGAATTAAAAGCATTTTGCTTAAAAATTTTTACTTGCCCCGAAAATATTACATTGTGCGTCAAATTAAATTACATAAATGAAATTATAATAAGCAAGGTAAGGGGATTGGGTAATTGTAAGATTGCCTTATACGTGACCTAGTATTTCCTTCCTAGTTGCACCAATATTTATATATTAAAGATAAATAACTTCTAAAGTATTTAGGGTAAGCAATAAATTTAACTTCATATGGAAGGTGAAAAAAAATCTGGCCAACCCTTATTTTTTTTAGTTAAAAAACGGTGAATAAAACTTATTCCTCCGAAATATTTTAAAAATCGCAAAATCAAAAAACAAGATCTTTTTTAAAAGCATATCAGGTCGAGTACAAATTTATTGCTAGAATACGATGGCTGTCCCAAAAGTACTTAGCTGGCGTATCAATGGCGGTTTTTATTTGAAAGTATATGGTGTGGTAGAAAGCACCATCCCTATAATTCTTAAGTTTGAAGTTTGAAGACGTTACGTTGTTTAGTGCTTATTTGGCAGCCATCGCAATAGCGAACGCTCTCAGTGAATTTTTAAAAATGGAAAGAAATGGTCATCGTTATGTGATACAATACATTTATTTGAAAGGTATCAGTCCAACCAATATCAAAGGCGAACTAGATTCTACTCTGGAGGAGTGTGCTCCTCCGTTTGCAACAATAAAATATTTTGTGGCAGAGTTTAAACGAGGCCGTACGAGCTGTCAAGACGAACAACGCAGTGGTCGACTGAAGAAGGTGACCACGCCAGAAATGGTGAATAAAATCTACAAAATAATATTGGATGATTGTCGACTGAAAGCGCGCGAGCTTGCAGACATATTAGGCATTTCAAAAAGTTCTGTACATCGCATATTGACTGAAAATTTGGACATCAAAAAGCTGTGCGCAAGATGGCTGCTGCATTCGCTCACAATAGAACCAAACAGCGTCGTGGGAATGTTTCAATCGAGTGTTTGGCGTTGTTTCACACCTGACACAGAAGGAACAGTCAAAACAATGTACTAACTGGAGAGAATCGGCACCAAGGAAGGCGAAGGCAGTCTAATCTGCAGGCAAAGTTATGGCGTCACTTTTTTGGTATGATTCGCCAGATTTAGTCTTGTCAGATTATTTTCTCTTTTCAAACTTAAAAAAATGGCTCGGTGGTAAAATATTTGCCAACTGACAAGAGGTCGAGTCTGCGGTTGACGATTATTTTGAGGAGCTAGACAGTTCTCACTATAAAGAGAGTATCGAAACTATCCAACATCGCTGGGAAAGTGTATCTTCCTAAAAGGAGACTATGTTAAGAAATAAAGATTTTTTTTCGCAAATTTTTTTGTGTTTTCTTGGTTAAGCTAAGTACTTCTGTGACCACCCTCATAAGTGTTTCTTAAAGAAATAAAAAAAAATTCTGGGAACAAGTCTAAATAAGAAATCTGAAAAGTGTTTGTACTCAATTCATTCCCTAATTTTTCAATATGGTTTACCAGGTATGCAAGTATGAAACCGGAATTTTTTTATGAAAAATAGACGTTTATTCTACAAAAGTGTTACAACCTATTTCATTCGAAGTATTGCCCATCGCTAGCTATACATGTTGCCCATCTCTCTGACAAGTTGTGTAAGCCACGCCAAAAAAAAATTGTTCTTTTGAGGCAAACCAGTCATCGAGCCATTTTTGGACATTTTCGTACGACGTGAAGCGCTGCTCACTAAGTGCGTGTCCCATCGATACAAAAAAGTGAAAATCAGAAGGAGCCAAGTCTGGTGAGTAAGCCGCATGCGGAAGTATTTCCCACTGACAAGCCTTAAGCCAGAAATACATGTGCAGAATATATGCACGCAGCGGTGCATGCATCTCTGCATGTGAAACAGACGTGCAGAGTCTTAGACCGATCTCTTAGTTGTATTTGTCATATAAAACGCTCCTTCATTGCTACTCCACTCCACAACTACAACTAAAAAATAACCTGTCAAACCACTTTTTTCTTTTTCTGTGTTGATAAATTTGAATCTCAAGTTGTGGCAATACTGCCACTGCGCAGCAAAAGTAGAAGTAGAGACATGTTGCAGCGCTCCGCTGCATGCAGAATAAGCGTGTGTTTCGTCGAATTTAAACTCAAGCGTTCTAAATCCGTTTTGCCGCGCTGCATGCAGAAGTATGCACATGTATTTCTGGCTTTAATCGTTTCCTTCACCGGTCGTGCAGTGTGTGATGGTGCATTATCATGCAGCAAAATTACTTTGTGTTGCCTCTTTCCATATTCTGGCCGTTTTTCAAGCAAAGCTTGCTGCAGATCGATCATTTGTTGTCGGTAGCGTTCTGTATTAACGGTTTCGCCAGGTTTCAGCAGCTCGTAATAGATCACGCCCATCTGATCCCACCAAACACAGAGCATTGTCTTCCGTCCATAGCGATTTGGTTTTGCAGTCGATGTCGATGGTTCGCCTGGAGATACCCACGATTTTTTTCGCTTCGGATTATCAAAATAAATCCACTTTTCATCGCCAGTCACAATTTGATGGAGAAATGACTTTCTTTGGTATCTGGCGAGCAAAATTTCGCAAGTGGGTTTTCGGTTTTCCTGCTGTCTTGCATTGAGTTCATGTGGAACCCATTTCCCCATCTTCTGGACCTTTCCATGGCTCTCAAACGTATGGACACGACTTGGTGGGTAACATTTAACTCATCTGCGAGTTGTTGTTGCGTTTGGGTGTCATCCGCATCCAACATGCCTGCGATTCTTCAAACTTTTTCGGTGCTTTTCCACGTTCCTTGCTTCCGATGTCGAAATCACCACTTTTAAATTTTTTGAACCACTCAAAGCACTGTGATTTCCCAAGTGCATGATCCCCGTAAGCATTCGATGCGATTCTGCAGCCGTTTTTTTAAATGGTAACAGAAAATCAATGCTGTCCGCATATCGTCGTTCCCAGGCACAAAAGTTGACATGTTCAACGCTCGTCAAAACTACACTGTTGTATGAAACCGGTATTGCTGGGTACTTTATATCTTTATCAGATATCCAAACAACCAAATGGCGTCCATGGTTCGGTTTGATAGTTACTACTTTGACAGCTAGAGCCATCTATGAGTGAATTCCGGTTTCATACTTGCATACCTGGTAAACTTACGATTTGAGCGAACGATTTTATTTAGCAACTAACAAACAAATAAATAACAATCATAAAATTGTAATAGAATTTTATATTTTTAAGTTTAAGGCCACAAAAGGTAAAAAAATGTACGATTAAATATTTATGAACTTCCAAATATTGGTCATCAATTTTACAAAGTATTTCGAACTTAGCTTTATTTAGGATTAAGTGCACGAAAGGTAAAAGCAAGGTTTTAAGTGACCATTTTACTTTATTATTTTTTAATAATACAGTCTTTAATGTAAACCTTTTATGCTAGAAAGATGAAACTTGTTATATATGCCATTATGCCACTGAACGTTTTGTATTCAAGCAGTGGCGTATCATAGCGTGGACAACAGAGAGTTTCCAGAGTTGAAAATGCTTTAATTTTTATGTCATTAATGCATTATGTTAGAAAGTTAAAACTTGGTATGCACACATGGTATACTGGGCAAAAACTTTGAAAATTTGAATTGAGAAATGGTGTCCCGATGAGAAAAAATCTGGTTTTGTGAGCAAAAATTTTAGTTGGTCGTTATAAAGGAAACTAAATTATTATGTGAACCACGCCTCAAAGTGGCTCCATATTATAACTCTTAACAATTTTTACAGTAAGTAGATCAGGCTCATACAAATTCCTTCTAATTTTTATATTTGAAAAACTGTTGGCATTTAATAAGTGTCATTTCTGGAGTGGCAGTCGAAATAATAAAGTACATTCAAAATATAAAAAATGGGTACAAAGTCTGATTTTATCGTTTCAAAGAACCATTTCCATTTCTGCCCGAATTTCTGTCCGCCTAATTTTATATAGATATAAATATAAATAAATCCGTTTCCGTTTATCGAAAAAAAAGTTCCAATCTAATTTCAAAACCCATTCAATTCGTCCCAAGCAACGAGAAGTAAGTAGCTCTTGTCGATTCGACATGAAAGCGATTATACTCGAAAATATTTTCCGACTCATGTTTGCGTAAGAAAACGCCGAACTTCACAAAATCCGAAGTGCTCTGTCCACATTATTTCCGGTCATGAATATTTTCCATAAGGTCTTAAAAGACAGATTGCTTATTCAAAGAGAAATAACAACATTGTTGTACTCATAAATAAGCAAGGTGGATAGAAATAGACGATTAAAGTTTCATCAACGAAATTTTAATCAAGTTTAATAATGTGAATCCGAAGAACAACAAAACCTTTGAAGTTTAAAAAGGATACTTTGGATTGTTAGTAGGTATAAATAGATTACTAAAATTGGAAAAAAATTTCACAGCCATTCAGTACACAACAAACTACAAATATTTAAATCACCTTTCCGAAAATATCGAAGATTTCAACCTGTTTCCGGGGATTCTTAAGGCCGGGACGAGACGTATTGTTGTTCATCCCGACGGTTAGATCGTGTAATCCGTTTTCGATACCATTAACTCGTTCCAGCGTTTTCGGCGAAACTTGTCCAGGACAAACATTCTGCCACGTCGGCTTTACTAAGGACTCCCGTCGCTGAAACTCGCTATGTTGTGGGGATGAGCTGGCCGAATTCGTTGTATTCGGCGTTGCGGAAAAGCTATGGATTGATTGTCGACGGAAACTCATTTTCAAGAGTTTCTAGTTACACTTTTCACTTTTTAATTGGAAAAACTTCTTCTCGAACACTTTCACTTATTTGCTTGCTGTTTGGGTACCGCTTTGCGTTATCATTTTCATTTTGTGGTTTTGCTTCGAGTTTATTTAAATTATTAACACAATTTGTTTTGCATTTCTATTGAATTAAATATTTAAGTGCTAAGACGCCAAGGTTTTTAAATTACATCAATAATCTATTCCATGAAATACAATTATTAATTAAAAGCAGGTTGGATTAGGTGAAGGTCTTCAATATTTAAAAAAAAAATTTCATAAATAACTTCTGTGATTAGTAAAATAAAAGAAATCTCGACAAACACTTGAAACACTTGAATGAAATTAGTTTCAACATTGCCTATATAGAATAATCCCAAGCAATACCACCAGCTGTAAGGATGTTTCGGATTTGGGCTTGATACACCCTCTGACGAGTCTATGCCATCCGATGACGAAACAGCTCCTTCGGACCCAGTCCAACACAGTCTTATAAAAAACTGGCCTATCCAGTGAAGGTTTTCCAACTGTCATGCCCTCAGGAACAGCGATTAATCAATAGTCGAGGATTTCGTGTTGGGGTTTCACACCAGAAACTCCACTGACGCCGGAAAACAACAAAAACTTAAAACAAAAATAGATTAGTTCAAATTTGTAGATAATACAATTTTCTATAATTTTAGTTTTTGTTTAACCTGTTAGGACTATTAACTCTAGAGATAGACTTTCTTATGACTTTTTCGAAATAGAACATTTTCTATGCTCTAGATAAAAAAAAAGGAAAAAGTTATATATTATTTTTTGATCATTTGGGGCCAAAAACCCCAAAACTCTGCTGTCCAGTTCTAGGTAAAAGGAAAAATGTGCTAAAAATTGAGTGAGTCCTTCCTGCATCTCCCATGTTAAATTCCTTAAAAAAGGATAATTTTCTCTTCGTTGACTTACCTAGTTCCAGATATGAAATTGAACACTTATGATATTGCCTTTTTCTTTTTAGTAGCAACCAAATGAAAGTCTTTAATAAAGGAAAAATTACATGCGCACTCCTTATTCTACCCTATACCCAACTGCAATATAAATCTTAACTCAGTATTTCATCATACGATTGGCTTGAAGCCAATCGTGACTGCAATATGTTTTTTCACGAATCCCACCATATCTCTTGTGTTTTTGGTGGGGTTGGTTTTTTTGGATGTCGAAGTGCGAAAGAAATGCCACCAAGTTTTATCTTCTTACCTTGAGCGGTTCTGGATATATAGAAACCAAATTTTATCATGATATGACCACTTAATAGAGTCAACCTATTCTACCCACTAAAAATTTGAACTAAATATAATAGTTCAAAGAGTTTGTGAGTTACGATCCTACAAAAGCGTTTGCGTAAGGTGTGCGACGTATATGGTGGACAAACGGACTTCTATTTCGCTTTTACGATATTTGACGGTAGCAATAAATAAACGGCGACCTGTCACGACGTCCCTGTGGTACCTACATACACAGTGCGACAAATAAGATCCGAGACTCGAGCCATATCTGAGTAACTAGTAGGACGATCTATGTGTACAGACCGGCGTTTGAAAGCTGTGACATTCCTCTTCCCGGTAATACCAATTTTGATTAAGTCGGTTGATAGATAGCAAAGTTATGACAGTGCTCCCAAAACAACTTTTTTGTCGATGTTGAAATATTAAAATGTTGCTCAAACAATGCTCATTACATTCTTCGATAGCAAAGGGATTGTCCACAGGGAATTCGTTCCAGCTGGCCAAAAAATTACTGGCGCATTTTATCTCGAAGTTTTGAAGCGTGTGATGGCCAGAATTCGTCATATTCGACCCGAATATCGTGATCCAGAGAACTGGATAATGCACCGAGTCACACCTCACTCATTGTTCGTCAATTGTTGGCTCAGAATTAAGTCTGTGTGTTGAATCATCAACCGTATGCACCTGATTTGACCACATGCGATTTCTCTCTATTCCCGAAATTGAAATTCAAGTTGAAAGGATGTTTTTTAATGACATTTCGACCATCAAAAGAGCTTCAACACGAGCACTAGAGGCAATTCCACAAAATGAGCTAGAACACGCATTTGAATCACTGTTGAATCGCTGTAACAAGTGTATTGAAACTGGAGGAGAATATTTTGAATAAAAAAAATGAAAAATATTCAGATTTTTTCTTTTAATGATGTTTTGCGTGACCAGTCTCGAAACTTATTTGTCGCACTGTGTACGAGTATATAGGTACCTATGAATTTAAGCGAAGTTTTAACTTTCAAGCACCGGCCATTCGTGAAATATGGAAACGAAAGATGACGCTCTGTGTACGCTACGAGCACTATCCGAAATATAAATTTTTTTATATTGTTGCGATCTAGGGCTTCGTCAGGATTTCAAGTTGAAACACAATTCGATTAAAGTAAATAATATACACAAATTGATTTATTCGATTAAATTATCACACCATTGGCAACTCTTCCTAATTTAATTTACTACACGATCACTATTATCAATGAAAATCACTTTACATATCACTTTCATCATCGTCTTGTTTTCGCAATAGCAAACCTGTTCCCATGATCAAGCCATGAGGCGCTTAAATATTGCATGTGTTGAGTCAAGAGACTTCTAGCATATTTGGTGGTGTGTGTGGAACATGCAGGAACTGTGTAGAACATGGGAGAAGCGTGCAAAGCTTTCTACTCTATTTTAATTGAATACAGAAACTTGTAGTTTTCTCTGCATATTTCGATTTCATTGATAAGCGGTTCTTTGTGATTATATGTATATCAATGGATCATTCCATCAAGAATCGCCAAATTTGTGACCTTACCATCGCCGATTCTATTGAAAATTTTTGTACTTGAAGGACTAGTGAAAAAAATAATTGAAATTCAATTTTTTGTTTCTATATCATTTTTTTAGTTAGTTATAGTAGTTTTCGCAAGAATGGTGTGCGAGTCCTCTTTGAAAATTCATATCTCTGGTAATTTTTATCCCAGTATAAAAAAATAGGGCTTATTTTAAAAGGGAAGGTAGTTCTTCAAGTACCAAATTTTTCAAAAGAATTGGACATGGTAAGGTCACAAATTTCGTCATTTTTGGCGATTCTTGATGGAATGACCCAATATTAATATACCAAAATAACAGAACAGAAACCGAAGTTCTTAATTTCATAGCTTTCCAGCTCTCGAGACGCTTTAGATTGTCTCATGCTACGGAACAGCACTGTTTCTATCAACCCTTTTCAATTGGCTTCAATTTTAAAATTCCTGTGATAAGCAGTTTAATTACAGAACTGCGAAACTGTCCTTAAAATTGTTATATTAGCGTTTCAGTAGCCCCTCCTTTTAAACTCTATATCAATGACAACCCGTAATCTCGTAACTAGCTTAGCTAAAAGCTGTAACTGGAATTAAAAATGGTTCCTTTCCAATTCCTATATTTCGGCATAAGACATCCCAAAAAAAAAACACAAGAATTCTTAAGAGTCTTCAGAAAGGTTATAAATTTCGCGTCTCATAAAATGTTTTTATCAGTCAGGAAGCCTAGCTGAAATTCGCGCACATGTCGCACCTATAAGGTGTATATTACAAAATTCATAAAATTTAGTTCTTATAATTAAAACCCCAGGCTTTTCGGGTATTTGAGCTTTATATTAAATTGGATATTGAATGAACGTGGATGTCTTTTTCATCTTTCCGACCAGTCAGCCAAAGGCAATGCGGAACTTCTTCGTCGATGATTTTCACAGTAAATCTTTTCAATGCGTTCTCGCTTTTCGATGACTGAATTATAAATATTACCTATATAAAAGTAGCTACGAACGATATTAGATACGAACAGTATCTTGAACTTTTCTTTTGATAGGGGGATCTTAAGAAACATTGCTCTCGCCATAGGGGCCAATGTTCTTTGATTGCGAAAATATTGACAGACTACAAAACTCGAGATGGTTTGTTTGGCCGTACCTACGTTGAACGTTTCGACAAGATTCTAGGGGATGAGTTCCGTCTTTATTAGTTTAATATGTTCTTTGATCTGACAAGAAATTTCGATTTTAATTATCCTTAAAGTAATGGATTAATACTCGTATAATATATATTAGATTGGGAATTTGCGGTTTCGTCCTCTCGTCACTCTTTGTCGTAAGAAATTCAAAGAAAAAGCTGATGGAGTAAGCCAACTAATTTTTGTTCAGTTCAAAAGCATTTTGGCAATTTCTTTCGAAACTAATCCCGAATCCTGGATTACTTGAAATGGAAGTTTAAAGGTTGAATTTCGATTGTGTATTTTTCTATACCATTTCCGAATAGCTGAAATGCTCGAAGGACGTTCAATCGGCAGACTTTTCGTTTTTCTTTAATTTACTTTTTCTAATTAAAACTTTCAACAAGTTCACTTTGTCAGGGTCAGTTCATATTTCCCATTTGAAATATTCCCTACCAGGTAATTTTCTTCCGCACCCCGTTAGCCTTTTTAACTCCAGTTTAGTTCTTCAAACGGAACAGAAAAGTAAGGGTGTTAGCAGGACCGTAAAATATTTTATTGCTTTTCGTATTTTATGTCCACTGAATCCTGTAATATTGAGCAGAAAAAAAACTGCACAAATATACAATGGAAAGGTAATTTCGAGTTGGCAAAATTGAATTTCACTTAAAATTTATTCCACAACTTTAACAATAAATTGTTTTAGATGAAGTTTTTGATGAGATCCAATAAAAAAAATATGCATTTCACGATGAGTATTTTTTTTTAAATTTCGTTACATGTATGTACCCACTTTAAAAGATTTTGTCTGCTTAAAGCAACAAACAGCAACACCAAGGGAGCCCTTAGATGGGGCAAGAAGGAGCACTTGCCCCCGCCTATATTCCACCAACCCTCAATATAATAATATCATCAAATGATAGAAGGTATAATTTGCCAATCAAATGGGACTTAACTATTTTGCTCGCTTCTTCTGGTTGCCAGAGGTTATTCAAGTCCGGTCCGACGGACTAAAATCAAAAAGTGTATTACATTTATATTTTAACAAAATTATTCCAAAAGTGAGGCCTTATTAGATCGATAGAGGCGCAGGGCTTGCAGCGTTGGTAGGTGTTTGCTATTCATGAGGTTCACCCAAACAACCCATCCAAAAAATTTAACTTAATATTTCAACGAGTTTCCAAGCGGTTCTAAATTTAAATTTTCTGGAATATAAGGAATAAATTAAATTTGTTTCACGGTGCAGGCGTCCAGTAAGACTTTTTTAAATTCTTCTTTACTGTATAAAATTTTCCATTTTTTACCAGCATTTGTGTCCTTTTAAGTCTATTGTCTTTTTTGCATTAAGTCAACCATCATTGATCACTACTTAACTTCATACAATGAACAAGAACTCTAATCGGACGCCGCTAGTATTTTACAAAATTTTTGTTTTTCGAAAAGAAAAAAGCTCTCTTTCGTTTTAGACGAATCGTAAATGTTTTTTGTGTGTCTTTAGGTCGACTGAACTCTTTATTCATCGTTATAGACCTTAGTACCTCAGCTACTGTCTTTTTTCAGCGTTAGGTTTCTCTTCTTAGCCACGACGTTGCCCCTCACTACAAAACGTTGTATGTGCGCCCTTGAGCAACACATATTCTATTATAGTATACTACAAACAATTTAAATTATGTTATTATAATAAACAAAACAGTGTGAAATGTAAGTCAGAGATTTTACACATTTTATGCTGAACCGCCCCGCCCGCATCTAGAGTATTATATTTAGCATACTCCACTTATACACTTACCATACATGAAAAATGCAAATTTCATTTTTCTGGCGTAATTAGTTCGGGTATTGTAGTCCAAAATCTTTCACAATCTACTCCACCTTCACTTCTACAAATTTTGATTCAAATAAATACTGCTCTAATGTGCCTACAAGTAATTGTCCACAGCTATATAGGAATTCCGAGTTTCAGCTTCCTAGCACAATCAATTCGTCTAAAACGCTTTCTCCACCTTCAACTTTACATTCTCACTCACCAACAATTAAAGGAGTTTACCCAGTAAACCCATAAAAAAATATTTGAACTTATCATTTCAACGGATTTATGCGATCGCACCAGTCTTTGAAATAAAATTTTTAATTCTTATTAACTGCACATGCTAAAAAGTTGAAACTTACAACAGATACCATATATATGTATGTACTCGGAAATACTTTAAAAAACATACTGCAGTCACGATCGGCTGCAAGCCAATCGTATGATACTCTAGATGAATACTAAACTCCGATTTATATTGTAGTTGGGGATAATGTAGAATTACGTGTGTGCATGTTGTATGTCCTTTATTAAAGACCCCCATTCGATTACTACTTGAAACTAAAAGACAATATCGCCAGTGTTTAATTTTATATATCGAACTGGGTGAGTTACCGAAAAAAACTTGTCCTTTTTGAAGGACTTTACATGGGTGGTGCAAAAATCTCACTTGATTTTTTACATATTTATCCTTTTCTTGGAACCATTTAAAAATTAATATGTACAAAATTTCAAATTCCTAGCTTGAAGCGTTCAAAAGTTATCGGAAAATACTGTGTATTAAGGATTTTTTGTATGGAAGGTATCAGAAGGAATAAAAGGATTTCGCTGACTAGTAAATCCGAACTTCGTTTTCACTCAAAACTAATTTGTACAAAATTCAGGATTCGTAGCTCAACGATTACTTGAGTTATAGTGAGTTCCGTAAATATATTGAAGACATTTTGACAGGATATTTGTATGGCAGCTACACGAAGGACTAATAGGATTTTTTTCATAATCATACATTTAGCTCCAACTATTGGAAAACCAACACGTACAAAATTTCAAAATCGTATCTTAAACCCTTCTGAAGCTATCGGCCAATATTTTCGAACACGTGTTTTAAGGACATTTTGTATGGCATCTACCCGAACGTGTAGGAAGAGTTTGCCCGTTAACGAACTTAGCTTTACAAATTCAACCAAACATCCAGATCCAAAATTTAAAGATCCTAGGTGAAGGCGTTCTTGAGTTATCGTGCTAACGGACATACAAACGAACGGACGGACGGACGTCAAGCGGATTTGAAGTTTTTGGCCACAAATAAACAAAAAATAATATATAACTTTTTTTCGTCCGAGGCTCGGTTCTATGTGTTACAAACTTTTGGGCTGGATTAAACTTAATACTCTCAGATTTCATCCAGAGTATAAATTTGTGAAAGATTCAGTAGCGTGCAAGGTGTATTGCGAGCTCGTGGGGTGCAATTAAAACTTTTCGATTTTAACATCTTGTAAAACCTATCTGGAAAATTGTGTTAAACCGAACGTAGTCGCTTAAACTAACTTATCGACTAAATTGCCGTTCGCGATAAAAATATTCTGAGTCAATAGAATATACTAATTCATTATTTTACGGCAGACTGGCGAGAGAAATTATTTTTCATTAACTTTTAATAATGTCTTAAACTCTGTTCAAGTTCAAGAAAGTACTTTCGAACCATAATAATCATAATTAACTTACGAGATACACTTGTGAAATTGAAAAGGATGAACATAAAAACTATCAGACATTTGAACTTTTTCAGAGTCCAGAAGCCATCACTAAATTGTTTTACAAATTTTATCTGAAAGTTATTACGATAAAAAGTCCCAAGTACTTATCTTGGTGTTTATGAGATTCGGGAATATTGTATCTGGTCCAACGGGGGCATACCCCGAAATGGGGAATATTAAGGCATTTCACAACGAAATTGTCTTTTATAAAGTTATAAAGTTGATTAATTTTTAGAAATACAAAATTTTTAGAAGACTTAAGATATTCGTGGAAACAAGCTATTGTTGAGGTCTTTTTTGATTTTTTTTTTCACTCGTTTTATGTATTTCAGATTAAATCCAAAATTGTTTTATTGCTGTGCCGGGATAAATAAAAAAGGAACCAGAATAAGAACACTGTAAGATAAGAATGGTGTCTGAAGTACTTACAAATAGGCGATTATTAAATGTTTGAAGTGAATTTATTTTTAACTGGTGGCCTTTCAGAGGCTAAGCCACTGTGAACTTTCTCTAGCGTTATTTGAGTATTATATGGTATAGAATTTCTCAAGGTTGTAATCAGGCCTACTTAATTTTAACAAAAGCGCTTTTAATACCATGGTTACGTTCGAGTGGTGAAGAGAATAATAGAATAATTTGGTGTTCAGATTGTTTTGATTTAAGAATGTTTCTTGGTATTTTTCAAGAACATTTTCCTAGCAAGAAATTAACAAAACAGCATAGGAAAATCTTGTGGACATTTCTGAACAGAATTTTATTTGCCTATCGATTTTTTTAAATGGTATTCCATACAGATACTACATACAATACAAGAGTATAGCAATACAATAACCATTGCTTTCAAAAATCGGCAATAACTAGTTTCAAGGAGAGCGATGCGCGTGACGCGCGTGATGATCCCATTGCATCGCGCGCCATATTGCGACACCTGTTATGGTGAGCGTGCGGAATTGATTCCTGCAACAACGGTCAAATAAAGTTATCAAGTACTGAAACAGTTTTGTTTAAAGTTTGTTGTTTCGTTTTTTTCTCACGTTTCATGACTAATAGACACCAAAAAAAGCCCAAAAAAAAATTAAGTCCGTCTGTCCGCCGTAATCAAAATCATCAAAAATTAAAGGCTCGTAGCTCTTGCGCCTTTACTTAAGAACGCATTAAACCACTTGGTGAGAAGTACATGCTCGGTGTATTAATGATCAAAAATCCTCTAAATAAAACTAATCAGACCTGAGGCATGCGGCTGAATTTGTGAAAATGTATACAACACCATTACACCACCTTGGGGGTCGAATTTCAAAAAATTCTAAAAACACTTTCTAAGTATTTATATAAAGAATCCGTACAATAAAAATGAATTCAATATTTGGAAATACCTAATAGATATGACGAAAATCGTGAAAATATATGCATTCCATTTTCACTGATCATTTTTTTTTGCTCTCCTTCCGAACGCCATTAGAAATTTTTTTTAATCAATATTACTTCCCTAGTTGATTAATACATATACACACCGAGTTTCAACTTTCTACCATAAGCCGTTCAATAGTTAGAAAAAACACCCCCACCCCCGTACCATACTACCCCTATACAAAAATTATATTTTTCCAACATGCTGCTACTATTATAGCTCTATCTAAATACCATTTTTCAACTTTATATCATTATACGTTCTCGAGATATAAACATTGGAACTTTTTCCGTTTCACCCTCCCCAACCCCCACCCTCTACACCCACACCACCAAAGGGGTCCACTATCGAAGATCTATATAAATTCCAAGTTTCCATCTCCTAACATAAGCGGTTGCTGAGATCTAGAAACCAAAATTTTCCGTCTAAAACGCTAAAACGCGGTCTCTTAAAGGGGCCTACTCAGTCTAATCCAGAAAATTTAATAGCTTATAGGGTTTGGGAGCTATAAGCCCTCAAACGATTTTGCGTACGGCGCACAGACGGACTGAACATTTTTGGTGTTAATTAGTCACTTTCAGTAAATTTTCAAGGTAGCAAATTTTTTTTTTGAAATCGATAACAATACTTTATTTTCAAAATATTAAAGTAAAAGACTACAAGACAACATATTGCGTAGGTAATAATAAGATGAAAACAACATGATCCCGTCATCTGATGACCCTTTTTTGTTAAGTGCAGTCTTTGTAGCTAAATTCCCACAGAACTTGATCAAACAAAATAGCCAAATCAAATCAATTTCCGCCGCCCCATCAAAAGCAAAGTCTGGATCCGCCACTGGACCGAGCCATACTTTAGCGAAGGACTTCAGACCAATAAGTTTCACCTCTTTCTTTCTAAAAACCCTTGAAAGGTTGCTGGAGCACATCCGTGATAAATCGGGGGTTACTGCCTTGTTGGGGTCACAACATGCTTATACCAAAGGCAGATCGACCGAAACGACGTTACACGAGGTTGTACTTGAGATTGAAAAATCCCTGTCTTTTAAAGAATTTACTCTCACGGCCTTCCTTGACATCGGGGGTGCCTTTAATAACGTAAAAGTTGAGGCAATCAGTGATGCACTGAGGAACGCTGGGGTAGAATTAGGGCTGTGTAGAGTTGGTCCTCTTCACGCGAAGAACTAAAATCCCAGAGATCATACTCCCTAAACTGGGGGCACTCTACCCTACAGCTTAGTGACAACGTTTAATACTTAGGTATAATCCTGGATCGGAAACTAACCTGGAGTAAGAACATCGACGAGCGACAAGGGAAGGCTTTAGGGGCTCTCTACGCTTGCAAAAAGATGTTCGGAAAAAAGGGGAGGATTCAGCCAGGGATGGCTCACTGGATGTACACGGCCATAGTCAGGCTTATCCTAACCTAACCGGAATTTTGGTGTGGTGGGTAGTCCACCTACCTCGAAAAACTCACCAATGTACAACGTCTGGCTTCCACAGGAGCAACGGGCGTACTTGGCACCACACCTACAGTTGCACTAGAGATGATTCTTCATCTTTTACCGCTGGATATTTTCGGGAAGAGTGCAGCAACAAAAGGTGCCGTGCGACTAAATGAGTCAGGCAACTGGGTATCGAGACCTGTGGGGCACAGCTGCATACTCGGACGGTTTAGTGAATGTAACCCGTTAAAGGATACAGACTACAGACGATAAAGACGAATTCTCTAGAAAATTTTCGACGAGGATCCCTAGCAGAGAGTGATGGAATGTGTATCAGCCCCAATAAGGGGACATTCATATCTACACAGACGATTCGAAGACAGACGCGGGTAGGGGTGTAGGAGTATTCTCCGCTGACCTGAACCATTGTGAGTCATTCAGAATACCGGACTACTGTAGCGTATTTCAGGCAGAGATGATGGGGATCGTTCAGGCTTGCAATCTGCTAGTAGCTGGTGCAATGCGGAACAAACCCATCGTCATCCTAACAGATAGTCTGGCGGCGATTAAGGCGCTCGACTCATACTTTATGAAATCCCGCCTCGTGAGCCTTTGCAGGGATAAGATTAGTGCGTTATGCACTCATTTAAACATAACAAATTGTTGGGTTCCGAGTCACAGCGGGATTCCAGGTAACGAGGCTGCGGATGAACTCGCAAGGACAGATGCGGCGCTGAATCAAGCGCTAGCTCTTTCAGTGAGGAGGCCAATCAAAGACATTAAGCATGCTATCGACGTGACGGTCACATCCGAGGCTAACACGAGGTGGACGGGCCCCACAGCGTGTCGCGTAGCCAGGCAGCTTTGGCCGGCCCTGAGTGCGAGCAGGACAAAGTTTGTCCTACTCGGAGATAGGAATACTATTCGTATCCTGATTTAGGGATGTTAAAAAAATTTCGATATATCGAAATTGCGATATTTTTTGAACGATATATCGATAATATCGGCCGATATTGTAAAAAGCGATATATCGATATATCGATATTGAAATCCGACTATCGGACTCGATATTTTTTTTAAGTATAGCATATTTTAGAAATCGAACGGGTTTTTTGCATTTAATCTGCATTTCTGATTATTTATGAGGGATGCTAGAAATACCTGATTGTCCCTGTCTCATCGGTGTCATCCGAAAGAGTTGCGTCGGCAATAAATATTGTGGTGCCATATAATCGTAGTCGGCTTACTGGAGAGCATATTAAGGAGCGAGTATTCTTAACAACTGTCCCAGAAAAGTACTGGTTCTCATAAGCTTACATTTTAAAAAATCTGCCAACAGTCTGGGCGCAACTTTATTATTTTATGGGTAGAAGTCCAAAACGTATTTAATGATGAGATGCGGTGTTGGGTACTATGCGACTGACAACCTAAAAAAAACCGTTCCAAATAGCCTCCTGGTTCTGAGATATAAAAATTACATTTTTTGAAAAATTGCTTTTGTGCTCCACCTCCCCCCTAAAAAAATTTAGTTTCACTAGACTCCTCTTGTGATCACATATACAGAAACTAAATTTTATCTTCCTGGTCTAATTGGTTCGGAAGATATTGTAATCCAAAGTTTTTCACCCCCCACCCCACCACCCCTCTTAAAAATTTTAGTCGTTGTCTAATCTTGAAGTATCCCTAAGGATAACAACAAAGTTTCAATCTTCTGACATCAATTGGTCAGGAGATATCGATTTTAGAATGTTTCAATCCCGTCTTTCATGCGTTAAAGACTCATTGTTTTCCCCCCTACTTCCACACCCCTTAACCAATATCGACAATTTGAGTCTATTATCATAGTACTACATAAGTTCCAAGTTTCAGCCTCCTAGCATAAGTGGTTCCTTAGATCTAGAAACCAAAATTTTTCGTCTAAAATGCTCCCCTCTCCTCTCCCCTTGTACCCCCACCCCTCGAAAATATAGCAGTCGTAGGGGTTAACCCAATCTACCCACCATAAAACTTAATATCTCAACGGGTTTGGGAGCTACGCGCCTTCAAACGATTGTGCGTACGGCGGACGGCGTATGGCGTACGGCGTCTACGGCGGACAGACGGACATTTTTTTTTTTTTGCTTTTTTGGTGTTTACTAGTCCTAAAACGTGTAAATACAAAATTTCAGGGTAGCAAACTTTTTTGAAATTTCAGGTCGATCACAATACTTTATTATTAAAAAATAATAAAGTAAAATAATAATATAATAATAATAAATAATTAAAATCAAGTTTGCTCTTAATACTTTTTTCGATTTTGCCCCTTTTATCCTTATTTCTTAAAAATAATATGTTTAAAAAATAACAGTATTTCTATCCGGAAACTTTATTTCGATCAAAAAAGGCATTATTTTGATTTCATAAGTCAACAGAGAAGAATTTTCTGCTTTTCACCTACATTTCCAATAGTTCAATCAAAAAACTCTCAGATATTGAAATTGCAATGATAAAATTGAAATTGAATTCAGACTCTAAAAATACCTAAATTTGGCAACTGTGACCGAAGGCAACGAAATCAAATGTCATTTATTTATTAGCTTTCGGTTTGCTAAAAGCTGCGTGCGCCGTATTTTTTGATTAATGTTAATTTTGATGCAGCATTGGAGTTTATTTTTCATTGGAAAAAATATTCGATATATCGATATATAGATATTTTTCTCCGATATATCGTCAGCCGATATTGATATTTTTTTCAATATCGACATATCGGTTTATCGATATTTTTTTCCGATATTAACATCCCTATCCTGATTGGTGACTGACATTGCCTTATCAGCAGGCACGCCAGAAGATTAGGTGTTGCGTACGTTGCAGATCTGTGCCGCAGCTGTAGTGAACCCGATGCCGAGGAAAGTATTTTTCACATGCTTTTCGAATGCCCTGGTCTGGCTCTGAGGCGGGAACATACATTAGGTACACGCTTCGCAATGTACTTGGGTTAATTCGCAAACATTAAGCTAGATAAGCTGCTGCAGTTTGTCAGGCTGACGGGATGGTTTACCTAAGATGTGGTCTTGGGCACACGTGTACTTCTTCCTTCCGATAACGACGGAGCAATTGGCGGTCTATGTGTCCGGTCGCTCTAAGCAGCCACCCACCTAACCTAACCTAACCTTGGTTTGCAGGAATAAAGGAGGATTTAAAACAGTAGGTATGGGGTTTTCGAGATGGTAATAGCTAAATAGGGCTGGATCTCTATTTCTGAGTGATTGGGAAATGCTATAATACCTATTCAATTCGTAACTACCACCTACAATACATTATACTTAGACATCCCTTAAAAACGTTACCAGTAAAACTGATCACATAAATTACCATGGTATTAAACCAAGTATCCCTCTAATTCGCATATAATAAAGATAAATTTAACATTTCAATAATCCAAATCATAATTCCATATAACATTTTATGTCCGAATATTTTCAACAAGAGACACCCTCAATAATATTAATAGAAAAAACATATTTAATGATATCCCAAACAGATCAAGTGGAATATTGTCATCCTACACAAACAGCCAGACATTATTATTTTTGATGTCATCCTATTTCTATCCTGAATCCAAGTACCCAAAAAACGTCAAATTAATTACAACGACGAACGAAATCATAAAAACCTCTTCTCTTCGTTAAGGATCCTTATTATTGTCTCAGATTTGATTTATTGGCCTATTGGAAGAAAATAAAACAGGGTAAAGAAAATGCGAATACAAAATCCTTAGCCAAACAAGGCAAGAGTCGAGGCTAGGGAAAAAAAAACTTCGGCTTTTCGTTTATGAAAATCTCACCCTAAGCTCCTTCACTTCACCACGCACAGCCACCTTAAAAGACCCTTAGTCAATTATTTTCGAAGAAAAGAAGTAAAACTCGTTGTTTTTCTTTACATTTTTTTCCTCCTGCATCGAATTTTCCTTCTAGTCGTTTTTCATCTAAACATCGGTTCGGTTTTCTTATGTGCTGATTGTTCAACAACAAAAATTTGATTGGAACATTCGTGTTACAATTGATTTCTTGTCCTTCGAAACTCAATTAAAAGTTTCGAAACCACCATTGTTCGCCGAATTTTCAGATATCCTGTTTTTGAATTTCCGGTAACTTCTGTATGGATTATGGCATTATTGAATCTAAAAATAAGAAAAAAAAAACAATACCAAAAAATGTCCTTTCTAATTTCAATTTCAGATCACGTTTCACGGTACGGATACGAATGTTGACAAAAATGAAATAATAAAAATCTGTAATTTAAAAATTCATTGGAATGAAGTTATTTCAAATGCTGGGACTATGAAGAAAGGTTAGAGAATAAAAGGATAAAAACGCAAATATACTTGTTGTACGTATTTCCGTTTGGGTTTCATTCTAATTCTACGTTAGAAGCGCCTTCAATTGCGAATTTTTCATTTCTTTGCAGAACTTTTGTGTCACCAGAACCAGGGAACTACGCTTTGGGATGGGATGGTCAATTTCTTTTTAAAAAATCTGCCAATAGTCTGGGCGAAACTTTATTATTTTTAGGGTCAAAGTTCGGGAGCGGTAAAAGTCGGAGTGTATCATGAGTTGCTTCGAGATTTTTAGATTTTTTATGGAAAATTAATTTTGTTCTTAATATAAAAATATTTAAAATAGAGATTTTTAGACGATTAAACATTGAAAAAGTCCGTGTAGACTATTCGAATTTCAGTATATTATGTACACTAAAAGCCCATAGAAGCAAAAACGTATTTGTTGCCTTATCAGAATTAAGAGATATGACGAATTGTTAAAACGTATACAAACCCATTACTTCCACTTGGGGTTTGAATTTCGAAAAAATTGTGAAACAGGTTTTTAGACGATTTCATAAGAAGCAACCTGAAATCTCATGAGACAAGACGGATTTTGAAAAAATTCTGAAAACGTAAGCAAACCCTTCACATCTCCTTGGTTCTGGAAATTCGAAAAATCGTGAATTGGTTGGCCGTAATAATCAATTTTACATCTCATCAGAACTAAGGAATGGCAAAAATTGTGAAAACATATACAAACCCTTGGGGGTTGAATATCGAAAAATTGAGAAATGGGTTTGTAGGCGATTATATAAAAAGTCTGTTGAAATAAAAAGCGATCTAATATCTCATCGAACCTAAGAAATATGTCGAAACTTTGAAAAGCATACAACCCCCTTACACCCATTAGGATTGAATATCTAAAATACTGAAATTGACTTTTTGGCTTTTTTACATAGGAAACCTTAGGAAGTAAAAATGAATTCGATATATCACCAGATATGCAACCTCCTTACACCCACTTGGGGGTTGAATGTTCAAAAATCCTGAAAGGAGTTAATAAATAAATATGAAGACAGCACGAGAAAGTAGGAACCAATTCAATTTCTTATCACTTCTAAAAGAAATGACGGAACTCGTGAAAACGTGTTCAACCCGTTTATACCCTCCTAGGTGGAAAAAGGAAAAAAACTTAAAAACAAGTTTTAGGCGATTATTACACAAGCCCATGAATATGAAAAGATATTCAATATCTGATAAGACGTGGATATAGTAGAATTCGTGAAAAAGTTTACAACCCTCTTTGCACCCCCTTAGGGGTCGAATTTTAAAAAATCCTGAAAACACTATCTAGGTATTTATATGAAGAATCCATAGAATAAAAATGAATTCAATATTTAGGAAGACCTAATAGATATGACGAAAACCGTGAAAATATATGCATTCCATTTTTACTGATAATTTTTTTTGCCCCCCTCCGAACGCCAATGTATATTTGAAATTTTTTTTTATCTATATTAGTTTTCTAGTTGATTTACATAAACGTACCGAGTTTCAGCTTTGTAGCATAAGCCGTTCTATAGATAGGAAAAACACCCCCCACCCCCGTAACATACTACCCCTATAAAAAATTATATTTTTCCAAGATGCTACTAATATAGCTCTATCTAAATACGAAGTTTCAGCTTTATATCATTATAGGTTGTCGAGATATTAAAATCGGAACTTTTTCCTTTTCACCCTCCCCCACCCTCACCCTTTACACCCACACTTCCAAAATTTTGTTTTCTACTAGAGGTCTATTAGGCCTACTTCTGGTAAAAATTTGAAGCATCTATCTTACACCGTTCTTGAGACATGAGACGTGATTTTTTAGAAAAATTCTTATCCCCTCCACTTTCATGCTCCACCGCCCCCTTCAAAAATTTTGCTTCCAGCAAACTTCATTTGTCAACCTTTATACAGAAACCAAATTTTATTTATCTAGTGCAATTGGTTAGTAAGATATCGCAATCTAAAGTTTTTCACCCCCCACCCCCGTACGCCACTGCCACCACTCAAATTTTTGTTTCCGATCTATTCTCCTAGTATACCTACAGATATTCATATTTCAATTTTGTGACATTAACCGTTTAGGAGATATGGATTTTAGAAAGTATCGATCTCACCTTTTTTGCGTTTCGGACGCATTATTTTTCCCCACACTCCCAAACCCCTTCACCTATATCGGCAATTTTTTTGCAAATGGGTCCACTACTGAAGCTCTATATAAATTCCAAATTTCAGCCTCCTAGCATAAGCGGTTGCTGAGATCTAGAAACCAAAATTTTCCGTCTAAAACACTTCCCTCTCCTCCCCCATCACACCCCCACCCCTCCAAATTTGGCCACTTCAAGGAGCCTACCCAGTCTATTCATAAAAAAAATTTTAATTTAATAGCTCAAAGGGTTTGGGAGCTACGAGCCTTCAAACGATTTTGCGTACAGCGGTCGACGCACGGCGTACGGCGTACGGCGTACGGCGTACGGCGTACGGCGTACGGCGTACGGCGTACGGGGTACGGCGTACGGCGGACAGACGGACTGAAATTTTTTATTGCTTTTTTCGTGTCTACTCGTCATGAAACGTGAAAAAAAAAATTTTGAGGGTAGCAAATTTTTTTTTTTTAAAAATCGAAAACAATACTGTATTATTAAAATAATAAAGTAAAATTAGAGAATTAAGACTCCATGAGTTTTCAGCTTGTACTCTTAAATATTATAATTGAAAATTGTGGGGAAATTTTCTTGTCCATTTTTAACTGAAAAATAACAATTTAAGAATAATATTAGTTGAATATTTATGTGGAGTGATTCTTCCTTTTCTTATGGCGTCTGATTTTATAGTTAAAAGAACCCAGACTACATGAAAGCATGACTACAAGAATCTTGCTTTAAAGAACAGGTTCAAGATCAAGACACGATTGTGCAAAGTGTACTATTGGGTTTCCTAGCACCCAGTATACCCATATTTATGAGTGTTTCGAGAAACACCCATTGTTATCGTAAGAACCACGCCGATGTTGCGTGATACAACCATTGGGTGTTGGAAACTAATAATATATAATATAAACCATAGTTTATTTAAAATAAATAATTCATTTGTTCTTTTCATCAAAGGAAATACATTTTTTCGGTTTTTCAAATGAATTGGTGTACTCTGTTCACCAATGGTAATTGAGGAACCGCCAAGGGTGTAAACCCATGGTAGTTGAGGAAGTCACAAGGGTTTACTCATAGGATTGTTCCAAGAACTTGCATGGGTGTACACGTTTCTAACACATCCATGGCATTTGTTGGAACGGGAGAACGAAGGAGTAGGACGATTTTGCCCGTTAACGAACTTAGCCTTACAAATTCAACCAAACATCCAGATTCAAAATTTCAAGATCCTAGGTGAAGGCGTTCTTGAGTTATCGTGTTCACGGATGTCTATCCGTCCGTCTGGACGGACGGACGGACGTCAAGTGGATTTGAGGTGTTTGGCCACAAACAAACAAAAAATAATATACAACTTTTTTTCGTCCGAGGCTTGGTTCTATGCGTTACAAACTTTTGGGCTGGATTAAACTTATAATACTCTATATGATTTCATCTAGAGTATAAATATTTAAAATAGAAATTTTTGCCGATTAAACATTAAAAAAGTACTCGTACATGTAGACTATTCGAGTTTCGGTATATTATGTACACTAAAACGCCATAGAAGTAAAAACGAATGTGTTGCCTTATCAGACTTAAAAGAATTGTTAAAACGTATACAAACCCATTACATCCACTTGGGGTTTAAATTTCGAATAAATTGTGAAACAGGTTTTTAGACGATTTCATAAGAAGCAACTTGATATCTCATGAGACACGAGGGATTTTGAAAAATGTGTGAAAATGTAAGCAAACCCTTCACACCCCCTTGGTTTTTGAAACTCGAAAAATCCTGAAATTGGTTTTTAGGTCATTACATCAAATGCCGTAATAACCAATTTTATATCCCATCAGAACTAAGGGATGGCAGAAATTGTGAAAACATATACCCTTGGGGGTTGAATATCCAAAATTTGAGAAATGGGTTTGTAGGCGATTATATAAAAAGTCTGTGGAAGTGAAAAGCGATAAAATCTCATTAAACCTAAGAAATATGCCGAAGCTTTGAAAAGTATACAACCCCCTTACACCACTTAGGATTGAATATCTGAAAATACTGAAATAGACTTTTTTGCGCTTATATAGGAAACCTTAGGAAATTAAAAATGAATTCGATATATCATCAGATCTAAGCAATATGTATGAATCTGTGAAAACATATGCAACCTCATTATACCCACTTGAGGTTGAATATCTACAAATCCTGAAAGGAGTTAATAGCTAAATATGAAGACAGAACGAGAAAGGCAAAACCAATTCAATTTCTTATCACTTCTAAAAGAAATGGCGGAATTCGTGAAAACGTGTTCAACCCATTTATAGCTTCTTAGGGGCAGAAAAAAGAAAAAAATTTAAAAAAAGTTTTAAGCGATTATTACGCAAGCCCGTGAAAATGAAAAGTTAGTCGATATCTAGTCAGACCTGGGGATATGGCTGAATTCGTGAAATTATATTCAACCCCTTTACACTCCCTAAGCGGTCGAAATTCAAAAAATTCTAGAAAAAATTTCTAGGTATTTATATGAAGAAGGATAAAAATGAATTAAATATTTCGGATGACCTAATAGATATGATGAAAATCGTGAAAATATATGCATTCCATTTTCACTGATAATTTTTTTCGCACCTTTTCTAGCATAAAATCGGAACCTTTTCCTTTTCACCTTCTCCCACCCTCACCCTCTACAGCCTTACTTTCTACTAGGGGTCTATTAGGCCTACTTCAAGTAAAAATTTTAAGTATCTATCTTACACTGTACTTGAGATATTAGAAGTGATTTTTTAGAAAAATTCGTATCCCTCCACTTTCATTATCCACCGCCCGCTTAAAAAATTTTACTTTCAGAAAACTTTATTTGTCAAGCTTTATACACAAACCGAATTTTATTTTTCTAGTGCAATTGGTTCGTGAGATATCGTAATCTAAAGTTTTTCACCCAACCTCCGCACGTCACTGTACCCAATAAAAAATTTGTTTCCGATCTATTCTCCTAGTATACCTACAGATATTCTTTAAGTTTCAATTTTGTGACGTTAACGGTTTAGGAGATATGGATTTTAGAATGTGTCGATCTCGGCTTTTTTGCGTTACGGACGCATTCTTTTTCCTCACACTCCCACACCCCTTCACACATATTGTCAATTTTTACGCAAATGGGTCCACTATCAAAGCTCTATATATATTCCAAGTTTCAGCATCCTAGCATAAGCGGTTGCTGAGATCTAGAATCCAAAATTGTCCGTCTAAAACGCAGCCTCCTCCTCGTTCCTTACACCCTCACCCCTCACAATTTGGTCACTACAAGGGGCCTACCCAGTCTATTAATAAAAAAAATTTCAATTTAATATCTCAAACCGTTTGGGAGCTACGAGCTTTCAAACGATTTTGCGTACGGCGGTCAGACGGACTGACTTTTGTCGTGTCTACTAGTCATGAAACGTAAAAAAAATGTTTATGGTAGCAAATTTTTTTTTTAAAAAAATCGATCACAATACTGTATTATTAGAAAATAATAAAGTAAAATCAGTTCGAAATAATGAGATATTCGTGAAAGGATATTTAGCTCATTTCAATTCTGACTTAAAATTTATATATTTTTTTCTGTGTGTAAATTGGGTACACCCCTTTAAGTGACCGCCTTTTGAAGGCCTATATGGACGGCATTGCTCAATAAAAATATTTACATTTAACAGAAATTAAAGGATTTTTTGATTATAATTACACAACAGAGGATGTTACTATACAATAAAAACCCAATAATAATTCAACTTCTTGCTAACCTTATCTCCTAGTTAATTTATTCGAAGCTAATGGTCTTTGTAACTAGCGCTTAAGAATAATTGTGTGTATTTATATACCTCTTATTAAAATATAATAATAATAATTTATTGGGTAAAATCTCATCAGTAACTTACGAAATGAAAACCTTACAATAGCAGAAACAAATAATTGGTTGGACTACTGGGACTTTCACTAGTTTCTCGAGTATTGACATTCCGCCGGTATTCCAGCGGAGGTCTTTTCCTCTCCCAATACCAAAACATGCAGATCACCTGTAGAACATTTCTAGTAGTGAATTCTCATAAACTGAATTCATTCAGTAAAGAGCATAGAAACCGATTTACTACTACAAATTCAGTACTGAATGCATACTGTATTAATGGCGAAATATTGAATTGAAATTAGAACTTTCATTTTTAATGTAAATTTTTAGAGCAGTTATTTGTTAATTTTATTTAATGTTTTTTTCTATACACAACGAAACAAACTTTCTTCAAGCAAGATTTCTACCAAGGACCGAATCATGCTGTATCATATTTCCTAACACTGAGACTATCTAGCGCTTTATAAGTTATTAGGAAATAGTGCATAAAACGCTTTAATTTTTGTCGGTTGGAAGTATTGGTAGATATTAAATTTAAGAAATTTCGAGACATTTTAATAAAGAGAATGAGACAAGCAAAAGACCGGGAACTTCGAAGTTTCACAAAATTTGATTGTAACATTTTTTTTTTGTATCTACTAAATACTATAATATCTAAAGCAATTACGCAAATTATGCTGAACTCTAAAACGTCACAAATTTCAAGACTCATTCAAGTTATACTTTTACAGTTCTGCTTAGGTATTGAAAAAACAGAATTGGTCCAGAACTAGCTGGTTAACACTGATGCAATTACGATTCAGTATTAATAAAAACGAATTCTTCATTGAAAAAGATAAAAAATTAAATAGGAAATTCAGGTTTCTTTCTGTTGTTATCTAGTAACAGAAATTTGTTTAACGGTATTCATTCTGGCGTTTTTCAAAACTTAATTCATTCTGTTCTGTGGGTACAATAAGGGAAATACCTAAAAATTTATACATGAGTTGCGACTGACTGAGATTAACCTTGTGAGATTAACCTGTCTCCAAATATATATCATAAAATATGAAACTTTTTATGATAGATTAAGTTACATATACAATATTCAATTTATTTATATCCCTTACAAATCTGTGGCAAAAAGCGATAACAGCTTATGTCAAGATAAGAAAAAATCATTTTTAAAGTTTTCAATTGGATTTTTTTAAAAAAATTGCCATTGCTTGATAGATTTGTATCTCATATAATATATTATTATTGTGTTGTATTATTAAATTCAATAAAATAAGATCTCTTAATATATTTTTTTTTACTTTAGTTATCAATTTTGATATACGTAACATGTTCACGTAACTTAACATTTTTTACCAAAAAATTTCAATATTCACTCCGTAATTTTACAAAATATTCAGGTGCTTAACTTTTTTACCTCAATTCGACCTTTGACTATCAGACAAATGTTTTTCACTTTCATTCATTTGTAAAACGAAAAATTTGGGACTGGAAACTTTTCATATCGTGGACGTAACTCATGTCTGTATAATTTTCGACTTAATACACTTTACCTCTGAGGTGTTAACATATCTAGAGATTAGAGAATTTTAAAAATGAATACGGCCCAGGTTGTGGGAAGAGAATCAGAACTTTTGTCTGGTAGGCTGTTTTAGAAAGTAGCGAAAGGACGATAAAAAAAACCTTAAAACTTAAATGCAAAAAAATTAATGAAATTGTGAGAAATGTTGTACTTCCCACAGACAGATTCTTAGTGGATTAACCCGTACCTGAACGAGTTTGGAGACCCGTTGAAGACTCTCAGTTTAAAAACATCTCCTTACCTAAGTGATGCATACAGATAAGGAGCAGTTGAAGAGCTAGTCACAAAAGTGGCTTATTCAAGTGGTTTATTCAAAGACATAACCATCGATTCATTCCATAAACAATTTCCTTTTATCAGTTTCATCAGCAACATACCTAAAAGACCCTCTTTATTAAAATCCTTTGAGAGACTCATTAAAATACGGACAGAAAATGTGTTTTTCATCACATACCTCTCATAGGAACGAAATTTGTGAAGCATTCAGTTTTTCTGTTCGCTATGAGATGAAGGTAAAAAAAACCATTTCTTTTCAATCGGTATTCCAAGGATACTTTTCATAAAATATAGGATATCTATGAAGCGTCAAAATGTTGGCCACGCTTAAGTCAGAAGACCTTGAGACTGCCCTACTTACTAGTAATTTCTAATAATCATAACGACTATAATATAAGTCTTCCTTTTTAGTCGAAAATGTCCCTTTTTACACAAAGGCCAATAAAGTTAATAAGCCGTTTATAGCCCTAGTCATACACATCATTAGTGCAGAATAGCTTCAACTTATGTAGTATTGTGCCCATACTGTATATACGTTGTGGGTGAATACGGCAACCATACAAGGCCCTATTCGTACATGCGGCTCTCGGTTCTGATTGAGATCCTTATGGAGGCATTGGAAATTGATTTTTCGAAAAGACCAGTCTTATGGAGCTTCAAATTACTCGGAAGCATAGACCAATTCCACATCATCATACCTTTCAAAAGATTTTAAGGCGATTAATGAATAGAACGGAAGTTCACGTTGTGCAATTTAAACTCCGTGGTTTATTCCACCTTAATTTGATATTTATACATGTACGAGAATATGTGTAGATAGAAAATCGGATGCTATGGACAACGGTTGAACTTATTGGTTGAAGCAAATTCCTTTGAAGTTTTACTTACGCAAGAACTTCAAGCTGGAGTACCTGGATGTAATAGGTAGTTATTTATAAATTTAACACTTTATTAAGCAATGAATTAAGTGCGTATGGCACTGTAACTACGTACAAATGACCTAGTTTCCACTTATATGATTTTTACAGACGAATAGTTTCATAATTTAACACATACGAGTAGCAACAGAACCGATGTAACTTTCGTAGATGGAAAATAATTATTTGTTTGATTAGCACGAGTAAGTTATTACTAATACTGCATAATTAGGATGTCAAAAAATATGCACTTTCAACAAAGCAACGAAGCAACAAGGGATCAAGTCATTTTTCCAACAACATAAGAAAACTTGACTTTTCTGGCCCCCTATTGAATTAAAATTCCTTTATTATTTTTTTTTGATGATATAATTAAAATTATTAATGATATTATTAAATCATAAGGAGTTAATTGCATTAGATAAATTTCATCCGAATGTAATAAGGAGACAGAAAAGTCAAGCCCAGTCATGCGATTAAAAACGTAGTTTGAATCCTTGCATCTCGATAACGAAAAATAACTTAAAATTGTCTAGCACAAAGTATATTATTATTTAAAAACGAACAAAAATTTGGAAGATCATTTCTCTAAGTGTTCTTCAGATTTGAGGTGTGAAAATTTTTGTCATTTCAGTCCGTCAAAAACTATTACTTTTAATTATTTTTCAGTTATTGTAGCAGTAACAGCTTGAACCACCGATAGTTTAGTGCCAATGTGATCATGACACGGTCCAATGCTTTTCTTAAACCAAAATTTCTTTACTTTCCAAAAATATCTATTTCCAACAATCTCCTTTGCATAGAAGTACTACCACCGTCTACATATATAAAATTCAAATTTCAACTTTCTAACATAAGTCTTTCGCAACATATAAAAAAAAACAATCGAAAAATTTGAGCTTAATAGCTCAATAAGTTTGTGAGCAACTAGCATTTAAAGGCGTTTCTGTACGGCAGATGGTGGTCAGACGGACAAATATTATTTGTTGATTTTATGACGCTTTCTCATAGGATGAAAAAAGAAACAAATTTTGTAAATGAATATTGGAAATGAATATTGTTGAAAAGTACGGAATGATTGGTATACGAAAAAGAGTAGAAATAACTTATGAGTGGGATTCGAACCTACGACCTCTAGGATGATATACTAGGCTACCGAGTCCAATTTACATAAAAAAAACTTACTCTATTTCTAATATAACCGATTTATTTCCACACACCTAATCAAAACTTTTCTCTCCAAGTCTAACTTCAACTAACTATTTGTATGGACATTATTTTACAACTATTTCAAAACAAATTGGTAATCGATAATAATTCTACAATGCAAATTTATGAAATTAACAATTCCACAAAAGTATCATAGAGAGACATTTTCCCAGAAATGCTTTCATTAAAATTAAATATATTTATAACGACAGCATCCAATAACCTTCGTAGTTTAGATGCTCTCTTTTACGTTCCCACCTGAATTTATTCTCTGGGCACTTATAGTGAATAAATAATTAAAATTAAATATTATATTTTTACTTTTTAGAAGAGGGTTTGACGCAGAAAATATGATTTTTAAACAGCAATACGCCTAATACTTTAAAGTTTAAATAATGACAATGTAATAACCATGAATCAATTTTTCGATGATGAAAGCAATGTTTGTAAGTAGAGGACTGAGCAAAGAATCACGAGAGCTCTAGGGCTGGAAACTAGATATTTTTACCTAGCGGACGGCATATAGCAGAAAGTTGAAACTTGGTAGTTATATATTACGCCTCCCTGGCAAAATAGCTTCGATAGTCTATAACCACTAAGGCCGTGGGTTCGAACCCAACCTAGCCGTGATTCGAAGGAAGAAAATTTGTATTTGAAGCAATAATACTGCCATAGAGGAGCAATATTATAGTAATATGACCCAGACGGGGTTATATAGAAACTGAAGATATACAAACATATACACTGTGTGATACCTGGAAAGAATTCTAAATTAAAATGTTCGGAGAGATAAACGTTTGAACGACGATTAAAATATGGGTATGGTTGCATATTTTTAAAGTGCTCAAACAATTTTTATGTCTAACAACACCAAAAACGAATTTTCAGATATCGTACATATATTATAAATTTTAGCTTGAAATAATTTCTAATATTGATAAATCTACACCTCCCCGCCCCTTCAATGCCTTTTTCGATCAACTACATTCCATTCTATTACCTACTGGAAACCATTCTGAGTTGTCTGTGATATGTTCAGATTTCTGAAATGCTTTTGAATCTGATTTTGATCCTTAACATGATGGGAAGATATAAATGAAAAACGTTTGACTGGCGCTGAAGATTAAAAAGCAAATAAAACATTTACCTAGCATGGAATACGCTTGTAATGTACCTACGTACATATATCCTCTACATGTTCAGAGAAAAAACCTCTGGGCAATTTGAGAAAATTTTCTCAAAAATGTTAAGCAACTCTTTTGAGTAAGTATGTTAATAGAACGCGATTTACCTTTGATGTCAGGATAAACTAATTGGCTTCATAATATTCTTCACATACCTTGAAGTGTTTTTCATCTATTTGAATAAGATGTTAGCGTGCAGTATTATCAGGTAGGTGGGTGTTTTTGAAGAAAATATTAATGTTCTGTAAAAAAGCTTTTGAGTAATAGACATTTCAATTTCAGTACATCTCATAGTCACCGGTTGATTAAAACTATGGAGTTGAAACGCCAGTTTGGCGAAAATGGAATTATAAAGCATATACATATATGAGGTGTTAAGATAGACCATCATCTTCCATTGAACACTGAAAAAATACTGTTCTTAATATTAATGAATAATAATAATCAATGGTACAACAGTCCAAATTGGGCCTAGGTCTTGAAGTAATGCTAGAGTTACTTCATTACTAGACCAACGGAACACTAGGAGGTGAAGTGGTCAGCCACATGCTCGTCCGTGATTATTACCACGATTTTAACTCAGGTACTCATTTACAGCTGAGTGAACTGGTAGTCCGGCACCCTATCCCATTCTCGAAAATTACTTGTCGCCAAGCAGATTCGAGCCTGGTACCAGGTGCACCGAAGGCAAGTGCAATATTAATGAATGCCTCTCATCAAACAAAATTCTTCGGACTAATGAAAAAATCATTGCAACAATGAAGAAAATCATCAAATATTTTTCATGATATATGAACCGTTCATTAATACTATGAATCTTATTTCATTAAAAATATTTTCATCTTTTTATATATATGGAAAGGGCACACATACTCTCAGATATCAACACCTAGAAATTTTAATGCACATCTTCATCATATTGATTAAGACTTCTTATAAAGAAGGCATTTTCGCTTAGTACTCGTAAAACATATTGTTTATGTTCATAATAATAATGAACACATTCATTATATTGAAGAAAACGATCATCACACAGCTCAAGATTACGGAACCTCTGTTGGGTTCACAAACACATCAGTAGATAATCGTTGGCACGTAATCAAATGGTGTCAATTGTTCCGCTGAGAAACAGTCGCAGCAGTAGCAAAAATTTCGCACAAGTGTGTGGGAACCTTTATGCGTTTTCATATGGCATAAAATACCTACATTGAGAACGGTGGCACATAGGCATCGCACCATATTCATCTGTTTCTTTTCACTTCCAAAGTTTCGTTAGAAATATATAAAATGATCGTATATTCGATTCTTTTTTTTTCCATTACATAATAACTTATTTGGAATAGGTTGTCCATCAATAGAACTCATCTTAGAAGTAATTGCACATAAACGTTATGAATACAGTATACAAATCCGTTCGTAATATTGAAGAAAGCCGAAATTATATCCAGCTCCGCGTTCATAATATTAATGTACAAATTCATCATATTCAAAACAATATGTACATTAACATTATGAACGCAGTTTTCATTACAGTGACAAGATTAATCAAAAAAAACATACTGCAGTCACGATCGGCTGCAAGCCAATCGTATAATACTCTAGATGAATACTGAACTTCGATTTATATTGTAGTTGGGGATAAAGTAGAATTACGTGTGTGCATGTTGTATGTCCTTTATTAAGGACTGCCATTAGATTGCTACTCAAAACTAAAAGACAATATTCAGTGTTGAATTTCATATCTGGAACTCGGTAAGTCATCGGAAAAAAATGTCCTTTTTGAAGGACTTTCAGATGGGAGGTGCAGGAAGGACTCACTCGATTTCTTACATATATATCCTTTTCCTTGGAATCATTTAAAAATGAACGTGTACAAAATTTCAAATTCGTAGTTTAAAGCGTTCAAAAGTTATCGAAAAATATTGTCGAACACGTACCTTAGGGACATTTTGTATGGCAGCTACCAGAAGGAGTAAAAGGATTTCGCTGATTAGTAAACTCGAACTTTGTTTTTATTCAAAACTAATTTGTACAAAATTTCCAATTCATAGCTAAAAGATTACTTGAGTTATAGTAAGTTCCGTAAATTAACTGAAGACGTTTTGACAGGATATTTGTATGGCAACTACACGAAGGACTTATAGGATTTTCTTCATAATCATACATTTAGCTCCAACTATTGGAAAAATAACACATACAAAATTTCAAAGTCGTAGCTTAAACCCTTCTGAAGTTATCGGCCAATATTCTTGAACACGTATTTTAAGGACATTTTGTATGGCAGCTACCAGAAGGAGTAAAAGGATTTCGCTGACAAGTAAACTCAAACTTTGTTTTTACTTAAAACTAATTTGTAAAAAATTCCGAATTCGTAGCTGAAAGATAACTTGAGTTATAGTGAGTTTCGTAAATTAAGTGAATACATTTTGACAGGATATTTGTATGGCAGCTACACGAAGGACTAACAGAATTTTCTTCATAATTATATATTTAGCTCCAACTATTGGAAAAATGATACATACAAAATTTCAAAGTCGTAGCTTAAACCCTTCTAAGGTTATCAACCAATATTCTGGAACACTTGTTTTAAGGATATTTTGTATGGCAGCTACCAGAAGGAGTAAAAGGATTTCGCTGACCAGTAAACTCAAACTTTGGTTTCACTTAAAACTAATTTGTACAAAATTTCGATTTCGTAGCTAAAACATTACTTGAGTTATAGTGAGTTTCGTAAATTAAGTGAATACATTTTGACAGGATATTTGTATGGCAGCTACAGGAAGGATTAACAGGATTTTCTTCATAATCATACACTTAGCTCCAACTATTAAAAAAGTAACACATACAAAATTTCAAAGTCGTAGCTTTAGGCGTTCCGAAGTTATTGGTCAATATTCTTGAACACGTGTTTTAAGGACATTTTGTATGGCAGCTACCCGAAGGAGTAGGACGATTTTGCCCGTTAACGAACTTAGCCTTACAAATTCAACCAAACACCCAGATTCAAAATTTCAAGATCCTAGGTGAAGGCGTTCTTGAGTTATCGTGTTCACGGACAGACGGACGGACGGACGGACGGACGGACGGACGGACGGACGGACGGACGGACGGACGGACGGACGTCAGGCGGATTTGAGGTTTTTGGGCACAAATAAACAAAAAATAATATATAACTTTTTTTCGTCCGAGGCTTGGTTCTATGCGTTACAAACTTTTGGGCTGGATTAAACTTATAATACTCTATATGATTTCATCTAGAGTATAAAAAATAAGATTAATCACAATTATGAATTTATACCTTAATATGAGAAAAAACATTAGTAACATTAATTACTCTTTTCATCAATATTATGGATTCGTTCATCATATTGTACTGAAACTGTGACACATTTAATAGTAATAATGAATCTGTACTTTAATACGAATTACTATTTTCATCAATATTATGAACTTGTATTGTAACAATGAATTTAAAATCATTTTTGTTATTGTGTGTGTGTCCAAAGCAGACCAAAAAATTATGGACGGTTATGCATAATATTAATGAATACTTGCAAAAATAATGATTTTTTCATTATGGTGATGTACATTTTAATTGGTTGGATGTGTTTTTTTGGTTCAATGAATAGTCTGTAGTAATATCGGAATATTTTTTAAATAATATACAGCAACAATTATCAAAAGGATATGTTGTAAGAAGTGGTATTTTTTTACCCATTTTTTTTTAAACATAATGACAATACTAAAAATTCAACAGTTACGTAACATTCACTTACTGTTTTGCATCACTTTATTTATTTTTATTTTTCTGTTTTACAATTTTTTTTTTTAAATTCATAGCAAATAATACAAAAAAAATATGGAAAATTTTTAGGTAGACATACAGTTTTTGTGGCTAACATATTTCTTCATTTTTCTTTTCCTGGCAAAAATTCTGATGGGTAAAGACGTCTAGAAATATCTGCTGGTTGAGAAGCTGCTAATCGTATTCTTTTTAATTTACTATTCCTTATCACGATTCACTCAAACACAATTTCCCAGATTCGTACTAATTATCATTATTCACAAATTCAATCCGGGCCAATAAAGATCTTTGTAATTATTGTACTTGAAAGCGAACCGAAATCAGTCTACGTCATAAATTTCTTTCGGAACGTGAAATGATTCTAATGACTCTTTCATATTATCTAATATTCATTAGGCTTAGTCGTCCGATTCGATTTAGCAATACAATTCACTTTGTCCATCCAGTCTAATCATTATTTTAAACATTAATTCCATGAGCCTTAAGAGATATTTTTGCGTTAGAACAACGTGTTATTACAAATCCTTACTAGTTTTAATTGAACAAATTTCCAAAGGGTGAACATTAAAACCTGTATATATTTTTAGACCAATCGTCTTCAACCCCATTTAAGGAATCCAATTAAATTCGAAGGCAAAAACACATAACACTAACAAGCTAAACTAATTACTTGATCTAAGGTTCCTCGTCTCAGGTGTTTCGGGAATATCTCTGAAATCATGTAACAATGATTTTCTGTTTCATTAATTTGCAGAAAATTTGTTACCAATAAATAAGTGAATCTAGTTTTGCTTTGTGGTGCCTACCTTTAATTCGTTCATAAAATCGTGTAGGCTCTAATGAGGATAAACACTTGAAGAAATTGATGTAATGTTGTGAAAATGTGTAGGCTGCAATTATGCCAAGCGAAAACTTTTTCAGCGTTTTTTGGTAATAAGAAGAAATTAATTAATGTAGAGGTAGTTCAAACCATATCTCCGAGGTCACGCTGACTTTCGAACTTTTGAAAAGAATTAATGAGAAATCTTAACAGCATTTAAAAGCCGAAGGTTTTAATATCTGCAGTATTTTTTACAATCTTATCAAAACACATATCTTTTTATGAAATGTAATAATCTCTACCAGATGTTAGCTAACAGTTTGAATAAAACATTTCACAAAATCGAATTTTATCCTCGCACCTTCTCACTCCACTCACAATTCAATTCCACAAACTTTAAACAAGTGTAATCAATTGCCTCAAGTATTTCGCGAGTAATTCAAATTTTACACTTTCATAGGGATCTTGTGACAATTTCACCGTCATACGAGTATACACAAGTGTCCTGGAACTAAGCAGACCGTAATTGCTCACATGATGGTAGCGTATTAATACCGAAATATATCTGGGCCGTGTTACTTCCACTTGAAAAGGACATAAAACTTTAATGAAGTGATATTAAGTTTCATAAAACGGATTGGTACCACATTTCAAAGTCGTTTGATGTCGAATCGAAGAGGAAGAGATGGTCGTTGAACAGTTCAATTAAAATTTAAATTACAAAATGGATTGTAAAAAATTGAATAAAAAAGTATTTTAAACGGAAGTATTACTTCCAACCTGGCTAATTGCATAAAAACTCCTGCGGAAAAATTTACGTATAATCACGATTGGCGGTAACATGCGGTAATTTATGTAATGAGCGGAAGGGAAATATATATCACTAAATGATGAGCTGACTGCAACGCTCTGGAACATCAGCAACTGAGGTGAGACTTCTTATCTTCCGAATTACATAAAAATAGCACTTTAACCTAAAATTAGATTACACTTTATCGAGAGATTCCTTACTAGTAAACTTAATTTTGTAATTCTTCACTATTTGCAAATTTGGCGCCCAACGTTGGTCAATGTACATATGTATGTAATTATGCGGAAGGGTAATATGTAGCCCTAATCAATAGTTTAAGTGACACATATTCATAAGGAACTAATGTGTGACTACCAACATTTCCAATATTTGAAAAGGTTTACCATTAAGAATTTAATAATCTGGCGCCCAACGTGAGGCTGTAATATATGGGAACAGAAGATATCTACTTCAACCTTTCTTTTAGCTGACGAAGGTGCGTTGGCAACCACTGATTAAATTTGACTAGGGTCGAAATTCGAATATAAGAGAAAAAATGTGTGTGTGATAGCGTGGACAAATTTAATAACTAAGTTGTGACTATTGGGGAAGCACTCAAAAAATTGTAACCCGATTTCACTATAAAAACGTGGTACTAGGCACTAAATTGCCTATTCTGAAAGTGTTAAAAAAAATGTCACTGTGTATTTAAGGCTATAAATTTTAATTTTTTAGTGGTTTTTCCTTCAATACAATTGTCTTTTTTAAAAGTAAGTAGACACTTATCGAAATATGGACAAAATTGATGCAGAATTTTATACAATTTCTTTCATTTCATTCGAAAATGTTCATATACGAAAATAAAGATGATACGAGTACCATACAACTACTGTTCAGAACTAAACAAAATTTACTTCTTCTAAATGTAAACACCTTCTTAATCATTCTGTTATGATTTTATAAAAATTTACGCTCACGCTTGCGATAATTCTTGAAGAAAATATAATAAAATCTTTGTAAGAGAATCGATAATTTTTTGTTCCGTCGAATCAGATTTGAACTACCTTTGGAAAAGTGAGCGAAATATTTTTAATTTAATTTTTCGATTTTTACTATATTTACTATTTAGCGAATTGGAGAAATACAGGTGAGGCCAAGTGCCCTTCTTGCCCTAGCTAAGCGCGCCCTTTCTAGATCTCAGGAACCGCTTATGCTAGAACGCTGAAACTTGGAACTCATGTAGAAATAGAATAGCGGACTCATTTGCAAAATATGGTTGATATTGGTTAAGGAGTGTGGGAGTCCGTCAAAACTCTAGAAAGCTTGGATTGAAATATTCTAAAATACATACTCTCTGAACGGCTAGTATCAGAACGTTGAAACTTTGTTATTGACTTAAGGGATACTAGGAGCCTTGACAAAGACAAAAACATTTTGAAGAAGCATGGTGTAGTATTGGGGTGGGTTGTAAAAATCTTTGAATTACAATATCTTCCGAACCAATTGTACCAGGGAGACAAATTGTAGTCACTGTATATAGAATTACAAGTGGAGTCAATTTAATGTAAGTTTAGTAGTTTAGTAGCCATTTTTGAAAAAATGTAATTATTATATCCCAATAACCGTACTAGATATGATCTTAAAAATTTTACAGGAGGTATGACCATTAGATCATTAGAGAGAAAAAAATTTTGGTAGGTGATGGTGGAAGGGAGTAGAAAGAAAAAAACCCTGATTTTTATTCCTCGAAAACCGCAAAGGATAGAAGCTTAAAACTGCCGACTATATAGAGCCACTACAGAGGCATTCTAGAAAAATTAAATGTTTGATAGAGGTAGCAAGGTACGGGGGTGGGGGTGGTTTTTCATATCTCAGACCCGGCTTATGCTAGAAAATGGAAACTTAGCACGTATCTGTAGATGCTATATATAATTACACACATGTTCCACTTTCCAACTTTTTTTTGGAAGCCGATCTTGAAATAAAAAAAATATGTGGCTAGCACGAAACATTGGAAAGAGATGTCTTACGAATAAAACCAAAATTGCCTTAAGGGGTAATACCTAGTCGAAATTTTTTTTTTTTCCATTTTTTTTTATTGGCTTAAATGGTGTAAAAACATGTCAAGAGTGATGTCTGACATCATTTTTTATTGAAAACAAATTTTAAGTGGTCGTAAAGCGCTTGAAAATGACAAATTGAGTTTCGGAGTGAGTTTCGCCCCTTTTACTCGTTACCGGCGGTGCAAAGGTACACTATATAGTTTCTAAATGAGGTATAGATAACGTTAATATGTAGTTTTAAGCAAATATTGAACATACGTTGTCTGTGTAGCCAAGCCTGTATCTTTAAAATTTCATGTAGTAAACACATTGTGAAACTTTAAACGCGTTTTTCTCGAAACCATGTTTTCAAAAACGGCTAGCAGTAGAACTCGAGTAATTTTTATCCGATCGATATAAAATTTTGGCTGTACCTTCTTAGATAGATTATCTAGTCTAGTACACACGATTTTTGAGTTTCATAAACAATTACGACTTTCATAAACAAATTAAGGCCGATTTTTTAGTTGAAAAATCGATTTTTTTTTCGAAGTGCTCGCAAATTTTCAAAAATTAAAATTTCTGAATATCCATGTGTACTATACTAGTAAAACTCGTGCATATCATGAAAAATTTCTTTCATTGTTCCAGATATGTTCGTTGAAGACTTGTGCTGCTAGCCGCGGTACGCTTACAAAAAATCGACCTTCGTTCCGTGCATTGCTCAGCCGCCATTTTTTCATAAAAATTAAAATAAAAATTTTTTTTTTATAGTTCAACATAAGTGTAATGATCCCTCAATATTTCGCATTAATCGATTTTTTAACAAAGACACAAAAAATTAACAAAAAACCGTCTTATTTTTTGCTTCTGACTAGGTATTACCTCTTAAGGGTGTCGTACTATGTGTCCGGCCAGAAATTTTTCTTTTTTTTTTTTGACTAAATTACTTCCAAATCATCCCTAGAATATGTATGTGAAAGGATTTCTCCGAATTCGAAGTCGTTATAAAGTAATAGCCGTATAATGAAGCAGCTGTTCGGAGCTCGCTCGGGCCACCACATCTTTAATTGCGTTGTTCTCAAAACTGCATTTTTGAAATTGACTGCCACGATTCAGAAAATACTACTGAACCGATTGCGCTGAAATTTGAATAACATGTTCAGCGGATCCCTAGTTAAAACTGGTAACAGAATCTTAGCGATATCTGTCATAGTTTTTTTTAGCTGACGCTAAATTCCTAAAAAAACGCGAAAATTTAAAAAAAAATTCAAAGCTAGGCCAATTTTTTAATTTTCATAATTTTCACTTAATTCTGGTACCAGTTATAGCCACAGGCCAATAAATAAAGTATCAATTTAATTTTTTGATTTCAGATGAAGAGGACAGCCAGAAAACAATATTTATATCCTTAAAAAAAGTTCTAATGTTTGTTGAAATATGAACAAATATGTGGTAAAACTTTCAATAATGGGTAATTCATAATCTGCAAAAAAAAATTTCCCTAAAAAATTGGCCGGCACATAGGACGACCCACTTAAGGGGGTACATCCGAGTAGACAGCGGAAAAATAGGTGAATTTTAGGAAATATTATCTCAAAAACTCGATTTTATACTAACCTAGTCGAAAGTATACATGTTAAGGTACGCCGACCAATTTTTTTTATAAATATATGTCGACTGGGGGCGCTGCTGTCATGACCGACGTAAAAGGTGTCCCTCGCTTGCACGGCCTGCCATTCCCAAGATTCCATGCATTCGGTTGATCAAACATTTTAAAAAGATTCTGAAAATGTAATGTATGATGCAGTTTGCATAGTAGGATTTTTTGAAAAAAAAATTTTTTTCACTAAATGGCGGCCGATTGAATTTTACGTTAATTTTTTAACCTTAATTGCCGACCTTTCTGGCTTGATAAAAAAAAATAATTAAGTGAAAAAAAAGTCCTACGTTGCGAACTAGAAAACCTGTCCGAAAATATTGTGTCAAATTTTGGAAGAATTCGGTCAAGCCGTTTTCTGAATATTTTGGGGACCGTCTTTGAAAAGTATGTTTCGAGATAATCGTGTTTGAATGACGCTCTATATAGAGAATTCACGAAGGGCCCATTCCGGTTAATTGCTCATAACTTTCACAATTATTGAAATTTTAATATGAAATTTAAACACAATATTCTTAATACTACAAAGTTTAAAATTAGTGAAAAAAAATTTCTACTCGGATGTTCACGCTTAATAAAATTGGAGGCACCCAACTAAACGAAGTACAGGACATTATATATTTCTGATAACCGTGTGCTTGAGTCTCCCCTGCGACTACCCACTTCGCCCACGGATGAAATCGTTATCGTTTGGCAAAATTCAATAAACAAGTCCCTCCGAAACAATACTCTAACTACCTGTACTTGCTACCTCTATTTTTCAGAATAAATTTTCACTGAAAAACATTTTAAGCTTAAAGCCTAGTACTACTCGTAATTAGAAGCGAAAACGAAATTTTCTGTCAAATCACATACAAAATCCACTAACAAAATTCGCTCGAACGAAAAATTTGTATGGGAAATTTCGTTTCGCTTCTAGTTAGTACAAGGCTTAAAAGTTGAAATTTTACATCTACATATGTTTTTTTTTTAAAAAAAAATAAATAATGCTATTCACTAGCAGGTAGAAGATATACCAAATCATTAAATCTCCTGACTGAAGTTACATCTCTATTTAAAAAAAAATTTCTTCTTCAAATCTTCAAGTACAATTTTCATAGTGATTCAGTTTTATTATGATGTTTATATTTGTATAGGTGTAAGCCTTTTAAAATGCAATTAAACTCTGGATTCACCTAATGGATTATATTTTTAAAAAAAAAGTTAGGTTTAAATTTTAATAACCGTTCATAAGACTAGACTTTATTATTCCAAGAACAAAAAAAGAACTTAGTAGATTTTATAGAACGCTTATTTTCAAAAAGTATCAATCTTAAAATAAGACAAAACAACTCCGTAAAATCGACGAAGGTAATTTGTATAAAATTAAACCCTTCCATGAATATGAATGTTAGCACCTTGACTTAAAACCCGTTCAAATTTGTGGAATATATTCAAAAATACATTTCATATGAACAGAAACCACTCAAACACATTCCGAAATATTTAAATTAATGAATAAATCCAGAACTTAATAGAACTCTACGTAAATTGGATTAAATCATAAAAGGATTTCACTTCAATTTCCAGCAACATAATTACGAATAAATGAATATTCGGCAGTAAGCTTGATTTAATTGGAAAGCTTCACCGTCACCTTCAGTATATGCTAAATGAAATATGGAATTCGCGATGAATTGCACTCAACCACTAAGTTATTAAAACAGAGAAAACACTTTTGATTCTTCAAGTTTTCCAAAAAAAAATCCGTGACCGTTATTTTTGCACAAAATTTCAAAATATCACAAAGCCATCAACCAAGACTCCACTCAATTCCACCTGTTACAAAACACTGTTCTGTGCACACTTTACACCCTAATCCCTTTCAATTGGAAATGTCCTGGGCACACGATTATCCCGTACGTTTCGAAATTCAGTAACAGGTCCTTTTTTCAACTGTTGAAATTGAAAGGATACATCCAACTGATAGTCTGGATTCGGGATGCTTGGGACGAGAGTGAAAATTCGAATCTTGGCCAAGAGCAGAAATGAACTTGACACAGACGCAGTACGGCCAAAGGACCAGGCAGGATTGGCAACCAGTCTCAAGGGCAACCTTGTATTCAATAAGTGCCAATAATCGCTAGCTAAATCGAGGAGGTATGACGTACGGTGACTGGAAATGAGTCCGAATCGAAAGGTACAAAACGGCTGGGGACTTGAAAGTAGTCAGGAGTCGCGCGAGGGTCACAGCGATGATGCACCAGATGGGGTTTATTTGTTTCAGGGACGTCAAGCGTTGCGAAGGTTACGTAAAATCCATTTGCTATAACAGAGCGTTGCTACAGAGTGTAGCTGCACTACATGCTATGCTTGTAACTATGAAGGGCTACAACTAAATGCTTCCTGAATAGCACAGTTCCATGAAGCTGTTCGGTTCGCCATATGTGCGTGTATGTTCATTCGATCTTATTAGTTTGTGAGTTCCGCGTTATAGCAACGCTAGACCGGGACGTTATAAAAGTTTTCCTTTCTGAAAACGATAAAGGATGGAATATTAACTTTGAAATTTTCAATACAACAATCCGGTTCGGAAAATTATTTTACAAAAGTTTAATTTGAATAAATAGCTTCTGACTATCTAAAAGTTATAGTTAGTAATTAATTTTGGGTTTTATTGATAGTTTCTGATAATATCGTCGAAACTGTTCTAGTGAAAACAACAAAGTTTTCTAGAGATAAATCACAAAAATTTGCAAAGAGTATTGATGGAGCTAGAAGGAGTTAAATCTCATTGATATACGCTATATGAGTATGTACTGTGCCTAATTTTAATATCCAAATAATAAACCTACAGTGAAAAACATGAAAAGGTGGAAATATAGCACTGATGTCGATGCAGGTACCCTAAGTAATTAAAATTCGAAATAGCCTCCTGGTTAATTTTTAAAGGTGCCTTCATCGACACAACTAGTGTTCCATTCCCATATATGCATATACAACCCAGGTTTTAACTCACTAGCATAAGCCGTTCCTAAGATACCAGAAACACCACCAACTCCCGTACCTTACTTCCCCTATTACAAATATTATTTCTCTGGAGTGACCCTATGGACACTCTTTACAGATTTAATTTTCTATACTCAGCGGTTCTCTTGTTTTGCACCCTCTTCTACCCTCACCTACTACACCGCCACCACCAAAAATTTTTTCTCTCCTAGAGGTCTTTCAAGACCATTTCTGGTACGTTTTTAAAGATATCAAAATTGATTTTTCCCCATTACTCCATTACTCCACTTGCAAACTTATACACACAAAGTGTCTATACTTCAGCGTTATAATTAAAGAATTCATAGCTACATTCAGTCCAGATATCACAATTTTTGATCAAAATCTATTCGAATGTACCGATGCGACAGAGGGAATTTTTTAAAAAGCCAAAGAAAGCCTTATAGAGATGTACTGATGTTAAAAACTTTACTAAAGAAAAAGTAAACTATATTAATATAAATAAAAGGAGCCTGGAAAATATCCCAAAACCTCATAAAGATTTTAGGCATCCCTTCCTTTCCAGAAACTTGCGTCACTCTTGATTACCCTTCTCCATGCGTCAGTATCTTAAAAAATAACAACTTCGAATAATTTCAACTTTGGAAATGTAAGATTAAGATCCTTTTCACACTCAAACCACAAGAAATCACTGTTTGTGCAGTGTATTAAGAATGCTGATATTTTTAACATCTTTCTTTCAACGAACGCCTTTATATTGCAGAAAAAATATAATTTCCATGTGTACATATTTATTTTATATTAAAATGTTTTTCGAATTAACAAGTTTCAACTTTCTGCAATTTACCGTTCGTGAAAAATAAAAAAAAACTTTCTTTCCTTTCACAAATTAATCTAAAAAAATTATTAAGTAGAGTAAATTAGTTTTTTTAATTAAATAATCGCGAAAGATTAGTTATAAGTTGCACATATTTGAGAAATGTTTAATATTTCGAATTAATACCAACAAATATAAAATATATTTCACAGTGGTTAATAAAAAATAAATTTCCTCTGAAATTAAATGTGATAGGTACCGGTTATTTCAAAATTTTATACAATTTAAAATGAGAATTTTATCATTTTGGCAAATAAATTTCCTACATAACTTTCGTTGAGGTACTTACTATTATCTAAAAAAAACTTAGCTTAATTTAAATAGCCCTTAAGTCGAATTTCTGTTGGTATGATTTTATTTTAACGGTCCGATATCCATGACAATCCCACAGTCGATATTTGGTGGTATGTCGCAAAGAGCCTTCCTTCCCAATTTATGTAAAAAGTACCCACATTCCACCTCAAATTATAATTCATCATTTCACCTAGAGGCCTACTATCGTGATTTCCATTAGATTTTATTAATTTGTTTAGTTCTACATTAAATCATGGAAAAAAATATTAACAAAATTTAACTACAAATTTGTTATTTGAGATTTTATGCAAAATATTATCAAGTATGTAATATTAAAAAGAAATTTACTTGTTCGAAGAATTCTGGAATGGAGATGTCTTTGTGAATCCTTGAAATGGCCGGAATTTCCCATTTCTGAACTTAAGCTTTGTCAGAACAAAGAAAATGCTGTTTCCCAGGGAAACTATTGTCCGAAACTAGCTGCACTTTCAGTTTGCACGTTTCCATAGGATATGTTCACCAGAATGATGTGATGATTCCATCGAAACTATAATAACGGATTTATCTGAAGGAACAATTGCTTCGACGTACGGATTCCGACTGCGAGAAAATGAATCTATCAAAGTTTGACGTTGAGAGACGTGACGGTTTTGAGCCTTCATAATATTATCGAAGAATTTCCCTTAATTTTTTTTTTTTTTGGAAATGAAAAAATTCTTTTTATTTCTCGAAAACCGCAAAGGACAGAAAGCTAAAAATTGACAACTATATAGAGCCATTGAAGACACACTCCAGAAAAATAAAATTTTTGACAATGTACGGGTGTGGGGAGAGATTTTTTATATTTCAGAAACGGCTTATGCTAGAAAGTTGAAACTTAATAGATATATGTAGAAGTGCTACTAGAGTAATTAAAGCAAAAGAAAGTTTAGATTTTCATTGGCGTAAAAAAGTGGAGTAAAAAAAGTGTCCGTAAAAAGGGTTTTTTTCACATTTTCACGAATTTCGTTAAATCTTTTAGACATGTCGAGCCATCAAATAAATTTTACTTCTGCGGACTCTTTATACAAGCGCCTAGAAATGCTTTTCAAAATTTTTCAATATCCAATCCCTAAGTGGGTGTTAAGTGGTTATGTCCATATTCACGAATTCCGATATATTTCTTAGGACTAATGAGATATAGAATTCACTTTTACTTCTAAAGGCTTTAAATACAGTCGGGGAAAAAAACGATTTAAGTATTTTTCGATATTAAACCCCCTGGGTGGTATTGTTCAAATTTTGACGAATTCTGAAATTTTTTTAGGTTTAATTAGATCGAATTTGCATTTACTTATATTGAATCTCCTATTGAAAAAATACGTAAATAAATAAAAAAGATCTGCTAAAAGTCTGGGCGCAACTTTATTATGTTATTAGTAGAAGTCCGAAACGCGTTCCGACTGGTGTTTCGGAATCATGAAAGAAATAAAACAATAACATCGACTAAGACTTTGACCACAAACCAAAACAATTTTCGTTAAATAAATCAATAAAAAAATAGAACTGCATGGTCCCAAGACCGATGGACCCAGGACCAGCTGCCCAAAATTTAATCTTTTAAGTTGTTATCGTATATTCAGTTTTTATGCATTTAAAAAAAAAAAATTCTAGAGAATCGGCGGAAATTGTTTCTTTTCGTTTTCTGTACGTACCTGGAAATCGTGGAAAATTAATCAATTCTTGAATAATTTAAATTCCATCCAGAAGATTAATAATAACAATTTTGGCCTTTAAACCTTTTGATCTGATTAATCTATATGAATTTCTAGAAAATAATTTCTCGAGTAGCACACGCAATACAATAGAATAAAGAAAAATTTTTATAGCTACCTAGGTTTTGCTCAGTTCCTACAGGTATCACCCCTTTACTGACAATAATAACGCAGTTGCACTACAACTGTTTAAATAAATCCTTGAGACCACAGGTAAGAATAAAACAGAACACCGACTTCGACGGTGGACTTCGCCGCACAGTCGCTAGAAGACACATGATTGTACGATTGATGCTCACAATGGCCGCTTCAGCGGCGAAATCGTGTTTTCAATCTGATTTCTAATATGTATGGAATTCAACGTTGAAAATTGCAGATCTTCATATTCTCAGTAGGTAAAGTCGCAGTCGAAAGTCGAGGTCGGTGTCCAATTTTATACCGTAATAGTCGGGACTCAAACCCACGACTTCTCAGTTAGTAGACTAGCATAGCAGAACAAAACTTCAATATGATGACCATGATGACTGATCATGCAGTTCGTACAATGCGGGAGATAATGCTTATTAAAAAAAATCTACCAACAGTCTGGGCGCAACTTTATTATTTTATGGGTATAAGTCCGAAACGTGTTTAATGATGAGATACGGTGTTGGGTACTATGCGACTGACAACCTAAAAAATAACGTTCCAAATTGCCTCCTGGTTATTTCTTAGGTTATTTTTATTGCACATTTATTACTATTTAAAGTATGAAGGAAAACAATGAAATATAAGTGAGTTTCAACATAATTGATGCTTTTACCTGGACGTGGTAGGTACTACTGGATGCGGTACTATGCCTTTTTTAATAGGGTGTCTTACAAAATAAAAAGCCTATAAAAGCAAAACTACCTTCATGTTTTTATCAGTTTTTGTTACGTTGCTAAGAGAAGAAGGTGTCAGTAGAATTTAAAAAATTATTTCAAAATGCCTGAGTACTCCAATGAAGAATATGCTGACATGATGTTAATTTATGGAGAGTGTGACCAAAATGCACGAGCCGCGCGAAGGCTTTACCACCAGAGACACCCTCATCGACGGACACCTAGCAGGAGAGTATTTCAAGGCGTTTACAGGAGAATTGGGGAAACTGGCAGCGTTAGAACAAGGAGAGTAAATGCAAATCCTGCGCCTATAATCGCTGTTTAGATTGATGAAAGAATACTGCAAGCAGTGCAAAATGATCCATCGATCAGTATCCGACGCTTGGCATTGCAGTTTAACGTATCTACTTGGAAGGTTTGGAGTATTTTAAAAGTAGAACGCTTCCATGCCTACCATCACACACCAGTACAGGAGCTGCTACCCATTGATTTCCCCAAACGGATGGAGTTTTGCAATTGGCTCCTTGAACGACAAATAGATGACGACAATTTTTTCAACAATATTCTGTGGACGGATGAGTCCCAATTTACCATAGACGGTATCACAAACTTCCACAACCTACATACGTGGGCTGAGAGCAATGCACACACAAGAAGAGCGGCATCATTTCAGCTCAGATTCAGCGTCAATTTATGGGCAGGTGTCATTGGTGACGATTTACTTGGACCTATTAGGCTTCCGCGTACTCTTAATAGCTCCAATTACTTACAGTTTTTATCAAATGATCTACAGGTCTTGTTGGATGATATTCCACTGGTTCGATTGGCTTCCATGTTTTACCAACACGATGGTGCTCCTGCTCATTACGGCCGACAGATCACAGATTGGTTAAATTCCAATTATAGCAATCGCTGGATCGGTAGAAATGGACCGATACACTGGCCTGCAAGATCTCCTGATCTTACTATTATGGATTTCTTTGTATGAGGACGGATGAAGGACCTTGTCTACGCAACGCCAGTAGAAACATTGGAAGATCTAAATATCAGGATCGATGCGGCAGCAATAGAAGTAAGGCAGCAGTTGAGGAATATGAATACCAAGAGAACACTCGCCAAACGAGCTTTAGCGTGCATTCAAAATGAAGGTGGCCATTTTGAACATTTATTATAATAAAAATATTTGAAATAAAAACCATTATTAAATTCTTTCAATTCAAGCAAGTAGCGTAGATCAACATGCACATGCACTGATTTTTGAAATATTTAATTTTTATGCGATATGTATTTTTACCTAGTACTTCCAAAATGTTAATCGTAACTCATACATATGTATGCAGCTTTTTTAGGTAATAATACGGCTCATAAAAAAATAAAATTAAAATGACATTTTTATAATGGGGTTTTCTGAGAAAAACGACATTGATCACTGAATTTTTAGGGTTGACGTCGCAAAAATCTGTGTTTTCGAGTAAATATCTCAAGATTGGGTGCAGTTACAATTTAGACTGTTACATCAAATGAAAGGTAATTCGATTGCCTAAAAAACGAGTTATAACACTTTGTCTTGTGATTATTCGTTTTCAAGATTTAACGTTTTAAGTGAGTGAGGGTACCGGTCAAAAACACTTTTCTTAACCACCCTGTATCTCCACTAATATTGAAAATTGACCCACCCTGTAGAACAATTTTTTTCTCCAAATATATCAAGGAATAACCCCTTACAAGGTGGCATACGGAATGCCAAACACCCTGTATAATCCTAAATTTTTAGCTTTCTATTCATTACGGTTTTCGAGAAATAAAAATCAGAATTTTTTTCCTTTCAATCTTTTTTCCCTACTAGAGGTCTACCGATCCCAACTCCTGTAAAATTTTCAAGATCATATCTGATACGGTTTATGAGATATAAAAATGACATTTGAGAAATTGCTATCCCCCCACTTTCGTGCTCCATCCCCCCCCTCAAAAAATTTACGTTCAGTAGACTCCTCTAGTTATCCCATATACAGAAACTAAATTTTATCTTTCTGGTGTAATTGGTTCGGAAGATATTGTAATCCAAAATTGTTCACCCCCCAACCCCACCACCCCCCTTAAACATTATTGCCCTTGTCTAATCCTCAAGTATCCCTAAAGGCAACCACAAAGTTTCTGTCTTCTGACATCAATCGTTCAGGAGATATGGATTTTAGAATGTTTCAATCCCGGCTTTCAAGAGTTTGGGACTCATTGGTTTCCCCCCACTTCCACACCCCTCAACTCTTATCGATAATTTTTTTGCAAATGAGTCCACTGTCATAGTGCTATATGTATAAGTTCCAAGTTTCAGCCTCCTAGCATAAGTGGTTCCTGAGAGCTGGAAACCAAAATTTTTCCTCTAAAACGCTCCCCCTCATCCCCCTTACACCGCCACCCACCGAAAACAAACCAGTCGTAGGAGTTTACCCAATCTACCCACCATAAAAATTTCAACCTAGTACCTCAACGGGTTTGAGAGCTACGCGCCTTCAAACGATTTTGCGTACGGCAGACAGACGGACATTTTTTTTTTGCTTTTTTGGTGCTTACTAGTCCTAAAACGTGTAAATACAAAATTTGAGGGTAGCAAATTTTTTTTAAATTTCAGGTCGATTGTGATCTTGATTTATTATTAAAAAATAATAAAGTAAAATTAAAATAGAAGGTTAAGAATAGTATCCAGTAGTCTGAATGACCCATATACGACCGCAGAAGACCTTTAGTGTTTCTAAGCTATAAGGTTTTCCTACAGGTATATAGTTAGAGGGGTCAATTTAGTATTTATAGCTAACGGGTATTCCAGGTAATTTAGTAGTCAACTGGATTTTGTCTCGAGGGGGAATATGTTTTAACTGAAAAATTACCTATGATTGATACGACGTAGCTAACACGGAGTGAATTGTTCACTAAAGCTATCTCACAAACTCGTATTTTCAATTCCCTGAACAACTTGCAATTAAAAATTCTAAAATTGAGATTATTATGGAAGCAAAAACAATGTTACTTCTATCAACGTCAAACTTTAATAGAACAACTAAGCAACTTCATGGCTGATATTCAGGATTCACATGAAACTCGAAACAATTCTTCCATCAGATAGATTCGTTTCTATGGATTCGAGGAAATCACTACATCATCCTGGATCGCTTTCATCCTGTCATATACTGTGAAAACTAGAGGTGCAGTAAGGTGCGGACAATAGTTTTCCTTGTGTACCGTACACAAGAAAACAAAAAAAAAACAAGAATAGAATAAACTTTTCTTTTCAGAAAGAACTATGAACCTTCTCAGAATTCAAGATGACTGAAGACGATACGGGAAATTTTGTAAGAAATCCAGTTTAAAGAAAATTCGATTATTTTAAAAATGTTTCACTTCTCTTATTATGTCTATATTAAAAAATCTGCCAATAGTCTGTGCGAAACTTTATTATTTTTCGGGCTAAAGCTCGAGAAGCGGTTAAAGTGGTTGCGCGATAGAATGCTTACGCCACTGCCGCATTTAACACATGAATTACGTAATTGCGTCATACTTCGGGACTACTTTAGGCATTGTACTTTTTCAAAAAACTGACTATGTACCTATTTTCATTGCCAAATACAAATTTTTGTGGTCAACTATTTGATAGCATGCCCTTTCGTCTTACTATAAACATAAACCGAGAAAAAATTCCGTATTTTTTAAGAACGTTTGTCCACCTCTATATACAACAAAAAAATAAATTTCAGTATTTTTACTGTAACGTCTTTCACCCCCAAAAAAATCGTAAATCTCAATTTTCATTTTAATGTAATGTAATCTTTTCGAAAGAAAAAATTCAATTATTTTCCAATTTTGACCTTTTATTATAATCGATTGAAGCTGTCTTCATTACTTTCCTCCTTCGCACTTTATGATGATAAATTTCTCAAATCACAAGGTATAGGTATACAAACTTATAATCTGACTCAATTGACATGAATCTATCTATTGTAGAACAATGACTTTGCACGTGTTCTAAGAAATACTATAGAAATAAAGGTACAAATAAAATAATAAGAAAAACGGTAATTCAATACCGTGGTTACCTGAGAAGTAATTAAAAGTCAAAGAAACAATTTTGCCAGAAAATAACAATTCTCCTCAAAACAAATTTCTTTTGATTTAATTTTTGAGTTTCCCTTTGCGATATTTTCGCGACGTAAACGGTCATCGAAACTTTTTTTTTGGTTTGTCTCTTCATAATTTTGTTTATTATTCATCGTATTCTGGTTACAAGCCTAGCAATTTATTCCCAAAATTAAAGTAATTTAAAATTTCATCGAAGAATAATTTCTCGGATAATTAGGAAGTATTTAGAGAGAATGAAAATGAACTTAAAATTAACAATTGTATAGGTGTTACGTTATAAAACATAATAATAAGCTAAAACCTGCTTTTCTAGAAGAGGACAGAAATTAATTTATGAATATTTAGTTTGAAAGAATTTAATTAAAAACCATTTCTCACTACAGTGTTTTTACGACTGGCACCTTATCAAATAAGTTCAAAAATTGCCATTCAATATCGTGCCTTTCTGCGTATTTTCTCTGAAAAGGTCAACAATATTTCGCCGAATAAAAGGAAAAAATTTGCCAATGGTCTGGGCGAAGCTTTATTATTTTTCGGCTCAAAGTTCGGGAGCGGTCAAAGTCGGTGTATACCATCAGTTGTTTCGAGATTATGAGGTTTCTTGGAAAGTTGATTTTGTTCTTAAAATAAAAATATTTAAAATATAAATTTTTAGCCGATTAAACATTGGAAAAGCCCGTGTAGACTATTCGGATTTCGGTATATTATGAACACTAAAAGCCCATAGAGGTAAAAGCGAAATGTGTTTGTAGGCGATTATGTAAAAAGTCTGTGGAAGTGAAAAGCGATCTAATATCTCATCAAACCTAAGAAATATGTCGAAGCTTTGAAAAGCATACAACCCTCTTACACCCCTTAGGATTGAATATCTAACAATACTGAAATTGACTTTTTGGCGCTCATATAGGAAACCTTAGGGAGAAAAAATTAATTCGATATTTCATCAGATCTAAGCAATATATAGGAATCTGTGAAAACATATGCAACCTCCTTACACCCACTTGGGATTTGAATATCCAAAAATCCTGAAAGGAGTTAATAGATAAATATGAAGGCAGCACGAAAAAGTAAAAACCAATTCAATTTTTTATCGCTTCTAAAAAATATGACGGAATTCGTGAAAACGTATTCAACTCTTTTAGACCCTCTTAGGGGCTGAAAAAGGAAAAAACTTAAAAACAATTTTTTGGCGATTATTACGCAAGCCCGTGAATGTGAAAAGATATTCGATATCTTATCAGACCTGGGGGATATGGCAGAATTCGTAAAAAAGTATACAACCCCTTTAAACCCCCTTAGGGGTAGAATTTAGAAAATTCCTGAAAACGCTTTCTAGGTATTCATATAAAGAAGCCGTAGAATAGAAATGAATTCAATATTAGGGAAGACCTAATAGATATGACGAAAATCGTGAAAATATATTCATTCCTGTTTTGGTGAATGTTTTCACAGTACATGTTGAAATGAAAATACAAGTGTTGACATGTTGAAATGAAAATACAAGTTTTCCAGGTTCAATACTGTTCTATTTTATTTTACGCAAAATAAATAAGAACAGTATTGAACCCGGAAAACTTGTATTTTCATTATATTCATTCCATTATCAATGATAATTTTTTTCACCCCCCTTCCAAAAGCCAATGGATATTTAAAACTTTTTTTATCAAAATTACTTTCCTAGTTTAGTTTATATATACATACCGAGTTTCAACTTTGTAGCATAAGCCGTTCTATAGATAGGAAAAACACCCCCCACTCCCTTACCATACTACCCCTATAAAAAATTATATTTGTTCAACATGCTACTACTATAGCTTTATCTAAATACCAAATTTTAGCTTTATACCATTATAGGTCCTTGAGATATAAAAATCAGAGTGGCGGAGAACAGGATTCTCCGCCACTCTCATCCTCTACACCCACACCACCAAAAAAATTGTTCTCTGTTAGGGGGCCATTAGGCCTACTTCTGGTAAAAATGTTAAGCATCTATCTTACACTGTTCTTGAGATATTAGACGAAATTTTTTAGAAAAATTCTTATCTCCTCCACTTTCATGTCCCACCGCTCCCTAAAAAAATTTTACTTTCAGCAAGCTTTATTTGTCAACTTTTATACACAAACCGAATTTTATTTGTCTTGTGTGATTGGTTCGTAAGATATCGTAATCTAAAGTTTTTCACCCCCACCCCGGACGCCACTGCCCCACTCAAAAATTTGTTTCCGATCTATTCTCCAAGTATACCTACAGATGATATTCATTAAGTTTTAATTTCGTGACATTAACCGTTTAGGAGATATGGATTTTAGAATGTGTCGATCTCGGCTTTCTTGCGTTTCGGACGCATTATTTTTCCCTCCACTCCAACACCCCTTCATCAATATCGGCAATTTTTTTGCAAATGGGTGCGCTATCGAAGCTCTATATAAATTCTAAGTTTCAGCCTCCTAGTGTAAGCGGTTGCTGAGAAATAACACATGAGTTACGTAATTGGGTCATACTCCGGGACGCGGTCAAAGTCGAAGTATAACATCAGTTGTTTCAAGATTAGGAGTTTTTTATAAATTAATTTTATCCTAAGAATATATGTATAAATATGTAATGTACATATGTGGCCGTGCAGATGACTCGAATTTTGGTATAGTGTTAAAACTAAAAGACAATAGAAGAAATAACAAATTTGCTGCCTCATCCAACTTAAGAGATACGTTTAGGTATGACGACTCAAGAGATATAATGAATTTCATCCACTTGGGGGTTGAATGCCCAAAAATCACGAAATTCGGTTTAAGGCCATTGAAATGTCCGTAGAAGTAATAACCAATTACATATCTCATTATAACTAAGGGATGGCAAAAAATGTGAAAACATATGCAAATCCTTTACAGCCCTTAGGGGTTGAATATTAAAAAATCGTGAAATGGGTTTGTATGCGATTATATAAAAAGTCCGTAGAAGTAAAAATCAACCTGATATCTCAGCAAACTCACGAAATATGCCGAAAACTGTGAAAAGTATGCAACACCTTTAGACCTCATTGGGTAGAATATCAAAAACTCCGGAAATTAACTTTTTGGCGATTGTGTAGGAAACATTGGAAAGTAAAAATCAATTTGATATCTCATCAGATCTAAGAAATATGTTGGAATTTGTAGCAATGTATGCAACCCTTTTAGACCACCTTGGCAGACGCGAACGCAGGGGGTTTTGCGGGTTGAACCGCCCCCCCCCCCAAATGATAAATTAAAAAATCAAAACTGAATGTAACTAGTACGCGACGCGTAAATTGTTTTACATGTTAATTACTTGAGCTGAGTTAAGTTGTATCGTAGTTAAATACGAACTTCAACTCAACTCGTAATTCCATGAAAACTAACTCGCCATGGAAATGGAAACGTAGTGATGTGATAGTTACCCTGTAGGAAGTTCGAGGAGAACTCAATGAGGGAGCAAATACGAGTAAGGAGGTATCTAGTAGGTAGTGATAGGAATCAATGGAGCAAAAAAGAAGATTCTTAACAAAATTATGGAGAAAACTGCCACTTCTCTTTTTTCGCTCCAAATGGATGAAAATGGGATTACGAAGAACATTTTTGAGTTTTCATTTTTCCAGGAAAGTTCCTCATATATTGTTTTAAATCACCATTCAGTTTGAGAATTTCCTTCGGGTACTGCCATACAAAAAGTCGTTAAGATAGAACAATATTGACCAATAACACCTTAAGTGGTTACATACGAGTACTTCTGGGTAGTTAAAAAAAAATCGATTTTTCAAAAAGGAGCTCATTGGAAAATACTATCCTTTGAGTGTCTAGCCTAAAAATTTCATAATGAAATTCGCAGTAATGATGTAGTTATAGCGTTTTGTAACCTACCTGGTGAGCAACGACTAACGGTTGGGCGTGGGTATACTATACACGGCCTTTGTCATCCGTTTGACTATGAGCTTTTTTTAATTCCGGGTACTTATGACCTTCTATATAGCAGGGACATGTTTTGAACAGTTGGTGAGGTTCATTCGCGTTCCAGAGCTGAAATTCACAGAACCTTATTTCAGTGTAAACTGTAATCCACACTTTAAACGCTTTTTTCTCGAAACAGCAGTTATTTGCACAGTTGTATTTCGCACAATAATCTTCAGTCTATCGAGCCGTTTTTTCGATATCTTGCATTGTTTTTTTTATCATTATTAATGAACAATTTTGAGGCGAAAAATGTCATTTTTTAATAATAAAGTATTGTGATCGACCTGAAATTTCAAAAAAAATTGCTACCCTTAAATTTTGTATTTTCACGTTTTAGGACTAGAAAGCCCCAAAAAAGCAACACAAAAAAGAGCGTCTGTCCGCCGTATTTTTTCCAGAGACTGCCGTGATCCGAAAAAATTTAATTTTTAAATTCCAGCTCGATAAACACAAGTGTTATGTATCTACTTTCAGGAAAAAAAAATTTTTTTTTTAGATAATAATTGTCGGAGGTACGTCCGGTACCGAAAACGCTCTCAACAAAAACACGACCCAGGAAAACGACTGTAACTTTTTTACCGTTTGAAATTTTCCAACCAAATTTTCACAAAATATAGATAAAATTGCATACTTTAAAAGATAATATATTGGTTGTTCAATTTAATTCAGTTTTATGTACGAAAAAATGCTTAAACATAACCGTAGTTTTAGCCGTCCCAGATGTATGTAACCCCCTAAGCTACGACTATGAAATTTTGTATACCTTGATTTTTCAAACGTTGCAGTTAAATGAATGAATATGAAAGTTCCCACGAGTCCTTTGAGTAGCTGCTATACAAAAATCCTGTAAACAAATTTTTATGAAGAGAATCCCATTATTGCTTTGTGTAGCTGCCGTACCAATATCCTGTAAAAATGTCTGCACTCAAATTATGGAATTCACTATAACTCAAGAAATCGTTCAGCCACGAATTCGGAATTTTATATTATACAAATTAGTTTTGATTAGTTTTAGTAGGTTCCATACAAAAACTTCAAGGTTATTTTCCGATAGCTTTTGAATGCTTCAAACTAGGAATTTGAAATTTTAATTTTTAAATGGTTACTGGTAAAAGGACAAGTATGCTAGAAATCGAGCGAGTCTTTCCCGCACCTTCCATGGGAAAACCCTTCAAAATAGAAAATTTTACTTTCAGTAACTAACCTAGTTATAGATATGAAATTGAACACTGATGATATTGTCTTTTAGTTTCGAGTAGCAACCAAATGAGATTCCTTAATAAAGGATAACGCACTTTATCCTCAACTACAATATAAATCAGAGTTCAGTATTTCATCTACAGTATCTTACGATTGGCTTGCAACCGATCGTGACCGCAGTATGTTTTTAAACAATTACCTTGCACTTAGATTGCAGATCAGATTGCAACGAAAAAATGGAGGAGAAAAGAAGAGCAAAGTGGGGTGTTCTAGCCTTTCTAAAGAAGTATGAGAGACTTTGTTTTACTTTCGCTTACATCAATTTTAAAATTATTCCTTGGGAGTTACAATGGAGATCTGATTTCAGAGGACATGCTCCTGAGGTATCCGAATTCTCTGAAGAGTACTCCAGGATTTACTAGTTGGGCGAGTACTCCAGAATTAATCCCATGAGAGACCTCGTTTTAAGCTCCACTAGAAGTATTTTTCAATTATTTCTTAAGAGGTACAATGGAGATCTGATTTTCTGGCTTTTGCAAAAAGAAGGTCAAATGGAGGAGAAAACTAGCTATCCAACCGTCCAAAAAGAATACTCCGGGATTAATCATGGGATGATCCCATTTCCTATATTATTGACTTAAGTGTTCTGAATTACAAAATGTTTTAAAAAAGAATACTTAAAATACTTAATTTTTAACGAAAAAATATTTTTATAATAAGTATTCTACATAACCATATACTTTTTCTGTAAACCCCCTCGGAAATAATTTTCAGCGTTCGCGCCTGCACCTTTGGGCTGGATATCAGAAAATCGTAAAATTGGTTTGTAGGCAATTATATACAAGTCCTCGTGAAACCTAAGAGATATGACGAAAATTCGAAACGTATAACCCACATTGGGGGTTAAATATCCAAAAATCCTGAAAGGAGCTTTTAGATAAATATAAAGAGCAAGTAAAAACCAATTCTATCACTCCTATGAGATGTGACGGAATTTGTGGAAACGTTCACAAATTTTTTATATCCTCTAAGGGGTTGAAAAGGGAAAAAATGTTGAAAACGAGTATTAGGCGATTATTAAACAAGCTCGTGGAAGTAAAAAGCTATTCGATATCTAATCAGACCTGAGGGATATGTCTGAATTCGTGAAAATTTATACAACCCCTTTACACCCCCTTAGGGGTCGAATTTCAAAAAATCATGAAAACACTTTCTAGGCATGTATGTGAAGAATTGGTAGAATAAAAATTAATTCAATATTTAAGAAGACTTAAGAGATATGACGAGAGTATATGCATCCCATTTTCACTGACAATTTTTTTGCCCCCTTCCAAACGCCAATGGTTGTTGAAATTTTTTTTTTATCTAAATTACTTTCCTAGTTTATTTACATATACATACCGAGTTTCAACTTTCTAGCATAAGCTGTTCTATAGATTGGAAAAACACCATCACTCTCGCATCGCACTACCCCTATAAAAAGTTATATTTTTACAAAATGCCACTACAATGGCACTATCTACCAAGTTGCCATCATTATAGGTTCTCGAGAAATAAAAATCGGAACTTGTTCTGTTTCACCCTCCTCCCCTACTTCCCACCACACAAAAAAATTTCTTCCTATTTTATTTTCAGCAAATTTCATTCGTGAACCTTTATACACAAACCGAATTTTATTTTTCTAGTGCAATTGGTTCGTGAGATATCGTAGTCTAAACTTTTTCACCCCCCAACCCCGCACACTACTGCCTCACTCAAAACTTTGTTTCCGGTCAATTCACCTAGTATACCTACAAATGGTCATAAAGTTTTAATTTTGTGACATTAATCGTTTCGGGGATATGGATTTTAGAACGTCTCGATCTCGGCTTTCGAGCGTTTCGAACGCATTGTTTTCCCCCCACTACAACACCCCATCAAACATATCGAAAATTTTTTTGGAAATGGGTCAACTATCAAAGCTCTACATAAATTCCAAGTTTCAGCCTCACAGTATAAGCGGTTGTTGAGATCTAGAAACCAAAATTTTCCGTCTAAAACGTTACCTTACCTACCCGCTTATAACCCCCATCACTCAAAAAGTGGTCACTTTAAGGGGTCTACCCAGCCTATTCATAAAAAAATTTAAATTTAATAGCTCAAAGGGTTAGGGACCTACGGTCCTTCAAATGATTTGACGTACGGCGGACAGACGGACTGAAATTTTGTTTGCTTTTTCAGTGTCCACTGGTCATGAAAAAAAAATTTCAGGGTAACAAATTTTTTTTTAAATCGATCACAATACTGTACTATTGAAATAAAAAAGTAATTATATTGTAATATTGTAACTGCCAAATGGAAAAAAACCCCCGGAAAATAATAAAACTTAAATAAAGCACCTCGGAAATATATAAAATATGCCTAAGTGAGTTGCTAAATGTCGACAACGGGCAAAAATGAACATAAAAACATTTCATAGGATGAGGGCAGGAATAAGTGCTTTTTCGGCATTGCTTCAAGCAACCTTTAGGCGCTAGAATGCTTCCTGGCGATAGGCGAAATAAATGAATTTTACTAAATAAGAACGACGTCGGAAGCTATTTGACTTGCAAATAATATTTCACTCGAGGCACACTTCGTCGAACACTTTCTTTTTCGCCAGTTTTCAATTTGAACTTGGTGAAAAAAAATAAACGGAAATATGCAAATTAAATTGAGATTTCATTTGATAGACACTTACGGCGGGAAAATTTTGAAGAATCTCTTACAGAGAAGAAAAAACGTCTAAGATTTAAAACAATAAAAGATGTCTTGATTTCTGTATTTATTTGGATAAACTGATTTTCAATTGAATATAATTTTAATCCGTCTAGACGAAAAAGCATTATCAAAGTAATGTAAAGGTTACTCGTTATTTGATGTTGCATTCCCGTTAGTACCAACCCATGAATTGATTTTATCGCTCTAGGTAAATTTTCGTGGTAGCTGTTGCAGGATCTTAATGGGATATTAATCTCACAAGTAAATAACGTGTACTGACTGAAAAAACATATTCCAGCTAGGTCAAGGTAATTTGTAAAGGTACTTAATAAATTGAGAAATCATTCCTCGATTTGACTGGAAATAAAAGATAAAAGCTAAAATTTAAGACTGGGATGTGGGCTGTTTTTTCAATAGAGTTTCTAAAGGGTCTTTCAATAAGGACGTTCAATTTTTAAATGTAAATAAAACAAGTTGTGTGTGAGATATCCACCCAATTCTTTTTTATTTGTAAGAATATTTTATGATATTAAGTATGGAATATAACGTCGTTAAATTTCCGCCGCGGCTTTGCTTGGTGACACGTATTGGGGAGGTCCAATTTTCTTTGACTTTGTCACATAAATCTGGCTGAATTTGCTGAATGGCAATGGTTATGTAGACTTTGGAGGCATCAATTGTTTGCTGTTTGTACGCAAAGACCTGCAATTTAAGATAGCCCCAAAGTAGGAAGTCTAAAGTCGTTAAATCGCACAATCTCGGTGGCCAATTCACGTTGGCGCCGCGAGAGATAGCTATACGATATCCATACGATAACGCGAAACATTTTCGAACGGAGCACTAGTTTTGAAAAAAAAATTTATGATTTGCACACGTTGTTCAACGGTTCCACGGTGATTTGCCATTCGCTACTGAACAATTCACAATAAATTCGACTTATGTTGCTTTAACAACATGGCCGCTATAACCTAACAAATTTCGAGCGTTCCTATTGAAACACCCTATAGCAAAAAACCGCTTGCGGTTTATTTTCGTCAGGCTGCATTTCCACTTAATTTTGAAATGATTTAAATGAATTAATCCTTACAGGATAGAAAACAATGTTACATTTATTTAGTTAATTTAAACACGAATTTTACTCTATTATTTTTTAATAAAATCAAATTTCAAACAAAAAATTTGTAATTTCAAGCATTACGACCCAAGGAAAATTTGGGGCAGTGGTAGAAGGACTGGGTTTGGTGGGAGGATTGAAAAGAAAATGTGCTGCTTTTTCTTCTGAAGAGCTGCTAAAACTAGACAGCTGAACCTTGGTATTTTCATAGGGTTATAGCAGTTGAACGTTTAAAAATAGAAATCATTTTTGATATGGGTACCATGGTACAAAAGTGGGTATGTTTTTCTACCCCACGAACAAAAAATAATAACTTAAGAGCATGTACTTAAAGGGTGTATTGTGAACCACGCTTAAACATCAAATAATTTTTGACATCTGTTTTGACATTTTGATAGTTCAGTCTTTGGAAAATTTTTCGTAAGGTGCATCATGAATAGATTATCAATCAATCGCAGAACGTGTAAAAAAATATGCAAACAGTCTGGGCGCAACATTATTATTTTTTGGGTAGAAGTTCGGAACGAGTTTAATTCTGAGATGCGGTGTAGGTTATTATGTGACTAAAAACCTACAAAAAGTTCGGGAAGAGGTTAGAATGGGGTCGCGCTAGAATACTTACACCGCTGCCACATATAACATATGAATTACATAATTGGGTCATACTCCGGGACGAGGTCTGGTCCTAGTATAATATCAATTTATACGCCATTAGAAGGTTTTTCGTGATTTGGTTTTGGGCTATTGCATGAAATCGGAAATGCGTTTGTAGGCGATTATATAAAAAGTCTGTGGAAGTGCAAACCAATCTAATATCTCATCAATCCTGAGAAATATGTCCTATTGGATTTGAATAACAAACATCCTGAAATCAACTTTTTGAAGATTATGAAGGAAGCCTTAGGAAGTATTATTATTATTATTATTTATTAATAAAAAGTAGATAAATATACATAATTATTTTATAGCATTAGCTATCCTTAGGAAGTAAAAATGAATTCGATATCTCATTAGAACTAAGAAATATGTAAGAATTTGTGGAAGCATATGCAACCCTTTTGCACCCATTTTGGGGTTCAATATCCAAAAATCCTGAAATGAGTTTTTAGATATATATAAAGAAAGCCTGAGGAAATAAAAATCATTCCGATGTCTTATCACTCCTAACAGATATGACGGAATTCATGAAAACGGGTTCAACCCGTTTTTACACTTTTAGGGGTTGAAAAAGAAAAAAACTTGAAAACAAGTTTTAGGTGATTATTAAATAGGCTCGTGGAAGTGAAAAAATATTCGATATCTAATCAGACCTGAGGGATACGGCTGAATTCGTGAAAATGTATACATCCCCTTTACACCACCTTGGGGTTGAATTTCAAAAAATCCTGAAAACACTTTCTAGGTATTTATATGAAGAACCCGTACAAAAAAAATTAATTCAATATTTCGAAAGACCTAATAGATATGACGAAAACCGTAAAAATATATGCATTCCATTTTCACTGAACATTTTTTTTGCCCCCCCTCCGAACGCCAATGGATATTTGAATTTTTTTTAATCAGAATTACTTTTCTGGTTGATTTACAAATACGTACCAAATTTCAACTTTCTAGCATAAGCCGTTCTATAGTTAGGAAAAACACCCCCCACCCCCGTACCATACTACCCCTATAAAAAATTATATTTTACCAACATGCTACTACTATAGCTCTATCTAAATACTAAGTTTCAGCTATATGTCATTATAGGTTCTCGAGATATAAACATCGGAACTTTTTACTTTTCACCTTCTCCCACCCTCACCCTCTACACCTTCATCCCTTTTTTCTGCTAGGGGTCTACTAGGCCTACTTCTCCCCCTTAAAATTTTACTTTTAGCAAACTTTATTTGCCAACTTTTATACAAAAACCAAATTTTATTTCTTTAGTGTAATTGGTTCGTGAGATATCGTAATCTAAAGTTTTTCACCCCCCACCTCCGTACGTCACTGCCCCCTCTAAAAAATTTGTTTCCGATCTATTCTCCTAGTATGCCCACAGATGTTCGTTAAGTTTTAATTTCGTGACATTAACCGATTAGGAGATATGGATTTTAGAATGTATCGATCTCGGCTTTCGAGCGTTTCGGACGCATTATTATTCCCCCCACTCCCACACCCCTTTACCGATATCATCATTTTTTTTTGTAAATGGGTCCACTATCGATGTTCTATATAAATTCCAACTTTCAGCCTCCTAGCCTAAGCGGTTGCTGAGATCTAGAAACCAAAATTTTTCGTCTAAAACGCTCTACCACATCAGACCTTAGAAATATGGCGAAATTTGTGACAACGTACGCAACACCGTCACATCACCTCGGTGGGTGAATTTTAAGAAATCGTGAAATCAGTTCTTAGGCGATTACATAAAAACCAATTTTACATTTCATCAGACCTATAAGATACCGAAAATTGTGTAATCGTATGTAGCCGCACTTACACCCACATGGGTTTGAATATCCAAAAATCCTGAAATTAATTTTTAGGCCATAATATAGGTAGTCCGTAGAACCCAATTTAATAGCTGATCTAAGAGATGTTACGGAATTGTTGAGAATACCTTCTCAGGGACTTAAAAGTAAAAAAATCTGAACACGTTTCTTTGGCGATTAAATAAAATTTTCGTGGAAGTAAAAACGTTTTTAATATCTAATCAAACGTAAGCTTTACATCCCCTTAGGCATTTATCTAGTATTATCAAGTATAATTAAAGTATAATTAATTAATTAGTTAGTACCATTTTATAATTTGTAATGTAGAGAACAGATAACTTAATATCTTAACAACTATATTAAAACTAGTTAGCATAGCAAAGGCATCTACGAGTAATTTAGTGAAGTAAATTCAAGGAAAAATGTAATTAATTTAATATTTTAGAAGACCTAGAGATATGATGAAATTCATAAAAATATATACAACCCATTTTCATTGACAATTTTTTCCCCACTTCCATACGCCAATAAAAATATGAATTTTTATTTTACTGTAAATGCTCTTCTACTACATCTACATATATCCACTAAGTTTCAAGATTCTTACATACGCCGTTCCAGAGATAGAAAAGGCACCTATATAGATAAGTTCTGAAGTTCAACTTCCTATCGTATTAGTTCCTGAGATATTAAAGACAACATTATCGTCTAAGACTCTCCCCACACCCGCTCCAAATAAAGGGTCCAGCTAGTCTATCCAATAAATTTTTTTAACTGAATAACTTAAAGAGTTTGTGAGCTACGAGTCTTTAATTGATTTCGCCATTTTTGGGTAGCACATTTTTTTGTTAAATCAATCACAATAATTTATTATATTAAAATGATAAAGTAAAAGTTGATCGATTTTGATGGGCTGAAAATGTATTTGACCAAGCTGCGGCTAGAAAAACTTGAGGAAAAACTGGCTTTTAGGAATGTCGTTAGATCTGTTAGTTGATGAGTGTACGTGGTATATCAGAAAATATAATATATATAATAAATTTTATTTATTCAGGCCAATCCGTTTATTATTCATCAAAAAACCCGCGGCTGAACTGAATTCATCTCTTTCAATAAACATACTAGTGGATTATAAAAAATGTCTATTTCATTCATCTTACTGAAAATTTTCAATCTACTACAAAACTTTGAAATCTATTATGCTTTTTGGTGCAGATCTGCTTCTAAAATTTCCGAAAAGGGAACAACGTTGCATTGCGTGCTCATGCCGGTCGTTCATCGGAAAACATTGCTACAGTTCGTGAGAGCGTGGCAGAAAGCCCAAACACCACACAGGAATTGCACTAGTCCTCGGCCACTTTGCATCGGATTTTGTCGAAAGATTTGTCCCTGCACGCCTACAAAATTCAGACGCAAGAACTGAAGCCTACTAACCATTTGAAGCGCCTTACGTTCGCCAGTTGGATGCATGAACAAAACCGAAGTCAATTGACCACCGAGATCGTGCGATTTGACTCCGTTGGACTTCTTTCTTTGGGGTTATCTCAAAAGCAAGGTTTACGCCAATAAACCCACCACCATTCAACAACTGAAGGGCGAGATAACAAACCATATTGGTCTAATTGAGAAGCAATTATGCCGTGATGTCATCAAAAATTTGGACAAACTGGTCGAGATGTGCCGTAGGAGCCGTGGCGAGCATTTGAGTGATATTCTTTTCCATACTTAATTGCCATGGACAAAATAACATTTTTTAATAAAAATTTCATTAACCTCATCATCTGCTTGTTTTTAACTTTGATTTAACTTCAGAACGAGTTACTGTAACACCCTTTATACTTACTACAAATGTAATTTAAGCCAAAAACATTCCTATTTGCATTGGTCTACGTAGGTGGTACAAAAAAATGGTGGCCGAAAAGGAGGGCCTTACATTTTTACGAATTTTGTCATCATAGGTCCTCTGAGATTTTTTGTTTTCATGATTTTTTAATTTTCAACTTAAAAGGGTACATGTTTTGACAAGTATTCATTTTGACAAAGTTCTGAGATACATTTTTGATGTAATGGGATATCGATATCAGTTTTTATTTTCACAGACTTTTTATGTAATCAAAAAAAAATTAAGATTTTTTGTTGATTCAACCCCTCACAGTGTTGTATTTGAATTTCTGTATATCTCTTAGGTTTAACGAGATATCGTATTAAGTTTTACATTCAAGTGCTTTTTGCCTAAAAACTAATTTCAGAATTTCCCTCTCGAATGTTTAAATAGATATCGAATTGATTTTTATTTCCATGATTTCTTATATGATCCAAAATTGTAAAAGGTTAGTTAATGGTGTTCGCAACGTCAACACTTCTGTCGCACATGAACCGCTTCCCGATTTTTGTCACAGACTGTTGGCAGAATTTTTATTTTATATCGAAAAGTAGAAAAATTAAAAATTAATCTACCTAATGGAAGTAGTCGGAATAATAAGACCTGTTCTAATTTAGTGTGCTAAATTGAACTTAGCTTTGAATTTCCAGATATTTACTCCGGTAACCTCTTTTACTAATATTTGGCTACGCCAAAAAATAGAAAATTCAATAGTTGCATTTTGTTCAGGTCGATCACAATGACCCATTATTTGACAATAAAGTGAAATGATTGTTTTTATTCGAAGAATAGGTTTGTTTAGCAAATAAAAAATGTTTTTAGTCTGTTATCTCGTTGACTTCGACAGATATTGCAAAAGTAGTCAAGCTTAAGCCAAGACGCTTTTCAAAATGTCCTCCTATACCTGACGTGACAAACTCTTATAATTGAACGTAGGCGAAGCTGACTATCAGATTAGGTTGAATTTATTTAAAATTTATATTTAAAGAACATATCTGATTACTTCACATTGAAAAAAATATATATTTCACGTAGACTTTTATTCCCGTAAATCTATTCAAAGAATTCCTAATTCGCTCACAACTTAACCACTGTTCGGTTCCTTATCAAAATCGAAAATCGCATTAAATTTTATCGGAAAAAATTGTCATCCGAACATCAATTTCAGAAAGCCCACATGGACATTGATCATTTTAATAACGATATGAGAATTATGTTGCCATGGTTTCGCTGGAATCATTGCAGTATCCTACGTCCTACGGTGCCTATCTTTTCTACGCATCTTATGAAACTTTTCTGCAAAAGAAAGATTACCATCGCATGCGCTTTGAATGATTTCGAATAAAAGTTGGAATCAATTTCCTTTCTCTACACAAGAAAACGTGAGATATGTAAAGCCTTAGCGGAAACTACAGTTTCATATTAAACACGTTTTCCAATATTTTCGCAAAATGCAATAGTCAGAAGTAATAGGATTGTCGCTTAAGTCAAGTCAATCAATCAAAGGATGTCCCGCATAATAGGTACCGACATAATATGGTATTGGTACGCGTACCATAGGTAAATCATTTTTCTCGTTCAACTAGGAACTTAATCCGATTGATCACATATTTCTAAAATTTGATTGAAGTCTTCCTTTTTCCTTTCTTTCTTTTTCCTGAAAACGCTTTCCAGGTATTTATGTAAAGAACTCGTAGAATGAAAATTAATCCAATATGTCAGAAGACCTAAGAGATATGACGAAAATCATGAAAATTTATGCATGACATTTTCACTGATCTTTTTTTTGCCCTCTGTCCGACCACCGATAGATATTTGAAATTTTATTTTATCTAAATTACTTTTCTAGTCGATTTACATATATGTACATACCGATTTTCAACTTTCTAGCATAAGCTATTCCATAGATAGGAAAAACCCCCCCATCCTCGTAATCCCCGTACCATACAACTCCTATAAACAATTATATTTTTCTAACTTGCCGCTACTATAGATCTATCTAAATGCCAAGTTTCAACTATCAATCAATATGGGTTCTTGAGATACAAAAATTGGAACTTGTTCTTTTTCACCCTCCCCATCATCACCCTCTACAGCCGCACCCCAAAAACTTCTTTTTCTCTGCTAGAGGTCTATTAAGCCTACTTCCACAAAAAATTCTAAGCATTTATCTTATACTGTTCTTGAGATATGAGACGTGATTTTTTAGAAAAATTCTTAACTACCCCACTTCCATGCTCCACCACCCCCTTAAAAATTTTATTTTCAGCAAACTTCACTTGTTTATAACACATGGAAAGATTCTCGAAAACTCAGTAACATTTAAATACCACGACTTTAAACCCATAGGTGAGCAATGTTCAGTCGGCGTCAGTTCCATCTACTAATTTCAGATAATCCCAAATTTCGGGACTTTTAATTTTCTCCATCCTACCAAACGGTAGAATGCTCAAGGAGGCAGTAGACCATGAAAATTATACGCATAACATGATTCGATGACAACCAAAGTGTCCTTTGCTCCAAAACTGTGGTGGTTGTCACAAGGACTCAGGACTAGGATAGCAAAAATACAGTAGGATAGACATTGCATTGTTTGCGGTTAAATAGAAGCACATCAAAGCTTTCCGATAATCCTGATCTGACGGTGGAAAATCCTTGATGGTTGAAAATCGAAACGTTTGAAAGGAGCATGTAGGACTACGAATTTCGGTACCGATTTACCTCAGTATTTGAAAGAGCACGTTTCAGATGTATAAAGCATTATGTGAAGTACTGAACGGAGCACCTACATACATATATTATCCTGGATATAAGAATAGTTGAAAAACAAAATAGCAGTTTGTGAAAAAAGGCGTTCAATGCTTTTCGGTCGCAGGTACTAGTTGTAATGACCGTTAGCCTCACCTGACATTCTTAAGCATTGCATATTGCACTATTTTATAGAACTGTGCAACATTTCCACATTGTTTTCCATTTAATTACTTAAGTAACTTCGCCCTAATTTAATTAGATGAAGTTAGTGTTTGAACAACTTTCAGAAATTCCTATCTTAAACGCTTCCTTACAAGTAGCTTCTGTACAAGAATAATTAAAATATCATTTAAATTATCTGGATACATAGTTGCAACCGGAACAACCAGACAATTCCAAACATTGTTACTCGCCACTAGTTCAGCTAGGAAATTGTTCCTGCTTCATATCTCACAGGAGTTTCATTACCATCTACTAGAAAATGCAGGGCTCTATATCCTTCCGTCATAGTATTACAGCATACCGTGTACACTTGAACTTCTGTCGTAGGTACATCCTTTAAATGTGCAATCAAAGTTAAGTCCTTATAATTTCACTGAAATTTTACATGGCTTCATCGAAACACGAAAACTTTTAATTAGACGCATTTTTTGTTTTCAACATTTTTCGCAAATAGTCAACCTTGAGAACATAAAGTTAACGATAAATTTTAGAAAATTGTGTTCAACGTAAACTGACCGTACAAATGTATTAACAAATTTTGTGATTGAAGTGACCGAAACTTGTATTTAATTGTTTCAGTTTTGGTGTAAAGTTTTCTTAAAAATCTAACTATGCTCCACTCAAATTTTAATTAGAACTTTATGTGAAAGGAACGGGGAAAAAAACTTTTCAGCATTTTTAATACCACTTTTAGTGATAATTAAAAGACAATGAAATTTATGTAAAGCAAATTAAATGACTATACGAGCCTTAAGCACTTCGTTTATTTATGGCGATTTTAGAACATTTTATTTAGTTAGTTTTAGAACATTTTATTACATGTAATTTTTTCATAGAATTTAATGAATGAGATCATTAATTTTTTTTTTAAATCATTAATTTTTTTATTAACTATGCTCTAGCCTATTTCACGGTCGTGTTTTCCGTTTTCCCCAAGATAACACACTCCGAACATCATCCGGAACTTATCTCATTGTGGTATTTAAATGGGGTGTACGGAAATACATAATTTCAAATTCATAGAAAAACTCCTAGATCTTAATACTGAAGAAAAAGTTTATATAGAAATATAACCGCTTTCGGTGTGGGAAACCCTGAATCATTGAGTACCGCGTATCATTCTCGAGCATCGAATATTGTTCCACTATCAGGTAGGTACCCATAGGCAGGTGATTGAAATTTTGATCAAAAGTTTTCTAGAGAGTTACTCTTTCATCAATAACTCGTTTTATATTTCATAAAAAACACTGCTCAACGCAGGCTTCGTGATAACATCAAATCATTCTACATTTTACTTTATTTGCTGTTAATAATAATACAATACTTCATTATTAAAAAACAATCGAACTGAAATTTAAAAAAATTGTAGTACCTAGCTTGAAATTTTATGGCATATTTTCATGTTTTAGGACTAGTAAACCTCAAAAAATTAACAAAAATGTCCGTCTGTGCGTGGAAGAAAACTTTGGATTGCAATACCTTCTGAATTAATTGAACCACAAAGATAAAATTTGGTTTGTGTACAGGATGCGCCATCTTTTATATCAGTATGTAAACATTGAATAACTTTGACATTTTTCAACAGATTGACTTGATTAGACAAGTTTTGGAAACGTCAATTCAGTGAAATTTTAACCATGGATCGCTTCACACCGAAACAATGCGCCGAAATAGTGACGCTGTACATTGAGAATAGTCGTTGCGTTGTGTTAACTCAACGTGTATATCATCCAAAATATCGTGGCCAACAGGAACCGTCTGACAACACTATTCGTCGTTTGGTGTCGAATTTTTTTGAGCACGGGACAGTAGGAGATCGTCCACATGCCGTTCATCGACGACCAAGACGTTCCAATGAACTGGTTGAAGTTGAAGCGGTCAGAGAGAGCGTTGCCGAGAACCCAGAAATCTCGTATCGTCACCGCGCTCAGCATTTTGGCGTCAGTGGAACCACTTTGCGGCGCATTTTGAAGGATGATTTGCATTTGTTTCCGTATAAAGTGCAATTAACACAAAGAATATTGCCGACAGACCGTCCACGTCGCATGGAATACGGCCAAACAGTCACTCGAATGGTTGACACTGAACCTGATTTTTGGAAGCAAATTTTGATGACGGTCGAGGCCCATTTCACACTCTTTGGCAGCGTTAATAAGCGAAATTGCCGCATTTGGGGAACGGAGAATCCACAGGAGATCCATGAAACGCCATTGCATGATCAAAAAGTGACTGTTTGTGCCGGCGTTTGCGCCAAAACCATCATTGGGCCATTTTTTCCGACAATACGAAACGGTGGATGTTAGCTCATTATGTCTGCCCGCAAATGCGTGAAAAAGGTCTGGATGGTTACTGGTTTCAACAAAACGGTGCGCCATGCCACACTGCAAATGAAACAATTCAGTTTCTGCAACGAAAATTCCTTGGACTTCTGATGTCGAAGAGAGGCGACATTGACTGGCCACCGAGATCTCCAGATTTGACTCCTCCGTACTTCTTTTTATGGGGTTATTTGAGCCTCAGACCATTGACGAGCTCAAAGCAAACATTCGTGCCGAAATCATCGCTATACCGCCCGAGATGCTCGAAAAAGTAATAGAAAACGTAGCAAAAAGGGCACGTTTTGCTGTGGCCAATAGAGGCAGCCACTTGATTGATGTTGTATTCAAAAATTAATCCAAATAAATTCTAAAAGACCAAATTGAATAAAAATACCTCACATATAAAAATCAGTTGTTTTTTTTTCAAAGTTATTCAATGTTTACATACCGATATAAAAGATGGCGCACCCTGTATATGGAATTTAAAGTGGAGTGTATATGATGTAAAAAATTTTATGGAGAGGTGAGCATAGTAATTTTTCAAAAAATGGTCTTTCAAATTTTACAGAAATTAGGCTTTATAAACCCCTGGTAGAGGGGTTGTGCGTGGGGGTGTAGGGGATGATGCTGGGAGGGGGTGGGGTGTTTATTTCTCGACAACCGCAAGGAATAGAAAGCTATAGATGCATCCTAGAAAAATGGGTTACTTTGCAACTGATAACCTAAAGACTAAAAGTTTTAAGTCAGTTTTAAGTTCCTATTAATAGGTTTTTAAAAAAAAAAATTCCTAAATGAAGTATTACTTTAATTAATAACATAATTTGTCAACAAATAGAAATAATACACTATAGTTGTAAAGACTATAATTTTTTTTCCCGTCTGATCTCTACAAAAATTGTATAAACTGTAAATATCTTATGGAATAATTATTGTAATAAATAAATAAATAAGTAATAATAATAATAAAGACTAATGAGGAGGCTATTTGAAACCTTATTTTTATAGGTTATCATTTGCATAGTAACATACACCACATCTCAGCATAAAACGCGTTCCGGACTTCTAACCAAAAAATAATAAAGTTGCACCGAAACTGTTTTCTTTTTGTTTTTTTTTCAATAGTTCAGATAGTCCGATAGTCCGGCCAATTCCGGCAAGTCTCTGTAATCAGCCGATACTCGGTATCTCGAGTCCAATAATCCGCCGTTTATAATGAAAACAGCTACACATCTACTGTATCTAAATCTATAAATCAATAAAGTGGTCTTATAAAATTTCATTTTTCTGTTATCACACGTATACATTGTAATCCGCCGCTTCCACTAATTCGTCAGTTGTTTCCTTTCCATATTGTCGGACTAGACTTTTACTCTATTATAAAAACGAAAACTAACATCATTTTTTTTATAAAAATTTAATCAGTATATGTACTGATACTTACGTACATACCATATATGAAAGCATTAATCAGTGTTAATTGATAAAAAAGGTTACCTTATCATACAAACTAAAAACCAAGTATGTAAATTAAAATTTAAATTAAAATTACCCACAAAAATTAAAGTAATTGTTTCAAGTGTTTTTGTCTTCGATTTTATAAAGAAATGAAGTCTGGGTTAAGGTCAGATCGTCTAAATAGTTGGTACAACTAATTATTTATTTTTAATCAGTACGCTGTTTTGCTTTGTTTCTAAAGTGTAATAAGCCCCATCATTTCTGCTAAAACCACTACATTGCCCTTTTTATACTCCAGATGAAAGCCCTTTTCATTCCCTAGATGAAATCTGAGAGTACCTATTAGGGGAGGCGCACCAAATACTGGATACTTTTTGAAAATTTAAAAAAACAATGGAATTATATTCAAAAGTTTTATTCAATACATTAATAAAGATCAATAATTTTATAAGTTTTGAAATAAAAACAAAAAAAAATTATAGATTTTCTTCAATTCCCCATTATTATTTTTTTTCTAAATGATCTCAAAAATAATAATATAAACTTGTGTTGCCCAATACTGGATATCCAATATTTGGGACACGTATCTACGAGTACTAGAGTAGTCCCAGAAGTACCCGACCTAACAAAGAAGACACAATAATTTCCGAAAAAATATCTTTATTTCTGAACATAGTCTCCTTTTCGATTGATACACATTTCCCAGCGATGTTGCATTTATTCGATACCCTCTTTATTGTGAGAACTGTCGAGTTCCTCAAAATAATCGGCAACCGCAGACTCCACCTATTCACTGTTCGCAAATTTTTTACCACCGAGCCATTATTTTAAGTTTGAAAAGAGAAAATATTCTGAGGGTGTTAGGCGAATAGGGTGAACTTTAACTCACATTAATTTTGACCATCGCGAAAACGGATATGTTAACAAGTGCCTTGTCTTGATGAAACAACACTTTCTTTTTCGTCAAATGCGGCGTTTTTCCTTGATTTCATCACTCAAACACTGCAATAAGTTCGCATAATACTGGTTGTTAATTGTTCTACTCTTTTAAAGATAATCAATGAAAATTATCACTCAAGCATCTCAAAAACTGACGCCATGGCCTTGCATGCGGATGGGACTGCCTTCGACTTCTTTGAAGCTGATTCTCCCCTGTTAGCTCATTGTTTTGACTGTTTCTTCGTCTTAGGTGTGAAGTTATGGACACATGTTTCATCCATGGTTATGAATCAATGAAGAACTCCGCTTTATTGCTGTGAAACATCGCCAAACACTCGAAACATACTGAAGACGCTGTTTTGTTCCATTGTGAGCAAACGCGGCAGCCATCTTCCCCACAGCTCTCTCATGTCCAAATTTCCAGTAAATATGCGATGTACAGCACATTTTGAAAAGCCTACCTACCTTACATGTCTGCTAGCTACTACTGCTAGGATAGTACCCTAATACTGGATATCCAGAATTGGGAACAGTTCAGTATACAGTATTGAGGCATATAGGAAATTTACCCTAACATATTTACACAAATTTCACTATTTCTTGTAATTGATAAAAAAATGTTAAAAGCATGTTTCGGAGTATGTAGTTAAGCAACACGTTAAACCAAAATAATATGCATTAATACATATCGTATTTAAGAGCAGTTTGAAGGGAGCTAATTTAAAAACTTGTTTCGCGCAAGAACGCTTCGCGATTTTTCAGAAACAACTGACAGTAAATATGGAATTTTTGGCATCACATAAGTGACTAACTTCTTTTGATATTTCAGTTCCCGCCACTAAATTTAGAGGGCAGTATTTAGAGCCCATTTTAACAGGGTATCCAGTATTGCGCACCTATCCAATATTTGGTGCTTCTCCCCTATAAGTTTTAAAAGACTGATTTTAACTAGTTTTAAAATTTGGTCCTGCTGGTATATTTTGTTGTTAACTTGTTTTAAATGTTAATCAATTTCCCGTTCCGTTTATAGAGAAAAGTGGCGTGTTAATTTAGATTCTACCTCTAACTTTCTAAAGTGTAATACTGATGAATGCGTGTTTTATGTACTTTTCTGCACTTTTTGAAACTACCCCAGAACAGATAAATTTATTCACTTGTTTCGATTATAATGTTTTCACAATTTATGCTTTTTTGTAGATACCAGCCTTAACTTTTCCAACTACGTACATAAATAATTCAGTTTATTGCAGTTATGAAAGTATGTATTAAATTAGTAACAGGAAATTTTGAGGAAGAGCTGTGACTAAAAACCTAATAACCGATATGATAACTAGTCTGAAGCCAGGTGTAAAAGTTCGTTGGACGATTTATAGGAAATTTTTCGTATTACAATTCGAATCTTTGTTCAGTTCAAAGAATTCGCTTCATTCGCAAAATGAAACTGGCTTCATCCTTTCTGATGATTGGAATTACCCAATCAGCATATTTCCTTGTGATTTCGAATAAATAAAAACTTTTCTACGTGGGTACGAGTATAATACAGCACTAAGTTAAGTCTCCTTTTCATAGCATGTCGGATATGAGCTCCTTCTGTCTCGAAAATACTTGGATTTTAGGGACTTCGGCATTTACTGAAGGGGTCCTATTTTTAGATATTTCAATGGTACGAAAAAAATTAACCTTTTTTTATGTAGCCTTTCTCCCTTTTGTAACCCGTATTTATTTCAATTTATGAGACTATATTTTCTCCTTTTCAAAATAAATATGGTTTTTCGTTACCTTCACGATTTTAAAGACGATTCACTAAAATAATACTTGTAGTGATGAATTTGTTCAAGGAGAGAGATAACTTCTTATCATTGCGAAGAAACAGACCGGGTACGCACAGTAATTCGATATTAAGAATAACATTCCTCAGTACATTTTCTTTCTTGACTCCTGAGGGTAATTTTGCCAGTATATGTATATTTTTCCTTGCCCGATAGACAATATTGAGTCTGTAATAGATATTTGACCCGGCAACCTGAATTAATAAAAAAATAGCGTACTAGCGTACTCCAGTCTACAATAAAGTATTCGGAGTTACTTAAAGTAGTAAGGGAAAAAAATAAGGAATTGATTTTTAGCCATTTTCAATTCTGTGGGTACTAAAAGGTATACGGAACGGAAGGAACGGTTCTTCAGTTATTGGACATTACATGTCCGATCAGAACATTTAAGAACATTTGTATGGAAGCTAGACACACTTGATGCAATTTGAGTGATTGGGGAGCTTATTGTGATTAAACAACTGACATAGTCTTTTATTTGCTATGTTAAGGAGTTACGAGGGTTTTAAGAACACTGGATTTTACTTTTTTACCAACCACTTAACTTTAGTAACGATTTTGAACTTGATTGAAGGGATATTAGTTCTCCGTTCCACTGTTGTCAACTTTTTTTGTGAGTCATAACGTACCAATAAAGTTTTTATAGTTCCCATTTTCCTTATTCAAATCAAAAAAACAATCAAGAAATAATTTATACACAAAAGAAACTATGAATTATTATGGTTGAAAAGATATACAGTTTTACAAAGAGTTTTAATAAACATTTGTTGGAACGAAATATAGGTATATCTTTCTATCTAAACTTTTGTTTTTCTTTTCAAATAAAAAATGTTTAAGTTCACTCTCTGGTTGACTTTATCAGGTGTCGTAAAACTACTGAAGCTAAGCCCAGACAACAACCAAAACTTACTTGAGACAAGAATTTTTAAATACCGTCATAAACTGTTATAACTAGACACAAACGAAGCTGTATGATTATATCTGGATTTCAGAGGTGTTTTCAGTTCCGTCAAATTGTTTGAAATTTGACCGCAAATCAGTTAAAATTACATTTAAAAAAAGTGTCAACTTGAGTTCACTTTTGGTTAAACTTTTTAAATGCTTCACCTAAAACCCATTTGTGTTCTTACTTATCGTACTATTAAACTGAGCCGTCCATATTTAAAAAAAAATACTGTTCGTATTTTCACATTTTACCTTATTATTTTAATAATAAAATAGGTATTGTTATCGATTTTAAAAAAAAAAAAATTTGCTACCCTGAAGATTTTTTTTAAACGATTCATGACTAATAAACACAAAAAAAGCCAAACAAATTTTCAGTCCGTCTGTGCGCCGTCCGCCAAAAGCGTTTGAGGACTTATAGCTCCCAAACCCTATGAGCTATTAAATTAATTTTTTTTTATGAATACACTGAGTGGGCCCCTTGAAGTACCAATTTTTGAATGGTGGGGGTGTGAGGGTGGAGGTTAGGGAAGCGTTTTCAACGAAAAATTTTGGTTTCTAGATCTCAGCAACCGCTTAAGTTAGGAGGCTGAAACTTGGAATTTATATAGAGCTTCGATAGTGGACCCATTTGCGAAAAAATTGCCGATATGGGCGAAGGGGTGTGGGAGTGGGAGAAATAATAATGCGTCCGAATCGCTCGAAAGCCGAGATCGAGACATTCTGAAATCCATATCTCCTAAACGGTTAATGTCACGAAATTAAAACTTAATGAACATCTGTAGGTATACTAGGAGAACAGACCGGAACCAACTTGTTGAGTGGGGCAGTAGCGTGCGGAGATGAGGGGTGAACAACTTTAGATTACGATATCTCACGAACCAATTACACTACAGAAATAAAATTAGGTTTCTGTATAAAGGTTGACAAATAAAGTTTGATGAATGTAAAAAATTTTGAGGGGCGGTAGAGCATGGAAGTGGAGGGGATACGAATTTTTCTGAAAAATCACGTCTGATATCTCAAGAACAGTGTAAGATAGATACTTAAAATTTTTACCAGAAGTAGACCAAATAGACCCCTAGCAGAAAATAAGTTTTTGGACGTGAGGGTGTAGAGGGTGAGGGTGGGGGAGGGTGAAAGGGAAAAAGTTCCGATGTTTGTATCTCGAGAACCTATAATGATAGAAATCTGAAACTAATTTATTATAGATACTATAGCTCTATAATAAGTAAGTTTCAGATTTCTAGCATGTTGGAAAAATATAATTTTTTATAGGGGTAGTATGGTACGGGGGTGCTTTTCCTATCTATAGAACGGCTTATGCTACAAAGTTGTAACTCGGTACGTATATGTAAATTAACTACAAAAGTGTTTTAGATAAAAAAAAATTTCAAATATCCATTGGCGTTTGGAAGGGGGCGAAAAAAATTATCAGTGAAAATGGAATGCATATAATTTTCACGATTTTCGTTATATCTATTAGGTCTTTCCAAATATTGAATTCATTTTTATTCTACGGCTTCTTCATATAAATACCTAGAAAGTGTTTTCAGGATTTTTTGAAATTCTACCCCTAAGGGGCTGTAAATAGGTTGTATATTTTTTCACGAATTCTGCCATATCCCTAGGCCTAAATAGATTTCGACTAACTTTTCACTTTCACGGGCTTGCGTAATATTCGCCTATAAATCCATTTTTAAATTTTTTCCTTTTTCAGCCCCTAAGAAGGTATAAACGGGTTGAACACGTTTTCACGAATTCCGTCATTTCTTTTAGAAGTGATAATAAATTGAATTGTTTTTACTTTCTCGTTCTGTCGTCATATTTATCTATTAACTCCTTTCAGGTTTTTTGGATATTTAACCCCCCATTGGGTGTAAGGAGGTTACATACGAGTATGTTTTCACAGATTCTTACATATTGCTTAGATCTGAAGATATATCGAATCCATTTTTACTTCCTAAGCTTTCCCATATAACCTCCAAAAGGTTAATTTCAGTATTTTTAGATATTCAATCCTAAGGAGTGTAAGGGGGTTGTATGCTTTTCAAAGCTTCGACATATTTCTTAGGTTTGAGGAGATATAAGATCACTTTCACAGACTTTTTATATAATCGCCTACAAACCCATTTCTCAATTTTTTGATATTCAACCCCCAAGGGTTTGCATAGGTTTTCACAATTTTTTCCATAACTTAGTTCTGATGAGATATAAAATTGGTTATTACGGCATTTGATGTAATGACCTAAAAACCAATTTCACGATTTTTCGAATTTCAAGAACCAAGAAGGTGTAAAGGGTTTGCTTACGTTTTCACAAATTTTTCAAAATCTCTCGTGTCTCAAGAGATATAAAGTTGCTTCTTATGAAATCGTTTAAAAACCTGTTCACAATTTTTTCGAAATTCAAACCCCAAGTGGAAGTAATGGCTTTGTATACATTTTAACAATTCGTCATATCTCTTAAGTCTGATAAGGCAACAAATTCGTTTTTACTTCTATGGGCTTTTAGTGTACATAATATACCGAAATTTGAATTATCTACACGGCCTTTTTCAATGTCTATTGTAAATTATAATGTCTATTTTAAATATTTTTATTTTAAGTACAAAATTAACTTTCCAAGAAACGTCATAATTTCGAAACAACTGATGATGCACTCCGACTTTGACCGCTCCGGAACTTTGACCCGAAAAATAATAAAGTTTTGCCCAAACCATTGGCCGATTTTTTTGTATAATTTGATTGATTACATATCTTTTCATTGTTCAGATATACCTTCTTGAAACATTAATGTGATAAGTCACAGCCATTGTGAGATCCTAAACGCTTGCAAATTCGGGAAGTACAATATTCTAACAGAATGATATTGTTTTAAACTAGCTTTCATAATTTAGTTACTAGGAGTCAAATTTGATTTTGATTACTACCACTTCAATTTTGAAATTAAATAATAGCTTTAATTACTCTCAAAGCATCCAATTTCCCATTAAAGACTAGTACTAACTACAGTTAGTTCATAGTATTATTCTTATTATGGATACATTGCTTATACGAGTATATAAATACATATTCGTAATTTTGAGATTAGGCTGATCTAAAGCCTTTACAACTATGGTTTATTTTGGTTGGTGCACTTGGCAGTAAGATGTTTGACTAACCTGATTATTTGCGAATTTAGGAAAAATTAATGTAAAAAACCTCATGAATATAATTAACTTAACTTAAGGGCTCATATACCCCTGAAATTTTCAAAAAATTAATTTTTTTTTTTTACATATTTTTATTTTTTATACTTTTAAGAATTAAAAAAAAATTCGAATTTAGAAAATTCCACTCCATTACAAAGTTATAGCAATAAATGTCACCACACATCGGTTTTAAACGGCTTCCTGGCTAATTGCCGCGCCACTCTCAACAGCAGCGTTGAGCATTTATTTTTTCGTAAAAGCTGGGTTTCATAGAAAACAAGGTCATTTATAGGACCATCTGGGAAAGAGGAAAAAGGTGTACAGTACGAAGCTGGAATGGGAGAATAGCCTTAAGTTCACGCTGTACCTACCAAAAACTTTAAACGCATTTTTCTCGAAACTATGTTTTTAGAAATGGTCGGCACGATAACTCAGTCAATTTTCAATATTTTTCAACTTTTTTTTTTTAAATTTTGATAACTATTTTCTCTATGGTCTGACGAGAGGTTTTCTTAATTTTTTGCTTGGAAATTTTTTTATAAATTATTAAACGCAAATTTTTTTAAAAAAACTGATTACTAAAGTTTGAAATTCTGTAACTTATTTATTTTTGAAAAAAAAAAAACTCCCTCCGACAGACTATAACTAAGACATTATTTTACAAGATTCTTTTTTATTTTTGCAAATTAAATTATTTTTGGTGAAGTTATGATGCCGACCAGGAGGCGCCATGGTTTTCATAAGCAGTCCGTTTATACCCGTAAAAAACAATGTTAATATTAAAAAAAAAAAAAAATTTCTTTTTTTTTTATAGCTGAATAGTTAATAAGGTATGTGAACTCAACAAATAAATTTTTTTTTTCACCATATAACCTTTGTAAAAATTTTTTAAATTTACTCGGTTTTCAGCGCGTGCAGGGGTATGTGAGCCCTTAACCTATTGTATACTAACTAGAAGTGAAACGAAATTTCCCATATAAATTTTCCGTTCGAGCGAAAATTGTTAGTGGATTTTGTATGTGATTTGACAGAAAATTTCGTTTTCGCTTCTAGTTAGTGCTAGGCTTAAAGCAATAAGCTCTTCATCATGTAGTTTATGATATGATTCTTTATCGCGCAATTGGCAATTTTTAAATATACTATTTGACGTTTTGGATTTTAAATGGAAGTTTCCCACCAGTCATACTTCTATAATGGCTTAAAATTACATTTTTAGACTTAATTAACTTTTCCTCTAGTCGGAAATTATGGACGGTGGTCTTACAAACCCACCCTAAAAAATTAAAAACACTTAACCAAAATCTACTAAGCATTTTTAATGTTTAATAAATAAATTTAATTTTTTCAAGTTGCTTTCAAAACCGAAAAAATTGATATTTGAAACTCAAAAAGGGCCATTTATCAAGGCAATATCAAATCAGCAGTGAAATAATTAGTCTAACTAACCACCTTTGAATTTGCGAATAGGTACATACCTATACCTACCGTATTTCTAAATCTAATTATTTTTCAAATCTGACCGAATACATTATCCGTATTGAACATTGTCACGCGTATCCATGGAAATGATTATGAGCAAATTGATCAATACATGAAAATTATGTTATCCGTATGGTAAACCGCAGGCTGACAAATAGACCATAAATCGTAGGATAAAGTCTAGAATGACCATCGCAGGAAGGAATCAATAAGCAATCACTAGTCCGTTCGGATATAAAAATCAATACAATGGAGATTTTGAGGTTGCACGTTCGATAGGTAGTTTCACCAAGAATAACAAATTTAATTAAAATCGGTCGTGTCTGACAAAGCGAATGCTTTTAATGTAGATATGAAGCAGCAAAAATAATAGCGTCAACGCTTGATTGAAACACTTCACATCCTACGATGCTATGATCCTTTAGCCGTTAGATAAGAGTGGAGTTTTCAGGATGGGAGTGGAGTACGTTGTCCACTATCCGCCCTCGTAACATCGATAAAGTTCAAATATATAGGAAAATTCACCAGACCCAAACGATAAGAGGATAATTCAATGGAGGTTTCGTTTATTCATCGCGGATGCAACAACTCCATTAACTAATTAAAAACGATGGAAAAATTAATTACAGCGATGCTTTTGTTTATGACATTCGATGCTTTTAATTGGATTTTACTGAAAGTGAAGTGATGGATTATTTGGTTATTGGTACATAGAGTGAAAAATGTGGTTTTTTTTAAGTCTGGCGCAATTTTATTTCCTGGTGTCCAGAAGCTAATTTTTCTCAAGCACAAAAAGTTAATACAACTGCTAACATCAAAATCTATTAAATAAATGTTTTAATACAAAACAGGACAAGATTCTCACAGAACAGTGAAAGATTGATTCATGACATCTCTTAAAATTACCGAATTGAGAAAATGGGATAAAGTACCATATTGACCCGAAAATAATGTGGTGGTGCAAAAAAAAACTACCCCTGCATTTTTTATAAAATATTCCTGTAGAATCATAAGCTTGGATAAACATATCAAATTTATTTAAAATTCAAGATGCAGGTAAAGCTGGTCAAGTATCCTTGCAAGAAATCCTCTCTCTCATCTTTTTTTGTAATTTCGGTCGATAGTGAAAATTGTCTGTACAACAGATTTGACTATGCTTATGAAATTCTAAGCTGTGGTCAAATCTTTTCTAAGGGCAATCTTCAGCTCTAAGACTCTACACACAGTACAAGTAGGTACTTGTATTCTACATGCATAATCAATTTAGATTAAACTATACCTTCACAGCATAATAAATCTGTGCAAATACTAAACAGTATTATATGAACCCGTACGGTTTTATGAACGAAAAGCAATTGCATGTAAGACATATATTTTCAGTCTAAAGGAAACAAACAACAAGATTGACATCATTCCTATTGTTTTTGCAAGGATTAATTTTGTGTTTTGAACTTATGTGTTCGATGAAATACGAAATCCAGAAAGACTTATCTTACCTACGATCCTTTTGATTTTCATCAATGATTTTCTATCTAGTACTCTCAATCTAATACTCAGTACCATGCATTTCTCACATTCCAGCAAATTTATCGCTAAAGTGCATCTGAGTTTCATTTCCACCCAACAACAGGAACAGTGTGAATAAAGTCGAATTCAATGCATCGAAAACGAAAATATGTAGGTATGTCATTTAACTATGAAAAAAGACGAGTCTACATTTTGGTTAATTTTTGGTTGAAAAAATTCACCAAATAAGCCCAATGTTTGTAATAGAATCAATATATTTTCAGTATAGTTAAGAGGGCCATGAAATCTTCCTAGTGAATATAATTTGAAGCGAATCAAACTTAAAACTTGTTGTTACTTTTCCTCCTCCAATTTAGTACACGATTCCCTTCCAACCTCTATTGCCTGAGAAGAGGATTTATATTCCCTGTACGAGTACATACATATAAAGACAGAATTAATAAAAAAGAACCCAAAAAAATCAAGAAAAACGAACGCCACCGACAATGAATTTTTGTCCGTTTAAAAAAAAGCATTAAATAGTTAGCTACCTACACTACAGATAATTCCAAAATTTTCCTCATATTTCATAACAATCCTTTTGCTTGCGATTTCAACAGCATTGTAAATCTAATACTGTTGAAATAGCAAACAATTTAAAAAAGCTTATAACAAAAGTTCTTTGAATTCTTTCTTTTCTTTTAAGAAAGTTCTTCTATTTTAAGAAAGTGGATAATTAATTTTGCGCATCAAATGCTTATTCGATAAGAACAACAAATTATTCTTCTAAGAACCGAAAGAGTTCAGGAATAAGTATATCTTCTAAAGAAATAGAAGCGGAAAATTTTTAATTTTTGTACATTTTTATAATTTGTTATATTTTAAACACTTTTTTTTATAATTTGTTGTGGATATTAAAAAATATTTGTTCTTTACGGTACGATAATCTGCTAGTGTTTTTAAACCTTTGAGTATTTGAAGTGAAAACTTTATTAAAAAGGCAAATTAGGAATCTGCTGGAAAATTTGGATTTTTGCATCAAATATGATTTTTGGAATTTTGGAATTTAATAAATAATGAATTAAATTATATAATTCAATTAATTTTTTTTTCTAATACCAAGAAAAGTGTAAATTTTTTTATGCTTTTTTGGACTTTTGAATTTTTGAATTTATTATTTTTTTTCTAGAATTTTTAATTCATCCAACTTAAAGAATTCCGGATTTTTTGGACTCTGAATTTTTGACGTTGGTCGATACCTATATTGATTAAATTGCTGTCCTGTATTGTAAATGAACAAAACTGTTAGAAACCAACTTAACGTTTACCCTACGTTCGATAGGTACCCAGGTATAAAAATTTTGCAAATCGCGCCAAGCACAGAAATAATTTCCTTAGAAACTATGAAAAGCAAAATCTTTCTGATTTTCAAAATTATCATCAAACTGTGAAATTATGAAAAAATACACATTTCTGTATAGTGATGAAATTTGATTTTATTACAATTTTTAATGAATTTTTATGGTCAGTATACTCCGTGTTGGTAAGGAAAAGATGTCCAACGGATATTGGATAATGTCGAATTTTTCCGGCTGAACTCAAACCAGAGTGTGACTAAATGGACGGGTTCATGCGAACAATTGCTATAAATGGGAGAAAAAAGTCAATTTCCGCACTGATTGAATCGTCACTCTATTTTTGTACCCTATTCAGATAAAACGGAGTAGATTAACTGGGAATACAAGATGAATACGTACATAAGTCTTCTAAATATAAGCACATTCAGGAAGTACACCCGAACGCCCAAACATTCCATGGTTCATTTAAAGGTATCAAATATTGGACACTACCCGGCTGAAAAAAATTAAAATGACTACTTACAAAGCTCTTAACCTTTGAGATATACAAAAACACGAAGGGAATGCCTTAAGCGTCTCATTAAATGAGGAAAATATGTGAAACCCCTTGTTTGTGACATGGGAAACTTAGTAGTACAGTAAAAGCAAATAACATTTATTTATAGGGATTAGAGAAGTTCAGGACACTGCCTAAATTTTATGCTACTTACTGGTAAGATTTTCTCAAATTTGTTACAATTTAAAATTAAGCCCGGTTACGGAACTCATTTCCTAAGGTGCGAATTAACGAAACCCAGAATCGGATTTATTAGTATTTCACATACAAATTATGTATATTGGTACTTTTATACATTCTGTTGACATCCTTGTATATTACGGCAAGTTAAATAGATAATTTACGTAGAGAAGAAAAATTAATATAGTATTACATACCGTTAAGGCAATTCCAACAGTAGCAGAAAAAGAACCAGCTTTAAATTCTCCCGTGTTGTATTTAACCAGAAAAGACGTTTTTCCAACTCCTGAATCTCCTAGTAGAATAGTCTGCAAATAAAAGACAAAATCGTTTGTTTAATAAATTATTTACAATATCATCTGCAACTGAAATTTTTTTTTTCATCTCGATTTTCCTCTTGATAACTGCATCTTAAAAGAGTTTAAGAGGTTCACCCGATTGTATCTAGAGATACAGCTACTGTGAAAATTTGATGATCACATCTACCTGTTTTTTAAAGGTTAGGAGCACCTTACACTTGTGAATACGTATGATGGTGTACTATTGGACAGATGGGTATTTTTTTTGCTTTAGTTGTTTTAGGGGTAGTAGCATAAATTGCACAAAGACACAGTTTCGATATAAATAAATTGCGATCGCTGACTTCAATTTAAGTTTAATTCAATAGAGTATATCGGAACTATTATCAGAATGCAGTTTCAACTTTGTATTTCGAACCGTTCCTTGAGAAAAAATTACAAAGCCTTCTCTGTTCGTTCCATCTACCCGAATATATCACCACAATTTCACTACCGGAAGGCGTAGAGTGAATTTATCCATTAATTTAAGGGGGTCGTCAACGCAGACCCTTTTCCATGTTAATTAAAGTACACTTTTCTCAGGAACCGCAAATCGCATCAAGTTCAAACTTTGTAGGCTTTTTTTAAAACTCAATTTAAAGAGATTTAATCAAGGATTTTGAAAAATACATAGCAGAAAATTATTAGTAAGCTTTAGACATACATACATGCCGAAAAACGGCACTGAAAATAAATTAGAATAAAAATGAATTCAATATTTGGGAAGACCTAATAGATATGACGAAAATCGTGAAAATATATGCATTTCATTTTCACTGATCATTTCCCCCCCAAAACGCCAATGAATATTTGTACATTTTTTTTATTTAAATTACTTTTCTAGTTAATTTACATATACGTACCGAGTTTCAACTTTATAGCATAAGCTATTCTATAGTTAGAAAAACACCCCCCATCCTCGTACCATACTACCCCTACAAAAAAATATGTTTTTCCAACATGCTACTACTATAGTTCTATCTAAATACCAAGTCTCAGCTTTATGTCATAATAGGTTCTCGAGATATAAAAATCAGAACCATTTTCTCTTCACCCTTCCCCACTCTCACCCTCAACACCCAATTTCTGCTAGGGTTCTATTAGGCCCACTTGTGGTAAAAATTTCCCTTATTCCCTACACTTTCATGCTCCACCGCCCTCTTAAAAAATTTTACTTTTAGCAAACTTTATTTGTCAACCTTTATACACAAACAAAATTTTATTTGTCTAGTGCAATTGGTTCGTGAGATATCGTAATCTAAAGTTTTTGCGTTTTGGACGCATTATTTTCCCCTCCACTCCCAAACCCCTTCACCCATATCGGCAATTTTTGGGTCCACTATCGAAGCTCTATATAAATTTTAAGTTTCAGCCTCTTAGCATAAGCGGTTGATGAGATCTAGAAACCAAAATTTTTCGGCTAAAACGCTTTCCCAACCCCCTCACATCCTCACCATTCAAAATGTAGTCACTTCAAAGGGCCTACAATCTATTCATAAAAAAAATTTCAATTTAATAGCTCAAAGGGTTTGGAAACCACGAGCCTTCAAACGATTTTGCGTATAGCGGTCGACGTACGGCGTACGGCAGACAAACGCTTTGCTTTGCTTTTTTCGTGTCTACTAGTCATGAAACGTGAAAAAAAAATTTTTTCAGGGTAGCAAATTTTTTTTTTTAAAAATCGATCACAATACTTTATTATTGAAATAATAAAGTAAAATATGAAAAATTGGCTTGTGAGCTGAATTTTTATATTTGTACCTTTAACTGGCCCTGAATTAATTCGCATAAATCTCGCAATAACAGAAAAAAGTCTACCAACTCCAACTCATTATTTTTTGAATGTAAGTTGGTAACGCGTTACGATGCCACTGACGGTTTCAAATATCCTCCTAGTTATTCTTAAGTTACTCGCACCTCCAACGTATCTCAACATTAACCACATTTGGGACTACCAAAAAAAAAATACTTAAGTTTCGCCCAGACTATTAATAAATTTATTTATTTATTTTTTACATAGGGTATAAAATATCGACATAGTCCCTTAAGGGTAAATATCAAAAATTCTGAATCCGATTTGTATGCAATTATATAGAAGGCCCGTTAAAGCAAAACAAATAATTCAATATCTCACCAGACCCAAAAGATATGTCGGCATTGATAAAAACATACACAATCATCTTAGGGGTTGAATATTGCAAAATCCTGAAGTTAGTTTTTAGGTGATTGTAAAAACCATAGAAGTAAAACCGAATTTGATATCTCATTAGACCCAAAGAATTTATCGGAATTCGTGAAAACTTAAACAATCCACTTACATTTTGGGAGTTGTATATCGAAAAAATGCTTAAATAAATTTTTAATGGACTATACTTATAGCATATAGACATAAAAGTGAATCCGATTTCGCATTCTAAGAAATATATCGGAATTCGTGAAAACGTACACAAATACGTTACACCCCCTCAGTGGTTTAATATAGAAAATCTAGAAAAAAATTCTAGACGCTAGAAATAAAATTAATTCAATACCTCGACAGACCTGAAAGAAAAACTTGTTTGGCCCACTTCCGTCCACCAATATAATTCTGATGTTGTTTTTTTCTTATATTACTTTTTAAGTATATCGATATATACCTAGGTACTAAGCATAGCATGAGAAACAAATAGCACCCACACCCTTACACCTATCAAAATGTTTTCCTAGGTTGCCCCTATCTATAGTAGCTCTATAACGACACCAACTCTTAGCTTTCTATGCATGGCGGTTCTCGAGAAATAAATCCAGAATTTTTTGTTTTCCACTCCATCTCCTACTCCAAAACCTTTTCAGCCCTCACACCCACATCCCGGAAATGCGAGCACTTTAAAGGCTCCATCCAATCTACTCACTAAAAAAATTTTAAAATAATGATAAAGGGTCTGTGGGCTACGAGCCCTTAAACGCGTTTTTTTTGCGGCACGGGGCTGACGGATTTTTTTTAACTTTTTTGGGGTCTACTAGCCCTGAAACGTGGATATACAAAATTTGAGGGTTACAGTTTTGGTTTATTTCCAGGTTATTATTAAAAAAAATAATAAGGTAAGATCAGAATGGTTCTGTAAAGAATTTTTGTTTTTATCATTTGGGGACATTCTTCCCCTCCAACTGTATAGAATACGGCAGCGTTGTTTGAATTTAAATCCTAGCCACAACTTCACTCACCTCCCACCCCGAATTGAAGTTTTAAAAACGAACCCTTTTTTTTACATACCAAGAGGTTCTTTGTAATAAAAGGCGGTGACTCTGGAGCTAGCCTGGGTTTTTAAGATTGGGCCAACCTTGAGCAAACTTAAGTTCATGTTTGGATAAACCTTGGGTCTTACATAGAGCACAAATATCACCTATGCTTGGTAAGACTTGGTACATGTATCAACAATGGCTACCCCTGGAATCCTACTTAAAGAAAAGGGTAGTGAAGTAATTGGCTTCTATACTTCTCATGTTAAAAAGCGCCATCAAATTATATTTACACATATTCCAATTACATATTACATAAAACCATTGAAGAAAGACTACTTGGGCATATTAAACAAATTATGCACCTCTTTTAAAATAACGAGAATTGCTTTACTTTTGAAATTGAAAACGTTTTTCCGTGCATAACGTTTTTAACTGTGCATACTCGAAACCTCTTTGACACCCGACTATGAATATAATTCGAAATAATCTTCAAACGGTCGTAAAATGCACACAGTTCTACCGTAGAGTAAAACGATTCTCATCCCCCTCTGTCCTTCCCCAAATCGTATCAATCAAATAAAACGAAAGCTCACCTTGTGTACCTTTCCATCGAAAATAGCGTCATCATCGTCCCCAATTCTATAAGATTTCCAGCCATCGTCATCGTCATCCTGTTCGCCGTCCGCAAGGACCCCACCTCCTAAGTTCTCTTCTGCACCTCCGCCATAGAAATACTCCGCATCCATGGCATACATTTGTAAGGCTTCTTTAGGTGGTTTGTAGCCAGGATAGCCGCTGGGAGATGGCGTCCGATGCTCTGCCTCTTCATCGTTGCGAACATTAAGGACATTCGCCGGTCGAAAGTAGTATTCATTGCAATCGTTCGATTTCGATCTTTGTTCGCGTTTTTCTTGTATTTCCGGCTCCTCGAATACATCGTCACTCATACTATCATCGGTGGTCATATTTTCAAATAAAATGGTGTTTTATTACCGACTCTTTATGCTTGAAGCACCATCTGTTGGCAGATTTTTACAAGCGATAAGCTTCCGTTAGTAGAAGCTTCGAAAGCGGCGAAATAGTGGGTGAGTAGGTGGGTGGGTGGTTGGTGGTCACACGTCTAGGAATGGGGTTTGTTTTGACGTTTCGATTGAATCCAATTACAAATCACAATTGAGCACTTGTACAACGATATTGCTATGAATTATTGAACTATTTGAGCTAAGTTATCACAACCATTGGCAACGACATCACAACTATGTACGACCTTGGCAATTTACAGCTGCCTGATGGTCCTAAAACTAATCTAGAAAAAAAACTATCACTAGGCAAGTACTACAGCCAACTACTTAATCATCATTCCGAAATTCACTCTCAATTACACGATTTGTCCGGACTCGATGGCACCGCTGAACAAGCAGCAATATATTTTCGTCCTAGCGATTTTTACCACGGCACGCAAACCACCTATTTATTAACCATAAGTTTATTAGATAGTTCACGTGAGTACACGACGACAAACACACATGTCCTTTGAGTAGAAAAAATCACGCAAGGTTTAATCACATCACTGAGAATTATCACTGCAAGTGCGATGAGGTGTACGATAGTAGGAGAGATCCTGACCGAATTTACTTGTGAAATTATGTCATGTGCATTTCGCTGTACAGTTCGGGAAAAAAGCTGTTGTGTCTATGGCCTAATTCCTTTCCGAAGAACAACATAGCGGTGGGTGGAAGGAGGCTAAGATGGGGGGGTTGTGCCCGGTATCACTGTTACGGATTTCATTTAGATACGTGATATGCGTGTTTTATAGGACTTCTTTAGGGCCATTAAAGCTTCGAAAGTTTTGAAGAGGACTTTTCATGTTCTGTCGAAATGTTTATTGGATGGAGGAAGGTACACAATTGTTCAGTGGCGGAGATTTCCAACGATGGCTGCTTCTGTTTTGAATCCACTAACAACGTCCAGCCGCATTCAGGCAGAAAATAAGGCAGCAACAAGCCTGCAGCATAAGACACGGCCCGGATCATTAGAGTTTAGTTTGAGCTCAGATGCACCCTATTCACAGGGGGTTGAGCTAAGCTCGAAAGCAATTTAAATTTTGATCTATACTGTCTTTAGTCATTCAATCATAACCAAATTTTATAATTGAGTTTAATCTTACTTCTTTAATCGCTATCAGACAGTATCAAACTGAGATGAAGACTGGTCGAAGCTGTGGAGGATTAACGTTAATCCCATCAAAGTCAGTTGTCCAGTGAAAGCCAGTTGTCCAGTACTTTGGGGTCAAATTAGACAAGAAACTGCCTTTCGGCCAGCACATCCAAACGGAATAGGAAAGTTCAACTTGGCCTCCTTTACCTTATGAATAACAGTCAAAGCAAACTTTTCCCGCGCAGCAAGTTGCTTCTATGTTTCTGTACAAGTCGATCATCAGGCCAACCTTATGCTATTAGATTCGATTAGATTTCATCGTAGGCGGAGTGATTCCTCCAAGCTCCACGACTAGTGGTCTATTATGCTATACCTCATAGATCTTTTTCCAGTTTCAACCTAGAGGTCCTCACTCAGCTTTATTTCTCTTAGGAATTTATCTAGTTGGTGTAGGTCTATTTTTACATTGGTACTATGGTCCACAAAGTGTTCTCCGAAACATTTGTGGCGCTGAGTTGCGACTGCCTCACAGCAGCACAGAATATGTTCAGAGGTTTCTGCCTGCAGTTGGCAGAACCTGCAAAGGTTATCGGTTATGATTCCTATTCTTTTAAAATGATCTTTCAAGCACGAATACCCGTGAGTATTCCGGTTATTACCTGTACTTTGTTTCTATCAAACTGTAGAAAAAGTTTGCTTCTTTAAGTTGAGTGGTTCGGTATGAATCTTTTGGCCTGTCTAAGTCTGGGCAGTGTGGCCCAGTGTTGGCATTTCTTGTGTTCTTCCCATACCATTATGCTCCTCTTAATGGAGCAGGTTGAGATTTCACAGAACGGCTCTGGTCCAGTAGGGCGAACCGCTGCTCCGTCTCTTGCAAGTTGGTCTGCTATTTCGTTGCTCTCTATACCCTCATGACCGGACACCCATGCTAACCTTATGCTATGCTTCTCCAGTCACATTTCGCATCTACAGATAATACACAGCAACATCGGGAAGCGAATCTTCCCACCATTCGGGAATTCCTCAAGCAAAGTGCTTTCAGGTTTTTCAATGCGCCCTCTGATCACACCAATCCGCTAATTCGTCGTAGTACTGGCTAAAATAAAACTGCCCGTTCGACGCACAAGCATCCTAAGTTGGTGCTTGCACTTTCCATGACATAACTATGATAAACAGGCAGTCCGTTCCGGTGGACTTCTCGTGATCCGGCGTGAAAGAATTTCCTCTGAAGCTCTTATGGCGCCCATCACGATTGTTGGACTTGTTCGTACACAGTGTCTATCACATATAGCAATTTCTAGTTAATTGCTACTGCAATTCCCCAAATTTTTTTTCCGACTATACTTCACAGGATCATTTCTGTAGTATGTTTTCATTAACTCTCAAATTAAATTGAAAGATTTTTGCGCCCAAACAACGTATATAGAAGTCGTACATGAACGCTTTCGCGTTTTTTCCAACTATATTTGGAGATTTGGCGAGGACAGGGATTAGCTGGAGTCAGAATCATTTTCATACTATAAATAAAAAGATTTTCCTTTCTCCACTTAGCTACTTTTTTAACTACTATTTTGCCATAATTTCCATAAATAGAAATAAATTGTACAAATTTCAAAATCTGCCTTTGTTCTTGTATTTTGTTGATTATTAAAAAATTCTAAAGATTTTTAAATTTTTGTTTGAGAATAAACACAACTAATATGATTGTTGTACTATTTAAAAGAAATTTGACTTAGTATTGTTACCTGATAATTTCATCTCGTTGCACAATTTCCGATATTCGCTATAGAGTGATGCCGATGAAGTAATTCCGCTAAAACAAAGGGGTCCTCTAGAACTCGCTGGAATGCCTTTGCAGCATCAGTTTTAAATAATCTAGCAAGAGATAAAAAATAATTACGTAAAAAATAATTAGCTTTTATCAAGCAACAAAAACTCTCTTTAAGTTTTGTGCGGCAGCAAAGGTATTTTTTCCGGTTTGATTTATCGAGCAACTCCCAAAAATAGTACAATAGGCGTGACAATCGAATAACAGAAGTATTTTTCGATTCGTTTTAGATAACATTCAAATCAAAGCTGCGATCTTCAGATACGTTTCAAGACGTTTGATAGTCCTTCACGTTGAGCTTCATTCTTGCCATTGATCATAACATACCCATTTTTCTGCTCTGTTCCTCCTAAAGTCGAGTGCAATCCTTGCTCACTATATTAAATAATCTATCGAAATATCTGAGTATAATACCTACATTGAAATTTTTCAATCCAAAGGCATAACTACTATGAAACAAAACTGTAACTGGACAATGTAAACCAAAAATGCATAGGTAAAAGAAGAGTTCAATAAATTCTCTGGACTAATTCAATTTTTATTGACAGGTTTCCCAATTTTTTTTTTCAAACTGAACATCTAACTACACATCGATTTTTTTTTTTGTTCGGATTACGCCTATAATTCATTCCGTTTCTTAATTTTTTTTTAAATTCTCTAATTTTGACAACAAAAATGATTTCTTTATTGTAGCTTTTGACGTAAACATTTAATTGCATAAATAAAGAAATATTACTTGTTTTTTTTGGTAATCCTTTAACAAAACAATTTAAAAATAAACAATGAATATTTCTAAAAAGAATTGTTTTTTTTTGTTCTTTGTTTTTTGTATATTTACACAATAATTATATGAAGATGGTGAAAAGGAGGTATATGACAGTGATAAATTTCTGTAAATGAATGTTCCAACTACATTTAACGATACTTTGCAAGAGTTGGCATTGGAGTGTAGTTATTGTTTCGGGAAAATGCAGGATTTGGACGGGACGATCTGGAAAATAATTTATCAAAACATTAGTACAAAGAAACAGTAACAAGGAGAGTTTCAATTACCTCCAGAACAATGAGCTGCCACGCTTAAGTTCCCCTCGACCTTGCAAATCGTTCCAACAATCGACCCAACTTTCATAGATTGGCATAAATGGCGGTTTGCCGGCATTCAAACTGAAATGTAAATCATTTTTTTTTTATTTCAAATATTCGCCTAGGGTTTAGACAGCTTTCAACTTACTTGCTTCCTGACACGGACATACAAGAGGATACCACTTGCAACGGATATAGTAAACTTGAGAAAGCAAACTAAAGAAAGAGAAATTCGTTTAAATAAATCGACTAGGAATTTCGTAACAACGTACCTGAGTGAAACTAGCAAAATATTGGCGACTATCTTTGTCCCTTATGAGGTACCGATTGACTAGGTATACAGTAGAACTTGTGAGCGCCAAACAGGCAATATCACAAACAATCTTTGGCATAACTCCGGAAAAGAAGCCAAAGATTCCATCGTTACGATATATTTCGGCAATAGATCCCAGTATAGATCTGTAATAACATAAAATTCAACACACTCGAACTGTTAAATGGTTCAACAAAAACAATTACGAGTAATTCGTTTCTCTTCCGATAAACTGAGCCATCATTCGAATCGAAATGACGTGGAACGGATGAGTAATTACAATTCCGGAGACATGAATAATTATATCACGTTTCAGTTCTAGCTGGAATCTCTTAAATCTGAAATGTAAATAACAATTTTTTTTTAGATATTTGCCTGCTGACGTAGAATCGAATATCGTACAATGCCAAATTGTGGCTACCGTGATTTTAGTAATACTTTGGGAATGGAACGTTTAACCAACAGGATAGATAAGACTTAAGTTTGGGAGAGGGGTATATTGGTTGATATAAAAAAGTAAACGCTAGAACTCAATATGACAAACTTCTTCATCCTGATTCATATCTCCTCCTGTCTGCAATCCAACGTTCACATAAATAGTATAAAAAGACTTTGAATTTGGAAAAATGTTTCGGTTCGAGAGAGAAAGAATTATCACATTATCCTACCGAAAATATGGGTTTGCTATCAATCGTTCTAGGAGTGCCCCAGCAAACAGTGTCGCGCACAGATTTTTCGCTTGAGCGCGAAACACAAAAACCTACCTCTCTTAGATACGGGTGGTGGATTTCCTTAAAAATAAATTTCAATATTTTTGTGAATTAACCTTTGAATGTGCTCAGTTGGATACAGAGTATACATAGCTTGGTGAACTCGTAAAGGGTTTGGCTTGTCTTTAAGAGTTATAAACATGGAACGGATTTTCTAGCAAAAAAGCCTCTTTTCCCTTTTTTGGTTCATATTGCCTTTTTTAATATGTTCTGACTTTCTTGTCATTTTTAGAAACAAGAAGATGATGGAACTTGCGTTGGATTTTTAAAGCAATTGCTTGAAGATGATACGGTTAAAGTTAAGTTAAGCTTACAAAAAACAGTTTTTTTCGGTTTCCGTTTTATAAATTTTCTGCTGCTTCTAAAACGAAATTGAAAGAGGCAATAGGACCAGTTGCAGGGGAAGTAAACCAACTGCCAACGAAGGGCTTCAAAAATTAAAGAAATATTAAATATTTCTTTCTTCTTAAATGGGGTAGGGAACGCCAAGCTTCTAAAAAATATGTAAGTAAACCAAGTTGCGTCGTTTACGCGGTTTCCGCTTAAACCGGAACGATGATTCACCCCACGCTCTTCTTAAGGTGCTCTTACACGAGCAATTTTTCAAGCAATTGATTGCGCCAAGACTATTTCCAAAACTAGTGGATCAATTAAAGGAGCAATACAGAGCAATATCATGCTTGTTGCGGCAATATTTCGGCAATGTAACAATGTTTTCACAGATTGCTGGTATTGCTCGCACTATAGTTGCGGTATTTCCACTGATTTAAAAATTTCGAGCAATTACCCTCATTCGGTGATTCAATTGTCAAGTTTTGTTTTGAAATTTGCATTTATTTTTCAAGTTTCTTGTTATAGTGGCTTGGAATTCAAATATTTCCAAGTTTCATTTTAAGCTTTAGAATTGTTTGTTAAGTTTGCTTTCGTGTTGATCATAGACTGAATTGCTCGTGTTAGCCTTTATTGCCGAATTGCTAGATATTGGTCAATATCGCTCATCACAATTCAGCAAAGAGTTGATGAAAAGTTGATCCACATCGCCTGTTGCTATTGTTGCTGTGTGTTGCTTCATATTTTCATGACGTCAAAATTTACGAATATTGCTGTAATTTGAGCAATTTTAATCGCACGTGTAAGATCACCTTTAAAGTGCTCATACACGAGCGATATTGACCAATTCAGCAATAAGGGCTTACACGAGCAATTCAGTATATGAACAACACGAAAGCAAACTTGACAAACAAATCAAAAACTTATAATAAAACATGGATATATTTGAATTCCAAGCCAATACAACACGAAACTTGACAAATAAATGCAAAATTCAAAACAAAACTTGACAATTGAATCACCGAACGAGGACAATTGGTCGGAACTTTCCAAGTCAGTGGAAATACAGCAATTAGAGGCCGAGCAATACCAGCAATCTGTGAAAACATTGCCATATTGCCGAAATATTGCCGCAACTAGCATGATATTGCCCTGTATTGCTCCATTAATCGCTCCACTAGTTTCGGCAATAATCGTCAGGCAATTAATTGCTTGAAAAATTGCTCGTGTACGAGCACCTTTAGGGCAGGCATTTATAACCCGAGTACTTTGAAATGTACTATGTGCGATATACAAATGAATCTGAATATACAAGGCACAGAGATTAAAAAGGTAAAGGAAACACAATATTTAGGAGTTACAATTGATTAAAACAATTTTCATGAGACACACACATACGAAACTTACGTATCCAATTAGCACCTTATAAGCACTAAGAATAAATAAGTTTCTAATGACACGAATAAAGAAACTTGATTTTAACTCTTATATTGTCACTCTAGTAACCTATGGAATACAAGCATGAAATCAGACACTTCTCTACAACACAAAAAAATTTAGAAAGTCTACTAAGCGAAAGTATCAGAGCGCCATTCAACCTACCCGGAGCAGATTCAACCACAGAATTGTACAATTTGCAATAGAAGGAACTAAACACATTTTAGGCAATTAAAAACCAACAAAGAAAGTCATTAACAAAGCTAACTCGCAGCAGCAAAATACACTTCTACCAAAAACGGGCAGCGAAACACATAAGAACACCTCATACATAACAGGTCGATTAAGGCAGGACTCAATAACGGTTGCAATTACCCTGTGCCATTAGATACCGCAAATAATAAAGACTGTAAAGGATTTAAAGTGCTAATTAAAAACATCTTAAAAGTAATACCCTGTACAGACTATGCGTTTTAAACGCATTTAAGTAGGCAAAATCAACGTGTAAAAAAAGTACTGTTCAGACTAGGCAACTCGTTTTATTTTGATACATGACAACTTGACTATTTATCCATCTGGCATCATTCAGTCAGTTTAAGTTTGCCTCTTATTGTCAAGGCATCCTATATAGTAATTAAAAAATAAAGGAAATTGATAATTTGATTTTATTAGTCACTTTAATCCCAAGAACTGCTGTTAATTATATTTGTAAAGGGTATTCTTGTAAGATACATTTAGTGTCATGAAAAATTAAAAGATAACAAGACAGTCGTTAATCAGGTCTATATGTATCTATATGAATTTTGCTTTATTAGCCAATTTATGCTTTCTAAATTATTTAAAACAAAAGTGTTTGTATAGCAGTAATGAAAAGTGAATTAATTAGCTAATGCAGTCGTTGCACAAGCACAAAATTTAGTTTCTGCAGCATTAAATAGTTTCTTTCAAAGTTTACTTCGAATTCCGCGAGGGTCGCAGTACATGTTTTCTGTTAAACGCGTTGTAGCAACGTGTTTTCGTAAACGCGCTCGGGAAGTAATTCCAAAGCGTTTAACTTGATTTAAACGCGTTAATTTCGTAGTCTGAACATAGTATAAGGAAACATAAATATAAATTCCATAGATATACGCACAAGAACGTTTCCACGATGCGTTTCCGCTTTCCTTTACACATCTCTTTATCTATTTCCCCATTTATTTTTCTGGAATCCTTACTTTATTTTCCTTTTTCATTCAGCCCTATTTTTTACGATTATTTTCTTTACGATTTCTCTTTTTAATTACTCTTTGCTTCTTATTCTCGTTCATTCTATTTATTTGTTTTATTTTATTTAACTTTTTTATCCATTATCTTCTTTTCTTCACATGCATGAATTTTTAATTTTTTTTTTATTAAATTGTAATTATTTTGTTTTTTTTTTTATTCTCATTTATTTTATTTCTAGTCTAGTTGATAATACCCATTATAACAGTATACTGTACTGACTGGGGAGCACATCTCATTCATCAAGATGAACTGAGCTGTGTACAATGTCAGCATTATTTATTTATTTAAACTGGTAGAGCCTAAAGAAGCCTCACTACTTCTCGAACTACGACCTAAGAGGTCTTTTGTTCCTGGCTCTTAACCACTCCCTAGGCCATATCGATTCCTTTGAGAAAGGAGATGATTCTACTCGGGGGAGTCTTCGACAGGTCTTCATAGGTGAGAGTAAATCCACCGAGAATCTGCCTTCTTGATCTGGCCACTGCAGTGATACTTTACCGATGATCTTAAGGTGATAATTAAGGAAATAATGTCCGGAAAAAAAATCCCATTATGACCCGTGCGTTATACCTGCTTAAGGAAAGGAATTCCGACGCTCTCCTACTTGAGAAGGTCAGGAATTTCTTTGACTGTCTAAGTCCTGAAAGTGAGTTCCAATAATCTTCCACCTGAAGATTTACCCACTTGAAAATACCATCCTTAATGAAGCCTTTACCTACTCCACAGAATGGTTCCGGGCCAATCATTGGTGAGTTGGCTCCCCGCTTAGCTAGCTGGTCAGCCGATTCATTACCCGGAATACCCTCATGTCCTGGCACCCACATCAGGGTTAGACTATTATGATGTGCCAGCTCTTTAAGAAGAGTATGACAGTCCCACACAAGCCTAGAACGGAAACAATAAGATTTCAGCGCTAGCAGTGCCGCTTGGCTGTCAGACAGGATAATAACTGTAGCGCCTTTTGGTTTATTCAGTAGAAGTTTACCTGCGCACAGCTCTATGGCATGTACCTCAGCCTGAAACACAGTGGCGGTTTGTCCCATTGCCGTCCATATTTTACAATTGGGTCCAAATACGCCCGCTCCAGTTCCACTATAGGTCTTAGAGCCGTCCGTGTACCAGACTGAAGCACCTTCCCCAAAATCTGGTAGACCAGATTGCCATGATACACGATCTCCCAGAGTCACCATATATGGTTTCTCAAAATCATATACCTTTGGCATGTTATCGTTTACTGAGTCGGTTAGGTCCTTCTGATTAAATTCCTGTAGAATTTTAAGGTGACCGACAAGGTCTCCTGCCTTGAATTTATTGTACTGCTGTAGCCTTATGGCCTCTCACAGAGCCTCCTTCTTTATCTCTAAAGCCCCGAACACAATGCTCCCGTTCCGTTCCGTTCCGTTCAGCTGTCAAAGTAGACCTTATGGGTTGACCATGTAAATGCACACAATGGTCGTAACGGAACGGATCGGAAAAGTTGACCAAAATTCAACTTTTACGGATCACATAACCTCACTTGTCGTGACGGAACGGAACGGAACGGGAGCATTGTGTTTCGGGCTTAAGTGTAATGGGGCCAAGTCTATCATGGCTTCCATTGCAGCAGTGGGTCATGATTTAAGTCCCCCTGTAATGCTAAGAACGGCACGCCTCTGAATTTTTTACAGGGCCTTCTGTGCTGTGATCTGTTCAACCTTTGGCCACCACACCATAGCGGCATATGTGATCATTGGTATTATAATAGACTTGTAGGTCCAGTATACCATATTTGGTTTGAGACCCCAAGTGGTACCACAGAGCCTTCGACATACAGCATGAGTAGATTGATATGGTGAAAGTTTTCAAGTTTATTGAGCACTGAAACTGCACTGTCTCCAGTTTTTCAAGCCGAGAACGTGTACCCAAAACACGTGATGCAATCAGTCAGCACCTCGATGAATGCCTAATCTTTGAATAAATCCATGATAAAAACTCTAATGAGTCAATGCAACCCTGCGATGATGAAACAGCTTTTTTAGTCCAACACAATTTAGAAAATTGCCTTCTCTAGTGAAGGCTTTTCAACTGCCATGCCCTTAAATGGCAATAGCCAGGACAGAAGTCGATCTCCGTCGGAAAGTTCAATAGTCTTCACAGACAACTCTGACACCGAAAAACAAATCAAAACTCTTAAAGTTCGCTTCTATGGTATCTCCTTTTCTTTTTTATAATAATTGATTTAATCCCTTTATGCTACATGGGCAAGTCATCCCCACTTCAAGAGTAGGAGGCAATACAGCTTCTTAGCTGAAGCCAAAATGGAACCATGAAAAATTCCATTCTCTTTATTTCTTTAGTGATATTTTTTTAATATTATTTAGTTAGTCGGTGTTTTTGTGCATACAGATCCAGCTGAGCACAATGTAAGTATGAAAATTGCTAAGGTCGTTGAGCTGAGAAAGAGTACTGTTTGCTGTCCTTCGGGCTGACAAAATACTTTTCATATGGTATTAATCCAGTTATTAAAAATGGTATGCGTGAAACTGGAAACGACGCAATATGCAATTATATTCCAAACAAAAATGAGGAATGAAAGTGAACAATCGCTCAGCAGCCCAACGTGACTTATAAAGAGACGACGACGATCTTACACAAAATTGTATTAAAAGGACCATTTAATTTAGTGTAACAAACGATCAAAGGCGGCTTTGTGTACAGAATCTAAATTACAATCGTTGTGATTTTATTATAAACTAAGAAAACGACGGTATCTAATCTAGAGATAAATAAACAAAACGATTCCCCCGACCACCCGTGCTTACCTCTCATGTTCCGCCAACTCGGAGTCATCTTTGATCTCGTCGTCTAGAACGACCGCAAGTCCCAGCCGATCGGCAATCCGTTCGCTACAAATCGATCCGATTATGCTGCCGACAAGTTTCGGTGCGAGGCCACGATAGCACCCAGTAAAGCCGTCCAACTTCTTAATATAACCGGCTACAATACAAAATCAATCAAAATTAACGGAGACAATCGGGCGGCCAGGCACTCGAAAACCGAATCACCTGACACTCGCTCCGCTACTCACCGTATTGAAAAATGTTGGGCAGGATTAGCGTTTGCGTGCCGAACAAAGTTTTGCCCGGGCGCGGAGCAATCGGCTCGTATCCCAACTGTAAATCGGAAAAGAAACACGAACATTAACTGTGGTCTACAGGTGCTGCAACTGGTAGGAAATACCGTTCTTCCGGGATTTTTTCCGCTCTTACCTGTATGAGAACTTTGGAATATTCAAAGGGATGTAATGCGGCACTGACCCCCAATCGTAAACCGAATCGAATCCACTCGTTCACCTCCGTCTGATTATCTCGTTCGACTGTTGACTCCATTTCACAATTTATTGCTTGAGTTCTTTAAACGATTTTATTACAACTAGAAATTCATGCACCCGGTAAATGTGGAAACAAAAATATGCGCCCGCCCGTCAAATTCACGGATCAGCAAATGTCAAAACGAAAAAATTTTCGCGTCAAGTGAAAAATCGAACGACGTCCGTTTGCCGAGCAATGGAGGAACGTAGGAAGCGCGTTTAAATTAAAATCGATCGATTTTTCTTCTTATCAGAGTCCGTCGTTTACCGAACGCAGCCCACACTTTGACAGTCATCTGATTGCCGAGCTGTCAATCGAAGTTCGAAGAACCACACAAAACATAACAAGAGACAAGTAGGTCTGGTCTAGGTGCGCTAATTGGCCAAGTGGAGTGTAGAATTTACTGAAAATGATCCACTTGACGGGCCAGGATTTCAACCCCCGTGAAATAATTCAAAATGTTTTCTCGCCACTGGTCGGTGTGGTGTCGAGCCCGCAGGCCGACGAGCTCTGCTATCGGAACAATTTGTCCTTTGTGGAGATGATGCAGCCGTTCTGCAGGCTAACGAAAGATGGTGAGAGATTTTTATTTTGTAGTTTCCTTGCTAAAATTTGGGGGTGGCCAAAGGCTTTGGGCGGCGTAGAGCACTCGTGCTATAGTACAGTGTGGGTAAAAAAGCGACTGGGTCGATTAGGTGAATCAAAATCATCGCCTTAGAATCAAAAGTAATTCTGTGTCCCAGGAGGGGGCGTCAGGGAACAGAATTGGTGGTGTTAGTTGATTAAGGCTCTCTGTAGCTTTGCCTCGAAGCGGCAAGTAGATTGTCGGTCGTTTGTTTACCCCAAGAGGCGTTGTTTTTATTATTTTAAGTCACAGTTTCTTATTGGCTTTACTGTTTGGAGCTCTGGTTTTACCTGGTTCTTATCAGAGCCACCCCTCCAATGGGGCGTAAATAGAATGTTCCAATCAGAATTTACAGTCTTGTTGGTTTCTTAGGGATAAAATTAAATTTTGTACAACATAACGATAATAAGGCCTACGGTTGTAAAACGTGAACCTCCATACAGCCGTATCAGACAACTATAGATACATTTGAACAAACAATCCTCCGGCGGATTCTGGAAACGACAGAGGAAGGATCCGAATACAACGATGAGTTATACGGCCTCTGAAACGAACCGGTAGCATCTATCCTGATAAAACTTTGCAGTAGGGTGGCCGTGCCCAGCGTATGGATGAAAGAATTTCCAGATGCGGTTTGAATGCCAAACTATACGGCAATGGAACGTCGCAAAAACTACGCAAAGGATGGGCCGACCCAACAACGTAAATTGCTAATCGATACTACGAGAAGAGATATTTGCATCACATCTAGAAAGATATGGTCATCCTACTGCCGGACCAAAACAGACGAACTCTTAAGCAGGACCCGTGTAAACGTCACGCCGGTCAGCACGGGTCACTGGCCAGTCGAACCAGGTTGGGTATTCCCTTTACCGGCTATTGTCGTAGTTCTGGGGATGGAAATGAGCGACAGACTATTTTCCATCTTCTTTGCGGATGTGCGGTTCTAGACAGAGCCCGACTGCTAGCAAGAGTCCTAGGCTCTGACGAACCTAATGTTAGGTCTGCAATATTATAAACCAAAACCGTGGAGTTGTAATGTACGTGAATGACGATTGCTTGAGGAGACTGTCTTTAACACATGCACTGGCTTAATATTAAAATGTGGCTTCGGTCGAAACCTTAACTTTAAAATTATTGCAATTTACAGATCACCTTGCAGCAATATTAAATTATTCAATGAAGAGTTAGGCGACGTCATTCGTTCAAACGACATCGAAAACACGTTAATAATTGGAGATATCAATATTGATATAAAAAATGATCTTTCATCACAATTAACCACAGACTATAAGGAACTTCTAAATGAAAATGGATTCATATCGTTAATAAATGGAGGAACATGAGACAAAAACTGCATAGACCACATATTTGGTAAAACAAAATCTAGATTGTTCCACCGAATTCAATCATTTATTATTGACTCCAAAATTACTGATCATAAGAGTACTACCCTAGTATTAATCCCCTTTGATCAAAGTCATAAGCAAAGACAAGAACATCGAATAAATAAACGCATCAACTACTATACTCTAATAGATAAAATTAAGAAAATAAGCACATAATGTCAACAAATAATATTGACGAATGTGCCGAACAATTCTATTGCATTATGAATAAATTAATTACATCAAGCACAGAGACTCAGATAAAGGTTAGCTCAAAAAATAAAAAACTGAAGCCTGGGATTACATCAGGTTTAGTAAACTCAATAAGAAGAAGAGATAAACTAAGTAAATCCCTGAAAAAAAACCTACATAACTTAAAACTAGAGAGGTACCTAAAAATATACCGAAAAAAGCTAGAATCGTTAATCACTAAAGTCAAGGTTGAATACTTTAAAATTTTAATGCAATCGGCTGATAACAATGAGAAACAAGTATGGAAGACGTTAAATAAAGCGTTAGGAAAGAAACCAACTCCAAATCTAATATCAGATATCATTCACAATGGCAAAAACCTAAATACTGCTTAGCATGCGGAAACCATAGCAAATACAGGGTGCGCCATCTGTTCCTCCGGTATGTAAACATTGAATAACTTCGCCAATTGTCAACCGATTTGCTTTCTTAAACACGTTTTGGAAACTACAAACCAGTACAATTTTAATCATGGACCGCTTCACACCGAAAGAACGCGCCGAAATAGTGACTATGTACATTGAAAATAGTCGTTCAATTGTGCAAACTCAACGTGCATATCGTGCAAAATAGTGCAAGTTTTAATGACCGACGAGGCGCATTTCACCCTCTCTGGCGGTGTTAATAAACAAAATTGCCGCATTTGGAGGACAGAAAATCCTCACGAGATTCATGAAACACCATTACATGACCAAAAAGTGACTGTTTGGGCCGGCGTGTGCGCAAAAACTATCATTGGGCCATTTTTCTTCAAGGAAGGCGAAACAGTCGATGGTAAACGATATCGGTGAATGTTGGCACATTTTGTGTGTCCGAAAATGCGTGAAAAAGGTCTGACTGACTTCTGGTTTCAACAAGACGGGGCGCCATGCCACACAGCAACTCAAACAATGCGATTTTTGCAACAAAAATTCCCTAGACGTGTGATATCGAAAAGAGGCGATATTGACTGGCCACCAAGATCCCCGATTTAACCCCGCTGGACTTCTTTTTGTGGGGTTATTTGAAGAGTAAAGTTTACGCCAGCAAGCCGAAGACCATTGACGAGCTTAAGACCAATATTCGTTAAGAAATAGCTGCCATACCGACCGAGATGCTCGAAGAAGTGATGGAAAATACCCGAAAAAGAGCACAGTTTGCGGTGGTCAATAAAGGTGGTCATTTAATCGATGTTGTTTTTAAAAAGTAGTCCACATAAATTTTGAAGGATTGAACTAAATAAAAACACCATTCTTTGCAATCTATTGCTTCTTTCAAAAGTTATTCAACATTCTCATACCGGAGGAACTGATGGCGTACCCTGTATATTTAATGATTACTTTATTAATGTTGGAAGTAACTTAGCAAAAAACATTCCTGCAATATGGCATCACGACAATATCGAAAAAACATTAACGCGACCGATAAATAGCTTAAAAATCAATCCAGTCACTGAAGACGAAATCAAATCAATAATTAATAATATGAAAGGTGGCTCTAGTCCAGGATTTGATGGTATTACTATTGAATGTTTTAAGCCTATTTATTACCGGCTATATTTTAACACCTTTAACACATTATTAATTTAAATTTCTCGTCAGGCTCCTTTCCTAATATATACAAAACGGCAATTGTCTCACCTATATTCAAAGCCGGTAACAAGAAACTCATTAGCAATTATAGACCCATATCGTTGATTTCCAATATAGGAAAAATTATAGAAAAAGCGGCTAAAAAAAGGATTGATCTATATCTTGAAGATAATAATGTATTGAGAGAAAATCAATTTGGATTTAGAGCGGGACGAAGTACCCATGATGCGATAGCAGCTCTAAGTACAAAAATATGCGAAGCACTGGACAAATAGGCCATGCGCAGTATTCCTAGACTTACCCAAAGCGTTTGATTCTATACCGCATCACAGTATTATTATAAAATGTCATAATGCCGGTCTGTCCGCTGAATGGACAAAGTGGATAAAAAGCTACTTAAGCGAAAGAATGCAATTCGTTAAAATAAATGATTCAAATAGTACTGAAATGTCATTTGAATATGGAGTTGTTCAAGGTACTGTGCTTGGAGCATTACTCTTCCTACTCTATATTAACGAATTATTTATGCAAAACATAGAAGGGGAGATAATTTTCTTTGCTGACGATACCGTGCTGTTTTTTGAGGACAAGTCTTGGGATGAAAGACTTATGAAAGCCACTTATAGTTTGTTAATTATTAAGGACTTTCTAAATTTCAACTGCCTAACACTGAACACAGAAAAAACTCATTATATGACATTTGCCCTGACGCAACATGGCTTTCCCGTTAATTTCGAACTAAAAATCCATTCAACCTCGTGTGACCAAACTTGCAACTGTACACTACTTTTAAGAGTACCTAGTACAAAATATCTCGGAGCTGTTTTTGATCATGAAATGGGATATACAAGTTCAAAGCACAGTTTCGATATTAAAAAAGCTGATTCCATTTTGATTTGAAGTTAGATCATTTTTAATTAAAAAGTCATTTCGACTATTCTACTTTGCTCTCGTGCACTCCATTTTACAATATGGGATAATTGCCTGGGTAGCGCAACAATTTGAGTTATTGAACCATTAATAATAGCCCAAAAATTTTTAGTAAAAATACTGCTAAGAAAAAAAAGATTATTTCCCACCACACTCTTGTTTCCACAATTAGATTTACTGAATATCAATCAAATTTTCAATTTGATCGCTACGATCCAAATATTTAAGGAAACAAAAAAGGGATTTCTCAAGAAACGCTACTAATGCCCTGGATAGCCACTAAAATTTGCCAACTCCACTATTCATTTATCGGAGTTCAGTTGTTCAACAATCTTCCCTTATGTATAAAAAGTTGTAATGACATCACTCTTTTCAAAAAGAGGGTCAAAAAACTCTATTATAATGGAACGTATCGAGATTGTGAAATGTTTTGAAATTTTTTACTTTCGTTTCTTGTTTTTTTTATATAAATAGCAAAATTGTAACTATTAATTGTATGTATTTCAAGTTATTATTATACGTAGTTTTTAATGGAATTTAGATAAATTGAAGTCATACGATTGGTATTATTTAGTTTCTATTTAAATTATGAATTTTAAAGTTTTTATGTATGTACAGTGGATGCCGCTTATTGTAATCGCGGATAATGTTATAAGCCGCATTTTGTTATCAAAAAGGTTGGGTTCCATTTTCCACAAACAGAATTCATCGCTTATTTTTTTATTCGTTTATTGTTATAATCCGGTTAATGTTATTGTTTTTGGCCGGTCTCAAAGTGATTACAATAAGCGGCATCCACTGTACTAATAGCTTAATGCTTTTATTGAATGAATTATAGTATTTTGTTTAATTAACTACAATATTATTCACTCTTTGTCATGAAGTATACAGTCATTATATCTGTACAGTATTTTGTGTAGATTTTTAAATCAGGCTCCTCACCCCTAATACGAACTTCATATATTTCAAAAGGGGTAGTAGTGTTATTATAAATATTGTACATATTATAAGAGATAAATAAAAAACATGCATTAATAAAAAGAAAAAAAAATTAAATCCACCACTCAGACAGGATTAAATTAAAAAAAGGATAAGGGCGCTAATTTATGAAAGTTTGCGATGTGGATAAAGTCATGGTGCAGCAGAATTTCTTACGTTGTTTCGGTCATCGTTGAACTCGAGCAGTTACCGCGCTCTCCATAAAAAATGGCTTACTGAAGCAAGTGTTGGAAGAATAAAAAATCCGCCAGCTCTAAATCCCAAGCGCTTAGGGGATATGGATTTTGAAATATCTCGACTCCAGCTTTCGGGTTCTCTAGAGACATTATTTGCCCTCGCACTATACCGAACATTTTTTTGGAAATGGCTCACTTTTCTAGCTTCTAAGTTGTCACTATTTAGCATCCTGATATTAAAGTAGAAAAGTAAATTGTTCGTCTTCCCTCTTCCCACCTCCCACTCTAAAAAGCTATCACGTAAAGGGATACATCCAATATATCCACTAAACAAATTGGAATTTAATAGCCACATAGGATTAAGTAATTTACAACTTAAAACGTGAAAGAAAAAAATTTTAAGAGTAGCAATTTTCTTTAAAACGATCACAAAAAAAGTTTTTAATGAAGCTTCAAAAAATTCAGGCCGGACGAAGAGACGATCCATCTCAAATTCGATTGAAGAAACGATGAGCTGATTTCAGCGTTCGCGCTTTAGCATGTTACACGACTTTTTCAACGGCCAGCCAGCTGTCGGAGTAGGCCTAAGCGGATGGTAAGACGGCAACCGAAACGAGATTTTATCAGATTGGGGTACCAGGTATTTTTTCATTGCGAAAATTCCAAACCAGACGATGGGCTCCTCCTGATCCGCACATCAGGAGCGGACTGAATCCTGTGAATTGAAGAGTGAAAAAAAGGAAGTCAAATGAAAGAAAATCTGGTGGGATAATTTTTTTGCGTTTCCTCAGCAGGAAGCGCGTGCTCCAGTTCCGTTCGGCAGTGGTTTCATCTTCCATCCGAAGTGAGCTGGATATTCCACGGCCGGGTTAAACATCCTAGACCTTGTGTCGCTGAGGACGCTGAAGTTAGAACACGGACGGTTCGACCAAGCAAATCTCTGATTCACGGCCGTTGCCGTTGTGATAAAAAATGAATAATAATAACATAAAGAAAATGCAAAACAAACAAATATAGTTTTGCGGAGCTGCTTCTGTTAAAATGTACTGTCCCTTACCACTTCCCTCTTCCTCACACTCCAAGTGTCCGCACAAGAGGCGACGTCTGTCTTGTTGATCCAATTGTACCCAAAGTGCAAAACCCGCCGATTTTCGATAGGTTCCTCAACATAACTTCGCCCTCTTTTCGCAAGTAAGAACGAAAGTCGGCATATTATGGGGATGATGTGGATTAGGTGAGGTAACGCCGAAGTAGTCAAAGATTCTGATAACCGCTGGGTCCATTGTATCAAATTATGTGAGGCGACCCAACAGCTGATAAAGTACCACGAAATCTATGGCAAAGTGCATCCAGGGCATTAGCGAAGCAGATAAATTATAACCTTCTCGGCGTCTGGTGGTACAAGTTTGCGGAACATGAGCACAGAACGGGTCTGCAACAGATGCAGCGCTTAGCCTCTCTTTACAGTTAACTGCAGCCTGGACAGCATATCATTGTAATGAGTACATTTTGCACTAATCTCATGCACAGCAAGGTCAAACTTAATTCAGTTTGAATTGGTTACTTTATGTGTCTCTTGGCTTTCTTTGACGATAGTCACTTCTTACAGCGGTGTACAAGTCTATATGAATCTCATTATCTCTGCTTGATGAACGCTTCACTAGTCCAGTGGTCTTCACAATACGAAATGATTCACAGCAGCAGAGAAAACCCCCGCTCCTATATCTTTGTCTCTTTTAGAATCATCTGCCTAGATGTAGGAATCGCCGTTACTTGGTGCTGGTTTGCGTTTCGTCATACTCTGCAAGAGATTTGCATTGAGAAAATTAAACAGTGAAATTAGCTATTCTGTTTCCTTGAACGGGCTACATTAATTAAACTGCTTCAGTATGTGGCTACACCACTCGGAAGAATCTGGGTAGTCTTATTACTTTTTAAATAATTTATACACACTTCCTACTGATACTCCCGATTGATGTAGGAAGCTTTCAGATACCCTTACAGATTTAGATTTAGAGGTCTTCCTAATGTTTCATATTTTTATGCACGATTATTAGATTGTATTTAATTGTCTGTGGAATTGACAAATTTTACTTTATTATTTTTTAATAATAAAGTATTTAAAATATATTGGTATTCTTCTATTTAAATACGACCACAATTCGAATATTGGGCCAGTTCATAGAGGTGCGCTTTTGATATACTGATAGCTGACCTGAGTATAGAGCTTCTAAAATCTGTAATTTCGACAATAAACACGAAATACTTTCTTAGCTCATTTCAGAGACACAACCGGCACTAGTGTATCAGTAAAAGGACTTCGTCTGAACATTTGTGACGTTGGATGGAGGCCGCCACAAACAGTATTGGCCAGAAAGATGTTAAATGAGGCCGTATCAAATGGGTTTTGTGAAAAAAATAAATTGGTTAACATCGGTAAGTAGAATGCACTGTAAAACGTTTAAATTGAAGTCAAAATAATTCTTCTCTGTAGGTTTATCCGATTTGGAAGTCCCTTTCAATGAGCCGTGGTTTGAAAATTGGCGCGAGACTCTTCTAACTGTTCAATTTCCCGCTGATCATGAATTCACACGTCACTTCTTAAGTTGTTTGATAGTTTTGGCCAGTTCCGATCCAAACATATTGGACACGGCGAATCAACTAACGAAAAAAGTTCAAATGTTGCAGAACGTAACGCCACAAAAACTGCCAAAGTGGTTTTCGAACGAGGTTTTAAATACTTATGTTCTGCTTCATGATGGCGCTACTGGGGATATTTCCAGGTAAATATTGCGATGGCGGTTATCACTGAAAACCATAAAACTAATGGTTTTTTATTCGGTACAGAGCTCAACAATGTTTTGAACTTTTGAAATCGACATTTGGCGACAGCAAATGTTTTCTAGTTCAAATAAATTCAGTTACTGGCAATCCGTCAGAGTGTCCGGATCCGTGGATTCGTTACATTAAAAGACAACCGAAATCGGTAAATTATGAAATTGAAAGATTAAGATTATGTCTAATTCAAGTTTTATAAAAGGACACGCAATCAGATCAAGGCAGTGCGCCAAAAACTCCTCAAGATACAAGCGGCGTAACTTCAATGCCATCAGTACAAATGAGCACGTTAGAGTCGCCTTCTATTGAAGCCGAGACATTCATTCATCCGCTTAGTCCAGTACAGGAGCAGGCAATTGATGCCATTGTAATCGAAATTAAATTAAAGCTCTAAACAATTAACTAAAAAAACACATTTCCCAGCACTCAAAATACTCCACAAGCAGCGAAAGCATAAATTCTCAAAATCTAAATCCAAATGTTTGGGCATCAGAAATTGATATCGATGTTCCTCACGGCATGTGGTTAACATCGACGGATATTGATAACTTGAGGCATTTCGCTCAAGATTATACCGTCAGGGCGTTAATTCCATTTGTTGAAAAGCTAGTGAGCAATCTTAATGATATGGTTAGTCGGTTTCAATTTAAATCTTGTCAACAGTAAATCCTAACGTTTCATATTTTAAGATAACAAACAAGAAGGGTGTTAGCAAGTCACTGTTGAGTGCAACTAAACGCTGGTTCGTCACAAATAAGCCGGGAGTTGGAGCAAGTATGCAAAATGCTGTAATGTAAGTTGTCTCCTTTGACCGAAAGACTGGTGAAATTTTAATGTTGTTTTTTTAAGCTATACAGCAGAATCTGCAGAACTCCAGACAAGAAAACTTGGCGATCTTTATTTCATGTTTGGACACTACAGTTTAGCTTTTCAGGTAAGGAATGTTGTGAACCTGACATCATTAAAATTGAATTAAACTTCATTCAGGCTTACCACCAAGCTAAACGAGATTTCAATGCCGACTCAGCGTGGCAATATTACGCCGGAGCTCTGGAAATGGCTGCTCTTTCGGCTTTTATGATGGGAACGGCCAATAGGAAAACTTACGATTACATGGAGGATGCAATAGTTTGTTATCTTACCGTTTGCAAGTAAGTGTTGATTTAATTAATAAGATCGGAATCCTTTAATGAAACACACACGAAATTCACTAGACTGCCACAATTTGCAACACGCGCCACGCTACTCAGCATCGAATGTCTGAAACCTGCAAAATTATACGGCGAAGCAGCAAAACAACTGATTCGAATGACCAGTGAAGATTCTGATCTACGATCGGCACTACTCTTAGAACAGGCAGCTTATTGTTTTCTCTCGACACAACCGGCCATGCATCGGAAATATGCGTTCCACATAGTTCTATCGGGTAATCGTTTTTCACGTGCCGGACAACGAAAACATGCATTCCGTTGTTACAAACAGGCCTATCAAGTATTTTATGAACGCGGCTGGAGTTTAGCTGAAGATCATATTCAGTATACGATCGGAAAACAAGCGGTCACACTAAAAAAATTGGATGTAGCGAGTCGCGCTTTAGCCCATCTTTTACGTCCGACTAGCTTACAAAATATCACACAACAAGCGGCATTTTTACGCGAATATATTGCAACGCAGAAAGTACGGTCTCTTTTAATTTGTTTTATGTTACGATATTGTTACAAAGAAAAATTTCTAGGAACTTATTAAGCGTAGTCCGGAAATCGGACTTTTGGATATTTCGTTACCGAAAGTTGTACAGAAATCGATTCGAGTACTGGTCACCGCATATCCACCGCTTGCAAATCCACACTTTTTGCCCGCTACGAATATTAACATTAATGTGAGTAAGCTGGAAGTGGAGACGGGGTAGTGGTCCGTTTAAAAATTTAATTTTTGTCTCTTATTTCCATTAGTCTAACTTAAAGGACGATTTCAAGTGGCAGAAACTGGAGGAGATGATCGTGCAGACGGCATCAACTAAACCAATCGTTTTTAAACCATCGCGATGTTTGTTTACTTCAGAGAATCCAACTGTTGATAGTCCCTTAAGTATTCATGGAGGTGAGTTTCTGTTGAATGAACTTTTGTTAAATTGCTCGAAATCGGTTTAGAAAAATTAAAGCGGAGTTTTTTTTTTACCTTTGGTAAAACCTGGGCCTTAAAACCAAAAGACTTCAAGAAGTTGAACCGGATTGAGAAAATTGAAAGGACTCCGTTAGTGATGAGTCAGTTTCAGAAAGAAGAAGTGGTCACAGCAGCTAAGTCTGCCCATTTGGAAGATAGGAATTCTAAACCTGGAGCCATTGAAAGGGCTTGGTGAAGGAAGAAGTCAACTTTGTTGTTTCTTTACGTTTACTTTATAAGAAGCGAAAGATTCGTAGATCAGGACCTACTCATGGTGTATACTTCGACAACAATTTTAAGCACCCCGAGGAAAATGAAAAGGAGCTAATAACTTAGGTCTAGCTAGAAATCGAACGGGGAATTTAGTCAGAAATCGAACGAAAACAAGGTTCTACATAGGCACTCTACAGATCAGGACCTACTCATGGTGTATACTTCGACAATAACTTTAAGCACCTCGAGGAAAATGAAAAGAAGCTGATAACTTATGTTCAGCTAGAAATCGAACAGGAAATTTAGTCAGAAATCGAACGCAAACAAGGGTCTACATAAGCACGCTTCATGTACCTAAGTGCAGATACTCTTGTCATGATAAAGATGGCAACTTCTATTCATTCAAGTTAGAAAAAAAAATACGACAGTCCTCGCGACATGTCGGCGTGTGGTTCAGCTGAATACCTTTCTGAATCGTAACATCTAAGAACACAAAAAAATTATTGATGCGTGCTTCTGAAGAATTTCGAGTGCAATTGATCCACGCAATACGACAAGCCAACTATTCTTTGATCCAGTGATTTGTTTTCCAGTCTACTCTGTTTTTTTCTCTTTCTTTTCAAAGGCATCAGAGTAGTTTGAGTCTATCTACAAAAAACCATAAACTTGCCCAACACATCAACACCCTTCCTAAGTGCAATTATTTCATTTAGAATTTAACCATTAGTACTTCCTGAGACACACTGGTGTTTCCGTTCATTGCTGATGGCTCCTTTTTTTGTCAAACCATCTTAGCACTATCTCAACCGATTGATTGAAACGTGTATCCACTCTTTATGAGAAATTTCGAAATACCTTAAAAAAATTACAATTATTTTACATGTTTATGCAGAGCCTATTGAAATCAGCGTTGGCCTAGTCAACACAATCAAACCAAACATAACATTCAACGAAATCAGCCTTCTTTGGGAATTTACCGAAGAGGATGGTACGATAATTTCCAATAAAATTCTCTTCGAAAAGGATTGCTCGAAGGAAGGTAATTATCAACAAGATAGCTACGAAAATTGTTGTACCTACTAACGCCACTTACCAACAGAAACCGAAACGATCAATTCCGCCATTATTCCAACGGCCATTCAAGAAATTCAACTAAACGAACACGAAGAAAAGACCATTCATGTAAAGCTAACACCGCAAATAATTGGCAATTTAAGAATCATTGGAATCGTTGGTCGAACATCGGCTTCAAGTGAACCGGGCAGTTTGCTCGGTTGCATTCGATTCGAAGCGCAACAAATTAAAACGGTCGATAAGGCTCCGGTACCGGATCGTTCCGTTCAATTCGATAATAAATTGAATATAAAAATTTTACCGCCGGCACCGTCGTTGCATGTTAGTTTCTCGCAGGTGCCCAATGATATTTTAGTCGGCGAGATTATTCCCGTAACGTTATGTCTACGAAATGCAGGCGCTGCAACAATTGGAAATATTTACATTGGCTGTGATAATCCGCGTTGTATTACAACACCAGATGATGGAGCCGATTTGCCGGTCTCGATTTTAAGAGGTAGATAGTTTTCGATTCGGTTATTCAGTTCAACTAGAGATTTTTCTTTGATTTGTACAGACTATCGCGACTTAACAAACGAAAATTTAAGCAAAGATAAGGAATCACGAAAGCAGCATGTTTTTAAAATTTTGAAAAATTCAACCGAAATTAAATTGGAACCGCAAGAAACGATTTCACTTCCGATTTGGATACAAGCGCCGTATCAAAAGGGCAAGCTGAACTTGCGGGTTTTAATATACTACGCGATGCCGGCAGCATATCCTAAAATTAGGTACGGAGCTTTCGTCGTCGCTCAGGCTTTTATAATGGGATTTTTTTTTCTTTCGAATATTAGATACCGCCTCGTTCGTCATGAATGGGATTTTAACGTTCACGAAAGCCTTCAAGTCGGAGTGAACTGTGTAATTAGCAACGATATGACGAACGACATTGCCTTGGAAGTGGATTTGAAGAACTTAAATCAAGCGCACCATCCGCTTATGGCCGAAGTTGCTCTGGCTTCAATTCATTTGTATTGTCCCAAGTATAAATTAGTGCCCGAGAAGATAATTTGTAAGTACAATCAAGCATTATATCGAATAAAATAATTGAACGTGATTTTCTTAGATTTGAATCAAATGGAACTTACTTCTGGAACAGTTGGAGGTAATATTGCTGCTGTGAAAATGACATTTGTTATTGTTAATAGGAAAATCTTGCATTTATCTTCTCAGAGAAATCATTAAAATCAACAAAATCGATGAGCCTACGTTGTGGTCTGCTCGACTCTCCGCCCGATTCGGCCAACACACCTCTACAATACGTAAACAATAGAATATCTCTAGTCGCAATTGATTCACAACCAACGCCCGAAAATCTACCGTCTCTAAACACGCTGTACAGTTTTCTAATCAAGAACGAAACAAAATATCTGAGTGCGTTCGGAACCAGCGAAGAATTTAATAGTATTGTCGCAACCGTCGATCCGCACATGACATTGATAATCACATGGAAAGCACTGATTTCCGATTCGAGATCGACTCAACGTGTCACGTTCGGTCAGCACTTCGTACAGCTACGAAATCTCTACGAGGAAGTATCGTGTCCCGAAACGCCAGACTATCGCATTAAAACGTATCTGGGCGATCATCAGATGTACCTTAAAATTTACGATGATCAAGGATCGAGTTCGAACGAAGCGGACGATGACGATGATCAGTGGGAATTTAATAATCACTTTGTCGGGAAGCGTTGCTTGCTCGAAGATGAAACTTTTCAGAATGTGAAACTTACCGACGGATAATGGGATCGCGGTAAGTATCAGTTAACTTGTGTAAAGGAAACTAGGTTTTATTTTGGGAAAGATTTTTCTAGACAGTTTACAGTTGCGTCGTCTGATGTTTTTTTTTAATGTTAAGCAATATTATGTTCGAATAGACGAAATAAAATTATAATTAAACTCGAAATTCATCACGCAACCAATTTTCCGTCATTTACATCAGAAGTTTTATCCTTTGGTGGGTGGGAAACAAAATTTTTACGTCCCAGGGTAAGACGACATGTTCATTTTTGCTTAATGAAGCATGTGGAATGCTCGGGATCCTTGGTGCACATTATGCTACAGAAGACCATAAAACTTATGGTCCTTCCTTGGTGAGGATCTTTAGAAGTTGCTTAACTCTCGGGTATGTTCCAAAGTTGTGGCTTGAGGTCAGGGTGATTTTTATTCAAAAGGCTGGGAAGCCAAGCCACACATTGTTCAAGGATTTTACACCCATAAGTCTCTCATTGTTTTTGTTAGAAACGATGAAGAGACTGGTGAATTACTATATCAGATTCGTCCTGGACATGAGGGGCTTCTTAGCATGCCTACATGAAGGGAAAAGCTGCTGAAACGGCCTTACATATGGTCGTCTCAAACGGTAGAAAAATCGTTAAATGCTAAAGAATATACTCTGGCAGCGTTTCTAGATATTGAAGGGGCCCTCAATAATGTGCAGATGAGTGGGATCGAGAGGGCTTTGGATAGAATCAATCGACTCATTCAACAAGCGCTGGATCACCTCGATGTTAGAGGGAAGAATTATCAACCCCTCATTGGGGGATGGACGTAGTAGAATGAAAGCAACCAGAGGAACCCCGCAAGATGGTGTGCTATCTCCCCTATTATGGGTCATAGTAATTAATGAAATTTTACAGGCTCTGTCTTTGACTGGCGTCATGGGTCGTTGCCTACAGAGATGACATCGTTTGGAGCGACATACTAGAAATGGAACTCAAATCCATGAGCGAGTGGACTAGTAACTGCGGTCGTAACATCAATCCTGATCAAACCAACCTTATCTTCTTCACAAGGAAAAATAAGCGAAAATTCAGGCACCCATGACTGAGCGGCATTACTATCCTGCTCTCCCTTAATGTGAAGTATTTGGGAATTTATTCTAGGTTGAACTGGAAACTTACGATTGAGGACAGGATTAAGGAATCTAATTCTTGCTACTCTTGTCAGAAAATAGTAGGATAAATCTGGGGTCTTAACCCGAAGATAATCTATTGGTTTACATCACGGTAGTAAGACCTGCTCTTTTGTATGGGTCACTGGTGTGGTGGCATGCTTTGGATATCGGGACTACCAGGGTCTCCATGAGCAGAATTCAAAGAATTGCATCCATTGGGATTACTGAGGTTTTACGTACCACAGCCTCCCGGGCTCTGGAGGTCATGTTCCACTTAATCCCACTAGTCTTAGCGGTAAAATCAATAGTACATTTCGTCTGTTGGAGGAGGGCTATTGGAAGGATGGTAGTGTGGACCAAACTAGGATCTTGTCAACTTCCTTGTGTTTTGGTATTCAGGAGCGCCCCGACTACAAGACACCGTCTTGTTGTTTCGGATATTCCTACCAGAAAATAGTAGGGATCTGGGATTTGCTATCTATACTGATGGCTCTAAGATGGAAAAGGTACGGGCGCACGAATGTACTCTCGCGACCTCGACATCATGAAATCTTTCAGGCTACCGAAAAGCTCGAGTGGTTCCAGGCTGAAACATTTGCATTCACAAAAGCAACAGAAATGATAGCGCAGAAAAAGTGCGTGGATAGTGCACTAGAACTGGCAATATGAAAAGGCAAACGAGCTCGCCAGAAGGGGGTCGGTGATGAGCATTGAGTTAGTTAATGAGTTGGTTTTATGCCCCATCGAATGTGTAAAGGGAATTATCGACATCGGGTGAATCTTTCGGATTGCCGGTGTTGTGTCCGCGATATCCCCAGGATATCACAGACAGTAAGTTGAGTTGAGGGAGAATCGGAGAGTATGTTTTAAATGAAAAACTGAAAAGGGGTTCCGGCATTCGAGAGAATGCCGCAGTAAGAACCGAGAGAACTCGGTATAAGCGCCTCAATAAGAGACGCAAATTACCCTTAAGTATTTTTGCTGCAAAAGAAAAATAGAACAAGTTAACTATGATGCGAATACTTACCGATTCGGACTTCGACTTAAATATGAAGAAAGAAAGATGATGTTTGTTGATTTAAAAAAGACTTTATATTTAGTTCTGGTTATTCGGACAGAGTTTCCTCGTGGGTTTTTAAAAATGATTGAGAGTTAATGATAACAAAATCGAAACTTATATACTAAAAAAGTGCCGAGTGACACGAAATTGATTATTTTGTTCCACTTAGGGAATATAATCAATTTTGGGTCACTCGATCAACTTCTTGAAATTCCGTGGAGTTCAGTCCGTGTCTTTAACCGAGTCGCAGTTGCGCAACAGAAAACTGCGAACCCGAGCAAATAGTTGACTGCTTGTCCAGAGTTGCAATTTCATGTTTTGCAATACGAACCGTAACCAGGTCGCATTTGTGCAACAGAATTGGGAACTCTAGGCGAACGGCCGACCGTTTGTCTTGAGCTGCCGCCTTAAGCCGGGTTGACACGTTACGAGTGAACTCGTACGAGCCAGCTCGTATATGTGTTGACACGCTTCACTATGCAAGTGAATCGGATAGTTTTGAAAATGGCCGATAGAGTACTGCAAGGAGTCGAAGCTGTCTCGGATATGTTATTTAGAGAGGTGGAAATTAGCGAAATCAATCGACAGAATGCGAAAAGAAAAACTTGGACCCGAAATTGAATTTAGAGACGCGATAAATTTTTTTGGACGAGCTCTTTTCATCGACACTCTAGTTGTCGCCATGTTTAAATCAAACTCGGATCCAATTTTACTCGTACAAGTTGAGTACTGTCCGACTTTACTCGTATCGGATTATAACGTCCGATCATGCTCGGATTGCCTGTTGACACGATACGAGTAACGTCCAAGTGACTATCCAAGTTTACTCGTTCCGATTCCACTCGTAACGTGTCAACCCGGCTTTATGTTCCGTAATGCGGGCCGGCGTCAAGACCCAAGACGGAAACTCTGTGGTAAATACTTATGACTAATTTACATGTGGCGCCGGTAGTTAGCAGCAAGTCGCCGACAGAACGAGCTATCGCAACTGTTTACGGTTGTTTGCGTTTGTTTGCAGCTTGCGAGCTATACGATTGTTTACGTTTTTCATTCTGTTCGTTTACAGATGGTAAGCCGACTTGCTGGTAACTGACAGTTGAGAGCAAATCTGAACTAATCGACATGGTATGTTGTGGGGCACAACACCGGCAAGAAAGAATATGCTGGCCGAAACTTGATAAGAGGAACTTTAGCTTTATTCTGTCTGTGAACAGGAACACATGTTGAAAACTCTAGAGGTCTTAATGCGACATTGTCCTCTTGGTAGACTTGGAATACCCATGGCTGATTTGTGTCGCTGTGGTGACGAGAAAGTAGTGATAGATATCGCTACTTAGGGAAATTCTTCTCGACCGATTTTTCGGAACTTGCGACGATACCTTCATGGAGAATTAAAGAAGTGCAATATTTTGAAATAATAGCGTAGAATCCGGGTTATACGAGGGGACTACAATGGATGCATAATGATATCTCGTGACGGGCTGTGGCACACTGCTATAGTTATCCCGTCTCAGCCCATCTAGAAAATTGCGCTGTTATCAGGAGTTTGTTTCAATAAAAAAAAAAACCAAACCATTGAAAGGCGCGCCACTTTGCATAATAATATCCAAAAATTTATTCTATGACTTCATTTGTACAACCAAATAAAACTAAAACGAATACTGCAATATGTTAACTTATTACCGACTGCTAGTTTGACCAGAAATTCTCCATAAGAACAGATTGCCGCCGCCGCTCTACGTTCGTTTCTTAGTGATAAAAACCTTACCGGTCCGGAACAGAACCTTGGAACAAATGTAAATATTGGCCAGGCCGCAGCCAAAGATCGCTCCCATTACGTTCGGAATCGGATACGTTTGCCAGTCACGATCCCAATCGAGCGGTGCCACAATCGATCCGGCCCAGGCTCCTAAAATCGCTCCGGCTGCCGTGTGTCTGTTCAATTCCAACGCTGTATCCTCGGCCTTCGTTAGCAGATCGGATTTTTCGCAGAAGACCGCTTGCAGGGCTCCACTCGCGCCAAGCAGAAATATCGTCGGCGATATTGTCAACAACGTAAGTGTCAAGGCCAACACGAAGGTTTCCTCGTAGCTGGTAACGACCGGTGCGCCGAGAATAATGCACGCAAAACCGTACAGCATTGTACAAACCGTCTGAATGAATAGTCCTTTCAGCAGATTACAGATCGAGGGCAGTACAAATGAAGTCTTCTTCTGTTTCGGCGGAACGATTTCCTTGTCGGCTGCCTGATTGAAGAACTTTGTCAGCCCCAACTTGAACAGCTCGCCGAGCAGTAGGAACGGCAGAATCAGCGATTCCCAGAGTTTGCCGACTTTTAACCAGCTTTTACCGTGAATCGAGTACGACATGCAGACGAGTACAATAGTCAGGCTTATCGAGACGTAAAGGAGCTGCTGTTTAGCGCGATTTTGATCGAATTTTGTAACCATTTTGCCATTAATTTACGCGATGACCGGATTTTAGGGATGGTATGCTACGGTTCCGATAATATTTACAACGAGAAACGTCGCTGCGCGAAATGTCAATAATTTTTGGCTGCGTTCGGTAGATTGAGCTCTAGCTTTTGTGGCTCCACTAGATTTTCGAAAGTTTTCGAACATCGTTGCACCCTTCCGGCCGGTAATTTAATCAGAATTTGAAACTTGTCTTGTGTGTACACTTGTAAGGAGATTTATAGCGTTCTTTTTGCCAGGTAAAATTTGATATACGCCTCAACCAAGTGCAGTGCATGAGCATTTCAGTGTATAGAAAAGTATACACTACACCTGGCAATGGATGAGTGTATCACACATTGAGAGATGGCGGCTTTTTCCAGAAATACGGCAGATTAGAAACCTTGTTGAGAGACCAAGTGGACGAACCGCTGCTTTTCTTCTCAAACTGACCAGAAGAGAATGTGGTAGTCTGGTTGGTGTTTTCACAGGGCATATCTCTTGTGACCTACATTTGGTCAGAATGAGAATCATCGACGATCCCATTGCTTGCGACGAGAGTGACGACACAACGGAAGATTTCCTTCTAGAGTGTCCAGCTTATTCTTTTGCGAGAATGCATGTATACGGCGTTGATGTTATGAGGATGGAAGAGCTCCGTTCTCGCTCCCTACCTGAGCTCTTGCAATTCGTGAGGAGGACGAACAAGTTTGAAAAGAGACTGGGGGACTCGAGTACAATGGACCATCTTTGCCTGAGTACTCAAGATGCGCTGCTTTGCTACGTGTCTTCCCCCGCATCAAACAACAACGACAACAACTGGCAAAAAGAACAAACCAATAAATGTCTTAAAATCAAAAATATGACAACTAAAAAAATCAGACTAGCCAAAGAAGCAGACAGACGGCAATCCGAGGAAACTTTGGAATATTATTAGGGTAAGCTCTTACAAACGTCTCAATTCAAACCATAAAAGAGAACAATTAAAGAACACGCATTTATCGCAAATATATTGTTCGATTGAAACAATTCTAATGGAAGATTTAAAAAATCTGCCAGCAGTCTGGGCGGAACTTTATCATTTTATGGGTAGAAGTCCGAAACGTGTTCAATGCTGAGATTCGGTGTAGATTACTATGCGACTGACAACCTAAAAAATAAAGTTCCAAATAGCCTCCTGGTTATTTCTTAGGTTGTCAGTCGCATAGTAACCTACACCGAATCCCATCATTAAACACGTTTCGGACTTCTACCCATAAAATAATAAAGTTCCGCCCAGACTGCTGGCAGATTTTTTTTATTTACTTACGTATTTTTTTTATCAATAGAATATTCCATAGAAATAAAAGCGAATTCGATCACATTAAACCTAAGATATTTTCGGAATCAGTAAAAACTTAAACAATACCACCAGGAGGTAATAGGGAAAAATACTTAAATCGGTTTTTCCCCGACTATGTTTCAAGCTTATAGAAGTAAAAGTGAATTCCAAATCCCAATATACCTAAGAAATATATCAGAATTCGTGAATATGTACACAACCACTTTACACCCCCTTAGGGGTTGGATATTGAAACATTTGAAGAACGTTTCTAGGTGCTTATATAAATAGCTCGCAGAAGTAAAATTGCTTTGATAACTCGACATGTCTAAAAGTTTTAACAAAATTCGTGAAATTGTGGATTCACGGCCAATTTATTTAAATCAACCCCTGAACGCCAATAAAAATCTGAACTTTTTTTTGATTTAATTACTCTAATAGCACATCTACATTAACGTACTAAGTTTCAACTTTCTAGCATAAGCCGTTTCTGAGATATAAAAAACCACCCTCACCCCCGTACCTTGCTACCACTATGAAAAATTTTATTTATCTAGGATGTCTTTATAGTGGCTCTGGCTCTATATAATCCTAAATTTTTAGCTTTCTATTCATTACGGTTTTCGAGAAATAAAAATCAGAATTTTTTTCCTTTCTACCCCTTTTCACCATCACCTCCTACACTGTTGTACGCCCGCACCTCGGCGATAGGTGCGGACGTCCTTTGTTGGGGTCCTGTCTCTTTACAGAACCGAATTAATTAAAAAAAAACACTAAGTTTGATTTTTTTACCACTACATGGGGCTACCCATGTTCAATTACTCCGCGATTGATGGTCTGATTCTGACTGCCGGATTCGATGGTTCGATTCTTTCCATCGAACCTCGCCTCCGGCTGCTGACCGATTTTGCTTTTCCCACGACATTGCATTTTTCGTTTAAGAATCGCCAATTCCACATGCGCGGTCATTTGACCTCATAGGTCGTTAATCCACATGTGTCGCATCGGTATTTCAGTTTCGGTTCAATAATTTGTCGCACGCGCGATCAAAAATTATTGCCGTGTAATATGAAGTCGGATCGCATTACGTTCTATATGGGCCCAGTATGCCCGTCGGCGAGAACGGGCTCCTATTCGTAATAGTTGTTGTTGGACTCCCTTGTTTATGGTATAAAGGGATTGGTCCAACAACAAAAGTTGTGATTACAACAACACCCCACCCCTAAAATTTTTTCCCTATTAGAAGTCTGCCGACTCCAACTCCTGTAAAATTTTCAAGATCATATCTGAACCGATTTCTGAGATATAAAAATGAAATTTTTTGAGAAATTGCTATCCCCCACTTTGTTGCTCCATCTCAGTACGTTCAGTAGACTCCTCTTGTGATCCCATATACAGAAACTAAATTTTATCTGGTGTAATTGGTTCGGAAGATATTTTAATCCAAAGTTTTTCACCCCCCACCCCGACAGCCCACCACCCCCTTAAAAATGTTAGTCCTTGTCTAATCTTGAAGTATCCTTAAGGACAACCACAAAGTTTAAATTTTCTGACATCAATCGTTCAGGAGATATGGATTTTAGAATGTTTCAATCCCGGCTTTCAAGCGTTTTGGACTCATTGTTTCCCCCTCCCCCACTTCCACACTCCTCCACCCTTATCGACAATTTTTTTGCAAATGAGTCCACTATCATAGTACTACATAAGTTCCAAATTTCAGCCTCCTATCATAAGCAGTTCCTGAGATCTAGAAACCAAAATTTTTCGTCTAAAACGCTCCCCCTCATCCCCCCTTACAGCCCCAACCCCCCAAAAGATACCAGTCGTAGGAGTTTACCCAATCTACTCACCATAAACATTTCAGCTTAATACCTCAACGGGTTTGGGAGCTACGCATCTTCAAACGATTTTGCGTACTGCGGACGGCGTCTACGGCGGACAGACGGACATTTTTTTTTTGCATTTTTGGTGTTTACTAGTCCTTAAACGTGTAAATACAAAGTTTTAGGGCTGCAAATTTTGTTGAAATTTCAGGTCGATCACAATACTTTATTATTAAAACATACTGCAGTCACGATCGGCTGCAAGCCAATCGTATAATACTCTAGATGAATACTGAACTCCGATTTATATTGTAGTTGGGGATAAAGTAGAATTACGTGTGTGCATGTTGTATGTCCTTTATTAAGGACTGCCATTAGATTGCTACTCAAAACTAAAAGACAATATTCAGTGTTTAATTTCATTTCTTGAACTGGGTAAGTCATCGAAAAAATATCCTTTTTGAAGGACTTTCACATGGGAGGTGCAGGAAGGACTCATTCGATTTCTTACATATTTGTCCTTTTCCTTGGAACCATTCAAAAATTCATGTGTACAAAATTTCAAATTCGTAGCTTGAAGCGTTCAAAAGTTATCGGAAAATATTGTTGAACACGTGTTTTAAGGATATTTTGTATGGCAGCTACCAGAAGGAGTAAAAGGATTTCACTGATTAGTAAACTCGAACTTCCTTTTCGCTCAAAACTAACTTGTACAAAATTCCGAATTCGTACTGAAAAGATTACTTGAGTTATAGTGAGTTTCGTAAATTAAGTGAATACATTTTGACAGGATATTTGTATGGCAGCTACACGAAGGACTAACAGAATTTCCTTCATAATCATATATTTAGCTCCAACTATTGGAAAAATAACACATACAAAATTTCAAAGACGTAGCTTAAACCCTTCTAAAGGTATCGACCAATATTCTTGACCACATGTTTTAAAGACATTTTATATGGCAGCTACCAGAAGGAGTAAAAGGATTTCGCTGATTAGTAAACTCCGACTTCTTTTTCACTCAAAACCAACTTGTACAAAATTCCGAATTCGTAGCTAAAAGATTACTTGAGTTATTCTGAGTTTTGTAAATTAAGTGAATACATTTTGACAGGATATTTGTATGGCAGCTACACGAAGGACTAACAGGATTTTCTTCATAATCATACATTTAGCTCCAACTATTTTAAAAATAATACATACAAAATTTCAAAGACGTAGGTTAAACCCTTCTAAAGTTATCGACCAATATTCTTGAACACGTGTTTTAAGGACATTTTGTATGGCAGCTACCCGAAGGAGTAGGACGATTTTGCCCGTTAACGAACTTAGCCTTACAAATTCAACCAAACATCCAGATTCAAAATTTCATGATCCTAGGTGAAGGCGTTCTTGAGTTATCGTGCTAACGGACAGACGGACGGACGGACGGACGGACGGACGTCAGGCGGATTTGAGGTTTTTGGCCACAAATAAACAAAAAATAATATATAACTTTTTTTCGTCCGAGGCTTGGTTCTATGCGTTACAAACTTTTGGGCTGGATTAAACTTATAATACTCTATATGATTTCATCTAGAGTATAAAAATAATAAAGTAAAAATAATGGCAACGCTAATAATTTCCTTAGATTGACCTGTTCTCTTGGCTAGACCACGTTCCTCAAAAAAGAAACCTAAGCACAATTTCTTATTGGTTACCGACCGCCTAAATATTATTGATGTTACCGGTTTTAAGCAAAACAAACATGTAATCATATCTCGAAGAAAACATAGCTGCGTTATCAGTCAAAAGTTAATAAATTCTAGATCGTCCCCACCCAATTTTATCTTTCCCACTATTCAACCCACAAATATATTGCTTATGCCAGGACATGAAGATCTTCCTTTAACCGAAGGATTCTATTAAATGCCCGGAAATGTATTGTATCGACGGACAGAATACTACAAAAACCAGAAAACTGAACCTGGTAAAACCCTTCCTTAATAAAAACAACAAATAATATTCATTAATATAATAAACTTCTATTTATGAATGTAATATTTACATCTTAGAATCTAACATGTTGATCAATGCAAAATATTAAACATAATGTAAAAAAAAACAACGTTGTCGGCTTGTAATGTGTGAACGGTAGAAAATGGCTTTTGATTATTATAGAGTTAACGCTATAACTGATTTTATGTTTATGGGCAATGAATTAATTTAAATTAATTTAAATAAATCCGCACAGTAAGAAGCTGACCGGATTTCCTTTCGATTTTAGACTAGATTCAAAAATTGTCCTTGTTCAACTTAACCGAAAAGCAATTTCTTGATTTTCTTCAATTTGAAGAAGGAGTTAGGATCCTGTGGGTTGTAGTTGTCGCTTCCATAGACATCGCCAACAACACCTTCTTCCACCGGAACGGCTGATACTACGGCCAAAGCCAATAGACACACGAACAAGGCCTGTGAAAACAAACAAAATATTTCAAATTAGTTACACTTTTTTTTTTCAAAATTCACTTTGAACACAACGAATTATCACATTATTCAAATTAACACGAAATATTTGTTTATAGTATTAATTTGTTTTTTTAATAAAATAAAAATTTAATGAATTTTCCGTACCAAAACGATGAATTTCATTTTGCTGATAAATGTTAAATATTTTGCTCTTTAGCTTAGCGCTCTTGTGGTTAAGTGGTAAACTGAAGTTGTACTGTGACTTGATGGACAGTTGCGATGTCTTTTTATACTTGTGGGTCCGGTGATGACTAAAAGTGAGGTTTTCCTAACAAAGGTGCAGTCAAATTCAATATTTTGTTGATTTTACCATAAAGTACGTGATGATTACCCGTACTACATAACATGTACGAATAGTAAGTAAGTACACGTTCAATGAATTGTTGATATCATTTTTTCGTTGTAGACATGTTTGACTAAGAAGAAAATCGTTTCTTTAACTTAAACATAAGTGAGTTGAATTTTTGGTAAATTTGAAATAACGTCTAGCTACTCTTGAGTTAATGTTTCTGGGCCCTAATTGAACTTTCAATTACTACCCTTTCAGTGATAACGAAGTGCACAAAGCTATTTGTCCTTTAGGTTGGCCTTCTAAAATACGATTTATGGACCAATAGTTACTTTTTACACAATTCAGTTACTAATCGATTTGAATAATTAAATTAAATAAATTGATGTTGAAATGGTTGATAAAAAGCTAAGATTCAGCTAATTACAATAATTATATTGTTAATTAAATGTAAAGTGCAAGGTGCACTGTAGAAATAGAGTAGTTTTTCAGGTAAAGTGGAACGAGGTCTGAGTTTTTATAATTATTGGTTTTAGATAGTCACAAGAACACTCATTAACTTTCACAATAACTTTATAGATCTATGTAGAAAGAACAAAATTATATACATGGCTAATTTTAAAGCGATTAAGAGAAGAAAACCAACACCACGATGATGCCAAGGCACCCATACAGCATTTTATAGGGAGTAGGAAAGCAAGAGCTTAGAAGGTGAAGTTACATGACGATTATTTTTTCAACATAGGAAAAAAAAGGGTTGCTATAGGTCTCAATCGGTCTAAAGACTCAGAAATAATAATATGTGTGCATCTCAAGCAACTTGCAGAAATGGCTAAAAAAAATACAAATCTTATCCAATAAAAACGAACGACACAACTGAAACCTTATTGTGAATCAAAGATTATCAATTAACTTAAAAAAGAATCGAACTTTTTGATCCGTCGAGCCGCATTTGAAGGAAAATCTTATAGTAAACGTGAATTACGAAATGTTCGCCGTAAATAAAAAAATCTGCCAATAGTCTGGGCGCAACTTTATTATTTTATGGGTAGAAGTCCGAAACGTGTTTAATGATGAGATGCGGTGTAGGTGACTATGGGACTGACAACCTAAAAAATAACGTTCTAAATAGCCTCCAGGTTATTCCTTAGGTTGTCAGTCGCATAGTACCCTACACCGCATCTTAGTATTAAACACGTTTCGGACTTCTACCCGCAAAATAATAAAGAATGTGCCCAGACTTTTGGCCGATTTTTTTTAGTTTTAATTACTCTAGTAGCGCATCTACATATGGGTATTAAGTTTCAACTTGCTAGCATAAGCCGTTTCTGAGATATGAAAAACCACCTCCACTCCCGTACCTTGCTACCCCTATCAACAATTTTTCTGAGATGTCTCTATAGTATTATAGCTCTATACAGTTTTCAATTTTCAGCTTTCTACCCTTTGTGGCTTTCGAGAAATTAAAATCAGAATTTTTTCATTTCCACCCCCTCCCACCATCACTCCCTATACCCACACCTTCTCCGCTAGAGGTTTAGGTCCTAACTCCTGTAAAAATTTCAAGATCATATCTGATACGGTTCATGAGATATAACAATTTAATTTTTAGAAAAATGGCTGTCTCCCACCTTCAGCGCTTCACCTTCCCTCTTAAAAATTTTACATTCAGTGGACTCCACTGGTAATTCTATATACAGAAACCAAATTTTATCTTCCTAGCACAATTGAGTCGGAAGATATTGTAATTCAAAACTTTTCACCCCCCACCCCCATACCTCACTACTCCCCTTAAAAATGTTAACCCCATTCTAATCTCCTAGCATCCCTTAATACAACTACAAAGTTTCAGCCATCTGGCATCAATCGTTCAGGAGATATGGATTTTAGAATGTATCAATCCCAGCTTTCAAGCGTTTTGGACGTATTGTTCCCCCCCCCCCCACTCGCACACCTCTCAACCCCTATTGAATATTTTTTTAACGCTCCCTCTTCCTCCCCCTCACACCCCCACCCCTCCAAAAGGTACCACTCGTAGGCGTTCACCCGTTCTAGCTACCATACAAATTTCAACTTAATATCTCAAGGGGTTTGTGAGCTACGCACCTTCAAACGGTTTTGCGTACGGCGGACAGACGGACATTTTTTTTTTGCTTTTTTCGTGTTTACTGCTCCTAAAACGTGTAAATACAAAATTTCAGGATAGCAAATTTTTTTTAAATTTCAGATCGATCACAATACTTTATTATTAAAAAATAATAAAGTAAAAATTAAGTTATGAGAGCAACCATCAATCCTATATTTTTCGCGCAACATTCCATCACGCCCATTTAACTGGAAACGGAATCGTTAACCTAATCTTTTTCTCCGTTTTTGTAAAAGTGTGCAAGAAGAATCACTTGCCCCCACCTGAATATTATCAATTAAAGTGTGGCTAAACTATTTTACAGTTACTGGTCACTATAAATTTTGTGTTTACTTTCGGTTTTTATAGCTCACTGATTCAAATCCGGATCGACGGATCAAAAATAGTTCGACTGGTTTGCAAAAAAATGCAAAAAATTTTAATTAGAAAATGTATGATAATTATCGCAAGAACATCTCAAACGTAATTGTAGTTTAAATATAAATATTCAAAAAAGTGGTGTCAGTTTTAAATTATGAAGAGGAGAGGTAGATACGAAGATGTGAAAGAAATTTTATGATTTTATGGTGAGCAGGCATACTTTTGTATCGTTATTTTATTTATTTACCAGCTACTTCAAATTTTAGTATTGTTTACAATGTATGACTTGAATAGCTTCTTACAGGAATCAACTTTGAACGTTCATTAATTGCTGGAATCAACTTTGGACGTTCATTAATTGCTTTTCATATAAAAATTTAACTAAAAAGGGTAAAAATAAACAGTAAAAATAAGAATCATATCTTATCTGAACTAAGAAATATGGCTGAAGTCGTGAAAATTTGTACGAATATCGAGAAATCCTGAAATTACTTCTTATGCGATTTTACATACAACATCCTCTTTTACCATACTTTATTTATGGCTGCTCAACAAGCGATAGTAGGTTTGTTAAGTTCTGACATAAGCAAGATTCTTAACTGGGATACCATGACTCAGGTCGAATTCAATGCAAAACAAAAAGCTGATTTTAACGCTAAAAAAGCCGAAACCACTTTTCAATGATGTTTTTAGTAAACGAGGCTTATAACAAGTATATTGTTTTTAACTGATCAGAAATTTGTTCGAATAAACTTTATAATGCTGTGAATATGGATCAAGTATTAAAGAGGATCCAATTTTAATCTTACATTTACTTGTCTTACCTTTCATCGCCACATAATCGATTGATACCTTTACCACTTTTGAGACCCACGTACGATTCATAAAAATGAAATTTATGCAAATCGTATACATTTCAGATTTCCAAATGTCTTATTATAAAACATCGACATCAGCTCAGATTCAATTTTATGCCGATTGAAAGTCTACGATCAAAACGGAAAATCTAATAAAAATCGAATTTCGACCGATCTTCATCAATTATTCGTGGTCAATGTCAAGTGCCGGGTGTGAAGACTATAAATTAATTCATATTAAAAATCGATCGAATTTATCTAGTTCGTCTACGGAAGAAGCACTGTTAATTCCTTAATAGTGGTCACCACTTTGACCCAGATTCATGTTTAATAAGCGCCATAAGATGCTCGGAAAAAAAATAATAACTGATCGGTTAATCAACGATCATGAAAAGTTGTTGTACCAATGATCAGATAGGAAAATATAAAAAAAAATTATGGAAAAATTGGCAGTATATTAAAGTGAAAAGCCCATACCAAAACGCGATCATTTTAACCCTGGAATGAAATTGTGTTGATCTTTGATCAAACGAAGATTTTTTGTAATTAATTACGTCGGTGTAAGACAAGTCGTGAAAGGTCTTTAAAATGCAAATACAAAGCTCTGTTTAGAAAAGAACTAAGAGATGATATTATGTTTATTTTATGCATTAGTTGATAGTTGCACAATTTATCTAACAAGAATTTTATTGACCCGTAGCGGCTAGTTGGAGGCTCGAACGGACGACTCATTGCAAAGTGCCAATACATTTTGTTGATCAGCATTTGTAGAGGACAACCTTGTCACAACGCATACTAGGAAATTGGTGTCAAATTGTTCGATAAATACAAGATCATTGACGCTAGGCAGTTTTGTGTGATGAAACTCGACGAAAAATCCGAACTGCTTATCATTGCTAATTTTCGGATAAGCAAAACGCTTATTATTCTTCAGAGGTCGAGTGTGGCTTTGGTGAGTGTAACCAGCTGCTTTAAAAAAAATCAATTTTCAGAGATCAGATATTACACCTTTCGTATTTTATGAAAAATTAAGAAAATCTTATTGCATATGTTGATATAGACCCATATTGAAATTGGCCTTCATCTTGTATGGTGTACTCCGATTGAGGCTCACCAACCTGTTTATCTGCAATGAAGTTCATTTTTAAATTTGCAAACGTGTAGTTAGTATAGCTTCTTTTACAAATATTATGTGATTTCATAATAAATTCGACATTCAATGGTTTTAAGGGTTAGTAGCTAAGTACGCAGCTTCGAAGTATGAACAGAAGGAAGGCGTTCGACCACAATGGAGATCAATATCAACAAAGAATGCTACAACGACCTTAATTCATCACACGTTGAGAGAATATGTATCTAAAATTGGCCAGCTCATCGAGTCCATAGTTCATTTTAGAAATGTTTGCATTCAACCTGGACATTGCGGCTTTGGTATACAGGTATTACATTCTTAAATGAATTTATGGACTCGATCTGCTGGTCAATTGTGCATGGTTGAACCTATCAACGTGTAGAACATCTAGGCACCTATGGCCACTGATAAATCTTAATAGACTGCCTACCATCTGCTTGAATAGACGTACGAAGGTCAGTTCCATTACTGCGGTCACAACGATGCATTATCTCACTAGGTGGACAACATTTGTATGTTGCTAATGTTGCATACAATGATTGCTGAACAAGTTATAGAAGTCAAACCGTTTAGAACATTAAAAACAGCTTCTTCTCCGAGCTGGATGGGATCACCACACCTGATCAACTAAATGATGTTATCTAAACTTATTATCCAGTAATCGTACATTTCGATGGATAAATGCACAAATTTCTCAAGAAAATTTGAGCCACTTGAAGAAGTGGCTAAATTCTTGTTATTGAATAGATTGAAAAACCTGAAGAATTGGTGCTATTGTTGCCATTACAGTTCGAGAGAATGATGAAGTCAAAATGTGATGGATTTTATTTCTTTGGGAGGGTTAAAAAGTTCAATGCGGGATTACTTTGAACTCGATAAAAATCCTGCCAAAATTCGAGGAGATTAACGAACAAGGAATTTATTATTTTTTTGCGCACCATGTCAACATCTCTGTGGTTCGTACGGGAACCTTCCAATAATCTAGGAGACCATAAAAAATTGTGTGAAATTAGTTTTTGTATTCGCGCTTCGTCAAGACTATCCTTCTCACATGCTTTTGACTATGTTCGATTTCTTTCGAATTTCATTTATTAAATAGGCCCCTGTGCTGTCGTTTTGGTTTCTTCAATTGCAGTAGATGAGCGCTTTAAAATACCATAGATTTATTACAATTGCAATAAATCATAATGACGTATTTGTTAAAGGTAAAAATAAATTTTGTCTTGAAAATCATAGGGTTTTATTGTAGCTTTTTTTATCTATCTATGTATGGTATATATAAAAAAATTAATGTCTGTTTGGTTGTGTGTTTGTTTGTTTGTTTGTCCCGTATGCATTCCTACACCATTCATCCGATTGCGATGAAACTTTGGTGATTTATTGAGAGCACGCACGCGAAGGTTTCTGCATGAGTAAAATCATTTTACAATTGGTGGTACGCGAGTTGTTTCAACATTTTAGTGTTGATTGTGTTTTCATTGAGTTATGCGTTCCTGTTGACAAATGGTAAATTTGGAAATTAAAACAACCCTCCAAGATAGAAAAATTTTCACCAGCAGGAGCTCAGCAAATGGATAATTTGTCTCTATGAATGTTGTTTGAATGAATTGTATGAATGTTTGCTTGTTTGTCCCGTATGCGTTCCTATACCATTCATCCGATTGCGACGAGACTTTGATAATTTGTTGAGTAACGGGAGCAACGGGAAGAAAGACTGGAAACCACTCTCATTGCAACGCATGCCGTGGTATTTGCTTATTGTGCTCGCCAACAAAAAACCCATAGTGTTACATAGGGGAAGGTACTACAATAATGCATATCATAGTAGACAGTTTTTTTAGTACAGTTTCGGTGGTATCGCACAATACAAACGTGAGCGTAGCCGTGAGACGAGGCTAGTAATACATAAATAATAAATTCCTCTGCATTTTCGATGCAAAACAATTGATTTCCAGAACTGATGCTTGGTAAAACAAATCCATCCATATAAATACCATTTACCGACATCGACACACTTACCCGCTTAGCGGACCACAATGGATCCACAGTGATCTCTCGTGATGGACTGGGGCACATTGCTTTAGTCCACCCTTCTCAACCTACCCGCTTAGCGCATCGGTACTCTGTCGATATTCCAGCGGAACTGTTTTCTTCATCTGAGTAAATTTTGTTAAACTGAATTCAGTAAGTACTGAATGGAGGTACTGCTTCAGTATTAAGAATAAGGTACGAAAAGAGACTGCTTATCTACTTTTCGGCCACTCATAAATCGGACCTCGACCTCTTCGATAATTTTGGGACATTACATCATCGTTTTCTTTAACTTTTCAGGATAGTTGTTTTTTTTCGGTGATAGGTTGTTAGCCTACCGATAAGAACTCTTGGAAAATGGATATTGTTGAACAGAAAGGAAAAATCCGGTACAGGAAAAATTCAGATCAAAAATTCAGTGAGATTTGAACCCATAACCTCTGAGATCATAGCTCGTCCTTCTTCAAAAAATGCCAAGCTAATATATGGAAGGGTTCTTAAGATACGAAGCCTCTTTTCAGCGATACAATTTTCCGACTCCCACTCCTATTGGTAATATTGCACTGAAATAAAATTACTTTCCAAGAGTACCCCTAGTTTATTTTCACATATGTATTAAATACTAATTCTCTATAGTATGCGGTTTCTGAGATACGGAAATAAAAGTTTTAGTTCCCTCCCCCCACACGTTCGACTGCCCTTGAAAAAATTATTTTATTTTCCTAAAACAAACATATGTTCATATCTTTTATAAATTGCTATATTCTAGTATGAATGATACCGGAGATATAATTTTCAGCAATTACAACATTGGCATCGCGCTTTTGTTATATTTCTGTAGCCCCCATCAAGGAACGCCACTACTCCTTTCAACAAATTTATTTTCGTATGTTCCCCTGGGGTATTCTTATGTTTCTACAAAGTTATTTTTATATCTGTTTTAGGATTTGAATTTAATTTTAACTTTAATTTAAGTGGTCACTTGTAAAAATCTCGGCCTATGTGCTTATACCCATTGGGGAGTACGTGGTGGGTACGTTTCGTACCCACCACGTACCCCCCACGTCCCACCAATGAACTTTCGCTCTCCTGGGCTCAAATTTTTTTTTATAAATCTGTTTTAGGATTTGAATTTAATTTTAACTTTAATTTAAGTGGTCACTTGTAAAAATCTCGGCCTATGTGCTCATACCCATTGGGGGGTACGTGGTGGGTACGTTTCGTACCCACCACGTACCCCCACGTCCACTCCACGTCACCCCAATGAACTTTCGCTCTCCTGGGCTCAAATTTTTTTTTTTAAATCTGTTTTAAGATTTGAATTTAATTTTAACTTTAATTTAAGTGGTCACTTATAAAAATCTCGGCCTATGTGCTCATACCCATTGGGGGGTACGTGGTGGGTACGAACGTCCCCCCCAATGTACTTCCGCTCTCCTGGGCTCAAATGTTTTTTTTTAAATCTGTTTTAAGATTTGAATTTAATTTTAACTTTAATTTAAGTGGTCACTTGTAAAAATCTCGGCCTATGTGCTCATACCCATTGGGGGGTACGTGGTGGGTACGAACGTCCCCCCAATGTACTTCCGCTCTCCTGGGCTCAAATGTTTTTTTTAAATCTGTTTTAGGATTTGAATTTAATTTTAACTTTAATTTAAGTGGTCACTTGTAAAAATCTCGGCCTATGTGCTCATACCCATTGGGGGGTACGTGGTGGGTACGTTTCGTACCCACCACGTACCCCCACGTCCACTCCACGTCACCCCAATGAACTTTCGCTCTCCTGGGCTCAAATTTTTTTTTATAAATCTGTTTTAGGATTTGAATTTAATTTTAACTTTAATTTAAGTGGTCACTTGTAAAAATCTCGGCCTATGTGCTTATACCCATTGGGGGGTACGTGGTGGGTACGTTTCGTACCCACCACGTACCCCCCACGTCCCACCAATGAACTTTCGCTCTCCTGGGCTCAAATTTTTTTTTATAAATCTGTTTTAGGATTTGAATTTAATTTTAACTTTAATTTAAGTGGTCACTTGTAAAAATCTCGGCCTATGTGCTCATACCCATTGGGGGGTGCGTGGTGGGTACGTTTCGTACCCACCACGTACCTCCCACGTCCCCCAATGAACTTTCGCTCTCCTGGGCTCAAATTTTTTTTTTAAATCTGTTTTAGGATTTGAATTTAATTTTAACTTCAATTTAAGTGGTCACTTGTAAAAATCTCGGCCTATGTGCTCATACCCATTGGGGGGTACGTGGTGGGTACGTTTCGTACCCACCACGTACCTCCCACGTCCCCCCAATGAACTTTCGCTCTCCTGGGCTCAAATTTTTTTTTTAAATCTGTTTTAGGATTTGAATTTAATTTTAACTTCAATTTAAGTGGTCACTTGTAAAAATCTCGGCCTATGTGCTCATACCCATTGGGGGGTACGTGGTGGGTACGTTTCGTACCCACCACGTACCCCCACGTCCACTCCACGTCACCCCAATGAACTTTCGCTCTCCTGGGCTCAAATTTTTTTTTTTAAATCTGTTTTAAGATTTGAATTTAATTTTAACTTTAATTTAAGTGGTCACTTATAAAAATCTCGGCCTATGTGCTCATACCCATTGGGGGGTACGTGGTGGGTACGAACGTCCCCCCCAATGAACTTCCGCTCTCCTGGGCTCAAATGTTTTTTTTTAAATCTGTTTTAAGATTTGAATTTAATTTTAACTTTAATTTAAGTGGACACTTGTAAAAATCTCGGCCTATGTGCTCATACCCATTGGGGGGTACGTGGTGGGTACGTTTCGTACCCACCACGTACCCCCCACGTCCCCCCAATGAACTTTCGCTCTCCTGGGCTCAAATTTTTTTTTTAAATCTGTTTTAGGATTTGAATTTAATTTTAACTTCAATTTAAGTGGTCACTTGTAAAAATCTCGGCCTATGTGCTTATACCCATTGGGGGGTACGTGGTGGGTACGTTTCGTACCCACCACGTACCCCCCACGTCCCCCCAATGAACTTTCGCTCTCCTGGGCTCACATTTTTTTTTTAAATCTGTTTTAGGATTTGAATTTAATTTTAACTTCAATTTAAGTGGTCACTTGTAAAAATCTCGACCTATGTGCTCATACCCATTGGGGGGTACGTGGTGGGTACGTTTCGTACCCACCACGTACCCCCCACGTCCCCCCAATGAACTTTCGCTCTCCTGGGCTCAAATTTTTTTTTTAAATCTGTTTTAGGATCTGAATTTAATTTTAACTTCAATTTAAGTGGTCACTTGTAAAAATCTCGGCCAATGTGCTCATACCCATTGGGGGGTGCGTGGTGGGTACGTTTCGTACCCACCACGTACCCCCCACGTCCCCCAATGAACTTTCGCTCTCCTGGGCTCAAATTTTTTTTTTAAATCTGTTTTAAGATTTGAATTTAATTTTAACTTCAATTTAAGTGGTCACTTGTAAAAATCTCGGCCTATGTGCTCATACCCATTGGGGGGTACGTGGTGGGTACGTTTCGTACCCACCACGTACCCCCCCGGTCCCCCCAATGAACTTTCGCTCTCCTGGGCTCAAATTTTTTTTTTTAATCTGTTTTAGGATTTGAATTTAATTTTAACTTTAATTTAAGTGGTCACTTGTAAAAATCTCGGCCTATGTGCTCATACCCATTGGAGGGTACGTGGTGGGTACGTTTCGTACCCACCACGTACCCCCCACGTCCCCCCAATGAACTTTCGCTCTCCTGGGCTCAAATTTTTTTTTTAAATCTGTTTTAGGATTTGAATTTAATTTTAACTTCAATTTAAGTGGTCACTTGTAAAAATCTCGGCCTATGTGCTCATACCCATTGGGGGGTACGTGGTGGGTACGTTTCGTACCCACCACGTACCCCCCACGTCCACTCCACATCACCCCAATGAACTTTCGCTCTCCTGGGCTCAAAATTTTTTTTTAAATCTGTTTTAAGATTTGAATTTAATTTTAACTTTAATTTAAGTGGTCACTTGTAAAAATCTCGGCCTATGTGCTCATACCCATTGGGGGGTACGTGGTGGGTACGTTTCGTACCCACCACGTACCCCCCACGTCCCCCCAATGAACTTTCGCTCTCCTGGGCTCAAATTTTTTTTTTAAATCTGTTTTAGGATTTGAATTTAATTTTAACTTCAATTTAAGTGGTCACTTGTAAAAATCTCGGCCTATGTGCTCATACCCATTGGGGGGTACGTGGTGGGTACGTTTCGTACCCACCACGTACCCCCCACGTCCCCCCAATGAACTTTCGCTCTCCTGGGCTCAAATTTTTTTTTTAAATCTGTTTTAGGATTTGAATTTAATTTTAACTTCAATTTAAGTGGTCACTTGTAAAAATCTCGGCCTATGTGCTCACACTCATTGGGGGGTACGTGGTGGGTACGTTTCGTACCCACCACGTACCCCCCACGTCCCCCCAATGAACTTCCGCTCTCCTGGGCTCAAATTTTTTTTTTAATTCTGTGTTAGAATTTGAATTTAATCTTAACTTTAATTTAAGTGGTCACTTGTAAAAATCTCGGCCTATGTGCTCATACCCATTGGGGGGTACGTGGTGGGTACGAACGTCCCCCCCAATGAACTTCCGCTCTCCTGGGCTCAAATGTTTTTTTTTAAATCTGTTTTAAGATTTGAATTTAATTTTAACTTTAATTTAAGTGGTCACTTGTAAAAATCTCGGCCTATGTGCTCATACCCATTGGGGGGTACGTGGTGGGTACGTTTTGTACCCACCACGTACCCCCACGTCCCCCCAATGAACTTTCGCTCTCCTGGGCTCAAATTTTTTTTTTAAATCTGTTTTAGGATTTGAATTTAATATTAACTTCAATTTAAGTGGTCACTTGTAAAAATCTCGGCCTATGTGCTCATACCCATTGGGGGGTACGTGGTGGGTACGTTTCGTACCCACCACGTACCCCCCACGTCCCCCCAATGAACTTTCGCTCTCCCGGGCTCAAATTTTTTTTTTTAAATCTGTTTTAGGATTTGAATTTAATTTTAGCTTTAATTTAAGTGGTCACTTGTAAAAATCTCGGCCTATGTGCTCATACCCATTGGGGGGTGCGTGGTGGGTACGTTTCGTACCCACCACGTACCTCCCACGTCCCCCAATGAACTTTCGCTCTCCTGGGCTCAAATTTTTTTTTTAAATCTGTTTTAGGATTTGAATTTAATTTTAACTTCAATTTAAGTGGTCACTTGTAAAAATCTCGGCCTATGTGCTCATACCCATTGGGGGGTACGTGGTGGGTACGTTTCGTACCCACCACGTACCTCCCACGTCCCCCCAATGAACTTTCGCTCTCCTGGGCTCAAATTTTTTTTTTAAATCTGTTTTAGGATTTGAATTTAATTTTAACTTCAATTTAAGTGGTCACTTGTAAAAATCTCGGCCTATGTGCTCATACCCATTGGGGGGTACGTGGTGGGTACGAAACGTCTCGCGTCCCCTCCCACGTCCACTCCACGTCACCCCAATGAACTTTCGCTCTCCTGGGCTCAAATTTTTTTTTTTAAATCTGTTTTAAGATTTGAATTTAATTTTAACTTTAATTTAAGTGGTCACTTATAAAAATCTCGGCCTATGTGCTCATACCCATTGGGGGGTACGTGGTGGGTACGAACGTCCCCCCCAATGAACTTCCGCTCTCCTGGGCTCAAATGTTTTTTTTTAAATCTGTTTTAAGATTTGAATTTAATTTTAACTTTAATTTAAGTGGACACTTGTAAAAATCTCGGCCTATGTGCTCATACCCATTGGGGGGTACGTGGTGGGTACGTTTCGTACCCACCACGTACCCCCCACGTCCCCCCAATGAACTTTCGCTCTCCTGGGCTCAAATTTTTTTTTTAAATCTGTTTTAGGATTTGAATTTAATTTTAACTTCAATTTAAGTGGTCACTTGTAAAAATCTCGGCCTATGTGCTTATACCCATTGGGGGGTACGTGGTGGGTACGTTTCGTACCCACCACGTACCCCCCACGTCCCCCCAATGAACTTTCGCTCTCCTGGGCTCACATTTTTTTTTTAAATCTGTTTTAGGATTTGAATTTAATTTTAGCTTTAATTTAAGTGGTCACTTGTAAAAATCTCGGCCTATGTGCTCATACCCATTGGGGGGTGCGTGGTGGGTACGTTTCGTACCCACCACGTAGCTCCCACGTCCCCCAATGAACTTTCGCTCTCCTGGGCTCAAATTTTTTTTTTTAATCTGTTTTAGGATTTGAATTTAATTTTAACTTTAATTTAAGTGGTCACTTGTAAAAATCTCGGCCTATGTGCTCATACCCATTGGAGGGTACGTGGTGGGTACGTTTCGTACCCACCACGTACCCCCCACGTCCCCCCAATGAACTTTCGCTCTCCTGGGCTCAAATTTTTTTTTTAAATCTGTTTTAGGATTTGAATTTAATTTTAACTTCAATTTAAGTGGTCACTTGTAAAAATCTCGGCCTATGTGCTCATACCCATTGGGGGGTACGTGGTGGGTACGTTTCGTACCCACCACGTACCCCCCACGTCCACTCCACATCACCCCAATGAACTTTCGCTCTCCTGGGCTCAAAATTTTTTTTTAAATCTGTTTTAAGATTTGAATTTAATTTTAACTTTAATTTAAGTGGTCACTTGTAAAAATCTCGGCCTATGTGCTCATACCCATTGGGGGGTACGTGGTGGGTACGTTTCGTACCCACCACGTACCCCCCACGTCCCCCCAATGAACTTTCGCTCTCCTGGGCTCAAATTTTTTTTTTAAATCTGTTTTAGGATTTGAATTTAATTTTAACTTCAATTTAAGTGGTCACTTGTAAAAATCTCGGCCTATGTGCTCATACCCATTGGGGGGTACGTGGTGGGTACGTTTCGTACCCACCACGTACCCCCCACGTCCCCCCAATGAACTTTCGCTCTCCTGGGCTCAAATTTTTTTTTTAAATCTGTTTTAGGATTTGAATTTAATTTTAACTTCAATTTAAGTGGTCACTTGTAAAAATCTCGGCCTATGTGCTCACACTCATTGGGGGGTACGTGGTGGGTACGTTTCGTACCCACCACGTACCCCCCACGTCCCCCCAATGAACTTCCGCTCTCCTGGGCTCAAATTTTTTTTTTAATTCTGTGTTAGAATTTGAATTTAATCTTAACTTTAATTTAAGTGGTCACTTGTAAAAATCTCGGCCTATGTGCTCATACCCATTGGGGGGTACGTGGTGGGTACGAACGTCCCCCCCAATGAACTTCCGCTCTCCTGGGCTCAAATGTTTTTTTTTAAATCTGTTTTAAGATTTGAATTTAATTTTAACTTTAATTTAAGTGGTCACTTGTAAAAATCTCGGCCTATGTGCTCATACCCATTGGGGGGTACGTGGTGGGTACGTTTCGTACCCACCACGTACCCCCCACGTCCCCCCAATGAACTTTCGCTCTCCTGGGCTCAAATTTTTTTTTTAAATCTGTTTTAGGATTTGAATTTAATATTAACTTCAATTTAAGTGGTCACTTGTAAAAATCTCGGCCTATGTGCTCATACCCATTGGGGGGTACGTGGTGGGTACGTTTCGTACCCACCACGTACCCCCCACGTCCCCCCAATGAACTTTCGCTCTCCCGGGCTCAAATTTTTTTTTTTAAATCTGTTTTAGGATTTGAATTTAATTTTAGCTTTAATTTAAGTGGTCACTTGTAAAAATCTCGGCCTATGTGCTCATACCCATTGGGGGGTACGTTTCGTACCCACCACGTACCACCCACGTCCCCCCCAATGAACTTCCGCTCTCCTGGGCTCAAATGTTTTTTTTTAAATCTGTTTTAGGATTTGAATTTAATTTTAACTTTAATTTAAGTGGTCACTTGTAAAAATCTCGGCCTATGTGCTCATACCCATTGGGGGGTACGTTTCGTACCCACCACGTACCACCCACGTCCCCCCCAATGAACTTCCGCTCTCCTGGGCTCAAATTTTTTTTTTTAAATCTGTTTTAAGATTTGAATTTAATTTTAACTTTAATTTAAGTGGTCACTTGTAAAAATCTCAGTCTATGTGCTCATACCCATTGGGGGGTACGTTTCGTACCCACTACGTACCCCTACGTCTCCCCCACGTCCCCCCAATGAACTTTCGCTCTCCTGGGCTCAAATTTTTTTTTTTAAATCTGTTTTAAGATTTGAATTTAATTTTAACTTTAATTTAAGTGGTCACTTGTAAAAATCTCGGCCTATGTGCTCATATCCATTGGGGGGTGCGTGGTGGGTACGTTTCGTACCCACCACGTACCCCCACGTCCCCCCAATGAACTTCCGCTCTCCTGGGCTCAAATATTTTTTTTTAAATCTGTTTTAGTATTTGAATTTAATTTTAAGTTTAATTTACCACAAATTTGAAGCTCATTCCTTTTTGAGTTCTCAAGTAATGATGCGCCAAACACGATTGGGAACGGCGTATATAGCATATACGGTGGATAGACGGTCTATTCACCCTTTTTTGAGGGTTAAATGTAAAAAATACAATATTTCAAATAATTCAGAATTTTTTTTTTATTTCATCTTGGTCAAAAGGGAAAATTTTAATTTTATTAGATTTTAATTTGACTAAATCTTGCTTATAATAATCAAAATTTGCGTATGGACTTGCGAGCTAAGACATATCGTCACGACATTCAAATTTTAAAAGTAACAGGCAGCAGCATAACCAGCAGCAAAATTCAAAATTTATTATTAGTATACGATATTAGAAAACGTTTTTGATCAGTAGGAGAAGAAGATGTAGGGATTTTGGTGAAAAATAAATAAATATGAAAAAAATTAATAAAAGAATCTGCTAACAGTCTGGGCGCAACTTTATTATTTTATGGGTAGTGGTCCGTAAGGTGTTTAATGCTTAGATGCGGTGTAAGTTATTATGCGACTGACAACGTAAAAAATAACGTTCCAAATAGCCTCCTGGTCATTCCTTAGGTCAGTCGCATAGTAACCTATACCGCATCTCAGCATTAAACACCTTTCGGACTTCTACCCATAAAATAATAAAGTTGCACCCAGATTTTTTGTATTTACTTACGTATTTGTTTTTTCAATAGAAGTGAAAACGATTTCGACTTCATTAAATCTAAAAAAATTTCGGAATTCGTCAAAACTTGAACATTGCCTTACTCTTCAGGGGGCTTAATATAGAAAAATATTTGAATCGGTTCTTTCCCGACTATATTTAAAGCTTTTAGTAGTGAAAGCGAATTCTATATCTCATTAGACCTAAGAAATTTATCGGAATTCGTGAAAAAGTACACAACCACTTTACACCCCCTTAGAAATTAGGTATCGATTTGGAAAAATGTTTCTAAACGCTTTTTTTAAGAGCTTGCAGAAATAAAATTGATTTGACAGCTCGAGATGTCTAAAGATTTAACGAAATTCGTGAAAAAGTGAAAAAAACACTTTTCACGGCAATTTTTTTGTACGCAAATGAAAATCTAAAATTTTTTTTTAGCTTGAATTACTCTAGTAGCACATCTATATGTAGGTACTAAGTTTCAACTTTCTAGCATAAACCGTTTCTGAGATATGAAAAACCACCCCTGTGTGCTACCCCTATCAAAAATTTTATTTCTCTGGGATGTCGCTATAGTAGCTGTATGTATATACATAGTTGTAATTTTTTAGCTTTATATCTTTGCGGCTTTCGAGAAATTAAAATCAGAATTTTTTCAGGTCCACCCTCTTCCACCGTGACCCCCTACACGCACACCCTCAACATTTTTCTCCGCTAGAGGTCTACTAGTTCTAACTCCTGTAAAATTTTCAAGATCATATCTGATACGGTTCTTGAGATATTATATAAAAATTATTTTTTTTTTAAATGGCTGTCCCTCCACTTCCGCGCTTCACCTCCCTCCTCAAAAATTTTACATTCAATAGACTTCACTGGTAATTATATAAACAGAAACCAAATTTTATCTTCCTGGCACAATTGAAGAAGATATTGTAATTCAAAGTTTTTACCCCCCACACCCATACCTCATGGGCCCTCTTAAAAATTTTAGCCCCTTTCTAATCTCCTAGTATCTCTTAAGCCAACTACAAAGTGTCAGCTATCTGACATCAATCGTTCAGGAGATTTGGATTTTAGAATGTTTCAATCCCAGCTTTCAAGCGTTTCGGACGCATTTTTTTCCCCGCACTCGCACACCCTTCATCGACAATTTTTTTAGTTCTACATAAGTTCCAACTTTCAGCCTCTTAGCATAAGCGGCTCCTTAGATCTGGAAACCGAAATTTTTCATCTAAAACGCTCCCGCCTCCTCCCTCCTCAAATCACCACCCCTTCAGAAAATACGACTCGTAGGGGTTCACCCATTCTACTCACCATACAAATTTTAACTTAATATCTCAAGAGGATTGTGAGCTACGCACCTTTAAACGGTTTTGCGGACGGCGTCTACGGCGGACGGACGGACATTTTTTTTGCTTTTTTGGGGTTTACTAGTCCTAAAACGTGAAAATACAAAATTTCAAGGTAGCAAATTTTTTTGAAATTTCAGGTCGATCACAATACTTTATTATTAAAAAATAATAAAGTAAAATATTGTAGTCGAATTTTGTAATGACGTTATAATGTGGCGCTTTAGCTCGCAAATCTATCCGCAAGCCTCGTATACCGAAACTAAAAGTATTATTCAATTCCAAAATGGTTAAAGTATTTTTATTGGCACTTTTTTTTTGTTATTTGGTTTGCATTCTTACTTTTACTTTAGTAGATTTCACTAGTCCTCTAGTTCGGTTCGTCAAGACTGTTTTTAAGATTGTTACACTTTTGAATACCGCCGACCCTATGCGATTTAATTTATCTGAATCGCATCTAATTATAAAGTTTATTTGCTAGATTTCAATGTAAATATTTGTAGAATATAGTCTGTTCTTTTTTGGTTTTTTAATTTAATATTGAAATTAGTTTGCCAAGATCTCATTCCTTCTTTTTCGTATCGAAACTGCTTCGGATATCGGTCTCCAACTACTTGTAAAATAAAAAAAAATGGGTTCTAGAATTTTTGATAATTTTATTTTAGGAGTAGCCACAACTGCATCCCTTGATTTAGAGCTTATTCCTTTGAATGTAGATTACTGAAATATGTTTTTATCAAGCACTAACAATTGTGAATTGAAAAAAAACATATTATAAAATTTTTCATAGATAGTTTATTGATTTTTAAGATATGGTATGGTTTGTTCAGACAAAAAGAGATTATTATAATTAATTCGGTCGTTCTTCAAAAAAAATATTAAAGCAAATGTCAACTTTCCAGCACACACCGTTCCTGAGACACAATAATGGAACATTTCTTTTTTTAATATTTTTCTCAATTCTCATTTCTCCAAAATTGCTATAGCTCTATTGTGTTGTCAACTCTTTACACAATGCAAACACTTTTCAAAACTGTAGATGTAAACTGGGCTGATGTTTTCATTACTTAACATTTTCACTTTCAAAATGACACAATAGGCTCTTTTTTTCCAAAATCAAAATTCAGGGTGTTTGAACTTTGTAATGTTAGCATTTCTTTCAGTTTCATTTTTAAAAGGTTTAGGGTCTGTTTCGTAATGTTTGCAGTTAAATTTGTAATATTCGAGTTTATCTTTTCGGAAAAAGATTTATCATAATAAAGACAAATCGTTTACTTAACTCTACAACTCGATGATATAAAATTTATTAGATAAAGATACCATGACATAAAAATGATTTTTGTAAAAAAATCCTTCAGCTCAAAAATCACGTTCAATGGCTAGTCCGATTTACAGCTCACAATTTCAACATTTTATTAACATAATAATAAAAAGAAAGCCGCCAAGCGGTTGATTTTTTTCGTCTAATTTTCGAATCATAAAAACCAATGTAAAATGACTTAAGTAAATATTGAAACGGTAGTCAAATCTTGAGACGACTGACTGACGCACCCTTGTTAGATCCATATCCAGACGATATGGGCGCAAACAATTCACTGATAGTCAGTTTCATTCATAAAACTCGACAAATTTGACTTGACTACCTTATGACATGGATGTGAACGTATAGAATCATGTGTGCAAAGCTACGGTAGATGGCAAATTTTACTTTCTCCACTTAACACTTTGCATCAGTTTATCGCGTCGCTCTCTCGTTTTTCAAACAGCAAGTTTAACTTCTTATTACACTTACTTGTTAGTGATACCACGAAAAACGTGCAAAAGACAGCGCAATCAGTGCAAATAAATTTTATAAAATTACGGATTAATGATAAACGAATGTGTCTCTACCCATTATGAAATATTTTCGGGTTTTTCCACGAATCTCATTCATCTGAAATTCAAGGTGCCGCACTAACATAAAAATAAGCATAAAGTCCATTAACGCTTCATAAAACGCACATATGAACCGTATGAGGTACATACGGACACCAGTACTATATTAAACCTCGACGATTAACCTGACCGACTGGTAAACTTAACAAGTGCGCAATTTCTGCACAAAACCCACAATTCGGGGACATCGGCTGGCTAAGGTTAAAATATAAACCGGGGTTATCTACCTTTAAACGTGTCTTTTTACCCCGATTGCATAACATCCCGTAGCCACACCTGGTTTACCTTCACAAAGAGATTTTGGACTAAAATCCGATGCATCTGAAGAGAAGGGCATACTTCGAAAAGATCGAATGATCCATCGTCGCATAAACGCATGTGACCCAATTGAATCGGGCATCTTATTTCCATATTATTGTTATTCAGCTAAATTGAAATTGTTCTTGTTGCATTGTGCGATGGAATCAAAAATACCTTGAGGTCTCTTTAATATGAAAGTGAAATTTTGATATTCAGAAATTGTAAATTGTCTTTAAAAACAATAAAACTTCACTGAAATGTTTTGCAAAAAACACTGTACCAAATTAGAGAACCGGGTTTCTGGCTTAAGTCTTTCGTTTCCAAATTATCAGTCTTTTCAAATTCGTGATCATTTGTAGTACACGGTAATTTCCTCTCCATAAATAAATAAGTTCGATTGTTTTTATAATAAAGTATGAAAGTGTGATGTGACCAAACAAACAAATTTTTGCTTAAGTGGAATGTAGGGTGAAACTGAAAACGGTGTGTGTTAGGTGTACGATTTTTTGAATTGCTCGAAAAGTTTTCTACCGCAACAATTGACCAGCATAGAAATAATAATGAAATATAGCATAAATACAATTACACTGTAGTCAATCGTGAGATACTCCTGTTGATGAACATTATATCAAATGCCTATTTGATTAATTTGTAGATAGGACGTAGGTCGACAGTATTTTGCAAGAAAGAGTAAGACTATGGCTTAAAAGTTAAGTTATGTGACGAATATTTGTGTACGAATGATTGTATAAAATAGTCACTTGCACTTGCGATAATTGAGAAAATTTAATAAAATCTTTATTTTCAAAAAAAATCCAATCTTTTTTGGTCCGTCGAGCCGGATTTGAAACAGGGTCCCATGGAAACCGAAAGGAGTGGAACAATAATTTGATAGGGAACTTAAATTGCAAAATAGTTGAAATATACAGTGCGACAAATAAGTTTCGAGACTGGTCATGGAAAACATCATTAAAAGAAAAAATTTGGATATTTTTCATTTTTTTTTTTTTTTCAAAATATTCTCCTACAATTTCAATACACTTGTTACAGCGATTCAACAGTGATTCAAATGCGTGTTCTAGCTCATTTTGTGGAATTGCCTCTAGTGCTCGTGTTGCACCTGTTTTGATGGTCGAAATGTCATTAAAAAAACATTCTTTCAACATCAAAACATCCTTTTCAATTTCAATTTCGGAAATAGAGAGAAATCGCATGTGGCCAAATCAGGTGAATACGGTGAATGATTCAACACACAGACTTGATTCTGAGCCAAAAATTGACGAACAATGAGTGAGGTGTGACTCGGTGCATTATCCAGTTCTCTGGATCACGATATTCGGGTCGAATACGACGGATCTGGCCATCACACGCTTCAAAACTTCGAGATAAAATGCGCCAGTAAATGTTTGGCCATTTGGATCGAATTCTCTGTGGACAATTCCTTTGCTATCGAAGAACGTAATGACCACTGTTTGAGCAACATTTTAATATTTCAACATCGACAAAAAAGTTGTTTTGGGAGAACTGTCATAGCTTTGCTATCTATCAACCGAATTAAACAAAATTGTTATTACCGGGTAGAGGAGTGTCACAGCTTTCAAACGCCGGTCTGTAGACATAGATGGCCCTACTCAGATATGGTTCGAGTCTCTGAACTTATTTGTCGCACTGTGTAGTTGCAAACTATACTTTTCTCATTTTATAAATTGTCAATGCCGCCCTCTAAGGGCGCCTTTGGTTATACCATCGAAAAATTTGACTATTTGGACAAAATGGAAATGTAAAGTTCATGACATGTGCCAAAATTATAAATCAGTGTTTATTCGGGAAAATTATTTACCTACATTTTTAAATACTTCTATGTGGCTTAGTCTTATGCTAATACTTTAACCTATTGTAAAATCAATTCCTGCTATCACACATTCTCAAGTTATCGTCGAATCAGCTCTAAAAGAAGTTGTGGCTATTTAACCTGATAATATACATGTCATAAGTTTCACAATATCAATTTTTAACAAACAAGACGCTTTGGAAAGAATAAATTTCTTAGGGATATTTCTTTTGGTATTGCCCACAGATAAGTGGGTTGATCTTGTTGAATTCAAATTTGCTATGAACTTTGGGTGTAACTAAAGGATTTCAAGCACAATTTAAATTATCTTTTTTTTCCAGAAATTTTATATTAATATTATTGGCCATATTTTTTATATGGGAGTTAGACTATCATTACGACAGTACATACATGGGGCCATGTATAAGCAGAAGTTAAATACAAACGCATTTTCTCGTGGAAGAAGAGACCTGTAATTTTGACTACCCAGGGAATTTTGATGACTGTGCTGTTGGCTTGAAAGACACCGAACTGGACTTGGTGGGCAATCTTTAAGCCGTTAGTATGCTAAGTTTAAGAGAAAAAAAACACACACAAGCTAAAGAAATAGTCCAGTCAATAGGAAGTTTTAGCTTACGAAAATTCGTTCATTTGAGGTCCTAATGAAAAAACCAAAATTATGACATCGAAAAGTATCCGCATCGAAACCCCGTTTTTTGTGTATATCTCGTTTCAAAAGCACTCATAAGCACATTTATACAAAAAAAAAAACCAAATCAGTAAACATTTTTATTCAAAAATCATTTGATAGTAAATCATGAAAGCAACTTCACGTGTGACTCGAAATTGACTCCACATCCCCTATGAATCTTAATATGATTAAAAAATTATTCACCTAATTTCTCAAAAGCAAATGCCTAGGTGCACAAGACGCATATACTCACTTTGGTGAACGTGAATCGAATCGTTTCTAAATCATGTTAAAGTTGCATAAATGAATGTGCATTACGGCGTATTTCTTTTCGAACAATTAATTTCAACAAAATCATAGTCCGACGAATTATTCACTCTTTATAGTTCATTTTCTTTGAAGTCCGCGAAAACATATCAGTCGATTTTTTCTTCCATTATCAATTTTTCTTCAGAATTTTTTTTTACGCAAAATTCGATTTTGCTTTATGTTTGGTGGATGTTCACCAATATGTTTACTGAGAAGACAATTCGCTTGGATTTCATTAATAGGTTTCATTTAAATTTTTATCATTTTGATTTTAAAATCTGTTTTTAAAAATTTTTGTTAAAATGGAAAATTGGGAACAGGCTTTGCACTAATTTTTTTCCGAATTAACAACCTTTTACTGACTGTACTTTTTTCCGATTTTTCAAAAAAGATCTGTTTTGTCATTGGTTTTTCTTAAGGAAATCCAATTTGAGTTGCTCGTTCATCAAAATCGCATATAATGAAATTGGTAGATAATTCAATTGTCTACAAACGCCTTTTTATTTCATACGCCACTTTTCCGAAAATATATTAAAAAAAATATATTTTGATCAGCCAATGAATAAGATAGAAATATTTAATCCTACACAAATAATTATTTAAATCAAATAGTTAGAAAATAAATTTCCCTCATTACAGTTCCTAATTAGACCTTTTACGGCCCTTACTGATCTTCTACGCTTTTTGTTATTACTTGAGTATAGAAGTAAACTCTGTGTATAAATTGTACGTCTTGAAAAAAAAGTTGGCAAAATAAGCTTGAGAAATTTAACATTCTGTTCGATTTAACAAATTGCTCGCCTTTTTTTCGCGAGTCGTTTTTTTATATCCGAAAAATCGGACCTTGATCTTCTCGATAATATTTTCCATGATCGAATTTGGGATATTCGAAGCTCCTCAACATAGTTGTTTTTCGGGGATGGCTTGTTAGCCTTGCGTCCAACCCGATGAGATAAACTGTTCCAATAAGAATTACAGTCAAAGGTTATGCGTTTTTTAAACGTTATTCAATAAATCAATTTCAGCCCCTACCTTCCCACCAAAATTACTCGAAGCAACAACTCAAACACGGATTCATTTTATAAAATAAAACCAACTTTTTGGAATTATCACGAAACACTTTCCATTGCAAATCATTTGAATGCGTGTCAAGTAATGCCGGCAATTCAATCATGTAATATTTAAATTTCGGTTTACATCATCCTTAACATGACAGTGAAAGAGAAAATCATTGATCTTCAGGTCACGTTCGATTGATAACTTTAGATGCAATTTTCCGACACCTGGAAGCAGCAGACAGTTTAAGTGTTTGGTTAACAAATCATGCGAGTTTTTTTCTGAAAATTTTGTTTTATTTTTATCGGTAGCTTTACCTTTCAATTGAAATTGAAGACGACCCGATCGACTCAATGATAAAATGCTAATGGCAGCAAACTCGCGAATGTTTGCTGCGAACAAGACCGCATTGCCCACAGTAGTGCACATTTGAATAGTAAACCTACTCCGTGTGCAATATAAATTTATAACAGAAATAAAAATGAATTTTTTGCAGTTAAATTTCAAAAAAGTTCAATGAGTTTATTTTATTCAACTTTTTCGAAATCTCTTTTTTAAGGCAATATTTGCAATTGTAATTTTTACTAAACTGAATACAACTGCTAAAAAATTGTATTCAACTACTCTCTAATACTTTAGCGTGCAAAATTATTTAAAAGCTGTTAAACTATTTTAATTACTGTTGTAGGTGGGAAGCAATAAAAAATATTTAAAATATTTTAAGAGGAACTATAAAATTTTTCATGTTTGTCAAAATCTTTCCAAATAAATCTGAATAAGGTGAATATTTAAAAAAAAGAAAAGACTTAACTTTCTACAGAAACTTTTCTTGAGACATTTTACTATCGGGAAATATCTTCATAAAAAATAGTTGCTTAAGCTAATTGCTAATTTTAATGACATCAGAAAAGTAATCTTGAGCTAAGTAAATATTTAAGATTTCAAGTGACTTAATAGCATAGAATTGAATGTAAAATAGCCGGAAACGTTAATCATGGTACGTCAACTATGCTGAAATGCGAATTCGATGTAAAGAGCTCTCCCTATTTAGTACGTATACTTAAAAAAAATCGTAATTTAAAATTGTTGTTTTTATTGATCGTTTTGGAAGATGGATTTAATTCGGTTCCATTCCTAGAGAACACAAATTAAAGGTGTTAGAAAAGCACTGATATGTTGTTTTATTGCCATAGATAAAATTTGTTATATACATAATAATTTGTCTTAAGAGTTCAGTCTTACTAACTATACAACTTTTGAGAATATAGTGTTTCATGTTATTTTACTAATAATTTTACGAGAAAAAATAATTACAGGAAAATGGCAAACAAAAAACCTAATTGATAAAATTTTTAACTATAACTAAAAACTTAACCTAGCTATTAAAACTAGTACTTATTCAAAAAAGAAAAAAAAGAAAATAAGGTACAATTTAAAACTGTAAGTTTTTGATCAGACTATTATCAGCTAGTTCTAGTCTCATCCTGATTTTATTTATTAGTATAAGTGCTTTAGCTTGAATATATTTAGTGTCGGCTAAAGAGTGTAATCTTTCAGTAGAATAATATCTTGGGAGGTTATGGATTAACTTCAAGATTTTGTTCTGAGCTATCTGCAGTTGTTCAAATGACTTTTGGCACAGGTTATCCACAATGGAGCCCCATATAGTAATACTGGCTGAAAAATCGACTTAAATATGAGCATTTTATTGTTGATGTTTAATAGTGATTTTCTGTTTATGAAAGGATAAAGGGTTTTTATAAGGGCATTAGTTTTATTTAACGTTTCTGTGATGTGGTTATTAGACGTTAGCTTGTTGTCGAAATGAAATCCTTTAAGTTTTTAGTCCATTGTATTTCTTCCCCGAAGAGAGAAAGATTTTGGGTTGGAATATAGGGATGAGTTCTACGTTTAGTGAAGTACATTGCTTGCGTTTTGGAGGCGTTAATTTTGATTTTCCATTTGTGTAGATATTTAGTTACCACTTTTAGGGCATTGTCGACAGAACTACAGATGTTAGAGCAAATAGTGCCTGACGAGTAGATGGCTGTGTCATCAGCAAATAGGGCAATTTGACAGTTTTCTAATTGGGGGAAGTCATGACACTGATAAACTTTACTTTATCAAGTTTTTTTATTAGGTAAAAAGAGTCTAGAGTATAACAAAAAGAATGCCAACTTTATTATTTCCGGGATAAAGTCCACAAAACGGTTAAAATCGAGGTGCAACAGATGCGCCGACCTTGAAATATACGGTGTTTTGAGATAAGAAGGCTTCTTGGAACGTTAATTTTGTCACTGAAATAGCTCCTTGTAAGATACAAATTTCAACATTCAGATGTGATGTCTTAACATACAAAAATTTAATAAAAAACGGAAAAGTGAATAACCTATAGAAGTAAAAACCAATTTATGAAAACGTATGCAACCCCTTTACAATCACTTAAGAATTGAATTTAAAAAAATCCAGAAACAAATTTTAGGCGATTATACACTCGCGGAAGTTAATACGAATGCGATATCTAATCAAGCCCTAAAAGATATGTCAGAATTCTTAAAGATGTATGTTACCGTCGTACACTACCTTCGGTTGAATTTAAAAAAAATAATATTTAGGTGATTATATAGAAAGCACTTGGAAAGGAATTCGATATATCAACAGACCCAAGAGATGTGAAGGAATTCGTAAAAATATGCACTTATAAAAAGCCTACAGACTACAAATCAATTTAATATCTCATCACATCTAAGAGATATGTCAAGATTCGTGAAAACGTATACTCTTTACATCCTCTTAGGTGAAAATTGAAAAATCCTGAAAGCTCGTGGAAGTAAAATTAATTCGATATTTTAGAAGATAAAAAGTATATGATATAATTCGTAAAAATATATAAATCCCTCTTCATCGACAATTTTTTGAGCCTCTGTACGCTAATGAAAATTTGCTTTGTACACACGTACTATCTGAGGCTAACACGAGGTGGTCAGGCCTCACATTGTGTCTCGTGGTCCGGCAGCTCTGGCCGTCCCTGAGTGCCCGACCCCGAGCAGGACAAAGTTTGTCCTACTCGGAGATAGGAATACTCTTCGTATCCTAATTGGTGTACTGACGGGCCATTGCCTGATCGGCCGGCACGCCAGAAGACTAGGTGTTGCTGACGTTGCAGATCTGTGCCTCAGCTGTAGTGAACCCGATGCCGAGGAAAGTATTTTCCACATGCTTTGCGTATGCCCTGGTCGGGCTTGGAGGCGGGAACGTACTTTAGGTACGCGCTTCGCCATGGACTTGGGCGAATTCGCAAACATTAAGCTAGACAAGCTGCTGCAGTTTATCAGGCTGGCGGGGTGGTTTACCAAAGATGTTTCCCGTACATTTGTGATCACATCGGACCCATTGGCGGTCTATGTGTTTGGTCGCTTAGCGACCAACCATCTTACCTAACCTAACCTAAACACACGTACTAAGCTTCAACTTTCTAGCATAAGCTGAGATAGAAAAGACATCACTATTAAAATCTATTTATATTATATTTTTAGAACACGCCTTTATAATCGTTCTGTATAAATACCAACCTTCAGCTATCGAGGTATGAATCAGAATATTTTGCTTATCCTGGGTTATACATAGAAACCAAAATTTTTCGTTCACATCCTCCACCCCCAAAAGTCACTACTTAAAGAGATCCACTCTATCCACTGAAGAAATTCAACTTAATAGCGGGAAGGGTTTATAAGCTAAGAACCCTAAACGCGTTTGTATGCGGCAAACGGCGCACAGTGGGGCATTTTCCCAATCTAGCTGGCCAAAATTCGGTTTTTCAAACAAGTAATTGTTAACCAGCATTTTATGTCTTAATTGTCTTAACCAATTAGGGAGTTTCAGAAAGGGTTTTTTTTTACCTGAATTTACTATAAAAGCCGTGGGCTCATCTCAAAGTAGCCATTCGGAAAGGATTAGTTGTTACAGAAAAAACTTTCTTTAAAACTAACTGTGCTCACATAATTTTTTCGTGATTTTAAGGGAAAATTAGGAAGTTTTGAATAATGGATATTGAAGTAGCGGGTATGTATTTGATTTTTCTAATTTATGGTTTTTCAAGGATATATAGTTTTTGAACTAGATAGTTTTAAATTTTGGTAAAATTTGAGATCTATTTTTTGGAAAAGGTACATTTTCAAAATTGATTAAGTTATATACCTCCCCAAGACCACGTCAAAATTTATGTGACAATATGAAGGTCAAATATTCATTCTTAAGGAGTCACAAACATTTTCTGCAAATATCTGCATATTCAGATTTTATAACAGTTTATGTTGATAACGGAAATTCGAAATATTCGTACTTTGAATTTTAGTTCTGTTACAATTTTTTTCTCGTTCCTTGTAGGATCATCTGGAGTTACACTATTGACAAGGAATTCTTTATACGGAGTGATGGAAGAAAGCGGATACCGCGACTTTAACATAAAGTTGGAATTTTTGGAAAATTACCTATATCAACGTGCGAGTTTAGCGAAGAATTTGCTGGGTGCATTTAAGAAGAATGTGCAGAGTTTAAAGGCGAAGTTCAAAAGTAAATGGGTAGCTGCAAGCAGGATGGATAGTATATTCAGGAAGAAAAACGAAAATTGGCTCAAAGGAACCTTCGAAATACCCAAGAGCACTTCTCAGGCAGGACGACCAGCTAAAATCTTCAAGGAATCAAGCGATCGAACAAAACGAGGGAAAACGAAAACAGTACGTGAAAAGATGAGCATGGATGAATCTACGATCTTCCGGAAAGAGGGATGCCTCAAAAGTCTTACAGGATATTACGTGGAGTCCAACTCGGGCAACTAAGTACAAGAAAGCCTACCGCAGCAGCTTGGAAAAAAAAAGACTAGCCACTGCACCCTATACATGCCCTGGCGATAAACGAAGATGAAGCTCAATCAATGCAGCTGATAACAAAGTGGGGATGCGATGGATCACAACAGACCCTATATAAACAAAGATTTGAAAATAATTCGGACTCTGACAGTAACGTTTTCCAAAGTTCCATTGTGCCGCTATAATTGAACTGTAAAATAAATAACGCGATTAAAGTTCTTTGGCAGAATCCTACACCGTCGATACTGTCCTCCGATTAGAATAGTTTTTACAAAAGAATCTACGGAAATTATTAATAGAGAAATTAAATACATACAGGATCAAATTGACAATTTAAAAATTCAATAATTGAAGGAAACAGAACGCTCACAGTAAAGCACCTACTAACATTCACTATGGTTGACGGTAAAGTATGTAATGCTGCTACCAATACAACATCTTCGATGAGAGGTTACATTTGCGTTGCGAATTCGAAAGATTTAAACGAGCTGTCTCTACAAAAAGAAGTTACTCCATCAGCACTGAAATTTGTCTTTCGATATTACATGCCAGAATACGGTTATTCGAAACCTGCACTTGTCATATAAATAAGATGTAAAGAAGTGGCAAATAAAGTCTGAAGATGACAAAACTGCTGTGAATATGCGAAAACACAGCATACAACAAAATTTTCGAGAAAGATTAGGCCTCATTGTTGATATTCCCAAGCAAGGATTTGGCAATACCAATAATGGAAATACCAGCCGAAGGCAACCTACGCTATGGATCTACTGCAAGCACAGCGGATGAAATTGAAGATAAGGATGAAACTGAAGAATCATCAGACGAGGAAGCGCTATCTTCAGAATAATTTTTATTGTTTAGACATAAAAAAAAATAAATTAATTATGTACAATAAATTATATTTATAATGAAAATAAACAGTATTTTACTCGGAAAACTAGTAATTTCAGTTAAAAATGTACTCTGAAAAGATTCACCAAAAAAAATTATACATATATTTATTATGCAAAATAATTTTTTTTCAATAAATATGTTTCAATAATGTTATTACTTCATAATAACTTAATAATACCTTTTTTTCAGACGAATCGACAATGTAAATAATTTTGTCCAGCTAGATCGTGCAAGTGCCTCACTGTGCGGCGGTCAGACGAACAACATTTTTTTGCTTATTTGGGGACTAGCTATTAGTCCTAGGCTAGAGCACCTGCCTTCGGTGCACCTGGTACCAGGTTCGAATCTGCTTGGCGACAAGCAATTTTCGAGAATGGGATTAGGTGCCGGACACCAGTTCACTCAGCTGTAAATGAGTACCTGAGTTAAAAATCGGGGTAATAATCACGGACGAGCATGTGGCTGACCACTTCACCTCCTAGTGTTCCGTTGGTCTAGTAATGAAGTAACTCTAGCATTACTTCAAGGCCTAGGCCCAATTTGGGCTGTTGTGCCATTGATTATTATCATTAGTCCTAAAAGGTTAAAAAAATTGTCATAGCAATAAATTGTTTTTTTTTTTTCAAATCGATCGAAATATGTTTTATTAAAATTACTATTATTTTTATTTAAACAAAATCCCAGTTGAAAAATTCGTGTGGGTACCAAAAGCTGAAAATTTTTAAACTTAGCTTTTATGGTAGCTCTACCACATGAAAATCCAATTCTCGTTAAAATTAAGAAAGTGTTAAAACTAAGTGAAGGTCAGCCGTAAGTGCTTATTTTCTATTTTGTAATATCTAATAAATTTGCCAAATACATTTTGACAAAATTAGTCGAGTTCGTGCCCTATTCGGGTAAGTCAAGCATTAAAATCGAACTTGGATGATTTTATTGTTTTGTATTTAAAAAAAATTTAAATTCATGTTCAATTGAATACAGTACCTAAATAATAAATATGAATATCTAGGTACTTGTTAATGAAATAATTTTTTTTTCATTTGTGCTCGTATGGTGGTCAAATATCAAGTTATCGCATTAAGAAACCCAAGCTCGTATTTACGGTTTGAATTTAGAATTTTTAGAATTTTTGAAAACCTTTTTCATGTATTTTTTTAAGAACTCGTAGAAGTAAAATTAATTCAGTAGGTGGGTTGTTTGCGAGAACAGAGTTCTGTAGAAATTTTTTTTATTGAAAATAGCAACAATATTGCAGTTTTTATAATTTTTTATAACTTCTTTTATAGATAGTAGGCTAGAATAGAGAGTGTATCGCGAATATCAGCCCAGTTAACGTAGGACTATTATTACAATCTTCAGTTAAACTCTAACTGGAACTTTAAATAGAAGTTTTGTATGAAAATCTGTCAGTTAAAGTTCCAGTTAGAACGTAACTGAACATTGTAGGACATTGGCGGATACAGGGGGGGGGGGAGGAGGGGGCGGCCGCAATTCCGAATTTTCTAAATATACATACTTCAACCGTTCTCCGATTTTTTTTATTCCACTGCAATTAACATTTACTGTAGTTCTGCGGTGCAATGCAGAGCACAGAATAGAACCATGATGGTGGATTTACCATACACTCAAAGTTTAATGCGCGCCTCTATCCCCACCATAAAATCAACCAATCAGATGGCTCGTGCAGTCGCAAGAATCTAACATTCTTCAACTTTTTCTCCGACGCACGCTTCCATATGTGTACACACATTCAATGAACTGTGGTACCACACAATTCGCAGCTCCTCGTATTTCTGTCGTTTCGCACTTATAGGCAAGTTGCGCCGCAAAGACATGTTGAGTGTAAATTGCTTTCAACACAGCAAAGAACACAGCCGACGAAAACCGGTTTGCAATGGCCTGATGGGGGTAGAGGCTCGCCTCGAGGCGAGCCTCAAGGGTGATTGTAAACGCACCATGATAAAAAAAACTACAAGACAACATATTGCGTAGGTAATAGGGTCATTCCATCAAGAACCGCCAAGAATGACGAAATTTGTGACTTTACCATCTCCGATTGTTTTGAAAATTTTTGGACTTTAAATTCAATTTTTTGTTTCTATCTCATTTTTTTTTCTTAGTTATAGTATGTTAAAGTTTTCGCAAAAATGGTGTCCGGATCCTCTTTGAATAATAAAATATGGCTTATTTTAAAGGGGAAGGTTGTCGCAATAAAAATTATCCTTGAAATTTTTTTCAAGGATAATAATTTTGTCCTTTATCCTTGAATATCTCAAAACGGGTTTTTTTTTATTTTTTTATATTTTGCAGGTTATACTGTTTTTCAAAACATACCAAAAAATTTACTTGGGATCTCAATGGGATCGCGGTCAAAAAAATCGAGGAACATTATAGTGGCTCTCAATTATTTTGTAGAAAACGGGTCATTTAATTAAGAATCGTCAAAAGTGTGACCTTATCATCGCCGATTCTTTTGAAAATTTATGTACTCGAAGAATTAGTGAAAAAAAATATGATTTCATTTCTCTTTTTTTTGTTAGTTATAGTATGTTAAAGATTTCCCAAAAAAGATGTCCGAATCCTCTTTGAAAATTCATATCTCTGGTAATTTTTATCCTTGAATAATAAAGTAGGGCTTATTTTAAAGATTGTTGTTGTTTTTGTTAGTTAAAAAATGAGATAGAAACAAAAACTTAAATTTCAATTATTTTTTCCACTAGTTCTTCAAGTACAAACATTTTCAAAAGAATCGGAAATGGTAAGGTCACAACTTTGGCGATTCTTGATGGAATGACCCATAATAAGATGAAAACAATATGATCCCGTTTTTTCTAAGTGCAGTCTATGTAGCTAAATTCACACAGAACTTAATCAAACAAAATAGCCAAATTAAAAAAATGTCCGCCCCTCCCAACAGCAAAGTCTGGATCCGCCACTGTTGTAGGAACGGGCGTTACTGGATCAGATACTTTGGTTAAAATCTATATTCTAGCATAGAAAAGCAATAAAAAAAATAACAAAAATAACAAAAAGAGCAATGTTCTTAGTGTTTTAAATGTAAATTGTGTACACTGCTCTGATCGGATAAGTGCGCAAAAAACATTATTTCAGAAGACCCAAGAGATATGACGAATTTGGTGAAAATATGGGCACTCCATTTCCACTGAAATATTTTATATCCCAACTCCGTACACCAATAGATATTTGAACATTTATTTTTACCTAAATTACTTTTCTAGTACACCTACATAAATATAGCTGCAAAGATTCAACTTTCTAGGACAAGGCGTTCCAGAAATTAGAAAAACCACGCCCACTCCAGTACCACGCGACAACTATTAACAATTATATTTTTAGAACGTTTTTTCTATTTTTGATAAAAAGGTCCTCATTTGTTTCCACCAAAGCCCAGTCTCATCATCATTAAAAACTTGATGTGGTGTATATCCTTCCTCTTCAATTATCATTTGAATTTTTTCTGGATACGTTTTGGCAGCTTCATGATCCGACGAAGTGGATTCTCTTTAAATTCTTACGCTATGAATTGCAGAACGTTTTTTAAATTTCTCAAACCAACCCTTACTTTCCAAAAAGTCTGGGTTTACAGGAGATTCTCTACTTTCGTTGAGGTGTTTGTAAATTTTGAGAGCCTTTTCTTTAATGATATCACTGCCCAATGGAGTCCTTTTTGTACAACAATCTTTATTCCAAATGCTGAGTACCTTTTCCATTTTCTCCATAATTGGCGCAAAAGCTGCATATTTTGCGGATATCGTTGTTGTCCACTAAACACTATGGTACAGTATAATTTTATTTTGTAAATGTTTGGAAAAAAAATTGTGTTATCGAAGTATGGATGTATACATACTTAGTGTTATAAGAGGGTTCCGCATTTTCATTAACTTGTAAGAGTGAAACACGCGTATCAGAGCGGAAAGTCTTGTGATTCAGCGCTCCACTCTCTGGTATCCAGAATAGAAGGGGCGCTGGACCGGAAAAAGTACGCGCTGGGCCTTTTTGTGGACATTGAGGGTGCTTTTGATAGTGCGCCCATCGAATCACTGTGTGATGCTGCCAAAAGACATGGGGTGGATGACATTTTAGTTAAGTGGATTCACTCCATGCTCATACAGAGAATGCTATTCGCGGAGACGGAGGATGGGCAATATGCTACGACGGGGGTCAGTAAGGGCTGTGCTCAAGGCGAGGTCCTACCGCCACTGTTGTGGACTCTCTGCTTCTCGAACTGCAGAATCTGAATATTCACATACAAGCTTACGCTGATGACGTGGCTGCACTAGCTGTTGGGCTATCGCTCAGGGATGTCTGCGACAAAATGCAGAGAGTCCTATGGGTTATAGATGGCTGGTGTGAAAGACACGAACTTTCTGTGAGTCCTAGCAAAACCGCACTAGTTTTGTTTACTAGGAAAAGAAAAACAGAAGGTTTAGTGTTGCCTATGCTGAAGGGTGAAACTATTCAGCTTTCGGAGAAAGTTAAATATCTTAGAATTATCCTGGATAGCAAGCTTCTCTGGAAGGAACATGTAAATACAAAGGCAAACCGTGCGCTAGTAACATTCTGGCAGTGTCGGAGAGCTTTTGGAAGAACATGGGGTCTTAGGCCTTCAATGGTATATTGGCTATATACGGCCATTATAAGACCCATCCTAATCTATGCATCAGTGGTTTGGTGGATTAAGTCTGAAAGTGCATACATTAAAGCCAGTCTCGCTAAACTACAGAGGACAGTCCGCATCGGTGTAACAGGTGCCTTGCGTACCACACAGGGTGCGGCACTCGATGTACTGCTCAATCTGCCACCGCTTGACATTGTTGTTCAGGCAGAAGCAATGAGAGCTACATACAGACTAATGAGATTAGGCCTGTGGAGAAAAGAGCATTGCACGGGTCATGGAGAAATGGCTCGAAGAGCCAGATATGCCTTCGGATGCTATGACTTCGACCTGTATGCTCAAAAGGAAATATCAAGTGGAGATCCCGAGTAGGGAGGAGTGGGAAAACCAGTACGCACTGCTTAGCGGATTCACTTATTTATTCTATACGGACGGCTCAATGGCTGAAGACGGGTTGGGAATTGGAATGTACTTGCAGACTGACGATCTCAGGTACTCTTTCGCCCTAGGAAAACATTCTTCGGTATTTCAAGCTGAAGTATATGCGATCCTTAAGGAAGTAGAATGGATTATAGAGGGAAGACGGAGAGGCAGGATGATATGCATTTGCAGCGACAGTCAGGCCGCTGTACAATCCCTAGATAATCCAATCGTCTTTTCGAAGATGGTACGTGAGTGTAAAGAACGGTTGAATTCTGTTGGCAGATTCAACGACTTAAAGCTCATATGGGTTCCAGGCAACCAGGGTGTAAATGGCAATGAAATAGCTGATGCATTAGCAAAGGCTGGATCGGAGTCAGCTTTGGTTGGACCAGAACCAGTTTTCGGTGTGCCGGTTGCCTCTATTAGGACTGCCATTGCTGAGTGGGTGAGAAAATCACACATCGAGAGATGGCGGATTCTTCCGGGAATGCGGCAAATCAGAAACCTTGTTCAGGGATCAAGTGGACGAACCGCTGCTTTTCTTCTCAAATTAAGCAGAAAGGAATGTGGTAGTATGGTTGGTGTCGTCACAGGGCATAACTCGTGTGGTCTACACCTGGTCAGACTGAGAATCATTGACGACCCCATGTGCACTGCTTGCGACGAGAGCGACGACACAACGGAACATTTCCTTGTCGAGTGTCCAGCTTACTCTTTTGCGAGAATGCACGTATACGGCGTTGATGCTATGAGAATGGAATAACTCCGTTCTCGATCCCTACATGAGCTCTTGAAATTCGTGAGGAGTACGAAAAAGTTCGGGTAGAGACTGGGGGATTCGAGTATAATGGACCATGTAGGCCTGAATGCTCAAGATGCACTGCTTTGCTGCGTGTCTTCCCCAACACCAAACAACAATAACAACAAGAGTGAAACCGTGTTATAGGATACCGTGTTTTAGGGTTACCTGTACTTTCAGATTTCATCTAGAGTATAAAAAGTCCGGGTATAAAACATCCGGGGCAGGTTACCACGACAAAAATCGCGTTTCAAATTGTCCCCAGGTTATACGAGTACTTTAGGGGCCAGTGGGCCTGCCCGCATCTCGGCAATAAACACGTTCCGGACTTCCACCAGATTTTTTTTACTTCGACAGCAAGTAGCATTTTTGGGCTAAGACTAATTAAAAAAAAAACTGGAAATATTTTGTTTTTCGCGTTTAAGAAAAAAAACGTTACAAACTACTTCCTGTCTACAACCGGATGTTGAACAAATAGTACATGCACAATACAACCGTCATCCAATATCTCAACCATTTTCCTAAAAGTAATACCAGCTGATTTTCGAAAATCCAACAGAATCATTCGATTCGAACTTTTCCATATTTACTGCTGTCAGTTCGAAGTTTTGCGTTCTGCTTGGTCAAGTTCAAGAGGAAGTCCGCACGGAATTGAATCATTCTTGCCGTAAAATTGAATTTAAATAATTTCCTGCCGCGTTGGTGTTAGCTAATTTCCAGAAACGAATTCTCAGAAACCGTTGGAGACGAATCGAATCGCCAGAGAGCAACTAATTCCATCAAAAACATGCTAAACGGTAAGAAAACGCGCATGACGACTCGAGCTCATGTCGTTCTTTGTCGAGCTCCTCCGTCATTCATTTTGTGTGTTGTTTTTTTGTTGAACCCAATAACAATATAATCACTTTGTGTACATCTCGCGATGTTTGCTTGCATAACACAAAAACATTCCTATTCGCTTTAATTACTAAATCAATTTACTGCAGTCAGCTGTTCACCCAGTCATCACATCGTCGCTTCTTCGATTTTCTAGAAATTGAAAAGTTCCCAAGAAGCTGGAATCGCACCCGAGGGTTCTGCAAATCAGTTGCTTCCCTAAGTTTTGAGTGAGGTCGGGCTGTACCAGCTGCTGGAACTCGCACATCATGACTTGGCTCGGTTTCGGTGCACTAGCTACAGGCTTAGGTACATAAAACGGGACCGGTTTTCATTTTCATTTTCATTCTTTTTTCTTGTAACTAAAACGAAAATTTGCGCGGTACTTCCCCGCGAAAAGTCGCACTCGATCGTAACGTGATTTTTATTTGACAGTTTTGCAACGATTACTGGGCGGCGATATTCCGCCGAATAAAGTGCAAGAGATCCGGTCCGAGACGCTTGGCATGCTCCAGGTGATTCTGCGTGACGAGGCTATGGTACTGTACGCGCCGCCACATACTCAAGTCGAGAAGAAATTGCCGTACGAGATTATTTTACAGCGACCTAGAACTGAAGCGACCACCACTTCATTCAGGTAAAGAAATCGGATTCAGATTTCGCTTTATTTCGCGACGAATTACGTCTTTTATTTGATTTTCAGCTTGTATCGTGCGACTACGCAAGCGGAGGCCGAAGAGAAGTTCAACGCTTTCATCCATAGGCTACCAATTTTCGTTACTATAGCCAAAGAGGTAAGTGAAGTACACGAAGTGGTTGGTATTTAGAATGCCGAGAGCAATTAAACGCGGGATTTAATTACGTTTGGTTTAATGTTACGAGTGACATCATCCAAGCGATGAAAAAGATCGCAATGACCGATGGCCATGGAGTTCCGGCCAGTTGCTCAATCTCGGCGCAGATAACAATTTGAATCACCGCGTGATGGTGATAAGAGTGGACGGCATGGCTCTGATTTATGGCATCACAGCCGAGTTCAGATTGTTGTTTATTGTTTTGTCTATGGTTTGATCGATTTTGATAACAAATCAATTGGGAAACACTTAGAACACGCACGCATACATAATAACTCGTAATCGTTTGGCATTGGTTTGAATTTCAGGAAGCTGCGTGTTTGTTGTCAAAACGAAAAAAAAAGAAATTCGACAAAATTCGAAACATTCCATTGGAGCGGGCGAGAGCCTTGTTGTATGCAGGTCATCACCGCTTTTTATAGAGTTAAGGTTAATATTCCCCAAAATATTGTAATGCGAAGAACGGAGCCTTGGTCAAAAAGAGTACATATTACTTTTTATTCATTGATGCCAAAACGTCGAAATCCGTCCGTCCACACGCACTATGCCTAAAGAACACCTGTGCAGCTGCCCGGCTCTTGCTAGGAGACGGGTGAAGGCTCTAGGTGCACCGTCTTTCGCAAACCTTGGAGAAGTCTCGCGTAGCAGCATACAGAGCCTGCTAAATTTTGCTAAGGGACCTTTGATTTGAACGAGGAACTCTCAACACAGATCGATACGCAAGCGCACCTACCGTAGGTACATTGGGTCTCCTTTATATGTGGTATCGCTATGAACCCTCGAGGGTCTATGTGAGGTTTTTAAGCCGCCACTGATACCTAACCTAACCATGCCTAAAGAACCTATGAAACTTGGTCTTCTTTCGTTTATACAGGGTGTTTGGCACTCCGTCCGCCACCTTGTAAGGGGTTATTCCTTGATATATTTGGAGAAAAAAATTGTTCTACAGGGTGGGTCAATTTTCAATAACAGTAAGTGTTTTTGACCGGTACACTCACTCACTTAAAACGTTATATCTTGAAAACGAATAATCACAAGGCAAAGTGTTATAACTCGTTTTTTAGGGAATCGCATTACCTTTCATTTGATGTAACAGTCTAAATTGTAACTGCACCCAATCTTGAGATATTTACTCGAAAACACAGATTTTTGCTACGTCAACCCTAAAAATTTATCAATGTAGTTTTTCTCAGAAAACCCCATTATAAAAATGTCATCTTAATTTTATTTTTTTATGAACCATATTATTACCTACAAAAGCTGCATACATATGTATGAGTTACGATTAACATTTTGGAAGTAATAGGTAAAAATATATATCGCATAAAAATTAAATATTTCAAAAGTCAGTGCCATAAAGTGGACCTCGTCTAAGAACCTGTTTAATTTGTCGGTAGTACTGAAATATTTTTATTGCACATTAATTACTATTTAAAGTATGTATGTAGGAAAAGAATGTCGGGTTATGAAAAAGACCAAACTCATGACGAGAAAGAGCACACCGATTAGACATAAAAAAAAATCGGTGAGAGACTACTACTGAGGGATTTTGGACGCATTCATTTACCTTGGAAGCGACAAATGACGAAATTCAGCAGGGAATAAATAATGCCAACAAGATTTATTATTCGGACCTCCCGATATAAAAAAGTACACACAAAGATTAAATGTCGCATCTACAAGACGATAAGTTCATTTGTCTGCATGGATTAGAAACCTGGACAGTGATTCAAACGTCAGAAAAATCAATAGATGCATTTGAGTGAGGGATCCTACGACGAATCCTCGAGCTAGTAAGGGAATGCTCTGAATGCCGAATTCGATCCAACAACGAGCTGTACAACTGACGAACCGGCAGCATCAGTCTCAGTGCTGTCGTTTGAATATTTTGAGGAGTAGTAAAGTCTTGTGAAGTAGAGGAGTATTTTTAGAAATTGGGGAGTACACGTAAAATTGTTTTTTTATACATAGTCTAGCCATAAATATTGTTACAAGGTTTGGCAACCCTGCAGAAAGGAACCATTATATACCATTTCTTAGAAATTGAGCTAATCGCTATAGTACGCTTGTGCTTGATGCATTTGCCACCATTTGAGTTTAATTTTTATTGTAGTGAACATGGATTGGGGCGACAAAGAAAATAGAATTGCTGTGATTGCACTTCATAAAGTAGGAATGCAACCAAGTGATATTTTTAAGACTCTGCATACCTTTGGTATAAGCCGAATGTTTGTGTATCGGACTATTGAAAGATTTAATGATACGTCTGGAGTAAGTAACCGTCAAAGAAGTGGCCGTCCGCGAACTATTCGAACACCTGAAGCGGTTAAAGCCGTGCGCGAGAGAATTCGCCGTAATCCTCTTCGGACACAAAAAATTTTATCGCGTTAGATGAAAATACCCCAAAGAACAATTTCACGTATCATCAAAAGTGACTTGGGGTTGGGTGCTTATCGTAGATCTACCGGGCATTTACTAACAGATTCGTTAAAAAAAATAGAGTGGAAAAATCAAAACGATTACTTTGCCGGTACGCAAACCAAGAACACCGTAAAATTTTGTTTACGGACGAAAAAATGTTTACTGTCGAAGAAACATTTAATAAACAAAACGATGGGGTTTATGCTCGCAGTGCCAGAGAAGCTTCTCAAGTTGCCCAAAAGGTTCAAAGAGGTCATCACCCAGTCTCAGTAATGGTTTGGTGGGGTGTTAGCTACAACGGGGTGACAAAGTTGCATTTTTGTGAGAAGGGCGTCAAAACGTCCGCCAAAATCTATCAAGAAAGTGTCCTGGAAAGTGTAGTGAAACCTCTCAACACGTCATTATTCAAAAATCAGCCTTGGAGTTTCCAGCAAGAGTCTGCACCAGGTCATAAGGCGAAGTCAACCCAAAAATGGCTTGAAGAAAATGTTCCAGATTTTATTAAAGCTGAAGATTGACCTTCCTCTAGCCTAGACCTGAATCCGCTGGATTACGAATTATGGTCTGTCTTACAGCAAATGGCGTGCTCTAAAAGACATCCTAATATCGAATCCTTAAAGAAGTCTGTTACACATGCAGTCGCCAACTTTCCGATTGAAGTCGTGCGTGCTTCCATAGATAAGTGGCCAGCTCGATTAAAGCCTTGTGTAAAGGCAAAAGGCAATCACTTTGAATAACTTGTTGCAATTTCCGTTGTTAATTAACAATGATTTCTTAACATATAACACCTCTTTTATTGAACAGTGCTTCAAAAAGTTTGGAACAGTCTTTATGGCTAGACTAGGTATATACATATATAGGGTGTATCAGTAGGAACGCTCGAAATTTGTTAGGTTACAGCGGTCATGTTGTTAAAGCAACATCCGTCGAATTTGTTGTGAATTGTTCAGTAGTATATGGCAAATCACCATGGAAGGTTATACCATGGAACAACATGTGCAAATCATCAAATTTTATTTTCAAAATCAGAGCTCCGTTCAAAAAACGTTCCACGCATTGCGTGATTTTTAACGACAAGGCCCATTTCTTGCTGAATGAATGTGTGAACAACCAAAATTGTCGGATTTGAGACGATACCACTCCACACGAGATACATCAGCACCAAATGCATCCCGATAAAGTTACTGTTTGGTGCGGATTTTGGTCTGGCGAAATCATCGGTCCGCACTTCTTCCAAAACGAAACTGGCATTGCCATAACCGTCAAACGATCAATGATAAGCAACTTCTTGTACCGATGACATGTGGTTCCAACAGAACGGCGCCACGTGCCACACAGCGCATGTTACGATGGACATTCTGCACGTGCGATTTGAGGGTATCGTTACCTCGCGCGGCGTCGACGCGAACTGGCCACCGTGATCGTACGATTTAACGGCTTTAGACTTATTCCTTTGGGGCAATCTTAAATCCCAGGTCGATGCATATAATCCGCAAACAATTGATAACCTTTAAGTCAACATAATGAACGCCATCCAGCAAATTCAGTCAGATTTATGCGACAAAGTGGTCGAAAATTAGACCTCTCGAATACGTGCCACCACGCAAAGTTGGGGCGGACATTTGAACAACGTCCATACTTAATGCCATAAAATATTCTTTCAAATAAAAAAAGAATTGGGTGGATATCTCACACACAATTTATTTTATTTACATTTAAAAATTGAACGTCCTTGTTGAAAGACCCTATAGATGGATATATTTGTATGTACTTTATTATTCTTGATAATATAATAAATATAGCTTAGCCGAAAGCTGTAATATCTCATGTGATGTTTGCCTGCAAATTATCTAAAAAACCATCTAGCAATAAAACTAAAATATTTTTTTTTATGGGTTTCAGTCTAACACTTTACTGGAACCTAAACTTCCTTTGCTGATAGAATTGCACTTTCTGTTCCAACGAGCAACGAATTACGTTTTCCATCCTTGATAAGGTTCAGTTGAGAAAACGCGTTCAGCAGTAGCACTACTGCAAGGCAAGGCAAACCTAATAGTGGACCAATAAACTTTTCCAGTTTTGGGTACATCTTCTCGTAAAGACCATTTTTTAATGTAACAATTTTCTCGCCAATATTTTTCCAATTCTAAATTTCAAGGTATCGTGCCATCATGAATAAGATTCAGCCATTCAAAATCTTCAATTTCATTTTGATTAATTAAATTTGGAAACAACATCATTAAATCAGTTAAACTGGAGCACAGTGTATCATATCTTAAGGGGTGATTCGTTATTTTCTACAGGGTGGGTCAGTTTTCAATATCCGCGGAGATCAGGGTGGTAAAGAAAAGTCTTTCGGACATGTACCTTCATTCACATAATTTGTTATATTTTCAAAATTAATAATCACGAATTAACATGTTATAGCTTGGTTCTCAGGGAATGAAATTACCGTTCATTCAATGTAAGCGTCAATAGTGTAGCTGTACTCGATCTTGAGAAATTTGTTACTAAATTTAAGTTTAAGATTGTAAGAGAAGAAGATTGAAGGTTTGAAAAGTTGTACAAATAGAAATGGGAGTATGTTACGAAAAGGACTAGTGCCGGAGTATAAAATAAAAATCGGAGTACAAATACTCCGATCGGAGGAATACGACAGCACTGATCAGTCTTGGTAAAACTGAAAATTACGATGGGCTTGGGCAGACCCCGTCGAGCATATGGATGACAGAAGAATTTCCAAACGAATTTTGAAAGGTAAAACGCATGGCAATTGATCACCAGAAAAGCCAGATAAACGATAAGAGGATAAGAGGACGCGATCGAGTTGACTGGAGACTGTATTCTGGAGCCTAAGGCTAGATTTAAGGATAAGCCCGAGTTCTTTATGGGGAGAAATCTCCCACGCGCCCACGAATATTGGTCAAGCTATTTCAACGCATTAAGCTAGGAAGATAGAATTTGATTTACGTTAATTTTCCAATAGTCGCAGATAAAAGCAGATTCTTGATATACAAAATTCAATAAGACTCTCGTTTAACCGGGACACAATAGTCCTTGAAAAATAAAGATCCGACTAAAGTTCACAAGTTTAAATTAAACTCCAATTAATTTCGTCAAATTAGACAAATTGAAAATGGGAAAACTCTGATATATGTAGTTTCAGTGGTGGGGATTCCGTTAAAAAATAATGTACCCTCCCGCTTCTCGCGGCAACACCTAAAACAGGCTTTAAATTGGAAACGTTTTTTTACTACAATTTTTTTCATTTCAAGCTTGCTTTTCTTGTTCATATATTTACTTGAACTGCGATTGCCAAATCCCCTAGTCATCCCTTAATATATTACACGAAAGGTGTATCTTGAAATGCATTATCAATGAGTTGTCAATTGCATTCAAATTTACAACAAACAAGTGAACAAAAGATCTTAATCATTCTGGCCGTGTCGATTGCATAATACGTTTGGAATGATGACGTTCGATTGAACTTTGCGCGTGAGGCATAGCGATCATTTGTTGATTCTGAACGAGAGAGCGATTGAATGTCACATAAATTGTGAAATGCTATTTTTAATTTTGTACGCGTGGAACTGGCAAACGCTTTATATTTTCTATTCCAACGCAAAACAGAGTGTGGTAGCGGATTTTCCATTCAACCTACGATAACTGCTGTCGAACTTTACAGTATATCATTATAATACCCTATGAGCGACGAATAAACAATTTTTTGTGATGTTTATACAATTGACAACTTTTTAATATAACGCAATTTCGTGTATATCACTTATTGCTTTTAACAAAAACACATACATGAAATTGAAAATTTAATTGTTATGTTCGCATGCGACAATATTGTTGATAAGATTCGAGTGGAGCCTATGATCGAGGATAGAATATGCGATGGTATATCTTTACCGCTCCCAAAATATCGGCCTTATTCATAGACCGTGGGAAGCTCGTCGTTCGCTTTGCATTTAGCTTCAAAAATTTCCTGTAGAGCAGCAATACGTGAAAAGTTCTGAAGCAATCGCAAACTTAAACTCAAGGCACCTAGCGCTGGAGTATGTCGTCAAAGTCAGCCGCAAAGGAAGTTAGCGATAAATGAATGAAAAACTAATCTCATGACTCAAACAAGAAAAAATTCGCCAATTGGTCGAAATGTAATGCCGCATTTCCACTATCGCCTTCATGTGCATTGGACATGTGCGATGAGCGCGAATGTCTAGGCGATAGTGGAACCAGCACATACGCATATGCACATCCCTTCGATGTGCGTCATAAACCGCAATCGACACGAATGTCAATGCGAATGTTTATGGCACTGGTGGGGGCAAGCAAGTGTTCAGTTCAGTCCCAGCGGGAATACGAGTAAGGTATTATGTACTGTATGTTATATTATAGTTTATGCAAGATTATTAGAATATATCTTTTTCGCATTCTGAAAAATGTATAGAGAATCATTTCTTAAACATTCCAGAAAAAATTTAGTATGAAAAGTATGTTAATTCTTCCATCCATTGAATAGGAATGTTTACGAAATGCATTCTTCAGACCTCTTTTTCACGCTGGGGTAGTGTCTCCGCATAGGCGATACTGGAAACGCTAGATCGTTCTACGCATATCCCTTTGATGAGAAACACCGCCATCGATGCAAATGTAAGCGATTCTCGACTTGAGTGGCAAACTATCGTGAATGTGCCGTTTCCACTTACGCATACGCGCTAGTTCGTATCGTCCAATGCACATGAAGGCGATAGTAGAAACGCGGCATAAGAAATGTAAGTTAGTGGGCGCAATCCGAGAAAAAGCAGTGCAAAGGATCCGGTTTGTACCTACCGCGTGAAATGATGCTATTCAAAAGTCAGTAGCATTTTTAATCGGTATCCTAATATCGCATATGAGTGTCCTGGGACACTCGTCATCCGCTGCCAACGTTGTCGCTATTTTGATATGATGTAAACCTTCGCGTCGCCGTTTTTAACATTTCAACGACATTCATTGTACGATTGAGACCGACGTTCATTGGTCGACGCTGTTGATTCGAACGCTGCAACGTTCTTTACATCATACGGTCCCTGTTAATGTATCGTAGGTGCACCGGACTTTTTTAGATGATACTGCAGTTCGATGCCGAGGTAGGAACAATGACTGCTTTTATCTGGAGTAGAGATGGGCAAAGCAGTTCCTTTCAGTGAAGTACTTTACTCCGAGTCACTCACTTTAAGGAACGAGTTCAGTGAAGTAGTTCCGGAACTATTCGTTCCATCGTTCATTCTTTTCGTCAGTAGACCTAGAAGATGAGGACAAAAAAAAAAAAGAAAAAAGGTCAGTTGAGTTCAGTGAAGTAGTTCCGCAACTCTTCGTTCCATCGTTCCTTCGTTTCGTCAATAGATCTAGAAGATGAGGACCAAAGAAAAAAAAAAGGTCAGTACATCTAAAAGATGATGAAAACAAAAAGGTCGGTCAAGTTTTTTGTCACGTGTCCAATGGAACTGCAGTTCACCAAAAGCAGTGAGTTACTTCACACACTCACTTCAATGCAGTGAGTTACTTCACACACTCACTTCAATGCAGTGTTCTTTTGGAACAGTTCACTCCTGAACGACCCATTTCTAATCTGGAGTCGAACTTGAATATGCTAATACAAAGATTAGTTCCGAGTCTACTGACCACAATTTTGGGTTGTAAAGTTTCATTCTTCTTGGGTTCTTGGCAAACTTGTTTAAATACTCTTTTATCTATGCTTGGCTATGATCCCTCTATGCACGGGTCATCGGTTCCAATTTTGATTCCGTGAGAAATTGTGCAAATAGATCTAGCAGAAACTGAACATCAACGTCGGCCTTAAACTGTTTAACTGGTGATATTCTTCTGTCTATGCTACTGAAGCGACATGCAAAATAGATTAACTTATATCTTAATTAAAAATACAAACCACGGTGTCGTGGCTAAGGTAGAGCGCTTAAGGAGTTGAGTGTTGCTTCGGTGCTGTCGCGATGGCAATATGCGATGCTTTCTTTGCTGCGACGGTTATAATAGCTACCGTCGATCCGCACCTTTGTCATTGCTAGATCATATCGGCGTGCATTCGTTGTGCATGTTGGCGAACGGCTGCTTGCTGTAGCAACGATTTTTTGTCGTTGCTTTGTATCATAGCTCGATACCGAAGTTGTTGGTGGCTGGTGGCACTTGTGAGTCGCTCCACCTTTGCGTGGAAGCTTCTCTGCATGAACTCAGTGTACATGCCGCAAACCGACTGGCAGCCACATTGATTTCTCGTCCTTGTATAGAGATCAAAGTGACAACCAGATTACTTGGATCCTTCCATGTTTTGTATAAAATGTTTGTAGCTTGGGTAGGAACTATCACTCGACAAACTGGGAATCCTCGTAGTTCCCCCCGATTCTCTCTCTCATACAGATTGGGAAACATATATCCTAAGTTTTTAATCACCGGACAAATCGCCATTTTTGATTTGTTTAGACCTAAGCTTAATGATTTGGTTCTACGAGCAACGAACTCCCCACAGTTGCGGCAAGCACATCGCTCCTGGAGTTTGAAAGTAGGAGAAACTGGTCCCATACCCTTTCGTTTCCTACGGTTATTTTGACCTTTCTGAGTCAAACAATCTTCTTCGGTCAACATTCATAACAACGCTATTACTATCGCAATAATAGAATATCTCTGACTGTTGAGCTTACACAACAACTGCAAATTGCAATATAAAACATAAATCAAACCTCAAGTAAGTTGCAGCTATTGTTATAATTGCTCGAGTAAATATTTTGTTTACAACGTGGAATTCTTGGTAAATCAGAAATTGGTCAATATACTAAAAGCGTCGCTTGGTCTAGCCGTGTCGACTGCACATTTTAAAAATAGCATTTCAATTTGATAAGGTCATGGTTGGCAGTTGCTCGTACCGGCGTGTTTACAATAATTGAGACCTTACCGAATAATATTTTGATTAAATTTTTGTCAATCAATTCTTTTTTTTCAGTTCTATAATGTTAATGGTCTTCAGCGAATTTGTGATGCTCTCATCGAGAATCCGTCGTGGTCCCTAGCTCATTTAGTCGCTTATTTCAATATGACGGAATACGTAACGCATGCAAAAATTGTCGAATTTCTGGACTATTCGGATCACGTTAATTGCATGTCGCCACTTCAAGTAAATAATTTATTAAAGAATAATGCGATGTATAAAGCGAATAAACTTTACAATTTTATATCTTTAGCTTGCGATAAAAACTGGTCACACGGATGTTGTTAAAGCTCTCTTACCATACTGCAAAATGGAACATTTAGACAATAATAGCAACTCGGTGTATCACTATGCCGCAAATACAACCAAAGAAATTATTACTGTAAGTTAGTTTACAACGTTTGATACGAATTTAACAAAAAATGTTTTTTGCAGTTATTAACGATGCGAAGCACTGCAAATCTCGATCATTGTAACTCGGACGGTTTCACGCCATTACATTTGGCATGCTTATCTGACAAGCCTGATTGTGTTAAGGCTCTCTTATTAGCCGGAGCCGATGTTAATATCGCAGCGACAAATATTAGCTCCATATACAAATCTACAACTCCAAGTATAAAATAACAGAAATTAATTAAATTGCCATTAAGCGGAAAAAATTATTAAAATTCTTTTCACTCAGGTTCGGTTGCTGAATTTGTTAAACTCAATCCAAATAAATTGTACACTCAAGATATGAAATATGGCGGAACACCGTTACATTGGTGTTCCTCGCGCGAAACACTTCAGGCGTTGATCGAACGAGGATGTAATGTAAATGCTCAGAATTTCGATGGTCGAACAGCTTTACACATCATGGTACATTTAGTTGAGTAAGCGAGTAAACATTTCATTGAATTTTTTCCATGTAGGCATCAAAGAACCGATTGGATTGCGTTGTTGATCTTCTTTCTCACGAAGCGGAAATCGATATCGTCGATAAGGATGGCAATTCTGCACTTCACATAGCCATAGAAAAGAACTTTGTGCCCATTGTGCAATGTCTTGTTGTGTTTGGGTGCGATATTAATAAGAAAAATAATGAAGGTAAAACAGGCAGACATATGGTGGGAAAGGATGCGTCTGGAAGTAAAGAGGATGAAATTCTGTACATTCTTCATTCGGTTGGAGCGAAGAGGTAATGTAAATAAATGGAAGAAGCTAGCAGTTTGATAATTTGATTTGTTTCATTAAATAAAGATGTCCGGAATCGAATACAAAATGTCCGCCTGGCTGCAATTCAAAAGGCACCTACAATGGAATACCGCCGATTACTCCCGAATCGATAGAACAACGGGAACATATACAGGAAATGTTGGCATCGACTAGTCGAATACTTTTGAACCCCAACATAAACCCAACACGAAATGGTACCTTAACTAGCAATGAATTTCCCACGGTGTAAGTATTAGCCCTTTTTTATGTAATCGAACCGAACAAACTATCCGGTTTTTTTTCTGTAGAACGCACGTTGTCGACACAACATCCGAACAAAGGGGACAAAGTGTAATGGACGCAATACTGGGAATGTTTACAGCGAAACCAGTCAAAGCTGAAGCTCCAGCAAAGAAAAGTAATCATACTGTGTACTTTACGATTCAAAATCGATAAATAGTAAATCGATTTTTCCTATTTAAGATTCAATAGCAAGCGATTCGGAAAATTCTTCGATAGATATTTCTAATATTCCGGAACCGAGTACATCGAAAGACAACAGTCAAACAGGAAGTCCAGTTGCTAAAAAAGGTCGTCTACTTTGTTTGGATGGCGGCGGTATTCGGGGTCTTGTTCTCGTACAGATGCTTTTAGAAATTGAAAAATTAGCCCACACACCGATTATACATATGTTCGATTGGGTTGCGGGAACAAGTACGGGCGGAATTTTGGCATTAGGTTTAGGATGCGGAAAAACGATGCGACAATGTATGGGATTGTATCTGCGCATGAAAGAACAATGTTTTGTCGGATCGCGACCGTATCAGAGCGATTTACTCGAAACCGTATTGAAAGAAAACCTGGGCGAATTGACCGTCATGACTGATATTAAATATCCGAAAATTATGGTTACGGGAGTTATGGCCGATCGGAAGCCCGTCGATTTACATCTATTTCGTAATTACACAAGTGCTAGCGAGATTTTGGGCATCGTAACTCCAACAAGTAGGTTTTTTTTCTTTTTTTGAGTTACTTTTTACTAATAGTAGCGTAGTTATTCTCGAAGTAAAAGAGCCCCGTTTATTTTTATTATGTACGCAATACGTTAAAATTTATTCCAGTCAAATTTAATCACATGAATGAATTTGTGTGAAATCAATTTTACGAGGTAAAGTAGGCATTGTCCTCTTTTAGGGAATGACGATAAAAGCCCTAAACGACACACTACAATTTAACTTGTTCTTGTTTTGCATCGAACTGTTAAGAGTGTGTACAATTGATGTGTTTTGGTCGACACGTACACAAATTTTCACCACAATTAAAGCTGCAGAAAAAAGAAGAAAACATTCAACAGTTACGAGCATGTTCTTTTCTTTTCATTACGTCGATGTTGTATCCATTAGCTAGATCTTCTAAACATTTTTATACTAATTTGAATAAACACTAAAGTGTCTTTTTACGAAGATAATCGACGAATACCACCACCGAAACCAGAAGATCAATTGGTTTGGCGTGCAGCCCGAGCTACTGGTGCAGCACCATCATATTTTCGGTAAGCGAGATACAGTTCGATTTTAAGCTTCGGTTTTATTTTTCATGTCTTTGTATTTTAATGCAGTTCATTTGGTCGATTCCTGGACGGCGGTTTGATTGCGAATAATCCAACTTTAGATGCAATGACGGAAATCCACGAATATAATATGGCACTGAGAAATGTCGGACGTGAATCTGAAGTGGCACCGGTTAGTTTTGAATTTAAACGAGTTGCAGACTGGGTCGGCTAAATTAAATGTTTGTGTTATTTGTTTCGATAGATTTCAGTTGTTGTTTCGCTTGGCACAGGCATGGTTCCTGTATCCGAAATGAAAGAAATTGATGTGTTTCGGCCGGAAAGTCTTTGGGATACTGCGAAACTTGCTTATGGAATTTCAGCAATTGGTAATTATTTTTTTTTTGATTTTTATTCATTTCGTAGTTTTGTGTTATCGTTAAAAGGATGGACGTGCTTATAATTGGTTGTGTAAAATTAGTTTTTTTTGCCTTTTTATTTTTAACACTAGAAAATCTAAAGCTAAAGGTTCTGGGTTTTGATCCGGAGTGATCCTACCAATGGGTGATGATGGTGGGCTGTGAAACACCACCTTGGGCGGTAGAGGTTTCAGCAAACCCTCGACACTGCCTATGTTACGTCCTGGAGTAATTGGCTACTCTTTGGCTTGAGTTACTGGAGCGGACGGCGGTCACAAGCGGTATCCCGAGAGGTAGTGCCATCCAAATCGCTAGCGTAGCCATCTAGCAATCCGACGTCAAACTCTTCCAAATTTCCTAAATTCTCGTCATCGAAGTCGATATCATTTATCAATTCCAGATAGTCCAAATCAAAGTCCATCTATGTAAGAAAATAAGGATACAAAAACGAACTTATAGCGATATTGAACATATAATTGACGGACTATCACTGAGTGACAAATATCTAGTTGATGGGAAGAACGCAAATCTTTGAGATTGGTCTCTGGAATATCTTTGATTGTGATTCCACTATTACGACTTGTACAAGACCGTCACTCCCTTTGTGTATGGCGTCACTTCTCCCCAAGTGCCAAATAGTGTCGATGGATGAACTGCGTACTATTGCAGAGGGGAAACGATGCTCCTGAATAATGACCGCTCGACACTGGTGTGATGTTTTAAACCTGTTGAACTTAAAATTAAACTTATTAACTTTTCTTAATCGATTTCTTATACTGGTTTGTACGTTTTTCTTTCTTAAATTCCTGTTTTTGTTGGAATATTTTATGAGTAATTTTTTGAACTTTGTGAAACCTTGGAACAGTTTTTGACAGTTTTGGCAGTTATTTCCAGCGTTTCAACTTTGGTCCGCGTTTGGTCCTTGGTTTCCAATAAACAAGGTTCAGGTATCGCGAAAAGTGGTGACCCGACGAGAAAATGACCTGGTGTCAAGAACTTGTAGTCTGGATCTGAGGTTAAAACGTAGAGCGGCTTGGAGTTCAAGCAGGCTTCGATTTAGACTAACACTACTGAGTTCTTGGAAGGTTGGGGCTGCATTACCGATCGTGCGTTTTAAGTGATGCTTAATTGGTTTGACTCCAGATTCCCAGAACCCGCCAAAATGTGTGGCAGCGGGATGGTTGAAGTGCCAAGTAATGCCATTGCTTAGTGTGGCTTCTGCTGTGTGATTCGCGCCTCTCTTTATCGCCTTTTTCATTTCTTCTCTCAGGATTCGGTCAGCTCCTACAAAGTTTGTACCGCAATCCGAGTATATGTCTGTGCACAGACCACGTCTGCTAATGAATCGTCGAAAGGATGCTAAGAAGGCTTCAGATGACAGATCGGATACCACTTCTATATGTATGGTCTTTGTGGCCAAGCAAATAAGAATACAGAAATAACCCTTAGTGGTACGTGCCTTTCGTAACTTCGACTCCTTTATTTCTAAGGGGCCAGCAAAATCGACCCCGCAATGCTGAAACGGTTTTGACATTTCACCCATCAATTGTTCCTTTGCGCGGGTTTGAAACCGGTGACACTTGTTGCAGTTCCGAATTCTATGTTGTACCATATTTCTTACATTGATTATCCAGTATTCCTGTCTGTATTAATGACTAAATTTGACCCACCATGAAGTGTGCGTTGATGACAATCGTCCACAACTAGGTCTGTGTATCGATGTTTTTTGGGTAGGATTATAAGGTGTCTGTTATTGTAGGCGAGGGCTGAATGTTGTAGTCGGTCACCAACCCGCATAATGTCATCTTTGTCGAGAAACGGATTCAAACTACTGAGCTGGCTATTGCGTGGCAGTTGCTGATTCTTTTTTAGTATTATCATTTCATCAAAGTAAGCTTCGTTCTGAACTTGTCTGACTAACGCCGTTCTTGCTTCTTGAAATTCCTTTGTTGATAGGCTTCCTGGTAGCCTAGTGCTCTTGTCTTTCTGACGATAGTTGTGGCTAAACCTCATACAATATGCTACACTTCGCATCATGGATGTTAAGGCCGAGAACCGTGCAAACAGCGAGACTTCCTTGGTTGGTAAGGATGTGTGCATCGCCCTAGTTTTCCTTATCTCCAGGTTTGTACTTGAGTTCCTTTAGGCTTTTGTTGAGGCTATTGTGTTACACCGAGTATGAGCCATAAATCAAAAACACGAAAAACTGATGGGTTCTTATGTACAAACTACTACTATGTTAACTCGTGCGCTTGTGTTTGTGGCGAAAAACGAAAAGCAAATATTTCCCCATCTTCTCCCCAAGAATGTAAACATGCCGACCTGTTCCGCCCTTAGCGAGAGAAAAAGACTAAACGTCCTACGTAGAATCATCAAGACCGTACCCGCCGGCAAATGCCATTTCAAACTTATATGTTGAACTGCGCAGAGCGCTATAGTTTCCTACATGCGAACATGATGCCGGAACCCATAACTCTGACGACTAGTGCAATGAAATTCATCTTTCGATTGCACTAGTCGATTGAATGCGGTCTTTTGATTGCACTAGAATTATATTTCAATATGACCGGACGCCGTTCATCAGTTCAGTGTCGACCGCTAAGGCAGAATTCGCCTATAAGTCAGGCAAACCTTTCATCGATGATTGGTCAGGTCTACTTCATACTCCCTTCATACATACTCTTCAGAGAGTGCACGTGTTGCTATCTCGTTCTTGCTCATTCCAATTGCAAATACAATGCGCGATATGAGATCGCTCATGTCGACGAGTGTGGATTAGATGGTCGGATGCATTTCAGTACGAGCAAGAAAGAAATGCGAACACTTCACACGTATTCACAGACAGCAAGTACATAGCTGAACTTGTTCCCAACTGATAATCTTTTTTCAGCGACAAGTTTCGAAACTGTTCGCTGCCTCTTCATCGAGGTTTGGTTTATAGCGACTCCGGGAGAAAGACGTTGCGAGTACATACTACCGAAAATCAATTAATTTTCTGTTTGTAAATTTAGGACCTATTCCAAATCTGCGTCTACGTTTAGTTACCACAGTTTATGACATCATGTTTAGGAAATTCCTGTTCCATTCAAATTTTGATTAGAGCTCGGATTAGCTGGATTAGTTCTACGAAAGCTGACGAAGTCAACTGGGACGTTTTTTTGTTGAATAAAAAAACACATAATTTAAATTTACCTGCTTACGTAATATGATGAACTATTTTCTAAGGAATTTCGCTGACTTGCATTATTATATTTTCAGTTGGTTTTTGAAGTCTGAATCATAAAACAAAAAGCTAACTGTTTGGAAGGGCTAGATCTTCATAAACATAGATGAAGTCAACTATCGAAACATTTTGAATTCTGCTTTGAATTTTAAACTGCGTGTTTTTCTATTTATTTATGTTGAACTAGCTGACCCGGCCACGCGTTGCTGTGGCTCAGTCCTGCTTAATTAAAAATATAGAAAAAAGTTAGTACAGTAACGTTTCCAATAAGTTTGATTAGTTATTTATTGCCGCAATTGAAACTGTAGTCGTTTAAATTTAAATGGTATTTCGGTCGGAATGCGTGGTATCAAAACGTACTCTCCTTTATACTTTCCCTTTATAATGGTTGCTTCGATCACGTTGTTCATTAATTTTTTCACCGCTAGCTTTGTGCCGTTACAAAGACGCGGTTGGTTATATTTCGCAACGTTATAACCACCGATCCAACCTTCAATTGAAGATTGTGAGGCGGCAATCCTGGCAAATCCAGCGAGTTCAAAAATTCGGGTGGATAGTTGACGACATCATCATTTACATCCATGTTTTTGGCAGCCAATATTGCTCGTTCGCTCAACCAAATATGATCTATGTAATTTTTATCAACGTTTGGGAACACCTTTTCAATGAGTTCGGTTGATTCAGTAAACTGACAAAAATTATCAGGAAAGGTTATCCAGCCAGTCAAAATGTCTAAAGGGAATTTGCCATTACCAATGTCAATGGGTTGTTTTGAAAATGTTTCTCCAGATCGATCATTTTGCAACTCGACACTCATATTCTTGCTTAATATCTTGACGTGCTTCCACAAAATGGAGAACTTTAAACATGCATTTAGTTCATCAGCTGGCGTTGACCGTGGAATCACTTTCAATGTTTGACGAAAATCTCCAGCTAACAAAATCATCGCACCACCAAATCGGGTTTCATTGTTCCGCAGATCTTGCATGGTTCCGTCTAATGCCTCCAAAGACTTTTTATGTGCCATCGTGCATTCATCCCATACTATCAGTTTACATTGTTGCAAAACCGTTGCCATTGCAGTGTTCTTCGAAATGTTGCAGGTCGGAGTTTCGCTGCTTTGCATATTTAACGGCAGTTTTAGCGCTGAATGGGCTATTCGACCGCCTTCCAACAATGTTGCTGCAATGCCTTGCTTCATCAGGTATTGCAGCAACATTGTCTGAACACCTTTAGTGGAAAAATAAGGGTTTTATGTTTTTCCGGGCAATTTTTCCAATTTTTCTCTTCATAAGAACCTTCCTCGGACTTCAGGAAATGTTTGGAAAAAAAAATTAGTCGAATTGGTCCAGTCGAACGTACCTCGAGTGGCAAGTGTGTGTAGAGAATGCCGCTAAATGCCGCGGAGAAAGTGTAGAGTAGTTTTGGGATAAATCGGTCATTTCAGTATGACCGAGTAATTTCGTTGAAGTGACCGATTTAAAAGATTCGGTCATTTGAGTCATTTCGGTCACTTTCATGATTCGGTCGAAATAACCGACCGACCGAAATGAGTCACGACATACGAAAAATAACAAGTCGGTCGATCAGTCACCGGTCACTAGAAAAAATATTCTCGTATCGTACCCGATGTTGATAGCCGTACAGCGCCAAAACTTTCTATTCGACTTTTCGTGTCAGTCGCTACTCGCTACTCGGTGCTCGAAGGCAGCGAATAATTCCATTATAGACACTTTGGGGGAAAATGCGCCAAGGGAAAATCGAAATCGAAACTAAACAATTTTCCTACTGAATTTACGAATTCAAAGAATATTCAAATTCATTCATTAACCGTGCACTCTTTATAAATTCTAAAAATTAAATCATTAGAATTGATTTTTTTCCTCGAAAACCGACTATCGAATTCGATTTTCTCTTGGCCCATTATCCCTTAAAGTGTCTGAAGTCTAATCATACGCTGCCTTCGAAGTTCGAATATACCGACCACCGAAGACCGACCGACTCGAAAAGTCGAGTTAATAGAAGCTTTTTCTAGTATCCGCTGACCGACCGACCGAATCATAGAAGTGACCAAAATGACTCATTTGAGTCATTTCGGTCACTTCCATGATTCGGTCGGTCGGCCGTTCAGCGGTCACTAGAAAAAGCTTCTATTAACTCTACTTTTCGAGTCGGTCGGTCTTCGGTGGTCGCTGGTGGCTGGCCTCTCGGTATTCGAACTTCGAAGGCAGCGTATGACTAGACTTTAGGAGGATAACGCGCCAAGAGTAAATCGAACTCGAAGGTCGGTTTTTTGAATACGAGGAAAAAAAACCCAACTCTAATGATTTAATTTTTGGAATTTATAGAGAGTGTACGGTTAATGCATGAATGTGAATGTTCTTTGAATTCGTAAATTCAACACAGAAAAATTGTTTAATTTCGATTTCGATTTTCTCTTGGCGCATTTTCCCCTAAAGTGTCTTTTATGTAATCATTCGCTACCTTCGAGCACCGAGTACAGACGGACCGACACGAAGAGAAACTTTTGGCGCTGTAGCTATCAACATCGGGTACGATACGAGACGTAGAATATTTTTTCTAGTGACCGATTGAACGACTTGTTTCATTTCACATGAGTTAATTCGGTCATAGTACTGACCCGGTCATTTCAACTGAATCATTCGCGACCGACCCATCACTAGTGTAGAGTCGGCATTAGAAATCACAACGAGTATGCAATGCTATTTCATCTGTCCCATGTCTCCAAATACTTAAATCATTATGGATGCAAACTGATCATTAAAAAAAAAATCTATATGTTCTGTAATTCCGCCGCTCTTATTTCCTTCCCACCACTAGTTACATTGCCACGGAGATAAAAAAAAAGTCGCAGCATGCTAATTACTACAATTAAAAAAAAAGTTTGTTTTTCAACAAACTGATTTCTTGCAATTAAGAGTGCGGTCACTTGCTATTGCACGATCACCATCTGTTGGAACTCAGATTACTGTCAAAAACAAATTATTTTCTTATATATAAATTTTTTTTTCTTTTATTGCGCGAACAATTCTAATTAATTTTAAATTTTATTTAAATACCCAGGTAATTTGCTTGTCGATCAGGCAACCGCTTCGGACGGTAGAGTAGTTGATCGTGCTCGTGCTTGGTGCAGTACAATTAGCATTCCATACTTTAGGTATTCATTTTAATTAATTAAAAATTCCAATGCTTAATCTAACTATAAAAATAAAATTTCTGAAATAAATTCCCGAATATTTAACAGGTTCAATCCACCACTACCCGAGGATATTGCTATGGATGAAAAGAGCGATCAGAAATTGATCAATATGTTGTGGCAGACAAAAGCTTATATGTTTTCAAATAGAACAAAGATCATAGAGATGATAAATCTATTAAAATAGCAACTAAAAAGAGTCTGAGTAAACACCATTTAAACCGAGAAAAAATAAACACGACAAAAGTCTTTGCACACATAGTGTGCCGTTTCTCCAACACACTATATTAAATTTAAGATTAAAACGGATCTCCGCACTCCCACTAAATTGAAAATGACATTCGACAATAGTGTTATAGTTCACGAACGTTGTGATGAAGCTTTTGTACCGATACTCAGTGAAACAAAATATAATTAATTATGTCATTTATAAAATATACCTAAAAATCTCGTTTACTAAAGATTTATTGGATGGATGTTATACTAACAGTGAATATTAATGTTTAAATCAATCAAATATCTATTGAAGGTGTGTTATTTGAAGTATAATCTTAAAAACATTTATAGATCAGTTTATTTTGTAAGACGATCATTTCTAGAGTAATGCAAATGAACTCTTCAGTTTTATGTATTTTTCTTGTTTTTTGTTAAATATTAAAAAATGGATTAATTCGAACTTTGGTAGATTAGAGATAAGTTCAATAGTCTACCAAGCCGTTCGCAATTAAGTCATGCTTATCAAATGTGGCTTAAAAACGTTTATGCTGCCTTATTTCATATTTATTTTTTCACTAAACAAAAATTTTTATTTCAGACATTTGAAGAAGTTACTAAGGAGGAATTAGTGCTTAGGGGTCATGCCTGAATTGTAGGAAAGATGATTAATTTCTTCGAACCATGTTTCTCTTATGGCATACATTGCTTCTTCACAAAACGGCCTTACTGTTTGTATTCTTTCCTTTTCCGACAAATACTTACTTTTCCGACAAATACTTTACTTTTCCCTATTTTTTGTAGCGTCTTTATAGATATCTTTCATTATATAAAGAAACTCGTTGGGTGCGTAGAGCAGTCACAGTAACAACTGATGATAAATCCATCGTTAGATGCCGTTTGTAATCCCAACTTTAGTTTTAGTAGAGGAGATCGCTAGGCCGTCCGATTCATTTCTTTCTTTGAAATTTTCCACTACATTGGGTCCTGTTTAGATTCAGAGTAAAAATATTTAATCAATGTCTAAACGGCCGTAAACAGTTGTGAACAAACTTTGTCCAAATCGTTTTAAAATTTCCCTGATTAATTTTTTGCCGTTTCTCTTTTTTTCCTCTCGTACATTTTGACATTGGCGAAGGTAAAAATGTACGAGAGAACAAACGAAAATACGCTACGTTTGTCCGAAAATAATAAAATCATTTTTGACTTGCAAAGCAGTCCTGAAAATTTTGTTTTCATATAACTGACCAATTCTCTTCCATATCTTCAAAAAACATCCAACTAATTCGGTAATAACATTCTCACAACTAATCGCATCTGCCATGCGGCATCTATTGTAGGGAAGATGATTAACCCCTAAAAGACTTTTCTTTTTTTAATCTTTAAATTATCGTAGTTCAATGCAATCAAATCTGCAATCCGAACGTATTGACACTCGCCTGATATTCATGAAAATCGTTCTTATAGCTGACTCTCCAACCACATAATTGTTAGAGATACTGGAGACGGCAAGCCACCGGTTTTGTATAAAACGCTTTGAAGCCAGAGAAGTGAGACAAAACAGGGTCGTTAAATCAAATTGTTGTTGTTATGCGTGTGAGTGAATGCGACGACGTCCGCCTTCAACTCAATCGCTGCTTGTCATCTCTAGTATATATATCTCTATGCAACTACTACACTTGAAAAAAATAATAAAGTAAAAATCAGTAAACCGCAAGAAAGACATTACTCTAGACATTATCGTATCTGTTTGTGATATTTCCTAGCAATGTATTGCTGCTCTACAAAAAACTTATAATCCCTAATTATGTTAACAAATGTTTTAATGTTGTATTAAATGTCTATTTTTGTGAATTATTTGTCAATCGTATAAAAATTTAAAAAGAACTTATCGAAAGTAGTAGAATCATAAATTTTGAATATTGTTAAGATGCACAAGGACGGACATTGATTAATTTTTGATAAAAATTGGAATATATTTTGCTTTTAATAAATGGAGAATTTTCTAAATAGTTATTTATAAGGTTTGAGGATGAATTAATTTCAATTTAAGTGTTACATTATGTTGATATAGAGGCTTAGATGGATTTCAATAAGCCACAGTAAAATCAAATCAAAACCGACTTGGTTTGATTTTTCAAGAATTTCTGGTTTTGAAGAGCAGTACCTGAACATATTTTAGATTTGTTTTAAGTGGAACATGTGATCAATATTTCACTATTATTTATGCCTTTTTTAATCAGAATCCTCTCCCTTTTGTGAGAACATTTGAAATAAAATTTTCTTCCTTCTTGGCTGCCCATTCTTTATTGATTGTCAAAATGGATTGACCTTTGTTTATACGATTAAGAGAAGCTTTTAAACTTTTGACTATTTAACGTACACGACGACGCAAGAGTGTTGTCATCTATCGATCTTTCTCCTCATCATAATAGGAGTCCTTTTTTTCTAGGGTCTGCCCAAAATGAAAAAAAATCAATTCTTTGAGCAGTTTGCCAGCTCCACGCTCCCATTTATTGTCTACTCACAGGATGCTGAACTGCACACTTTTTATCATGATTCTTTCGTTCTTCTTGCTACAAAGTTTGGCGAATAGCTTTACCGTTGTCTGGCTAACGCCTGACCATGCTGAGAACGACCTCATGTTTATCATGCTGTCGGACTTGTCGACGTTGCTGTTCAAGTTTTCAGACATGATTACATTGTTGTTCAAAGCTGGCATTCGGTTGGCGATAAAACTCACTTCGGCCCAGACTATATTGTCCTATTTTTTCCGATACGGCGCAGCCTTCCGAGACCAATGAACACCATGCCACATAGAAATGTTTATGTATCCGGAAAACGGACCAGGTAGTTCGTTCCTTAAACCCAAGATATGGATTTTTTTCTGTATTCATTTGATTCTTACTCTGCAATTAAGTGATCGAGAGATGCAAAAGTTTACCATTAAATCCGTCCGAATACGACGCTCTGCTCCTATTTTCAAGTATACTTTAATTCTTTAGGACACAAGATGATCAGATAACCCATGGCCTAGAACCCATTTGCTATTTTTAAAGCAAGTATTACGTCACATGCATAATTTGCCCCGTCATACAGAGGTAGCGGTGTAAACTCCATTCGTTTTGCCTCCGAAATGTCCAAAGTTTCGAGTAATAAAAAGATTTTTGTATTTAGAAAAGTAGTCAAAAAATGACCAATCAGTGAGTAGTTGATTTTGTAAACAAAGCAATTGTTTTATATTGTACTAACTGTAAAACGTGACTTCAATGGCTCTATGTAATTTTGTAGTTTTAGCGAAAATATGAATCTTGTATGTAAATGTGTAAAAAGGTAGATTTGTCCTATTTTTCAATTTTAATTAGTTATTCTTAAAAAATTGTGTACCAAAATATGAAAATATTTCAAATTGGGAAGGATGTTAGCAATGACTATTTTAAAAACGTTAAAATAAATTCCGTATTGTTCTATTTCTATATTAATAATAAAATGTTTTTTTTTCTTACTTCTTTCTCTCATCCCCAGGCGAGACCAGTTTAGTCCACCCACTCGATTCTCTTCCCTCTCAATCCAAAGTCTGCTACAACTCCCTATCGGTCACAAGCATGTTGTGAACGGAGTCCTTGGAATGATTATTTTGATTTGAAAAAGTCAAAATAACCGAACGAAAGGAAGGTTCAGGAAAGAAGGGCCTACGTCCGAATTGGTGACTGAAATCAGAACGGAAGCGACACGTTTGCTGGCGGCCGGGACTAGCTACGGCAGTTGTGGGAGGGGGGGGGGGGGTTCCGATTCCAGACCATAAATCCATGGCCTGTACAACAAAAAATTTCAAGCCGACTTACTCCAAGATGATTTAAAATGGGATTATTTTCCCCATAGGTCGTGAAAGACCAAGAAGCGATGGAGTTGCGCGGCTTCGCGATTTGTCAGGGCGCTTGGTGTTTTTAGCGTCCTGTCTGCTCATCCTATCTCAGCCATGACTGTCCGAAAAATACAACATTCGTCATGGCCCCTTATTGAGGTTCAGGTGGAGGAGCTTAAACGCTCGGGTTCATTTCAAATAAACTTAGCCGATCGGCATTTCAACGTATAAAAAAAAACAAATAGAAGAAAAATTAATTCGACGCTTGCTTAATATCAGTGAAATAGTTAATCCTATCAGCGCAAAAAAATAACCTGCCCAGTAAAGAAAAACCAACAGTTTATGGCAGTTGCATGCCCAATAGCGCACGGTGAGTACTGACACTAAACGCATCACCCAGCATAAAAAAAAAACAAAAAAATTTTGACCGAAAGAAAATTATTCAAAAGTATACAGGGTGTTTGGTACTCCGTCCACGACCTTGTAAGGGGTTATTCCTTGATATATTTGGAGAAAAAAATTGTTCCACAGGGTGGGTCAATTTTCAATAACAGTGGAGATACAGGGTGGTTAAGAAAAGTGTTTTTGACCGGTACCCTTACTCACTTAAAACGTTATATCTTGAAAACGAATAATCACAAGGCAAAGTGTTATAACTCATTTTTTGGGGAATCGAATTACCTTTCATTTGATGTAACAGTCTAAATTGTAACTGCACCCAATCTTGAGATATTTACTCGAAAACACAGATTTTTGCAACGTCAACCTTAAAAATTCAGTGATCAATGTAGTTTTTCTCAGAAAACTCCATTATAAAACTGTCATCTTAATTTTATTTTTTTATGAACCGTATTATTACCTACAAATGCTGCATACATATGTATGAGTTGCGATTAACATTTTGGAAGTAATAGGTAAAAATACATATCGCATAAAAATTAAATATTTCAAAAGTCAGTGCTTCGTCTAAGAACCTGTTTAATTTGTCGGTAATACTGAAGTATTTTTATTGCCCATTTATTACTATTTAAAGTATGTAGGAAAACAATGGGAACTCTACAAGGATAGGATAAGGAAATAGGGGACTTTTCCGAAATTTTCAATCACCAAACTCACTAATGCTTCGCAAGTATTTTGCTCAATTGTCTGTCGACATGCCCGCCAAGACAAGGCATGCCCAGCTCTCAAAAGGGTACTTACGAAACAAAAGTGGAATATATCTAAAAATCAAATCTGACATCAATCCCGCATACAGACAATGTTTCCCTTTCCTATGAAACCGAGTTGGCGCCTATGGGTTGCCAAAACGGTTCGTCAATAGGTCTTGCCTCCATGCAAGACCGATGCAATAGTTTGCTGTGGAAAAATCAGAAAAGCTGTACACTTGGATTGTTGTAGCCGTTCAGGCGAAAATTCTGTCGCAGAACGACGAAATTTAATCCTTTTGCCCATCAACTTTTTGCACGAAATTTTTCCGATCTCACGCGTGTTGATGAGCTACGCTTTGTGCATCAAGCGTAGATGTGGCTAGCCCCACGTTGGGCGCCATTCTTGAACAATTTCTGACAATCTATGAACCGACTAAATGGTCACGTTATTTTTGCGAAATTGGAACTTGTCGCGAACAGGTGAAACGTTGAATTCTATCTCTGTTGGACTAGACCGTCCACGCAGTTCTCCCCGTTTTCTCTAGTCCCCTAGGACGCCGGCTACTATGGACTAGCGGTTTTTCGACATCCGGTCTTAAGTTGATGGCGCTTTGTGGGTGCGCTCGATTTTCGACCATTAGTTCGAAAATCGATCGCACTCACAAAACCCAAGCGAGATAAGTATTGCCAGCCAGCGGCAACTCAATAAGCATCATACGAGTGTGAAACGAAAAAGTACACCAACAATAGTTGGCACGTCGGCAGCAGCCAAGCATAACAATGCTTTCATTGCTTTCACTGATGCCCGACCAAGCAGGCTCTCATTATAATTTCAGGAAGTAAAAGACCTAATAGCAGTGGATATTCTGGTTTCAAAAAATTATTCCAAGATCGGTGGAATTGAGGTGCCAAAAGAAAACACCCTGAAAAACCAATCCCAAAACTATACCATGAAAAATTACATGCTCGGCTTCATTTTATTTAATTGAAATGTTTCGTCTTGTACAAAATTATATTCAGGATAAAAGTTTTATGAAATTCCCTGATTATTCCAGGTTCAATAAAATTCCCTGACTTCCAGGTTTGTGGCCATCCTGCTGGTCGACATGGCAAGCAAGAACCGATTATTGCACATGATACCGCGAGGCATGTAATGCAATTCTTTCGAAATCTTTTCTGTCGCAAGAAAAATAGAGAAAGAGTATTTATAGAGAGCAAACCCCATCTTTCTCTGAAAAAGCGCGATAAAAAATGCATCATCCATTATATGGACCAATTTTAATAAGCAGACCGGTTGCGAGGATAGTCGCAAGTTAAGGAACGGAAATCACCAAGATCCGAACTACTTTAAAGACTTTAAAATCATTGCGACTAAATTTTGTATTTTACTTTTATTACAAACTTTTCAAACAACAAAATCAAAAAAGAAAAACTCCAATCACTTCTTAATCCTCAATAACACACAAAATATTAATACCACTTTTACCTAAATTAACACCTTCCAGGAGGCCGCCATGATTCGTTTTCATATGCTTCAAAAACTGTATGATTACATAAAAAAGATTGTTCCGATCGTACGCACAATTATGAATTTTTTCATCGCTGATAAAATTGAATTTGGGCTTAAGCTGATTCGTACACAGAATCGCACACTTTGATTTATTCTTAACTTCCGAAATAGTCTCCTTTGGCGTTTTCTTATCGCCGATTACAACGTACCGATTGAAAAACGGACGACCGCCCGGTTGCGGTAACGGCATTAGTTGACAATCCAAGTAAGTGCAAATGATATGAAAAAGGATCTAAAAGTTTTCGGATTGTAGAAAGTTCGAACGAATTTGTGTTATTAAATATCTTACCGCTGAATCAGTTGGAAGATGTTCATCCCAATTAAGACCGTGATATGACGAGCCCGAATTCCAACGATAGTCGGCAATACAACTGCCCTTCGCTAAGTCTGAACAAAATAAACGGAATAATCGTTAAGATACGATCGCAACAAATCCACACGCATAGGTGCATACCTTTTATTCTCTGAACGAGATATTCCTGATTGGTAGACATCTCTAAAAATGGCACAATTAAGGGAAGCATCGGTACATGCAACGATACAAATTGCTTGTTCTGAAACCAAACGGAAGTTTGAAATATATGTAAAAGTCTACCCAGAAAAAAATTACTTCGGCAGTTTTTTTCAAGCGCTCGAGACCCACACTGCCAATTTGTATGTCGGAAAATCCTCTCGACTTAAACGATTCATCGATTTTATTGATCTCTCCTTCTACACGTTGCAAGATTGTACATGAAATCCACTGAAAAAATCACCAGAAAATTTAACTCGAATCCCGCATCGGAACTAGCGTTCAAAAAAGCAACGTACCATTCTCAAATTCGCAACATATTGCGATAAATGCGCCGTCGGAATTCTCTTTATGATTTCCGAATTGCCATCATCAAACATACCGCCTTCATCTTTTGTACTTTGCTTGTTTGGTGCGGCTGATAAAAAATGAACAATCAAATAAAGTTTCATTGATAAACGAATACAATTCGGAAATTACCTGCCGATGGTGATAGTTGGTACAACGAAGTTTTGAGTAGATTGGCCGCACTATTGTAGTAATTCCAAAACGAGTTGATCGACGAAGGATTTAAAGTGTTTTGAGTGGCATGTGTTTCGGATAGATGGTATTCATGTTTTGAATATTCTCTGCGAGAAGGTTATTGTGATTAATTGCGAGTATATTGGTAAAGTCGAGTCTTACTCTTTGAGCAGTTGTTGAAGTCCTTTCTCATCGGTTATAACATCATCTTTAGAGTACTTTTTGTACGGTGTATTGAACGAACTATTATTACTGACTGCACTAGCATTAAATGAACTCGTGTGCATCGATGAATTCCAGGACGTGTTTTGTGTTGTATTGGCACCTGTTCCGGGTGGTGTAAATCGCGAATAAGCCCAATTGGCTTGAGCCATAGCTCGATTTGCTAGAGATTCAAATTAAAAAAAGCTAGAGGATGGCCATATACAGAATAACGAGGAAAGGCGCAGGGGAATTTCAAGCTGAAGTAGATGTTGCCGCCGAATTATGACTCGGTCAATAATTCCAGAAATATGTTATTATAAAATACAGAGAACAAGTACATCTCAAATTGAAATGGCATTTAATTTCGTTTTAAATTAGGAAAACGAAATGGAAAGAGAGCCAATCTGGAAGTTGTCATGACTACGTTTTAAACGGACTATAGGTCTGTTCTTTTTGCATACAGTTTCTACACTAGAATACACTTTTCTGCACTAACTCTTGAGCGGGTGCAGAGAGGTGAAGAGGATGAATGAAAAAAGAACAAACCTATTATGTTGTTCTTTTTTCATTCACCCTCTTCACCTCTCTGCACTCACTCAAAAGTCAGTGTAAAAAAGTGTAGAAGGTGTAGCCAAAAAGAACAGACCTTATATGTACGGAAAATTAAAAACCTGTGACCTTAGAGAGGTTTCCATGAGGCCATTAAATAATTTGCTCTGAGCCCAAAACAACCAGGATCGTCCATAAGTCGTTAGATGTTAAGAATTTAAAGTTTCTTCGAGAACATAAAGGCTGAAGATATTTTTTCCAGCCGTTTGATCAAAAGTCAACTGTTCCTGCGCTAGTGAGAGAGCTTCATAAGGTCAAGCATCGGTATGAATAATATCAACAAATTCGACATCTGATTTGCTAACATTTTGAGTAATACCAGCAATGCTTGGATAAGGGAATGCGGGATCGAATCCACTAATTCTTTTCATAGCTTTCAAGCGTCAAGTAAAATAAAATTTTGATTGCGACACATTCCGTGTTTAACCATTCGACTCTCCATGGCGATACGAATTTCATCGCCAATCGTATTTGTACGGATTTTATTATATGTCTTGTTTTTTTTTTAAATGTTTCAGGATATTCTAAGGCTTGACGAGATGCATTCATGTTTCTTTTATTTTCAGCTTCAGAGCACGAGCGACAAAGGTTTCGAGTTGCCATTGAATTTTTGAAGTCACATTTCAGGTATATTATGCATACTAATTTTTTTACTTCTGTCTTACATTTAGAATAGAAGGATTCGAAATTTGGCAGCTGGTTCAGTGTCAGGACTTTATAAGTCAAATTTCAAACCCTTCATTTCTATGTTAAAGACGGTAATAAAAGAAATGACCGAGCAAATATGTTGCACCACTCGTAGAAATCGAATGAATTTTGTACGTACAAAGATCGTACATATGTTACGTATAAGCTCCTAAAATATTATACGTAGAATCGCCGTAAATATTCTACGTCTAGTGCTCTTCCAAACTATACGTCTAGTGCTCTTCAAGACTATACGTATAGACTTACAGACCGGCCGCGTACCCTAGAATTTTACGGTCTTTATCCGCACTTTCTACGGTCTTTTCTTTCGTATATTATACGAAACTTTCCCTGGGTACACAGACATTGTTGTCGCTACAAAAAAATCAAAGTTTTGATTTATCTAACTTGGGCTATTTTTGATTTGAATCAGCGAATTATGGGCTATCTTTAATTCGAAAAATTTTGGGCTATCTTGATACCCATTTAATTCTATTGTGAATGGTTTGTACATCGATTCCCAGCAGACTTATTTCTGTATACTATACGAAAAATAATACCGGATAAACACCGTAGAATTCTAGGGTACGATGTCCGCGGTCGCCGTATATGTCTACGTATAGTTTGGAAGAGACCTAGACGTAGAATATTTACGGCGATTCTACGTATAATATTTAAGGTATACGTAACATACGTACGTTCTTTAAAAATTCACTTTATTTCTACGAGTATTTGCTCGCACATGTTTTTCATTTCCGCCATTTACATAGAGCAATTTAGGATTTGAAATTTGATTTATGAAGTCCTGACGCTGAACTAGCTGCCAAATTTCTAATCCTTCCATTCTAAATGTAAGACAGAAGTGAAAAAAATGTGTATGAATATGTGTATAGTATGTGTATGAAATATACTTGAATTGTTACTTCAAAAATACTATGCCAACTCGAAACCTTTGCATTCCTACTAATAAATAGTACCGTAGAGCGGATATTTTCCCAAATAAATGTGGTAAAAAAGCTTAGAAATAAATTAAGCTTAGAAACATTGGGTGCAATTTTAGGAATTAGAACACCAATTCAGTTAACCGGTCTATGTTGCAAAGATTCTCCAGTAACGAAGGAGATTTTAAGTCCATTTAACAACAGCATATGTATATCAAAATCAAACGTCAGTGGACAAAACAGGAAACATTTATATAAGAGTTTCTATAAAAAGCAGCAGAGTTTTAATTTTTATATTTTTGTTCTTACTCTTTGTTATTAACGAACGTTATATTTATTTTGTTTTTTTCCTTAATTTTATCGATATAGTGGAAGTTTGCTACCCTGAAATTTTGTATTTATGTACACGTTTTAGGACTAGTAAACACCAAAAAAGCAAAAAAAAAAAAAAATTCCGTCTGTCCGCCGTAGACGCCGTACGCAAAACCGTTTGAAGGTGCGTAGCTCACAAACCCCTTGAGATATTAAGTTGAAATTTTTATGGTGGGTAGAATGGGTGAACGCCTACGAGTGGTACCTTTTGGAGGGGTGGGGGTGTAAGTGGGGAGGGGTGGGGGTGTAAGTGGGGAGGAGGGGGGAGCGATTTAGATGAAAAATTTTGTTTTCTAGATCTCAGGAACCGCTTATGCTAGGAGGCTGAAAGTTGGAACTTATGAAGTACTATCATAGGGGACCCATTTGCAAAAAAATAGTCGATAGGGGTTGAGAGGTGTGCGAGTAGGGGGTGGGGAAACAATGCGTCAAGAACGCTTGAAAGCTGGGATTGAAAAATTCTAAAATCCATATCTCCTGAACGATTGATCTCATATGGCCGAAATTTTGTAGTTGTATTAAGAGCTCATATACCCCTGAAATTTTCAAAAAATTGATTTTTTTTTTTACAGATTTTTATTTTTTATAATTTTAAGAATTAAAAAAAAATTTGAATTTAGAAAATTCCACTCCATTACAAAGTTATAGCAATAAATGTCACCAGACATCGGTTTGGAACGGCTTCCTGGCTAATTGCCGCGCCACTCTCAACAGCAGCGTTTAGAATTTATTTTTTCGCAAAAGCTGGGTTTCATAGAAAACAAGGTCATTTATAGGACCATCTGTGAAAAACACGAAGATACGAGAGGAAGAAGGTGTACAGTACGAAGATGGAATGGGAGACTAACCGTAAGTTCACATTGTACCTATCCAAAACTTTAAACGCATTTTTCTCGAGATTTTAGACATGGTCGGCCAGATAACTCAGTCAATTTTCAATATTTTCCACTTTTTTTTTTTTTAAGTTTTGATAACTATTTTCTCTATAGTCTGACGAGAGGTTTTTTTAAATTTTGGCTTGGAAATTTTTTTTATAAATTATTAAACGCAAATTTTTTATAAAAAAAATTGATTACTAAAGTTTGAAATTCTGTAACTTATTTACTTTTGAAAAAAAAATTCCCTCCGTGAGACTATAACTACTACATTATTTTACAAGATTCTTTTTTATTTTTGCAAATTGAATTATTTTTGGTGGAGTTATGATGCCGACCTGGAGGTGCCATGGTTTTCATAAGTAGTCCGTTTATACCCGTAAAAAACAATGTTAATATTAAAAAAAAAAAAAAAAATTTCTTTTTTTTTTATAGCTGAATAGTTAATAAGATATGTGAATTCAACAAATAAATTTTTTTTTCACCATATAACCTTTGTAATAATTTTTAAAATTTACTCGGTTTTCAGCGCGTGCAGGGGTATGTGAGCCCTTAAGGGATACTACGAGATTAGAAAGAGGTTAACATTTTTAAGAGGAGTATTGAGGTATGGGGGTGGGGGGTGAAAAATTTTGAATTACAATATCTTCCGACTCAATTGTGCTAGGAAGATAAAATTTGATTTCTGTATATATAATTACCAGTGGAGTCTACTGACTGTAAAATTTTTGAGGGTGGAGGGACAGCCATTTTTCAAAAAATTAAATTTTTATATCTCATGAACCGTATCAGGTATGATCTTGAAATTTTTACAGGAGTTAGGACCAGTAGACGTCTAGCGGAGAAAACAATTTTGGGAGTGTGAGTGTAGGGAGTGATGGTGGGAGGGGGTGGAAATAAAAAAATTCTGATTTTAATTTCTCGAAAACCGCAAAGGATAGAAAGCTAAAAATTGATAACTGTATAGAGGTGCTATAGAGACATCCCAGAAAAATAAAAATAAAAATAAAAATAAATTTTTGATAGTGGTAGCAAGGTACGGGCGGGGGGTGGTTTTTCATATCTCAGAAACGGCTTATGCTAGAAAGTTAAAACTTAGTATGTACTCGTATATGTAGAAGTACTATAGGAGTAGTTAAAGCAAAAAAAAGTTTAAAATTTTATTGATGTACAGAGCTGGAGTAAAACAAATGTGCGTGAAAAGTTGTTTTTCCAACATTTTCATGAATTTCGTTATTTTAACCTAAAGAATAACCAGGATGCAATTTGGAACGTTATTTTTATGTAATCAGTCGCATAGTGACCTACACCGCATCTCAGTATTAAACACGTTTCGGACTTTTGCCCAAAAAATAATAAAGTTGCGCCCAGACTGTTGGCAGATTTTTTAAATATGTTTTTCTCAGCACAAGCACATTCTTGTAATGCATTATACGTTAATTAGATAATACTAAATGCAGTATGTTAAATTGTGATTTAATCTTTGTGCGGTGCAAATACGTCTACACGTGCCGCCGACAATAATTTTATTCGATACCAAAAATGCTGATATCGAATTATGCATATATAGAAATTATTGGTGACGGCACGTGAAGACATATTGCAAGGTTCGCATCAGCACAATTTATTATTAAGGTATATTTAAGTGTTTTGCCAAACTGCTGAATTGCAGCTCTTTAATTATGTTGTATGTAGTATAAATAAGACCTAAAGTAAATAAAGATTTTTAGAGTTCTGAAAGCAGCCAGACCTTTCACTTGAAGTTTCTTGAGACGTCAACACAGTACTTATGAATACTTTTGCAATTGAGTCGTCCAGTTGCAAAACCAGCCATATTTGTTTCAACAAACTTGTAACAAAATTGGAAAAACGGATTATGCAGCTTCTGGGAAAGATATCCTTATGCTTTTTTTTTTTTTTTTAAAAAAAATCACAAAAAATATTCTTTGTTGGCCTGCAAAAGCTTTGATATTATGCTTATTGAATGAAAAATATTGTTACGTGTAAGCCTGGCAACCGCGCAACCGTACAACTCGATCGTTACACATAATGAAAACAACAACAACCGAATACCTAGTTGCAAAATAACCCAATTAGAAATAAGGCGAAACGGCACGGTTGTATCTCTCTTCTTATCGAATGCTCTCCAATATACTAGAATCCTCTGCACACACCACTGAACGATGATCGAAATCGAAGGCTCTGAAGCTTTCGAGAAGATTCCACAACTGAACGAACGTTCAAGTACACCGGTGAACATTCAAGCCTGCAACCGCCTAGTATATAAGCAGGTGAAGCGTTCAGCGAAGACACAGTAATTCTGATTACGTCGACTGTGACAGCCAGCGGGTACACGCGACCGTGTTGAGAGAGAACGAAAGTGAACGAGTTAAGCGATATATGGTATAAGCGGGCGGTACTGCCATACAGTGCGAATTATTGTGCGATTATAATTCTGTGAATTTAAAGTGCGATTAATAAATAATCACTTATTTTTATTTTAACCGAATTGTGTTTTACTTGAAATCCCGGCGAACCCCTAGAGCTCGCAACAATATATTATAGTTTTAAATCTAGATATGGCTGGTTTTGCACCCGAAATGCAAATATGACTGGTTTTGCAACTCTAGCGGTGTTGCTTTGCAATGTTTTTCTTCCATTCTTTCAGTTGACGTTTTCTTTTCCTGGACTTGAATTCCTTGTTGTTCCTCGACCTGATTATCAACTAAAAACTGTTCATCTGACTCTAAAATAATAAATTCAACATTGTCCTCCTCCATTTTTACAACCTTAAAACACAAACGAAACACGGAAAAAACTCAAATCAATGATTGTGCAAGGTTATATCAACTATCAGCTGTTCGATTTTATAAGACTCAGGGATACTACCATTACCAAACTATAACAACAAAGTCTGTTAAAATAGTTGAAAATAATCTAAAACAGTGTTTTTTTTTTTTTTATGAATGGCTGAATTAATCCCACGTCTAGGGCACACTTTCTCATGGAAAAATTTCACCATATCAACATACTCATGCTGTATGCTGACATTGGGCTCAACTTGATGTGGCATAAGTGCTCCTCAGTCAGTACAGTGAACTGGTATTAGAGGTAACACAAAATGACACACCCACCTAAATTAAAGAATTCAAAAAATTAATATAATAAGAAAGGTGAGAAAAAAAAAATAATAATAATAATAATAATAACAAAGATAAAAAAGAAAAAAAAAGTATTAACGGAATAATCCAAGGATAAAAATAAAAAAAAAGAAATTTGGAAAAACATAATGAAAAGAGAAAAAAAAAAAGAACAAAAAACAAAAATCTAACATGTAACACTGGAGATTAACGGGGTTAAAGAAAAAGAAAAAAAAAAGGAAACAACAACAGTATTAGTTAGCCAAGAATCACGCACCATGACAAAACAAACCTTCACCATTCTTTCTTTCTATTTTTTTTTATGCTCTATTTTTTCACGGCATATTGTTGATATGTAGCTTCACTAGTTTTTTCAGATGCCCGATATTTTTTGCAAGCTGAATATTGCTAGGCAACGCATTAAATTCTAAGATAGCTTCAAAAATTGGATCATTCCTTATTCTAGATGTTCTCGGACAATATTGCTGTCTAATTGAATTTGCACTTCGTGTATTGAAGTTGTGTACATCTTGGCCATATGTAATTTTGATCGAGGTTTTAATAAGACCGTTTTTTACACTGTAGATTATCTTTATTCTCTCTAACCTTACAAGTTGATGGATGCTCAGTTTCTTATAGGTAATGTAAAGTTCCTCCGATGGCGTAAGCTTGGGTAGATTATAAACTGCTTTAATGGCCTTGTTCATTATCCTATAAATTTTATCCAGGTTATTTTTTGACTCCAAATTATTAGACCGTAAGTTATGTTAGATAAGATAAATGAGTTGTAGAGGGTCTTCTTTATGTGGGTATGTAGGTAATTACTCCTTCTTATAACTCCTATGATCGGAGCAATTTTTTTCCTTATGCTGTTGATGTGCGGTGTCCAGCTTAATTTATCATCGATAGTTAGTCCTAAATATTTAGTGAGATTGACTCGTGTTAGAGGAATTCCATCGATTTGCGGCTTGAGGTCAATGTTAAGCTTATTGGGCTGTTTGAACAGCATGTAGTTGGTCTTTTGAATATTTAAGGTTAGCTTATTTCCGAAAATCCATCTATTGAAAAGGGCAAGGTCGTCATTGATCGTTGCCTAGTTCATCCTTATTTCCTCTATATAGTAGTAGGGTATCATCTGCATATGTAATGTACCTTGCCTTTAGCCCTATATATTGAAGGTTATGAATGTAAAGCAGGTATAAAGTCGGACCTAGTATTGAGCATTGAGGTATCCCTATATTGATAGATCTTTGACTGCTAAGTTTATCCATATTTCTCGTAATATATTGCCGATCAAGAAGATAGTCTTGTATAACTGAGTTTACTTTTCCGCGGATGCCTACTTCTTCTAAGACTTGAAGTAAGATATTGTGGTCCACTGTATCAAATGCCTTTTTTAAGTCAATAAATACAGATGCAACATATGTTCCTTTATCTAGCCCTTCATTTATGTATTGCATAGCATCAATAAGTGCTGCAGTAGTATTGCTTTTTTCCTGGAAACCATATTGGTGCTTGTCAAATCCAAAGTTTTCCTTCACAAATTTTAATATTCTGCCGTTTATAACTTTTTCGAAGATTTTACTTATCGAGCTGATCAATGCGATTGGACGATAGTTATTCGGGTCTTTGGTTGAGTCGCTTTTGAAAATTGGTCGGATCAGCGATAGTTTTAAGCACGAGGGGAAAGTTCCATCAGTAAGATGAACATTTATAGCCTCTGATAGAGGGCCTGATATTAATGATTTCACAGTTTTTATGTCATTTGTTGTTATATCATCGATTCCTGGAGCTATGTTGTTTTTGAGACTCGAAATGATATTTTCGATTTCTTCCATATCTGTTGGGAAGAGGAACAATGTTTTCTGGTTACGAGGGCAAGTCTGCCTAAGGAAAACTTCAGCGTTGGCATTATTTTTTAGATTTTTTGCTAGAGTGGTTCCAATCGTAGCAAAGTGATCGTTCAGAAGATTTGCAATGCTTGTGTGATCTCTAGAGGTTCCAGAAGGCGTGTCCAATTCATTTATTCCCTTTTTGATATCGGTACTGTTACCTTTGGAAGTAGTTTCCCTGATAATATTCCAAAGTTTTCTCGGGTTGCCGTCTGTCTCTGCAAATTGTAGGCTATAATATTTTACTTTGGCTAGTCTAATTTTTTTGGTTGTCTCATTTTTGCTTTTGTGGTATTCATATTTTATGTTCACGTCATTTGGATCCTTGATCATTTTTTTATACAGTGTTGTATCAAGAAAAATAAGAAAATATATGTCTGGTTTTGCACCCAAACTAGTGACGTCATCATTGTGTTAAGTAAAAATATGGCAGCTTTTGAAACCAAACTCACAGAAATATGGCTGGTTTTGCACCTAACTGGGTTTTTCAAACATAATTTTTAAAATTTTAGGACTGGTTTTCAAGCTCAATTTATGTTTAAAATTGTAGCCTGAGACGAGACGAATCCAGGGATACCAAAACCTTAAAATCAAAAAATTTAAAAAACAGAACGACTTTTTTTAAAATTTAAATAAAGATACATAAGTCGAGGGTTTCTCCTTTACTATTTTGGTATAGAATTAAAAAAAAAATCTAATGGAATTTACACAGAGTTTTTCACGATATGTCCGAATGTCGGCAAGTTCTTTTGGAATTCTGCCTGATAATTCCATGAAATTCTTATTGCTTTTACTCATGGAATTATCTCTAAATTTTACGAATGAAATCCACCGGAAACTTCTGTCGCATGTTCCCCTATATCAGAAATAACTCGAAACTTTCCGAGGATATCAGAACATTCCGCTTTATTGGTCTGCTGGGTATATTAAACTAAAAATTGTAGAAATGTATTTGTATCTATTTATTTGCATTGCATAAGAATTCACTAGGATCCGTTTATTTAAAATTGGCGATTTTGGGCTACTCGGCGTTTGAAAATTGGCTAATCCGTCGCTTGAAAACCTGGCAACCTTACGTGCTAACTAGGAAATTGTCACACCCATACACACATTTTTCTAAACCACTTTTGTGGACGTTTCACGTGATTCAGAGTATAATGACATCGGACACGAGAATTTCGTAAAAAATTTCTTGCATGAAAACAAAGCTTCCTCTAGGCAGAAGTATTACCTATCGGTATTCGATCTTCCGACGAAAGGGGCGGCAAAATTTTTTGAGGCCTAGGGCGGCAAGAAGGTTAAATCCGCCACTGATTTGAACAGAATATTCTCCACCGAAACGAATTTCTGGCGTAATGTAGTCCTTGTCCCCATTGACATTGGACTCCAAGAAGTCATTGAGTGCGGTACTTTGACCAGCAGATCTAGCTCTCCAGGGACCTAAGTCTTTGAGTCTAAGGGTGCCTTGATGTACAAGTCCATTGGCGGCAGCAGATGGAGTATAGTTTCCAGTGGTTCCATGGATAAGGTTCTGAGGGGCTAGTGACTTTAATGCATGCTAAGCTGTTTACTGACACACTATTAAAATTCGAAAAGTAAACTTTACTATGTCTTGCTTTTTCCCCTTTGAAATGCTAGACGCGGCTTCTACACCCGGACTGACCCCTAATTTTCTTTTCTTATTCGCCAAAGTTCAAGGAAGGAACATTATTGACCGGAAGCAAGTGATTCTTTAATGGATCGGTTACATTTTGTCAAACTTAATCATGAACTATATATGCTGAGGAGGACATCACCCACATTTTGTGTGTCAGGCGGTTGCAAAGAGGCGACTGAGGTGGCTGGGCAGTTTTTTCTTTGACAATTTGGAGGACCTGAGGTCAATAGGGCATGATAAGGTAGTCAAGTTCGTTGGGGATCTGGGTTGTTTAGGGGATGTTTAGTGACCTACGAGGTTCTGAAGGGTCGCTATGGGCCCTTTTGGTGCCTAGTGTGCGCGGTGGCTCAGCGCTCGCACCTTCTTAAAACTAAAGCTAATCATGAACTAAAAAGTACTCACAATCGTTGAACGACGAATGCCAACTTAAAATCGTCGCATTCATTGGCGTCGCATTGGTCTCGGCTTTCGCAGCTGCCGGCGTGGACACCACAAACGATTTATCTACACATCAAATACAAAGTTAAAACCTTCCGAATCGCTCAGAACCCAAAATCCTTACCCTTTTCCTCGAATCGCAGCAGATTTCGTTGCGCTGTTGTTCCTTTGATTGGCTCGAAACTAAACAGGAACGCGAGGTACTTCACGAAATAGACGAAGGCACTGAGCCCGACAATCCCGGCCACCGTATACTCGACATAGTACCAGCGCGAGAAGGCGTACGGGCACCGATCGGAAATATCGAACAGCAGGATCAGCAGGACCGCTATGTTTATGGTGCCCCATTTCAAGTGTTGGCGGGCACGTTTCGCGCGCAAGTGGAGATCCAAACTTTTGTCGACGATTACGTTGGATTGCAACGGCGAACTGTTGCGATTTTCGATTAGTTTGATAGTCGGGATGATTCTTAATTGATTTTCTTACCAACACGTTGAGCTATTCATTCGTAAAATGTGGAAATTTTTCGAACAGGAGCCGCACAGAAATACTCAAAGCCCGCGAAAATGTTTACTTGGACCGGCATTCACAAGAACTAGGGTTGCATTTGACATGTGCCGAATGTCAAGTAGTGCCATAGAACTTTTTTGAAAATTATTTCGGCTCAAATTCTGCTTTGAAGTCTTTTGTTTTGCAGTGGAATTTTCTTGTTTTTATTTAGGGCATATTGTTTGTGCGTAACGAAAAGTTATTACGGAAAAAATAAATAAGAGAAAAAAAATCGCCTGTGAACCTGTCAAACCTTCAACTAAACTACACAGTTCCCGGATTAGAGTTGCCATTGTCAGCTAAAGCAAAGAAATCGCACACACAGGACACAGCGCAAAGAAGTGGAAATCACGAATCAAAACAGAAAAAAGTCGACGACCGAACTACGCGAGATTTCCGCAAGTAAATCAACAGTTTAGTGATTGTGGGTGTGCCGCGGAATATTATGTTTGCGAAAAAAGTCCACAAGTGAATAGGATCCCCTCGGAAACAAGGTAAAATCGGTGGCGAGAAATTCTGACAGCAGCTCCTCGGCTAGCGCGTGAGGGGCCCCATCGAATTTCGGTGCGAAATATTTCGCAAAAAACCCGACGTTCTTTTCGGCTTTCGTTTGAATTTGAATAATGTCGCGTAATCTCGAAACATATGTCGGAGGTCAGTTGTTTTTACCGTCGAAAGAATGAAGTCATCCGGTAGGCTGTTGTCATCGTGCGAGGCACGACTCACCCCCGCGATTTAAAAGCTAGAAAAGCGCCTCTAATTTGAAACGAACGATTTTTACGGTGGTGGATTTTTGTTCTTATCTTGTTGCAGCTCGTTAGTGCACCCTTCAAGACGGGACCCATTCGTCGACGAACAGCCGACTCCAGAAAACAAAAGAAAAGCACCGTCCACCTGCACGCAAAGGTCACAATGCAAGGATCGCCGGACGCAAAGAAGCCCTGCAAGGGCATCCTGAAAAGTTCCAGTAGCTTTGATAAGCACTCGGCAGCGGCCAGGTAAGTCCGTCGCGCTCCTTGCTCTTATTTTCATTTCATTTCGCAATTAATTTCATCTAGTCGTAGGAAAAGCGCAAAATTCGACGAATTGAATGTCCTTCAGACGTACCATCCGCCCGACAAGGACTACGGCCATATGAAAATCGATGAACCGAAAACGCCGTACAACTACAACGACCCGGCGCTCAACAATGTCGATCAGCTAGATGCCGAGCTTCTAGCTGAAAAGTAAGTACAGCCAAAAAAGGACGTACTGCTCTCATCCCCTGGTCTAAATTTCAATCATATTTTACAGATTGCAAGTAGCAGCCGACTCTCGAACGTCCTCGAACGAGGAATCGTCGGAGGACGAGAACGAAACCGAGGAACAAAGAGGTGAGTGGATGTTTTTTGAATGTCGCCACACACGACACGACATTAATTCCGAACGGACGGGTTTCGGATTTCATGAGACGCGTGTGTCCTTTGCAGGATTGCCTACTTGCCTGCCTACCCACTCGGTTACATTTCACCGGCTTCGTGTTTATCGTCGAACAAATTTAGATCGGATTTTTTTCTTCTTCTTCCGCTTATTGCCAAGTTGCACGTTTCTTCTCGCCGTGTTTTAAAGTAGTTTTCGTGGCAGCCCGTGTTGCTTGCCTGTCGTTACGCCATCACTTTTCATCTTTCCCCCACTTTGGGATTCCCTGTGGTGCCCCGAACCGAACGAAATTCTCTTCAACTGGCTCACGCTGACAACCTTCCCAAAAATAAACGAAAGCTAAAAATAGTTCGACGTTTAATTGAATCGAATGTGCTTGCCGGCTGTTTCGGCAGATTTTTAGTAGTTTGGACAATTTTCGAGGGAGGAGGAGGGGGGGCTGGGCTCTCTTGTAAGACGGAGCGAAAGAATGCAGCGGCAAGTGGTCGCTTTCTTGGCTTGCAGGCTCCGTTGTTTCTGGAGAAATTTATAGTTTCGCTCGTAAATTTCGCTGAAATGTCTGGGCTGATGAATGGCGCTGCCGTTTTGGAATTCCGGCGATTGTAATCGATTCGAGACGGTCATTTCGGGCGCGTGATTACCTCTGACTAAGAGCGGTTTGTTTATTTTTGCAAGTCGTAATGTCGTAAAGTTGCATTTCTCCTGTTTTGTTGGGTTTCTGGTGAATTGGATTAGCGTGACGAGCGAGGATTGGAATGCAATTAATTCGGTAGCGTTAAAAAAAAATAGGGTGGTGTTTTCACCTTCTTATGTAAATATATCCTTGACAGCTTAAGTTTGCGTTCCAATCACAGCAACAAAAAAAAAAACGTAGAGCTCTTTTGCGTAGGCTTCGTAAAAATTGAATTAATTAAATTCTCGCTGCTGGATTTTTCATTAGTGAGTTTATTTGCCCTTTCATGAGGGATGGGGGCTAAAGAATACATTCACAGCCTGTCCTGCTTGCCCAAAAAATCTGAGTCATCCGCTTAACACTCGTTCTTTCAAGTAAAAAATGATTCTCGAATACGGATGAACTTATGCTATCGCCGTTGAATAATAATTGGCTTGCTGTAGTTATTTGTAATCGAGCGTGAAATATCCGATATATTAGGTTAAAGTGAAGTTCAAATGAAGAATCTACACTAAACGAAAGCGAAATCCTGAACCTTGATCCTGAGGTTCAAGCCAGAATTTAAAGCTACTAGAATTAACGGACAGGCATCATCATTAATTGATCACGTTACAACAAACATACATTTGGATGAGAAAGAGTTTAGTATTGAATTAGATGACTGGCCAGATCTAGATCATAAAGTATTAACGCTTACGATTGATAATGCCACAGTCAAAACTACAAAAATGCTAAAAAATAAGGTCCAATTTCTCGACAGAGAGATCTTAATAAAAGAAGCAAAGGCAAGGATAAGAGGTCAAGAAATTCAAACAATTGAACCTTTAATTGATATAATAAAATCCGCCAAATTAGTAGCGACAACATCTAAAATGAGACGAACAAGAAATAATACTTGGATTTCATATGGTATATTAAAACAAATTGATAATAAAAAAAAAGCTACAAAAAAATGTTGATGAATCCCAATGACCAGAAACTACGTGAAGATTATAAGCGGATAAAAAACCAGACAACAAATATGATCCGAATGGCTAAGGAACAGTACTATAATTACCGATTCGCTACGACGGATGGAAATTCGAGGAAGCTATGGACAGTAATTACAGAATCTATTGGTAAAAGCGATAATTACGAAGTTAAAAAAAAGGGAATTGATGAGTTAGATTCCCAAGATGGTCTGATTAAAGATCATGCGTTAATCGCCAACGATTTAAATGAACACTTCGGAACGATTGGCTCCACTCTTGCGGAGAATCTAATAAACCATAGTAATGCGAAGAATTTTCAAAGATTCTGCTGTCCTTCGGTAACAGAGGCTATGTTTCTTTTTCGAACAGATTATATTGAAATTGAAAATATTATAGAGGAACTCAAATCCAACATAGCCCCCGGTATTGATGGCATCTCAACAAATGATTGGAAGATACTTAAGACAATCATCTCTTCACCACTAAGCACTGCCATAAATAACCATCTAAACTGTGGTACATTTCCCCCTTGTTTGAAAACAGCACTGATTTCTCCCATTCATAAAGGAGGCTCAATAAAAGATCCTAATAACTATAGACCAATAGCTTTAACTAGCGCAGTTAGCAAAATATTCGAAAAAGTAATAAACAGGAGGTTGCTGAATTTTATAAAGAAACATATTGGTTTTGATAAACAACAATACGGATTTCAGGAAGGCAGCAATACGACATCAGCCTTATTAGATGCAATGAAATTTATAACTGAAAGCCTCGATAAGAGTTATTATGTCGCTGCGATTTTTGTGGACTTAAAAAAAGCTTTTGACACAGTAAACCATATATTGTTGCTCGATCAATTGAAGGAAATTGGAATTAGGGGAAAGGCCAATGACTTAATAAAAAACTTTTTAGTTGACCGACAGTACATTACCAAAAATTTCGACGAACTAAGCTCTCCTAAGATAGTCAATATAGGCGTCCCTCAGGGTTCGATTCTCGGACCTACTTTGTATCTGCTATATATACATAACCTACAGTTCGCGGGCCTTAAAGCAAAATATATTACCTTTGCTGACGACACGTTACTTCTTTATAAAGGTAAATATCCTGATCAACTGGAGCTGTTGATTAATTCTGATCTGAAACTATTTCAACATTGGCTCTTAGGTAATATGTTGACATTAAATACATTGAAGACAAATTATATGATCTTTAGACAAATTAACAAACTGGATATTGACTTGAAACTAGAAATAGATGGAATTCAACTAACGAGAGCACACGAAACAAAATATTTAGGGCTGATAATTGACGATAGACTTACTTGGACTCCTCACATTACTAAACTTAGAAACAAAATTGCCCCCATTATTGGAGTAATAAGGCGTAACGACTATCTACACGTACCAATTAAGAATATGCTCTATAATGCATTTATTCTGTCCAACATAAGTTATGGACTTCTTCTATGGAGTCAAACCTCGAAAAGAAACCTAGACAAAATTGCGAGACTTATGAATAGGGGCATTAAAGCCATTCATAATTTACCCTATTTAACACCATCGAAGGAACTTTATTATACTTATGGAAAACTCACCTTACAACAGCACATAAGCCTGGAACGTATTAAGCTTATTTATAATATTAAGAACAATAGACTAAAATCCTCAATCAAATTGATCCACAATCACGATATACACAACTTTAACACAAGAAGTGCAGATTTTATTAGACAACAAGGTTGTCCTAGGACTGACCGACTTAGAAAAGATCCTGTATTTGAGGCAATTTGTGAATATAACTCTTTACCTTCAATAATACAAATGGCAAGGAATGTCTTTCAGCTAAAGCACCTTGCAAAGAAGCATATTCTTTGTCGAAGCTACGAATGTGATTTTTGAATTGTTGCAATTATAGACGACCTGAATCAGATAATTTTAGTCAGGCGGCTTCATCTACTTATCGAAGACCTGGTCCTCGAGCCATCAGACGAGACTGACGCCTAAACGTATGGTTGTGGTTTGAGTTGTTGTTGCATGTTTTGCGAATTGCTTATTTTTACTTTTTATTTTTATTACTATTAGTTTTACTATATATATAACCATAATTAATTATTTTTATTTTGGTTAATCTTTTAATTTTAATTTTTTTTCCCTTTCATTTCCACACTTATTTCTTTGCATTTTGCAAATCAGGTTCTTTTTATTTTATTTTATTTTTATTTCTCTGATAACTTAGTTTTTGTTTATTTGTTTATTTTTTGTTTCTTATTTTTTATATATTTTTTTTAAATTTATTTCTACTACCCCTTATACCAGTGCGATGTACTGACTGGGGAGTACTCTTGGGCTTAAGGTATACAAATTTTTAGACATTGAGCCCAATGTCGACATACATGCATGAGTATGTTGATACGGTGAAAATTTTTCCAGCTCATTGAGCTGTGTGACAATATTGTCTCCAGTTCTTTAAGCTGCGAAAGTGTGCCCAAATGGGGAGTTCTTCTCCGACTTTTTGAGTTGGAGGGAGTTGCCCATTTTGCATGAAGGGATTAAATCTATTATTATTATTATTAAATAGTTTGGCGGTCATACGAACACCGAGAGCGATGACTATTTGCTTTATCTGTAATTTTTTTATCGTCGCCATAATCAGGAACCAGACATGAACACCACGATCATCCAATGCACTGATTGTCACGTTTTACTCAGCCGAAGGGCTCAGTTTGCATAAAGATGAGTCGCGCCCTAGGCGCTGACTCCGTCACCTCAATAGATCCTATAAATAGGAGGGTGAAATGTGATGGTAATAAATCACTTACCACATTTGAATCAAGGGTCAACCGAGTCACCAATGACGAACTAACTTGCGTCCATGGACGACTTTAAAGAATGCAACGACATTTCTCTACGCTCCGCAGAAAAACCATGGAAGACCTATGGAATTGCTAAAACAATTTACGAGAAATTGATATCGATGGATGCGATAGACGCTGTGCCCGACCAAGTCAGCAGATCGAGGCGGACGCAATAGGAGCCTCCGAAGAGACTTCTCAACGCCGGCACACGGAAGGCCCACCGTGACGAACTACCCGTCCATCGCATCCAGTTAATGCTAAGTCACGTGATCTATAAGCGCCATTTTGGGCGCTTGTGCTTCCAGCGAATGTTTTCAACGTATTCCGTAATACGGCGAATTAGCGCATGATCAGCTGACGCGGAGAAAAACCTCAAGGCACTTTTCTTGAGGAATTCCTGGATTGTGGGAACTTTAGCTTCCCTGTGCAACGGAGTGATCCTAACATAACGAGGAGCACTCAGAGCTGCTCTAAGACATTTATTTTGCTTCATCTGTAGTTTAGAAGTATGGCGTTTCGCGGCATGGCCCCATGCCGGTGAAGCAAAAAATAAGGTTAGCCTGACGATTGCCTTATAGAGAAGCAGTTTGCTGCGCGGGGAGAGCTTACTGCGACCGTTGTTCATGGTTTACAGAAGTTGGTTGGCTAAGTTAGACTTACAAATGACTTTTTGGATGTGCTCACCGAAATTGAGTTTTTTGTCCAGTAGGACTCCGAGATACTTGACCACTGGTTTCCATGGAATGTTGTCGCCGAAGATGGAAATATTCCCAACAGGGGGCTTCATGCGTTTAGCGAAAAGAATAGCCTCACTTTTGTTGGGATTGACGTTAATTCTCCAAAGTTTAAACCAGTCCTCAAGTTTCGAGGCCGCCGCTTGTAATTCCCTAGTAATTACAGTAGGGCTCCAGGACACATAAAATCAGTGTCGTCCGCATAGTATGCGGAAACCGTGCATGCCATGCCGGGTGCATCTGCCATGAATACAGAGAAAAGAAGGGGTGACAGAGTTGACCCCTGAGGCACACCGGATCGAATGGGCTTTAGCTGCGATCTTTCCCCATTCAGCAACACTTTGAACGACCTATTGTCCAAGTAGAAGCTGACTAATCGCTCTAATTTAATGGGAAAATGGTGTTCCAGCAATTTGAAAAGCAGGCCGTTATGCCAGACCTTGTCAAATGCCTTTTGCACATCCAAGAAAATCACCCCCGTGTAGAAGTTTTTGTTGAACCCTTCAGTGATGTATTCAACAACCCGGACTAGCTGTGCTGTTGAGTGCTCTGCTCTAAAACCAAATTGCTTATATCTTCAGCATGAATATGCTCCTGAAGTCTTCTAAGAATAGCTATTTCTGCTACTTTCGCAAGGGCAGACAATAGGCTAATTGGGCGATGATTCTGTGGGAAGCTGCCGTCTTGCCCGGCCTTCGCAATCATAACCACATCAGCGACTTTCCATAAGGTAGGAAAATAGCCGCAACAAAGCATGGCGTTGATGATGGCCAAAAGTTGCATAATAGCACGGTGAGGTAGCACCTTGCAAGCAGAGTTGCGAATACCGCACGGACCAGGAGCCTTCTTCTCCTTAAGGTTAATCAGGATCAATTTGAATTCAGCAGGTGAAACTGGAGCAAGAGCGAGTTCATCAGTACCTTCAGTAAGAGAGATACTGACTTGTCGATCAATATACGCGATATGATCAAGGTCAGTATGTTGAAAATTCGGACTGCATTGTAATTCAAAAGAATTAGCAAAGCATGCCGTCTTCCCATAGTTAGAATGAATAATGATGCCGTTGGGGCCATTGAGTGGACTCGCTCTAGAAGATTTTTTACGGAGTACCTTGGATAATTTCCATAGCTCGTTATCCTCTTCGGAAATGAGTTCAAGTTTAGTCTGCCAATAATCGTTATAAAGATCATTCATGGCATGTCTAACTTGCTCATTAAGCCTATTGCATTCTCTTTTTAGATTCGGATCCAAAATTCTGCGATATCGCCGTCGAAGGCGATTGCGATCTTTTTTTCAATTCGCTGATCTGAGGAAGATAGCCTTTGGGATTGTCGATCTGTTTGGAAGTAGTGACCTTTTCAATAGACTTCGCAACGCGATCTTGAAAGGTTCCGACTACTCTGTCGATGTCCTGAGTAGAATCAACTCTCTCGACTGTTTCAAGTGCCTTAATGATGGCATTAGGGAACTTGTCCCACTGGACACGACGCATGGTGTGATTGTCACATTTGAACTCACAGAGCTTATATAGTTTTATCATTTTTTTGGTAGAGCTATGTCGTAACCGTTTTTTCTCGAAAGCGCGTTATATGCTTCTGTTTTAAAAAAAGGCGCTTTTTCAAAGCTTGTTGTCGCTTTTTTTTTGTCGTTGCTGCTTTTTCTCTCGTAGTCGATTTTTCCTCGTTGCCACTTTTCTTGTCGTTGCCGCTTTTTAATAACACATGCTTTTCGTTTTAATGTTTTTTCTAGTTTTCGATCTTTTCATTCTGTCGGCTGGCTATGCTGCTGATGCTGAGCATTAGAAAAACAACCAACGACAGAGTGCCGTGTTTGGTTTGTTTTGCCGGGCGAGTAGTGCCACGAGCGTCGAAAACCAACGCTTCTCGGTCTCTCAAGATTAGGAAATTTGTCCGAAATTTGTCGTTCCTGCTGATAGTCAGCCACCAATTTAGACGTAGGCGGAATTTTCCAACTGTATCTCTTACCTATCCTCCCATTATTTCGGCTTTTTCAAATCAAAATAATCACTCCTTGAACTCCGTTCATAGCACGAATTACGATTTGGCGCCTGACGGTCAATCTAGTACGACAACGTCATTCTCTTGTTTCCACGCAATAAAAAAACGACTTCAACGTTTTGGGTCGTTCAGTCTACTTATATTGGGACATCCGATATAACTAATGAAAGAACGTGTCCGGAAAAAACGCTTAGTCCAAAAAAATTACGTTGACCTATTCGCGATCCGGTTTTTGTGGTTTCTGCACTATTCTTCGAAATTTAATATCATGTACCAATAAACGTCTGACACATTAACTTATTTTACTTTATTATTTTTTAATAATAAAGTATTTTTTTATGCATTAACAGTACCTAAGAAGGACAATGATATTGTTCTATGCCCGAAAGGGGGGTCATATGGAACTGTAGTCAATTAAAAGAAAATTGACTAAAGGTTTCTTGCGTCTGCAAGCCAAACCGTCGGCTCAAGCTTCCTAGACCGCTATGCTCAAATTTGGGTTCGAAGCGATAAGCCATTCTTCCCAATAATCCTGACTATGTCGGCAATAACTATTTCCACTTTCCAAATTTGTAAAAAAAAATTTTCGTGGACATCGAATTTCAGGGTGATTACGTTGAAATAGGAACAAAAAGATTTCATTTCTTTTCTGCCTTTGTACACAGCTAAAGAACGCTGCTGGGCGAAATCAAAGATCAACTGATCACAGAACTGGAATCCGCTGCTGTTTCGTATTAATCATGTTTTTAGGGACTTCGAGTGATGGGATCTGCTATATTTTTTCTATTTAGCGTTGCAGGAAATTTAAAAACCAGCAAAAAAAAAAAATAGAATTCCGGAAATATTAAATATAAAATAAAATAAAAAATATAAAAATAGGACAAAACTGGGAAGACCTCTCAGTCTACGTTGGCCTTCCTAGAGAGAATGCAGATACAAGTTTTTAAATTAATAGTTTATGACCCAATCACTGCTACTTAAGCTCCCGATCATCGAGCGTAATGTAGGATGCCCGGCTCATTTCCATCGTTACTCTTCACTGGGCTACTGCTATGAAGAGTTGCCAATTTAATTCCTTCGCAGAGATACTCGTAGGGCTTTCCGTGCTCAGGATCAAAAGTCTTTGACGATCTTGAAGAAATTTTGACCAGACGTTATTAAGATAAATCGTTGGTGGATGATTGGACATTGAGATGTTGGATTTGAATTCGCATGTAGGAGTGGTGGGTCGCCATTGGGATCAATGGTGAAGGAAATTCGAGGAATAATTCCTAGCGACAGGTAAATGCTATCGTTGCATCTTGTTCATCGGAGGTACCACAGGAACTGAAGAATTATTATACTTCCCAGGAAATATACCAAGTTGGAATTCAGCAACGTAATTTATCACTAAAAAAAATATTTGTAGTTAATCCGAGACCGTCGAAATAGGCATTGTTGAATGAATGAAATTATGGTACCATTAACCTGGTGAGAGTATAAGAAGTTCGGCAAATTAAGAGCGCCATTTTATTTTTGTTAAGAAGCTTAAAGGCGCAATAGACATTAAGTCAAATGTTGATATGGTGAAAAAGTTCAAGTTTGTTGAGCTGTAAAACTGTTCACAATCGTTCTTCAAGCTGAAAAAGTGAATCCATAACGCGGGATTAAATCGGAGATTATTAAAAATAAATAGCTTAGAACTTTCGTTAGGTCGTATCTAAAAAAATTTTTTCAAATTTTATAATCGATCTAATTTTTTATTTTAGAACTAATTACTCTATATGCTATTTATGCTATGCGGTCATGCCCGACCGATGCTCTAAACGTGCTACTGCACCTCCTACCAATCGACCTTTATATAAAAAACACCGCATCAAACAATCCCGTCAGACTCAAAGAATCTGGGTGCTGGACTGCGAAACCGTAGGGGCTTAGCAACATCCTGGGACAGTTACCAAAGGAATTGGTTACGTCACCGACTGACTACATCACCGTTAAACTGAGCTTCACGAAAGGCTTCTCTGTTGATTTCCCAACTAGAGAGGAGTGGGTGAACGGTGCGATGGAAACAGACTTCGACACGATAATATTTACCGACAGTTCAAAATGGATTGCGGGGTCGGGGCAGGAATATTCTCTAATACACATAATGTCGCTAAGTCCTACCGCCCTACTGGGGATCCGGGAGGCTTGTCGGATATTGAAACACGACTTATCGCCAAAACGCAACATCGGCATTTTCACCGATAGCCAAGCCGCAATCAAAGCACTAGATTCGGCTACCATCTCCTCTAAACTAGTACAGCAATGCCTTAGGGAACTAGCCGGTTTAGCGGAGTTTCTGTGCTCTGGGTCCCGGGGCATTTCCCACATAGTGGGAAATGAGCGGGCTGTAGTTTTTGGATAGCAACCGCGGCCAATCGCATTCGCGGGTTGGCAGACGCGCCAATGTCGAGATGAACCGTTGTGTCATCGTTGGCCCGTGCCAGCGGATTAATTGGACATTATTTCCTTTTTAAACGTAGCAAAAATAAAATAATAATTTTTTCGCACAACGAAAGTGATAAATTCCGAAAAATCGTAAAATAGAAAGTGTCTTCACAAATTAATATAATATTGTTTTCACATGAACTGGCCAGGAAGGGCTCTGCTCTTCCCGGCTCTTTTGCAGAATTAGTCCACGTTCCTTTAGGAGTTGTCAAGAGATACATACTCTCCCACTTCCAATCAGCGGCTAACTCCAGCCAATGTCCGGCTTTAGCTAGAGCCCGAGAGCAAGCACTAGACAAACGGGGACCTGAGGGAGATTTCGGTTAAAAAAATTGGAGAGTTATTACTCTTCCTGGACAGTACATGATGGATATAAAAGATCAATTTTTCTCGCACTCATTCTTTAAATTCCCCAGTCACAACAACCGCTAACATCCGGTTTGTGGTTTCAAAACGGCCATTGTGCTAATTGAGCTCCGTCTAAAAGACAGAGCTGCCACTTAAACCAACCAAACCAACCATGCATTTTATTGTTAACGTTGTTGAAATGCTTTAAGTTGAGAAAGAAGAGATCCGATGAGGAATGTAGACTATGAAATGTTCCGAGATTTTGAATGGTACATAGCAACTGAAATTTACTGGTTTTTATCCTAGCCATGAATTTTAACAGGGCCAGTAAGTTCACACACACAATATCGATTGATACGAGTATCACGGGAGTCGGGGAGCCCTTGAAAGGTTGGTTCCACCTGTGACACTGGATAGGACTCTGGGGTAGCAACCTGGTACCAAAATGAAAAGAGTGCTATCAAAACGAAAGGAGCCCTAGTTTGAGTCTACGTTGAGTTGCGTGTGAACCAGCAGCAAAACAGCAGAGATTTAGATAGGTCTCGCTTACACTAATAGGAATGCAGAACTTGCACTCCTGTATACAATGGTACCTCTATTGTTACCTAGGAGAGGTGATTGACGTCGCAAAACTACAATAAGACGTTACTGTGGCAATCTCGAAACCTTAATCATTCTTAAGGATTTCAAAAGGGACGCCCTACTTTCTCCACTTCATTGTAGAGGAGCACAGAATAAAATCTTGTTATTCCGGTTCGACTTTAAGGAGTTCTTTTCGTAGTTTATCTATACCTTCGGCCTGTTCTTCTATTGTCATCTCCTCCTAGATTTGTTGTTGACTGCTGAAAATATCTATTCTGATTTCTCTAACTAAATGTGGACTACGCTCAATAATCATTCTTGTCATGTTTCGTTACGAATATTTTAAATATTTTACAAGTTGAAAAAGAATCCTGAAAAATACCGTGGTGAATTTTGCCATGAATATTTTACACATGGATATGGTCTTAAGTTGCGCTTGTTGTCCTCGACTTTTCATGATTATTCATGACTGCGTACCTCATTAGATGGATATCTACACTTCCAATCGCTGAAAGATGTCACGTACCTTTTTATTGACTGTACTACAAAAAATGTTTACTCTCGCACGAATTATGCTAAAGACCAAATAAAGAAAAATCTTATTGCACATAACTATACTGCCGTGATGGAATTTACAAAGATTTTTTTCTCATACAAATTCGTCCCTATTGAATAGCCTTCATGTGAATCAGAGTGTGCTGTTCAGAGATCCGATGTTAATGTGATTTTTTTTTTCAGAAGAAATCCTTAAGGACGAATTTTGTTGTAAACTCTTGTACCGAAAAGAAATGCACTTGTCGAATTAAACGGATTTTGATTAATAGTCCGCATGTGCAGGTTAAGGACGCAGAAAATGTTCGAACGCTGAATTCGTAACACATTTCTAGTTCATAATTCAGTTCGTAGTATTGACGAGTATATAGCACAAGATTGTTTAGTTCCGCGGAGCATACTGACACGTATACGTAAAAAACATCGCAGTAACAGGTTAACTCATCCAAGAATACCGAGTACCAACCCATTTGTCGTTTTCTCTTATTTTTTTTAAACGAATTGAACTACATTCAGTGGGTGCGAGTAAAAAGTTCAATTTATTTCGCTACAATTTTAAGAGAAAATTTATTTCATTTAATTATAAAACAATATCGATTGACTACTAATCCCAACTTTTCAGTAAAATCGATTCAATTAGTTTAACAACGCTGTTGTTTCATTTTCATGTAACACACGCTGAAACTGCCCCATTTCATGAATTTTAAATGAGACAATGTGTGTACTTTTCAGATTAAGTTTACTCTGTTGCTAATTATTTAAAATATCCATTTTTGCCACCCGTTGTCGGTCGGTTTTGTTGCAATGATCTGTTAATTCGTCGGACATAATTTTCTGTTAATCTCAATGAACTTAACGTTAAATTCAATGTAATTAATGTTGTGTTTTTTTTTTTAGCTCGCCGAAAAGAATTCGAAAAACGTCGTAAAGCTCATTACAATGAATTCGAAGCGGTTAAATTAGCACGAAAGCTTATAGAAGAAGAGGACGATGAAGACGAGGACGATAAACCAAGCAATAAATTGCCCGAACAAGGTGATAGCGGCGAAAGTGATAGAGACGAAATGGAAGTTGAGGTGAAAGAAGATGCTCAAAATACCTCACCATCTTCAGAGCACTAGTTTTTTTTTTATTTTAATCAAGTAAACAAGAGTGAAAAACAAAAACTATGAACAACAATAAATAAGCTTAAAATAAAAATAACAAAAAATCAAACAAGAAAACAAATTTCCGTTTTTAAGCGAAAAATAATCAAGACGAAAATGAAAATAATCGCAAAATGATTTGATTATTTTACCAATTAATTTTTTTTAGTGTAGAATTTTTTCTGTGGCGTTAAAAGAATGTAGTGCCACACATTTATACTATATTAAATTTTTTTTTTTAATTTATTACTATTATACAAAAATATAAAAAATGTGTCTATTTGAATTTCAAATTGCTATAAAAACTAGAGTATAATAAAAAAAGAATTTCATTTCGTTCCTACTCTCTTAAATTCATTAATTTATTAATTTGAGAGATTCATCGTCATCAAAATGCTTCCACAGTCGGTCATAAAAAAAAATTAAATAAAAATATAAATGAATTCATTAGTTTGACTATTTTAGTAAATAATAGTAAAATAAAAACGTAACATTTAAAAAACAGAACCGTTCATGTAAATTCAATAAAATAGATACAGTATTGATTGCATTCTGTATTTGATAAATGTGATTGTATTAGCTAACAACTGTTCATCTGTTGTTTATTAGTGATTATAGTGTATTTTGAAAAGAGAACAAAACATGTGTTTTATATTTTAAATTGTTGGATGTGTTGTTGCATTTATTTTTTTTTGTAGATTTATTCGTTTCTTTGTATTCTGTTATTAACTCCGGTATGATCTCCTCTGTGACATTTAGAAATATATAATAGAGACATGTCAATGATTTTATAGTTTTTCTGGCGGTAATACGTGTTGCTTGGTTTTTTTTAATAATAATAGATTTAGTCCCTTCATGCAAAATAGGCGATTCCTTCCCAACTCAAGAGTTGGAGAAGAATTCCCCATTTGGTTACACTTTCTAAGCTTAGAGAACTGGTGAAAATCTGTCACTCAGCTCAATGAGCTGGAAAAATTTTCACCGTATCGACATACTCATGCATGTATGCCAACATTGGGCTCAATGTCCAATTAAATTACCTTAACCCGAAGGTACTCCCCAGTCAGTGCAACTCACTGGTATAAGAGGTCGTACCGAGATATATAGTTTTCAAATATTTTAATATGGAAAAATAAAAATAAAATTATTAATAAATATAAACAAATATAAGTGAAAAGGAGAGAGGATTGTGAAAAGTTTTAAAAATAAACACGTAATACATGCAACAACACAATCTACAACCATTCCTTAGAATTTTCGATAATCTCGAGAAGCCGCCTGAATAATTATCTGTTTCCAGGTCGTTTATAAATGCAACAATTCTTAATACCGTTTCTAGTTTCGACATAGAAGATGGTTTTGTGCAAGACGTTTCAACATTCTTTGCCATTTGTATATTTGTCGGTAAAACATTACATTCTCGTATTGCCTCAAAGACAGGATCCTTTCTAAGTCGATCTGTCCTCGGAACATGTTGCTGTTTTTTGAGTTCGCACTTCTTGTGTTAAAGTTGTGTATTTCTTGGTTGTGGATCAATTTGATGGAGAATTTAAGTTTCTTGGTTTTTATATTGTGAATTAGCTTTATTCGTTCCAGGCTTATGTGCTGGAGTATGGTTAGTTTCCCATAGGTAGGTTAAAGTTCCTCTGATGGTGTCAGATGAGGTAAATTATATACGGCTTTAATGCCCCTATTCATCAGTCTCGCAATTTTGTCCAAGTTTCTTTTCGAGGGCACTTTTAGGTATTCGTTCCGTCTTATTACTCCAATAATCAGGGCAATTTTATTTCTCAGTTTAGTTATGTGAGGAGTCCAAGTGAGTTTGTCGTCAATTGTCAGCCCTAAGTATTTTGTTTCCTGTGCTCTCGTTAGTTGCATTCCTTCTATTTCTAGTTTTAAATCAATGTCTAATTTGTTAGTTTGTCTAAAGAGTATATAGTTTGTTTTCGAAGTATTTAATGTTAACATATTGTCTAAGTGCCAGCATAAGTTATATATTTGGCTTTAAGTCCTGTGAACTGTAGATTGTGTATATATGTTACAGAAAAATCGTACATTCCGTTAATGTATACAATTACTAGTCAATGTATGAACACGCTAATTTGATACGTGAATGTGTTCACAAGCAATGAAATGAACACTGATACTAGTAAATTTATACAGTCGCATACCCTGCTAGACAAAACTCATCAGTTCACATATACTATTAACTCGAGAGACGCAAACATCCACATCAAAAATCCCCGGCTTCAATATAAATAATATACTATTTAGAAAATACTTTTCTATTGATGAGTCTGTCGATGATGATATGATGAGTTTGCCGCTTACACACAATGTACGAGTACCTACCATATGGAAAATACTAATTCTATCGATGAGTCCGTCGATGATTATATGATGAGTTTTCTTGTTATACTTGCAATGAGTGCTCATCCTTATTACTTTTGTTCTGGACCTGGACTATGTAAAATTTCCTTTGTTTTCAGCATGAACCATTTGTTTTCCTTGGATTTTCCATTTTAGCGCGTTGCCTATAATTGAGTGAGTGTCTTTTTTTTAAATAAAGAAATATATATACAGTACGTTGTTTTCAAATAAAAACAGATAATGTGACTTCTGCTGATACAGTTTTATATGGTAATTAATTAATTAATATATACCTATATAATGATTATAAATCCTTTTTTTCCATTAAATAGAAGCAAGCGGATCCGATAGAAAGGACTACGAAAGTGAGCTCCAAAAGATTGTGTTAAAGGCACACAATCGGTTGAATCGATGAAAGTCCGATAGAAAGCAGCAGAAATAATATGTTTTCCACATTTTCCACATTATTTATTATAATTTTTTATTTTAATATTTTAAATTTTTATTTTTATAAAGTATAAAAAATAAATCGATGTTGAAACTAAGCGCTAAAATCATGATTTCTTCATTCATCGCTCATTATTACAGTCATTATGAAATTTTCGGGTAAAATCATCTCGAAATCGTTGAAAAGCTCATCATGAACTCATCATGAAAATCATTGAAAAACTCATCGAAACACTCATCACGAACTCATTATTATAATCATTGAAAAACTCATCATGACCTCATCATGAAAATCATCGAAACACTTATCGAAACACTCATCACAAACTCATCATTAAAATCATTGAAAAGCTCATCATGAAAATCATCGAATCACTCATTGAAACACTCATTAGGAGGGGAAGGATTTTTTAAAGGTATATAAATGAGTTTAAGCCTCACGCTCGTACAAGGCTCATTAGGTTTGTTGCGATGAGTATCATGATGAGCTCATCAATGAGATCATCGATGATGGTCTACCAGGGTAGTTGGTATAGTGAAAGTATGCACAACGAATCTAGTACCTCATCGGAATTTGACTACACCATACATTTGTTGAACTTAACCTTCCATAATCATGTTTTAAGTTCTATGGGGAGAACCGATAGAGAATCCCAGCAGGCAAAGTTTCGTATACTACAAAAGATGGATAAACACCGTAGAATTCTAGGGTACGCCGTATATGTTCATATGTATAGTTTGGAAGAGCACTAGACGTAGAATATTTACGGCGATTATACGTATAATATCTTAGGTGCTTATACGTAATATACGTACTTACATTCTGTGTACGTACAAAATTCACATCACTTCTATGAGTGGTACAACGTAATTGTTCGCACATTTCTTCCATTTCCGCTTTCTACATACAGAAATGAAGGATTCGAAATATGACTTATAAAGTCTTGACGATCAGTGTTTCATCTAGATTATCATACTGCGATATGTTTTAATATAACTAATAACTGCTACACATAAATCTAATAAGAAGAACTTTACCTGCTGGGTACTTGGTTTTCTGAATCATATCAAACAATGCACATTTGTCACTATTCCGATTTTTTACACTGACAGGAACGAGACGATTTTGCATCTGGGGTGATAGCGGCGAAATATTAATTCGTCTGCAGTACTAGAAGTATTTTCTAAGGCGAGATGGTAGATTCATGCACTGGCTAGAAAATGTATACATTGACTAGGAAAAGTATCCATTTTTATATTAAATTCATACTTTCACTAAAATCGGACGTAAATGCATACATTTTCTAGTAAATGTATACATTTGCAGCATTTCACGATTTTACTGTAACATATACAGAAGATACAATGTAGGTCCAAGAATTAAACCTTGTGGAACTCCTATATTGACTGTCTTAGCTGAGCTTAGTATGAGTAAGATTTTTGGTAATGTTCTGTCGTCCAACTAAAAAGTTTTTTAATATGTCATTGGCCTTTCCTCGAATTCCAACTTCCTTTAATACTTCAAGTAACATTTGATGGTTTACAGTGTCGAAGGCTTTTTTTAAATCTACAAATATCGCAGTAACATAGGAACCTTCGTCGAGACTTTCGTTTATAAACTGGATAGCGTCAACCAAGGCTCATTGAGCTATGTGACAATATTGTCTGCAGTTCTTTAAGCTGCGAAAGTGTGCCCAAATGGGGAGTTCTTCTCCGACTTTTTGAGTTGGAGGGAGTTGCCCATTTTGCATGGAGGGATTAAATCTATTAATATTAAAAAAAAAAAAAAAAAAAAAAAAAAAAAAAAAAAAAAAAAAAAAAAAAAAAAAAAAAAAGAAAGGCTGACGTATTGCTGCTTTCTTGAAACCCGTATTGGTTATTATCAAAACCAGAATATTTTTTAATAAATTTTAGGACCCTCCTGTTGATAACTTTTTCGAAAATTTAGCTTTTCGCGCTGATTAAAGCTATTGGTCGATAGTTATTCGTATCTTTGTTTGAACCACCTTTATAGATGGGAGAGATCAGTGCTGTTTTGAAGCAAGTTGGAAATGTTCCTTTGTTCAAATGGTTATTAATATCTATGATAAGGGGGATTGCTATGATTGACCTTAGTGTTTTTAGATAATTTGTTTTTATACCATCGATACCGCGGGCTATGTTGGATTTGAGTTCAGCAATGATGTTTTCCACTTCATTAAATTGCATCATGCTGGGTGCTATTTCTGCTGTTTCCAGCATATAATATTGTTGTTTTCGTTTCCACTTAGAGACGGCTTTTATTTGAATGAAGAATTTTTCAAAAATGTATTTTGCTTTCTGAGCAGAAGCATAGCTCCGGCGAGAGGTAAAGAAATTACAGGATGGGGTATCGGATCATATCCAGCTCCTTTCACATCTTACAAAACCTTCCATAGTACTAGCTGGTGTTAATCGTTTTTAGTGATATCGGCTTTGATACGCTCTACCAGAACAGCAAAGTTGCTTAGACAAGCTCTAATGGAATTTGTGAACTCTGTGAGAATGTAAACAGACCGTATTTGCTCAAAGCTTAATCCTTGAATAGTAAATCTTCTGTTTTACTTTCTTTGATACTCTTCGAGCTCGTTTTTCTTAGCGATTGGATGAAGTAAAATTGGAACTCACGAAATTCATTTAGTATCCAATCAATGAACATACTATAGAATTTTAATATATATTAAAATAATTAGTAATTAATAATTAGTTAAACTTGAAATTGATATAAAACTAAAATTTGTCACCCAGATTCTCCCACACAACCTACCCACAAAAATATTTGAAGTTAATAGTTGCAAGGGTTTGTGTGCAATATGCCTTCGAACGCGTTTGTGAAAGGATTGATTTTTTTTTGTCTACTTGTATGACGTAAAAATACAAAATACCGGAGTAGCAATTTTTTTTAAGTCGATCACAAAACTTTAGTATTTAAATAATAATGTAATAAGAAACTTTCAATGAACGATATTCACTTAGCGCCATTATTACGATCTTCAGTTAAACTCTAACCGGAACTTTAACTGGAAGTTTTGTATGAAAATCTGTCAGTTAAAGTTCCAGTTAGAGCTAAACTGGAACATCATAGGAACGGGCCTTAGAAGAAACAACAGTTAACTAAATAGTCAGAATTTTGTAGTGTTGTAGCCGTATTAAAACTGTACTAAATACTAAGAGGAGTAGGATAAGAGTATCTCAGTGCCATAAAAAGAGGAGCGATTAAAAAAAATTATATTTTTCATGAAAGTGTAAGTTTTACTGACATTGCACAACTATTGCAGGGGCTAGAAGAAAATGAGCAAAATTTTTACAGTGAACCTGATAACTTTTTCTGAATTGATATAAATATTTTTCCGATTGGTGGAAGACAGGTTTCGTTGACCCATAACTCCTAGGTGTCGTGTCTCACTCACAATAATACACTCGATCGCTTCGTTGTTCCACAAACTTGATTTATGATTGATCCTAGATCAATTTCGGTATATTGACAACAAACTATAGCCACTTTCGAGGAAATTCAATTCAAATTTTTCTTAAAATCAATTAAAGTAAGATTTACTTATATAAATTTAATTACACTTCATTTTAAATCGGACTCGAAAAACAACAACAACAATATTAATCAACTGAAAATGAAAAGGACTTGAGACAATTGAGGGTTCCATTTTCGATGCGGGCAAAGAAACCCAGTAAGCAATCAAAATCAAATTAAGGTGAGAACATGATAGGCGAGAGTATCACAAATTAATGTGGCTTCCAGTAGCGTAAAAACGTTTCAAAGTCACGCATTTTTCGTAAGTGGAGTATAATAAGGACGATGTTGCTCTATTTTACGAACAACGAAGTAATTAAAAAACCTTAGCATGTAATTTAGATTAAAAGGTTGTTGATGTAATGCAAATAAAATTTAGTTAATGTTGCTGTTGAGTTTTCAACTTTAAGAATTTGGAAGAAGTAATTGAAGTGGGATGTTGCCTTGTAAGTTAAGGTAAATGTCGGAAAATAAAAATGAGTTTGTCTGCAGAATTAATGTTTATTTAGTATTAGGTAAATTTTCCGTTATTTTTTTAACAAAATCTACAATTAGACTTTTCATTAGCAAAATAAGATTAGATAGAAAATGAAAAAATGTATTTGCTTCATTTAATAGAAATCTTAGATACGATGTGTGTCATGTAGAAAACATCGCTTTTAATGAGTGAATGCTAGAGTTTAGTCGACGAGTTGATTACAGAATTCGGTAATATTTTTCATTACCTTTTTCTGTGAGTTCTGTAAACCTTGAAGCTTACGGCGAGTACCAATACTAGACAAAGAATTAATTCAGTCTGCTCCCGATGGCTAGACAGTGATGAAAGGTAATTGTTCTTATATTCTACATTGATATTTCATTTGTAAGCGTCTAGTCTTTAAAATTCATGTTGAATCGCTTCAACAATAATATGATAAATTTATTAAAAAATGAGTTATAAATTAACGATAGTTATTCGAGTTGAGATTGGACTCAACTGCAATAAAGGTAAGAATTTTTGGGTTCCCGACTAAAACCAATCGCTGCTTTCGCTACTGCCATTGAGAGTAAGCCGTTGAAATTGTATTGGGCTGGGTCCAAAAAGGCAGTTTCGCCATCAGATTGCACGCCTTTACGATTTGGAGGTGTTTCTTGTAAATTCTTTCCGTGAATTAGATACATCGAAGTGAAATCTTCCAGAAAAGTTAAATCTTTCAGATGCTGGCGGCTGGGTATTCACCTGAGTGATTTTACGGTTAATCCCATCAAAATAGAGGTAACACGGAGTGCGCTGTTTTTTCGGTATCTGGTAAAAGCGTTTGGTTCTATTTTACATGAAAAAATTATTTAAAAACTGATCAAATAGGCTTTATCCGTAGATGGATTGAGTTGATTGGAAGTTAATCTAGTGAGCATTAGGTAAGGTGGGTGAGCGAATGCAATACCAGGAAGCAATACCAGTGTAACCTTAGGTGAACCAACCTGCCAGCCGGACGAACTGTACTAGCTTGTCTAGCTTCATGCTGCCGAATTCTTCCAAGTCCAAGGCGAAGCGTGTACTCAACTTTTTCCCCGCCACCGAGCCAGACCAGGTCATTCACAAAGCATTTGAAGAAGGATACTTTTTTCGGCATCGTGGACACTGCAGCTGCGGCACAGATATGCCACGCTATACCCAATTTTCTGGAGTGCCGGCCAATCAGGCAGTGTACCGTCAGTACATGAATGAGAATACTTAGAGTTATCCTATATTCATCCTGCTTGCTTGCACCCAGGTCAGGTTAGAGCTGCCTAGCTGCCTGAGGTCTGATCACCTCGTGTGAGCCCATGATATGGCCCTCACTTCAATAGCTTGCTTTATGTCTTCAATCGGCCTCCTTACAGAAAGAGCCAGCGTCTGATCCAGAGCCGAGCCTCTCCTTGCGAGTTCGTCTGCAGCCTCGTTGCCCGGAATCCCGCAGTGTCCTGAAACCTACACCTAGTGAGCGTTAGTTAGCGTTAGTCAGTTAGTAAAAGTTAAATCCTTACGAGAGAAAGACCAATTGAGGCTATGAGGGCAACAGTGGCCTAACCCACAAAACCATGAAAACTGAAAAAATTATACTTCTAGTATATATAGTGCATTCTGTTGTCATTAGATTATTATAATATAAAAAATAGTTTTATATACTGCGGACAGATGGAAGCAAATCTTATTAGTGAGAAACATTTGTATAAAGTATTATGGAAAAAAAATGGAATTAATCTCCAATAGGTATGCTGGTGGTTAGGCCACTTTTGCTCTCATAGCCTCAATTTCAGTTGAATATGGAGTACAGCAGCGGAACATTTTAGGCCCGATATTTTTATAACTTATATTGATGACTTACGAGTATATAAACTGCCGAATGAAGAAGAACTGATTCCTTCTACAGAAGATAAAGCCTGGAAAAATGAGAGTATCACGGCTTTACTAATAGTTTTATTACTGGTCTTTGTCCATTAACTTTTCCCTTTAGTGTGCGTTTGGGGATTCATCCATCCGCTCCACATGACCAGCCCATTGTAGCTTTTTGAATTTTATGAGGATCGATACTTCCGGATTATCAAAGATGGCATACAATTCTCTATTGTATCGTATTCTCCAGATCGAGTCTTCCCTCACAAGTCCGAGGATTCTTCTGAGGACTTTTCTTTCAAAGGCGTTATCTAATTTTTCGGACGCCTGAGTCAATGTCCACGTTTTGCTGCCATAGCATAGCACAGGTCTTATAATTGTTTTGTATAGTTTAAGCTTTGTTTTTCTATGCACATTTTTGTTTTTAATTATTGGGAGTACCGAATAATACGTCTTATTTGCCATCATTATTCTTCTTTTAATTTCGATGGGTTCGCTTCTATCCTTTGATATATTTGCCCCGAGATATACAAAGTTGTCTACGTGTTCTAGGTTAAAGTCTGTAATATTTTGTCTGATTAGCGTGTTTTTCGTAGTTTGTGTCATGATTTTAGTTTTGTTTTCGTTAATACGTAGTCCAACGTCTCTTGTTACCGAGTCAAGGTATCAAGGTATACCTAAATAGGACACCGATAATTTTATAAAATAATAAAGTAAAAATCTGCCAACTGTCTGAGCGCGACTTTATTATTTTATGGGTAGAAGTCCGAAACGTGTTTAATGCTGAGATGCGGTGTAGGTTACTGTGCGACTGACAACCTAAAAAATAACCAAATTGCCTCCTGGTTATTCCTTAGGTTGTCAGTTTCATAGTAACCTACACCACATCTCAGCATTAAACACGTTTCGGACTTCTACCCATAAAATAATAAAATTGCGCACAGACTGTTGGCAGATTTTTTTTATTAATTTACGTATTTATTTTTTCAATAGATGATTCAGTAGAAGTGAAAACGATTTCGATCTCATTAAACCTAAAAAAATTCGGAATTCGTCAAAACTTGAACAATGTCTTACTCCCCAGGGGGTTTACTATCAAAAAATTCTTAAATCGGTTTTTTCTCCGACTATATTCCAAGCATTTAGAAGTGAAAGTGAATTCCATATCTCATTAGACCTAAGAAATATAACGGAATTCGTGAAAAAGTACATAACCGCTTTACACCCCCTTAGGGGTTAGATATCGACAAATTTGGAAAAACATTTCTAGACGCACATATTAAGAGACCGCAGAGGTAAAATTGATTTGATAGCTCAAGATGTCTAAAAGATTTAACGAAATTCGTGAAAATGTGGGAAAAAACCCTTTCACGAACAATTTTTATACACCACCTTTGTACACAAATGAAAATCCAAACTTTTTTTTAGCTTTAATTACTCTAGTAGCACATCTACATATATGTTCTAAGTTTCGACTTTCTAGCATAAGCCATTTCTGAGATATGAAAAACACCCCCAACCCCCATATCTTGCTACCCGTATCAAAAATTCATTTTTCTAGAAGTCTCTATAGTAGCTCTATGCAGTTGTAAATTTTTAGCTTTCTAACCTTTGCGGCTTTCGTGAAATTTAAATCAGATTTTTTTCATTTCCGCCCTCAAATTTTTTTCTCCACTAGAAATCTACTGGTTCTAACTTCTGTCAAATTTTCAAGATCATATTTGATACGGTTGTTGAGATATAAAAATAAATTTTTTTGAAAAATTGCTGTCCCCAACTTCCGCGCTTCACCTTTCCCCTCACATTCCGTAGACTCCACTAGTAATTCTATATACAGAAACCAAATTTTATCTTCCTGGCACAATTGAGTCGGAAGATATTGTAATTCAAAGTTTTTCACCCCCCCCATCCCCATATCTCACCACTCCCCATAATTTTTTTAACTCTTTTCTAATCTCCTAGTATCTAAGAATGGAATTTTTTCATGGTAAGCTACCATAGAAGCAAATTAGATTAAATGTTGGTTGTTTTCCGGCGTCAGTAGGGTTTCTGGTCTCCTAGTATCTCTTAAGACAACTACAAAGTTTCAGCCGTCTGACATCAATCGTTCAGGGGATATGGATTTTAGGATGTTTCAATCTCAGCTTTCAAGCGTTTTGGACGCATTGTTTTTCCCCCATTCGCACACCTTTCGACCCATATCGATCATTTTTTTGCAAATGGGTCCACTATCATAGTTCTACATAAGTTCCAACTTTCTGCCTCCTAGCATAAGCGGTTCCTGAGATCTAGAAGCCAAAATTTTACGTCTAAAACGCTCGCCCTCCTCCCCCACCCCTCTAAAAGATACCACTCGTAGGGATTCACTCATTCTACCTATCATACAAATTTTAACCAAATATCTCAAGGGGTTTGTAAGCTACGCTCTTTCAAACGGTTTTGCGTACGGCAGACGGCGTCTACGGCGGACAGACGGACATGTTTTTTTTGCTTTCTTGGGGTTTACTAGTCCTAAAACGTGAAAATACAAAATGTCAGGGTAGCAAATTTTTGTGAAATTTCAAGTCGATCACAATACTTTATTATTAAAAAATAATAAAGCAAAAATTTAACAATTAACAAATTTCACCGGTTCGAAAAGTTCGAAACAGTACCTAATCAGAATCGGTTTTTTTCACCAAATTTTGAAAAAAGACGGATACATCTTTATATTTTTTTGGATCAAAATCTCTGTCTAGAAAAGTAGTAGCTATGCAGGCTGTTAAGTTTCTGTTAAACTTTAAAAAACCAGCCAGGACGCCGTTTCAACGTTGATTTTTCTTTCTGAATCCATTCAATTTCTGGTTAAGCCTTATTAATATGACCCATGGTTTTATTATACGCCTATAACCGCTTAATTAACCTATAATCCTTTTAAAGCCAAAACAAATCGACGGTATCGACTTTTATTTCAATTATACGTAATAGCCATGCTCGTAAATAATTTACCCTAATGATACACAAATTAGAAGAGTCCAAGCTGTTGTCCAGATTTTTTGTTTCCACATCCCCCGAAACGATTACCAATTATTTGAAATAAAACCCGGTATGTCGGCATATACTCGTATATCAACGGATTCCTGAATTCCTGCGCCCCGTACGAATGTCGTAAGCATCAATAAAGCTCTTAAACTAATTACAACCTATGAAATGCATCATATGTCAAGTTAAGGCCAAAAAAATTACGATGTATTGTCGAGAAAGCCATCAAGTGATTCGAATCCGACAGGATAAATTGGAACGAAAAAAATCCCTTTCTGGCCAGGTCATTAATCACAACCTAAAGGCCCCTCGTATCAGTAATGAGATTAACGCTTCGTTAATTTGCAATCCCATTAGAATATAACACTCACCGAATTTTTCTCTATCTTTCCACATCTTTTCTTGCTTTTCTTGCTCTACTCACTGCCTTTATGAAAAATCTCTTAGATTTCTGTTGGAACTAATTCGTTGTATCTTAATCAAATTCTCGGTATTATTTTTAGCATATCCTCTGTGATGGATCCGGAGGCGAAATTTCGCCACCCACTTCGTATGCTCAAATTTCTGGCGGAAAAGTGCTTTCATATAGAATTTAGGAAATTTAGAAAAAAAAATATGATTCGACTTGAAAGTCTCAGTTGTGGTATAATTATTGAATTACGTGAAAAGAGCACTTTAAACTGTATTCAAAGTGGCAGACGCACTTTTAGAGTATTCAAAACAGATGATTCAACAATCTGCCAAGGCAGAGTCACAGATAATCGGACATACCTTGATGAAACACCACATTGCTAGCCAGTATCTCAACTCAAAACGCTGCTGAAGTTAACCTCATTAAACTAAGGAATACAAGAAAATATAAAAATACAGAACCTCTTTGTCATATGTGTTCTTGATAAGGCATGTCGAATATCACTTAAAAGATATTCAATCCATTTTACGTCTGGGTGTTACATATCAAAAATTCCTAAAATTGATTTTTAAATGTATTAAAGCGTATAAAAAGCTAGTGGAAGTGTATCAATATGATATCTCATCAGACCTAAGACATAAGCCGAAATTCGTGAAAATATTTACGACCCCATTCCAGCGCCTTAAGTGATGAATGCATATAGTCAGATACTGTAGTTATTGTGAATCCTGTCCGATTATATAAGAAGCCCGAGGAAGTCAAAATTCAGTATCTGATGCGACCTAAGAGATTTGGTGAAATTTATGAAAACATGTACTACCAATTTTCACCCTCTTAATGGTGCGTGAAATTAATAAAAAAAAAATTGCAGAAATAATCTCAGCTCCTGCTGATCCGTCAGAAAAATCTCACTTTACGAACACAGCACTTTTCTCAATGAGCTGGTGTGGTAGTTGATCTCCATCAATTAGTTATTGTTTCTTAAGATGTTAACAAAATCGAACCAGTGGAAGGATATCGCCCATTAACGAACTTAGCCTTAGGTTTAGGTTTAGGTTTAAGAAGGGGCGCAGCGCTAAAACCACCGCGCTCACTAGGCGCCAAACGGGCCCATTGCGATCCCTTCAGGTCCTCGTGGGCTATTCCATCACCTCAGAAACACTCCAATTCCCTGCAGAACCTGACTAATTTGTCATATCCTAACGACCTCAAATCCTCGATGTTCTCGAAGAAAAGGCTACCCAACCATTTCAGACGCCTCTTAGCGATCTCCGGGCATTCACACAGAATGTGAGTGATGTCCTCCACAGCATACAGATCGTGGCAGAACCTACACATGTCCGATTCCGCAATCCCTAGCCGCATAGCGTGTTTCCTCAGCATACAGTGTCCCGTTAGTGCTCCGACGAGCAGTCGCAGTTTTCCTCTATCCCAAGTCAATATATACCTAGTCTTTTGACTATCCAGCTCGGGCCACAGGGATCTAGAAATCCTGCAGCTTGCCAGTCCTGCCCACCTAGAGTTGGCTGTCTTTATGGATCGCTCACCAATTTGCGCTTTGATGCCGCATATCGGAGGACAAACATCCTTCTCAACCCTACCGTTCGATGCCGATCCCGATCTCGCCAGCTCGTCCGCTCTTTCGTTCCCTAGAATATTACTATGCCCTGGCACCCAGCAAATCTGTACTTTGTTCTGACTACAAAGTACCTTTAGCACTTCTCGACAGCGCTTTACTAACTGGGATTTAATGGTGACCGATTCCAGCGCCTTTATGGCCGCCAGGCTGTCAATGTAGAGTGAAATATTCTGATCGCATATCTCCCCCATTAACAGGATGTTTGATGCCTGCAACACCGCCAGAATTTCCGCTTGGAATACGCTGCACATATCTGGCAGCTTAAACGACTTCCCTACACTCAGCTGCTCAGAGAAGACGTTGCGCCAGTGCCGCATTCCATTTTTGATCCGTCCGTATATACGGAGATTTCCCCTTCACGTAGTACCCTATTGTTCTCCCAGTCCACTCTACTAGGATACACAATTTCGTATGGCGTCACAAAATCCATCCCTGGAATTAAGTAGTCCGTACTAATATCCGCCGGGCTTCCCAGAAATTCGCTGAGAATTGAACTACGCCCTTTAGAGCTCCGCTTAAAAAGTGCACAGCTCGATAGCCTAACTGCTGTATTTGCCGCTGGTAATAGATGCATAAACACCTCCAACGCGGCAGTAGGCGTTGTGCGAAGGGCTCCCGTGATCATAACACAAGCAGTCCGTAGCACGCTTCCTAGTTCCCTAAGATTGTACTCTTTATCCATGGCTTTCCACCATACCACTGCCCCATAGGTCAGAATAGGTCTCACAACCGCCGTGTACAACCAGTGTACTATATTTGGTTTGAGACCCCAGCTTTTGCCCACGGTCTGCTTGCACGCGAAAAGCGCGTTATTTGCCTTCTTAATGCGCTCCTGAATATTCAATTTCCAGCTGAGCTTCTTAGCCTTACTTTTTCCATTTTTCAGGTGGTGACAAAATTTCAACTTTCTAGGCCTAAGACAGACAGACGGACGGTCAGACGGACGGACGGACAACAAACGTATTTGGGGTTTTTGGCCACAACTGAACACAAAATATTATATAACTTTTTTTCGTCCGAGGCTCGGTTCCATGCGTTACAAATTTTTCGGACTGGAGTAAACTTATAATTACTCTAGTTATATATTTTCATCTAGAGTATAAAAAATCTGCCAATGGTCAAAGTTCGGGAGCGTTCAAAGTCGGAGTATATCATCAGTTCATTCGAAATTATGAAGTTTCTTGGAAAGTTAGTTCTGTTTTTAAAAAATTTTTTTTAGCCGTTTAAGGGGGCAGTCTACTTTGGACGCCCCAAAAAAGGGCTATTTTTAGGAATTTTTTTAGAGTTTCCAAGAATAACTATCGATGCCATTCTTTTTGGGTTGGGCCTTACACCCTTTAGGATTGAATATCTGAAAATACTGAATTTGACTTTTTGGCTCTTATATAGCAAACCTTAGGAAGTAAAAACGAATTCGATATATCATCAGATCTTAGCAATATGTAGGAATCTGTGAAAACATATGCAACCTCCTTACACCTACTTGAGGGTTGAACATCCAAAAATCCTGAAAAGAGTTAATAGATAAATATGAAGACAGAACGAGAAAGTAAAAACCAATTCAATTTCTTATCACTTCTAAAAGAAATGACGGAATTTGTGAAAACGTGATCAACCCTTTTATACCCTTTTAAGGGCTGGAAAATGAATAAACTGAAAAACAAGTTTTAGGCGATTATTACGCAACCCGGTGAAAGTGAAAAGTTAGTCGATATCTATTATCAGACCTGGGTGATATGGCAGAATTCGTGAAAAAGTATACAACCCCTTTACACCCCCTTAGGGGTAAAATTTCAAAAAATCCTGAAAACACTTTCTAGGTATTTATATGAAGAAGCCATAGAATAAAAATGAATTCAATATTTGGGAAGACCTAATAGATATAACGAAAATCATGAAAATATATGCATTCCATTTTCACTGATAATTTTTTTTGCTCCTTCCGAACGCCAATGGATATTTGAAATTTTTTTTTATCTAAACTACTTCTCTAGTTGATTTACACATGCATTCCGAGTTTCAACTTTGTAGCATAATCCGTTCTATAGATAGGAAAAACACCCCCCACCCCCGTACCATTTTTTTTTGCTAGGGGTCTAATAGACCTACTAGTGGTAAACATTTTAAGCATCTATCTTATACAGTTCTTAAGATATGAGACGTGATTTTTTAATAAAATTCTTATCCCCTCGACTTTCACGCTCCACCGCCCCCTTAAAAATTGTATTTTCATCAAACTTCATTTGTCAACCTTTAGATACAAACCAAATTTTATTTGTCTAGTGCAATTGGTTCGTGAGATATCGTAATCTTAAGTTTTTCACCCTCCACTCCCGTACGCCACTACCCCCTCTCAAAAATTTGTTTCCGATCTGTTGTTCTAGTATACCTACAGATATTCATAAAGTTTTAATTTTATAATGTGTCGATCTCGATTTTCTTGCGTTTCGTACGCATTATTTTTCTCCCCACTCGCACACCTCTTCACCCATATCGACCTTTTTTTTGCAAATGGGTCCACTATCGAAGCTCTATATAAATTATAAGTTTCAGCCTCCTAGCGTAAGTGGTTGCTGAGATCTAGAAACAAAAATTTTCCGTCTAAAATGCTTCACCCACTTCCTCCCTCACTCCCCTACCCTTCAAAATATGGTCACTTCAATTTAATAGCTCAAAGGGAGCTACGAGCCCTCAAACGATTTTGCAGCGGTCGACGTACGGCGGACAGACAGATTGACATTTTTCTTGCTTTTGTCGTGTCTACTAGTCATGAAACGTAAGAAAAAAAATGTTGAGGGTAGCAAATTTTTTTTTTTAAAAATCGAATACTGTATTATTGAAATTATAAAGTAAAAACAAAAAAATTGTCCGTCTGTCCGCCGTAGACACGGTATGTCGTACGCAAATGCGTAGCTCACAAACTCGTTGAGATATTAAGTATCAAAATTAATTTTAAAAATATTCCGCTAGTATCTTTTCCTATAAATGTTGAAAGTTTTATCGAGCTAAGTTAAACCGTTCCTGCGATATGAAAATGCAAAATTTTCTTTGTAAGAACCCCTACCTAGTTACCACCCGGGAGTACACAATCAAAAAGTCGACCACTTTATACTGTAACATTAGAAACAAATTTTCTAATCTGAATATTATAATTTAAACTCTAGTTAACATTCACCATACAAAGATAGTGGCTAGTCGTCGTATGAACATGTAGCGTAAAATTTACCCGGAAGCATAATATTCATATGACTTTCTCAACTTTAACTTTACACCTCCAGCAATTGCGATTGGAATTATTCTAAGAACAAGAAGAGCCCAAAGACAGTGTTTATTACGATGAGGGATCATAACAACCTGGGAATGTGGAGAATACTATTCCTTACATCCGCAATTGTGCGGTATGAGAAATGTTCAATCAATGGAATGGTCCTGAAGCACCGAGTGTGATTCCTTTCAAGCATTTGTTGTTCGTGTTGCCACTTCCTCGAGGGATTACAGCTCACCAGCATGGTAATCGTCTTATCTTTAATTTTTAACGACACAGAGGAGCAAGTCTAAGATCCGAAATGTCTGTAGTAGCCGAATAGAGAAGGAGTCCTAAGTGCAAGGACGACACTGCACCAAGCACATTCTGCACATTGCGGATTTGAATGGTGACAAAATGAAGCCTTTTTCATTCACCATCTGCACTTCTAACATAAGCAGTTCTTATGGGTTGGAAATGAAAGGAAGAAAAATGCATTTCTTAAGTTCTCCTAAACGGAAATGGGTGGAAAGTGATGGCAGTATTCCGGGTGTTTTTTTTTATTAGTTTTTAATCCCGAAAGGATTTCCTTAAATTAAACTTATGCAATTGTTTTCGTAACTGCTTAAAGAGTTAATTTTGATGGAGCATTGTCACTCAATGGCAAAGGGACTTATTAAAAGGGGATTATCCGGCAAGCTGGTTTGAACACAGTGCGCTATTCTGCCTGCTTTCAAATTGCAGTAGTAAGTTGTTTGGATACAAACAACCTTTGAGGATGATAAGGCTTTGTGGCGAGCATAGAGGATATCTTTGAATTCGGCTTGTATATGGGTTGCAGTTAGGTATCAACACAAAAACAAGATTAATTGCAGTTTTATTGCGCAAATTAATTAATTATGCTATAATTGAAATAAATTAATATTTAAAAGTTTCAAAAAGCGGTCGGAAAATTGATGATATAAAAATCAGAAGCTTATTATTCATATTCTACATATGTACCAAATTCCAATTTTCTGTTATTAGTGCTTCCTGATAAATGGGAGAGTAGAGGGCGTGTAAGTTTTTAGCCACCTAAGCCCTATGTCCGACTTCCCTAAAAATTTGTTTTCCTTTTTTTTCCTTTTAATTCTTTTAGACAAAAACTCAAATTTTTGCTAGAGGCGAACGAGAGCGCGGGTAAAATTACTACATTTTAAGATTTACATCTCCTGAACGCTTCATGCCACAAAGCTGAAACTTGTTGATTGTTTGTAGGAATATAAAAGGGGTGCCAAATTAGGAGGTGCGGCTGTAGGGTTAACAATTTTAGATGACGATATCTTGCGAACCTGAAAGGTCAGAAAAATGAATTTTTTTTGTGCATATAAGTGTACAAGGGGAATGCATCTAACTGAGGGGTGATAAGAATTTTTTTAACTGTCATGTCTCAAGAACTATGTAATGTGGGGTCTTAAAATTTATACAGGTGTTATCCTTGAAAACCCTTTTTTTTGGGTACTTAGCTGAAGAACTCGTTGAATTAAAATTAATTCAATATCTCAAAAGACCTAAGAGATATGAGGAAATTCGTGAAAACACCCAATATGCGTGCATTATTAAATTTTTTTGCCCAACCCTCTTTTTTATTTAAAGTACTTTTCTAGTATATTTGCCCAAGCCGACCAAGTTTAAAATTTCTAGCGTAAGCCGTTCTTGAAATGGGGAAAACTCTCCCACCTCCATACCACACTACCACTATCAAGAATTATGTTTCTCGAATGTCCCACTACTATAGTTTAGTAGTTTTCGCTATCCATAATTATTGATCGGCTCTCGAGATATTAAAATCGGAATTTTTTTCCGATTTTACCCTCTACCACCCTCACCAACAATATTTTTTCTTTGCTAGCCGTCTATGGGGCCTACCCCCTGTATTAATTCCAAGATCCTATGCTAAGCCGTTCTCGAGATATGTAACTAGGGATGTTGATATCGAAAAAAAATATCAATATCGATATATCGATTTATCGAATATTTTATCCAGTGAAAAATAAATTCCATTGCTGTATCAAATTTAACAAACCGAAAGCTAATAAATAAATGACATTTAGTAATTTCTCATATTACATTATTAAATAATTAAAAATTTTAAATTTCCTTCTACTCTATCTGTCAGCAGAGGTGACATGGGAGGTTTTTGAGAAAATGGATCAAACGTAAAACCATACAACTTTTCAGGAGATGCACTTCTTGATCTCGTGGAGTCTTGCGGTTTAAACAGTTTTACCCAGAATTGAGTTTAAAATAAGAATTTAAATCTATGTTCTTTACTTCACTAAATTTTCACAACAAAAAACAAGGCTACATACACTTTCGAAGTGATAATAAAAATATACAAAAAAAGGATGTGACGTAGCAACGGATAGTTATTTACTACGTTTACATGGAGGATTGAATCCGGATTGAATCCGGATTCAATCCTCTAAAATCGCATGTAGACGCAGACCGGATTGAAATGAGATCGACTCGATCCGAACCAATTTCTCGACCTGGATCGAATCGAAACCGGTTATGTCGTTCGTTATTTCTTCGATTTGCCATTGTTTCGATCTTTCGATCCGGTGTTGTCATAAACGCGATCCAAATTTCGATCTTTTGATCTTTGGATTCTCCATGGAAACGTAGTAATGGTAAGCTGTGGTTCTTTAAAACAAACATATTACATTTAGCCGGGTTTTTTAAATTCCTTCTACTTGGAAGAGCAAGATTAAAAACCAATAACAACAAGGTACTAAGCGGATAGATCCCTGCACACAGGATAGTTGCCTGGTTGCCCCCACCCACAGAAACCACGCGTCTTGCATCTTTTTGTTTCGACAGAAATAGACTTTGCGTGATCGAAAAACAGTTTTCTAGTTTCAACCTTTCTGACATCCCTCATTTACATTATTATGTTAGATTTTCGTGTTTGGTTGGTTTGGTCAACTCTGTTATTGAAGCCTCAATTGGGCCTATTACGACGTCTATGGTTCCTCTTCCATCCCTGCGCTTTCAATGAAGCTTAGTATTTTTCGAAGAGGAATAGGCTGGAATTCCGATGGTTCCACGGAACCCTGACGAAAGTGATGAAGTCTTTTATGAGCAAGTCCCTCACAGAGAATTACTCTGGTGTTTCGTCTTCGTTATCGCAAGTTCTACATATTTTGCTCTCAGAGAGACCAATCCTATGGAGATGCTTCCACATGTAACATTACGACCAATCAGAGCTATCACTAGGATTCGGGTCAGATGTTTGCTTAATTTCAGATATTCAGACGTTCTGTTTTCCGAATGCTTCGGTATAAGTAATTTATTAGATTGCCATGTAAAATACCAATTAGAAATAACTAAATTTACGGCCAAGGTATGAATAGGTAAATGTATGTACATAAAAATAAGCAGAAATTAAAATTGCCGTTCGAATTCTAAAATATGCTATACTTAACAAAAAATATCGAGTCCGATACTCGGATTTCAATATCGATATATCGCTCTAAAAAATATCAGCCGATAATATCGATATATCGTTTAAAAATATCGCTATTTCGAAATATCGATATTTTTTCAACATCCCTACACTCTAAAAAATGAGATGTCCAAAACATAAATATACCTCCATAATAATGACAGTTTTACGACTTTTATGGTGTAAATATACACCACACCTTGAATTTTCAACCAAAAAGTCTTAACTAATAAATTTTACATATGTTTGTTTAAAAATCCGAAAGAATTTGGAAATACACTCTAAGCTGTGTAACATATACGACAGAAGATGTAAATTTTACGTCCCTGAAGTTAGCGGACACTTTTTGGCGGAATCGGTTGAATTCTTCACCATCATTTACTGCTAATTTATTGCTAATTTATTGCGAAAAGCTTAAATTTATAGCTTCAAAATTGTGATTTTTACGGGGTTTTCCGCTAAATGAAGATGAAGTTAGCGGGATTTTTTTGAAAAATGACTTAATCGCAAGTTGACTTACATTACGGGTTAGCCCTCATTTATTGCTAATTTATTGCGAAGAGCTTAAATTTATAGCTTCAAAGCTAGTTATGGTACATTTCATCAAGAATCGACCACAGGTGTGACCTTACCATCACCGATTCTTTTGAAAATTTATGTACTCGAAGAATTAGTTAAAAAAAAAATATAATTCCAATTTCTTGTTTTTATCTTATTTTTTGTTAGCTATAGTATTATATGTTAAAGATATCGCAAAAATGGTGTTCGAGTCCTCTTTGAAAATTCATATCTCTGGTAATTTTTATAATAGAATAATAATATAGGGCTTATTTTAAAGGGTAAAGTTACGAATAAAAATTATCCTTGAGTTTTTTTAAGGATAATGATTTTGACCCGTATCCTTGAATATTTCTAAATGCGTATTTTAATTTTTTTTTATTTTTTACACTACACGCCGCCTTACTAGTTGACCCAAAAAAAACAAGTAGACTTCAAAAAAGCAAAAAAAATTTCTCGACATAAATCCGTACTCGAACTGGTTTGATGGCTTATAGTAGGCGCGTAGCGTGAATCTTCGTAGGGCTAGCGCAACGATACGATCGCTAAATTTTGCGAAATTTTTTGATTACTTCCTGGAATTTAGCGATCGAAATTTTATTTCTGAATGAAAATTACGTGTTTATGGTTATAGAATTCATAGAATTTGATGATCGTGTTATTGCGCTAGCCCTACGAAGTTTCACGCTACGCGCCTGGCTTATAGCTTACCTATCCGCTAAAAATTAGGTTTAATTTTTAGTTTTAAGTGTGCGGGGAACATGGTAGAGCGTTTTCTATTAAGAATTAAGGGGGGAACCTCCTTTATGTAGTCGAAAAATATGTGATTTTTACGAATTATTTTCTCAGGTATATAATAACTCGAAACACTTTAAGATTTTTATGACAATTTCATGCATCATTCAAGAGCACAGTGTAATTTTTTCACATTAAAAAATCGATATTAAATTTAAAAAATCTGCCAATAGTCTGGGCGAAACTTTATTATTTTTAGGGTCAAAGTTCGGGAGCGGTAAAAGTCGGAGTGTATCATGAGTTGCTTCGAGATTTTTAGATTTCTTATGGAAAATTAATTTTGTTCTTAATATAAAAATATTTAAAATAGAGATTTTTAGACGATTAAACATTGAAAAAGTCCGTGTAGACTATTCGAATTTCAGTATATTATGTACACTAAAAGCCCATAGAAGCAAAAACGTATTTGTTGCCTTATCAGAATTAAGAGATATGACGAATTGTTAAAACGTATACAAACCTATTACTTCCACTTGGGGTTTGAATTTCGAAATAATTGTGAAACAGGTTTTTAGACGATTTCATAAGAAGCAACCTGAAATCTCATGAGACAAGACGGATTTTGAAAAAATTCTGAAAACGTAAGCAAACCCTTCACATCTCCTTGGTTCTGGAAATTCGAAAAATCGTGAATTGGTTGGCCGTAATAATCAATTTTACATCTCATCAGAACTAAGGAATGGCAAAAATTGTGAAAACATATACAAACCCTTGGGGGTTGAATATCGAAAAATTGAGAAATGGGTTTGTAGGCGATTATATAAAAAGTCTGTGGAAATAAAAAGCGATCTAATATCTCATCAAACCTAAGAAATATGTCGAAACTTTGAAAAGCATACAACCTCCTTACACCTTTTTGGATTGAATATCTAAAATACTGAAATTGACTTTTTGGCTTTTTTACATAGGAAACCTTAGGAAGTAAAAATGAATTCGATATATCACCAGATATGCAACCTCCTTACACCCACTTGGGGGTTGAATGTTCAAAAATCCTGAAAGGAGTTAATAAATAAATATGAAGACAGCACGAGAAAGTAGAAACCAATTCAATTTCTTATCACTTCTAAAAGAAATGACGGAACTCGTGAAAACGTGTTCAACCCGTTTATACCCTCCTAGGTGGAAAAAGGAAAAAACTTAAAAACAAGTTTTAGGCGATTATTACACAAGCCCATGAATATGAAAAGATATTCAATATCTGATAAGACGTGGATATAGTAGAATTCGTGAAAAAGTTTACAACCCCCTTTGCACCCCCTTAGGGGTCGAATTTTAAAAAATCCTGAAAACACTATCTAGGTATTTATATGAAGAATCCATAGAATAAAAATGAATTCAATATTTGGGAAGACCTAATAGATATGACGAAAACCGTGAAAATATATGCATTCCATTTTCACTGATCATTTTTTTTGCCCCCCCTCCGAACGCCAATGTATATTTGAAATTTTTTTTTATCTAAATTAGTTTTCTAGTTGATTTACATAAACGTACCGAGTTTCAGCTTTGTAGCATAAGCCGTTCTATAGATAGGAAAAACACCCCCCACCCCCGTACCATACTACCCCTATAAAAAATTATATTTTTCCAAGATGCTACTAATATAGCTCTATCTAAATACCAAGTTTCAGCTTTATATCATTATAGGTTGTCGAGATATTAAAATCGGAACTTTTTCCTTTTCACCCTCCCCCACCCTTTACACCCACACTTCCAAAATTTTGTTTTCTACTAGGGGTCTATTAGGCCTACTTCTGGTAAAAATTTGAAGCATCTATCTTACACCGTTCTTGAGATATGAGACGTGATTTTTTAGAAAAATTCTTATCCCCTCCACTTTCATGCTCCACCGCCCCCTTCAAAAATTTTGCTTCCAGCAAACTTCATTTGTCAACCTTTATACAGGAACCAAATTTTATTTATCTAGTGCAATTGGTTAGTAAGATATCGCAATCTAAAGTTTTTCACCCCCCACCCCCGTACGCCACTGCCCCCACTCAAATTTTTGTTTCCGATCTATTCTCCTAGTATACCTACAGATATTCATAAAGTTTCAATTTTGTGACATTAACCGTTTAGGAGATATGGATTTTAGAAAGTGTCGATCTCACCTTTTTTGCATTTCGAACGCATTATTTTTCCCCCCACTCCCAAACCCCTTCACCTATATCGGCAATTTTTTTGCAAATGGGTCCACTACTGAAGCTCTATATAAATTCCAAATTTCAACCTCCTAGCATAAGCGGTTGCTGAGATCTAGAAACCAAAATTTTCCGTCTAAAACACTTCCCCCTCCTCCCCCCTCACACCCCCACCCCTCCAAATTTGGCCACTTCAAGGGGCCTACCCAGTCTATTCATAAAAAAAATTTTAATTTAATAGCTCAAAGGGTTTGGGAGCTACGAGCCTTCAAACGATTTTGCGTACAGCGGTCGACGTTCGGCGTACGGCGTACGGCGGACAGACGGACTGAAATTTTTTATTGCTTTTTTCGTGTCTACTCGTCATGAAACGTGAAAAAAAAAAATTTGAGGGTAGCAAATTTTTTTTTTTTAAAAATCGAAAACAATACTGTATTATTAAAATAATAAAGTAAAATGGATGCTATGTTAATATCGCCTCGTTTATTGAGTTGCTTAGCTGCGTACACTCTAACGTCCTAAACAGAACCTAAAAAAACAAAATTTTTTTGTAAAGTTTATGATGTCGAGTATTTTAAACAAAAAGTTGGTAGTTCATGATTTTACACAGTTTTAAATTTAAAGTGAAATTTCTCTAAAAAAAACGGACTTTTAAATACGAAAAAAATATGTGAAAAAATTGTTTTTCAAAAAACAATTAACGTCATCAAATAAATAATGTTATCTTTAAAATGAGCCATCATAAAGCCAAATCGAATAAAGTAGAATTTTCTCAATCGTGTACTCAAAATCAAAAAATTATGTTTCGAGTAGAACGCGCTTAAAGTTTCGGAAACATAAAAATACTATATTCTCATCACCCGACCCCTCCGCTTTATGAGGTGTAACACGTAAACACTGCAGATATCGACTTGAAATTTTTGCAGAGAATATTCTTGAATAGTTTAGTAATCGATTCCAAAAAACCGATTTTTTTTTAACCGATAAAGGAGGTTCCACCCTTAAGCAATAAATTTAAGCTTTTCGCAATAAATTAGGGCTAACCCGTAATGTGAGTCAACTTTCAAGTAATTTTTCAAAAAAAATCCTGCTCACTTTATTTCATTTAGCGAAAAACTGTTTAAAAATCACAATTCTGAAGCAATAAATTTAAGCTTTTTGCAATAAATTAGGGCTAACCCGTAATGTAAGTCAACTTACGATTAAGTCAGTTTTCAAAAAAAATCCCGCTAACTTCACCTTCATTTAGCGGAAAACCCCGTAAAAATCACAATTTTGAAGCTATAAATTTAAGCTCTTCGCAATAAATTAGCAATAAATGAGGGCTAACCCGTAATGTAAGTCAACTTGCGATTAAGTCATTTTTCAAAAAAAATCCCGCTAACTTCATCTTCATTTAGCGGAAAACTCCGTAAAAATCACAATTTTGAAGCTATAAATTTAAGCTTTTCGCAATAAATTAGCAATAAATTAGCAGTAAATGATGGTGAAGAATTCAACCGATTCCGCCAAAAAGTGTCCGCTAACTTCAGGGACGTGTAAATTTTGTACATATTGCGAACAACGATGTAAATGTGTTCTTAATGTTGCATTTTTCACACAAAAAGTTGTAAGAACGTGCCCATTTGTGTTTTTTTCAATACGCAACATATTGACGGAATTCAGTATGCAAAAGTCTGTCGTTGCGTCATTAGTGATCGGTGCTATAAAATTGTACGTGAAAACGCTAAAGGTAATGAATTGCTAAAAACTTATAATATTAATGGTTTCGGTATCGACATAATAGATTTAAAAGGTTTAAGTGCAATAATTATTTGAATATGTTTAATTGCAGTAGCTGCAGTTTTAAATCAAATTGTTTAACAAATTATAACAAACATCTCTACGACCACAGAGGGAAAAATAAAATTTTATTTGCATGTTTAACTTCAAATTACAACACAACATTTTCAACATAAAAAAGTTTACAGGTACACACATTTAGGAATCATAAAAAGTTCAAAAAAAATTAGAATAAACAAAGTATAAATTTCAATCATATAAGTAAAATTAAGTGCAGCATGATTAACTGTAAATTTATAACTAATAGTGTTACAGCATTTTTATCGCATTTTGGAAAGCACATTAGTTTCAATAACCTAATTTCGTGTCTTATATTAAACTGTTTAAAAATATTTTCTAATATAGTTTCATTCAGGTCCCATATTTTTAGAAAACGACGTGCCGGCAATATTTCTAAGTCAGAAGTCAATAATTTTTGCTCAAATTAGAGACAAAAATGATGATATCGATATCATAAAGAGCTTGTTTGCTTATTTCAATGAAAATTATAAATATTTATTTGAGTATTTTGAGGTTAATGTCTCTGTTTAGGATTAGTACCAGATTAAAAATTTAGATTTATGAGCTTTTTTTTATCTCTTTCAGTTCTGTACAACGTTGGACAATATAAAAGATGCTTGCAAAACCAATACTCCTTGGTTAACAATTTTAAGTATAAAATTTCAAAATTACAACAATAGTAAAACATTTGATTTATACTTTTATTACAGACATATTTTTTAATGATAGTACAGATAAAATCTGCTATGTATACTTCGAGCATATACAGAAATATGAAAATGAAAATCTATTGGATATGATCTCTTTAGCAGTAGCATATTTTTTCAATTTCAATATGATGTATCCAAAGAAAGTATCAAAACCTGTAGCGACTTCGACAGATAGATGTCGACACAAAAAAGTACTAACAACTTCATACTCAAAAAGAAAAACCATATCCGTGTAACGAGTACCAAAAATTGAGTTCGTTTCTTTCTTCGCTTACTGACCAGGAAGCTAACCACACCTTGTTCGAACCGTTCTTAGTTTTCAAATCAAGTGTACAGTGAATTACAATTCACATGGAAATATATTTATAAATCTTAAAAATAAATCTAGTGATAATGCTAATTAAATTAAGTGAAAAGTGAATTTTGGTAATAGAGAATAAAATATTGTTGCGAGCTAGGGGTTCGCCGGGATTTCAAGTAAAACACAATACGTTTAAAATCAAAATAAGTAACAATTTATTCAATCGCACTATTATTCTGTTCACACAATTATTCGCACTATATGGCAATACCGCCCGCTTATTTATATCGCTTCATTCGATCACACGCAATCGATCACTTTCCACCAATACGGTCGCGTATACACGCTGGCTGCCACAGTCGACGTAATAAAAATTACTATGTCCCTTGCTGAAAGCTTCATCTGCTTTTATACTACTTGTCTGTAGTCGAGACTGTTCTTGAATCTTCGCTCGGTGGTGTGTGTGGACGGTACTGGAAAGCTTGAGAACATTCCATTTGATCTTCTATGTTGTTCTAGTACATTCGAGCACATTCGATTAGAAGGGGTGTATAAGCGTGCTGCTCCGCTCCCCTTATATACTTCAACTAGGTTTCTGATTGGGTTACTTTGTAGCTAGGTTTTCGGTTGTTGATGTTTCCATTATTCGTAATCGATCGAGTTGCCCGGTTGCCAGGCTTGCACGTAACAATATTTTGTAGTATAACCGAAGGAAACAATTGTTTATTTCTTGCATGCGGTTATAAACCTTTGAGTTGTTCGTCAGATTTTATTTTCAATATTATGCTCAAAATTTACGAGGAGCAAAAAAGCATTTAAATAATTTTTCGAAAATTAATAATTTAATTTTGAAACTTGCAAGCCTACAATAGATGGTACTCAATAATATCTGTATCTATTGCGAAAAAATATTTTAAAGCTCTCTAGAATTGAATTGAAATACTGAAACATATGTAAAAATATTGTTTATTTTATTTTCTATTTTGAATTTTTAAATATAAATATATATATATATACATAACGAAACATTCTTATAATTTTGTTTGGATTTCATAGTGGCAAACGTTATACCGTTGTGTTGAATACTGTCAAATAGTAAATTAACACTATGCCCTGTTGGTTTTCTAAAAATTACATTTTACTATTGTAAAGCTAGTATTACACTGTTTGACCAAGTGGTCAAATTGCAGTAATAAGCAATGCGAAATAGTAAGGCCCAATTAATCTCACGGTATCCGCTCGGTCAATTCGCTATTTCGCAATGCTTATTATTGCAATTTGACCACTTGGTCAACTAGCTTAAGAAGTTTTAAATATTTTAAATTCCAGGGATAGTGATCATAATTCATTAGTAATCATTTGTTTTTCAGCTTATACTTTATTCATGCGATATCGAACTGGCTTTATCTACTGAAATTCCAGTCGAAGGTTCCGCTCATCCCGAATTTTAGTAGGCAGCTCAAATACGTATCCGCATAAATATGATAAAATAAGCTCCATTGAATTATTACATCTAAATAATGTAAGCACACCAATTACATCATTATAAATGTAACTAGCGTTTGTCAATTTAGAACCTTCTACTTAAAATTACACCATTTTTGAAGTAAAATTTAGTGTAAAGTTACATATAAATAACGTAAATATATCAATTACATCGCTTTATGTGTAATTTTGTATTTAAAAAATTGTGATGTGTGTACCTATATTTTACGACCATGAGCTTATTTAGTATGTTGTTACGTCCCAGTGTAAATTTACTCTTATAATACTTGGTATTCAGTTGCCATTAATAATAAGAGTAAATTTACGCTAATTTTTGTTAGAGTGTATATGGAACGCGATTTTTTAGAAAAATTTTAAATAGCTCAAAGGGTTTATGAGCCACGAGACATCACATTATTTTGCGGATGGCGTAGAGACGGACTGGTTTTTTTTTGCTTGTTGTGGTCATCATATAGCTATAATACGTGTACATTTAAATTTTGTTTGAGTCACAAATATGGCCACTTTCCTTATCCCTCTTCTCTACAAGTGGCCATATTTATGTCTCAAACAAGATTGAAATGTACACGTAGTCAAAAATTATATTTTTAGAATATATGTCTACAATACCAATATCTAAAAAACAAATTTGAATTTTGTAACATCAACCATTTTTGAGATCAGTAGCTTGTCATTCAAGCTCTTACACAGCTTTGCCTTTCAAAACCCCCAGAGAAAAAACACATTCAAACGCGTTGCTACCAGAGTAAATACTAGTAAATTTCAAGCCGATGTATGAAAGGATTCTTCAGATAGAAACCTTTTTGCCCCTCCCCGCAACAACCCCGCCTAAAAAAATTACTTTCTTAGTGTACCTCTAGTTTACATCTAAATATGTATGAAATTTCAAATCTTCATCGGAACCGATTCCTGAGCTCTGAAAAGATAAAGTGTTTGGTTCTCCACACGACTCCACTTCCGCTAAAATAAAAATTTCTCAAAATATATCTGTCCGTACGTATTAAAAATTTTAATGTTCTAGTGTGAGCGATCCCGAAGATATATAGTTTTCAGAGAGCGCAATTTTAAGGCATATTATCTTTGGGACCTCTTGTGAAGCCTCTTCACCACCGTACGAAACTATCCTCCTCAACAAATTTATTTTTGGACGCTTCTGTAGCATATTGCTAAATATCTACAAAGTTTCGAATTTCTAGCTTCAGTCGTTCCGGAGATATAAAATTTTCAGATCTTAACTTCAAAGCCTAAATTTCATCCCCTAATAGAAAACCACCCACTCTGACCCCTGTAAAAATGTTAAGCTTAATTCTTTGGCGCCCTTGAGTTATGATGCGTCAAACACCGGAAATTTGTTGTTGTTGAATTTTTAGTCTTAAAACGCGATTATGAAAAATATAAGGATATAAAAGGTTGGGTTTTTTTAGTAAAACAATTTCATATTATTTACGAAGATGGCAAAAATTATTGTTTGCGAAATATGGTGCACATATTTTCAAGAATTTCGTCATATTTCTTAGGTATTCTAAGATATAGAATTTATTTTATTTAAAAACCTTATTCTGGCTTTCATAATATTCAACACCTGAGGATTGTATACATTTTCACGAATTCCGCCATATCTCTTAGGTCTGTTGCAATCTTCAAACAATTTTCACTTCTACGGTACTTTCTAAATATTCACCTGAAAATGTATTTTAGGATTGGAATGTAAAGGGGTTGCATACGTTTTTATCATTGCCGTCATATCTTTTGCGTCTGATATCGAATTGATTTTTACTTCAATGGGCTGTTTTTTAAAATAACTAACAAATTTTGATTTAAAATACTTATAAATATACATTATATATTTCTGTATATTTTCGAGAGTTAAAATAACAATAGACTTAAGTTATAAACTATATTGTAATATCTTTACTCAGACTGCATCTTAAATAATTAAAATTTGAATAGAAGAAAACGCAAAAAATGTACTGCCACTCATTTATTATTTTCTTAGAAAATATTTTATTCCCTTTCCATAAGAAAAAAATTAAATAGCTCATTTGATTCATTAGGCTTAATGTCAGATTCGAAATATTTTGCTAATTAGTGAGCAGAACATACGGTTCAAACTAACATCCTAGTGAACAACCAATTTGGTTTAAACATGAGGTGAACTTCAGTGTATGTCCGTACTATGGTAAACTTTGGCTATAATTCGTGGATATGAAGTTCAGTTCAGGAACGCACAATACAGCAGCAACAGCTGTAAATCTGATTCGGATAATTGCTTAATACACCTTCTGATGAGCCAATGCAAACAGATGATGAGACAACTCCTTGGGACCTAGTGCAACAAAGTTTCCAATCTGTCCATTCTAGTGAAGATTTTTCAACGGTCATGTCCTCAATGACAACAGCCAAGTCAGCTTTCGATCTCAGTGGTGGTCTCGTAAAGGTTTCTTCTAACGCCGAAAAAATAACTATATTTACAATACTTTTATTTAGGCGATAAGCTAACCCAAGGTTTTTGTTTATTGCCATTAATGCCGAGAATTATTGAGGGAATTATTAATTGATTATTGTAAGACATAAACACATCTGACTGAAGATACCTGTTCAGTTCGGATTTGTGTTCGCCATTAGTCACAAAGTTTTATGTGAAATACATCAAATATCAAATGCAATTTTAAAATAAATCAAGGCCAGCATATTACGATCATATCTTTATTTCTGGATTTTCTATGCACGTTTTAACGTCTTGTTCTCTTAAATTTGTTCACCTGACCCACAGGCAGCCTATAATATTTCCGAAATTTCTCCACCTCGATCATTTTTCATCCACCTGAATTAAAACAGATTTTTGACCGTGAAAACTCTCGAAAGAGCGCTTATGAAAATTTTCCGAAGAAAATTTTCGCTTGCCATACAGCATCCACTCGATTTTTGTGGGATACAAGTAGTGGACCTATAGTGACATATTTTCAGCATACCATTAGTCTGTCAGTTTAGTAAAGTGCTTAGAACGCGCAGTACTGTGTAGTGAAAGTGTTTTACTTTGCGTTTTTCGGTAAGTGCCAAATCAGGAAAATAGAAAAGTTTTTTAATTATTTTTTTAAAATTCTTGGTTTTTTTCTATCTAATAAATCCGATAAATTGTTTTGTGTACTTAGCAACTTATCTATGGACTTTGTAGTGAAAATTCTAAATGTGATTTTAGATAAAAAAAAAAGAAGTGTGGAAATGAGTGTATACAAAATTTGTGAAAAAAAAAATCATAATTACAAATTTTCGAAATAAGTGAAAATTTGATACTTGGAAAAAAATGTGTTAGAATTTTTTTTTTGGAACTTGAAAGGTGATTCGGATTCTAAAATTGTCACCACCGTATCAAAACTTAGGAATTTCTTTTCGATACATTTTTTTCAACTGATTCCGAACGTGTAGGTGTTGGCCACAATCAGTTGTGGGCCAAAAGTTTTATAAAAATAGCTACCTCATCGTCACTCGAGGATTAAATCAACTGAATGAGTTTGGTTGAGTGATGACTACTTTTTCTACATTTTTTGTATAATTTTTCACATCATTGTATCGAACTTATAATCATTTCGCTATTTCTCCAACTTTAATAGTCTCTTGATTTTATCAGCATCGTCGCTGTCTTGGAAACGGGGGTCGCTCTTACTTTGAAGAGAATTTGGAAAAATTTAAATAATAATGTGAAAATAACTTCGATTGCATACACAAGCAAATATTTACGTTGGGAGCTTCACCTTGATGGATAATAATAATTATTTTTGGCAAAAAAAAATAATAATACACTTAAACGCGGTGATCATGTGGAGTATGACTACAAATAAACCGCTGTAAATTTTTATCGGTTCTGTAGAAGTCGGCATGCTAATTTCAAATACTTGCCTAATTAATAGGATTTTTTTTATCAAGGTTTTTAATTTGATAATGAGAACAATTTTTTTAAAAGCTTTATTTTTAGACTAGAATATTTAACATTTTACCTATTCATGTTTCAATGTTTAATTATCTATAGGTGTACGAATATCTACCTCGATTTAATCGGAATACACTATATTAAATTTTATTTGGTCTGCATCTGTGTATTTTTAGTGTCGGCAACATGTTCTGTTTGTATTTTTGGAATAACTTTGAGTATTTGAATTAAATTGGTGGATATGAAAAATACTTTTTGGATACTATCCAAACAGTACAATCAACATGCAAATAATTTAAAACAATCTTTTAAGTTTTCTTGTCGAATTAAATACACACAGAAATTTTCGATTGATGAAGAAAAACAGCCAGATATTTTTGGAAAGTAAATTTGTTATAAATTTTTCAAATTTACACCTTGCATGGTCGTTGTCATATCGAAAGTCTGCCTTCTTCCAGTTAACGACAAAAGTGCATGTACGAATTATAAATTTTCATCGCTAGAATCTCATCTTAGAAAATAACAGGAATGGACATTTGCTCCAACCTGTATTCCACCAATTCAAAAAATGATAGATGTATACAAAAAAAAAGTCAACTTTTCAACCAAATGTGGTTCAAGTATTTTGGAGTTCTAGGGAAGTAGTACACCTAATCCGCAGGTGAGACTGACATGAGAACGAATATTAAAAATACGGATTTAACGTCCCTAAAATACCTTATGAGAATGATATCAAATACGAAAAGAACTATGATTTCATATAGTAATTTACTTAAATTTTATATTCCAATTGACACTGAGCCTCTCATGAGAGAGTAGCCAAAGGATCAATATAATTATGGCTAACATTGCAAATTTGCATTAATAAAAACAATTTTTACGTATTCTGTTTTCCATAGGTGACTGTCTCAAAACTTGATCGACGGACCAAAAAATGTTCGATTCCCTTGTCAAACAAATCCCATGGGTTTCCGAAATAGGTATTCAATCTCACATTATGTACACCCATGGGGTGCCTTAACTATCATGGGAATATCACTTCATGTCTGAAGTCAAATTTAATTTTGAGCGGACTTCTAAGGAATGTTGACATTTTTGCTAAATTCGGGTATATAACAACAACAATAGCTATAAATTTTAGTTTAGAAAAAAAAAACAAATGCTGAAAATAAAACAAAGATGAGTGCTGTTCTCGTAACAGCCTCCAGCACAAATTTTAAGTAAGTCGTTTGTTCGAGAACTTTTCCTATTTTTAGTTTGTTGTAAAATGTGCTTAATTTCTATGCCTTTCACCATTTACTTTGTGTCGAACGCTGGATCATTGGGGAGAAGAGAAATGTGGCTCATCCACTTGTTAAATTAAAATATGAGGATGTTTGCAATTAATGTCCAAAAGATTATGAGAAAAGTGAAATTGATTAACAAGTATTTCTACTGTATAAACATCTGAATTTTTAAGCGGTGGTGAATGATGGTATAGATAGTATGTTGGTGTTGTTATAATCCTTCTTGTGTTCATCGTTTGTTCTTCGCAAGTTTGAGAATAGATTCTAAGAAAAATTCTGTTGGTCTGTTTGTATTAAAAGTATGTCATCGAAGTCATTTGGGGATTATATGGCAAGGAACCTTTTCATCGTTTTCCGGTACGGCGGACACTAAAAACTTTATGAAAGTGGAATTCTTCTAATTTCTGGTCATCACAGTGACTTGCTTTTACTTATGTCTACATTTCACTGTATCATTTTATAAGTTTGAAATAAAGCAAGGCCCTCAGGTCTGAATCAAGCTTTAGTTTTAAGAAGGGGCGAAGCGCTAAGCCTAGGTACCAAAATAGGGCCCATAGCAATCCCTTCGGACCCTCGTAGGTCACTAAACATCCCCGAAACAACCCAGATCCCTAAAGAACTTGACCAGCTTAGTTGTCATGCCCTATCGACCTCAGATCCTCCAAATTGTCAATGGAAAGACTGCCCACCCACCTCAGTCGGCTCCTTGCAACCGACTGACATTCCCACAAAATGTGGGTGGCGTCCTCCTTAGCATATATAGATCAAGGCAGTACCTGCACACGTCAGAGTCAGCGATCCCCATACGCATAGCATGCTCCCTAGCAAGCAGTGCCCTGTCATTATTCCGACGAGTAACCGCAAACTTTCCCTACTCCATGCCAATATCTCCCTAGTCTTCCGTCTGTCTAACCTTGGCCAGAGTGCCCTAGAAGTCCTTCAGCTCGTTAGCGCCTCCTATCTAGAGTTCACTGGTTCAATGGTGAACTTTATGGTGGACTATATGGTGGACCTCTACCATCCCGGCTGACGCCGATCCTAGTCTCGCCAGCTCATCGGCCAGTTCGTTTCCTGGTATGTCACTATAGCCTGGTACCCTGCATAGGTCTGAATCAAAAAAATTGAAACTAATATTCGACTGTCGATGAAAAAAAATTGTAACTCCATAATTTAGTTAAGATAATATGACATTCAGTACAAGTTCACTTACCCACTAGCATGAAACCATCAACCCGGCGGACTAGTGGAAGCGTCGGATTACAGTATATTCGTATACAAAAAATTATGAATAATGAGTTCGAGATGCAGAGAACCGGTGGATTTCATAGACTTCTTTTAACCAAAAAACGACGGATTGTAATTTCCAACAGATTACTGTGCGGAGGATTATCGATCTTGTTATTATTATTTATTATTAATTGATGAAAATGTGATACTGATTCTGCAGGATATTTAGTTCCTTGAAAATCTTATTTGTACTGATGTACAGTGCACTATATTTCAAAGGAAATAATTCTGAGTGGGTGGACTAATTTAACTCCGGAAGTTGGTAGTTAGTATGTATGAAAATGCTCTTAATCAGGATATATTGGAGGAAATGTATTCAATATACACTTAAGTGATTTAATTAAAAGATAACTAAACTTTTGTTAATAACTATACTTTAAATTAGATAGATAGATATTTATTTCTTAAAATTTAGATACAGTTCGATATTTCAGTTAATTTTCATTTAGAGTTTAGACGTAATGTCTTTACAGCTTTGGTGAAAACAGTAAGCACTAAGCAGATAAAAATTATATGTACACATAAAAATTAAATGAATACATAATACAATAGTTTCCAGAGAAAAGCTATTAAAAAACCCTTTGATAAATTAAAACTAAACTAAGAACTAAATCTAAAAATTAAACTAAGAACTATAACTAAAAAAAACCTAAAATAACAATAATTCATTAATTCATTTGGAACCGTGGGGATGTCGCAATTTTCACATCGGTTTTTAAATCTGTTTACTATTTCATAAATAATCGGATTTATTAATTTCAATTTTGTCTTTTCGTGTAAAAGACGAGTAGACATGTGCCAGGGTTCATTTAAAATAATCTTCAAACACTTGTTTTGAATTATTTGCAATTTTTTGCGATGAACTTCAGCACAACTTGCCCAAACCGGAGCGGCATAAACTTTAAATTAGTTTCTCTACCCCGAAATAAATAAACACTCCACTCCCTACTTTTTTATTATCTCTGCTATAATTTAAATTAAAGAATTATCCAGAGGCTAATGCCTGCGGTTGTACATGGTCTTTCAAGAAGGACGTTCAATTTTTAAATGTAAATAAAACAAGTTGTGTGTAAGATATTAACCCAATTCTTTTTTTATTTGAAAGAATATTTTATAGCATTAAGTATGGAATATAACGTCGTTCAAATGTCCGCCCCGGCTTTGCTTGGTGGCACGTATTGTAGAAGACCAAATTTCGACGACTTTGTAGTATAAATCTGGCTGAATTTGGTGGATGGCGTTTGTTATGTTGATTTAAAGGACATCAATTGTTTGCGGATTATACGCATCGACCTGCGATTTAAGAAAACCCCAAAGGAATAAGTCTAAAGGCGTTAAATCGCACGTTTACGGTGGCCAGTTCACGTCGCCGCCGCGCAAGATAACGATACCCTCAAAACTCATGCAGAATGTCCATCGTGACATGCGCTGTGTGGCATGTAGCGCCGTCCAGTTGGAACCACATGTCGTCGGTATCCATATCTTCCAGTTTAGGCCACAATAAGTTGCTTATCATCGATCGTTTGATGGTAATGGCAATGCCAGTTTTGTTTTGGAAGAAGTACGGACCGATGATTTCGCCAGACCAAAATCCGCACCAAACTTTAACTTTCTTGGGATACATTTGGTGCTGGTGTATCTCGTGTGGATTGGTATCGTCCCAAATTCGACAATTTTGGTTGTTCACACATCCATTCATCAAGAAATGGGCCTCGTCGTTAAAAATCACGCAGTGGGCGGAACGTTTTTCAAACGGAGCCTTGATTTTGAAAATAAAATTTGATGATTTGCACACGTTGTTCAACGCTGTAATCTTCCAAGGTGATTTGCCATACACTACTGAGCAATTCACAATAAATTAAACGGATGTTGCTTTAACAACATGGCCGCTATAACCTAACAAATTTCAAGCGTTCCTACTGAAACACCCATTATAAAAAACCATATTTGTTCTTTCATCCGTGTATTGAAATTTAATTCCTCGATCATAAGTTGTTTATTAAGTAAGTTTATTTGAACACGTAATGGCCAGGTTGAATGGGAGCTATGCTTTACCGCGAGTGAAGGACGAAATTATAAGTAAGAACAAATCGAAATACCTCTGTAATTTAACTTGTAAGGTTCACAATTAAGAACACATAAAAAAGTACGAAAACATCACCATAAAATCTCCCAATGAAAAACTGGAAATTACAAATTTGTGACCCTTTCTTAATACTTTGAGTCTTATGTTCATGTTAAACTAATTCCAAGAAACGAATTTGTCAGATTCCAAGACTAATCCTTCGCGAGATGGCCAGGACTAATGAGACCGAAGACCTCCTTTCTCCTACTCCCTTAACAAAAAAACACTTAGTTCTACAATGTTCCGGTCGTGTCGTCATTAAGATCTCATGAGGCCTACATCTCAATTAAATTAATGCACGACGCGACCAAATTTTAACGACAAATTCAACGGAAATTCGCGACATTGTAGTGAGAACAGAAACCAAAAAAATAAAAACAAAAACACAAAAATTTGGATGATATAATGCCACCCACAACCGCGAATAAAAAAAAAAGAAAATTTAATCAAATCCTAAGGGCAAGCAAGCAGAGTTTTTCGCGGCATGAGAAATAAGCGTGGAAAATGGGCGAGAATTGGAATGGTTGCAGGGGATGAAAAACGCATGGGAAAATTGTTGATAAACAAAACGGAGCGCCCTGGAACTGAAATGGCAGCAACATTTCGAGGACGATTAGCTTGGGCTAATTTTATTATACACCAACGGAATTTATGTAGTGTAAACTTAATCCCATAAATGTAATGGTATTTGTAAAATGACTTAATTTACAGCGACGGATTTTTCTTACGTTTTGTCCCGGCTTCGTCACAATAAGGAGCCCATCGGGATTCTGGTGGCTGATGATAGCAAGCTGGCTCGCTTCTATGGGACTCTTTGCCAGCTTGCTGGTTCGCCTTGGTCGCCTTGGAGCATATTTTTCTGCTCGGCAAATGATAATTCACTGTAATAACGACATAAATAACGTTGATTTGCTGGCTGCGTTCGAGGGTTAGCACGTCGTTTGTTTGCGCTGTTGATAGGCGGCTTCAGTTTCAGTTCTTTCTAACAGTCAGCATTAGCGCCATAGCAACCCTCAGCTACTGATTCTGTTCCTGCTTTATAGCACCCCACTGGAGGGTGATCCGTACTCCACAATGCTGGGTGACAAATGGCCAATGGAATATGTGCTGTGATATAGAATGCATTACGCCTGAGGGGTAATTTGAAGTAATGGAGTCGAAATATTGCCAGCAAATGAACAGCAAAGTTAAGTTTTGTGTTGGAGAAAGGCAGAATTTTGTTTCGGCTTAGATAAGGGATGGTCTTCATGCGGAAGATGTTGTTGTTATTAAATTAGGTGTTATTAGGAACCAACTTGAGATAAATAGAGAAAATGAACGATGGTTGCAACTTCAAATCTTGAGGGACTACCTACATATTTTTGTTTATTTCTTTGGATAAGGTTTTGGAAAGGATTCAAAATTTTAAAAAAAAATCTACATTCAAAATTTGTACTTTTGCATTTTAGGGTTAGGAGAGACCGGGGCGTATGTTCAGACCCGACAACGTTTGGTCTTTTTTTTCTCAACGATTCCCGAATTTGTCTTCAATGTTCACCGTAAACATGTCGAAAATATCTGCTCATAAAACTTATTTTCTAAGGTGTTTAGTGGCTGGCACCTTTATAATAATTTTTATAAACTGTAAAATATTGTTAGTTCCATGATAAATTACAATTTGTAATTTTTTAATAATAAAATATTGTAAAACAAAATTTGCTACCCTGAAATTTTGTATTTTACCATTTTAGGACTAGTAAGCCCCAAGAGAGCAAAAGAAAATGTCCGTCTCTCCGCCGTAGACGCCGTACTCCGTATACAAAAGCGTTTGAAGGTGCGTAGCTCACAAACCCGTTGAGATATTAAGTTGAAATTTTTACGGTGGGTAGATGGGTTGAAGCCCTACGAGTTGTATCTTTTTGGAGAGGGGAGTGGGTGTGTGAGATGGGAGGTAGGGGAGTGTTTTATACGAAACATTTTAGTTTCTAGATCTCAGGCACTACTTATGCTATTTGTAAAAAAATGCGCATTTGTAAAAGAAAATGGTCTACAGGGGTTGAGGGGTGTGGGAATGGGTGCAAAAACAATGTATTCGAAGAGCTTGAAAACTGCAGGATCGAAACATTCTAAAATCTATATCTTCAAAGCCGTTGATGGCAGAAGGTTGAAACTTTGTAGTTGTCTTAAGGGATACTAGGAGATTGGGTAAGGGCTAAAAATGTTAAGCGGAAACGTGAGATGTAGGGGTGAAAAGCTTTGGATTGCAATATCTATCGTAGAGCCCGCTTTTATACGAGGGGACCACAATGGATCCACAGTGATCTCTTGTGATGGACTGGGGCACATTGCTTTAGTCCACCCTTCTCAACCTAACCTAACCTAATATCTTCCAAACCAATTGTGCCAGGAAGATAACATTTGGATTGTATATGTAGGATTACAAGTACGGTGCATTGTATGTCAAATTTTTGAGGAGGGGGGATAGATATTTTAAAAAAAAATAATTTTTATATCTCAAGAACCGTGTCAAATATCATCTTAGAAACAAAAGATAGGCCCATTAGACTTCTAGTAGGAAAAAAAAGGTTTTGGTGGCGCTCGTGAAGGAGATGACGGAGAGAGGGAGGCTTTCAATATAAACGAAAAAAAAAACGTTTTAAGCATTTTTCGATACTAAGCCCCCTGGAGTGCAAGGTATTGTTAAAATTTTCACGAATTCCGAAAATCTTTTAGGTGTAATGAGATCGAATTCACTTTAACTTCAATAGAATCTTCTATTAAAAAAAATGCGTTATAATATTTGCAAAGTTTTTTTTTCGGGTTGTCAGTTGCATAGTAACCTACACCCAAAAACTATTAAAGTTGAGCCCAGACTGTTGGGAGATTTTTTACTATAAATAATGTTAAGACTTTAAAAACATCAAAATACGAAAGAATTACTCTTGAAGTCGAATGTGGTATTCACTACCACGAAAAGTCCTAAGGTTTATTGAGAAAAATCCACAATTATTCAAATTAACTGAACTATAAAAAAAACTTACTCAAATTTCGATTCTTAGCATTTTGCGCTATAAACTAATTTTCTTTAAATAAAAAACTTATTTTAAAAAAAAAATAGTTTTTTACTATGTACGAGTAGTTGACGTTTCCGAACTCTTAATCAGTAATTTGCCAGCTCTCTAAAGCATAGTACTGTGTTCGGCGAAACGAAAACGAACGAAAAAGGTACCGTCGAAGTAGAGTGAAATAAATTATACAGTTGGCTACTAGATGTCAGTGAAATAAAAGCGTGCGAAATTTGAAATTAAAATATTGGCTAGAGATTACAATTCCGGAACACAACACAACAAAATATAACTTACACAAAATTTCCCGAGCACAAACGAACTGAATTGACAGCGAACGGTTGAAAATTTTAAATTGTCAAATACTTCGCTTGTCATACAAGGGTACCGTACTCTTGGAAACAAAACTTTAACGAAACCAAGCGCCATCTATTAGTGACTAATGCAAATGTCCATTCCGCTCACGAACACAGTCAGAGCACTCTGAACTATAGCCGCGCAACTGAATTGAGCATCTAAAACCAGAGTCATAAGAAACATGACAGCTCCATACAAATCGCAACAATTTTGTATGGGGATGTATGACTTGGATTATAAAATCCGAGTTTTCTTTTAAAGTGCAAGATTTTGTTAGGCAAAGCAAAGTGAAATAGTTTATAAACATATTTAAAAATTAGAATCATACTAGTTTTCTTATCTGGAATTGATTTTTCATAGAAAAAATTAGGATGAAAAAAATATCGCAGTTTTCAGCAATGTCGGCAATCCGCCATTTAAAAAATGTGCAGTGAAATTGCTTAGTTTTTGAAAGTTAATTTTTGTTATGTGAAACATATTGCATATATTTGTTATTCCGTATCGACTCTAGAAGGTTTGTTAATTCCAAAGTTTTGTATTAAAACAGCAGCCTTTGGGATTATAAAATATTTTTATGAGTCAGTTCCAAAAAAGGTTCTCTAATCTCGTTTCGATCCGTGACGTCACACATGAGCTGAAATCTGAGGCACTTCTCACGACGAACTGTCATATGTGCGCGGCTTGAGTTGAAGTCGGCATTGACACAGTACTGAAAAACGAACGAAATATTTCGTCGCGAAAAATAAGCGAAATATAAATTTTTTTTATATGGAATTTGATAGTTCATTTCGATTCGCTCGGAACACAGTACTAGGCTTAAGGCTTGAAACTAAATACATAAGTGGAATGTTTCCACTAAGAGACTCGGTGTTGTAAAGCATAGGATGTAAGGTATTGTTTTCTAATGTATTATGGTAATAGTTATTCATAGTGGCCAGATTCAATTCTTATAGACTTGAGATTGAAGATACAATATAAAAGTAGCAATTAAACTATTAATCAAAGTGTCATGTAAGTAACGAGAAATAAGAAAATATTTTTTTTGTCTAATTCATTATTGTAAGTAAAAATCAGTGCTGTATTAATGTCGTAAAATATCTTCTATACAGTACTAAATTTCCGTACAGATGGAGTACCGACCATCGTCGTTAAATAACTTCCTGAGGACAAAATTCAGTCAGTACTGAAAATTTTTCGTTGAAGTATTGCATGTTTCATCAATTCCGCTGGAGTACCGATATGATATGTAGACTTTGTATCCTGTACATGGGTGAACGACTTATGATAGACTAGTAATAGACAAAAATAATATAATACGTTCGAACGTATTATATGCATAGTAAAGATATTGGCTAAATGTGGTACAACATTTGAGTATAGTCAATCTTAAAACTAAAACTTGCTACATATTATACAAAAAAAAAACAGGGAGATGTGGTGCATGCTTTTGGATATAGTAAATCGTATGATTGCTGCAATTGGGCCTTACTCTCATATTTAATATATTGTAAGTATAAGGCAATTTATCATAGTAAAGCGTAGTCCATTTTAGCTTAGCTTCAGTTGATAAAATTGATCAGATGATTCGTTATTCGCAAAAGTTTTTTTTTATTGTCCCCGTCTATGATCTGCACATAGACTCGAGGGACCCCAATTCTTACCAATTCAATATTCTCATATCAATTTACATAAGTGTTTTTCCATGCAAACATGTTTTCCTAGGCAAAATGGTATCGATACCATTCAATTTTGCCACGCTATTTTTTCGCCCCCCCATTTCCCACTCCGGGCGAGCAAGGACTAAAGTTAATAAACGTCCTTACCAGTCCCGAAAAAATTTCGATACCACCCCCTCTCTATCGGAGCTCAAATTGAATATTTTTATGACAAAATATTCAAAATGCCCATCGTTTGATCAAATACGATCCATATTATGCCGCTTCGCGTCGAAAACGACCTTCATCTATGGCTCCCAATCGCCCATACTCCGGCCAAGTCCATTACATCGGATCAATAAATTTATTCTAAGGCTTGTGTGTAAAAAAAAAACATATATCTCTACATGTGTATAATATGGTGTTCATGGTGGAGCATTTTTTTGCTCGTTGAGTGTGTCGATTTACAACGAAAAGAACCCCGTCAGAAAGAAAAACAGATTTTGAAACAAAGATGACATTGTCATATAGACGATATACCCTACTACTCCTGAGAAAATACCTGGACGTTGTATATGGGAGTGCTTTGGAAAGAAAATAAACATTATAAACGGAAAAATAAGGGAAACCCCCGATGGGAATATATTTTTCTACCATTTTTCCGTCATCGTTCATCCGTGAGATCAAAATGGTTTATTGTGTTTGGAAGACCAAAAAGCATTTTATATTTTTGTGTATAAGAAAAACTCTCGTATGCACCTTGACGTTACGAAAAGGGATTTCCCGGAACATGACGTGATTTATAAAGGAACGTCGCCGGATATCTATTTCGAGTTGGCACAGATATCGCCATCTATCCGGTTCGAAAACACTGTCCGTAAAGTTTGTTTGTATTCGATTTGATTTATTCCATAAAAATATGTTGTTTTTTTTGTTTTAAGTCAGTAGAGTATAATTCTAATATTGTTTACAGGTCAAGAGATTATGATCCGTAGAGTAAAAACATTGTTCGAGTCCCTCGGCCGGAGTACTACTGATGACCTATAATAACGCACTGGAATTTAGTTAGAATACAAAGTTGAAATCAGATTACGGGAAGGGAAATGAAAATGGTATCCGTTCTTTAAGAACTTAAATACGTAATTCATTATATGAGTTAGAAACCCCAATGCGTAATATCTTTCTTTTTTAATTGACATAGTTGTTTTTTCCGTGGATAAACTTTTAGCCTAGGCCTCAACCTCTTTCCCGGGTTGTGCTATAGGCTAAAGGTTAGGCAAAGTATTTAGAGTCTGATTATTAAGTAAATAAGTATAAGTAAATTACGAAAATAATTAAATGTTTTTTGTTGTCGATTTTATTGCTTAAACAAAAGTAAATGCTTCTTTAATTTTAACACCACTGATGTGATGTCAAAAACGTGTGTTTCCTTAAACTTTTTTTTTCATGTTATGAAGGTTGAGAAAAAAGTCCTGAGAAAAAAGTTTTAAGCGATTATATAAAAAGCCCGAGGAAGGGAAAAGTTACTCGATATCCAATCAGACCTGAAGAATATGGCTGAAGTCGCGAAAATGTATTCAACCACTTTACACCCCCTTAGGGTTCGAATTTGAAAATATCATGAAAACGCTTTCTAGGCATTTATGTGAAGAATCTGTAGAACAAAATTAATTTAATATTTTCGAAAACCTAAGATATGTGACGAAATTAGTGAAAATATATGTATCCCATTTTCACTAATAATTTTTTTTGTCTCCTTTCGTACGCCAACAGATATTTTTTTTAACTAAATTACTATTATTATCTACATTTATCCACCATGTTTCAACTTTCTAGCATAAGCCATTGCATCGATAGGAAAAACATCTCCCACCCCCGTACCATAATACTCCCAATAAATTTTTTTTAACATGCCGCTATTATAGCTCTATCTAAATACTAAGTTTCAACTATTCTTCATTATGGGTTCTCAAGATATAGGTAGGTAGATACTCGTGGCTGCCCGTGAGAACACGGACACACTTAGACCTAAAAAAGGTCCGTTGTGTTACCACATGATCATCAAATCCGGTCCTACTCGTCAAACCATTTAGAGCTTGCAATGAAGCGTTGTATTCTCGCGACCTCCGTTGCGGCAAGGTCACTAAGGCTGTTGAAGAAGTAGACTCCAAGATGAGCTTTCCTTCTAGCGGATAGAGCTGGACAGGTACAGAGACCTACTCATCCGGGCAGCTTCTACAGAAGTCGCTTGAGAAGAAGCCGAGTCTTTTAGCATGCCGACCTATAAGACAGTGTCCGGTCAGGATACCGACTGTGGTGCTGATACTCGCCTTTTAGAGCGTTTTAGATCCAGCTTCGGTCAGATCTGTCTCGCAATGTGACATGTAATACCGTCTGCCCATCTTGAGTTCATTTTCTCAACTGAGTCCAATCCCAGTAGTCCGATGTTCCGGCATAATCTGAAGGGTAGTACCGCGCCGAGCGAGTTCGTCAGCGATACAGTTACCTATAGAATATGGGTACCATATATTGGGTCTGGGAAAAAGTTTGTGGTATTTTTTCCCAATAGATGTCGTAAATTGCAAATAACTCAAGAAACACAGGTCGCAGCGACACCGTATAGCTCCGTATGGAAAGGTGATAGTACGAGTGTTACTGTGTGTGTATAAACATCGAAATTGGTGCAGTGGTTGGAAAGTTGTTTGCGTTTGAAAATGGAGAAAAGTAATGAAAAATTGTGCTATATTTTGAAGAACGCTGCGCAGGCTTGTGAAAAAATTTGTGCTGTGTACGGTGAAGGTACTTTATCAAAATCTGCTACGCGGCAATGGTTCGCTCGCTTTCGTTCTGGTAATTTTGATGTGAAAGATAAGTCACGCTCTGGTCGTCCAATCACTGAAAAAGCTGATGAAATTCTTGAAAAAGTCCAGCAAGATAGACATATCAGCAATATCGATATTTCTATGGAGCTAGGCATTGGCCACAAAACTGTTTTGAACGATTTACAAAAAGCTGGCTACAAAAAAGCTCGATGTAAAAAACATGATAGACCGAATTAACATCTGCGATGCGCTGCTGAAACGCCATGAAATCGAACCATATCTGAAACGTGTCATAACCGGTGATAAAAAAATGGATCACGTACGACAATCGGAAGCGTCAAAGATCGTGGATAAGGGATGGTGACCCGTTACAAGCGTTCACGAAGCCAGGAATGACGCAGCAAAAGGTGATGCTGTGTGTATGGTGGGACTGGAAAGGAATCGTCCACCATGATCTACTTCTAACTGGTCAGACGATTGATTCTCAAGTCTACTGTGGACAACTAGAGAGATTACGCCAGGCAATTGAAAGAAAACGGCCCGAATTGAATAATAGGAAAGGTGTTGTCTTCCATCATTACAACGCCCGACCACACACTTCTTTGATGATCCGTCAAAAATTACGAGAGCTTGGTTGGGAAGTTTTAATGAATCCACCGTATATTTCAGACATAGCACCCTCTGAATATTACTTGTTCCGATCTCTGCAGAATTCTCTGAATGGAATGAAGCTCCTTTCCAAAGAAGCCTGTGAAAACTACTTGATTCAATTTTTCAACCAGAAACCTCAGAAGTTCTTCTTCGATGGCATCATGGCTCTACCCGAAAAATGGCGAAACATTGTCGATAATAATGGAGCATATTTGGTTTAAATAAATTCATTTTCACACTATAAGAAAACCAGTTGAATTTTACTAAAAGAAACGCCACGAAATTTTTTCCCAGACCCAATATGTGGACGGACTCTTCCATCCGTACCGAATCCCTTTCCCATTCTAGACGCGTTGGGATGGCTGTTAGGAAATTTTTGTCAAAATCATAACTGGGAGGGGTGTAGTCGGTGTTTTCAGGAATGTTGTTGAAGTGATTCAAGATTGTTGAGTGACCTGCATATATGCCATTCCACTGTGTAGAGGCCCTAAGTCTAATGGCTGAGCTGGCTGCCATTTGCTTGCCAAAAATGTCTAAGGGTGGCAGATTGAATAGCATGTCTAGTACTGCAGAGGGAGTTGTTCTCAGGGTTCCACTGATATGCATATGCATACTGATCTCTGTACCTTCCTCAGGGTAGTGCGGTCAACCGCTCTGTCTAAGGCCGTCCACCAGACAATAAAATAACACCGTACATAAGTATCGGTCTGATGACGGACACGTAGAGCCAATGAACTATTCGGGGTTGCATACCCTATTTTTTGCCAATGGCCTTTTTGCACGAGTGAAGAGCAACTGTTGCTTTCCTAACACGTTCATGGATGTTAGGTCTCCAGTGTAGTTTCCTGTCCAAAATAAGACCCAAGTATTTGGCACTATCGGTGAAAACTAGACTAGTACCATTCAGTGAAGGAGAGTGAGTGAGTGAGTGATGAATTTTGTATTTCCTGTCTCAAGATATAAAAATCGGAACTTTTACCTTTTCGACATCCCCCAGCCTCACCCCCTACGCACACATCCCAAATTTTTTTCCCATCCTAGGGGTCTATTAGACCTACGTCCCGTAAAATTCTAAGAATCTGTCTTAAATTGTTCTTTAGATATGAGTCGTGATTTTGTACAAAAATATTTATCCCTCCCACTTGCATGCCTCCCCACAGCTTTAAAAAAAATCTGCCAACAGGCGCAACTTCATTATTTTTTGGGTTAAAGTCCAGACCGCGTTTTATGCTGTGTGGGTTACTATGCGACTGACAACAAGAAGAATAACCAGAAGGGTATTTGGAACGTTTTTAAGGTTATCAGCCCCCTAGTAATCTATACCGCATCTCAGCATGAAATGCGTTCCGGACTTCTACTCAAAAAATAATAAAGTTGTAGTTCTAATTTTAATGATGCCGTCGTGATCACCATCCCGAAATCCATACAATAACATACCTTACATCAAGAAACTTCGCAAAAACTTGCAATTTGTTGCCTGGCGTTATCAAAACGAACTTAATAAAATTATTTAAAAACTCCCGTGCAAGTCAGTGTCACATGTAGCATAGTCTAGAGAGCGCCCAACAGACTGTCATGTTTATTTGGCAGTAAAAAATGTGTATGACCAAAATTCGAATTTTTCGAAGAAAAAAAAACGATACCGGAAACAACCATGAAGTTCCTAGCGCCGGTTTTTTACTGAAAAGAAAAAATATTCACCAGGTGTTAACTAAAACTTAACACCGCCAGTGGCAAAAGACTACTTTTCCACTCGACCTACAACATTTTTTTCAACCCACAAACAAAATCAAGCGACAACCGCAACCGTTGCAAAACGATTTCAAAATTACAACTACGCCCCAAAGAAAAACTTCTTTAAAAAAAATATTGACTTACCGCCAACTTCCCAGCAACATTAAAAACGCGAAACATCTGAAGGATCACGCAACACGGGGCCGGTGCGCCGCAATGCGACACGCAAGGAACAAAACTTTCAATCACTCGCCGTTCACTGCGACATTTTTTGACGTTCCACAAAAACAACAACAAAATTTTCGCGAAACGCCACCGAATAATCGAAAAAAATCGTGTGCTCGCGCTTGCAACGATTGCACCCGATTGAATAACGGGCGCGCGCCACCGTGCGCATCATTTTTCACAATTTTCCGACAATTTCCAACGGTTTTCCGGCAAAAAAATGAAAATTCGACGACAGGTAACACCACGGTGGAATGAAACGCGGCCAACTGTTGCGAACGGAACGGGACACGAAATCGAAAGACAAGCGATCAGCAATATGTTGCAGGTCACTTGTTGCGGATCAAGTGCATTGGATACGAGTTTTACAGTAGTCGCAATAAAATTCGGACATAATTCGAAAAAAGTTGCTTAGATATTGTGAAATTGGTCTCACTTGTTAAGAAATTTCAAAACTAAAGGGGAGTTGTTTAAAAAAAATTGCTTTATTAAATTTAAATTGTTCTGTTGGTTAGATTGGGTGGAGCCACTCAACTAGTGACTTTTTGAAGGGAGGAGGTGTGAGGAGGAGGAGCGTTTTAAACGAAAAAAATTGGTTTTTACATCTCAGGAACCGTTTATGCCAGGAAGTTGAAACTAAGAACTTACATAGATCTATAATAGTGAAGCCGTTTCCAAAAAAATGCACCAACAGTCTGGGCGGAACATCATTATTTTTCGTGTAAAAGTCCGAGAATTTGTATTTTCACCTCTTAGCACTGGTAGACCCCAAAAATGTATTTGGCGTACAAAAACCTTTTTACACCGTACGTCATACGCTGTCCACTGTACGCTGTTGTGATTGAAGCTCCATGCATTGGAGACTCCCTAAATAATTAAATTTCATATTAAGTAGACTTGGTGAACCCTAAAAAGCGGTACAGGTGTAAGCGGGAAAATTCTACAGTATTTAAAAAAAATTAATTCATTCTTATATCTCAAGATAGGCTTGGTCTTGTTTGTTTATTTGAGTTTTTGTAGTAACATATTAGTGGATCCATATAAAAAAAAGAAATTAAAACATGCTTAGTGGCGTGGGTGAGGGAAAAACAAAGTGTCTCGAACGCAAGCGATCTGGAATCAAAACATCCTGAATTTTACATATCATGGGCCTAATACAATAAAAACTTGTAACTTATTGCGTGTATTTAGATATGTTAGGTGAGTTTTGTATTAATATTTTAATTAATGGAAACAGTGGCGTAGGGTAGATAAAAAACTTTTGGTATCTAAGCCGTGCATCGTTCAAATTTATAGTGTATGTATAAGAGCTGAAAGGATGTAGGTATTTTAGAAATATCTATATGTTCTGTGGGTGGGACTACTCCTTAAATTTATAGAAATAATAGAAATAATTTGATTGATCAATTGCGACATTTTCAATATCGTTTATCCCTGCACTGAAAGAACACATCCATTGCTACAATAGAAATATATGCCAAACGAAGTACAACGGTTGCAGGAAAAGTTCCTATCCCATTGTTGGAACCATGGGCGCCCATACAACATTTCGTAGGGTGGGGCAGAACTATGGCTTCTAAAAGGAGTTTGCAATTTCGGGAGCTACATCTTGTGGCGAATAGAATGAATGTGGATTTCATTCAGTTAAGAATCATGCAATCTTTTCTACCACACCAAAACAATATCTGCGCACCGGGAGATAGGGGAAAAATACAGAGAAGTTGAAATTTTACTTAGAATCCGTGATTAAGTAAAATCGCCCAACTTTTTCGGGTACATCGCATACAAAGTTCCTCAAAACAAGTGATGACAATTATGTTCTGGAATTACAATTTTTTTTTTAATTAAATATTGCAGGAACTGACAATATTAATACAATATTGCGATACTCTTCCAATTAGCTACCACACAAAAATTCTTAATAAAAATGGTTCCTATTTTTTCGCAAATGAGTGATAATTACGGAACGGATCGTATAAAAGCTTTTTTTTGATCAAGTTATGACAAAATTCTAAGGGGAGGAGGTTATGTACAATAGTTACACTTATTTTGAAAGAATCAAAACTGGGAAATAGAGTGAAATGAAAATACTGTTTTGGGCTGGCATATAAAAGTCTTTAAACAAATTAGGGCTTTCTGGTGAGTCAACTTGAAGACTTGGAATTAGTTTATTTATTTATTTAAGGACTCAATGAACAGAAAGTTTAATTCCAATTATGCATGTAGCCGACAAGTGATAAAAAAATAAAAAGCAAAATAAATGAAATTCACATTAAAATAAGAAAAATGAAAAAAGAAAATTAAATAGAATTAAATATAGTTATTTAATAGACAATGTTAATATTAAATAAAGCTTGAAAGAATGTAGACTGAAGTCATGAAAACTATGGCAAGATTGATTGGACATTCGAGGCAGCCTAAGTAAAGGAAGGTGAAAATATACATTTAGCCGTGCATATGGTACAACGAATAGAGTTTGTGATCTGGTATTACAGACATTAGTTCGCAAAAGAAGTTCAGCTTGAAGATTAGTGTTAAAAACGAAATTTACTTTAAATAGAAATACCATGTCCGAATATAGTCTCCTGTTCTTTAAATGAGATAGGCCAAGTAACTCTAATCAACTCTCGTATCAAGTGTCAAATAAATTGAGCCTTCGGAAAACAGATTTTGTAAAACGTCGTTGTACTGATTCCAATGCAGTCACAAGATATTGGTAATGAGGGTTCCACACAACAGAGCAATACTCCAGACGAGACCGAACCAGACTACTAAACAAATTTGAATGGATGAGCGGATCTTAATATAAAACCACATAGTCTAAATGCGTGTTTGCAGACTAAGACTAGTTGTAACCGTGTTCCAGCTGTTGTAAATGCTAAGAAGAAGCGGGGTTAGTATGGTAAATTTATCGCTCTAGCTCAAAAACTTTCGAAGCTATTCACATTTATTTGACCATTTCGTATTTGAGCAATTCTTTTTTTTTAATAGAGTGCAACTAAAAAGTGATAACCGTGGTTTAACAAAAAGTTACGTACTAATATAACTAACATCCTTCTGATCCTGCTACTTTAATAAACATACCTTAAAATTTTGCATGTTTGAAAACACCCTCTTTCCCAGCACAAAGTCGAAAGGATGTATAAAAAAACACTATATGAGCAGATAGGTACTTTATTTCAGGAAACCATTAAGACTTTTTGGTTTTCCTGTATTTTTAGTAAGTCATACCAAACTTCTATGAAGAAAAAATTCTGGGTGTGAAATTCAATTACGTCTTCCAATAAAACAATGTCTTTACCTTATTAATCTTAATTTTATTCGTCTACTTAAATTTGAATTATAATACAATCCAATTTTTCTGCAGTAAGTAACAAAACCTTAATTTTTAACAAGTGAAATTTCTTTAAATACAAATAAAAATATGTTTTGAAAACAGTAAACGGTGTTGATTTAGTAACTATTTGTTAGTTAGTTCAATAAATTATGTGTAATAGAACAATTAAAAGGTCTTATTTACACTATATTAAAAAAAGAATTATTCAAGTGACGAAATGGTGTTTTTAAAATACTGGAAGGTAGAATACATGTGGGGCAAGTGCCCCCCCTTGTCCCCCTCTACGGGCGCCCTTGGTTGGAACGAAAATTCTGGGCCGAACCGACTTTTCGTTTATTGGTATCGAATATATTTTCCGACAACTGAATTATTTGTCTAACCAACCAGAATCTCTTAAAATTTTGATTGCCACAAATGCGCGGGTTATTGGTAAGCTCTAAAAAATTGAGCTATTTGTGTTAAATCCTACAGTGAATTCTTTTTTGCTACCTAGGAGGAGGTAGAGAACTCTTCTATTTTCCTACTTCAAATATTATTTCTTACTTACTGACTTAATAAAACCCATGGCTGTAGGTAGGAAAGTTTTTGGATTGGCGCGCATAACCACTGCGCCACCGAAGACCTTTCATTTTCATTTCTCTATGTAGCAACTTAACTTAGTGTGGATTAACTAAGTTCCCGCAACATACATTCGGTTGGCGGAACACACATTCGGTTACCACAGCAGAATGATGCCGAAAATCGTTTGTGATGAACAATATTCTATTGCAACAACCAACATTATATTGCGGCAACCAAAATTGAGTTGCTAGACATTTTTTTGTTCGGTTCTTTCAACAGAATCGCGAAAATAACATAAGTTGATTGTCTTGACAGAATGGTTCCATTGCACGTATTACGTGTTTATTCCCTTAAACGAATATTTTTTGTACAACCGAATATCTATTGCTCCAAACTAATTCTTATTAGCATAAATGAGTGGTTCAGTGGAAGAGTTGCTTAACCCAGAATTTCTACAAAATGAGATATCGGACTCTAAACCTGGACGTAATTTGAAAAATTACTCTCAAAAAGAAATAATTTTTATTTTGTTATACTTTCAAGCAATGTATACTGATAATATGGTGAATAAATAAGTTTGAAACACAAAGATATGGTTATTATGGTCAAACTGAAAAAGCCCAAGCACCAAAAAATTCAATGTGGCTTAGGCAACTCTTCCACTCAATCACTCAAATGAACTTCGATTGCTGCAATGAAAATTTTATTGAAGCAATCTCTTGCCAACAAATTATTTCTCTCAGTAACAAAATAACAAAAATGACTTAACTTGCTCAAATTAATCCCATGAAGATCTCATAAAATACTTTCATTATATGAATTATGTGTTCTTTAGTACTGCTTAGGTATAAAGAACCATGTTTTAGTCAGTCATAAATATAAAACCACGAAATCAAAAAGAATTCTTTTCATCTCCTCGACATCTATCAAGTCTTCGATTTTTCTAATCAGAAAATTAAAATAATTAATTCCATTTCTAAAAAAAATTGACTTCATTGACTCTTTAAATAGAAATTACCTTTTCAAAGGTATTTTCCCTTAATTTTAAATTTTCCACGTTCCGCCCATGGTATTGTATAAATTCAAAATCAAAATTGCCAGAATATTGTAACTACCCTCTGAATATCGAAATTTTCCACTTGTGAATGATGGAAAGCTTACTGGCGCGTCGTATAGCTTTACGGGAGAAGCCAATGTCAAAAAGGCATAAAATCCAATTTACTTCCGCCCAAAAGTTAAAAAGAATAAAAATAAAAAAATTTGTATAAAGCCAGGCAATATATTTATAAAAGAAGCCCTCGATTTCACTGAGTCCTACTGTTACACGACAACTGCTCGTAGCCATTTCTATTCCAGGAGGCAAACCGAAGAAATATCTTTCGTGAGACATCCTCCAACTGCGTTTACCTGGCATAAATCAAAAGCCTACATACAGCCTCACGTTTAAAGCCATAAAATTGCTTATCAGAGCGTAAAAATAAATCTTCAATGTTATATGGGAGTAACCGAAAAACGGTCTTATGCGATATAACGTTTTATGTTATTCGCCATTTTATCGGAAGGTTTTTTTTTCTCGGTTACATACGAAAATATTATGACGAAAATCGTACAGACCGCGTGGTCTTGGTTATATGTCCTTTTTAACCGATTGCCTTGAAGCTAATATCATCCGAGTATCATTTTTATTTTTCGGCTTCTATACTCACCCCAATCTCGGGTACGGGCAAGATAGTCTTCAAGTCCGAACATCAACATTTTCATACCTATGGTGTTCCTAAGAAAACTCCACAAAAGATTAAGTTTAACAGCATCATCATAATTAAATTCGAAAATTTAGCCCTTAGCAATGTAAGGGTCTAGTAAAAACCGAACAACGAAGTTTCCTTTATTATCGCAATCTGACCAAGAATTTTTCCCGAGCAAAATTGCACATTTTCGCTATTTTTCTGCGGATAAAATTGAGTCCTACATTATTCACCTGTGATTCTATCTGGACTAAAGACTTGCTATTATCTGCTCCGAATAGTATGGAATACCGCACAAATTTTCCGTGCAAAAAAAAAGAGAAAAGAAAAGGACTCTCTACAAGCAAGTTTACCTCCAATTACGAACCCCGTCAAGATGCTTTTGAAACCCAATTAGAGGTGAAGTTTTCTCATTCATTGCGAGTAGTTAGCGAAAAGTGGATTTTCACTTGTTAAAGCGTTGGTGCACGGTGACTTTAATGCCAAAACGAAATTAAAACGATAAAATAATTAAAGTTATCCTTGTTCTTTTTTGGTAAGTTTTATGCGGGTTCTCAATAGTATTTAAATGGGACCTTTCAAGTTTACGACACTTTATTAGTGTTGATTATGAGATAGAAGTGTACTGTCCTTTGTGGTAAGACTATCAGAAATTATGAAGCAGCATAAGATTTTCCATAGACTAGGTAACGCAAAGCAGTATTTTATGAGGACTGCAGGATTCCTTGCCACGAACTTCATATTCCAACTACGGCATATATTCTGGAAATTCTTAAAAATGTAATATCTGCCGAAATAATACTAATTCAGACTGGAGCAACCAAACCAGTGGATAGGAGTGAAGAGTATTAGTCTACAAATCCAGAGTCATACCGCTTTCACTTAAATTAGGTAACTGAAACTGCAATACGCGCAGATAAACAATGCTTTTATAAAAAACTTAAGTCTACTAATCCGTCAAATAGTAAAAATATAATATTGAACAATAATATGTTTCAACCAAATGGGTTGCTAGTTCAAAGCCGGCTCGACGGACCAAAAAATGTTCGATTCTTTTCCAAGTCAACTATTAATATTTTTTCGAGAATTTAGTTATCGAAACATAGGTTCAATTAAAGTGTCATTTTAATACAGTTATTCCAAAATTTAAGTCGGTACGTTCTTCATAACGAATCGAAGAAATTTTGTTTTGTGTTTTGGTGAAATTTTGGCAATCGCAAAACAGGTGTCTGCTCTTAAAGGCCGGTTTACATGGTGGTTGTAAACAATTTTTACTGAGATTGTGAGGGAGCTAGCTTATCGAATTTTCAATGGAGTAGAAGCATCCACTGCAAAAAATGTTGGCACAAACGAATTCACAGAGATATTTTCAATATTTTTTGCTGGATATAATATCTGTTCGTTTCACTCCTGATCAGTTTCTCATTAGAGATAATCCTTCTCCTTCACAATCTCAGTAAAAATTGTTTGCAATCGCCATGTAAACCGGCCTTTAAATGAATAATTTTATTGAAAGACAAAAGAGAAAATTGAAATTTCTCGGCTTATAATATTTATGTCACCATCACCAGGCTCCTTTATAATATTTAGATATTTGATAGCCATTCGCGCAAGGATAACAACTTAAGATGCACACGGTTACCATTATCCTATCTTAATTTTTCGGTATACTGAATATGTTTTTGTTTCTCTCCTGTGTCATGTCTTATGATTTGTATCGGTTTGACCCTCCCTACAGAATTTATTTGTACTTTATGGACGCTCTTGGACTTAAGTAAGTCGAAAAATATGAAGATGATTCCAATAATATTTTCTTGGAAAAGCAAATGGCCACCAAATTAGTTATAAGAGTCATATTGCTTTTCAACTTAAGCTGCTAGAAATAATACCGAAAAAACATTTCTGGATAAAACGGTGTCTAGACATCTGCCCAGACCAAATAACACCTACATACTCGTAGCTAGTACGTACATTTTCTTCTTTAGGTTAGATAAAACCTTCAAAGATTAACTTAAGCTGCTTTCAGAAAATTTTTTTGACAACAACAGATAATATTACCAGACTTCTTGAATTTTATGTATCTACCGACTTTTCGGAGCTTAGATCGGAAAGGAGAAATTCGTTATTTCAGTGATATATGTAAAATTATTATTTTGATATTTTGCTTTTGTTTTTCTATGCAGTCGTGCAGTTCAGAGTCACTGCAGTACACCGAAATTTTATTCATCGCTTAACCGGTTCGGTCACAACGCGTGTAATAGTCTTTAGCTGACGGTTAGCATAAGGGTCATTCCATCAAGAATCGCCAAGAATAACAAAATTTGTGACCTTACCATCTCCGATTCTTTTGAAAATTTTTGTACTTGAAGAACTACTGAAAATATAATTGAAATTAAATTTTTTGTTTCTATCTCATTTTTTTTGTTAGTTATAGTATGTTAAAGTTTTCGCAAAAATGGTGTTCGAGTCCTCTTTGAAAATTCACATCTCTGGTAATTTTTATCCAAGAATAGTAGAATAGGGCTTATTTTAAAGGGGGAGGTTGTCGCAATATAAAAAAAATACGAATAAAAATTATCCTTGAAATTCTTTTTCAGGGATAACGATTTTGTCCTTTCTTCTTGAATATCTCAAAATGGTTTTATTTCTTTTTATATTTTATAGGTTACTAGCCGTGTACCGCGGCTACGCTCACTTCGCTCACGTTGTTCCATCGCGCCTGTTAGTCGCGTTGATCCCGTTGCTCCCGTTGATCCATTGGTCCTCTTTCTCCCGATACTTCTGTTACTATCGTTGCTCCCGTTACTCCGGTTGCTCCCATTTCTCCTGTTGCTCCCGTTACTCCATCCACCATCCTCCATCCACCATCCTCCATCCATCATCCCCTATCCACCATCCCCCATCCGCCATCCCCCATTTCTCCCGTCCCGCCGTTGCTCCCGTTACTCCATCCTCTATCCACCATGCTCCATCCCCCATCCACCATCCTCCATCCTCTACCCACCATCCTCCATCCACCATCCTCCATCCTCCATCCACATTCCTCCATCCTCTATCCACCATCCTCTATCCACCGTCCTCCATCCACCATCCTCCATCTTCCATCCGCTATCCACCATCCCCCATCCTCCATCCTTCGTCCTCTATCCACCATCCTCCATCCATCATCCACCATCTTCCATCCTCCATCCTCTATCCACCATCATCCATCCACTATCCTCCATCCACCATTCCCTATCCACCATCCCCCATCCCCCATTTCTCCCGTCGCGCCCTTGCTCCCGTTACTCCATCCTCTATCTACCATACTCCATCCCCCATCCACCATCCTACATCCCCCATCCACCATTCTCCATCCTCTACCCACCTTCCTCCATCCACCATCCTCCATCCACCATCCCCAATCCCCCCATCCTCCATCCTCTATCCACCATCCTCTATCCACCGTCCTCCATCCACCATCCTCGATCTTCCATTCGCTATCCACCATCCCCCAACCACCATCCTCCGTCCTCTATCCACCATCCTCCATCCACCATCCACCATCCTCCATCTTCCATCCTCTATCCACCATCCTCCCCTATCCCCTATTTAACATCCATCGTCCAACTTTACCATTTAGTAATAGGAACGCATAGCTAATACACCGAAATCGAACGAACTGCCGCTAAACTATATGAAATACACTTAAATGTTGAAATAACTCGCGTACCACCAACTGTTAAATAATTTTGTTAACGCAGAAACCATCGAGGGCGTAACCTCAACAAATCACCAAAGTTTCATCGCAATTGGATGAGTGGTTTAGGAGCCTATACAGGACAAACAGACAAACAGACAGACAAACATTCATTTTTATATATAGAGATACTGTTTTTCAGAACATATTAAAAAATTAACTTCGGATCTCAATGGGATCGGTGTCAAAAAAATCGAAGAACATCAGTGCTTCTCAATTATTTTATAGAAAAAGGGTCATTCCATCAAGAATCGCCAAAAGTGTTACCTTACCATCGCCGATTCTTTTGAAAAATAGTGTACTCGAAGAATTAGTGAAAAAAAGTATAATTTAATTTTTTTGTTTCTATATAATTTTTTTGTAAGGTATAGTATGTTAAAGTTTTCGCAAAAAAGGTGTCCGAGTCCTCTTTGAAAATTCATATCTATGGTAATCTCTGGACAAAATCGTTATCCTTGAAAAAAAATTTCAATAATAATTTTTATTCGTATTTTTCTTATATTGCGACAACCTTCCCCTTTAAAATAAGCCCTATTTTATTATTCTATCACAACTTTGGCGATTCTTGATGAAATAACCCCAAATTAACAAATTGCAAAAAACACGTTCTGGAGGAAAACATTTTTATTCGTCGCCATTCAATTGGAAAATGGGATGATTAGCCTAATTTTTTTCCGATAATTAATAAAAATATTTGATCAGCTTTCATACGGAGGTAAGTCTATTGCTCTAGTTTACTGGCTTTTGAAGCTATACGCCTTTATTGCAATCCACTTTCGTAATTGCGCAGTTCTTTTTTTTAATGAAGTGAAACGAAGAAGGAAAAATCAGGACCGGCACAACCTTTCATACCCATATTACTAATATGGTCTTTCCTAAGGATACTGAACTGGACCTAGGAGGTTAGCCTTTAGTGCATACTAGCTTACATTCCAATTAAAGGCTTATAATTACACTAATACAAAAAAAGAATTAGTCAAGAGCGAAAAGCACTTTGTTAAATATAGATAACTTCTAAAGTAATTTAGGTTGCGCGATAAACTTACCTTCAAATGCACTATGACTGAAATTTAAATACATGATCCAAATTATAATAGGAAAGGTAAGACGAATAAATTTTGTACCTACCATGTTTTCTTCAGGAAAATGAATTGAGTTTGTCATAACTGAAGGGCTTTTATCTTCAATGGTCTTATGATACCATTCCATGGACGTATTCTTTCAACTGTAGAACATCTGAAGTAAGAGGGTATGTTATGTTTTATAGAACGGAGTTTTATTATCCGCAGTTGCACTTTATGAAAAAAAAGAATTGCTCAGTTTTTAAAACGGTTGATAACTTCGAAAGTTATTAAGCTAGAGAAATAAAATTATTTTCATATGAAAGGCGAGAAACTAAGCTTTTATACAAAATACACGAAACAATAAACCAGAGTATTTTTAAAAACACCACGTATTTGTCCTCGAATGGTTTTTCAAATTATTTTAGAAGCGTAACCGGTTTAGAAATTATTAACATAAATAGAAAAAATGGGAAATAATTCTTGATATTGAAATATCTCGCAAACGGTACGAAAACGACTTTATCTTTGTGGGTGTGTTTTATAAAAAATCTGCCAACAGTCTGGGCGCAACTTTATTATTTTTTGGGTAAAATTCCGAAACAATTTAAGCACCTTGTTTCAATTTAAACACCTTGCTAAGAGGCATATTCCACTTCGAAACTAGGAACGGTTTTAGAGAGTTGTTACAATTGGGACGATCTGGAGGTAGATGAATAAGAATATCGAAGGCTTGAGAGAATGGTTGTGGCTTGTGTTGTTGTTGAATGCATTGCGTATTTTTGTTTTCAATTAGTAAATTTTCTTTTTTGTCCTCATCCTTCGTTACTATTTGTTTGTATTCATTAGTAACTTTCTTTTTTTTTTCATTTCGTTAATTTCGTTGGTTTCTTACGAATCGGAATATTTCACTTATAACATTAAATTATTTCTATTGTTTTATATTATATATCATGGTACTACCCCTTATACCAGTGCCTACGTACTGACTGGGGAGTGCTTTCGGGTTGAGGTTAAAACTTATTATGAAATGAGCTCAATATCGGCGCACATGCATGAGTACGTCGTCACGGTGAAAATTTTTCCAGCTCATTAAACTCTTTTCCAACTTTTTGGGTTGGGAAGGAATTGCCCATTTTGAATGAAGGAATTAAATCATTTAGAAAAAAAAAAAATGTTTAATACTGAGATGCGGTGTAGGTCACTATGCGACTGATAACCTAAAAAATAACGTCCCCAATAGCCTCCTGGTTATTCTTTAGGTTATCAGTCGCATAGTGACCTACACCGCATTACTCCAGCTCTGTACATTAATAAAATTTTGAACTTTTTTTTTCCTTTAATTACTCTTGTAGTACTTCTACATATACATACTAAGTTTCAACTTTCTAGCATAGGCTGTTTTTGAGATATGAAAAAACACCCCTCACTCCCATACCTTGCTATGACGTCAATTTTTAGCTTTCTATGCTTTGCGGTTTTCGAGAAATAAAAATCAAAATTCTTTTCGTTCCACCCCCTTCGCCAGCACCACAAACAATTTTTTTCTTGCTAGAAGTCTACTGGGCCTAACTCCTGTAAAAGTTCTAAGATAATATCTGGTACGGTTCTTGGGATAAAAAAATTAAATTTTTTGAAAAATGGCTATCCCCCCACTTTTGTACTCCATCTTCCCTCTCAAAATTTTTACATTCAGTAGACTCCACTTTTGATCATATATACAGAAACCAAATTTCATCTTCTGGGTACAATTGGTTCGGAATATATTGTAATCTAAAGTTTTTCACCCCCACCCCTACACTCCACTTCCCCCCTTAAAAATGTTAGCCCTTGTCTACTCTTCTAGTATCTCTTAAGAGAACTACAAAGTTTCACCCTTCTAAGATCAACGGTTCAGGAGATATGGATTTTAGAATGCTTCAATCCCAGCTTTCAAACGTTTCGGACACATTGTTTTTCCACCCACTCCCACACTCCTCAACCCTTATCACAATTTTTTTGCAAATAAGTCCACTATCATAGTACTACATAAGTTCCAAGTTTCAGCCTCCTACCATAAGCAGTTCCTGAAATCTAGAATCCAAAATTTATCGTCTAAAACGCGCCCCCTCCTCCCCCCTTACACCCCCACCTACTAAAAAGATATCAATCGTACGGGTTCATCCAATCTACCCACCATAAAAATTTCAACTTAATATCTTAACGGGTTTATGAGCTATGCGCCTTCAAACAGTTTTGCGTACGGCGTACGGCGTCTACGGCGGACAGACGGACATTTTTTTTTGCTTTTTTGGAGTCTACTAGTCCTAAAACGTGAAAATACAAAATATCAGGGTAGCAAATTTTTTTTTTAAATTTCAGGTCGATCACAATACTCGTACTTTATTATTAAAAAATAATAAAGTAAAATTTTCGAGCTCAAAAATAGCTCGACACGGTAGAAGGGAAAGGAAAACCGCAGGCCCAATGGTACTTGTTGATGCAGACCACTGCATCTCTTCCATCGCCACCGGCAATGCTGCTAAGGGCCTAAAGTTCTTGATTTGCTAGTGTCCGGACGCATGTGTACATACCAGATATTGCCTTCATTTATCTCAGTCAAAAGGAACTGATACCCATAACAATATCAGTCCTACTAAATGGATCAGCAATAATTAAAATGGCAATCCAGAATTTCATCTACAAGTTCCACTGTATCATGCTTGGAAGAAGTCCTTACTGAACTCAGTGAAGGGCCAAATTCCGTTTGGTACTCGAGCCTTAATTGCTCGTACCAAAAGCAGAATATGCTTATAAGTGCATCGATTCGAAGGAACCGAAATATGGCGGAACACAATACCTACCTGTGAACATAAGTAGTTCATTTATTTCTTGTGTGGAATACCAATTAACTTTGATTGGGGTCGAAAGAACAAGTGCTCACTTCTGGCAGTAAGAAATCCTTTGAACTGGAAAACTATGCTCTTATTGAATGCAGGAGTAGACTCCAGAAATTTCTAGGATTTTGGAATAATAGTGCACCGCTTTCACAGAATTGGGATCACAACTGATTGATTTGAATTCAGGCAGTTATGATTCGTGGATGATTGAAAAGAATGGGAAATATGTTCGGATTACAACCAATGAAAACAGAACTATATGCAAAATTCATTGAAATTACTACCGGTTTTTATGTCTGTTTATATGCAGGCACAGTACATTTACAAATCTAATGAATTTCTAGTTGAAATAAAAGTGCAATCCTGATTCTTCGCACTTCCGGTACTCCTTGAAAAAATACAATTTCCTGTTCGTAGAAACCTTAAACTGCGATCTTTTAAAAGTTGTAAAGTTTTTTACCATGAACATCACAAGCAGACGTACGAGAAAACCTATATATGAAATTCTGTCATGTTTTATTTCGAGTGAAAACTTTTTCCGCATTTGAGAGGTAAACAACTTAAAAACTTGGAACCTAACGCGTTGCACATTTACGAAAATTGAGTTCATTTTTGATATTAAAATTCATGACGAAGCAAACGGAGAAAAATAATTTCCCGTGGAACTTTGGCAAGATGAAAGTTTTCCTCATCGTTGTATAGAGACGATATCCCGACGTCATTAAGTTGGGAAAAAATAATTTGTCAGTAAAAAAAATAAACACCAACTATACGCTCAAATATTTCAACAAGTTGAACGAATTCCAGAACTGAAATGAGGGCTGCTGATAGGCGAGATACAGTAACCTAAAGGATAGTCGTACAAATTGTTTGCATGTTGTGGAAAGGTATTTTTATGTTAAACTATTTCGCTAAATATCAGCAACAATGTTGGTTTTTAAAATGTCATTAAAATTTCATTTGAAATTTTACTTTGATTGCCAAGTGAATTTCTGGATGCCAGCACAGTTTTTATAAGCCAACACATTTCTCAGGTACGAACCGTTCTCTGAATCGCATAAGAATGAGGCATATTTGGGGCAGGACTTTTTTTCACGAGATAGTTTCGGCCCTTAGAACATTTATATATAGATATGCAATTTCAACTTTCTAGCCTAGTATGGCTTAGTATATGAAATGATTGATAGATAGATAGATCTAGCTTGCACAAAGCTCTTTCTTTGTGGGTTTCTTGGAAAATTTTTATTCTCTCTTTTTATTGAAGTAATTTGTTTTGAAATTTTTTCCAACATTTTTCTTTATAACTAAACGTGAAAATCCATATTTAAGGTAGTTTTTTTTTAATTTCGAACATACTGTTGGGTAAGGCAAGGGAACTGAAAATTACTTGTGCCATACGTTTAAGATTTTACTTTTTTCTAAGCTTGTATTGTACTGTATGTACTGTATGATATAATATTTCACTGTTATAGCTGGCAAATGCAGTCAGATAGTGTAATCGTAAAGTTTTTGTTTGCCACACTATTTTTTTTTCTTTATTTTTACAGAAAAAATTTTACTGAATTTTCGTAAAATTTTTTTAGCCAAATATTTGGCAACATGGCATATAGTGTATGTATAGCATATGCTGTCAAATATTTGGCCTTGACATTATTAATAAAAACATGAGATATCAAACAATTTGCGAAATAAAATTTAAGAACTACACTTTTTGACTGTGTTTATCAGAGAAAATATTCGAAAGTTAGAGAAAGTGGTGTAATATACTAGGCTTTAGTTTTAAGCAACCACATATTCCTCTAAGGCAACAGGAAATATTAATACACAAAAAATCAGAGCAGCATAAGGAGCTAACGCCATCAAAAACCAACAGAGGTAGTTATCAACTAAACATTATGATTCTAAAATGAATCATTTTCGTATCATTTTATGACTGCTATTGCTGATAATAGTTGTAGCGTGATCGTTTTCGCATAACTGAATTGCTTGTAAGCTTGCATCGCTCTTATGTCGCAATGAAGAATCACTCACAGTTCGAGGAAGTGACAACAATTTATATTATGCTAGTAAATCTAATTTTTGACACAAAGGCGATTACTTTTTGAATGGCACTGTTAATCGAAAAATGCGTTCGAAATGCTCGAAAGCCGAGATCGAGACATTTTAAAATCCATATCTCTTAACGGTTAATGTTACGAAATTAAAACTTAATGAACATCTCTAGGTATACTAGGAGAATAGATCGGAAACAAATTTTTGAGTGGGGGGAGAGGCGTGCGAATGTGGGGGGTGAAAAGCTTTAGATTACGATATCTCACGAACCAATTGCACTAGAAAAATAAAATTAGATTTCTGTATAAAGGTTAACAAATAAAGTTTGCTCAAAGCAACATTTTTTAAGGGGGCGGTGGAGGATGGAAGTGGAGGGGATAAGAATTTTTCTAAAAAATTACTTCTCATACCTGAAGAACAGTGTAAGATAGATGCTATGAATTTTTACCAGAAGTAGGTCTAGCAGAAAAAAAGAAATTTTGGCGGTGAAATGTAGAGGGTGAGTTTGGGAGAGGGTGAAAAGTAAAAAGTTCCAATTCTTATATCTCGAGAACCTATAGTGATATAACACTGAAACTTAGTATTTAGATAGAGCTATAATAGTAGCATGTTAAAAAAATATAATTTTTTATAGGGGTAGTATGGTACGGGGGTAGGGGGTGTTTTTCCTTACTATAGAACGCCTTATGCTACAAAGTTGAAACTCAGTATGTACATGTAAATCAACTAGAAAAGTAATTCGAAAATTTCCAATATCCATTGGCGTTCGGAAGGGGGGCAAAAAAATGATCAGTGAAAATGGAATACATATGGAGACCACAAGGGAAAAACATTTTGGTAATTTTACAGGAGAACAAATTTAAACTTCAAAACCCGTTTAATCGTTAACTGAAAGTTTTTTTGTTTTTTTTACTAAAGGTTTCACAAAAGGGTTCTTGATTGTTTTTGTTAAAAATAAAAAAAAAAACAGCTCACCACATGACTCAGTTGAGTTTTTATTACTCAGCTCCAAAAAGTATAGGGACTTGTCAGGTTTTTCCCCTGTTTCTTCCTCACCTCTCGCCCTTTTCAAAATAGTTAGTTAACGCGAAACTGAATGAAGTAATGATTATGTTGTCAACACAAAATATAATTTATTCCTGATTTTCAGCAAAATGATGTTCATATTATCTTTCATTATATAAAATATATTTTTTTAACCACCAGTACTATATTCAGAAGGATTAATATTTTACACAATTGCTAAAAAATCACTTTTATTATAAAATCAACTATAACAAAAACGGTAAAAAAAAGTATTGTTAAAATAAAATTATATAAAATGTTTAATAAAACACATTCTGATCGTGCTGAACCTTCTCAAATCTGTGAAAGCGACAGCAGCGCTGCATGGACTTAACAGATTTTTCCCTTGACTTCTTGGACTAACCAGGTTCTTCCCCTGCATGGGTAATTATTAAAAACGCAATAACTGTGGACTAGACCGATTTTTCCCCTGTTTATGTTTGCTAGAGTATAGTTTATGATATTAGCCAACAGCTGGCATCAAAATCTCAAAAACGAAAAAAATTGACTTATATATATTTTCACGAATTCATTTTTATTCTACAGATTCTTCATATAAATAACTAGAAAGCGTTTTAAAGATTTTTTGAAATTCGACCCCTAAAGGGGTGTAAAGGAATTGTATATATTTTCACGAATTCAGCCATATCCCTCAGGTCTAGAGATAGATATCGAATATCTTTTCACTTCCACACGCTTGCGTAATAATCGCTTAAAACTTATTTTTAAGTTTTTCCTTGTCAGCCCCTAAGAGGGTATAAAAGGGTTAAACGAATTCCGTCATATTTTGTAGGAGTGATAAGAAATTGAGTTGGTTTTTACTTCTTCGTGCTGTCTTCATATTTATCTAGGAACTCCTTTCAGGATTTTTGGATATCCAATCCCCAAGTGGGTGTAAGAAGGACGTATATTTTTTTTACAAATTCTTACATATTGCTTAGATCTGATGAGATATCGAATTCACTTTTATTTCCTAAGGCTTTCTATATAATATCCAAAAAGTCAATTTCAGGATTTTTAGATATTCAACCCTAAGGGGGTGTAAGAGGGTTGTATACTTTTCACAGCTTCGATATATTTATTAGGTTTGATGAGATATTAGATTCCCATTTCTCCATTTTTCAATATTCAACCCCGAAGGGTTTGCATTTGTTTTCACAATTTTTGCCATCCCTTAGTTCTGATGAGATATAAAATTGGTTATTACGGCATTTGATGTAATGGCATAAAGACCAATTTCACTATTTTTCGAATTTCCAAAACCATGAGGGTATAAAATGTTTACTTACGTTATCACAAATTTTTCAAAGTCCCTAGTATCTGATGTTGCTTCTTATGAAATCGTCTAAAAACCTGTTTCACATTTTTTTTCGAAACTCAACCCCCATATCATGGCAGATTTTTACTTTATTATTTTTTAATAATAAAGTATTGTGATCGACTTGAGATTTTAATAAAGTTTGCTACCCTGAAATTTTGTATTTACAAGTTTTAGGACTAGTAAACACCAAAAGAGCAAAAAAAATGTCCGTCTGTACGCCGTAAACGCCGTACGCAAAACCGTTTGAAGGTGCGTAGCTCACAAACCCCTTGAGATATTAAGTTGAAATTTTTATGATAAGTAGAGTGGGTCAACGCCTACGAGTGGTAACTTTTGGAAGGGTGGTGGTGCAAGGGCGGATGAGGGGGGAGCGTTTTAGATGAAAAATGTTGGTGTCTAGATCTCAGGAATTGCTTATGCTAGGAGGCTGAAAGTTAGAACTTATGAAGTACTATGATAGTGGACCCATTTGGAAAAAAATAGTCGATAGGGGTTGAGAGGTGTACGAAAGCTGGGATTGATACATTCTAAAATCCATAACTGCTGAACGATTGATGTCAGATGGCCAAAATTTAGTAGTTGTATTAAGGGATACTAGCAGATTAGAAAGGCGCTAAAATTTTTAAGGGGAGTAGTGATGTATGGGGGTGGCGGGTGAAGACCTTTAAATTACAATATCTTCCAACTCAATTGTGCTAGGAAGATAAAATTTGGTTTCTGTATATAGAATTAACAGTGGAGTCTACTGAATGTAAAATTTTTGAGGAGCGAGGTGAAGCGTTGAAAGTGCGGGACAGCCATTTTTCAAAAAATTCAATTTTTATATCTCATGAACCGTATCAGATATGATCTTGAAATTTTTACAGGAGTTTGGAGCAGTAGACTTCTAGCTTCTAGCGGAGAAAACAATTTTGAGGGTGTGGGTGTAGGAAGTGATGGTGGGAAGGTTTGCAAATGAAAAAATTCTGATTTTAATTTCTCGAAAGCCGCAAAGGAAAGAAAGCTAAAAATTGATAACTGTATAGAGGAGCTATAGAGACATCCCAGACAAAATTGTTGATAGGGGTACCAAGGTATGAGGGTGGGGGGTGGTATTTCATATCTCAGAAACGGCTTTTGCTAGAAAGTTGAAACTTAGAATGTATATGTAGAAGTACTACAGGAGTAGTTAAAGCAGGAGCCTATTGGGAACTTTATTTTTTTTGGTAATCAGTCGCATAGTGACGTGCACCGCATCTTAGTATTAAACACGTTTCGGACTTCTGCCCAAAAAATAATAAAGTTGCGCCCAGACTGTTGCCAGATTTTTTTTTATTAAGTTCCCATATTACTCTAACGTAAAAGGTGGAACTATCTTAGTACATTTAATGATTATAGAATTTAAATTTTGACTGCACCTTGCGGTACAGTTCTTTAGTCACAAGGGGCAAGTCACTTATAAAGTAACAAAAATTCAATTGCAATAATCTCCCATTTAATTCCTGAATCTATTGCAATTTTAGCATAACTCGAATAAAAAAGAAAGTGTGCCTGCATTTGTGACAATTTTTCATTGTTATCAAATTGGGAAGTTATTGCCACCACATTTCGGTACGATCAAAAACCGAGAGATCTGCATTTCAATTCTCTGCGAGATAAGAACATTTGTCATTAATATTGTCACAGAGATCTATCACCAAATTGCTTGCAGGGCTTACAGCTCTACGACACAATTAAATTGCTGCAAAGCATAAAAGAAACACTACCTCATACAAGAATTAATCGAGTAAGAACCTGCCTCGCAAAATGATTTTCCAAGGAATTGATTTCGAATCATCGCGGCGAAGAATAACATCGTTTATAAAGGCCCGGCGCTATCTCCGGCGAAGAAATATTTCGGTTGAATTCGAATCTTCTGTGCGCGACGCCAGGCAATTTTCCAGGTGAAGAATAGAGAAGACATGGCTACAAACGAAATCAGATTGCTAGTAACTTTAATAAAATATGCGTAAAATTTCAAGTGAAAGAACCGTGACCACTTCTAACTTTTCAAGTCTTAAAACAACAATTCGTTGAAAAATCTCAGAAAATTTGTCCTGCTTTATCTTCAAGAAATCCGTATAACAAGCAACGATTACAATGTTAAATGGTCGTTTCTGGCTTAAAATTTACCTCCGGAAAAAAATTAATGCTGTTCCGTCAGTAAACTCGCGCGAGAAGGCCATTCAACGTTATGATTTAATCAAAAATCCGTGTGCTTAAAAAGCTTGTAAAAAATCACAGTGTTCTTATCTCTCTGACAAGAGGAACTAATGCAAGCAAATATTGTGGGCGGGGGATCCCCGAACAATGGAAAATTGCTCGGTAAAATTCTACTTGGCGCACTATCAAAGAGGTTCGGGCTTTTAAAGTTTTCGGCTGGTAATATGGAAACCTTTTAAGGGTTGAATTGTGTTGGTTTTTTTTTTGCTGGGCTCCAGATTTTAGTTTTTTTTTGCCAAGCCAGCCGAGATAGGATCGTACATCAGGACTTTAGGACCCATACACGACTTTACCGATTCGAAGAGCGCATACATTTAACAGCCAGCCAGAACTATATCCCGGACAAACTCTTATTCAAACATGTACAGTAGATGTTGCAGATACATTCGGGTGGTGATATGTTTGCATCTATAGGATATAGGTTTGGATCCTGAATGTCCTGTTCGTAGAAAATGCATATTCCTCTTGTAGGTCGGTGGGCACACTGTTTTCAACGGAAATTACACCCCAGAAAGCGAAGTGAATAGAACGGAGACGGTGAAGAATCGGGAGGGCCAAGCAGATTGGCCGTGGCCACTGGGCCAGAAATGTCAGGTATGGGTTTTTGAGAAAACGATGTATGGCGCCATCGTGCTCGTGTTTCTGGCAGACACACACTATGAATTCTGATTTTATTCCGAAACATTAGCTTTTATTTCCTAACAACGTTTTTAAGGTGAATTTGGTCAAAACGCGGCAGCTGTAACAGACCTCCTTTCCTGATTGCCTCTCCATATCGTCCTGTGCCTCCGCCATATATAGCGGACCATAAAATTGGCAAAGTAGGTTATAGAGCTGGGTACTGAGTGCTTGGCTTGGGCAAATTTCAAGGAAAACATTCAACGGATATTCGGAGGAAACGTACGTGATATAGGACAAACATGTATAGGAATTTTGGGTAAACGTTTTCGGGAGCCCAAGCAATACATCCTGCGAATACCTTGATAGGATGGTCACATCGAGAACGAGAGGCTTGTGCAGACACAAGGTAAACTTTATAGGTGAATGGGCCTTCAGGAAATTTGTTGAGAGTCCCGAAACACAATGAATCGAAATATCATGGCAATCCCCTTATGGACACAAATGGGAAATTGAGTGTATAGACACTATATGTAGACGCCGATGCCTTTAGATATTTTCCATTCTTTGTTTTATTTTCGGGAATTTTTAATTAAATCGAAACGAAACAGGAAAACATTGAGGAAGTAGAATGGAAGTGGTTTTGTTTTCTTATTCGAATTAACTTCGACGTTTTCTACTTTCGAAGACAGACATATTCGGGAAAATAATATGCACACCGGATGGTTTTCATGTTTCCCATAGGAAGATTATGATCTTGGTTTAAGTTGCAATCCGGAAGTATTAAATTTCTTTTTATTTTGAGGAAGATTTCGAATATTACGGTAATTTGTTTATTCGTGATATTTTTTGTCTGTAATGGCAACATTTTGGACAGGTCGAATATATTTGTTTTTTTTTCGTATGATTTGTTTGAATTATAAATTTTGTGTTTAGCTTTTTAGTTTTGGTTATAACTAAAAAATTTTCATATTTTCATGAGTTTCTCTAAAGTATCCACTATGCTTTTATCTTAAACTAGACGCGTCCCGCGGCTTCGCTTACGTTTATCTGGTGCTATACTATCGAAACTGCAAGTCCAGCGGTTTCCAGTTCTGCTTCCCTTTGCTTCGTCGATCCCATTACTTCCATTGCTTCATTGCTCCGTTTCTCCCGTTGCTTCCGTTGCTCCTGTTGCTCCCATTGCATCTGTTGCTCCGTTGCTTCTGTTTCTCCCGTTGCTTCCGTTGCTCCTGCTACTCCCATTGCTTCTGTTCCTCCCGTTGCTTCGTTGCTCCGTTGCTCCGTTTCTCCCGTTGCTTCTATTGCTCCTTTGCTCCCGTTGCTTGCGTTGCTTCCATTACTCCCGTTGCTGCGTTGCTCCGTTGCTCTCGTGGCTCCGTTGCTCCCGTTACTCTCGTTGCTCCTGTTGTTCTTGTTCCTCCCGTTACTCCCGTTGCTCCGTTGCTCACATTGCTCCCGTTGCATCCGTTTCTCCCATTACTTCCGTTGCTCCGTTACTCCAGTTGCTCCTGCTTCTCCCGTTTCTACCGTTGCTCCCGATACTTCTGTTACTCTCGTTGGTTCCGTTGCTCCTGTTGTTCGATTTTGTCAGACGTGCACACCGAAAACACACGAACTGTCGCTAAACTTTATGATACACACTCAATTGTGTGTGTCGCTCGCCACCTATTGCAGCATAATTTTACTAATACTTCGCGGGCGTGCGCTCAACAAATCAACAAAGTTTTATCGCAATCGGATGAATAGTATAGGAAGGCATACGGGACAAACAAACAAACAATTAGAGCCTCAGGCTACTAAAATCGCGAAAAAATTGGAAAAATGTTGAAAAAACAATTGTTTTTGATTCGGTCGGTACCAAACTTCACAGGAACCATCCCGGGACTATTCTACATGTTCCCTAACAATTTGATCAAAATCGGTTGAGCGGTTTAGGAGTCCATAGGAAACATACACACATCCTCTTTTATATATATATGGATAGATAGATTGGTCAAAACAGGCGAAAACACAAAATGCTATTTGTAGGAGGTCTAAAGAATTTTAATAAACATACTGCAGTCACGATCGGCTACAAGCCAATCGTATGATACTCTAGATGAAATACTGAACTCCGATTCATATTGTAGTTTGGGATAAAATTCAATACGGAGAGTGCATGTAGTTTGTCCTAAGCCGATTTGGTTGCTACTCGAAACTAAAAGTCAACATTATCAGTGTCATCATCAATCTGTACCTAGGTACGTCACCGAAAGAAGAATTTTCCTTTTTCATGGACTTTCACATGCGCGATGCAGGAAGAACTCACTTGATATCTAGCATATTTATCCTTTCACCTGGAACCCTTTAAAAATTAATATGCTCAAACTTTCAAATTCCAAGCTTAAAGGGATCAAAAGTTGGTCCTTGTTCCAATGATCAAAAGTTATTGGAAAATATTGTTAAACAAGTGTCTTAAAAATTTTTTGTATGAGAGCTACCAGAAGGAGCAGAAGGATTTCGCTGACTAATGAACTTGAACTTCATTTTCTTTCAAAACTAATTTGTACAAAATTTCAACTTTGTGGCTAAACTATTACTTGAGCTATAGTGAGTTCCGTAAATTAAGTCAGGACATTTTTACAGGGTTTTGTAGGGCAGCTACTCGAAGAACCCATGGGAAGTTTTCTATTAACTGCAACTTTCAAAAAAGCAATGTATACACAACATAAAAGTCTTAGTTTGCTTTAGGCCCTCCGATATTATTGTCCAATATTCTTCTTTTGAGGACTTGTTGTATGGCAGCTATCCGAAGGGGTTAGACGATTTTACCCGTTAGTGAACTTAGCCTTACAAATTCGACCACACATTGAGGTCAAAATTTTGAAGATCCTAGGTCAAGGCGTTCTAGAGCTATCATACGTACGGATAGACGGACGAACAGACGGCCGGACAGCAAGCAGATTTGTGGGTTTTTGGCCACAAATGAACAATAAATAAAAAATTCGAGACTGTGCGTTACAAACCTTTGGGCTAGATTAAACTTATAGTACTCCCAGATTTTATCAGATGTTATTTATGCGTTATTCATTAATAAAAAAAATGTATCATCGATTTTATGGCTATTAACACCAAGGTTGCACTTAGAGGGGCAAGAAGAGTCATATATTATAAAATCAGAAAAGGTATTTTATAATTTTCCAACTTCATGTGATTCAATTATATTGCAATTCTGATCCCTACAACATTTTTGATTCATTCTTCTGACTTCAAAAGGTCGCTAGTTCAAATCCGGCTCGACGGACCAATACATTTTCAATTTGAATGATTTTCATATGGATGCTAATTTTCTTCGAGAATTTAATTATCTCAAGACTTATTAAATGTTTTATCAATTTTCTCCTGTCGTCGTATTAATTTTTTCGGGTTTCTATGTTTCGATTTTTTTTTTCGGGATTTTTTTCTCTATTTTGTGTTTCAAGACTTCATTGTGATTCCCTTTTTGTAAGAAATTAAAAGATTCCGGAAGTTATGAATGAATGTCTCTTTAATTCTCAAATTCCAGAGATATGACGGGTTATGGAGAAGGTGAAAAATACAATCCTATAAATGACGTTCCCGACATTTACCTGTATTGAATATATTAATATTTAACTATCGAAAAAAATACTGAGTGAATACATCTGAAACCGTTTGAAACACTATTTACCACTGCCAAAAATAAACTGACTTATAACATTTTGTTTCTACACCAAAGAATTTTTAGTGGTGTCAAAGGAAATTTATAAAAAACAGGAACATTTCACTTTTTGAATTGAGGAAATTTGAATTCGCGGTAACCGTTTGGAACCTCAAATTAATATGGCAGCCCATATCAATCAGTCTGCTGCCGATCTTCAGCGATTTGTTATTGTTGTTGTTGTAAGAGGGGATTGGGAAGTAAAAAAAAAAGGTCCGAGAACATTGGGTTTTTCTACATTTTCACGAATTTCGTTATATATTTTAGGCATGCCGATTGAAAAAATTAATTATACTTCTAGGAGCCCAGAAATCGTTTTCCAAATTTTTCGATATCCAACCCCTAAGGGTGTAGTGGTTGTGTACATTTTCACGAATTCCGATATATTTCTTAGGTCTAATGAGCTATCAAATTTACATTCACTTCTAAAGGCTTTAAATATAATCGCAAAAAATCCGATTGAAGCATTTTCCGATGTTAAACCCCTGGGGGGTGAAAGGTATTGTTCAAGTTTTCAGGAATTTCGACAAATCTTTTGGGTTTAATGATATCGATTTCGGTTGTACTTCAAAGGGCTTTACACGGAGAGAAATATATTCGCATGATTCATGATTAGGCTGTTCATAAACCAGCTGTTTAGGGGCTGTTCATATAATATATTATACCCATGTAGTTAATCATAAATTTAATGAAATTGCGAAGAAGGAATAACATCTGCATAAGAAAATCATAATCGTGGTAATTCGTATGTGTGAAATTATTCCCTATATACACGAATTTTTTGTTCATACTCATAAATCATTCTTTGTTACGAAAAAAATATATCCATTTATGAGTTTTATGCATGATTCTGAGAGCTTATGCAATAAATAGAGCACTTTTGTTTTTAGATCATTAGTTTTTTTTTTTAGATCATTATTAAATATATATATATATATTTAATAATGATCTAAAAACGAATATTAGGATTTTGCGATATTTAATCTCAAAGAGGATGTAAAATGACTGTGTACGTTTTTACGAATTCCGACATATCATTTAGGTCTGACAAGATATCGAACTGTTTTTTACTTTAATGGGTTTTCTATATCATCGCCTAAGAATTGGTTTCAGAATTGTTTGATATTTAATCCGAAAATTGCCCTGTCGATATTTTATCCAATATGTTTATTGAAATTGAAAAAAAAATATGTTAATAAATAAAAAATCTGCCAACAGTCTGTGCTCAACTTTATTATTTTTTGGGTAGAAATCCGGAACGTATTTAATGCTGAGATGCGGTATGGGTTACTATGCGATTGACAACCTAGAGAATAAGTAGAAGGCTAATTGGAACGTTATTTTTTAGGTTGTCAGTCGCATAGTAACCCACCGCATCAACATCAATACGGAGAAAACCGCCCTTATCCTTTTCACGAGCAAAAAAGACCGAGAACTCAGACTCCCACGTTTGAATGGCGTTACCATCCCGCTCTCTCTTAGTGTGAAGTACTTAAGAATCTATCTTCATGCTAGGTTGAACTGGAAACTTACGATTGACGACAGGATCAAGAAGGCATCGAATGCTTACTACGCTTGTTAGAAAATGGTGGGGAAAACCTGGGCCCAACGCGAAGATAGTCCACTAGCTGTACATCACGGTAGTTAGACCTGCTCTTACGTACGGGTCACTGGTGTGGTGGAATGCGCTGGATGTCGGGACTAACAGGGTCGCCATGAGCAGAATTCAAAAAATTCCACTCATTGGGGCCTTACGTACCACGGCCTCCCAGGCTCTGGAAGTAATGCTCCACATAACCGCATTGGAATTAGCGGTAAAATCAATAGCGGCAAAGAGTGTTTTGCGTCTGCGTGAGACAGGCTAAAAAAAGTAGTGTGGGCTACACTACGATCTTGACAATTTCCCTGTGTTCCGGCATTCCGGAGCGCACCGACTACAAGACACCGTCTTGCAGTTTTGGACATTCATATGCTTTGAATATTCCCACCAGACTGGAGTGGGGATCTGGGATCATCGCTCCAGATACGTTTGCTATCTACACTGATGGCTCCAAGATAAAAAGCGGAACGGGCGCGGGAGTGTACTCTTGCGACCTTGACATTATGGAATCGCTTAGGCTACCGGATATCTCGAGTGTGTTGAACGTGTAAAGCGAACGTGTAAAGCGAATGATTGATATAGAAGAGCTCAAACAGACGGAGGGTGCCTGGGTGAATCTCTCGGGATTCTGGCAAGCAAGAATGTGCTGGCCGAAACTTGATAGGAGGAACTCTAGCTTCATTTTGTCTTTGAGCAGGGACATATGCAGCCAACTTATAGGGTTCTTAACGGGACACTGTCCTTTTGAGAGACATGGAGAAAGACTGGGTGTACCTATGGCTGATCTGTGTCACTATGGTGACAAGAATCTTGAACCGACACTGGAAGATCTAGCGTGTGAATGTAAAAGTCTGGCACGTACCAGATATCGGTACATGGTGATATTCTCCTTGACCGATCTATCAGAACTTGCGATGATACCTTTATGGAGAACTACTCTTTTCATAAAGAAGAGCAATATTTGGAACCAATAGTCTAGAGCCCATGGATCCACAGTGATCTCTCGTGATGGGTTGTAGCACAATGCTTCAGTCTACCCTTCTAAACCTAACCTAAACGTAACCAACACCGCATCTCAACATCAAACGCATTCCGAACTTCTATCCAAAAATAATAAAGATGGCTGATTTTTTAATGATGACTAATAAATTTTTGTTTTCTTGAAATTCTAATTTAATTATCTTTTTTCGCTTATCAGAGAGAATTTTGCACCTTTATTATTACCAGGTTGTCAATTTTAAGTTTACCACATTTCATCCCCGGAACAAATCCTTCGTCCAATTGAATACGATAAAAGCGTATCTTTTTCGCTATGGTTTCGTTTCATCACGCTACTGCGGTTAATTATAAACTCAAAGCACCTGTCGGTACCTGAACACGAAAAGCACTTTCTGGCTATGCCAGTCGTCAGTTTTAAATTAAACTTGGAACGAAAAAACGTGCTAAAAATGAAATTCCGGAGCTGGGCTGGATCGACAAGAAGATGAACAATTTTTTTAATTAATTCGGACACATGTCCATTAGCACTGCGTTCCGTGTAGTCTGAACTTTGTCAGTTTGATGTAGTCCGAGCGTTTAGAGAAAAATTCTATACGCAGAATCTTGGCAAGTGATGGACTGGTTAGTGTGTAGTGCCGGTGTTCTTCATTAAAAAGTTGTGTTAAATTCTAGAAGGAATTCGGATGATGAACGTATACATCATAAGAATTTCTCACAAAAAAAACAATTTCAGTATCTTGCTCATTATTTGATTTGAAGAACTCTACACCTTGAACTAAGGAATTCAAAAGTTCCTAGTGCTTTACTGGTTTTTTTTTGCAAATATAGGTGTGTTTCCTATAAAATTTTTTTGTTGAAAATTTCAAAAAAAAATCTGCCAATGGTCTGGGCGAAACTTTATTATTTTTCGGGTCAAAGTTTGGGAGCGGTCAAGTCGGAGTATGTCATCAGTTGTTTGGAAATTATAAGGTTTCTTGTAAAGCTAGTTTTGTTCTTTAAAAAAAAATATTTAAAATATAGATTTTTAGCCGACTAAACATTGGAAAAGCCCGTATAGACTATTCGAATTTTGTTATATTATGTACACTAAAAGCGCATAGAAGTAAAAGCGAATTTGCTGCTTTATCAGAATTAAGGGCTCATATACCCCTGCACGCGCGGAAACCCGAGTAAGTTTGAAAAATTATTATAAAGGTTATACGGTGAAAAAAAATTTAATTTTTAAGTTCACATGTCTTATTAACTATTCAACTATAAAAAAAATTACTATTTTTTTTATAATATTAACATTGTTTTTTACGGGTATAAATGGACTACTTATGAAAACCATGGCACCTCCTGGTCGGCATCATAACTTCACCAAAAATAATTCAATTTGCAAAAATAAAAAAGAATCTTGTAAAATAATGTAGTAGTTATAGTTTGACGGGGGGAATTATTTTTTTTATTTCAAAAATAAATAAGTTACCTCATTTCAAACTTTAATAATCAATTTTTTAAAAAAAATTTGCGTTTAATAATTTATAAAAAAATTTCCAAGCAAAAAATTAAAAAAAACTCTGGTCAGACTATACAGAAAATAGTTATCAAAATTTAAAAAAAAATTTTTTTTTTAAAATATTGAAAATTGACTGAGTTATTGTGCCGACCCTGTCTAAAAACACAGTTTCGAGAAAAATGCGTTTAAATTTTTTGGTAGGTACATCGTGAACTTAATATCTAAAAATACAGAAATTGACTTTTTGGAGCTTATATAGGAAACCTTAGGAAGTAAAAATGAATTCGATATATCATCAGAAATGCAACCTTCTTACACCCACTTGGAGGTTGAATATCCAAAAATCCTGAAAGGAGTTAATAGATAAATATGAAGACAACACGAGAAAGTAAAAACCAATTCAATTTCTTATCACTTTTAAAAGAAATGACAGAATTCGTGAAAACTTGTTCAACCCTTTTATACCCTCTTAGGGGCTGAAAAAGGAAAAAAATTAAAAATGGGTTTTAGGCGATTATTAGGCAAGCCCTAAAAAGTAAAAAGATATTCGATATCTGATCAGACCTGAGGGATATGGCAGTATTTGCGAAAAAGTATACAATCCCCTTTCCACCCCCTTAAGGGTCGAATTTCAAAAAATCCTGAAAACGCTTTTTAGGTACTTACATGATGAATCCGTGCAATAAAAATGAATTTAATATTTGAAAAGACCTAATAGATATGACGAAAACCGTGAAAATATATGCATTACATTTTCACTAATAATTTTTTTTGCCCCCTTCCGAACGCCAATGGATAGTTGAAATTTTTTTAATCTAAATTACTTTTCTAGTTGATTTACTTATACATACCGAGTTTCAACTTTGTAGCATAAGCAGTTCTATAGATAGGAAAAACATCCCCACCCCCGTACCATACTACCCCTATAAAAAATTATATTTTTCCTACATGCTACTACTATAGCTCCATCTAAATACCAAGTTTCAGCTTTATATCATTTTAATTTCTCGAGATATGAGAATCGGAACCATTTCCTTTTCACCCTCCCGCACCCTCATCCTCTGCACCCTCACCACCAACTTCAGCGAGAAGTCTATTAGGCCCCTTTTTGGTAAAAATTTTAAGCATCTATCTTACACGGTTCTTGAGATATGAAACGTGATTTTTTCGAAAAATTCGTATCCCCTCCACTTTCATGCTCTACCGCCCCCTTGAAAAATTTTACTTTCACAAAACTCCATTTGTTAATCTTTATATACAAACCGAATTTTATTTGTCTAATGCAATTGGTTCGTGAGATATCGTAATCTAAAGCTGTTTACCCCCTACCTCCGTACGCCACTGCCCACAGGCAAACATTTGATTCCCATCTATTCTCCTAGTATACCTACAGATACTCGTTAAGTTTCAATTTTGTGGCATTAACCGTTTAGGAGATATGGATTTTAGAATGTGTCGATATCGGTTTTTTTGCGTTTCAGACGCATTATTTTTCCCCCCACTCTCACACCCCTTCTTCGACAATTTTTGTGCAATGGGCTCTAGAATCTCTATATAAATTCCAAGTTTCAGCTTCCTAGCATAAGCGGTTGCTGACGCTTCCCCCTCCTTCGCCTTCACACCCCCACCCCTTCGAATTTGGTCACTTCAAGGAGTCTACCCAGTCTATTCATAAAAAAAAATGCAATTTAATATCTCAAACCGTTTGGGAGCTGCGAGCCTTCAGACGATTTTGCGTACGGCGTACGGCGGACAGACGGACTGCAACTTTTTTTTGTTTTTTTCGTATCTACTAGTCATGAAACGTGAAAAAAACATTTTCAGGGTAGCAAATTTTTTTTTTTAAAAATCGATCACAATACTGTATTATTAGAAAATAATAAAGTTAAATTAAATGTTAAACTGCGTTTCAAATACAGTGTTAAAAAGTTATCCTTTACAATAATATTTAATTTTTAACTTTTGCAACCAAACTCTGAATAAAGCGGGGTTACTATAATCAATTCATTTGACTACTATTTAGGCCTACATTTAATACTAATTTTTTTCTAAATTCCTTTTTTTCCTGGAAAAATAATTATGTATAGTAGTTCACCAAACAACAATAAACTTCTAAAAAATTTAAAATTTGCTTCTATGGTAGCTTCTAACCTTGAAAAATTCTTTTCTCGAAGTGATGTTTTCGGGAAAAAAATAAAATTGCTGTTGGCGGGATTCGATGCCGCGCACTTAGTGTTGAGCTTTATATATCCTAGCGAACAACCAAAAATTCCAACAAATTGGTTGAAATATTAGGTGATCTTCAGTGCCACCTATCTTAAGTATAAGGAACTTCACTAGTATATAATTCGCGATAATAAATTGGTTTCAACATTGCATATATAGAATAATCCTCAGCAATACCACCAGCTGTAAGGATGCTTCGAATAGTAGGCATGATACACCCTCTGACGAGTCTATGCCCTTTGATGATGAAACAGCTCCTTCTGAGATAGTCCAACACAGTCTTATAAACTGGCCTATCCAGTGAATGTTTTCGAAATTGTCATATCCTCAAGGACAGCAATTAATCAACAGTCGGGGATTTCGTGTTGGGGTTTCACACCAGAAACTCCACTGACGCCGGAAAACAACAAAAAACTTCTTAAAAATTAAAAATTTGCTTCTATGGTAGCTTCTCACCATGAACAAATTCTATTCTCATTAAATAACTCACCTGTTTCTGTAAAATATACGGGAATCTTGTACAGAAGAAGTTATGGACTCAAAAAATTATGAACAATAAATTATCATCCAATAGCGCTCCAATTTTATACGACGGATAAGAAGGTTTAATTTCATCAGAGTTATTATAATTTCCTAGCAAAGAGCATTATTTTCAGTATGTGAAGTATGTAGCAGGAATGCTTCAAAAATTACTTTAAAAGCAGAAAATCATGGGGAATGTTTCGAAAAATCAATCGTATAAGAAATTAATCACATCAAAAATCAAGACACGTTTAAATTCAGAGAGGAACTTTTTTGAACACTTTTGGCTCATTTTGCGAGTATCTTCACCTAAGAATCGTAAGTGAATTCATCTGTGAACACGTATTTCACTTATGTGAATCATTTGCGATTCCCTCGCGATGCTTTTGGTTTGCTGCGTACTATATTTTTAGTACACCACAATGGGCATGAGTACGTTGCTATGGTAAAAATTTTCAATTTATTGCGCTAAATGTAATAAAGAATATTTCTCTACTTCATGGAGTAAATCTGAAAATAATATTAATAACCAATTGAATCTCCCGACCTAATTACAGACACAACCAGCGTAGTAGCTACCAAGTTTACACCTTAATGCGAGCATCTCATAGCATAACGTCTTACAGATATTCATTATTTATAAATCCTTACATCTATGGAAGTATGTACGAGTAGATAGCAAGTAGGATATAAATTGCTCAAAGCATTCTTAATCAGGGCAGTGAAAATACGTGTGAAGAGAAAAATTCCGTATTAAGGACTAACGTTTCACATCCATCTGAATTTACTTACTCACGTACTTACATTACACACTTGGCTAATTGAATTTTCGATTTTCCGTATGCAAAGTTATCGTACCTGCGATCCAAAAAGACTCAAACCTGATTCACTTGCTCGGCAAAGTTTAGTATGTGGCGACATTCATAATATCCTTGCACGGTACCTTTCGCATTTTCCTATATGCTCTAGACACATACGGTGCAGAAGGTGTTCAGTTGATTAACCCGAAAAATGTTTCACGGTACAAAATAATAAACGCCTTGCTGAAGAAAACTTATTATACAAAGAGGTAATTAAATACTAATGCCGGCTTAATTACTGCCTTCCGTGGCTGAAGCGTTAATAGGCATCCTGACGGTAGAAATCTTATTATTTCAGTGAGGACGTACTGCCATACCAGCTTCCTCTTTCTTCTAGAAAAAAAATTTGCTCCTTTTTCTGGAAAACTTAGGAAGGCTAGAGGTATTGTGCCTTGTACGGAAGAAGGCTGAGTTATTTTGAGATTCTTTTGGAGCATGATGTAAACTGTGGACTATACCGTAAAGGGATGTAAGGTTCTTACTGCTACGCCGGATAAAAGCAAAAATCAATATAGCCATTATTGCTCTAATATTCGGATGCTAGGACGATAAGGACCTCTTGAATTTTGTAGAGGTGTTCGAGCTTTCGCTACCAGCTAGCCAGCGCTATTTGGTAGAAGCCAAAATCTTTATGAAACGTTAGGTACACACAGTTCGTCCCTGAAATAATACTGAAAGGATTTTTCAAATTCTGATGTTTATTAAAACACTAATCGTATTTGAAGCTCTGCGAGCGACCTTTATGCCACCTTGTCGAACTTATGGATATCCTATGGAAAAAAGGTATGTTGCTGGCATGTATGTTATCCTGCCTGCTATCGATTGCATCAAGCGGAAAGAACCTGGATCTTATGCAACACGAACATATGCCCGTGAACGTGACAGGATACTCATCGTTCCTGTAACTTACAGACAATTTAAGTCGCTTGCAATCGAGGTGGAAAAGTTTGTACGCTTTTTAAGACTTTAAAATGCTTTTCAAGTATCAGGATACGGTGATGTACAGGATTTTCGATGGAAACTCATAAAAAAATTATTTTACACTTTCGATACAATATTCTGTTGGTGTATGCACGAAATGTGTAAGAAATAATGCATGCAGTCAAGGATCAGCTTTATGGAATATATTAATAACGATTACGGAGGAAATTAGGTAAGCCGAAATGGTGCATATTAAAGAGGGGGGGACTAGGAAATTTTCTGAGAGAATAGCGTATTGAATATTAGCTGTTGTCCTTTGGATCCTGCAGGACATGGAAGCAAGATGAGAAAACCATAACAAAGTTAGCTAATACCACAGACGTTAGTGATGTATTTAATCTGCTCCGGATAAACAAATCCTTAAAAAAAATCGAATTTATTGGGTAATCAAATTGATTCAGTTGCCCTGATTATATTATTGTAGGCGGTGTTAACATAATCTTATTTTGATATTACAGCAGCATCTTCCGCTAGTAATATTTTGCATCGATATAGCTTCTACGCCATCTAGATGTTAATAGTGAAATCTGCTGCTCTGCTCTGTATCGGTTGTACTCTACACAGGAGTGCTAAATAGCGCTCTTATTATTGACAAAGGTAGTGTACCAACAATAACTTAAATAGTTACCTTCTATTCGTAGGCGTAAAAATGTCTTGCAGATAGTTTCCTAGCTCACTGCAAAATATAAAAAATGCCTACCAGAGAATGTGGGTTCGAATCTACTAAGAAACGGTGTAAGCTTTTGTAAGCTGTTTCTTTCAGTACTTTGGTAATAATCCTGCAAGAAATTTACCGGTTAAGTCCGCCGGAGCTCCGCCGTAGCATTAACTGGTAATCTTTACGTTAAAACGTATAGGCCTCGGGACAAAATTAACTTACGAGTATATATTTCGTATCGGTGTACATGCGTGTGATTCTCTACCTCTATTTGTCAATATCTCCATCTCTTTCACTACTAGTTAAAGATACCCGGTAGCTGACCATTAAATTAACCCAATCCCATACTGTAAATTACTTAGCGAGGCCAGTGCGATTTAACTGGTATATTACCAGTGAATGGTACCCGATAGTTGAATACTAAATTAACCACATGGATGCATGGAAATTTGGAAGTCAAGCTAGTACGATTTAACTGGTATATTGCTAGTGAATGGTACCCGATAGTTGAATACTAAATTAACCACATGGATGCATGGAAATTTGGAAGTCAAGCCAGTACGATTTAACTGGTATATTACCAGTGAATAGTACCCGATAGTTGAATACTAAATTTACTATATATCCGTTTTATTTCAAAATGCGGATAAATTTTCCATAGCAGGTACCCTGTTACCTGTTCGGCCTGATTAAGGTGTAGAAGAAAAAATCCCCTTTTCGCTAAGAAAAACAATGATAAGTATAAAATAAGAAATAAATCAAGAAGTTTAGAGATGTCCAAAAACGTGTAATAATTATTGAATTAATCAATTGTAAATGGAAATTCGAGATCTGTCCCACTAACGTAAATACATTTGCATAGTTGACCAGAATTAAAAAATTGTTTTTTTTGGAATAGAAGGTTAAAAAATGCAATGAGTTTTTTAATATTTTTACGCTAACAAAATCTAATACATAATTCTATTTTATTAATAAATATTTTTTCTTTTTGTTTCCTTTCAGGTGAGTAACAACCTAATGTTTAAAACATGATTTTTAGAAGTTTGCTACCATTCGTAAGTAAATTCGAAATAAGTATGGTAATTCTACTTAAACTTTTTAAACAATGTGATCCCTTTGCGCAACTTCATCGTTAAATATAGAAAAACCACAAAAAGAAATTTTTGAGCCATTTTATAAGGATCTCGAAGAATTACTAAGCTAATTCGATGCGTCATTGGATCTAAAGGTTGGATATTAAACCATCCGATATTTTTAATTTTTAGAAGTTTGTATAAAGTACCCGAAAATGTTGAAACTTGTTTGATATCTCTGCAGACTTAAGATATGTGATGAAATTTTTTAAAATATTCAACCAACTTTTTAAAAATTCATAAATATTTCTCCAGGATTTTGTATAAAGTGGCTGTAGTTTTGCAGCGTTTAACAGATATGACAGAATTCGTGAAACGCACCTTTTTCTTGTCCCATTTTGGTACGCATTTTTTTGTTTATAAAATTACTTCTCTATTGCGGACTTGAATAAGTTCTCGCCGTTTTTTTCGTGAAAATAAATGCTTTATTTAAAAAAAAATAGTAAAGAACATGTAGTATGGAAGTATTGTCCGTCGACAGCGACTACTCCAATCAAAGAACAACTCATCTTTTGAGGTTATTCACGAATCGAGCCATTTTTTGCCATCTTCATAAGAATGGAAGTGCTGCTTACATTAGATTTCATCGGAGGCGAAGGGATTCCTCCAAGCACCGCGACCAGTGATCTATTGTGCTATAACTCATAGATCTTTCTCCAGTTTCAACCTAGAGGTCCTCACTCAGCTTTATTTCTCTTAGGAATTTATCTAGTTAGTGTAGGTCTATTTTTGCAATGGTACTATGGTCCACAAACTGTTCTCCGAGACATTTGTAGCGCTGAGCTGCGACTGCCTCACAGCAGCACAGAATATGTTCAAAGGTTTCTGCCTGCAGTTGGCAGAACCTGCAAAGGTTATCGGTTATGATTCCTATTCTTTTAAGATGATCTTTCAAGCACGAATGACCCGTGAGTATTCCGGTTATTACCCGTACTTTGTTTTTATCAAACTGTAGAAGCTGTTTGCTTCTTTTAGTTGAGTGGTTCGGTATGAGTCTTTGGCCTGTCTATGTCTGGGCAGTGTGGCCCAGTGTTGGCATTTCTTGTGTTCCTCTCATACCCTTATGCTCCTCTTAATAGAGCAGGTTGAGATTCCACAGAACGGCTCTGGTCCAGTAGGGCGGACCGCTGCTCCGTCTCTTGCAAGTTGATCTGCTATTTCGTTGCCCTCGATGCCCTCATGACCGGGCACCCAGTGCAAGAGAAGTCTGTTGTTGGTACTAAGGATACATAATTTTTCTTGGCATTCCCACACCAGTTTTGAGTTTACTGTGTGTGCAGTCAAGGCTTTTATCGCTGCCTGACTATCTGTGAGAATGACTATGTTCTTATTTGAGTAACCCCTTTTGAGGTTTATTTCTATGGACGTGGAAAACCTCCGTCTGGAAAACGGTGGGATATTCACCGAGGGATTCCGTTATCCTGGCGCGGGGTCCGCTTATGCCAGCTCCGGTGCTTTCAGTCGTCTTAGATCCATCGGTTAACCATACAATGCTATCCGGTCCGAACTGCGGTGGGTCCCTTGCCCAGTTCTCTCTGTCGTAGACCATGGAATTGAAAGGAATTTCGAAGCGATATCTCTTTGTCATATGGTTCATAGGCATGTCTAGCATTTGAATGTTACTTCTAAGTCTGGATAGATTATTAGGTCCACTTTTTACTTTGGATGGGTTGCCGTTTAATTCATTTCTCATCGCGGCTAATCTTGCCTGCGATTCGATATAGATGTGCAGCGGAGTTAGATTTAAAAGAACCTCCATAGCTGCCGTGGGGCAGGTTCTCATTGCTCCTGTCGTGTTGACACATAGCAACCTTTGGAGCTTGTCCAGTTTGCTCCTTGCGCTTACTAGTTTTGTTCTTTGCCACCATACTGATGCTCCGTATGCTATCATAGGTCTTACAATAGCTGTATAGGTCCATTAGGCTATTTTGGGTTTCAAGCCCCAGGTTTTGCCTATGACTTGTCTACACAAGAGTAGAGCAATAGTGGCTTTCTCTGATACTTTTTCTAGGTGCTTGTTTCTAAACCAGAATTACTCCTAGATATTTTGCTTCTGTAGCAAGTTTGATTTCTGTCTCGTACATCATGAGCGATCTTATTTTGCTCAGGTCTCTCTTTCGTGAGAAAGGCACAATCGTGGTTTTGCCCGGATTGACCTGTAGGCCTTTCTCATGGCACCATGTTTGTGTTTTACTTAGTGCTTACTGCATAAGGTCGCAGAGGGTTTACTCAAACTTGCCCTTAATCATGATTACTAAGTCGTCAGCATATTCTTGGACTGTAAGGCCGCTATGACTGAGCAAGCTCAGTAGGTCGTCCACCACAAGACACCATATAAGGGGCGATAGTACTCCTCCCTGCGGGCATCCTTTGCCTGCTTTGACCCTTGTGGTGTCCGTTCCCAGGGAGGTAAGTGCTGCTTAGCAAGGCTATGAGTTATTGATCGGAGCGAGTGGTAATCGGAGAAATCAATATCCAGTGCATACGGTGGGAGGGGTTCCAATTTCAGCATTTCCCAAATAGGTTTTGACCGGTATTGCATCATGTGGCCGAGCGTTGTCATACTGCAAAATTACTTTGTCGTATCTCTCCTCGTATTGCAGCCGTGTTTACTTCAATGCTCGACTCAAACGCATCAATTGTAGTCGATAGTGTTCTCCCGTGATGGTTTCGTTGGTTTCGAGGAGCTCATAGTACATTACACCCAACTGATCCCACCAAATACAGAGAATGAGTTCGGAACCATGAATATTCGTCTTTGTTGATGCATGGCCAAACTTACTCCACGATTTTCTACGCTTCCGGTTATCGTAGTGTAAGTGTATCCAATTTTCATCACCAGTCACGATATGATGCAAAAACCCTTTCCTTTTCTGCCGTTGGAGCAGCTATTCAGCTATTCATTCAGCGCTGTTCGAGTCTCTCGGATTTAATTCGTAAGGCACCCAATTCCTTACTTTTGAATAATTCCAAATGCTTTTAAACGTTTGTGTGAAGAGCTCCTAATGATTCTGCAAGTTTATTTTGCGTCTGACATGGGTCCTCATCGAGTAATGCTTCCAACTCCTCGTCTTAAAACCTTTTCGGTGCGCCAATTTGTTCTTTATCTTCAACATCAAAATTATTATTTTAAAAACCATTATTATTTTGTTTCCGATAGGCCATGGTCGCCGTAAGTCCCCGCAAGAATTGCTGCAGGTTTTTTCTGATAAAAGTAGTGTAATATAATTCCCCACACATTTTTTTTTTGGCAAGAAATTCGACATGTTTAACGCTATGAAAAACTATGTTGTTTATACATCGGCGGAAGAACATATACCGTCATTTCAAGCCTTATAGTGAAGTGGGCTGTAGTATTGCCTGATGCAAAAAGGCTAATATAATACCATCTGTCGGCAAACAGCGAAAACTTATTCAAGTTGCCAATGGTATAACTATAGTTACATCTTTCTGGTGTCTAGCTAGATTCAACTTTCTAGCATAAATCGTTTCTGATGTTAAAAAAAAAATACGGAAAAGCGATGCGAGTGTGTTTTGTGAAACCTTGCACTTACTTGAATTCAAACGAATATTAAATTTCAATTCCATGAAAAGTTTGCCTTTGATTTAATGTGTTTTCAAACAAAGGACATAGAAAAGTAATATTCAGAGCTGTTTTCAATTCTCATTGTTCCAGTTCCGTCTATCTTTCACAAAACTTTTACCTTATCTAATTATAATAGTTCTTTACTTGGGTGTAATTATCTTCGCTGTCTACCGATCATCTTGAAGTTTATCGTCCTTTGCGGACATATAAAATCCATAGCAGTTTTTCAAAAGAATCTTCGCCTCAAAGAGAGTGATAATGGCCATATTTTATTTCCGGTTACGAAAACTTGCACATTTGTTGAAACTTGCTGGCTATGAGCTGTCCAAAACGACGTTAACGTGACTACTCGTGAAAGGAGTGCTGTACTGAATAGACACTACCAAATCTGTTCTTGGATAAAAGATAATAAGCTCTTCTCGTCTATTAAATAAGTTTTAGCGAAGATTTTGTGTCTGTACCGTATCGTTAACTTGTCTCAAGATTTCGTACCGTTTTCTCAAAGAAACTATAGAATCGTTCACGATGAAGAAGACACGACAGCAAGGACGACGACAAGCTCTCCTTAGTTTCATGATTAGGAATAAAAGACGAGATCCTTTTGGTCCCGCCAGAATACAAGTCCACATGAAGCTACTCTAGCTAGTCCAGCTACTAGGACGCATCCTGATTTTCTTCCTGCTGGCAAAGACGACAGCAATGAAAGACTCCTGCTCTCGTTGTGCTTAATGTTTATTAGAAGTCGTGGTTACCGAACGTAATGTCCTTATGTGGAAGCACTAAACTAAGAGAGTTTGCCGGAGGTGCACTACAAGGACGAACTTCGACATGACCTGGCTTCGGTCGATTTCGGTAATTTAAACTCTTTAATTTTTTATTTTTTTTTTGTTCTGGCGTAACTGTGTGCATATTTTGCCTATGAACTAGCCGCACTATTCCACTCGGTCTTCAATTTTCCGGATCTTTATCCATAAGAGTGGGTGGATGCACGTAGACGGAAAATACCTTTTTCATCTTGTCGATAAGATCATTTTGGATAGGACCTGACGGAGACTTCATCCTCTGGCTAAGTGGATTCAATATCCGGTTTTTGCTCAAGACATTTTTTATTAAGCTATTGAGGTGGTTTTTGCTGTTGCTGACGTTTTAAGAGGCAGCAAACCACCTCACATAGTCGTCCTTGGTTCTTCGTATTTTACTCCGGGAGGACCGTACTATACATTCCTTCACTATATACGAAATGAACCCGAAGAAATTCTAAACGAGACCCCTAAGGTGATGGCTGTGAAATTTTCCATTTTAGTTTTACGTGCTCTGACGTCTTGATAGTCCTGCTATTTGGCTGCGGTGTTGTGATAGTACATGGGCACTTTATTGTACAGCTATTTGTTCCATATGGGAGTTAATTTATTAGGTTATATGCACAGATTTCCGTATTGAGATGTGCAAAGTGTGTTGCAAATACGTAGTTTCCGTGGGACTTTTTAGTGCAGCCCTGTGTCAACCTATTTGAATCTTGTTATTCTTTCTAGCAGCAAGTACTCCCCTCTGGCGATATAGCTACCATCTAGCGTACTAAGAGAATATGAACCTGAGGAATGATTATAAATAGAATGTCCTGGATGATTTTGTGGTTATTTCCGTTTCAATTCAATCGTCTCATCGATTAATTCATTAGGGAATATTAATATTGAAATTTAAAGTAAAACCTTAGAGCATACGACAAAGATTGGTAACATAAAATGTTTAAGATGATAAAATAAATTAGCACATTTACTTTGAACTTTTCATTGAGAATTTATCAAATGTGCAGTCCACTTGTTAATTAAAACAAAACTCACAAAACAATAAATACAAATTTTTTCCAGAAAAGGAGCTATACTTAATCAAGAGTGCATTTTGATTTTTGATAAACCTTGGTTTAAGCTGTTCCACATAAAATAAATGCCAAGATGACGAATACTATACTTCAAATGTTTACGCATTTTTGAAAATTAGCTGGCAAACATTTGCCAGCTAGCGAGTCTTTGGTAAACGATGGTTTGAAACTACAATAAAGCATTCACGGGTTAAATTAAAGAAAGGATCGAAAGTTGGAAAAAAAATTGATTAGTAGATAAATGATGTAACTTCAATTTCGTCTGTCAACATAAAATATAACAATCTTATGTATGGTACCATGAGTATGTTGGCTCTGCTATGGTGGGTTCATACACTGGCTACAATTTAATTGTAAATCCTTACTTCGTCAGTTCAGTACAGAGTAATGAAGCTTTTTCAGATGTCACACATTGTCACACGTCGTCTGGGTTTTATATTATCTGTGACAAAGAATCTCGGGTAATTGAAGGCTGAAAGTAAAGTATTTTGGAATATCTTTCATCTTTATACAGTTGAAACTTAGTGCGTTGTGTCCCTACACGTGAGGAATAACATAGATAATATTTTCTGGCAAAGGTAAATTGGAGAAGAAGTCAAAAAGGTCAGACTTTTATTTTTCAAAAACTGCAAAGGAAAGGATAGAAAGCTAAAACTCAACGTCTTTATAGAGACAATATAGAGCCTTTAAAGAAAAAAATCTGCCAATGGTCTGGGCGAAACTTTATTATTGTTCGGGTCAAAGTTCGGGAGCGGTCAAAGTCGGAGTATATCATCAGTTGTTTCGAAATTATGAGGTTTCTTGGAAAGCTAATTTTGTTCTTAAAATGAAAATATTGAAAATAGCGATTGTAATTTAAAATAGACATTGAAAAAGGCCGTGTAGATAATTCAAATTTTGATATATTATGTACACTAAAAGCCCATAGAAGTAAAAACGAATTTGTTGCCTTATCAGACTTAAGAGATATGACGAATTGTTAAAACGTATACAAACCCATTACTTCCACTTGGGGTTTGAATTTCGAAAAAATTGTGAAACAGGTTTTTAAACGATTTCATAAGAAGCAACTTGATATCTCATGAGACACGAGGGATTTTGAAAAATTTGTGAAAACGTAAGGAAACCCTTTACACCCTCTTGGTTTTTGAAATTCTAAAAATCGTGAATTGGTTGGCCGTAATAATCAATTTTATATCTTATCAGAACTAAGGGATGGCAAAAACTGTGAAAACATATACAAACCCTTGGGGGTTGAACATCCAAAAATTGATAAATGGGTTTGTAGGCGATTATAAAAAAAGTTTGGGAAGTGCAAAGCGATCTAATATCTCATCAAACCTGAGATATATGTCGAAGCTTTGAAAAGCATACAACCCCCTTACACCTCTTAGGATTGAATATCTAAAAATACTGAAATTGACCTTTTGGCGCTTATATAGGATTAATTCAAAATGAATTCGATATATCATCAGATCTAAGCAATATGTAGGAATATGTGAAAACATATGCAACCTCCTTACACCCACTTGGGAGTTGAATATCCAAAAATCCTGAAAGGAGTTAATAGATAAATACGAAGACAGAACGAGAAAGTAAAACAATTCAATTTATTATTACTTCTAAAAGAAATGACGAAATTCGTGAAAACGTGTTCAACCCATTTACCTATACCCTCTTAAGAGATGAAAAAGGAAAAAACTTAAAAAGGAGTTTTAGGCGATTATTATGCAAGCCAATGAAAGTGGAAAGTTAGTCGAATCTAATTAGACCTGTGGGATATGGCAGAATTCGTGAAAAAGTATACTACCCCTTTACACCCCCTTAGGGGTAGAATTTCAAAAAATCCTAAAAACACTTTCTAGGTATTTATATGAAGAAACCGTAGAATAAAAATGAATTCAATATTTGGTAAGACCTAATAGATATGACGAAAATCGTGAAAATTATATGCATTTCATTTTCACCGATCATTTTCTTCGCCCCCCTTCCAAACGCCAATGGATATTTGAACAATTTTTTTTTATCTAAATTACTGTCCTAGTTAATTTATATAATTTGTATACCTACAGATATTCATTAAGTTTCAATTTTATGACGTTAACCGTTTAGAAGATATGGATTTTAAAATGTGTCGATCTCGGCTTTCTTGCGTTTCGGACGCATTATCTTACCCCGACTCCCACAACCCTTCACCCATATCGACATTTTTTTTGCAAATGGGTTCACTATCGAAGCTCTATATAAGTTCTAAGTTTCAGCTTCCTAGCGTAAGCGGTTGCTGAGATCTAGAAACCAAAATTTTCCGTCTTAAAGGCTTCTCCCTGACACCCCTACTCATCAAAATGTGGTCACTTCGAAACTGAGTAGGTGTCTATTCATAAAAAAAATTTCAATTTAATACCTAAAAGGGTTTGGGAGTTACGAGCCTTCAAACGATTTTGCGTACAGAAATTTTCTTTTGCTTTTCCCGTGTCTAGTATTCATGACACGTAAAAAAAAATTTGAGGGGAGCAAGTAAAAAAAAAATTTTGAGGGGAGCAAATTTTTTTTTTAAAAAAATCGATCACAATACTGTATTATTGAAATAATAAAGTGAAAGATGTTTTTTCAGGGGTAGGCACGAAAGTGTGGCTGTCTGAGAAACGACTTATGCTAGAAAGTTGAAACTTAGTACGTATATGTAGATGTACGAGTACTACAGGAGTAATTGAAGCAAAACACGTTCCGGACTTCCACGCAAAAAATAATAAAGTTGCGCTCAGACTGTGGGAGATTTTTTTTACTCAATATTTAGACTTCTAGTTAAAACTTATTATTCAAAGCTAATCAAAATATCTAAATTGGTATCACACGATTTTGAAGTAACAACAGCTTCAAAAACTGGATACAACATAAATTACTCAAATTTGTCGATAGTGATGGCCAAAATCCAAATGGTAGTACTCCCATATTTATGACTGTTGTGAAAAACACCCATTTTTGCTGTTAGAATTGCCATAGATGTTGCATAAAACACCCACGGGTGTAAACACCGCACTCATGGATGTCAGCGCCGCATCCATAGGTGTTAAAAATTAATAATAATATATTTTATTTAAAATGAACAATTTATTTGTTTTTTGGGTGTACATGTACACCCATGGTAGTTGAGGGACACAGACACCCATTGAGATTTTTTCCAAAAAGTACAATTGGTGTAGACGTTCTAACTACACAACCGGGACTTGTTGGAACAGGGTTATAGCTGAAATAGTTTTTAAATGCACATGCTTTCATTATTCATTTAGAATTTTTTTTATTGAAATAAAAAACTGCCAAATCAATGTACATCTTGAAGCTAAAAATATTCTTAAAAAAAGCTTTTTGAATTGAAAAAAAATCGGTGGGGGTTACAATCACAAAACTCTCGTCTGCGTTCGCGTTTGCCTTCGAGGGGCACTTAGAGTGTAAATAATAAGCTAATAAAGTATCACTCAGTAATTTTTAGGACAAATCGGACAAGATGTGTGTGGATTTTTCAGAACCCTGTTCTGCGAGTGGGTGTTCTTGTATAATAATCCCCTTTTAACTATCCTTTCGTCTTTCACAATAAATAGTTTGAGTGGATCTAGGGGAAATATACATATATAACATCTGCGGGGAAGGGACTGAAATAGCACCCAATAAGGGGCGCGTAGCCGAAATATTGAATTCAATCAAGGAGTCAAAGGAGCTCGATTGCCATTGACGTCTTATTGAAACACATTTTATGACAGTATACTTTAGACTTATATGGCTTAAGTAAGACCTTGCGTTGAGCTAGGTTTCGGTCCTTGGGGACCCTGCGTTGACCTAATTTCATTTCTTCGAAAATCTTTTTCACCATAATCCTGACCGGCTTGTTGATTTTGATGATCCCCTTTAGATTTCAGTTCGATAAAAAAAGTCTAAACTTGAAGAAGAAAGAATCCCGAAACTACAAACAACTCGTTTAATTAAACTAATTACTTAATTGAATGTGCGGAATTTATTTCAAGTTTTTGCCGCTTTTGCAATGTGCACTTGCATTAAAATGATTCGAAAACTTTTAGCTTAGTCTTGTGAACTCCGAATCATACGTTTTCCATATGCTTCCTAAGCTCGTACACATACTCGAATCAACATCGTTAGAGAGCGGCAGCACAAAAGAACTCCGTTCTGCATGAACTACCCATTCAAAAAACTCCAATTGAAATTTGTGTCAACTAATCGAAAGCCGTTGGGTCGATAGATGGCGCTGAAATTTTGGTAATTTCCCTAGAATGTTTGGTTAATCTGATTGCATGCCATATTTGCTTGCTTCAAGGCATAGACCAAATTCAAAGTAAATAGAGCAGAGAAACGGCACTGCAAGGATTCCTTGTGGGCTACCGTAGTCCTCGTTTTATTAGTTGTATACAAGTCGGTAGTACGCACCTTTTGCCGCCACAGTAATATTGTTTTTCATTTGCTTCGTAGCATATGTTAAGTTGAAATCTACATAATATGATGTAGTCGATGTGTGGCAGCACGGATATGTAAATCAGTGGAATTCCTCCTATCATGTAGTAGGCTTCAATTCAACCTGACTCCTTCCTGACGATAGCTCGGAGCCTGCTCCTTCGGTACGGAATAGCAACAACTTTAATGTATTTCCAACAAATTTCACTTATTATCATTAAGTTGGATCCGCCGTAGCGTCAAGGACGTTCGTTCTACAAGAACGGCGCACATCTTACAGGAGACGGCATAGAGCAGAGACAGGTGTTTCAGGACTAGAAAACTTGTACAAGGTGCCTATTCATTTTACACCTTCGTACGCTGGCACACACTCCTTGTTCAATCCACAAGCGGCAAATGAATTTCGTGAAGAGATCCTGGCCGGGAACGGATGGCTTCCTACGCTTATTTGCACAATAAGTTTTTCTCGAATGGCAGGCAAGGGTTGCTGATTTTAACACCCCATTTACTTTTAATTACAAGAATTACAGCGAAACGGAAATTCGCTAGACGGTTGCGTTGGCACAAGATGTAATGATGTGCAAAACTCGGGGAAAAGTCGCGCTTGTTCGGCTTACGGCAAGGATTCTTCAAAATAAGAGATAATTGTCTTGAAACTAGTGCGATAAAGTGCGAAACTGAAAATGTGAAGTTTTCTTGTATTAGGGATGGGTTTTTTTCCGTTGCGCGAAAAACCTTTTTCTTTTATGACGGGTTTGTAATTTACGCGAAAATGTTAGTTAATGACGCAAACAAAAGCGGGAAATGTAACGACCGAACTATACGAGCAACATTTCCATGAAAGGTACAGAAAAGGACGGATTTTTATCTCGGAGCAATGGCAAATATATTTTTGTTTTAATTGTTCTTTCCCACGTTATTATGGAGCGGACGAAAGAAGAGTGTAAGTTTTATCGGCTCGTAAATTAGACAGCAATGCAATTAAAGTTTATTTTGATTGAGAGGACGCTGAAAGTTTATTATTCTCAATTGTAGAGTTGATTGTAAAAAAGTATGCAGATTTATTGTAGAAAGAAGTTCAAGAGGAGAATAAGATTGAAAAGTTTAATTGGAGATCAAACGTTAATTGGAGCTTAAGGGTACTTTCTCAGAAGCTAACTAGCCAATCAAAAGTGTCGCAATGCAATCACTAATGAACCATCTGATTGTGAATATCTGCTCACATGCGACTCACTTACTATTCTTAGGTGAATCGTTGATTGTTCTGTTTTAATACTCGTAAGTGAATCACGTAAATGAATCATAAGTGCATCGACTAAGTAACTTACATGCGTGGTCAGTTACTATTGTGAATGCGCGCTATATTTCTTATTTAATTTTTACTTTATTATTTTAATAATAAAGTATTATTATCGATTTTTAAAAAAAAAAATTTTCTACCCTTAAATATTTTTTTTCCACGTTTCATGACTAATAGACACCAAAAGGGCAAAAAACATGTTCAGTCCGACTGTGCGCCGTCCGCCGTACGCAAAATGTTTGAAAGCTTATAGCTCTCAAACTGTTTGAGCTATTAAGTTCATTTTTTTTTGTTGGTAGACTGAGCAGACTCCTTCAAGTGCTCACCTTTTGAGTGATGGGGGTGTGAGGGGGAGGTGGAGGAAGCGTTTTAGACGAAAAATTTTGGTTTCTAGGTCTCAGTAACCGCTTAGGCTAGGAGGCTGAAACTTGGAATTTATATAGAGCATCAAAATTGCTGATATGGGTGAAGGGGTGTGGGAGGGGGGGGGGGGGGGAATAGTAATGCGTCTGAAACGATCGAAAGCCGAGATCGAGACATTCTAAAATCCAGATCTCCTAAACGGTTAATGTCACGAAATTAAAACTTGATGACTATCTATGGGTGTACTAGGAGAATAGATCAGAAACAAAATTTTTGAGAGGGGGCAGGGGCGTACGGAGGTGGGGGTCAAAAAATTTTAAATTACGATATCTCACGAACCAATTGCATTAGACAAATAAAATTCGGTTTCTGTATTAAGATTGACAAATAAAGTTTGATGAAAGTAAACATTTTTAAGGGGGCGGTGGAGTATGGAAGTAGAGGGGATAAGAATTTTTTTTAAAAAATCACGTCTCATATCTCAAGAACAGTGTATGATATATGCTTAGAATTTTTATCAGAAGTAGGCCCAATAGACCTCTAATATACCCTCTTTGGGGTATGGGTGTAGAGGGTGAGAGTGGGGAAGGGTGAAGAAGAAAAGGTTCCGATTTTTATATCTCGAGAACCTATAATAATGTAAAGCTGAAACTTGGTATTTAGATAGAACTATAGTAGTAGCATGTTGGAAAAATATAATTTTTTATTGGGGCAGTATGTTACCGGGGTGGGGGGTGTTTTTCCAAACTATAGAATGGCTTGTGCTAGAAAGTTGAAACTTAGTACGTATATATGTAAGTCAACTAGAAAAGTAATTTAGACTAAAAAAATTTTCAAATATCCATTGGCGTACGGAAGGGGGCAAAAAAAATTATCAGTAAAAATGGAATGCATATATTTTCACGATTTTCGTCATATCTATTAGGTCTTTCTAAATATTGAATTAATTTTTTTTGTATGGGTTCTTCATATAAATACCTAGAAAGTGTTTTCAGGATTTTTTGAAATTCGACCCCCAAGGTGGTGTAAAGGGGATGTATATATTTTCACGGATTCAGCCGTATCCCTCAGGTCTGACTAGATATCGCATAACTTTTCACTTCCTTTTTCAACCCGGGTTGAACACGTTTTCACGAATTTCGTCATATCTCTTAGGAGTGATAAGACATCGGATTGGTTTTTACTTCCTCTGGCTTTCTTTATATATATCAAAAAACTCATTTCAGGATTTTTGGATATGCAACCCCAAAGTGGGTGCACGGGGGTTGCATATGTTTTCACAAATTCTTACATATTTCTTAGTTCTAATGAGGTATCGAATTAATTTTTACTTCCTAAGGCTTCCTACATAATCGTTAAAAAGTTGATTTCAGGATGTTTGTTATTCAACTCCAATAGGACGTAAGGCTTTCGACATATTTCTCAGGATTGATGAGATATTAGATTGGTTTGCACTTCCACAGACTTTTTATATAATCGTCTACAAACACATTTCAGATTTCATGTAATGGCCCAAAATCTAATCACGAAAAACCTTCTAATGGCGTAACAACTGATATTATACTAGGACTAGACCTCGTCCCGGAGTAAATAATTCATATGATATATGTGGCAGCGGCATAAGTATTCTAGCGCGACCCCATTCTAACCACTTCCCGAACTTTGTTTAGGTTTTCAGTCACATAGTAACCTACACCGCATCTCAGAATTAAACTCGTTCAGAACTTCTACCGAAAAAATAATAAAGTTGCGCCCAGACTGTTAGCAGATTTTTTTGTAATGAGATAGATGCTCTACGTATTACAAATTTTACCTAATATTTAAAAAAAAATGCTAATTTTGTATTTTCACATTTCAGAAGTACTAGACATCAAAAAAGTAAAAAAAAATCAACCGCATAGATTCTAGTCCAGAAGTCTAAAAGATATTTTTTTTTCAAATTTCTCTTAAAGGTACCCTTGGTAGCGCCCGATCATTGGTAAACTTTTTCGCTGTGGTTGTGAGATGGATGACAAAATTTCGGTTTATTTATCTCAGGAACGACTTACTCATAGAAGTTGAAACTTCATTGTCTTCTTGCCAGTGTTTTTGCCATCTATCTAAAAGTCTTTGTTTCGGAGTCGTCATGAAGTCTTCTTGAAGCGGACTCGGGAAAAGCGTCTGTGTGAGGTAAGGACGCTCTTCGCGCGCTAGCTTGTCTAGTAGTTCGTTTCCTCGTATGCCGTAATGTGCTGGAACCCAGGCCAGTATTACTTTGTATCCAACACTAACGAGTTATAAGAGGACCTTCTTGCATTTAAACTCGTAAGTATGGGAAGGCTTGCCAATCTTGCTTATAGCGAGTATTGTTGACAGACTGTCGGATCAAATTAAGTAGTTCCGGAGAGTTCGTCAAATTAAATACCGTTCGAAGTCCCTTTTAGTACAATAATTTATACCTAAGTACCCATACGCTTGAACCGACACAACATCTCTGCACTTCTGTAAATTGTATTGTAGTTTATAAAGGATAAGGACTAAAGAAAGCATGAGTTAATTTAATTAGTCCCGGTTATAACGTACTTGAAGTGCACGCTCCTGTAACAAATTACCTTAGCTTTGTTCCTAACATAAAACAGTGAACGACGACTGTTCTTTGTCTTTAGGGAAGTATACATCTCCGTTAATCCTTTTCCATCAGCTTGGTAAGAAAAATGAGCAAGGAAAAAAAAACGAAAAAACTTACCGATATAACTCACACTATACCATGCGTGCAAACTGAAAGTTTTCCTGCACAAGACATCAAGTTTTCCGTCAGTCAAACGGGAAGTACCTATTCGAGCACTGGATATGAAAAGTTCCGCTTTTTGTTCCTTTCGTCGTCCTGGCGTTTCCTTTTTGGTTGGTTCAAGCCCGCACTATTGAAAAAGAACATCTAGCAAGCGAGATAAAAGTGCTCATAAACCATTTCTCGTTTTAATTAACGCAAAACTATAGACGACAGCCATTCATCATTGTGCTAAATCGGTAAATACCACCAGACGATAAGGACTCGAGCGAGAGGAGTATACTACATGCGAAAAACCAACAAATAACAAACCCCATAGTGATATATCTCAATAGTGGAAGTTGGGTCCTAGTCCTCTATCCCATCAACATGGTAGTGGCATGTTATAGATCCTGTAGATATAGCGCCCCGAAGTATAATACACTATAGAAAATATCTGGGGCGGATAGGAAGGCCAGGGAGTTGTTGGACAACATGGACGAAAAAAAAAAAATCACAACTGACAGAAACATTATTTTTCGAAGGAATATGAGCTCCATAAATGGAAAAATATGAGAGTGACATATATCACATGAGTGATGCGATCCCCCGGCTCGGGTAGCTGGCTCCGAACCGAAGTATCCAACGAATTGTAATCCCTATCCCGAAGCCTTCAGCTATTCACTCTTCCACATCAGCACCAACTGCACAGGCCTTTTTCTTCGTATGTCCTGGAGGTAGTCCTCGCTAGTTGATATGATAAATTGTTGCCAGCCGAAGGGTAGGGTGGCGCGGCATTCTTATAATCAACTCCCGGACGCCATTGTCCTGCAATATGTGCATGTATTTCTATGCTCATTATTCTTGCATTATTCAATTTTCTATTTAACTAATGCAAATCATATGCAGCGTGTGTGGATCGGATTGCAAAAAGGACTTACCACATTATCGCATATTATTTTGTCGTCCTATTGTATTCGTCGACGTTGCATTCTGAGCATCTGGTTATGAAGTAAATCACATTTTTACTGTTGCCATTATCTGGAATTAGTGATATAGTCGAGTAGTTTTCAATTGTGCTTTATGTGTAATGTAAACGTTTCAATCACACTCTAGAATTTTCGTCATTGAAATGGTTTTGACATAACTACTTGATATTATCAAAATCTATTTAACCGTTTTCATACCGATACGACAAAACAGTTCGGTTAAATTACTTAATTACGGATTCAATTATTATTACACTTCACGCTTTCATTTACTTCACGGTCACTGTTATCAATGAAAGTAAAACTGATCATAGTTTGTCTTTCGCAGTGGAAAAGCTCATTCTGTGTATAAGCCCTGCTGTGCTTATATACTTCATGTTTTTACGAGCAGTCCAAAATATTCGGAGCTTTCTCTCCGTTTTTTACGCTATTCTAATGCGATATTGGCTTCGATATTATAAGTGGTTTGGATTCGAGATGGGCAAAGCAGTACCTTTCAGTGAAGTACTTCACTCCGAGTCACTCACTTTAAGGAACGAGTTCAGTGAAGTACTTCCATGGAACTGCTCGTTCCATCGTTCTTTCGTTTTCGTTCCATCGTTCGCTCGCGAACTAGTTCGTTCTATTAGTTCATTACTTGAGGGGACTTCAGTGAAGAGTAGTCGTAGTCGGAAAACAGTAGAGCAAAAAAAAAGATCAGGTCATCTATGATGATGAGCAAAAAAAAAACAAGGTCAGTAGATCTAGATGAGCAAATAAAAAAAGGTTTGTACAGTTCACTCTGTTACTCTCTATTTTTCTTGAGTAGGTATATCGTATTTAATTTTTTTGTCACGTGTCCAATGGAACTGCAGTTCACCAAAAGGAGTGAGTTACCTCACTCACTCACTTCAATGAAGTGTTCTTTTGGAACAGTTCACTCGTGAACGACCCATCTCTAGTTTGGATTGCCAGGGAATGATTGTAAAAATATAAATTTTTTTTTTCCTAGATGACTTATTCCGGGAATAGAGTCACCAATAATGATATTGCAGAGATAGTTCCCATTTCTTACATCATTTTATTATTAAGACAAACAGCGAAAGATGATGACAACGTGATATTGTGGGTTAATAGTAGCTATAATGAGTGAATGTGGGTCTATTTTTCAGTATGTTTTCTCTAGAACGTTTCATGTTGAAAACTTGAAACGCACATGAAAAACTTTTCTCGTTGAACATTTTCAAAATAAAATTGATGGTGGTTGTGAGGGCGTATGGAGCGCAATAGTAAGTATATCCACTTGCTAGCCTATGTACTTACTGTGAAATGGTTCAAGTTTTATTTGAGATACTTAGTTTGGCGGTATAGTTTTTTTTAACAGCCGCACGCCCCTGTATATATCTAAAATATTTTTCCATTTTTTTATACAGGATTGTACACAAAAACCGTTCAACGTTTTAATGCGTTATAAATTTTTATTTCAGTGTAAAGCATAATTTTTGTGTACAGTATAAAAAGATTTGCCAACATCCTGGGTGGAACTTTATTATTTTTCAGTGTAAAATCTGGGAAGCGATAAAGGTCGAGGTGCTTATTCCACTGTCAACCGTAAAACATTAATTCCGTTTTTGAGTTATGGTCCTTACGTGACTATGAATTATAACCTTTAAGGACTTTATGTATGGGAGCTACCCAAAGGAGTTGAAGGATTTCTCTGACTAGTAAACTCGAACCTTTTTGTCATTCAAAATTAGTTTTAAAAAAATTCCGAATTCGTGGCTGAATGATTTCTTGAGTGAAGACATTTTTACAGGCTATTTGTATGGCTACTACACGAAGGACTACTGGCATTGTTTTCATTAGCATACCTTTAGCTTCAAGTATTAGAAAATTAACACATACAAAATTTCAATGTCGTAGCTTAAGACGTTTTCAAATTATCGGTCAATATTCTTGAACACGTATTTTAAGAACTTTTTGTATGGCAGCTACCCGAAAGGGAAAAGGAATTTTTCTTCATTTTCCCTCAAAAATAATTTGTAAAAAATTTCAACTTCATGGCTAAACGATTTCTTGAGTTATATTGAGTTCCGTAAATTAAGTGAGGATATTAGTTACAGAATGTTTGTATGGCAGCTACTCGAAAGACTTATGGAAACCTTTTCATATTCATACCTTTTTTAACTGGAACTGTTGGAAAGCAACGTATACAAAATTTGGAAGAAGTTATTTAGGGCGTTACGAAGTTCTTGGAACTATATTTTTGAACACGTGTCTTAGGACTTTTTGTAGCCTTACAAAGTCGACCAAACATCCAGATTCAAAATTTGATAATGCTAGGTCAATGCGGTTTTGAGCTTTTATCAGACGAATGGATGGACAGACGAACGGACAGCAAGCGGATTTTCGGTTTTTCGCTCCAAATAATCAAAAAAAAAATATATAACTTTTTTCGTCCGAGGCTCGGTTGTAGGCGTTAAAAAATTTTGGGCTAGACTAAACTTAAAATATTCATATTCATATTCAGATTTCATTTAGAGTATAATGATATATTTCGTGGGGCTGTTACAGCTGTTATCCTAAACAAAGCTGGTGCTCTTTAAGAGATCAAACTGGGTTCGCCATTATTTTTTTATATTTTTAACAGGAACACAAGAACATGATATCATTTAATAAAAAGAACTGTCGCATCTTAACTAAAATTCTATCTTTCATCATTTTAGAAGAAGATCTTGTGAGTTTTGAATCGAATTTTTTTCTATTTTATTTCAATTTTACATTATTATTTTAATAATACATTATTGTGATGGATTTATTATAAAAAAAATTTGTTATGCTCAAAATTTTTTTTCACATTTTATGACAAGTAGACAAGAAAAAGAAAAAAAAAATTTTAGTCCGTCTGTCCGCCGTACGTCGACCGCTATACGCAAAATCGTTTGAAGGCTCGTAGCTCCCAAACCCTTTGAGCTATTAAATTGAATTTGTTTTATGAATAGACTGAGTAGGCCCCTTGAAGTGACCACATTTTAAAGGGTGGGGGTGTGAGGGAGGAAGTGGAGGAAGTGGAGGAAGCGTTTTAGACGGAACATTTTGGTTTCTAGATCTCAGCAACCGCTTACGTTAGGAGGCTGAAACTTAGAATTTATATAGAGCTTCGACAGTATACCCATTTGCAAATAAATTACCGAATTGGGTGAAGGGGTGTGGGAGTGGGGGAAAAATAATGCGTCCGAAACGATCGAAAGCCGAGATCGACACATTCTAAAATCCATATCTTCTAAACGGTTAATGTCACAAAATTTAAACTTAATGAACATCTGTGGGTGTACTAGGAGAATAGATCGAACGAAAACAAATTTTTGAGTGTAGTCAGGGGCGTACCGCGGTGGGGGGGGGGGGTTTGAAAAACTTTAGATTATGATATCTTACGAACCAATTGCACTAGAGAAATAAAATTCGGATTGTGTATAAAGGTTAACAAATCAAGTTTGCTGAAAGTAAAATTTTTTAAGGGGGCGGCTAAGCATGAAAGTGGATGGGATAAGAATTTTTCTAAAAAATTACTTCTCACATCTCAAGAACAGTGTAAGATAGATGCTTAAAATTTTTACCAGAAGTAGGCCTAACAGACCCCTAGTAGAAAGATTTTTTTAGGGTGATGGTGTAGAGGGTGAGAAGGGTGAATATATTAGATATATTATATCTCAAGAATGATGATGTAAAGCTGAGACTTGATATTTGGATAGAGCTACAGTAGTAGCATGTTGGAAAAACATAATTTTTTATAGGGGTAGTATGGTACGGGCGTAGGAGGTATTTTTGCTATCTAACGGCTTATGCTACAATGTTGAAACTCGGTATGTATATGTAAATTTACTAGAAAAGTAATTTAGATAAAAAAAATTTCAAATATCCATTGGCGTTTGGAAGGGGGGGAGAAAAATAATCAGTAAAAATGGAGGTCTTCCCAAATATTAAATTCATTTTTATTCTACGGCTTCTTCATATAAATACCTAGAAAGTGTTTTCAGGATTTTTTGAAATTCTATTCTTAAGGGGGTGGAAAAAGTATACATTTCACGAATTCTGCCATATTCCCCAGGTCTGATCAGATATCGAATATCTTTTCACTTTCACGGGCTTGCGTAATAATCGCCTATTACTCGTTTTTAAGTTTTTTCCCTTTTCAGCCCCTAAGAGGGTATAAAAGGGTTGAACACGTTTTCACGAATTCCGTCATTTCTTTTAGAAGTGATAAGAAATTGAATGGGTTTACTCTCTCGTTCTGTCTTCATATTTATTTATTAACTCCTTTTAGGATTTTTGGATATTCAAGCATCCCCCCCCCCAGTGGGTGTAATTAGATTGCATATGTTTTCACATATTCCTACATATTGTTTAGATCTGATGATATATCGAATTCATTTTTACTTCCTAAGGTTTCCTATATAAGCGCCAAAGGGTCAATTTCAGTATTTTTAGATATTCAATCCTAAGGGGTGTAAGGGAGTTGTATGCTTTTCAAAGCTTCGACATATTTCTAGGTTTGATGAGATATTAGATCGCTTTTCACTTCCATAGACTTTTTATATAATCGCCTACATTTCTCCACTTTTCCATGTTCAATCCCCAAGAGCATTTTCATTTCTTTTCACAATGTTTGCCATCCCTTAGTTCTGATGAGATATAAAATTGGTTATTACGGCATTTGATGTAATGTCCTAAACACCAATTACACGTTTTTTTTCGAATTTTAAAAACCAAGAGAGTGTGAAGGGTTTGCATATGTTTTCACCAAATTCAACCCTCAAGAGAACGTAATGGGTTTGTTGTATACATTTTAACAATTCGGTCATAACACTTTACAATTCGTCTTAAGTCTGATAAATTCTCTTTTATTGTTCATAATATACCGAAATTCGAATAGTCTACTCTGGCTTTTTTAATGTTTAATCGGCTAAAAATTTTAAATATTTTTATTTTAAGAACAAAATTAACTTTCCAAGAAACGTCATAATCTCGAAACAACTGATGATATACTCCGGCTTTGACCGCTCCCTAACTTTGACCCGAAAAATAATAAAGTTTCGCCCAGACCATTGGCAGATTTTTATCTCGCTGTCGGTGAATTGTACTGAAATAATTAAAAAAAAATTAATGTTAAGGAAATACGAAAGAAATAGTCGGGTAAACTTCATAAAGACGAAACTTTAAACTTTGTTAAATTCACGGGTCCGTGTTTTTCCCATCTTCTTGTTGAAACTGAGAAGGTATCATCTTAGTTATGAGAAAAACGTAGAAAGTTTTGAGTCAATGAGAGGAGGATATACGAAAATATAGTACAAGTTTGTGCAATCCAATCCCGGTGGTAGTTTCTAGAAATTCCATTATGCAGCTCGAGTTTATGGCACGTTCAACGTGTCGACTAATGAGCTTCCTAAGGAACCGAAAGTATCGATTTTAAGTTGTTCCGAGCAGAAGAATATTATTAAATTGAAAAATAAGTTTGTTTGGGGTTGCGATGTCCTTAAGAATTATACTGTTGCATAGGTAAAGTTTAGATTGAAGCTGGCATGCTTACATGTACTCAAGGATATTGATCAATATTCCTGCAATTCCTTGAGGATTTTGAAGTGATTTATAGGTACACGTCTCTGTTGGATAATGTCCACATCCAACTCAAAAGGACTAAAAGCGTTCTTACAATATGAGCATAATTGGATCTATTTTTTCAGCTATATGAAAAGGAACATCGGTTACAAATCTCTCATGTCGTTTTCTGCATTCTCTGGCATGACAAATCTGAGAAACACACAGAAGCAAGGTATGAAGAAATAAAAATGTAGGAGGCATGGAAGTACCTACTCCGTACATTATGGAAATTTTCACCTTGGGATTCCTAGTGGCGCCAATTTTTCTTCTCGACTATAATTTTCCCATATATATCTCTGAGCACCTGCATAATAAATGGCCACACGATGGCGCACAGAAGAAATTTAATAAATTCTCAAGGTGGCCCAACTCTACGTGTTTCTTCAACAATTCACGAATATTTTCGCATCAATTTTCGTGGCAGCTTCACTGTTTCTTCTATTCTCTTCGGAGAAAAATGCTAGGAAAATCCTTGAAAGGACGAAAAATTCTTTAGTTCCTGTTGTTGAGTGAACTTTTATGAAAATCCAGTAATTATGGACATATGTCGGCCTTAGAAACAAACGTCCTTACAGTCTAAACAACACGTTAATGTTCAGTTAAGAGCCTCGACGTATGCACTAGTACACAGACTGGAAGGACAACATGTTGGCCGAAAAAGTCACAGCTCCCGAGTTTGGACAATTTACTGCGAAACTTTTCGGTCACATTTCAATGGGTCAAGCGGTAGGACGAAGTTTTGTTGGACAACAGTTTTGCAATGTTTGCGCAAAGTCAAGGATCTGAAGTTCGTAAACGTTTGGCTGTATCCTGGCTTGAATTCACAATTATTTTAAGGAAGCGTGATGCATAAAATACTGGTCAAGGCTATGATTTAAAATGCAGTGAATTATTGTTTTCGGGTTTTTTTTCTCGGAGACAAGTTTTTGGTAGTTTTCGTTATGGTCAAGTAAAGTTTAATCTTTTTACTATGACAGAGTATCAAGGGGATTTCAGTTGCGGCGAGTACAACAAATCGGAAAAGTTTTGATATCAGCGCTTATGGATCAATAAAATATTTCAAAATTTTAGAAAAGGTCGAAGATTTAGATTTAGATTTGTACGGTATAGGACACATTGGTAATGCTGTCGACTCTGCACCAGTGCTGTCGCTTTGTAATTTTTTAGGGTAGCAAAAATTTACATGTTTTGAGTAGTATTTGGATGAGAGGGGTAGCAGCGGTATTTGTTGTTGTTTTTCATTTTTTGTGATTAATTTATTATAAAAACAGATTCAGTTTCGTTATAGCTAAACAAAATAAAATGAAATTATTCATAAAAATTATGATTAAATCAGAAAAAACAGTATTCATCTTTATACTTATAAAAATATCTTATAGACCTACAAAATCGTTCATTAAAAAAAATAAAATTAAATAAAAATTCCAGTTGTATTCAAAACAGCCTCAGTTCTATTGTTACTTGCTAAACATAAAAATAAAACAAACAAAACTATTCATATTCCATCAAGTTAAGGCGTAAAAAAATCAGTCTTCTCATTTTACATATATTATAATTACCTAAGAAAACTAAAAATTCTTTAAATTATAAAATATTGAATAAAAATATATTACTTTTTGTCCCAACTGCATAAATCAATATAAATATAACGATGTACAAAAATTCATATATATTTTAAATTAAGTTCAAAACAAAAAAATCTTCTTTTAAAATCTAAATAAAGATATGAAATTTTTGAATAATTAGATACATATTTTGAATATAAAAAAATGAGACTTTATCTTGACTTAATTGGCTATTCCAATTCAAAACATAGTAAGTGCTTTTTAAAAAAATTTATAGAAGTACCCAAAAAATTTGTCAGTCCTCAGAAATATATGTTGGTATTTCGATATTTTAGGAGTTCTTCCAGTTTATCTGAGAGTACCCCTATATATGGGATTATTAATATTTATTTTTGAACGCTGAGTAAATATAAGTTCTAACTTACTTTAAAATTTTCTAAGAAGAACTTACTGGGTTTTGAAATGAGACAGCCGTGATGCCTTTTACTTCTTGTACTTAAAAATCAAAGTTTTCTACGGTTCCCACTTTTCGGCAAAGATGTTATTAGCAAGCTCTTTGGCAATTAAAACAGCATTCACTGCACCAGTGAGAAGTGAATTTCTTTTCTTGTCCTTAATTAAATTAAATTCAGAAAAATTTCTTTCGGCAGTTGCACTGCTATGGTGAAAGCGATTATAGTTCCGATCAAATGTCTTATATTAGAAAACATGGTTTGGTTTAATGCGTTTTTCCGATTAAAAATATTTTGGTAGAAATCTTCAAAAGGCAAATCTGTAGATATCACTGTTTGATTAAGAAATGATCGCCATTCCTCATCTAATATTTCTACGTTAACTTCATCTACTAAATGATAAGTTTTTTAATTATAAATAATTTTTTACATCCGGGTAGCATAATTGAAATTTGAGTAGTATAAGTAGTACGGGCTTGAAATAGTAGTCAAATACTACTATAGCAGCAAGTTCGGCAGCGCTGCTCTGCACTAGCAACTTCATTTAAAGACGGACTATACCAAACAGAATTTATTGGTTAAGATTGAGTATAAATAATTTTGGACTATGAAATCTTAGGATTCTTTGAAAATAGATAGTGGCGCACCCAGAACAAATATGGGGTTTTATTCATATCAGTGTCGCAGCGGTGGGGTAGTTTCTGACTACGAAAACTCGCGCCCCTGAATATGAACAACAACATGTTCCTGACAGTTAGGGCCATTATTACGATTTTCAGTTAAACTTTAACTGGAACTTTAACCGGAAGTTTTGTATGAAAATCTGTCAGTTAAAGTTGCAGTTAGAACGTAACTGAACATCGTAGGAACGCCCCGTAATTTTTAAAACTAGAGTATCAAACTAATCTCCAAAGAACAAAATTATTAACCATCTATCTACCAAATTTATATAATTTTTTTTAATAAAAAAGTATTGTGGTCGAACTGGTAGGTAGGTAGGTAGGTACGCGTGGCTGCCCGTGAGAACACGGACATACTCAGACCTAAAAGGTCCGTTGTGTTTCCACAGGATCTTCGAATCCGGTCCTACTCGTCGAACCATTTAGAGCTTGCAATGAAGCGTTGGATTCTCGCGACCTCCATTGCGGCAAGATCACCAAGTCAGTTGAAGAAGTAAGCTCCAAGATGAGCTTTCCTTCTAGCGGATAGAGCTGGACAGGTACAGAGAAGGTGAAGGACTGTCTCCTCCTTCTCCTCATCCAGGCAGCTGATCGAACTGGGATTTAAAAAAAATTCGCTCCCCTGAAATTTTGCATTTACATCTTCTAGGACTTGTAAGTCCCAAAAAAGCAAATGAAAGAATTCGGTGAAATGGGTTTTTTTTCCACATTTTTAACAATTTCGATATATCTGCTAGGTATATCGAGTCAACAAATTTAGTGTTCTTCTGTGAGCTCTATATATAAGCGTCTAGAAATCGTTTTCCAAATTTTTCAATACCGAAACCCTAACAGGGTTTAAAATAGTTGTGTATATTTTCACGAATTCCGATATATTTTTAGGTCTAAACAGATATCAAATCCGGTTTCACCTCTAAGGGCTTTAAATTCAATCTGAGAAAAAACCGATGCATTTTTCGATATTCAACTACCTAGAAGGTGTAGAGTATTGTTAAAATGTTTACGAATTCCGACAAATCTTTTAGGTTTAATAAGATTGAATTCGCGTTTACTTCTATGGGCTTTATATAAGTTATCTAAGAATTATTTTCTGCAGTTTGTGAAATTTCACCCCTAAGAGGGTATAAAAAGATTATGTATGTTTTTATGAATTCCGACATATCACTTAGGTCTGATGATATATTGGTATATCTTTTTCACTTTAACGGGCTTTCTATATAATCGCCAAAGAATCGATTTCAGAATATGATATTCAACCCCTACGATATTTTACCCCCTATATTTTTATTGAAATTGAATTAATTTTTTAGGTAGAAGTCCAGGGCGCGATTAATGCTGAGATGCGGTGTAGGTTACTATGCGATTAACAACCGAAAAAATAGCCAGGAGGCTATTTGGAACGTTATATTTTTGGTTGTCAATCGCATAGTAACCGAAACAGCATCTAAGCATTAAATACGTTCCGGGCTTTTACAGAAAAAATATTAAAATTGGGCTCACACTGTTGGCAGATTTTGTTCTTAATGAAAAATTTTCTTTATTGCTAGATTTTGTTTATAATCAGGAGTGGTATACTGTTTAGAATGGAAGTACTTGGAAAGTTAAGTTCTTAGGCAGTGTTAATTTTTCACTTTAACACAGTCCCAGTATTTCTCCTGAAAAATAATAAGGTTGCGTCCAGATCGATGGCAGATTTCTAGTCGCTTTGAAAAGAAGTGAAATAAATTTTTCAATTTTACTTTATTATTTTCGATTTTTAAAAAAAAATTTGCTACCCTGGAACATTTTTTTTTTCACGTTTCTTCACTAGTAAACACGAAAATAGTAAAAACAAATTTCAGTCCGTCTGTCCGCCGTACGCAAAATCGTTTGATGGCTCGTAGCTCCCAAAGGGTTTGAGATATTAAATTGAATTTTTTTTATGAATAGACTGGGTAGGCTCCTTGAAGTGACTAAATTCTGAGGGGTGGAGGTGTGCGGGGGAGGAGGGGGAAGCATTTTAAACGGAAAATTTTGGTTTTTAGATCTCAGCAACCGCTTATGCTAGGAGGCTGAAGCTTGGAATTTATTTAGAGCTTCAATAGTGGACCCATTTGCATAAAAATTGTCAATATGGGTGAAGAGGTGTTGTGAAAAATAATGCGTCCAAAACACAAAAAAGCCGAGATCGACACATTCTAAAATCTATATCTCCTAAACGGTTAACATCACGAAATTGAAACTTAATAAATATCTGTAGGTATACTAGAAGAATAGATCGGAATCAAATTTTTGAGTGGTGACGGTGCCGTTCGGGGGTGGGGGGTGAGAAGCTTTAGATTATGATATCTTACGAACCAATTGCACTAGACAAATAAAATTCGGTTTGTGTATAAAGGTTGACAAATGAAGTTTGCTGAAAGTACAATTTTTGAAGGGAGCGTGAAGGGAGCATGAAAGTGGAGGGGGATATGAATTTTTCAAAAAAATCACGTCACATATCTCAAGAACCGTGTAAGAGAGATGCCTAAAGCTTTTACCAGAAGTAAGCATAATAGACTCCAAGCAGAAAAAAAAGTTTTGCTGGTGAGGGAGGGGGAGGGTGAAAAGGAAAAGGTTCCGATTTTTATATCTCGAGAACCTATAACGATATAAAGCTGAAACTTGGTTGTTAGATAGAGCTATAGTAGTACCATGTTGGAACCCCGTTCAACCCCGAAGTGGATGTAAGGAGGTTGCATATCAGATGATATATCGAATTAATTTTTACTTCTTAGGGTTTCCTATATAAGCGCCAAAAAGTCAATTTCATTATTTTTAGATATTCAATCCTAAGGGGCGCAAGGGGGTTGTATGTTTTTCAAAGCTTCGACATATTTCTTTGGTTTGATGAGATGTTAGATCGCTTTTCACTTCCACAGACTTTTTATATAATCGCTTACAAACCCATTTTTAAATTTTTCGATATTCAACCCCCAAGGGTTTGCATTTGTTTTCAAAAGTTTTGCCATCCCTTAGTTCTGATAAGTTATAAAATTGATTATTACGGCATTTGATGTAATGACCTAAAAACCAATTTCACGATTTTTCGAATTTCAAGAACCAAGGGGGTGTGAAGGGTTTGCTTACGTTTTCACAAATTTTACAAGATCCCTCGTGTCTTTTGAGATATCAAATTGCTTCTTATGAAATCGTCTAAAAACCAGTTTGAAAATTTTTCGAAATTCAAACCACAAGTGGAAGTAATGGCTTTATATCCGTTTTAACAATTCGTCATATCTCTTAATTCTGATAAGGCAGCAAATTCGCTTTTACTTCTATGGGCTTTTAGTGTACATAATATACCGAAATTCGAATAGTCTACACGGGCTTTTCCAATGTTTAATCGGCTAAAAATCTCTATTTTAAATATTTTTTTTTAAGAACAAAACTAACTTTCCAAGAAACCTCGAAATTTCGAAACAATTGATGATATACTCCGACTTTGACCGCTCCCGAACTTTGACCACGAAAAATAATAAAGTTTCGCCCAGACCATTGGCAGATTTTTTATTATAGTAACGCGAAGCATTGCCAAATGTAATAAATATGGAATTAAGTGATTTTGAACATTAACATTAAGCGACTTGTGTTTTATTCAGTAAAATTATTTTACTTGAAATCTCACAACCATTTGTTACTGAATCCGCACTATAGAAAAATTTCTTTTCATTCAATTGAGGTCTTATAAAATTGGTTGATTATTATTTAGTAGAATGTAAATGTAAGAATTCAGAAATTGGGCAAATGATTTTGTTTGTGAGTGCGGTACACATCAAGAACTTGACGTATTTAATTAAAAAATATTAAAATATTCTCGTTAAAAAATATTGAAGTTCATAATTACATAATTAGTAATTAATTAAAATAAACTTTAATTTCGTTCATGTGATGATAATTAAAACTGAAAAATTGTCTCAAATTTCTGTACATTTATCACCTAATTATCCGTATAATTGCCGCCATAAAACAAACAAACAACACAATTTTAATACTCTCGAATTGAAATGGCTCTTTTATATTTTATTTCCAAAAACTTTTATTTAATTGTTAATTTCTATGAGTGAATACATCGGTGGTTGTTGAAGGGTGGATTTTCATCCCGCTAACGATCGATTCGACCCAGATAACGTAAAATTGGCCATGAAACGGGTCAGTACTAATTAATTATCCCGGAATTCGTTCATTAACCATCGCATCAGAGTGTAATTAACGCCAAGCACACATGTCGTCAGCACGGATCAAAATGCAATTTTCCTGCCTGATGATTTTTCCGCCCGAAAAATTGGATACTTTGGGAAAATCTACAGGACAGCCATTGCTATGTACGTATTAAGGCATTACGCACGAGAACTCTCACGCCATATTTTCATTAATTCGAAAAAATTGCAAAATGAAGTTTTATTTGAGTTCTGACAATTTGATTTTGATACGTCAGTATGGGGTGCTTTTAAATGGCCGAATCATAAATACCTTTCCTTTAGGCTCATACAACCCTTCCAATTATCCCTTTCGTTCAGCTCGAAAGTTCATCACAAAAGTACGAGGTTGTTCACTTTTCGAATAACACCCCGTTAAAATGCTGGCTTTCTCCAGAATTCCAATCAGATCGATTAGGTTTTGGGGTTGGATATGTGCAATTGCTGTTATTAAAACGAACAAAATTCTACCATTTTCGCGACTCAAAGGAATATCACACCGCGGAAACAATGCGATATGAAAGCCGGCGAATTCCGTCTACATACTATGACGAGTACTCAGGGTTACGGTTGGCACACTATCAAAAATCTACCCCGAGGGTGCAGATTTTGTAATTGGTAGAGTCCTGGCGAAAATTGCGTAGCTCTTTCAGCACACAGGTAATCTCCGTTTTGAAACTTAATTAAAGGTAGCGTTATGAAAAAAATCCAATTGAAATTCAACTCAACACTTTCGACGAGAAATGAGAAAAATTTGAAGCGTTCTGAATAATTTCAATGGCGCTAATCTCATTCGGTATTCTGTGCACACCTCAGGTGTGGCTAGTGCTCCATTTTCTGCGATATAATATTCGCTTTCAAGGTGGCTAATCCCCCGTGGGAGAAACACTTATTGCACGGGAACATAAGTGCTACTTAATGACCACCTAGATCCTATTGGACGGCGATATTATAAATGGACAACTTCTTTTTTACCTGGTGTACTTTAGTGAATATGGTCAGTGTTCTGGGGTTAATGGAGTCATGATCAGGTAATATCGTTACTTCGATTAATTGTGATTAAATAAAGAAGAGGAAATTTGGTGAGGGTTGAGGTAAGAATAACAATACCGCAGTATTACGTGCTTCAGTGGTCCCATTAAACGAAATATAAATTTGTCGGGAGCCTGATATAGGTTAGCACATACCTTGGGTATAAAATGGACAGGATTTTCTGATGGGTTTCATGGGTTAGTAATTAATTTGTTTAAGGGTAGCTTTCTTGTAGTCTCTTACTGTTTTTTTTGGCTACCTGTTAACTGTACTCGATATTTTTAACCTGATAATTTTTGTATCTGAAACTAGTAATACAGGCAGCTGGTATTACTCGGGTATAGTGCTGGATTATAGAAAGTATCATCTGAACACTCAAAGAAAAAATATGACTGTGGTAAGCATATTTTGGGAGAACCTTACTATGGTTGAATTTATAGTTGCGTGAACTACGTTACAAGATGTAAGACAGTTCTGATAACTGATGTTAGGGTTGTACTAACTTTATTGTCTTATTGCTCTAAACATAGTATGGTTATGTCAATCATGAAAATATTTGTAATTTGATTATTGCAACTATAGTAATGTTTCTGGGAAATGAGTTATGATTGAATCAAACAAACGAAAACTTGTTGTAAGGTTAACGCAAACATAGTTTTGATTCTACCAACTTAACTTATGTTCTGTTGAACATTCGGTATCTTATGACTTGAGTTATGATAAACACATTCTAATTACGTCAATGGTTGTAAAAATTACAGAACGTGGTTGTGAGAACTATAATTACAATCCTAAGAAATCCTAGTATGTTTGATTCAAACAGAGCTAAGGTTGAGACAAACAATGATGTATGGTTCTTATAACCAATAACCATAATGCTGTGAACACTAAGATACTATCATATTATAAAAAATGGCACTGGGGATCCTCACTCACTTTAAAATTGGATTCACTTCTCATTACAAACTTACTTTCTTATTGTTTGTCTGTGTGGTAGACAAGTCCCGTCAAATGCCGAATAAAATATCTTCCCAGATCGCTGAAATGTATGAAGTCCACATTTCTGTACAGCTAGAGGATTTTGTAATAATAAATTATATAATAATAATATGGAATTTCATATCTTGAACCGGGTAAGTCATCGAAAAAAAGAGTCATTTTTGAAGGACTTTCACATGGGAGGTGCAGGAAGGACTCACTCGATTTCTTACATATTTATCATTTTCCATGGAACCATTTAAAAATGAACGTGTACAAGATTTCAAATTCGTAGCTTGAAGCGTTCAAAAGTTATCGAAAAATATTCTTGAACACGTGTCCAAAGGACATTTTGTATGGCACCTACCAGAAGGAGTAAAAGGATTTCGCTGATTAGTAAACTCGAACTTTGTTTTTACTCAAAACTAATTTCTACAAAATTTCCAATTCATAGCTAAAAGATTACTTGAGTTATAGTGAGTTTCGTAAATTAAGTGAATACATTTTGACAGGATATTTGTATGGCAGCTACACGAAGGACAAATAGGATTTTCTTCATAATCATACATTTAGCTCCAAGCATTGGAAAAATAACACATACATAATTTCAAAGACGTAGCTTAAACCCTTCTGAAGTTATCGGCCAATATTCTTAAACACCTCTTTCAAGGACATTTTGTATGGCAGCTACCAGAAGGAGTAAAAGGATTTCGCTGATTAGTAAACTCGAACTTTGTTTTTACTCAAAACTAATTTGTACAAAATTTCCAATTCATAGCTAAAAGATTACTTGAGTTATAGTGAGTTTCGTAAATTAAGTGAATACATTTTGACAGGATATTTGTATGGCAGCTACACGAATGACTAACAGGATTTCTTTCATAATTCTACATTTAGCTCCAACTATTGAAAAAGTAGCACATACAAATTTTCAAAGTTGTAGCTTAAACCCTTCCGAAGTTATCGGCTAATATTTTTCAACACGTGTTTTAAGGACATTTTGTATGGCAGCTACCCGAAGGAGTAGGACGATTTTGCCCGTTAACGAACTTAGCCTTACAAATTCAACCAAACATCCAGATTCAAAATTTCAAGATCCTAGATGCAGGCGTTCTTGAGTTATCGTGTTCACGGACAGACGGACGGACGGACGGACGGTCGGACGGACGGACGGCCGGACGTCAAGCGGATTTGAGGTTTTTGGCCACAAATAAACAAAAAAACATACTGCAGTCACGATCGGCTGCAAGCCAATCGTATAATACTCTAGATGAATACTGAACTCCGATTTATATTGTAGTTGGGGATAAAGTAGAATTGCGTGTGTACATGTTGTATGTCCTTTATTAAGGACTGCCATTAGATTGCTACTCAAAACTAAAAGACAATATTCAGTGTTTAATTTCATATCTTGAACTGGGTAAGTCATCGAAAAAAATATCCTTTTTAAAGGACTTTTACATGGGAGGTGCAGGAAGGACTCACTCGATTTCTTACATATTTATCCTTTTCCTTAGAACCATTTAAAAATGAACGTGTACAAAATTTCAAAATCGTAGCTTAAAGCGTTCAAAAGTTACCGGAAAATATTGTTATACACGTGTCTTAAGGACATTTTGTATGGCAGCTACCAGAAGGAGTAAAAGGATTTCGCTGACTAGTAAACTCAAACTTCGTTTTTACTCAAAACTAATTTGTACAAAATTTTGAATTCGTAGTTAAAAGATTGAGTTATAGTGAGTTTCGTAAATTGAGTGAATACATTTTGACAGGATATTTGTATGGCAGCTACACGAAGGACTAACAGGATTGTCTTCATAATCATACATTTAGCTCCGACTATTGGAAAAATAACACATACAAAATTTCAATGTTGTAGCTTAAGCCTTTCTGAAGTTATCGACCAATATTCTTGAACACGTGTTTTAAGGACATTTTGTATGGCAGCTACCCGAAGGAGTAGGACGATTTTGCCCGTTAACAAACTTAGCCTTTCAAATTCAACCAAACATCCAGATTCAAAATTTCAAGATGCTAGGTGAAGGCGTTCTTGAGTTATCGTGTTCACGGACAGACGGACGGACGGACGTCAAGCGGATTTGAGGTTTTTGGCCACAAATAAACAAAAAATAATATATAAGTTTTTTTCGTCCGAGGCTTGGTTCTATGCGTTACAAACTTTTGGGCTGGATTAAACTTATAATACTCTATATGATTTCATCTAGAGTATAAAAACTAACTTATTGAGGCAGCTTAGAAACCACTCTACATTTTAAATACTCCTAGTACTGAATAGTTCTGTAACGATGGGGTTGGCTAAGTTAAGGCATCTTTCGCGAAAATTGTTCATAGCTTTTTCCGATAGGTGTGAAATCGAACGAACTTTAGGTAAATCGTGGAGATGTCGTGTTGGAAAATAAAACGGTTTGTTTAAAATTATTTTTAAACATTTGTTTTGTAATACATGTAGCTTTTTCTTGTGAGTTTTAGCACACGGGTTCCAAATTGGGGCTCCATATAGAATGATAGGTTGCATGGCTGTTTTGAAGATCAAAAGTTTATTTTCTTCGGAGAGCTTTGATTTCCGATTTATGAAAGGATAAAGAGCATGAATTCTCTTTGAAATTTTTCAGGTAACATGTTCCGTATGGTCACGGAAAGTTAATTTTGGATCAAGAATAAGACCGAGATATTTTATATTTTTTGACCACTGAATCGGTTCTTCAAAAATATTTATTGGGGGATTTGGTAGACTGCGTTTTGCGAGTTTCTTGGTAAAAAATATGATTTGAGTTTTAGACGGATTTATTTTAATTTTCCATTTATAATAGAAACTTTGTAAGAGATCTAACTGGGATTGCGAATTATGAATTAGCAACGTGGCATCGTTTGATCTTGAGTATAAGGCGGTATCGTCAGCGTACACAGCAAGTTCACAATCAGGATGTATTGGAATATCAGCAGTATAAATGTTACACAGTATGGGACTTAAACAAGGGACGCCGGCCGGAATTGAAAGGATATCCGAAAAGCTTGATTTTAATTTAACTCTGAATTTTCATGTTCGAGAAATGAAGCAATTATTTTGATAATAAAATTTGAAAAAGAGAATCTCATCAATTTGAAGAGCAATCCTTTATGCCAAACCGAATCGAAAGTTTTTTCTATGTCCAACGCGATCAGACCGGTGGATTCTTTGCAATTTAGTGACTTTTTAATGAAATTGGTGACTCTGAAAAGTTGATGGTTTGGAGACATATGCGGCATAAACCCAAACTGAAAATCCGGGATGACTAATTTATTTTTCATCACAGTTCTCATTCTTTCAAGGATAATTTTTTCAAGTAGCTTGCTTAAAGTTGGAAGTAAGCTGGAAGTTAGTAGTTAGAAGGAAATTTAGGAATGGGTAAGTATGGTGAGTGTGCTAATAAGGCGGCCAACTCTAGGTGGGCAGGGCTGGCATGTGCAGGTTCTGCCATGATCTGTACGCTGTGGAGGACATCACTCACATTTTGTGTGAATGCCCAGGAATCGCTAGAAGGCGACTGAGATGTCTGGGTAGTCTTTTCTTCGATAACATCGAGGATTTGAGGTAATTAGGGGTTGATAAACTGGTCAGGTTCTGCAGGGAATTGGAGTGTTTTTGAGAATCTGAAGGGATCGCGCCTAGTGTGCGCGGTGGTTCTAGCACTGTTCCCTTTCTTAAACCTAACCTACTATACGAATGACAACCTTATGAATAACCGGTAGTCTACGTGGAACGTTTTTTTTGCAGTATATCAGTGGTATACTTAGTAGCCTAAATGCTACACCTCATTTTAGCGTAAAAGGCGTTCCGGACTTCTATCCAAAAAATAATAAAGTTGGGCTTGGACTGTTGAGGGTTTTTATTTTGTTAGCCGCATTGGAACTAAACTTTAAACACTTAAAAAAAACACTAAAATTTCCTACGGACTGTTCTAAAATTTTTTTGTGTTGTAGCAATAACTCTTTGTTCATTGACCTTTCCGCTTAATCTTTTCATTAATTATATTTCAATACGAAACTGCACTAGTTGGAATAGTGAAAGGTAGTCTCTACAGTCTACTCCTATACTGAACAAGAAAACAAAACAGTATAAATGTTCGATTCCAATGGAGCCATTCTGCGAAAAACATTTTCTTCAAGAACAACATGCTCGACAGAATCCTTCCGATGTCAAATGATTCGTAGGTAGCTGATCGATGACTGAACTATCAACTCTTGAAAAAAAAAACTTAGGTAATTTTGAAATGTTCCAAAATCCCCAAAAAATGAAAAAAACAAATTGAGGTACGCATAGGTTTTATCAACCCTTTCTTGCCGGAACCCAGAAAATATTTACAAAAATACCCTACAGAACGAAACGTAAAAAGGCACGAGCGAGTGAATGAAAAAAAATGCGAGCTTTGTTTGTCCCTCGTCCCAGTATACATAACATAGTACTCATGGTGTTAACAACATAAATAACCAACAGCCTTGCTAAGTGAAAGGACCATACCCTTGCCCAAAATTTATATAAAAAAAAAATATTCGCTATTCGAAAAGAGGAAAAAAATCCCATACACCCCAATCTCCCTTGATGCTCTCCAACTCCCATACATTGTGCCCCAGTAGGTTTGAGGACAGAATAAGTTTTGTAAACAGGAGGCGACATAATGGGAATATATGCAGCCGCTGAACAAAGTTTCTAGTAAAACAATAACTGCCACATGTTACTCTCCAGTGAGTGAGCGAGGATAGATACGAATTATTTCACATGTGAACTTTGTACGGGGACAACGTATCTATTCGGAGGTATAGCGGAGCCACACTATAGTCTGCTCGTCGTCGTAGTGATAAATAATTCTCTGAGCTGCAGTTAATTCTAATTTGAATTGTAACACTGAATATAGCGCGCCGACATATTGTCCCGAATAGCTAGATAATAAATAAATCTATACCTACTACTGTTGATGTCTGCCAGTGACGTTCCATCTATTTAAATATTCGAAAGAGTAAAATAGTAACAGCTAACTGAACACTATTAACATTTGCGTGTTATGGCTGAAATTTCTATAGAATAGGCGATTTACCTATATTTGAGAATTTAAAAGGGATGCCCGAATTGAACTAATGGAAATGTAACAAAGTTACGGGTTTAACTACTATGAAACTTGACTATAAGCACATATGCTTCAGAACAGATTAATTTTTTACAAAAATTATCGGTATGGAGTGGCAAGCAGTTGTCATTGAACAACAGGGTTATGCTTTCAAACACTTTTCAACTATAGAAGCACTTTCCGGTTTAAAAGATTTATTTTTATTAGGGAATCTAAAAAGGATTTCAGGATTTAGCAAATGGAAATGTACAAAAAAATTGCGGACTTAACCACATCGGTGTTGACTTTAAAACTTCTGCTGAGGAAGAGCTTAATTTCACTTTAATATTTTTTAATAATTGTATTGTGATCGATCTGAAATTTCCCCAAAAAAATTTGCTACCCTTCAAGGACTAGTAGACTCCAAAAAAGTAGAAAAAAATGTCCGTTTGTCCGCCGTAAACGCTGTGATCTCCTTTAAGTGGTGACCTTAGGGAGTAGGGTTCCGCGTTCCGGATTTCATCTTAAAAAATATATTCTAGAAAATTATTAAATCTGTAAATATGCAGTTGCTGTTTTGGAAAAAAAAGCGAGGTGTCATAGGTGATAATTACAAAAAACTATATTAAAGTTTATAGCTGGCTGTAACCAAACCGTTTTCCACCAAATATAAGAGTCCTAGAGTCTGGGCGCAAATTAATTATTTTATTGGTTTAAGTACGAAACGCGTTTAATGCTGAGATGCGGTGTAGGTTACTATGCGACTGACAACATAAAAAATAACGTTCCAAATAGCCTCCTGGTTATTTCTTAGGTTGTCAGTCGCATAGTAACCTACACCACATCTCAGCATTAAACACGTTTCGGACTTCTACCCATAAAATAATAAAGTTGTGCCCAAACTGTTGGCATATTTTTTTTATTTATTTATGTATTTGTTTTTTCAATAGATGATTCAATAGAAGTGAAAGTGAATTCGATCTCATTAAACATAAAAAAAAAATTCGGAATTCGTCAAAACTTGAACAATGTCTTACTCCCCTGGGGGTTAAATATCAAAAAATACTTAAATCGGTTTTTTCCTCGACTATATTCAAAATGATGATTCAATAGAAGTGAAAGTGAATTCGATCTCATTAAACATAAAAAAAAAATTCGGAATTCGTCAAAACTTGAACAATGTCTTACTCCCCTGGGGGTTAAATATCAAAAAATACTTAAATCGGTTTTTTCCTCGACTATATTCAAAACATTTAGAAGTGAAAGTGAATTCTATATCTAATTAGACCTAAGAAATATATCGGAATTCGTGAAAAAGTACATAACCGCTTTACACCCCTTAGGGGCTAGATTTCGAAAAATTTGGAAAAACATTTCTAAGCACTTATATTATATTAACATTTCATTTCGACATTTCTAGGCGCTTATATTATAATATATTAAGAGCCCACAGAAGTAAAATTGATTTGATAATTCGAGATATCTAAAAGATTTAACGAAATTCGTGAAAATCTGGGAAAAACTCTTTCACGGAAATTTTTTTACTGCATCTTTGTACACAAATGAAAATCTAATTTTTTTTTAGCTTTACTATAATTACTCTAGTAGCACATCTACATATAGGTACTAAGTTTCAACTTTCTAGCATAAGACGTTTCTGAGATATGAAAAACCACCCCACCCCCGTCTCTTACTACCCCGGATGTCTCTATAGTAGCTCTATACAGCTGTCAATTTTTAGCTTTCTATTCTTTGCGGCTTCCGAGAAATTAAAATCCGAATTTTTTCATTGCCACCCTCTCCCACCATCACTCCCTACACCCACACCCTCACTAGAGGTCTAATGGTCCTAACTCCTGTAAAATTTTCAAGATCATATCTGATACGGTTCTTGAGATATAAAACTTTAATTTTTTGAAAAATTGCTACCCCCCGACTTTCGTGCCCTACCTCCACCCTCAAAAATTTTACATTCAGTAGACTCCACTGTTAACTCTATATACAAAAATCTTCCTGGCACAATTGAGTCGGAAGATATTGTAATTCAAAGTTTTAGACACCCCCATACCTCACCACCACCCTTAAAAATGTTAACCCTTTTCTAATCTTCTAGTATCTTCTAGTATATTTTATTTAGAAATCAACGTTGTACATTATGAATTTTGAAGAAAGAAACTTTATTTTACATTATATAAAGACTTGAAATAATATACATTATAAAGGAGATGTTGTAATATTAGTTTATGTTAGTATTAGTATGTACCTATGTAAAAACGAGTCTCTTAAAGGCAGGCGTCCACTAGAGGCGGGCCGCATCGCAACGGTGCGGCGAGCATTTTTTTTTCTACGTAGTTCGTTCCGTTGCGAGTGTCGTTCAGTGGACGCACTTCCATAACAATGTATGGCAGGCGGATTTTTGCGATGCGGCCCGTCCGCCCTAGTGGACGCCTGCCTTAATAAAGTGACGTGGAACGAGTCAGACGTGTTTAACTTAAGCTCCTCTATAACAACTACTACAAAGTTTTAGCCGTTTGGCATCAATCGTTCAGGAGATATGGATTTTAGAATGTTTCAATCCCGACTTTCAAGCGTTTTGGACGCATTGTTTTTCCCCCACTGGCACACCCATTGACCCTTATCGACCATTTTGTAGCAAATGGGTCCACTATCATACTTCTACAAGAGTTTCAACTTTTAGCCTCCTGGCATAAGCGGTTTCTGAGTTCTAGAAACCAAAATTTTTCATTTAAAACGCTCCTCTCTCCTCCACCTCACACCCACACCCCTCCAAAAGATACCACTCGTAAAGGTTCACTCATTCTACCTACCATAAAAATTTCAACTTAATATTTCAAGGGGTTTGTGAGCTACGCACCTTCAAACGGTTTTGCGTACGGCGAACGGCGTCTAAGGCGGACAGACGGACATTTTTTTCTTTGGTTTTTTGGGGCTTACATGTTTCAAAACGTGAAAATACAAAATTTCAGGGTAGCAATTTTTTTTGAAATTTCATGTCGATCACAATACTTTATTATTAAAAATAATAAAGTAAAAAATTTGCCAACAGTCTGGGCTCAACTTTATTATTAGTAGAAGTATGAAACGCGTTAAATGCTGAGATACGGTGTAGGTTACTATGCGTCTGACAACCTAAAAAATAACATTCCAAATAGCCTATTGGTTACTTACTCGCACCATAGAATTGTTCAAAAACGGCTGAAGAGAATTTTAAATTTTTAAATAAAGTTGTAGTAGTTGCCATCAAACATTCAACAGCATAAAAAATTACCAATCGTTTTCTTCTAACTTTTCAATTGGATTTCCTAGCAGCCTTTATGTCTTTTAAACATCCAATCACATCGTCCTTTAATGAAACTTTTTCCCTAGAAATAAAACGTGTCTACTTTTCTTTCATAAACAATTTCATTCTGTATCCGCTCGAAGCTTCTTTTTAAAGGAACGGCTAAGAAATGCGTTACGCCTGATTTATGACAGAAAAAAATGTTGATCCTTGAGGCAATCCGACCATTGAATAAACTTTTAATAGCAAACGAAGAACTAAGTCTTAATTGGATATTGGATAAACAAATGCAAGAAGCTCGTCTTTTTTAAGGATATCTGGACTTGAACAAGTGCGATAATGACGGCCTAGTTCAGTAACAATGCTCGGTGGTGTAGCGTAGCGGTGTCGTCGTCGTGTACAACAACCAAGGCGGCAACAGGCAGCGCTCTATCAGCTGCATCCTTTATAAAATTTACTTTTTGATTTATAACTCAATAACGTTTGCATTACGGTCTCTAATTGAGTTTGCCCTGTTATTAAATTTTACACAAACTCTGTTTACATCGTTGGTTCGTTCGGGTTCAGAGGCGTCCTTCTAGATCGGCCTTTCTACCGTCGTCGTCCTTTCGACTAACACAAAATTTTAATTGCAGGAATTAACTGAAGGTTTGTTGCCAGCAATTTAGTTTACTCGTTGGGGAATTATGGCGACGTGGTGGCTACTCTCCAAAGAATTTTCATTTTATGGAGATTGCCAGGAACCGAGCGGACAGCCCAACCTGCCACCACCCCCCCCCCCCCCCCCCATCCCATAGTCAGGGAAAACCCATTAAAACCAAGGTGCGGAAGAATGTTTCGTAGAACAATATCGCCTAGGCCTATAGGCCTAAAATATTGGTGTGCATGTTAATCAATGTACGAATTGTGTGAGGTTTTATTGTTGTTGAAATGCAAAATTTCTGTCCGATCGTAAAATTTATAACCATCGATTGAGCCTGGGAATCTAGAGCACAGGTTCCTTGAGTTCTTCTTAAATTGCGCATAAATGTTTACTGTTTTGCCGGTCATAATTCAAAATAATTAAAAATGGCAGTGCTAAGTATTTCCGATTGCATAATGTTACTTTCAGTTAGGCCATTAAGTTTTATATTTCAGTTAGTTGGTAATTTGTTCAGTTTTTATCGTTCTGATTAAAGTGATTGGGCAATAAATTAGACAATAATTTTCAGCAATTAAACGGCCAATATAGTAGACGAGAACGCGATGGTATCTACGAATTGCTGTTCTTATACATACTCAGATCTAATCGTGTATAAACAAATGTACACTATTATAATATAAATTTTCAAAGCTGAAAATTAAAATTTGTAAAACTACTAGCTTCCCCTAATTTTTTTGAGTTCATTAAGTGCCCAAATATATGTCTTTAAGAATCTAACGTTCCCCGCTACTTTCGGATGCCATTTCGAAAATTTTCTAGAATTAAATTTTTTTTGAATAAACCATGAAAACTAGAATAATATATTTTCAATTCAAGTAAAGAATGTTAATCAACATAATGTTTCTCTTTTGCATAAAAGTTGAGTATTTTAATACTTAATTTTTTTTTAGAATATGGAACTTATGCAATGAAAATACATGCAACTTTTGTAGCTAATAATGTAGCACATGAAAAAATAAAATTAAAATCACATTTTAGTAATGAGGTTTTACATTGATAAACAATTTTTTAGGTCACAGTTGTGAATACTTTATTATTAAAAAATAATATAGTAAAATTTGTTGTCTGAGGTAAATTTCTCAAGATCGGGTACAGCTACAGTATCGACATTAAATGAAAAGTAATTCGATTTCCTAAAAAACAAACTATAACATGTTGAATTGCGATTATTAGTTTTGAAGATATATCAGTTTGCATGAGTGAGGGTATACGTCGGAAAAAACTTTTCTTTAACACCATGTATCTCTGCGTATACTGGGTCACCCCGCGGAAGAGGGGCAGAGCTTCCATAGGAGCAAGTGGAGCAACTGCACCGGGCGCGATACCTACTGTTCCAGCTACTTACACAATTCTTCGGTCATGTAGATCCTGCTATTATCACTAAATTCACCGATTATACATTTTGCAATTCTAAAATTTGGCATCCTACCTATCCATCCAAATACAATTTAACAATTCGTCGTACTCCCAAACGTTTGTTTCAATCGCCTAAATGTACGGTTGTGGTTTGATCTTATCATATAAATACATGTTCATATCACCCTCTTCCAACTAGTTTACACAATTTTTTGTGACCAATATCATTTTTCTCCACCGACATGTGTACATCATATTGTTCGATCATACATGTTCGAATCTATTGATAATTCTTTGACGCAAACATTTAATCTGTACCACGGTTCGACATCCAACACGCACGGTACTGTGACCTGTCAACACTTTTATGCACTACGGCATACGTTGTATTCCGCTGAGTGCATATGTATTCAGTTTATAAAAGTACTCCACAGTGCACAGTAATGAAATGGGTCCTCAGAGGCCCATGCGCATATGAAGTGCCAATGCTTCAGTTTTCGCCTTATGCTTCAGGACATTCATTGTGCTCCAAAAAGTTACAATTTAATGCATATTTCACTTCTTTGGTCACTAGGAAAGGGTCCCTCACAAATTGTGTCTTCAATATGACATGCCGAATTTAGGAACGTCATTTGGGGGAGGAAGGCAATTTCATAATTGAAGAGAACCGTGACTTTTTGATTTTTTCAAGAAAGACTATTTTCAATGGAGTTTAAAAAATGTACGTACTCCCTGAACTGTTTTTGCGCGCATCCATACACTACATATCTTAATATCGACCCACATGCATTTATATACAGTGAATAAGATTTTTCACCCTGGGTAAAATTGGAATGACATCCCTGGTCGAATTGTATTCAGCCGAAGAAGCCTCATTTTCACCACTTTCAGTACTTCTATCCGTGCTGAACTGTTCATCATCTTGTATCATATCCACACTCTTGACCGCGGCTACGTTTCACTCCTTAAGATCTTTTGATATATTCTTCCATTGAGTTCTATAAGATAAAGCTGTGAAGACAATAAAAGATGTTGATGGAAAAAATGTTGAAAATCTCGCGGAAGTAAGTCGATCCTTCGGGCACTTCGGTCTTGTTATATGGTGTCTTTTTATCTGCTACAGGTGGGCTTGCTGATATATAACACATACTATAAATGGTATTATGAATCATTACAAATAAATAGGTGCCCAATTTGACAGCAGGGGGTTACATTTGGATTTTTGTATCTCATAAACGGCTTATACTAGAAAATTTAAGCTTAGTACCTATATGTAGATGTACAACTGTAGTAACTAGAGCAAAAAAACAGATTTCATTGGAGTGGAAAGATGAAATAAAAAAAATGTTCGTGAAAAGGGTTTTTTCCACATTTTCACGAATTTCGTAATATCTTTTGGAAATGTTAGCTATTAAATTAATTTTGCTTCTGCTGGCCCTTTATATAAGCGCCTTAAAAGATTTTTCCAAATTTTTCGATATCCAACACCTAAGGAGGTGAAAAGTGATTGTGTACCTTTTCACGAATTCCGATATATTTCTTAGGTCTTATGATATATCGAATTCGCTTTCACTGCTAAAGGCCTTAAGTATATATTCGGGAAAAAAAAAGTTTTAAACATTTTTCCTTAGCCAACCTCCTGGGCTGTAAAGTATTGTTTAAGTTTTCACGGATTTCGACAAATCTTTTAGGTTAATGAGATCGGATTCGCTTTTTAAGAGGGTGTAAAGCGGTTGTGCACCTTTTCACGAATTCCGATATATTTCTTAGGTCTTATGAGATACCGAATTCGCTTTTACTTCTAAAGGCCTTAAGTATATATTCGGGAAAAACCTGATTTAAACTTTTTTTGTTAGCCAACCCCCTGGGGTGTAAAGTATTGTTTAAGTTTTCTCGAATTTCGACAAATGTTTTAGGTTAATGAGATCGGATTCGCTTTTATTTCCTTGGTCTTCATACTCGTATGTATTGATCTAAAAAATATTTTTGCAATTTTTTGATATTCAACCCCTAAGAGACCGCTCTTAGGGATGGATTATCATAAAATGATTACGTACGTTTTTACGAATTCCGACATATCACTTAGGTTTGAGATATCGTATTATTTTTTTTCTTTAACCGACTTTTTATATGCTCGCCAAAAAATCGATTTCAGAATTTTTTGATATTCAACCACAGGGGCTCTGTTGACATTTTACCTCCTATGTTTTCATTAAATTTAAAAAAAAATTAAGTAAATAAATAAAAACTCTGTCAACAGTGTGGGCGCAACTTTACTATATTTTCGGTAGAAATACGGGACACGTTTAATGCTGAGATGCGGTGTAGGTTGCTATGCGACTGACAACCTAAAGAATAACCAGTAGTCTATTCGGAACGTTATTTTTTAGGTTGTTAGTCGCGTAGCGCGCGTTCCGGACTCCTACCCAAAATATAAAAAAGTTGCGCCCAGACATGTTGGCAGATTTTGTATATCTGGAGAGCCACCAATATCATAAAGCAGATACTGATGCGGTGCAGAGAATTTTGTAATTTTTCTTAGGAAATGAAGATATCGAGTTAATTTTATTTACAAGGTCTTCAACCTATAAGGAGGAAGTTGCATACGCATTCACGAATGATAAATAAAATTGATTTTAATTTACGTTGACATTCTGTGTAATCCCCTAAAGACCGATTTCTTGACATGAAACTCTTGAAGGGAGTGTAACGAATTCTGCTATATTTTGTAGATGTGCTGAGATGTCTAAATTTTACATCCACAGATTTTTTAAATAATTGTCAAAAAGTGATTTCAAAATTTTCTTACCTTCAACCCCATTTCCACTAATTCTTAGATATCGAATTGGCTTTTACTCCCACGAACATTTTATATTGTCTCCTAAATATCCTATTCAGGTTTTTTTGATATTCAATACTAAGCGGGTTTAATGAGTTAACTTACAACTATCATGTCTTCTAACACATTTTGAACTATCCTTCCAAAAAATTTTTTTCACCTCGTTACACTGCCACATCACTATAACTTAGAATCGATTTGATACCAGCCGAATGGTGCCTTTTCCAATCAAAGAATATGTGCAATGATCCGTAGAATTATCAGGTAGCAGAAAAAATCTGCACCGTTTGTCATTAAAATATAATCAACGAACATGCAATTATAATTGGTGTAAATTGTGTCTGACACTCAAACAGACAAAAGTTGGAAGAATTGATAGCTCCTTCCCAGAAGGACGAACAGGAACTCAGTAGTTTGCAGTCAATGGTTCGGGTTCATCATCCACAACACCAAATATAAATGTGATCGAAAAACTCATAACAGAAAATAGAAAAGCAGAATCTTTTCTATCTAAAAGCAGAATCTTTTCTATCCAATAAAGGACAAAATCATTTTCAATTTCAGTCAATAATCAAAAGTTTTCGTTTTGAAGATGGCTGAACGTCGTATTTTTAAGTGCTTACTAGAGCGTTAATGCAATTTTCTTTGCCGTTTATGTTAATTACTGGGAAATGCTTTTTTAGTATGCAAAACAGCAAAAATAACGCCACTCTGGATCCCAAGTTAATAATTTTTTGCCACATCACAAGAAAGCAATTTCTAATTTTATCGAATAAATTATTAAAGTTATTTGAATTTATTTTCCTTTTTCATTTTTCTCCCCATTTATAATTTTCTCATTTCTTTCACTGAAATTATCCATAAGCTTCAAAAAGAATAAAAACAATAAATTCGGTCGTTTTGTGCATATTAAAAACCGAAAATCCGACAGAATTTTGATTTCGCATACTTTTGAATAATTAAAAAATGAACTTATTTCACGAAATGACAAATTTTCACGAGAATTTTATTATTCGAATAATAATTGTCATTTTAATAATTTTCCCTTTTACAAGTGACCAGTCACTGTGAAATATTAATTAACCCTGGATATTTTTTGTACGAAATTGTACTATGTGGCTATCATAAAGCATCGCCCTTATGAAACGAGGAGTTATTCTAAAGCCGAAATATCAATTTTTTTTGTATGATGATCAAAACATATCGCAACGTATGACCACATTAATAATATATCATTTACGTGAAAAATGCGGTCAAGTGTATTTTTTTTTCATGCTATTAATGATGAAAATTAATCGAATTCGACGAATGGTTTTAACACCATAAATATTTTGTTATTTTCATATTTTACCTAATGGGTCGAAACAAAGTGCCACATTGTGTGGTAGCTTGTGATACCATAAACAGAACTTTGTATTAACCCATAAACAAAGCAAAAATGTATTCATATTATAAAGTTAAAATATACGCCTGATTAAATACAGGAAAAATAATATGAAATTATGTTTATTTAATTTGGAATAATTAATCCTAATATGAAGGTATTGTACAGATACCATTGATGCATATAAGCTGAAATTGGGTATTTGATTAACAGGTATTTTAAGCGAATTGCTCTGAGAGCTGTCCATTTGATTTGATGACCAGTCCCGCAAATTTAATAGAGCTACTGAGTCTGAACTACACAGTAAAAAAATTTGGGAAAATTCCTATCCTTAAAGCAGTAAAATATTCCGTATTGCTATAGTAAATTTACGAATTTTCATTAAATTTAACTAAATTGAGAGTAATTCTTAAAACTGCGAATTTTTACACATTTAATTCGTAAATTTACTGACTGGGTAGTAATATTGCAACACCTCATAAAATTTTACACATTTAAGGGGGTACATCCGAGTAGAAAGCAGAAAAATAGGTGAATTTTAGAAATTATTGTCTCAAAAACTATTTGCTCGATTTTATCCAGGTTGGTTTTATTCGAAAGTATATATGTTGAGGTACGCTCATATTTTTTTTTTATAAATATATATCAATCAGGGGCGCTGCTGTCAGGGTCAGCGTAAAGAAAGTCCGTCGCTCGCACGCTCTGCGGTTCCCAAGATTACATGCAGGCGGTTCAAAAAGATTCTGAAAATGATGCTGATATGATGCTCTTCGCTACGTAGAGGTTTTTGAAAAAAAAAAATTTTTCACAAAATGGCGGCCGATTGAACTTGTTTTTCAGTTTTAAACCTCAGTTATCGACCTTTCTGGCTTGATAAAAAAAAAGTAAATAAGTAAAAAAAAAATTCTACGTAGCGAAGTAGAAAACCTATCCAAAAATATTATGTGAAATTTTGGAAGCAATCGGTCAAGCCGTTTTCCGAAGATTTTGGGGACCGTCTTTGAAAAGTATGTTTGGAGATAATCGCGTTTGAATGCCGCTCTATATAGAGAATTCATGAAGGTCCCATTCCGGTTAACTGCCCATAACTTTCACAATTCTTGGAATTTCAATATGAAATTTACACACAATATTCTTAAGACTGCAAACTTTAAGATGAGTGAAAAAAAAAATTTTTAAAAAAAATAAATTTCTACTCGGATGTACGCCCTTAATGTGTAAAATTAATCATTGTTTATAAAATTACGCATTTTGCATGTAATTTTAATACTTTAAGCGTAGTAATTTGTTTTTTGTGATATGTATTAACTTGACTGTTTCGTTGTTTAATTCACTTGTGTCGTAGTTTTGTGTAAGGCGGGATTTAAAATTTAAAAAGAAAATAATGTTTATAAAGTGTGAAGTTTGTGGCTTTAAAACAAATAAATTAAATTTATATAATAACCTATAACCCTGACCTACATATATCCTGGTTTTTTCCCAATTATCATGTGTTGATTGATCTCATTGATTTTTTCCAATTGTAGATTGCTGTGTCCTTTGCCCTTCAAAATACGTCTGGGAATTCATCTGCCGATCATTTGCTTGAAGCTTATTCATTTATATTAGGTGTGTTTTTTATGCGCACTTATCCAGAACAGAGTAGATTAGAAAATTTATGAACAAAATAACAACAACATTGCTGTTTTTATGATTTTTTATAACTTTTTTCCATAGATAGTAGGCTAAATTAGAGAATTTATCCCGAATAGCTGCACCTGTGAGCTTACTGGGTCAGCTATTCCGATTAAAATCAATATTCTAACCTAATATCTACAAGCAATACAAAATGACAAAAACAGTAATATTCTTGGTGTTTTCAATGTAAATTTTAATCACTACTCTGATCTGAATAAATGCTCAAAAAACACACATATTACCAATAAATTAAAAATAATAATAAGCAAACATAAACATGTTACAGTTTTGTTGTACAATATGTAGTATACGAGTATATTAGTTTTTCTACACCGTGTGTAATTTTACACACATTTTTAGCGATTGATTTCCACACTTGTGTGTGAATTTCCGAATTAATAGTAAAAATTACAGGAGTGCGTAATTAAATTTGATAATAGTAATTTTACAGTTCTCAGAGTAGGCACTAAATTGCCCACTCTAAGAGTAGTAAAAATTGTTTACTGTGTACCATGAAATATTCAAAATTGTTAACCGCTAATACAGTGAAAAAAACAAAAATTCTATTTGCAGCAAATCAGGTCAACAGTTTTTTCTTCGTTCAATGCTTTGCAATATATGGCCAAAACATTTTAATTCAAATTGTAAACTGAATTTCCTTGAAATTCCTTTTTGAATAGTGATTTTGAAAATATTTTTTTTTTCAAATATTTTAATCTACTATTCTGTTTCTATCGATAAAATCCTGTAGCATTTGTCCAACTGAAAATAATATTTAAATTTAAAACTTGCAGCTTTTCCGTCGATTTAAGAAATAATAATTTTATTTTTTCAATAATACAGTATTGTGAACAAATTTTTTTTTTTTTTTACAAAAATTTGCTTTAAGGACCTCAATACTGAAAAAAAATGTTAGGCCGTCTCTCCGTTTCTCAAGAATTTAATCAGATACGAACTTGGAATTTGGACAAGAGTCAGGCTCAATAGACCATGGCATGTATAGTGACACTGCGGTGTCATGCTTCAAAAACATTTTTTTTGGCTAAGGGGTAGTAAAATTCGAGGGTAGAGCTGTTTTCTCTATTTCAGGATCTGTTTACGCAAGAAATTTTAAACCTGGATATACTGGAGAAATAACTCCAAAAAAATTTCAAAATTTTCTTGGTGTGAATGGGCAAAACAAAATTTTCACGAATTTCGTAATATCTTTTAGGTGTACTGATATTGCAAAAAATATTTGACAGAACAATACCGCAGCCAATTGGGCTCAGTTTGTTCTTGAAAATTAGCCAAAAATCAGCCGTAGGCGCCAAACGCAACAAAACGTGGCTAGTAAGGCTCAGATTGCCATGGTGCAGTGGGACCCCAACGGACCCATATAGCGGTCTATGTGCTAGCTATCTCAGCCAGTAGCTACACTTCCCCTAACCTAACCTGTGTAGTGATATCTCAATTAATTTTACTTGTACAGATAAACGCATAGAATTAACTTTCAGAATTTTTTCCATAGTCAACCCTAAGAGGCCATTAAAGAGTATGCATTTTCACGAATCTCGCCATACCTACCTACTAGATCTGTCGAGAAATCGAATTAATTTCACTTCTTAATTAATTTCACGTCTTTATATAAGTTCCAAAAAATTATGTTCACAATTTTCAACATTCAACCCTTAAGGCCAGGTATCAATTGAAAGGCCGAAAAATATCTCAATTTCAGGATTTTTTTTGGATATAAAATAAATATAATGGAAAAAACTATTAGCGGATTTTATAGAGGTACAAGTGAAGAATAATTGTGAATTTTTTCATAAAAAAATATTGCAAAATGGCGGCTCCAGCTCCCATGATGTAAGGCCGCGATCGGCGTGAGTTGATGCACGCGGTACCTTATACAGCCTTGCCAAGTGATCTGAAACCAAAAATCCATAAATTTTATGAAACTAGAAATATGCGGGGCCCTATCGTGTTCCGATTTTGAAAAAACTAAAACTGGGACTAAAATGGCAGTTATTTGAAAAAAACACTATTTTTTGGCTTAAAAACTCAAATAAAAAAAAGTGCAAAAAAAAAAAAAATATCGACGTTGGGGCCCCCCAAATTTAGTTTACTTTCTTTTAAGCTTTTATTCATTAAAATCGGTTTATTCGTTGAAGTTTTAGAACGTACCGCACTCCGGAAAAAGTGGTTTCGAGAAAAACGCGTTTAAAGTTTGAAGTTATAAAAAATCGTATTGAATGTCGGCCGACCGTTCCACAAATCGGTCTGTAACTCGTGAAATACATTCGATATCGAAATATCCTTTTGTCCACGTATTCTCCATAACTTAAGGATTAAAATTAATAAAAAAAAATGATTTTTTTCATTGTCATGAACTGATACCTGGCTTAAGCTAGTTTTGCACTGTATGCTCTAAATATTTAACTTGAAAAATTATATTACAGAGCAAAAAAAATAATACGGCAAACAAAAATTTGACTGACTGCATTTGCCAGCCAGAATAGTCAAATATTTGCCATAATGGCATACAGTGTAATACAAGCTTAAGAATGGGAAAGCAGCTGTGTAAATTTTCATCAATTCCGACATATCTCTCAGATCTAGTGGAATATCGACTAATGATTTATTTCAGCATTTTTCGTATTCAACCCCAACGGGGATCTAAGGTGATTGTGTCCGTTTTCACGAATTCCGACAAATCTTTTAGGTCTGATTAGGTACCGAATTGGTTTCTACTTCAATGGGCCTTCTCCATAGTCACCTAAAAACCAATTGCATGTTTTTGCGACTTTCGACACGGTCTGTAAAGGGATTGTTTATGTCATTTGGAATACCACCATATCTCTTAGGCCCGATGAGATATATCCTGTAAGGTTTCACTCCCCGGGCTTTTGATATAAACGCCTAGAAATCGATTTTCAGAATTTTTAGATATTTAACTTCTAAGTGGTCATTTAAGTTTGTGTATTTAATATGCGATGTGATTTCGATTCGGGATTTATTTCCTGGGGCTTTTCCTGCAATAGTCTAAAAAATAATTTTTAGGGATTTTCGAAATTTCACCTCAAGCGGCGCCAAAAGCGTTTTACTTACGAATCCTTCACACTTACTTACGAGCTCTTTCTACATATGATTAAAATCATATTGATGGTAGATATTGTTTTCTTATTTGACGATGTCTTATTTTGCCTTTATTGCCCATAAGTGCCTTTTGCTTTGACTTAAAGTAGACAGATCTCACAAAGTCTTTGGTAGTGATGATGAAGCCAGGAAGAAGGACTTTTCGTTATTCCGTCGACATTATATTCTGCTTAGGGTTGCTTAAGCTACTGCTGCAACTATTCTTTTTTTATGATCCATTTTCTTGATTTTGCTTATTTCTTTATAGTTTTGGAAGACGCCCAATAATCAATAGTTATCAAGTTTCCAAGCACATCAGAAGCCAAAAGTAATTGCACCGTATAAGCGATATAGATATCGCTTAATTTAACTAAAGACTCTACTTTTGTTACCGCAATCCATTTACCTACAAGGTAACGAAAGGTAAACGGGCACAGTGCAAATAGCATACGAATGAAAAACAGCATTCACCCATCAGATGTTATAAATCATTCAGGGCTGTAGAGGAAAGGTGGTGGCTTACGAGACCATTTCCGAAAGGATAATGTACTGTTACAAGAATAAAGTAAAACAAAAAAACCAACCCCTTTCCCCCCGTCCGACCCACCCAAACCGATTTTTCCTTGTGTCGGTGGAGCTTTTTAAAATAAATTATTCAGATCATAAAATGTCATCTTCCTAAATCAAGTTTATATGGAGCATGGATCCAAAATACCACCACAGCCAAGTGGTACTTACGAGCGCGATAAATTCGTTAAGTGTCTCCTTAGAACCACCCCCAGGATGCCAAGGGCATATCCTCATAGGTATAACGATAATACCCAACCTGAAGTGTACATCTTACCGCCAAGATGGGGTTGGCTTTATTTATTTTTTTTTTCGTTGTCCCGATATTGGGACTGAGAGAACCAGATACATGCATGCGGATGCTGTCAGAGCAATACCCTATACAAGAACCAATACACGATCCGGTATACCTGGCGGGGTTTACTGTCTTGGTTTACACCTGTAATCACAGCACTGATTGATTTTCGGTGCAAATGGCTTTGGCATTTTGTCATCCTATGGAATTTGTCGAGTGAACGAATTTCGATTGAAGCGCTCGGGGGTGCTACTAAGGCGACGTGACGAACCTACAAACCTGAGCTTCATGTCGGATCTTTTTATCCGAAATGTTCGATATGAGATTTAATTTGTATGATAAAAGCACCGGAAAATAGACGACGGCATTACTCTGTTTGTGGTACGATTTGAAATTTTATTTGTCGAAATTTTTTCAGGAAGAAATCTGAAAAGGAAAATTGGAGTCTATACGATTTTCGTTTGTAGATTTGGAAAAGTCGCGGTAAAAATAGAAAAGATTTATTTACTTTTCTGATTTGGCTTTTAGATAAATATTCAAGCGAAAGTTTATTGTGATCAAAAGGGTAATACGTTTTGAATTGTGTCAGTGTAGGTGCCATTTTGAATATTACCCTGAGGATACGTCGAAAATTTGAAGGTATGATATGTTATGTCGTGCCTTCATACGCCGAAAATTTTAAGGTATGATATGTTATGTCGTGCCTTCTGATTGGTAAAATACTGTCATCATTGTCACGAAACAGCTTACTCTGGGACTAAGCGCAACCCATGACTATTGGAGTGTATTCCCTAACTTGTTACTTTCAATTGTGTGGTATCGCATTTATAGTTGAGATATAATTGGAAAAACATTAGGTATCTACACAATAAAAAAAATTCATTGAATTTACATCTTTTGGATAGTAGGCAAATTTGCCACACCTTTTCAAGTAAATTTACATTGAGACGTAATTTTCAATTTTCGGTCAGTAAATTTCAATTTGCAATCAGTAAATTTCGACTTCAAAAGCACCAAATTCAATGAATATTCCCTTGAATTCACACTTTTTCATCGTAAAATGCAAATAGTTAACTAGTAAGTTAAGTACTCGAAAAAGAACGCAATTTTCAATACATATATAAATATAGTTAATTTTACACGAAATGGTGTGTAATTTTATGAGCCGTTTCATGTAAATTGTGCAGTTCAGTTAAAAAGTACATGAATAATTTACTAATACCAGTAATTTCGTGTAAAAGTGATTGAAATGTGTACTTTTACTTGAAAATATTAGACGCACACAGAGATTTTATAAAATTTTACCTTTACGGAGTAAAATCAAGACTTTCTGTAGAAGGACTGTACTAAAATAAATATTTTTCTATTTTGCAGGCTATTAGATAAATAAAACTCATAACTGCGATAAATTATTGTAGGACATGTATTTTTAAAAAAATACATAATGAAGCAAGGGAAAAAACTCGCAGATTTGTTGTATGCTTAATATTTAGTATTTCCTCCTTTAGCAGCAATTAAAGCCTGTATTGTCCTCGGATACTGTTTATGCATGACTGCACAGTTTCCTGAAGGTCCGGACTATGGCTCCAAACATCTATTATTTTTTCAATCTGCCGGGTTTTTGTTGTAATGACCTCCTTCGCTACCTCTCTTTTGATTAGTGCCCAGACGGATTCATGCCTGGCCAATCCAAAAGGTGAACATTTTCTTCGCTCAGAAAAGTTTTGATAGACCTTGCCGTGTGGCAGGGAGCACCATCCTGCATGAAGATAAAATTTTCTCCCCCTGGAAACCACTCCCTCAACTGAGGAAGCAATTTTGTCTGGAGGACATCTTTGTATTGGTCCTGTTTCATTGTACCCTTTACAATGTACAGACGTCCAGTTCCTTTTGCAGAGATGACTGAACAAATCATCACCTTTGTAGGGTGCTTCACTATTGATTTCACGTAGTCTGGATGAAATCTCTCACCTGGACGACTTTTGACGTATTGCGTTTTATTGGCAAGAATTTCGAAAGTGCTTTCATCACTAAAGCTCTCCTGAAATAATATTCATTACTATGAAAATTTACGTAATTTTAATTATGTTACGACCAAACGCAGTTGATAAAGTATAAAACTATAAAAATAAAATATATTTACCGATTTCCAGAAGTTCAAATCTTTGTTCTGATGGTTCCTTACCCAAAGCAAACGTTTTGCTTTCATCGCAGGAGTCAGTTTAGGCTTACGAGCGGGTTTACAGGCTTTCATATCGAGCTGGAGAAGCTTACGGCGAAGGGTTCTTTCACTGGCTGGTACATTACTCTCATTTAATTGAGTTGTGATCTCGTTCGTGGAAGCAAAACGATTTCCCAGTGGTGAAAATTGTGATTTGCGGTCAGAATTATTGTTCCTTTGAGATTCCAAATCTTCATTATTTTGAACTTTTACTTTAATTTGTCTTACAGAAGCCTCAGAAATATTCAATCTCCGGGAAATTTCTCGATTCGAAAAATTTTTGGCATCGATTAAGGCCTTAACTTCGTGGATTTTCTCTTTCGTGAGATCTCTGGCTCTATCCATTATTTAAATTTTAATTAAACTTAACACAAAACTTAAATGTCTTTGAAAATAATAAGAAACACTTCTAAATTACAACACAGTTCAAAAACATACAAAAATCCTGCAATACTGAGGCAAAAACCAAAATATATCCTTCTTGTTCAAAACCGTAGCGGAGACTGAGCAAGGTAGCCCCATTTGTTTTAATTTATAGACAAGCGAGTCCTGGGGAGACTGCAACGTTTTCGGTGATACCAAATAGATAACAGAAATACGAATCTAGGTAGAGCGCATCCCAAACATCAAATAAAGCGCTTTAGAAGGATCTGCATTCAGTTTTTGGTCAAATTTTTAAGTGCGTCTCATAATTTGGCCAGGGACAGTATACTGGAAATTTCAAGTAAAAATTGGATTGAAAATTAATTTTTTTTTAAAACAGTGTGAGAGAGTTAAATAATTTTTGTGTAGGATTCGCAAAATTTCTGGAGCAATGGGTAGTCTATTAGTTCGAATCTGTTTCCGAAGAGGTCATCTATAAACTGAAGAATTGTCAGAAAGAAAACTTAATTTTCGCTCAAAACTTTGTAACACATAGAACCGAGCATCGGACGAAAAAAGATATATAGTTTACTTCATTATTTTTAATAATGAAGCATTTAACATTGCATAGTTTGGACGCAAACTTATAATTTTGTATTTCGAAACTGAATCGAAAATTATTGTTACATGCACCCTGGTAACCCACACAACTCAATGACATCAGTTCCCAGTGAGAAAGCCACGCATCCCAATATCCAACTGGAATACGGAGAAACTTCTTTGATTTTCTAGACATGGCCTTTCAGAATTTTTTAATTTAGTTTTAAATTTCAATATCTCAATTTTGTAAATTTTTTGGATTTTGTTTGATTTTTGTTTGATTTCGATAAATCTGCGTGATTTTTTCGTGTTAAATTTCAATTCGGATATTTTATTGATTTTAGTATTCAGCGTATATCTAAAGGTGCTCTTACCCGAGCAATTTTTCAAGCAATTGATTGCCCGGCGACTATTGCCAAAACTACTGGAGCGATTAATGGAGTAATACAGGGCAACATCATGCTAGTTGCGGCAATATTTCGACAATGTGGCGATGTTTTCACAGATTGCTGGTATTGCTCGCCCTGTAGTTGCTGTATTTCCACTAACTTGGAAAATTCTGAGCAATTGTCCTCGTCCGGTGATTTAATTATCAAGTTTTGTTTTGAGTTTTGCATTTATTTGTCAAGTTTCGTGTTATAGTGGCTTGGAATTCAACTATTTCGAAGTTTTATTTTAAGTTTCAGATTTGTTTGTCAAGTTTTCTTTCGTGTTGTTTATAGAGTGAATTGCTCGTGTAAGCCCTAATTGCCGAATTGCTAGATATTGGTCAGTATCGCTCACCACAATTCAACAACGAGTTGATGAAAAGTTGATCTACATCGCCTGTTGCTATTGTTGCTGTTTGTTGTTTCATATTTTCGTGACGTCAAAATTCACGAATATTGCTGCAAATTGAGCAATTTTAATAGCTAGTGTAAGAGGACCTTAAATGACGTAAAAGTCGTTGTCCCGCCGTCAATCTCAAAATTATTTTTAAGAACTTTCCAACTTTAAGGTTGACGTTGTAACTTTTGGTATGTTTTCTTTTTGACATATTTAAAGTATACCATTTTTGAGTTAGGACAAAGTTCAACCTCACCACCCCCGACCCCGTCAACTTTCCACGAATGAATTAATTCATTCCAGTTCTAGTTGAAATACTGGGTATTGTAACAATAGTTGAATGTGAGTTCTCAACCCTTTCCGGTTCCAAATGTGGCTTGGGGTCGGGCATCTATTCGGAAATAGTCCTGATCCTTACCTGTAGTTGACATACGAAGTGAAAGTATACAAATATAGGCACATCAAAGTTATTTGAGAATTTTAAATTTTTAATGGCCTCTCATTTTCTAAGCTAGTAAATGTCGCGCTGAATTTAAAAATATTCCCTAAAAGACACACGAATCAATTCAAGTTCATAAATCAATTTTCGAGTTCAAAGAGCCCCTAAATTATATGCTCCCGTCTGTTTCAACTTAAATTGTAATTAATTTGTTGCTATTCACGCGAACGTAGCTAGGCTTCGCAGATGATTAAGAAGAACCCAAAACAATGTTGACCTCAAAAATAATGCTAACGAGTATCGATATCTTTGGCATGGATCCAATTTTTTACCAATGTCTAATCGCAAAGAAAAATTTGTTCACATGACTCATTAGAAGACTTTGTTTTCCGAGATGCTAATCTAATTTTGGCTATAGTGTGTCATCAGTCGTCTATAATAAGAATATGATTATGTTCTGCATATCATACGAAAAAAAAAATAATTGAATAGTGAATAATAGCATTAGTATGTCAGCATTGCAGCAATGTTTTCAAGGCGTAAGATTAATGATCTGATCGCAGTGAAAAATTAACGTCCTGTCGTAAAAACTACTTTCGGTCAATTAATTAAATTGAGTTTATTTTGGCGTTGTACCTGTGGCCAAAGTTCTGCCACCTATTCAAACAAAAGCCCATCATTAGCTATTAAAAGTACTTTAAGAGGTTTCCCTTTTCGGTTTATGACCAATTCATTGTAAGTGGTCATTAGATTAATCGCACTTCGATTAAGAGCCATATTGAGAGGAAATTGATTCTGGATTGCTTCACAATCAGAAAGGGTTTCGAGTTTTATTTTGTGGAGTTGGAGTTAGAGTTAGAGTTAGAAGTCGGAGACGAAGAGTATGTTACTTTTTGAAGTAGCAAACAAAATTACACTATTGTGGCTAGAAGTTCGCCTGGATTTGAAGTAAAACAATTCAATTTACTTATTAAAAGCAAATCACTCTATTGAAATTGTCCTACTTGGTAATACCGAACTTTTGTACTTAGGCGTGAAATTCACTCGGATGTCGATTTATCAAAAAGTGACCTAGTGTGTATATCCGTGCTGCGTCTGCGTTTTTCGCATAATGTCGAGAGTGAGAAATAAACGCAAAGAGTGCAAACCATTCCACGCCATTCTTATTGAAAATTGGAAAGTTGTGGTTCTCTCTGGAAATTGAGAATTTCATTGGCTTAGTGATTCGGGTTGCATGTAACAATAGTCACTTAATTGGTGAGGGAAAATACAAAAAAAATTTATTTTGTACTTTTCATTAATTCTCTCGACAAATCGGATTTGGAATCGTGAATATTGAAATTTCGGGTCGGAGTCGCAATTTTTTTTTACCGAATCATCACCACTAAATTTTATTTACTGAGGACTGGCAAAGTGATTAGGAAAAACGTTTTTGTACAGCCTCATGTGTGCCATAAGCGTGTTATATTGTTCTTTCATAACTACTATTTTTGTATAATTTTTTTCCTTTTCAACAGAAGATTTGTTCATGACTAAGGGCTAAAAGGTTCTCACAACTACAAAATTCCAGACACATTTTTTTTAAAAAAAACTTGTAATTGTTTTGTCCACTTGTCACAATACGGCATTGTTCCCATGTAACTTAACCTAGCAGACAGCATTTAATGTATAACCAGATAAAACGTCTTTGTCCAAAAATTGTCGCTCAATCATGAAACCCTCAGACATCTTCAACTTGCATTATGTTCACGTTTCGGCGAATCCCGAAATAAAACTTTCCTTAAAAACGAGCACATTTTTTTTATGTGGGCAAAAGAGGACGAAGTTTCGATAAGTTTCGGCTTTGCGCAAAACTCTTTTGTGCGCCAGCAATTCTTTAATCAGGCTTGGGCCCAAACTCTACAAAGAATAAGATTTCAGTATCCTTTTTGTAAAGGGTTTATCAAGATGCCTCTCTGATGTGCAAAGGAACTAACAAATATACACAATAGGATAAAGTAGAACAGGAGTACCTATACGTAGCTGTTGTACTGTCACTAAGGAAAAAGAAACAAACAGTTTCATTCTGTACGGGGAAAAAAGGAGTCCTGGCTAAAGATGCAGTTGTTGAAACTTAGAAGGACGAAACGACTCGGTCGAATGAAAAGTGTTCATATATTGGATGTACAAAGTTTTGAGCTTTTATGCTCGACTTATATGAAGAATAAACAGAAGTTGGTTAGTTGGGATCGGTGTGATGATATGGTCCTTGAGGAGGAACTTTGTATGTTTCGTATAGTAAACAATATGAAGAGTGGGCAGTCTTGCAGTTGCAGTGCAATGTGTCGTAGCACTTGTTGGTGAAGCGTTAAGCTACTTTAGTTTAGAGAGACTGCAATAACTTTATATGAAATATCTTTAAGCATACTAAAAGGATTCTAGCCACTTCTTGTATTATTGTTTACATTTTAAATAAAAAGTGGTTTAGAAAGTTTTACCGCTTCAAGAGCTTCAATATTTTGTTGTTTTGGGAGTGAATAGCTACTAAGCCATACAGATTTAAAAAAATGCTTTCGACTCTTTAAGATGTTTTATAAACAGTAGACAGAAAATCTGCAATGGACTCTTGGTTGTGTGCTAAATCGTTGAATGTATGTTTTTATACAAAAAAATTGCCGTCTGTCAGTTGCAGACGCCGTACGTTATCCGCCGTATGTAAAACAGCAGAAAAAAGGTCAGTACTTCATTGGCGTACAAAGGTGGACTAATACCAATGTCCGTGAAAAGGTTTTTTTCAACAATTGCACCAATTTTGTTATATCTTTTAGGCATGTAGGTGTATCAAATTAATTTTACTTCTGCGAGTTCTTTAAATAGCCGCCTAGATAGGTTTTTTTTCAAATTTTTCCGATATCAAAACCCTAAGGTGGTGTAAAGTGGTTGTGCACATTTTCACGAATTCCGATATATTTCTTAGTTCTAATGAGATGGGGGTGTAAGCTATTGTTTAAATTTTCACGAATTTCGACAAACCTTTTAGGTTTAATGAGATCGAATTCGCTTTAGGATCTAAAAATTAATTTCAGACTTTTGTGATTTTCAACCCCTAAGAGAGTGCAAAGTGAGTGCGAATTCCGAGATATCACTTAGGTCTATTGAGATCGTTTTTTTCTACTTTAACGTGCTTTCTATATAATCAACTAAGATTTGGTTTCAGAATTTTTTGATATTCAACCCCTAAAGAGTTATATCGATATTTTATCCGCTATGTTTTTTTTATGGATACCGAACCGGACTTAGCTGGTTAGACTTTAATACAACAGTAGTGTACAGTTTAGTCAACTTAGGTATGGGAGGTCAGAAATCGAACCGGGTATGACTGTGTACTCGTAGGTTTTAATAATTTTTAGTGCAGTTTGGCTGTGATATGATCTACCAGGACAACAATGTTGCCTATAACAAATTAACTACTGTCTAGTAGCTCTGATGGTATTTGTGAATCTGATAAAAATGCAAACCGAACTGCGCAGTGCTAAATCCTTCAGTACCCTATTAAACATTGAAAAAATAATACATAAATAAATAGAAAAAAATCTGCCAACAGTCTGGGCACAACTTTATTATTTTTTGGAAGTCGCGTTTAATGTTAGATGAGGTGTAGGTTACTATGCGACCTTATGAATAATTTAGTGTACAACTTCAATATGACATTTAAATTTTATTTTCCCATTAGTATTAATGATGCTGGATGTATATCCAGCATCTCTTTTTGTCCAAAACTGCATTGTGTAAAATGTTGGGTGTGCCCTCGAGTGCTCGTGAGTTTGAGCGAATTCCGGCATTAGCTTTTTAAGGATCTTTGTGTGGTAGCTAATGGAGAGAGTACTTTGATTTTACTTGTTTTTGCTTATATTCAAATAGTAAAAAAAATTATGAAAAATTACAGTTTGCTTAAATCAGTTTGTTTAAATTAGCCTTACAAATGCGATCAATCACCCGGACTCCAGGGATCAACTTCTTTGCCATGTGTTTTGGAGTTATTGCTTTACGAAGGGTAAATCTATAAGTTCTTGAAGTATTTTTTATAGAGGCTGTACGAAGCTCAAGGTCGATTTCTTCCCCAATTTGCAATTTTTGGAAAATTAACGTATGCCACATTTTAAAAACTTACTTTCGAATGTAGGAGTGGATAGCTATCTTCAGCTTGATGGCTTTTCTTTACATGATGAAACGCCTTGACGCCTTGAAAAGAAATTATTACACTTTCTATTGTTTCCACATAATTTCATATTCTTATAAGGCTTTCATCATATTGCGAGACTACCTCAAACATGTGCGTTCGTACAACATATTGTAGGGCGGGCAGAGCTATAAATTATAAGAGCAGGTTGAGGTTCTGGAATGAGCTATAATGCAATATATGGATTTTGTTCAAACAGAATCACTATGCCTTGTTTATCATTCTAACGCACGTGAAGCTAAAGCGAACTATAAAACTTTTAATAAAGAAAAATACAAATCTTACTTCGAATTTATTAGTGAATGGAATCGCCACACACGCGGTTACACACATTTTATTGCACAATTTACCATACCTTCATACCCATGTGCGAATGCTGGTGTATAACCAGAGTTCCCTACACGGCCCAGAATTGGCATCGCATTGGCCGCGAAGACTTGTCGAACGGTATTGTTTTGGTACTGACAACCCACCAGACCAGTATTGTACCAATCCTGGTGTTCCGTACTCACACGGTATACGAGTATATATTTTGATCTGAGCCGACTTTGGTCTGAGTTGCTGGACGTATGTCGGGCTAAGAACTGGCTTATTATTGGTGTCTAAGCTCTTTTGGCATTGGCTCGACGGACGGATTATATAGAAATTAAAACAAATTGATTCTGTATCGGCTGCGTCCCTGATCGCTATTAATAATTGACGGGCTTAAAACCAGAGGGGTACAAGTGCAATTCAAGTAGTTTCGAGTAAAATCATATTAAAGTCTTTTAAGTGTCAATAATTATGGCTAAGACCTACCGACCGGGTTGATCGGTTTTCCTCTTAGGGACTTATTATTCTAAATCCCACAGCGGCGCCAAAAAGAAATATATATAATTTCCCGAGATATACTGTTTAACGTGGTCTGAACTCGGGAAACATTGCACTTGTACCCCTCTTGCACTGAACTTTGACGTATTTCCATGTATTTTACTTTATTATTTTTGAAATTTTATAGGTAGATTGGGTGAACTCCTACGAGTGGTACACTTGGGGAAGAGTGTTAAGGGGAGGTGGAGGAGACGTTTTCTAAAAAAAAGTTTTGCCTCGTAAAAAACTTTGGATTATGATATCTCGCGTACCAATTATGCAGTAAAGATTCGTGTAAATACTTGGCACATTTTTACATTATTATTTTTTAATAATAAAGTAGTGTGATCGACCTGAAATTTAAAAAAATTTGTATTTTCACGTTTTAGGACTAGTAAACTCAAAAAGAAACAAAATGTCTGTCTGCCGTCCGCAAAACCGTTTGAAGGTGCGTAGCTCACAAACCCGTTGAGATATTAAGTTAAAATTTGTATGGTGGGTATATTTAGTAAACCCCTGCAAGTGATATCTTTTTTGGGGGGTTGAGGTGTAAGAGGGAGGGGGAGGAGGTGTGCGTTTTAGATGAAAAATGTTGGTTTCTAGATCTCAGGAACCGCTTACGCGGTTCAGGAGGCTGAAACTTGGAAAATAATAAAGTTGTGCCCAGACTGATGGCAAAATTTTTGTCAGTACATGCACTTCTTCGCCGCAATATAACGATATGATGAAGTGTTCTTTAAGGTTTCAAGGAAAGACAACTTTTGTAACACAGTATGTTAGTTAGCTAATAATTTATTCAGTCTTTATTAATAAAAAACTAGGCAAAAAAAATAGAACTATTATATTGAACATAAGGGCTGAATAATGAAACTAAGTACGGTTACTCGTAGTCCGAATCGTACCCGGTCGGCTCATCTGTCTGAAATGTAAAAAACGGAGAGTATTTTGATTTGCGCTCGTTAAAAAGGAGTGCTAGTCGTACTTGTACCCCTCTGGCTCGTATCATTGGTGCTTTTCCGTTTAGTATTGGATTTATTTTCTAACATATAGCAGCCTGAAGCTACTCTTGCACCTGTGCGCCACTGGTAATAGGCAGCAGACACTCTAAAGAGACATTTCTTGCTATTAACTGAATTTTCGCGAAATTGTCTCTTGTACCCCTCTGGTTCTAAGCCCGTCAATTATCACTGGCCTAGAGCTACCAGCGGGCTCCAAAACAATACTAGCCATCAGTATATGACCGACACTCACGCAGATACTGGGGAATGACTGATTTTGGATTCGTCTCAGTACTGAAACTGAAGTATGGCTCAATAGTAGGTATTCACGACGCCCCAAAACTGGCAGTCAGTATCGAGCCAGAGTTTGCACCAAGAGTAGGACCGGTGTGATCAAATCGACATTGGCCCCGCAATTATTCGGTCTAGACCCCATACTGGACCCGGAACATTAGCCAGTACTGGCAACTCTGGCACCAGTACTAAGCCTGTGCTGTGCCGTTCTGCCTTTCGTACATGGGTAGTCACGAACTACAAAAATTTACACCATATAAAAGTCAGTAAATAGTAGGTGCAGGAACGAAACTGATTAAAGGATTCATTCGAGTTAATACCATGCGAAAGTCCTTAAAAAAAAGAGTTTTCCATTTTTTCCGAACAAGTTATATTCTTTCATTATTAAATGTGGAAAAAATTCAGTGCGTGATGTTCGGTATATTATTCCCAAAAAAGTCCTTAAATACGTAGTGACACTTTTTGAACTTAATTTTAAATTATTAAAATTAGCTAATGTAAAATCTAGGTACCTTTTTCTTTTAAAAAACTAGGTGCTTAAGTTTTCGTAACTTAAAGATTTAGAAATAATTGTAAACTTATTAGAGCTGCAAAAAGGGAAGCTGCTACTGCTAAAATATTATTATACGCTTTTGATGTGTAATTACGTGAATTGGAAAAGTTTATTATTGTCTCCGAAATTTGTCTTCATAAGGCTAGTTAATATTACCATAAATTGCTAGTTGTTCGCAAATTGCAGGGGATTAGATTCAGTCGCAGAATACTTTTTACAACATCAGACAAATAACCAAATGAGAAAAATTATTTTAATATTTTAAATAAATATTATTGTCATATTTGGAGTAAACTTCTGTTTTAAGACTTGATTAAATTTGTTCCACTTTTCCTTTCAAAATTATTACATATATGCACTTAGTACCTGTTCCAATAGTCAGCTTTATCAGACTATTTAGACGGGTTAGCTGACTTTTTCTAAACTATATTCATATACGTGACGTCAACATAGATGAAATTCATGCTTCATGAAAAAAAAATAATGTTTTATGTTTATGTATAGTAGATAAAATCAAATTTTTTTCCAATGAAAAATGTTTAATTAAGTCTATTCTGTTAAGTTTTCGTCAGCAGTCGTAAAACTAGTCAAATTAAGTCTAGACACCAACCGAAACTAGTCGAATTAAGTCTAGACACGAACCAAAATTTAATTTGGACAGGCATGTCCTGTGCTTTACCTCATAAACGATTATAATAAGAAATAGACGATGACAAAGCTGACTATTTGAGCAAGTTCTCAAACTAAAGGGTGTCCCAAAATTAACGCAAGATTTGAATTAAATAGAAAACACAGTTTTTAGTCTTTAGATTGTTATTTTTTTATTGAATCATAAAGTATATAGGATAGGGTTATTTATGGAATAACACATCGGGCAAATGGCCTCCACGGCTTTGCTGGCACATGTGCACTCTTTTGTCGAAATTTTCCATGACCGTTTTGCATAAAGATGGCTGAATTTCGTTGATGCAGCATTTAATTTCCTCCTGTAAGGCACAGGTGGTTGTGAGCTTGTTGACATGGACCTTCATAGACTTCAAATAACCCCATAAAAAGAAATTTAATGGTGTTAAATCACACGATCTAGGGGGCCAATTCTGATCACCGAAACGAGAGAGTACACGACCAGGAATTATCTCATGCAGTAATTGAATTGTTTCACGGGCTGTATGGCATGTGGCACCGTCTTGTTGAAACCACATATTGGCCACATCAATTTCATCCAATTTCGGCAGAAAGAACTATGTTATCATGTCGCGATATCGAGCACCAGTAACAGTCACTGCTTGACCAGCCTCATTTTCAAAAAAGTATGGTATGATGCCTCCAGGCCAAAATCCGCACCAAACAGTGACACGTTGTGGATGCATTTGTTTTTCGACAATCACATGTGGGTTCGCCAAACCCCAAACACGGCAATTTTGGCGATTAATAAAGCCATCAAGGTGAAAATGTTCTTCATCGCTTAGGATGATTTTGCTCGAAAAATCAGCATCCACTTGTTGATGTTCAATAATCCATTCAACGAACTCTCTTCGCTGTGCATGGTCATTAGGCTTCAGTTGTTGTGTCAATTGAACTTTGTAAGCATAGAGACGCAGATCTTTTATGAGTATACGCTGTAAAGAGCTTCTTGAAATTTGCAATTCTTGTCCACGACGCCGAATTGATGTTCTGGGATTTTCACCAACACTCTCACGCACTGCTTCGATATTGACATTTGAACGGCTTGTTTTTGGACGACCAGTATCAGCGTCTCCAACTGATCAAGTCTCCCTAAATTTTTCAATTAATCTCTTCACAGTTGACGAAGTTAAACAACTTTGAGATATTGTTCAATAATGAAAACACGTTGTTGTATCGTGTAACGCTCCATTTTTACTGACCCTAAACTCTCAGCTGTCAAATTGTTTTTTTTTCAGAGTTGCCAACAATTTACTGCACAAATGGCGGCAAATTCAAATCTTGCGTTAATTTTGGTACACCCTTTATAAGTCTCCAGTTATTGTTATTGAAAAAATGTTTTTTAACGTATGTGGAGGGTTGGAAAATTAAATTTTTCTCATTTTATAATACTAACTTTCGTATAGGTAAAATACAGGTAGGGCAAGTACTCTTGATCACATAACCCATTAGTTTGTTTGTACTACTCCAAAAAAAATCACTTCGTATTTATCTATTGCAGCTAAATCTCGAAAAATCTTGGTTAGTTGAAGAGCGGACTAAGAACGAAAATATATGCCTTTTATACCCGTGGAATGGCTATTGATTGAAAGTTGAAACTTTGGTACATACCAGGTTTTCAAGTATGAAACCGGAATTTTTTTATGAAAAATAGACGTTTATTCTACGAAAGTGTTACAACATATTTCATTCGAAGTATTGCCCATCGCTAGCTATACATTTTGCCCATCTCTCTGACAAGTTATGTATGCCACGCCAAAAAAAAATTTGTTCTTTTGAGGCAAACCAGTCATCGAGCTAATTTTGGACATTTTCGTACGATGTGAAGCGCTGCTCACTAAGTGCGTGTCCCATCGATGCAAACAAGTGAAAATCAGAAGGAGCCAAGTCTGGTGAGTAAGCCGCATGCGGAAGTATTTCCCACTGGCAAGCCTTAATCGTTTCCTTCACCGGTCGTGCAGTGTGTGATGGTGCATTATCTTGCAGTAAAATCACTTTGTGTTACCTCTTTCCATATTCTGGCCGTTTTGGAAGCAAAGCTTGCTGCAGATCGATCATTTGTTGTTGGTAGCGTTCTGTATTAACGGTTTCGCCAGGTTTCAGCAGCTCGTAATAGATCACGCCCTTCTGATCCCACCAAACACAGAGCATTGTTTTCCGTCCATAGCGATTTGGTTTTGCAGTCGATGTCGACGGTTCGCCTGGAGATACCCACGATTTTTTCCGCTTCGGATTCTCAAAATAAATCCACTTTTCATCGCCAGTCACAATTTGATGGAGAAATGACTTTCTTTGGTATCTGGCGAGCAAAATTTCGCAAGTGGTTTCTCGATTTTCCTGCTGTCTTGCATTGAGTTCATGTGGAACCCATTTCTCCATCTTCTGGACCTTTCCATGGCTCTCAAACGTATGGACTCGGCTTGGTGAGTCACATTTAACTGATCTGCGAGTTGTTGTTGCGTTTGGGTGTCATCCGCATCCAACATGCCTGCGATTCGCTGTCTTCAAACTTTTTCGGTGCTTTTCCACGTTCCTTGCTTCCGATGTCGAAATTACCACTTTCAAATTTTTTGAACCACTCATTTCCCAAGTGCATGATCCCCGTAAGCATTCGATGCGATACTGCAGCCGTTTTTTTTAAATGGTAACAGAAAATCAATGCTGTCCGCATATCGTCGTTCCCAGGCACAAAAGTTGACATGTTCAACGCTCGTCAAAACTACACTGTTGTATGAAACCGGTATTGCTGGGTACTTTATATCTTTATCAGATATCCAAACAACAAAATGGCGTCCATGGTTCGGTTTGACAGTTACTACTTTGACAGCTAGAGCCATCTATGAGTGAAATCCGGTTTCATACTTGCATACCTGGTATATGGCTGCAGTAAGCAACTAATTGAACACGTGTCTAGTACTTGTAGTAACATATGAAAGTGGAAACAAAAAAATACCCTGGTACTTTTAATAGCCATAATTTTTGTTGTAGAATTTCCGATTACGAGATCTTCGAAATGGCCAGGTGGGAAAAAACTTTTTATCTAAAGCTCTGAATTTTACAATTGTAAAATTGGACTGTTATTATTTCGACATTAAGAGTGACTAATTTGCTTCTTCACTCATTGCAGAGACAGTTTTAAACTGATTGACCCATTAATTTTCAACCTTTTCAATCACTTAAATTCCGAACCAAAATTTCCTGAAATCACTCTTTTCGGTTCGACTTTCTTTCATCCATTGGCTTTAATTAGTGCTAAAATCAACGGTTACCTACCTATAAAAGCTTTTGTATATAATATGCTAAAAGAATGTCAAGGAAAAATGTTGCTGCAACAAAACTGTAAAAGGCAGCAGCTTCAATTAATTAGAAGAATGCCATTTAAAAGGGAAACTTTTGTAATTATCTTCAATTAGCGTGAACCCCATTTTATGCACTCGTTCGTCGACAACGAGGCTAAAGTACTAGAAGAGGATGTCCCCAAATGCCTTGTAGATGGAATAATTTTTCTTTTCATTTTCGGAGTTTTTCGTTTTTTTTTTCTCTCATTTTCAATTTTGATCTCGGAATTAAAAGGACTTACTTCTTACCTGTGTCAATTAAGCTCTTCATGCCAGAAACGAAATATATGATAAATGAGTTAGAGCTGAATAGGTGTACGGGGGTAGATGGACTATAAAGTGCTTAAAGAAAAGTAGCTTTAGGGTTGCTTGCTTAAATTATATTTGCCCGCTAAGAGCTAGAGTGAGAAGAGGCTTTTCAAATGAGTGCAATCATACATGACTAATTAATTATCATACTAATCAGGCTAATCATGTAATTATAATTATGGATTGTCATATGCGTAATTTGAAAGATTATACCCCCTATGGGGGTCGAGATCGTTATGCCTTGTGCCTAATTAACAGTAAATGATTGTAAATGGGAAGTCAATCTGCGCGTCTCAGGTCACCTGGAATGATACCCTCTTAATTATAGTGGGAAGTGATACTATTGTAACACGATGTATACTAGAGATATTCTGGCTAGATTGTATCCTTCTTCTACTTTCCGTTTTCCTATTCTCCAATTGTCATTCGTCTTTGCTTATCCGGCCTTGCCTTCTCACCTTTTCCACTCATCATTCTCCCTTCCGCATTCTCCTTTCTTCGTTCTCATCTCTCATTTCTCATCTCTCTTTCCTTTTTTCCATTCTCCTTTTTTTTTCCTTTTTCTCCTTTTCGCTTTCTTCTTTATCCTTTCACCTTTTTTTCATTTATTTTTCTTCTTTCATCTTTACGTGTTCTTTTCTCTTTTCTCTTTTACCTTTCTCCTGTTTTCTTTTCCTGTCTCCTTCTCTTCTTTCATCTTTCTTTGTTCTTCTTTTCCCTTTCACCTTTTTCCTTTCTCCTTCCTTCGTTATACGTTCTTATTACTTACTTTCAATTCTCTCCATTCTGGTTTCTCCATCTTCTTTCTTTATCGTTCCTTCTTCCTTTTTTCCCTTTCATCCTTCCTTCTGACATCAGTTCGGCGAAGCGCTAAGAGCCACACTCACTAGGCACCATATGGGCCAAAAGGGTTCCATTCAAAACTTCGTGTGTTGTTCATTCACCTCAAAAACACTCTTAATACCTGTAGAACCTGACCAGTTTGTCATGCTCTAACGACCTCAAATCCTCTATGTTGTCGAAGAATAGACTACCCAGTCATCTCATTTGCCTCCTAGCAGCCCCTGTGCATTCACACAAGATGTGAGTGATATGCTCCACAGCGTACAGATCATGGCAGTACCTGCACACGTCCGTCTCAGCTACCCCTAACCGAATGGCATGTTTCCTCAGCATACAGTGACCCGTCAGTATTCCGACGAGTAGCCGCAATTTCCCTCTATGCCTAGTTAATATATTCTTAGTTTTCCAGCTTGGGCCACAAAGCCCAGAAATCCTCCAGCTTGTCAGCCCTGCCCACCTAGAGTAGGCCGCCTCTTTAGAACGCTCACCATTCCTCCTGACATAGTACCATTAACTTTGTTGCAATCCCTAAGATCGATTATTGTTCTTGTTTTCCAGTTTACTCTAGCTTTGACTAATTGGAACCATCTCTTCACCTTCACAACGAGATTCCGCTCCGAATTCGAATCGATCTAATTGAACTTAAAACCCATTGCGGCCACCAAGTCGTATCTCAACATAAGTTAATTTCTCAATTGGCTTTTCCTCCTCGTGATTCCTTCATTTCGTTTCGCAAAAAATCAAATGAAGTTAAAGGAAATTTTCAATTATTTCCGATATTAATGAACACAAAATAACACTCAGGCCTGCTTTCTATTGGAATCCTTCGTATTGAATGTCTCTGGGAATAGGAACTGCTCCAGGAAGCTGCGTTGATTCGAATTGAAAGCTGAAGATTAGGAGGAGAGATAATGAGACTCGGTGGTAAACATTATAAGTGACTCCAATACATTGGCATGTACGTAGCAAGGCAAGCAAGGACCTAGATAGGGAGGGCACATACGAGAGTCGGCTTAATTAAAATCCTTTTGCTCAAAGCTAGGGCGCTCGGCTGACGGTGTCTGTCTGCCTAGGAATGAAAATTCTAGTATCTGGAGATAAACGTGAGTTTGGGGCTGTACCTCTGCTTCCACTGTTCCTTGAACAGTAGTTGTGTAATAGTCGTATGTGAAACTGAGTGTAGTTTTACGAGAAAATTCCATCAACGATTTTGTGTAGGCACCTAATTGCGAAATGTTCGCAACAGTAATTACATTTATGGTTGAAAATACTTGAATGACATACCACAAAATGTCTGGTTTCTGCTCAGAGCCTTATCTCTATGAACTTTACACGCTGAATAGAATTTACAACGAGCTTATGATGATTTTATAATAGAAAAGATCAGAGATAATAGAGGTTATTAAAATGGTGGATAATTTTACATTTGTCGTGAAAAGTAGATAAACGGCATTGTTTGGAACTGGCTAATATTTTTCTCTTTATAAAATAATGACCAAACACATTTGTTTGGAGAAATCATTAATGGCGCGACAGCCCAAATCGGCCCTGGTGTCCTGTTCAGGTTTACGGACAGTGTTTTTTGCTCAACCCTTGATTTGGAGGAAGTAGGACTTATTTATTACACCTTGACAGGAAAAGGGTGGGCGTTTTCAGCCAAATATGACATGTTGGTGCTCTCACACCTCTGCTGCGAGTCCAACTATGTCATAATTTTTGACTAGTTTCTGAGACGCACAGGTATTCAGATTAACTCGATGCTCCCTGCTCCTTTCTCAACCGGGCTTGGGACCGGCTATGGCGCAGTTTGTTCGGAGAAATGCCTCAGTTAAAGTTACTGCACCTTATCTAGTTCAGAATTGGTTTCGTTTTGTTCCAGTTCGTGTATTTTGGCTCAAACAAAAAAGTACCATTTGCTACGACTGGACACCAGAGCACAGTAATTTCCAGTTAAAAAAAAGAAGGACTGAATATCTTAAACGAAAGTTGATATCAGAAATCAATCTAGAACCTTAAAGAGCCTTCTGACCTGATTCTATACTAACGAGAATAACATCAACAAAATCTACGGCATAGAGGAAGAAAGACCAGTCTTCAATGAAACTAAAAGAAATTTCAGAAACGTTCCATTATTTTCAAAATATCGAGAGAGTCAATACTGAAGAAAGAGATATTATGAATGAAGGCATACGTAAGCGGGGTAGTTTTGGACACGTAAAGGAAGGAACGGACTGGCGAATAAGGTATAACCATGAGTTGTATCAACTCTTCTGAAGCCTCAACGTTCATCAAACTACGTAAACTGCAGTGGGCTGGCCATGTTGAGCGGATGGAAGAGAGAAGAATCCCCAAGCGTGCTCTTAAAGGCGAAGCGAGTGGTAACAGGCCAGTAGGCAAACCACGCAAGCGATGGAAAGACTCGATTGATGAAGACAGCAAAGCCATCTTAAAAATTAGCAGCTGGAGGACGTAGTCTTTGCATCGAGACGATTGGAGGCGACGACTTCAGAAGGCCAGGGCCCGACTTGGGCTGTCGCGCCATTGATGATGGGAAGCATGGGAAGTGGGAGGGTGGTGTTTCAAACCCCGTCATAAGTATGTTGCGAAAAGAAATGTATTGCATATTTTCAAAGAGGATATTTATACGTAACTTTTGCTCCAATTCCCTTTCCTTCCTGAGAACTGGTAGAAATTATATTGAAATGCACGCAGGTGGCATGACCCTTCTAAACTAAAACTTTGTATAGATAGTAGATAGTGTCAGTTCTCGTTCGACCTTGGTCAAAGAATGACATATTTCAAATGTGTACCACGTATGCATCACGCTACCAAGCCGTATTTCGGTATTAGAATCCGAAAGGAGCAAAAATCTAGGTGCTAAGTATGTACATGAAAAAATCAAACCAGAAGTAAATGGATAAAGTGTTATTTCGACGTAGAAAACTTGAATGACCTGCCTGATCGTGGCCTTGTAAGAAAAACTACGAAAACGGAGTACGAACTGATCTTACGGCAGTTTGAAAAGGAATTAGGCTTGCGCATTTTAGTTCACCATAGTGAGCGATCATTTCCGTTTCCCGATCTGTCGCGAACTAGTTCATTCTTTTAGTTCACTAGTTCGCGGGAGTTCAGTGATGAGAAAGGCAGTGAAGTTTGGGAACGACTCGTAGTCGTCATTCTAGTAGAATGTGGTGACCAAAAAAAAAGGTCGTCTGGTACAATGTGATGAGCTAAAAAAAGAACAGGTCGTCAGTCTACAAGTATATTGTACCACTGACTTACAAACGGCAATGAATGAATACAAACGAACTAGGAGCGGGACTGACTGCGAACTAGTTCGTTCATTTCAGTTATGGGAACGCTCATCCGAGCTAGTTCGTTCGCGAACTACACAAGCCTAGTCCCAATACGTTTATTGGCTCATGATGTGAAATTTCAGTACAGTGAAGAAACCACTACTCTCCATAAGACTTGCTTGGGCGAAGAAAAATTTGAATCGAGATTGCAAACGTTTTGGGCTGTTTCTCAAAACAGAGATTTAGCACTCTGTACATTTTTACAGACAATTTAAAAGCTTCCAAAAAGATCAAAATACGTCAGAAGGCTTTACCAGCTGCTCAAGGAAGTTTTATAAAGAGAAACTAAGATTGCTAATTCTACTGTAGCATGCACATAACATCCACTGTTTTTCAGGCGGAGACTCATGCAGAAAATATCAGACGGGGCTACAAAAACCAAGAAATATATATTCTCTCGGACAGCAAGGCAGCAATAATGGCACTTCAGTCCGTTCAAATCTACTCCAAACTTGTTTGGAAAAGCCTCCAATGCCTGATTGACCTCGGAAATAAGAACAGAGTTAATCTCATTTGGATTCCGGGACACAGCGGCTATGAAGGTAATGAAATGGCCGACTAAATAGCTAGGAAAGGTTCAGAAGCTGACTTCATGGGACCATATCCATTCTGTGGGATACCATTAGCTGACAGAATGAACAACCGAATGTGGCAAAAATCGCAAAGTGCCATTCACTGGGATTTGGCACCGGGCAACAGGCACTCAAAGCTTTTATGCCAAAACACTCGGAAAAAAGAACATCTGATTATCTAAAATTAAGCAGATATCAGACCTGAACCCTAGTGGGAGCTCTGACAGGACATTGTCACATAAGGAAGCATCTCAATAGGATTGGTCTCTCTGAGACTAAAATTTGCAGAATATCCAATGACGAAGACGAAACACCAGAGCATATCCTCTGTGAATGTGAGGGTTTAGCTCACAAAAGACTTCGTCACTTCGGTTAGGATTTCATGGACCCATCGGAATTCCTGACCATTCCTCTTCGCAAAATACTAGGCTTCATTGAAAGCGCAGGGATTGAAGAGGAATCATAGTCAAACCGGGGGGACGTCACAATAGGCTCAACTGTGGCTGTAGTGACAGAGGTTAACCATACTAACCCGTATTTCCAATCTATCTATCTATCTAACTAAAATTGCATACTACATATTCACCTCGAGACGAAATCCACTTTTATTCTTCGTATCGGTGTACATGCGTTTCGGTCTCCACCGCTTTCCTCTTTCCCAGATACAAGATACAAGATACAAGATACAAGATCAAGATATAACATACAAAATACAAGATACAAGATATCTTGTACAAAATACGAGATGCAAGAGGTTTTCTGTTACAAGATATCGTCCCCGATGCAGCGATTTGCGCAGCGTTGTTCCAACTCAAAGAAACCACTCAATTGATTTCTGGAGAGAGATTTCTTGATTTGCTTACGAAACACTGATTTTATACTAACGAAATGGGTTATCTTTTTGTTTAAATTCTGACAATGCACCAGGGAAGAGAGAGTGGTACAACGGAGAGACAGAAAACTAAACTGGCTGGCGAAGAATTTTTAATTTCGGCTCAAGCCCCACAACAAATTGCGCACTCGCTGTCCTCCCCGCGTGATTGCATGTCGCTATGGTCTAAAGACACCGAACTTTTTGGTCAAAATTGAAAAAACTGTTTTAAAAAAAATTTATTTGCCAGATAAAAGTAACATTCATACATGACTCCAACCTAAAAAAGTGCACCAATGTATTGGAGCAAAGGGTAAGCGCGGGTGTATAAAAATTGAAAAGCAGTTTAGTTTTGCTTTAAACTCACTGAATTTTAGTACGCACTGTTTTTTACCCGTGTCACAGTTTTGAACTACACACGAATTTGGTACTGTTTTAAGATTCTCCTTTAGTTCCAGTGTGACACTTGTTGGATCCATAGGACATCACCAGCGCTCCTTCATAAGACATGATTCTGGGCGACAGGCTTTACCTATCGCCAAAACTTAGTTACACTCCCAATTTTCTTCTCGATTGTTGGTCTCCATGTGTGTTTTGGACGATCCATTCCACGTCAATAGATTTCAACCCAGAGCCTGTTTGCTCTGCCTTCATCAAAGTATAGCCGATACAATTCCACTGTTGTCTCTGATCCACAATGCCTGTCATTCGTCATTGAGTGTCGTTGAAAATAAATTTGAATTTGAATTTTACTTAAGGTTCAAATACTCGAAATTTTGTGCGAAGGGTGATACACTGAATCTTCCAGAAAGGTCAAATTTTGTAGCCTAAACGTCGTCTTTGCGGTGTTAATGATGTCCGTTTGAACATTTCTTTCTCTTTCAGAGATGTCCAAAAGTGATGATGCTATGAATCTTATTGGTAGAATCAAGCTCTAGAATTTGTAGTCGAACTGTTATGCTTAATGAATAGCATTTTAACTAAGCCCCTCCAATTAATGGATCAACACTGTTCTCCACGCTGAGAGACTAACGTTGCATCAACACTCGGTTATTTAAATGATGAAATTATTGCGCCTATCAGCCTACCGGTCAGTTCAGCACGTTACAAAGAAGCTTCTTGTTTTTCTTGAAATTATCTCCTGAAAATTAAAAAAACACAGAAATCACTCTGTCTTCACTCGAGTGATGCATTTTTTTGCATTCTGGGATGAAAGCTACGCTTCAAAAATACGTAGAGAAGGCAGACCATCGCTTCATACTTTCGCCACCTCATCGTCGTATCTGAGAATTTTGAAAATCTTTGTTAAAAATTTTCACATTGTGAACACGTTTAAGCTGAGGGACTTTCTCTGTAATGGAAGAAGCATTTTTTCAAACTTAAGTTATAGGTACTGGTATGCTTTTCAAAATCATCAAAATCAAAAAATTTACCAAATCGAAAAATTATTATCATTCGATTAACAATTCAAGCAACTGTGATCTCTTGCTTATTTTCGCAAAGAGCTTCAGTTCCAATGTTGTTTCTAAAAATTTCCAGGCCACAGGTCCTCGTGGTAGTTCCTACTCACATGCTATCGGTATCAAAAATACATCCTTTGATCCATCATTATCAATCGAATGACTGCATCCAAGGTACATGATTCTATCCTATATTTTCCGTCAACCTCTCTGATACACTATCAAACAAGAAAACTCGGAATCGATTTCATCTTCGCAACTATTTTCCTTTGCGATATTTCATTTAACTTCGACTTCAAATAGTTCCGATCCGCTACAGAATACTTTCATCTAAGGATTTTCAGGTTTCACAATTCTACCAGCTTTTTCCGTATTTATTTGCATGTTATACAAACAATTGAATTGGAAATATTCCTTTCATGAACTCAATTTTCTTTTTTTTTCCTTTCAGAAAAATCTCCGAAACATCTCGAAAACGAATTTAAGTAGTTGTACAATCTAGCAGGAAAAAGAGGAAACAAGCCAAAAAAATAGATAAATCAAATAGAACTCTAGCGGTAGAAAAGCAATAAGGAATAGAAAAACGAAGAGAAAATTAAATTCACAAATCGTGAAATCGAAAAATTGAAAGGAACCTGAAACTTTTAAGGACAAAACCGAGTTCCACATTCAATTGATTAGCTAGAAAAGAAACGAGTATATATAAAAATACGATAAAAACAAAAATACTTACACTCAACCAAGGAACAAAAATACTCGAAAATTAAAATCAAACCAGAAAATGGCAGCCGTACAACGAAAACTTGTCCACAAACAATTTAATTCCCCCATCGGTCTTTATTCCGATCAAAATGTCAAGGAGACTCTCGACCGGGAGTTGAGAGCGTTTGGAACTGTTGGGTAAGTATATTTTTTACCTTAGGCCTAAATCCTTTTTCTATCAGATTCCATTGGTTTTTCTTTTAACTTTTCCGATGTTATCTCGTCCTTTTTAGAAAAAATTAACAACAAAAAATTAGCTAAACATAATTCGAATTAGTCAAAACTCAGAAAGTTATTTTTGACCGTTGGCCCCCATAAGTCTTTTCGATAATCGAATTTCCTGTCAAAACTGCGATTACGAGAGTATATACATACTCCTAAAAATTGTTTGCCAAAAAAAATTTTCATTAATTTTCCAAATGGCCGAACATTCATTACCTGCAGATGTTTTCGAAGTGGATTAGATTTAAAGTAAACTTCCTTAAATTTAAATGAAGATGTCGAACGATGACTGACCTGTGCAATCTTATAATGGTTGGCGACTAATTGTTTATGGACGACCGAAGTTAATAAGAAAAACAATGCTAAGGAAAATTTTTGGTAATTATGGAAATTATGGAAATTGTATTTGGAGCTAAAAGGTGTCGATGTTTCTGAAGGCTTGTTTGAGTTGCGCAAGGAAAATCAATAATTAATTTGATTGCTTGCTTCCGGAATTAGTTATGGGAAAACACTGTTGGAAGTTTGTGTATTTGATAGAAATTACTTTTAAAACGAATTTTTAGAAAATAACCCTTTTTCGAAAACCGGAAAAAAAAGATCTTTTGCTTTAATGGAAAGTCAGTCCTTCAGGAATTACAAAATTTTTTTTTTAAATTCCAGAAAATAAATTTAAACTTTTTAGTCTGAGGGTACTGGAAGGGAAGGTCGAGCGAAACGGCCTTACATTCGCTTGTGCGCACCATTGAAAAATCTCTTAGTATTAAAGAATACAACATGGTTGCCTTTTTCGATATCGACTAAGCTTTCAACAACGTCAGACCAGAGGCAATCACTGACGCACTTTCTAGCCTGAAGGTGGAGTTCTCGCTTGGCGCACTGATCAATTTGATGTTAACATCCAGGATTGTGAACACCAAGCTCGGCGAGTCCTCCTCTCGAAGGTTTGTCAGCAGAGGTACACCACAAGGTGGTGTGCTCTCACCTCTTCTTTGGAATTCAGTGGTCAACAAACTACTATTGAGACTGGAAGGGGCGGGCTGCAGAGTGATTGCTTATGCAGATGATGTTGCAATTGCTGTCTCTGGATAGCACCTCAACACGCTGATTGAGATATTGCAGAATGCTCTCTCTATTATCTCCAAATGCGCAGCTGAATACGGGTTGGGCGTGAACCCACGCAAAACAGAATTAGTCTTCTTCACCAGGAAATACAAAATTCCTCACGTTGACCCTCCTTCCTGAATGGTACTAGACTAGTTTTCACCAATAGTGCAAAATATTTGGGTCTTATTTTGGACAGGAAACATCACTGGAAACCTAAAATTCTGGATCGGGTAAGGAAAGCAACAGTTGCGCTTTACTCGTGCAAAAAGGCAATTGGCAAAAAATGGGGTATGCAACCCCGAATAGTTCATTGGCTCTACGTGTCCGTCATCAGACCGATACTTATGTATGGTGTTATTGTCTGGTGGACGGCCTTAGACAAAGCGGTTAACCACACCACCCTAGGAAAGGTACAGAGATCAGCATGCATATGCATCAGTGAAGCTCTGAGAACAACTCCTTCTGCAGCACTAGACATGATATTCAGTCTGCCACCCCTAGACATTTTTGGCAAGCAAATGGCAGCCAGCGCAGCTATTCGACTTAGGGCCTCTACACAGTGGACTGGCATATTTGCAGGTCACTCAACAATCTTGAATCACTTCAACAACATTCCTGAAAACACCGACTACACCCCTCCCAGTTATGATTTTGACAAAAATTTCCTAACAACCATTCCAACCCGTCTTGAATGGGAAAGGGATTCGGTACGGATGGAAGAGTCCGCCCACATATAAACGGACGGCTCCAAAACTGAAGGCGGAGTAGGTGGAGATGTTTTCTCTGACATGTTTAACGTTAGCAGCTCCTTTCGCCTTCCGGACCACTGTAGTGTCTATCAGGCGGAGTTTATGGCGATCAAGGAGGCCTTGTCCTGGTGTAATGTAATATCTACTAGGAATATTAGCATTTTCACAAAAAGCCAAGCGGCAATAAAATCCTTGGAATCGGCCTCGACAACATCAAAGGTCGCCGCAGAATGTCGATCATTTCTTAAGGATATGGTTGAAAAGTTCAATATTCTTCTGTGCTGGGTGCCAGGACACAGGGATATTCCAGGGAACTGCATGGCATACGAATTCACTTGGCGCGGTACCACCCTTCAGATTGTGCCGGAATATCGGAATCTGGGTGTGCCTCACTCTACATGTAACCTGCTATTGGGATTGGACTCAATTGAGAAAACCAACTCAAGATAGGCAGACGGTATTACATGCCAAGCTGGATCTAAAACGCTCTAAAATGCTGACTTTGCTCAAAAGGGCGAATATCAGCACCGCAGTCGGTGTCCTGACCGGACACTCTCTTATAGGGCGACATGCTAAAAGACTCGGCCTCTTCTCACTCCTCGACTTCTGTAGAAGCTGCCTGGATGAGAAGGAGGAGCAGATGGAGGTCGTGAGAATCCAACGCTTCATTGCCAGCTCTAAATGTTTCGACGAGTAGGACCGGATTCGATGATCCTGTGATAACACAACGGACCTTTTAGGTCTAAGTGTGTTCGTATTCTCACGGGCAGCCACGCGTACCTACCTACCTACTTAGTCTGAGGGTAATTTGATTAATGGTACAAGATAATCTTTATAACAGGCTGACAAAGTCGACGTGAAAATTACCACACGCAACTTCAATTTAGATTTAATTGTTTTAGCGGGTTTTTGCTAGTAAGTGCATGGAGGCGACTAGATATGTCTTAAAAAATCAAATACTGTTACTTAAAAGGACGATATCGTCCTCCAAAGAAATTTGGATGACTACAAAGTAAAAAAAATTCATTGAATTTTACATCTTCTGGATAGTTGGCAAATATGCCACACCTTTTCAAGTAAATTTACATTGGAATGTAATAGTCAATTTGAATGTATTTTTCAATATTCGGTCAGTAAATTAAAATTTTAAAACTGTAAATTTAAACATCGAAAGGACTGGATGTTTTCTTTAAACTCCAAAAAAAAGTGTATAATTAGCACGCTTTAAGATACACTTATTTCTAATTCTAATATTATTTCTTACTTACGTACTCTTAATAAAACAGTTGGCTGTAGGTACGAATCGAACCCGCGATCAATTCCAGTTTTTGCCACGTAGGTTTCGCACGCGTAGCTACTGCACTTCATTTTCGATTCAATAGAATACAAAATCGAACGAAGCGTGGTTTCATATATTACATGAAAAAGAACGTAATTTTCAATCCATATATAAATGTAGTTAATTTTACACGAAATGTTGCGTAATTTTGTGTGCCTTTTCATGTAAATTGTACGGTTCAGTTTAAAAATACATGAATAATTTACTAATACCAGTAATTTCGTGTAAAAGTGATTGAAATGTGTACTTTTACTTGACGAAATGAAATATACTGGAAATTTCAAGTAAAAATTGGATTAAAAATATTTTTTTTTTAAAACAGTGTATGTTTAGCCGTAGTTTTACTTAGGTAATCATTTCGATAGTACATAGATTGTTTCGAAAATGGAGATGCAAAGCACCTCTTTACAGACTTCGGCAAGAGTGTGGAGCTGGCATTACGGAAATTGCTCTTTTATTAGACTCTATTATTAATGTAGTCAGATCGTTTAATAGATATTTTTCTTAACAAATGAAACCTATTACCTAAACTAAATTCTTTTTTTCGCCGCCAAAGTTTGACTTAATTGTTTGCCAATTTATTTTTCTCAAATATTTGTCACCGTAAAGTTGACAAATTGTCAAATATTTGACTAAAAAATTTTGACCAAAAGTTCAGTACAATTTATTCTGTCAAAATAGAGAAAAAAAAATATTTCGGAAAACAAAAATTTGACGATTACACTGTCTGACTGCATTTGCCAGCCAGAATAGCCAAATATTTGACATAACGTAAAATAAGGTTCCAAATATCTTCCTGGTTGTACCCCTATCGACTATTTTTTTTGCAAATAAGTTCCAAGTTTCAGCCTAGTAGTATAAGTGGTTCCTGAAATCTAAAAACCGAAATTTTTCTTCTGAAACGCCCCCCTCTCCTCCCCCTCACACCCTCACCTCCCCAGAAGATACCAGTCGCAGGGGTTCACTCAATCTACCCACCATAAAAATTTGAACTTAATATCTCAAGAGGTTTGTGAGCTACGTACCTTCAAACGGTTTTGTGGACGGCGTCTACGGCGGACGGACGGACATTTTTTTTTACTTTTTTGGGGTTTACTAGTCCTAAAACGTGAAAATACAAAATTTCAGGGTAGCATTTTTTTTTTAAATTCCAGGTCGATCACAATACTTTATTATTAAAATATAATAAAGTTAAACTTAAGTTCGCTAACTTAATGTCAACAATCTTCAACATTTCGGGAATTTTTAAGGTTTTAACTGGAAAATTTAATTCCTTGCAAGAATCCACTGAAGCCTGGAACCTGGATTCACTTAAGTACAGAAGGGTTTAGTGCTCCCAGTTGTTTAGGCGCTATGATCCCTCGAGGAGGTCCTAAGCTTCCTAAGAAATTATAGTATCCAGTTAAAAGGAATCATATCATTCTTGGTTCTCAAGACCTTTGGGGTGATCACCATGGTGAACATTACGAGCCAAGATCTTCCAGGAACTGCTTGAACTCGACGATTGCAATCCCTCAGCTCAAGAAAGCATTACCGAGATCATCCTTCTGGATTATTGAAAGAACTTACCTCTCTGGTCCACACAGGCAGATAACATGCAGGAATAATAGACATGTATCTGGACTGACCCTTTTGGTTGTGATCTTTGCAAGGTTAATTATCGTTTACCATTTTCTTTTAATTCATCGCAGTCGAAGAAGGCAAAAGGGAAAAAGATATAAGGCCTTGATGACGAAAGGGGATATCGTTTAGGGCGAAAATGCGAAGAGCTCTTTGAATTGTCCACGACTCCTACATTACGAAAAGGTAAAACCATGTGTGTAGCCGTTATTGCAAACTTTTTGAGGTATAGACAAAAATTTCTATTAATAAATGTTCTCTGTAATATTCCAAATATTTGTGGACGTCGGGCGTAATAATGATATAAAAACCGAATACCAAGTTTATCCAAAGAAAATAACGTCAAGAAGGCAACTCAACTCAAGTTTCAACAATAACCCGAATAGGTCACCCCATATTTTATTGCCACTTCAAACTCACTGGACCCAATCTCATTATCCCCTTCCCACACTTCAGCGCTTTTCCGAGCATTTTCCTATGTGTTTTTCCGCCACTTGTTATTAACCATTGTCCGTTTTATTCTCACCCTGTGCACCAACTCGAGAGAAATCCTTTTCCTCCGAAAAAAAAGGAACCTCTAGACTATGTGATCGGTTATCTGTTCCCAATCCACATCCTTTTCTCTATACTGCGGTTCATTGATTCCGATTTCCTTCGATACAAGCGGTAAGGACAAGGACCTTCCCCATCCCTTCGCTTTATGTCTGCAAGGTTGAGATTTCCAGACGTAGTTTGATTCCCATCTTCACGCCATATCATCGGGATGTAGGTAGGACAGATCACAGACCGCAGATAAGGACCATCATCGTCAATGGCGAAACAAAATAAATTTTTATTTGCCGTTAAATTAAAGCCTTGAATAGGAAAATTGCTTCTGTCGTCTACCGACCGAACGTCTTATCTCTTTGGTAATGAGCCGTATTGCAGGTTTCTAGTATCGTCCTGGAGTCGTTCCTTTCTTTTTGCTTCCACTTAGTTTTAACACTATTCACCAGTATTTATGTCTAGCTCCCGCAAGGTTAGCGTTTTGCATAGCAAGTGCTTTTAACGGGCGGCGTGATAAAAAAAATTATGAAAAAAATGGGTTCCTTTCAAGATGAAAAATAATTGAGGATAACTTCTGTCTGTTTCTTTACATTTCTTATGAATAGTTTGGATTATCCTTTTGTCTTTGTATTTTTGTTTAAGGATAAAAAAACGACATAATGAGATTGCGGAACAGGTTCGTCCTATTATTCGTTTTTAACCCTATTTCTTGTGTTTATTGATTGGTTCTGGGAAGTCCTAGAACAGTTTGGGTTTTAATTTGGAAACTTCGGGAGTTTCGCTACTGCATCTCAAGATATTTAATTTTCCTCTAACAACACTTACCTCTCCTTTATCTTTCAGCAGTGATATGAGAGTTGCCACCATTAGAGTGGATGGCGGCACTAAGGCTTTTAAAGAGGTCCAGTCTGTATTATTAAGAAATATAAAGGCACTTTCATCAAACTTAGCAAGTTTGATTCTGGCTACTCCTTGATCAGAACTAAGCATAGTGAGGTCACTTCACTTTTTGCGAGCCTGTTAAATTTCTTGGCAAAGTGTATACCTAGAGCAGGTCCAGATCTATGAATTCTTTATTTTACTTTATTATTTTAATAATATAGTATTGTTATCGATTTAAAAAAATCCATAGGGCACAGCTCAATTCTTAGGGAATTTCTACATGGACCGGTTGACATCTGCACGGATTATATGATCCCGGTGAATGATTTTCAATCATCCTTCGAGGTCATATACCCAAGCAGAGAGGATTTGGAAAACAACAGGGTATTGAACGAGGGAGAACTCTCCGTGTATACGGCGTTGGAGTCTTCTCTGAGCAGCTGAGTGCACGGGAGTCGTTTAAGCTGCCACATGCCTGCAAGTGGAAATTATGGCTGTGCTCCAGGCAGCTAACATCATGGTGATGGGGGGGGGGGGGGGGCTTTGCGGTAAACAGGCGGCTTTGAATGCATTGAAATCGGAGACTATTAAAGCCCAACTAGTAAAGCGCTGTCGGGAAGTGCTCACAGTACTTTGCTGTCAGGATAGAGTACAACTATGCTGGGTACCAGGGCATAGCGGCATACCAGGGAGCGAACTGGCCGATGAGCTGACGAGAGTGGGATCGGCGTTATCCGAAATTGTGGAGGAGTGGGTTAGTCCACCGCTAAGCGGCATCAAAGCGATTATCAGAGAGCGGGCCACGGACGCAGCGAAATCAAGGTGGGAGCAGCTGACGAGCTGTATGATCTCTAGGGCATTCTGACCAAGGCTGGACAGACTAAAGTCTAGGGAAATATTGACATGGAATAGGGAAAGATTGCGGTTACTCATCGGAATACTGACGGGGCACTGCTTGCTAGGGAAGCATGCTATGCGGATGGGGATAGCTGACTCTGACGTGTGTTGGTACTGCCTTGACCTATATGCTGAGGAGGACATTACCCACATTTTGTGTGAATGTCAGGCGGTTGCAAGGAGGCGCTTGAAGTGGTTGTGGGTAGTCTTTTCTTTGACAATTTGGAAGATCTGAGTTTGATAGAGCATAACAAGTTGATCAAATTTATTAGGGATTTAGGATGTTTTGGGGGTGATTAGCTAGTTAGGTCCACGATATTTTCGAAGGGATCGCTATGGGCCCTCTTTTGGTGTCTAGTGTGCAATGCGGATCAACGTGGCACCCCTTCCTAAAACTAAAACTAATTATCGATTTAAAAAAAAAATTGCTATCCCGAAATTTTTTTTTTAGTAGACATCAAAAAAGTAAACCAGCATTGTAGTCCGTCTGTACGCCGACCGCCGTAAGCCGTACGCAAAATCGTTGGAAGGCTCGTACCTTCCAAACCCTTTGAGATATTGAAATTAATTTGTTTGTGGGTAGACTGTGTGCAACCCTTTAAGTGACAAATTTTTAGGAGCTGGCGGCATGAGAGGGTGGTGGGGGGAGGTGGGTGAAGATGGGTAGTGTTTTAAATGGTTTTTTTGGTTTCTAGATCTTGGTTACCTAGCTTAGGCTAGGAGGCGGAAACTCAGAATTTATATAGAGCCACACTAGCCACGTGCGTTAATCGAATACTGCCATGGTTGGTTGGTTGGTTTACGAGATGGCCCGTCTGCCGAAAACAGGGCCCAATTAGCACAGGAAGCGCCGTTTTGATACCACAACTCGTTTAACCTGGTCGTTGACTGCTGATGAAGTAGATACATAGTTTTACAGAGACCTGGGGCTTGAATGGATTATCATATCCATCCAGAGCTGTTCAAGAAGATAATCAGTTCTCCTAGCTTGTTTTTCGAGATCTCTTCAAGGTTATTGAAGAAGGGTTTGCCTAGTGCGCGAAGTCTGGCTCTAGCTAGGGCGGGACAATCGCAAAGAAGGTGGATAACAGTTTCCCTCCTATTTGCACCCCACAACTGCGGCATTTGACGTTACAGGGAATACCCAGTCTGGCCGCGTGGTCGCCGATCGGCCAGTGACCAGTGCTAACTACCGTGACTCTGGAGACGTCCACATGGCTCCTGCTCAGGCAGTAGGATGGCCATATCTTCCTAGATATGACGCAGTTGGTCAGTCCTCTCCATCTGGAGTTCGCGTTTGTGAGAAAGTGGGTGGACATTTGGCGTTTAACAGTCCCTAGTGGGACTGGAACAGATTTTACGAGAGAGCCCAGAAGAGCAGAACCTTGCCTAGCTAATTTGTCTGCCCGCTCGTTACCCTCTATCTTGTTGTGGCATGGGACCCAAAGCAGAGTAACTTTGACTTGACTTCCTAAGTGGGCTAGCTCCTCTCGGCACTGTTCGACGAGTTTAGAGGAGGTGGTAGCCGAATCTAAGGCCGTGATTGCGGCTTGGCTGTCAGAGAGGATTACAACATTTCGCTTTGGCGTAGCGTCTTGCTGCAAAGTCCGACAGGCTTCCCGGCTCCCCAGTATCTCCGCCTGGAAAACGCTGGCGCAGTCCGGTAAGTGGTAAGACCTTGCGATATAGTGTGTGTCTGAGAAAACTCCCGCTCCAACTCCACAGTTCATCTTTGAACCGTCAGTGTATACGACTGTGTCGAATTCATGTGTAACTGATGTCATGAATAACTGATGTTTAAAATGCGCTCTAGTGTTTTCAGTACGAAAGAGGTTAAACTAATGGTGGTCGTTTGCCCACTTTTGGTAAGAACACCACTTTGACTTGTCTCCGAGTCTGAGGCACATGATTCAGGGAGATGCAACTTCTAAAATTCGTCACCAGCCAGGGGGCTACTATATCTTGTAGCTTCTGCAGCATAATAGGTATTATACCATCGAGGCCAGGAGATTTGTACGGTGAAAAGCTATTGATTGCCCAACAAGTCTTTCTCTCGAATACTGCCATTCTCCAGTGCGGTTCGCGTCTCTGATAGCGTATTAAAGCCGGTATGGTGGGATGATTTTTTTTTTCTATTCACCGACTCTAAATGCAGCAATGTCAATTTGATACCTCTCCTTGAATAAAACACACGTTCCAATTACTTCAAATTGTCCAAACTCATTAGATGAACCGTCACACAGTAGCAAATTGTGTGTATCGTAGAGAGAAAAGAAAAAAACCGTCCGATTTAATTATAACAAGGTGAAGGCCTTGACGTTACGACTCTTGACTTGACTTTTCTCTTTATCTCTCAACTCTGATGGTTGCCAATTATAAGAAACTGACTGCGTAAGCTCAAATTTAGTCCGAGTGCAATTTTTCACCTGTCCATTTTCTCTCTCCGTATAATCAGAGCTTCGGACTCGTCCGGTAATGGGCAGCATTTTACCTTGCCAGCAACGTGAACCAATTTGTAGACGAGGTTAATTTAGTCCCATCAGGGGTCAAGTTTCGTTCTGCTCTTCAACTACTATGGAGTTCGTATAGCGAGTCCTTCCGGCACGGCATCGGTGGTTGAACGGAAGGACGAACGGACGACCAAGCCACTCGAATCACATGCCTCGTTATGGAAAATTGAGCTCACGACAGGTGAGTCTGTCTCGAATTGCAAATAACGAAGATAGCTGAAAAAAAATTGTATACCTTTGTAGCTATGACGGGAAATAGACACTTAGGTGGGATTTTGGATTTCTCCTGTTCTTGCCCTAAATCGTACGTTTTTGTGTTCGTCTGTCCGAAAGTCGGTGGCGGCAATGTTTGCCATACGTTCCAATTATCTCCTGTCGAGCATTAATCTATGCCATAAACATTAAATTATTACATCTATAAAGTATTATGTTTTTGATAGTTCCATTTATCAAGACTGTCGAGACTCGTACATTTGTCTTGTGTGCACGGGCTCATATTTCCTTCGTCCTTCTGGTTCTTACAAAGCCAAAGGACTCGCTTCTTTTCCCTTACTTACTTTTCGTTTTCTGGCTTTTTCTTTAGCTTTTCAACTTTGTTTTTCTCCGAGCCGGTCATTTTTCGTGGAAAAATGTTTTGCTGGTCGAAAACTCAATTTGTTACATTACGTTGTGAAAAATTGACCAACAAAAATTAAATGAAAAAAAAAATTGCGGTACAGTAGGAGCGGGTGGGGAACGGTGACAACGTGTAATTAATCAAAAAATATTCCGAAATGTAGAAATGTTACCTCTAATTAATTTATTTTTACGTGGAAATTCAACGGCAGTTAGTCGCATTGACCGCCCATAATATGCCACAAACTGTATTTGCACCATTCGGGGTGCAATACTCTGGGGGTTGATATTCTAGACCAAAAAGGGTACAATGAAGCGTACATTTTTAATTATTATGTTTATTGTTGCTCGACGCGTAAAACTGAATATTTTATTGTCATAAACGAATTGAAATGTTTAACCGAGTTGGATCATTAAAGTGGGCATAAATTTGGTCAAAATTGGCCAAAAAGCCCTGCGCTACGCTTTCATAAAAATAATTAAATATTATACCAAGAATACATTGTTCTGCCTGTTTGTGTATTATTTATGAATATCATCGTCCCTTTGGCGGATCAGCACAGTGTCGATTTGTTTGAATTTTTCCTAGAAATTTTAATGGGCAGATTATTTCCCAAATAAAAATGACAGCCCGAAAACTACATAAAATAGTAAAACAAAAATTTTTTTTAAAAAAATTCTTTTCGTCTTTTCTAATTTTTAAACCTTTAACAATAAGCGTATCGGTACTCTACCGGTATTCCAGCAGAACTTTTTTCATCTCCTAGTAGGTGCTAAAACAGCTGAACGGGTTAAATTCAGGTTAATTTGTTTTATTCAGTACTGAATATAAGAACTGCTTCAATATTTGAAATTGAGTACTCTGGAAATACCTACCTACTATGTTATTTGAGTTAAGTTCGTTTTTAGTTGTTAATTAATTAGTATTAACGATACCTTTTCGGTACTGGAGAAAATTTCTGATCGATGAAGAGAATATCTTGTTCTTGGAGTTTAGAATGGTTATTTTTCCAATTCTGGTCTCACCCGGATTTGAGTTCGCGTCAACATAAGTCTGTTCACAGCACTCTAAAACTTATTTCATTCAGCGCTGTAACCCATGACTGTCAAATATTGCATTTATTTGTAATTGTCAATCTTTGCTTACAGTAGGTACTAAGAAATGGAATGATATAATACTGATTTTAAAAATTCACAAACCAAAAGAAGTGTGCCTTTCAATTTTAATTGGAAAATGCCAAGAATAGAAGGACACCTTTCTTTGACCATATCTTGCAATTTTCGGAACATCGATAGGAAAAAAGTGGTTGACTAGATTTAAGGAAGTGAAGGGTGTTTTAGGTTCAGTGGATGTTTCAGGTTCAATGGATGTTTCATTAATACTACTATATACACCCATATATGTATTAGTAAACTATATTGCTAGCGGCATTTGTCAAAGTCAGTATTTGTTGGAAACAGATGATTCTGAATTTGCCATTTCAATCTATTGAAAAAAAAAAAATATTACATATATTTAATAATTTATATTATTTACAATGGCTTGCATAAGTTTCATGTGAATGCGTTAATAAATAAATTGATTTATTAAAATGTGGCAATTTGAATTGTCGCCATTTTAATAATAATAATAATATGAATGGAATATTTATTGAGTACATTTCAGGTATTTTTTTTAATAATCTGTGATACGTTTTTAATTTAAGAAAATATGCTGCACTGAAATTAAATAAAATTAGATACAGTGGCGCTAGTCTGCAAAACCAGAGGTCGTGGTTTCGAATTCTACCTAGCCATGGACTTATTACTTGTGGTCTAACTAAAAAGAAATACGATGAAAGCGGTAACAGTCCTGCTGCTGTTACTTCCCTATGGTGTGGAAGGGGAGCATATAGGTACTTGAAAAAAGGCACTAAGAAAAATCAACCATAAAAAAACTGTTCGTATTAGTTAAGTTGTCCTCGTTCGGAGTTGCTATGTGTTTGGTCGCTTAAAGTGGCAACCCATCTTACCTAAACTTTTTCGAAGTTTGCGCGATTGAATCAGGAATGGTTATAAGAATTTCAAATTTTATATATCGGTCATGACATTTGTCTCTAACTTAAAATTTGGAACTGAAGAGCTTAAGAATAAATACCTTCGGGTAATATGGTCACTCGCTTACAGGAGACTAATACTGATAGTCTTATTGAGTCCATTTAAACCTTAGAGTATAAATTTAAACCCATGTCTACTGTATATCGAAATATACTAGACTATTCCAAAATTAAATTTAAAACCTACAGTATAGTTTTAAACTCGTTCTTCAAACTTGATTAACTTATAGCATTTCGGCGATAAAACCCCAAAATATATTTAGAATGATTTTAAAAGTTAGATCCAACTATTCCGTATCATTCGAGGGCTCTTCTTACTTCTCAGCAAAAACGACAAAAGGTTTTTAACTTTGAATTTTATATGTTCAGGAAGCGGTTAAAGAAACAAATTGGTTTTTCAAATTATCTATTTCTATCGACGCAGATTTGAGAGCAAATTTAGTATTTAGTACGTTTTCTTTTTATTCAAAAAATGTATATAAATTTTTTTCAAAATTAAATATTCTGCCGACTTTCCTGGACCTAGAAATTAGATTTTTCAGTCAAACCAAGCAGCTGATTCTAATTTTTCCTATTCAACTCGTACTTATTGATTTTGTATGGAAAAATATGGCAGCTAGCAATATAGTTCTAATACATATATGCACCAATGTCAGGTGAGCAAAAGATCTGGTTACCAGACAATGGCCAATATCAACCGATACTATATTTATTTATTTCACTTAGACGTGGCTCCTCTATCCAAAATTTTTGGTTGATCTCGGAATGTGTAGAAAATTAAAATTTTAGGGTTTAATCTAAAAATATCGACACGTTTTCAAAAGATTTCGGGATTTAATTAGAGAGGATGAATTAATTTTAATTCAAACCTCAATAAAGCTAGGGTTTATGTTACAAATTTAAAGCAAATGGTAAAGGATTAATAAACAGTATAATCAGACAATTAGAAGAGGCTTCAAAAGATTACCAAAAAAAGAATGCTACAAAACCAGTACATTAATCGACTTATAACCGCATTATTGAAAGAAATATTCTAGTACCAAAGATCAATACCATAGCAGTCTTGTTTCTATAAGTTCATTTCTGCACTGCTGAGGTACTGAAAAACTGTTTTTTTTAAATAAGAAATCATAAGTACTGACATTTCTGAATTTGCAGTACTGAATATTCCACGAATCCTGAAGTTAAGATTCTCGGTATTCAATATAAACTGAAAAACAGAATTATAATATTTTCGAACAATTCTTCATTGACGGATACTAGAGGAGGAGGGAAGGGGGTGCAATCTACTCTGAAAACAAACGGAAACGCAAAAGTACAATTATGGGAGTTCGTGGGAATTGTTTTGTAAAAATTTAAATGGAAAAACCATATTTTAAATTAGATACATTCATTTTTTTTTCAAATTTGCAGAAAAAGAAACAATTTTTTTACGGCAAAAAAATTAAGCAATGAAACAGCTCTGTAAAATCAAATACCGATTTCTAGAGAGTACGGCGTTCAGAAACTAACTTTTATGTTCCCACGAATAAACTTTTAACTACTTGTGTACCTATTATAATCTAGCTACAATTAATGTTCCACAACAAATATCTTCAAATGCAACAAATGCCAAAAAATTGAACTAAAGGAAAAATCCACCCTCGCTCAAAGAACGAATTCAGTTTAACGGAATTCATTCTGTTAATTTTCAGAACTGAACCCAGATTGAAATTTCATTACTAAGAAATTATTATGTGGGTAAAGTTTCTTTTCAAATCCCGCATAATAATACCAACATTTTCTAAACTCCATGTACTTCACAATTTTTTGGCATTGATAAGTAAACATTCATATAAAGTATTGGCCAATATTTAGACTCCATTGTTTCGAAGCTTACGCGAATTAAAAACAATTTAAATAATTTTACTTTATTATTTTTTAATAATAAAGAGTTGTGATCGACTTGAAGTTTCAAAAAAATTTGCTACCCTGAAATTTTTTATTTTCACGTTTTAGGACTAGTAAACACCAAAAAAAAAAAAATTGTCCGTCGTCGACGCCGTACGAAGGCACGTAACTCTTAAACCCGTTGAGATATTAAGTTAAAATTTGTATGGTGGGTAGATTGAATGAACCCCTACGACTGATATCTTTTGGATGGGGGGGGGGGGGGGGGATTGAGGGGGTGGAGAGGGAGGAGGGGGAGGGGCGTTTTAGACGAAAAATTTTGGTTTCTAGATCTCAGGAACCAATTATGCTAGGAGGCTGAAACTTATGTAAAACTATGATAGTGGACATTTGCAAGAAAATTGTCAATATAGGTGAAGGAGTGTGGGAGTGGGGGGAAAAAACGATGAGTCCGAAACGCTTGAAAGTCGGTATTGAAACATTATAAAATCCATATCTCCTGAACAATTCATGTCAGAAGGTTGAAACTTTGTGGTTGTCTTTAGGAATACTTGGAGATTCGACAAGGGCTAACATTTTTAAGGAGGGTTAGTGAAAAACTTTGGATTACAATATATTCCGAACCAATTACACCAGGAAGATAAAATTTAGTTTCTGTATATGGCATCATAAATGAAGTCTGCTGAATGTAAACTTTTTGAGGTGGAACACAAAAGTGGAGGGTAGCAATTTTTCAAAAAAATAAATTTTTATAACTCAAAAACCGTACCAGATATGATCTTGAAAATTTTACAGGAATTGGAGTCAGTAGATATGGAAAAATTTTGGGGATGATGGTGAAAGGGGTAGAAAGGAAAACATTTTGATTTTTGTTTCTCGAAGACCGTAATGAATGGAAAACTAAAAATTTACGACTATAGAACTACTATAGAGACACCTCAGAAAAATAATATTTTAGATAGGGGTAGCAAGATACAGGGGTGAGGGGTGGTTTTTTATATCTCAGAAACGGCTTATGCTAGGAAGTTGAAACTTATATACGTATGTACGTATATGTAGATGTGCGTGGATTAAAACTAAAAAAAAATTTAGATTTTCATTTGTGTACATACATAGATGGAGTAAAAAAAATGTCCGTAAAAAGGGTTTTCCCACATTTTCAGGAATTTCGTTAAATCTTTTAAACTTCTCGGGCTATCAAATCAATTTTACTTTTGCGGGCTCGTAATATAAGCGCCTAAAAACGCTTTTCCAAATTTTTGGGGTGGAGGTGGAGGTGGTGTAAGGCGGTTATGTACTTTTCACGAATTCCGATATATTTCTTATGTCTAATGAAATATAGAATTCACTTTCACTTCTAAATACTTTGAATATAGTCGGGGAATAAATCGATTTAAGTATTTTTTGATATTAAACCCCCTGGGGAGTAAGATTGTTCAAGTTTTGACGCATTCCGAATTTTTTTAAGGTTTAATGAGATCAAATCCATTTTCACTTCTATTGAATCATCTATTGAAAAAACAAATACGTAAATAAATAAAGAAAATCTGCCAATCCGAGTAGGAGTCCGAAACGTGTTTAATGCTGAGATGCGGTGTAGGTTACTATGCGACCGACAACCTAAGGAATAACCAGGACATTGGCGGATACAAGGGGGGTTAGAGGGGGGGTTCTAAACATACATACTTCAACCGTTCTCCGATTTTTTTACTCCACTGCAATGTGGACTGTATAATTAGCATTTACTGTATGCAATGCAATGCGAAACACATCTAAAACATTATTCCATCCAGCTTCACCGTTGAAACTTTTAATATTTCGGTAGTCCATCATCAATAATCAATATAGTATTGTATCTGCTTTCTCTTTCAAATATACTTTCTTTTATCGTAATTATTACAGCATTCTGGATCTTTTAAATTACCATCTAAAATATTTTTTTAATACAAGCAATATCCAAAGTTGCGGCCCAAAGATGATACAATTTTTGTTTTGAATCACCACAAAGGTTTTAATAGAAGACCTTAAAGAATTCACTTTCACTAGTTATTCACAGTAGATGTATGTAGTTAAATTCCTACAGAACTTGATCAAAGAAAATAGCCAAATCAAATCAATTTGCGCTCCCCCCAACAGGTCTGGATCCTCCACTGAACCAGGAGGCAATTTGGAACGTTATTTTTTAGTTTGTCAATCGCATAGTAACCTACACCGCATCTCAGCATTAAACACATTTCGAACTTGTTGGCAGATTTTTTAATTTTTCGGTAATATTATGTCGTATGTTTGAATTTAAGATCACAAAAGTCAGACATGTTTGGTAGTTCTTAAAGTTACTGCGACCACAAAGTCTTTAAATAAGTTTTTGCGACGTTGTTATCACGTTAATTACCGACTATGACTTAAGAACAATACGTATACGTAAAAACTATGTTTGGTAAGAAGTCACAAAAGAATTTGTTAAGCACACAAAATGTAACTGGTAACATATGGTACTTTGTATGATACTTAACCATTAGTTCGTGTCACGAGTATGTCTCCATTTTTTACTTAAAACACCGAGTCTTCGGACTTTAAAGTTGTTGAACTGACGTCGTTATGACTACGGTAATACACAGCTTTGTGCTCCGTGGCATGTAAGATTTGAAGAAGGCACTTTCAAAATTTATATGTATTATAATTTCAAAGTTATCCGAAACAATTTCGCTTTAAACATTAATAAATGATCGAGATTTTTAAAAACCACACAACAGAAACCTTGAGATATGCAGTAAACAAAATTTACCCCGAATTGCTGTAAGCAATTCTTTTATTAAATGTGTGTAAATTATTCAGGCATTTGTTGTAATTTCCATAACAATAACATTCCAATCCAGCGATGATATTCAAAATTCATTTTCCATTCACCACTCTAAAGTAGAAATGAAGTCTTTATGAAAATGCAAGAATTCAGGCAGAATTAAGGCAGTACAATAACAACATTGTCGTAGAGTATATACATAAACCGCTCCAGTAACACCGGAATCTTGAAATAGAATTCTTTTCATTATTGCTATGCACTGCCGAAGGAGGTACCCTACCTGATCCTGGGTTAAGAATGTGCTCAAGACCACATTAGTCGTCTATAGCGCGCTCAAATGTATCATAGCATAGCCGTAATAAATATATGCAACTTTTGTCATCTATCGAGGGAAGCTTGCATGTCACAGTGAAATTCATGTTGCCCCAGAAAGAAGTATGGCATACATGAGTTTCTGCATACTGGTCGTATGGGATCACTAGTAAGTACAGCAACCGGAAACGAAAGAGGTAAGTTGTTGTTTTTCTGGCCAAAAACTTGCAAGTAAAGTGCATTCTGGATTTGGCTTCTGTCGTAAAATATAAAATACATGTGTCGCTCGTGGGAGTGAGTAAGGTGTCCGGGTAAATACGATGTCAGACTGTAGAGTATACAATTGCATGCGAGTGCATTATAGAAATTTCGTGTCTAACTCGATGTGCATCATTTGTCACCGGAGTGCCAGAGGAGTCGAGTCATCCACGACTTTTCATAATACTTGAGCTAAAGTACCATTTAAGCGAATAGCTCGTATTTTTCGCGTGCATCAGTGCGAGACGGAGTTAGCAGTTGGTTCCAACTCCAGACTCAAACCGAACCGACAAAGTTGGATCGTGTAGCAATCCCCGGAGGCGGTTCCTCTATTCAAGGAGTCGTACGACGAATACATTGCCTGCAATATTTTTGCGGCTACATATGTCGGTATGACAGAAGGGATAATACATAACTTAGACGTTACTCGAAATTAAAATAACGAAACTACTCGCGTTTTGTACGACAGAAGACATGTTAAAAAAGATACAGACTCGTTGCTAAAGACGGGCAAATACCTACATAAATTGAACAAAAAAAAGCCTTCGAATCGCAAACGCAAAGACTTGGGCTAAAAACTTCTGGTGCAAGACGGAAAACTTTTTTTCACTCCCGTTTTTTTTCCATCATAAAAAAAAATTTCTTTCCATCAGTGCAGCAACTTTTTCATCGTATGCTAAAAAGATAAATTTTCTAGGAGTTGTACAAAGTTCAGTACAACTCTGACGTGGTGGTCATTATAAAAAAAATAATGTTAAAAAAAACATTTCTCGTATTTTTGCACGTTGCCATTCGGCAAGGATAACTTGCTCCTTTCACGACACCGTTGACTGTGTCGTTGTGAACCATTAAATAAGTTCAGTTTCTTTTCATCTCGTTTCATTTGGTTTTTTTCTGTATTTTATAGAGCGCGCTTTAGTGTGATAATTGGGAGCATTTATTGTTTAATTAGCCTTGGAAACTTCATCTCTAAAAGTGGGTGATATGCACCCTGTACAATCTCGACGATACCCATACGTTGGTGTACGTGAAAAGCAGACTTCTTGGTCCTTTCGTTAGTTTTCGCCATTGTTTTTTTTACATTTCGGGTGAAAAGTGTCGTCCTTCTGCTTTTCCTGCCAACCAGAAGTGGATTATGTGACTTGGATCATTAATGCCGAGCAGGAAAGCCTTTATTAGTTGAGTGCTTATTAAGTATATTTCTTCGAAACAGATTCACTAAAGTTTTACGATACTGTTCCAGTTCTCGGTTAGATCTTTTGCTATAAGGAAGTAGTTGGAAAATGGATTGACGCGCTTGTTGTTTTGTTCAGATCCCACGTTTACGATTTCACTCGTCAGATTTGTGTCGCCACAAGTTTGTTTATGAGCTACGAAAAACCTCTTTAATTAATTGAAGGTTGGTGAAACTGGGAAGATTTCATGGACAGTATCACACATGAGACACGTTTTACTAATAGATATTTTCGAACAAGGGAAAAATAATGTTCGTCAATTGGCAAAATCTGATTCAAGGACTATTGTATCTGAAACAGAGCTGTCCTGTCGTCCATCCACTCGATATGGTAAGGTCATTTCAACATCAATACAAGAAGCGGTCTTATAGTCACCGATACTAAAGAAGTGTAACTTTGTTGGAGTAACAAATACTAAAGTTACAGACCAGGTAGTCGAATTGCTTCTAGACAAGTTTTACCACGGAATGTCCTTATCTTTAGGTCCAAGAAGACAAAAATGAACTTAGGATTTATTGATAGTGGAACAGCCTCAGCATGTATAAAGGTGGCGGTCTGAGTAATTGTTGTTTGAAGATCTCAACTTCAAACACATTTCTTTTCACCACGACTCTTGAAGTAAATTTACTGGAACCATTGGGCCATTTACTGAAAAAATAACGTTCCAAATAGCCTCCTGGTTATTCTTTAGGTTGTCAGTGGCATAGTAACTTACACCGCATCTCAGCATTAAACGCGTTCCGGACTTCTACCCAAAAAATAATGAAGTTGCGCCCAGACTATTGGGAGATTTTTTACTTTATTTTTTTCTTAATTAACTATTAATTTGTTTTTCACGTTTCATGACTAGTAGACACGAAAAAAGCAAAAAAAAATTACAGTCCGTCTGTCCGCCGTATGCAAAATCGATTGAAGACTCATAGCTCCCAAACGGTTGAAGATATTAAGTTGAAATTTTTTTTATGAATAGACTGGGTATGCACCTTGAAGGGACTTAATTCTAAGGGTGGTGGTGTGAGGGGGGAGGAGGGCGGTGCATTTTAGACGGAAAATTTTGGTTTCTAGATATCAGCAACCACTTATGCTAGGAGGCTGGAAATTGTAATTTAGATAGAGCTTTGGTAGTGGAACCATTTGCATAAAAATTGTCATTATAGGTGAAGGGGTGTGGGAGTGGGGAGAAAAATAATGCCTCCGAAACGCAAAAAAGGCGAGATCAACACATTCTAAAATCCATATCTCCTAAAGGGTTAATGTGACAAAACTTACACTTAATAAATATATATAAATTTTTTGAGTTTGGGGCAGTGGCATACAGGGGTGGGGGATGAAAAAATTTAGATTACGATATCTCACGAACTAATTGCACTAAACAAATAAAATCCGGTTTGTGTATAAAGGTTGACAAATGAAGTTTGCAGAAATTAAAAGTTTTTAAGGGGGTGGTGGAGCATGAAAGTGGAGGGGATACGAATTTTTCTAAAAAATCACGTCTCATATCTCCAGAATAGTGTACGATAGATGCTTAAAATTTTTACTAGAATAAGCCTACTTCTAGACCACTAGCAGAAAATTGGAGGTATGAGTGTAGAGGGTGAGGGTAAGGGAGGGTGAAAAGGAAAAGGTTCTGATTTTCATATCTCGAGAACCTATAAGGATATATAACTGAAACTTAGTACTTAGATAGAGCTAAAGTAGTAGCATGGTTGAAAAAATTTTTTTTTATTTTTTATAGGGGTGGTATGGTACGGAAGTGGAGGGTGTTTTCCTATCTATAGAACGGCTTATGCTACTAAGTTGAAACTCAGTATGTATATGTAAATCAACTACAAAAGTAATTTGGATAACAACATTTTTGAAATATCCATTGACGTTCGGAAAAGGGGCGAAAAAAATTATCAGTGAAAATGGAATGCATATATTTTCACGATTTTCTTCATATCTATTAGGTCTTTCTAAATATTGAATTAATTTTCATTGTACGGATTTTTCATATAAATACCTAGAAAGTGTTTACATACCTTAAAAGTGTTTTCAGGATTTTTTTGAAATTCGACCCCTAAGAGGATGGAAAGGGGGTTGTATATTTTTTTTGTAATTCTACCATATTCCTCAGGTCTGATCAGATATCGAATATGTTTTCACTTTCAAGGGCTTGCGTAATAATCGCCTAAAAACTCGTTTTTAGGTTTTTTCCTTTTTCAGCACCTAAGAGGGTATAAAAGGGTAGAACACGTTTTCACGAATTCCGTCATATCTTTTAGAAGTGATACGAAATTGAATTGGTTTTTACTTTTTCTTGTTGTCTTCATAACTATCTATTAACTCCTTTCAGGATTTTTGGATATTCAACCCTGAAGTGGGTGAAAGGAGGTGGTATATCTAATGATATATCGAATTCATTTTTACTACCTAAGGTTTTCTATATAAGCGCCAAAAACTCAATTTCAGTATTTTTAGATATTAAATTCTAAGGGGTGTAGGGGGATTGTATGCTTTTCAAAGCTTCGACATATTTCTTAGGTTTGATGAGATATTGGATCACTGTTCACTTTCACAGACTTTTTAAATAATCGCCCATTTCTCAATTTTTGATATTCAACCCCCAAGGGTTTGCATATGTTTTCACAATTTTTTCCATCCCTTAGTTCTGATGAGATATAAAATTGGTTATTACGGCATTTAATATAATGACCTAAAAACCAATTTCACGATTTTTCGAATTTCAAGAACCAAGGGAGTGTAAAGGGTTTGCTTACATTTTCACAAATTTTTCAAGATATCAAGTTGCTTCTTATGAAATCGTCTAAAAACCAGATTTCAATTTTTTCGAAATTCAAACCCCAAGTGGAAGTAATGAGTTTGTATACGTTTTAACAATTCGTCACATCTCTTAATTCTGATAAAGTAGCAAATTCGTTTTTACTTCTATGAGCTTTTAGTGTAGATAATATACCATAATTTGAATAGTCTACACAGCTTTACCAATGTTTAATCGGCTAAACATCTCTATTTTAAATTTTTTTTTTAAGAACAAAACTAACTTTCCAAGAAACCTCATAATCTCGAAACAACTGATGGTATATTCCGATTTTGACCGCTCCCGAACTTTGACCCGAATAATTAAGTTTCGCCCAGACCATTGGCAGATTTTTTGTGTTCTATTTACCTATTTTTTTCAATAGAATATTCAATAGAATTAAAAGAGAGCTTGATCTCATTAAACCTAATACATTTTCGGAATTCTTGAAAACTTGAACAATACCTTACACCCCAAGGGGTTTAACATCAAAAAATGCTTTAATCGGGTTTTTTTCCGATTATATTTAAAGCCTTTAGAAGTGAAAGCGAATTCAATATCTCATTAGACCTAAGAAATATATCGGAATTCGTGAAAATGTACACAGCCACTTTACTCACCTTGAGGGTTGGATATCGAAAAGTTTGAAAAAAAGTTTCTAGGTGCTTATGTAAAGAGCCTGCTGAAGTAAAATTAATTTGATACTTCGCAATATCTCAAAGATATAACGAAATTCGTGAATATGTGGAAAAAAACTCTGTTAACGAACATTTTTTTATTGTCCACCTTTGTACGCCAAAGAAAATCTGAACTTTTTCTGCTTTAATAACTCTAATAGCACATCTTCATATACGAACTAAGTTTCAACTTTCAAGCATAAGCCGTTTCTGAGATATAAAAAACCACCCCCAACGTCCGTACCTTGCTACTATCAGGTCAGTTCATAAGTTCCCGCGTTTTTTCAAGTAGTTCAAAGCATTTAAATTTCCTAAGTTGTGAAATCACAGATCAAAGTTTTCTATAAATAGTTGTAAAGGGTGAAGAGTTAGTCAGTTAGCATTGACTTGTTAAACAGGAACGATCACTATTCATCAGGAAAAACATGGAAGTTACCAAGGAGTATAAACGAAGCATTTTGTACTTTTTGTTTAAAAAGGGTAAAAAGGCTACACAAGCCGCTGCAGAAAGAAACGAAGTTCATGGAGCGAACATCGTAAGTGTGAGGAATGCACAAGAGTGGTTCTGGAAATTCAGGCAGGGCTGCACAACCTTGGAGGATGCACCCCGTTCGGGTCGTCCAGACGAGTTCAATGAACAATCCTTGATGGATGTGGTCGAAGCAGAACCATCGTTAACAGTGGATATGATAGCAGACAGGCTAAATTTATCTCACTCAACCGTTTTTCGCCATTTGGTCAACATCGGAAAAGTGTCGAAGCTTGCAAAGTGGGTTCCTCATCAATTGTCAGCATCGAATCTCGCACAAAGAATTACCATCTGCTCTCAGCTTCTGCAACGGCACGGAAGTGAACCTTTTTTGAACCGCATTGTAACGGGCGATGAAAAGTGGGTTCTATACCAAAATGTTACGCGAATGCGCCAATGGGTGGATGCGAACGCCACTTCAGAGCTGACTGCCAGGGCCGGATTACACCCGCGAAAAATTTTATTGTCGATATGCAAGGAGTGGCCTACTTCGAACTTCTGGAACCGAACGAAACTATCAAAGCAGAAAGGTATTGCCATCAGCTCGACAGTCTGCATGCAGAATTGATAAAAAAACGCCCCGCTTTAGTAAATCGACAAAAAGTTTTATTCCACCATGACAATGCTCGCCCACACACGGCAAGAGTGACTGCGGCAAAGTTACGGGAGTTTGGTTGGGAAATCATGCCCCACCCACCATACTCCCCTGACATTGCCCCTAGCGACTACCACCCGTTCCGGAGCCAGAAGTCGTTTTTAAGCGGCAAAAATTTCCAAAACAAAAATGATGTCCAAAGTGCCCTACTTTCTTTTTTCACTTCAAAAGATACCAAATTTTTACTTTATTATTTTAATAATACAGTATTGTTTTCGATTTTTTAAAAAAAAAAATTTGCTACCCTGAAAATTTTTTTTTTCACGTTTCATGACTAGTAGACACGAAAAAAGCAAACAAAATTTTCAGTCCGTCTGTCCGCCGTACGCCGTACGCCGTACGTCGACCGCTGTACGCAAAATCGTTTGAAGGCTCGTAGCTCCCAAACCCTTTGAGCTATTTAATTGAAATTTTTTTGATGAATAGACTGGGTAGGCACGTTGAAGTGGCCAAGTTTGTAGGGGTAGGGGTGTGATGGGGGAGGAGGGGGAAGTGTTTTAGACGGAAAATTTTGGTTTCTAGATCTCAGCAACCGCTTATGCTAGGAGGCTGAAATTTGGAATTTATATAGATCTTCAGTAGTGGACCCATTTGCAAAAAAATTGCCGATATAGGTGAAGGGGTTTGGGAGTGGGGGGAAAAATAATGCGTCCGAAACGCAAAAAAGGTGAGATCGACACTTTCTAGAATCCATATCTCCTAAACGGTTAATGTCACAAAATTGAAACTTAATGAATATCTGTAGGTATACTAGGAGAATAGATCGGAAACAAAAATTTGAGTGGGGCCAGTGGCGTACGGGAGTGGGGGGTAAAAAACTTTAGATTACGATATCTTACGAACCAATTGCACTAGACAAATAAAATTTGGTTTGCATATAAAGGTTGAGAAATGAAGTTTGCTGAAAGCAAAATTTTTTAAGGGGGCCGTGGAGCATGAAAGTGGAGGGGATAAGAATTTTTCTAAAAAATCACGTCTTATATCTCAAGAACAGTGTAAGATAAAAGCTTAAAATTTTTACCAAAAGTAGGCCTAATAGACCCCTAGCAGAAAACAAAATTTTGGAAGTGGGGGTGTAGTGGGTGAGGGTGGGGGAGGGTGAAAAGGAAAAAGTTCCGATTTTAATATCTCGACAACCTATTATGATATGGAGCTGAAACTTGGTATTTAGATAGAACTATATTAGTAGCATTTTGGAAAAATATAATTTTTTATAGGGGTAGTATGGTACGGGGGTGGGGGGTGTTTTTCCTATCTATAGAACGGCTTATGCTACAAAGTTGAAACTCGGTACGTTTATGTAAATCAACTAGAAAACTAATTTAGATAAAAAAAAATTTTAAATATCCATTGGCGTTCGGAGGGGGGGCAAAAAAAATGATCAGTGAAAATGAAATGCATATATTTTCACGGTTTTCGTCATATCTATTAGGTCTTTCCAAATATTGAGTTCATTTTTATTCTACGGCTTCTTCATGTAAATACCTAGAAAGCGTTTTCAGGATATTTTAAAATTCGACCCCTAAGGGGGTGCAAAGGGGGTTGTAAACTTTTTCACGAATTCTACTATATCCCCACGTCTTATCAGATATCGAATATCTTTTTACTTTCACGTGCTTGCGTAATAATCGACTAAAACTTGTTTTTAAGTTTTTTCCTTTTTCAGCCCCTAAGAGGGTATAAACGGTTTGAACGCGTTTTCACAAGTTCCGTCATTTCTTTTAGAAGTAATAAGAAATTGAATTGGTTCCTACTTTCTCGTACTGTCTTCATATTTATTTATTAACTCCTTTCATGAATTTTGTATATTCAACCCCCAAGTGGGTGTAAGGAGGTTGCATATCTGGTGATATATCGAATTCATTTTTACTTCCTAAGGTTTCCTATATAAAAAAGCCAAAAAGTCAATTTCAGTATTTTAGATATTCAATCCTAATGGGTGTAAGGGGGGTTGTATGCTTTTCAAAGTTTCGACATATTTCTTAGGTTCAATGAGATATTAGATCGCTTTTCATTTCCACAGACTTTTTATATAATCGCCTACAAACCCATTTCTCAATTTTTTTATATTCAACCCCCAAATGATTGTACATGGTTTCACAATTTTTGCCAGTTAGTTCTGATGAGATATAAAATTGATTATTACGGCCAACCAATTCACGATTTTTCGAATTTCCAGAACCAAGGAGGTTGTAAAGGGTTAGTGAAATCTAATAATCTCGAAGCAACTCATGATACACTCCGACTTTGACCGCTCCCGAACTTTGACCCGAAAAATAATAAAGTCTCGCCCAGACCATTGGCAGATTTTTTCGGATGGATTTGAAAAATTACCTCAACGCTGGCAAGACATTGTGAATAATGATGGAAAATATATAATTGATTAAAATTAAAAAATTGAGTATTTTTTGAAATATTGAAAATACTATAAAAAAACGCGGGAACTTATGAACTGACCTGATACAATCAACAATTTTTAAATTTTTCAAGATGCCACTATAGTGGCTCTATATAGTCGTAAATTTTTAGCTTTCTATCCTTTGCAGTTTTTGAGATATAAAAATTAGAAGGTCTCTCACCATCACCTCTCATCCGCACTAACAAACATTTTTTCACTGCTAGAGGTCTACTGGGCCTAACTCCTGTAAAATTTTTAAGATCATAGGTATCTTGTTTCAACTCGCGTTTTTAGACACATGGTTTGTCCTCTCACTCCCACACCCCTCAACTCATATCTACCATTTTTTTTGCAAATGGGTTAACTACAATTGTTCTACATAAGTTCCAAGTTTTAGCCTCCTATCGTAAGAGGTTTCTGAGATCTAGAAACCGAAACTTTTCATCTCCCCCCTCATTCCCCTCACACCCCCATCAAAGACACCACTCGTAGGGTTCACCCAATGTACCTACTATAAAAATTTCAACTTAATATCTTTACGGATTTGTGAGCTACGCGCTTTCAAACGCTTTTGCGTACGGCGGACGGACGGTAGCAACGTGGTGTATATTTTCACGATCGTCATATCTCTTAGGTTTTCTGAGTTATCGAATTATTTGTACGGGCTACTCAGATATCCCAGATATACCAGAAATTCTTTTAAGTTTCTTTTTTGCGAAATTCATCCCCTTATGCAGTGGTTGAATACGATTTCACGAATTTCGTCATATCTCTTAGGTATGACTAGATATCCAATTGGGATTGGGAATTGGGCATTTTATTTATCCACTCTAAAAAATGTATATGAAATATGAGTGATAAATGTTGAATATAAAGTTACACTCCGATTGTTGGCCAATTTATATACCAAGGAAAATCCTGAAAATAGGTCCCCCTCCTCAAGTGTGAATTAAAGGAGTTCAACATGTTTTAACGAATTCTGACATATTTCTCAGGGATGATGCGATATCGAATCGATTTGTAATTCTAGCGACACATTCAGCGAATTTTTGAATAGGCTGTTTTTGACTGTGGTAAGATATTAGATTATTATTTATGTTATTGTATATGTTTGAATTGACGATAGGATACCACACACTTTCATTTAGATAATTATGTTTTTTTACTGGTAGCAAAGTGCGATCTATCCCCCTCAATGCCCCTGTTATAGGCTACGGGGCTGCCAGATGTTTTTTCTTCCTTGTTCAAAATCCTTATTACATAGGGAGGATCACTCTTCTTCCTCAGCTACCTACAATCTAGATCAAAACGAATCTCTCTGATTTAATTACTGGAAATGATTTCGATTATTGCTACTTCAGTTAGGTTTTTGTTCTGCCAAATCGCTATAACGGCGATAGACTGAACAAAATTTCTGCCAGTGTCTTAGGGCAAATAGTACACCCTAAAGTGATAAGGTCTCTTAAACTTGGCTGAAATAATAATTACAATAGGATCAATTTCCTCAATTTCGCCAATATTTTCAGCTTTCCACTAATCCCATTGTCCCGACACCTTGTTAGGCAGTAACACTATATGCGCTTTGTATTGCTGTATTTTACCACGCTGTCGAACAAAGTTTACCCATTATTAGTTTACGCCAAACATAATTTACAACCCTCGTATCTCCACTCCCCCATAGAACCGTATCGTTTTCAGCTTATGTACTTACTTAGTGTTGGGTAAACTATTGCCGGAAATACGAAGCTCATACTACGAAAATCGAGTCTACTTATGCGGTAGACTATGTCGAGGTGCTCTGCTAACGTGGTAACTGCAAACTTATAAAGTTGTTAAATAATTCCTTGCCGGAACATTCGGAACCCTGAGAGAGCGAACGAAACTTTTAAGGAAGTGTGACGGAAATTCTATGACTAGGACGTGGGTTTTGATGACTTTAATGGAAAATGATTCCCCTCGATCGTCACGGAATTAAAATGATTTCGCCCGAACCGACATACCGCCCCCGATTCTCGTCATTCTCATATGCCAGTGCTGTTCTGACAGCATTCATCAATAACAATTAGTCCTGGGCTTCTTTTGTCAGCTATTGGTGAAATTGGATTGTCATAGTCGTACCGGGGACGACTCGACTTAACTTTTCCATTACACGACTTAAGTGTGTCGGGTACATCAGATACGTTGGAACGTGCTTGCTTCCACTCTAATTGAAATGTGAGTTTCGATCAATCTTCTAAGACACCCACACCGAAACCGACTATCCATGTTCTCGTCCTTTTTCTCGCTATTAATCTTTTAAGGATACCCAAAGGACAATAGAACCACCACAGGGCAATCTTCGTTAATGACATTTTCTCTCATTAGCGTTGTTTCGATTTACAACGAATACTTTTCGGAAATCGAAAACTGAGGTCTTAGTCTTGGCTAAATTTTCTTACTAGAAATTTGGTTGTTATCAATTAATTTTGTCAGTAACTCTTCTGTTAAGGGATGATCAAGTCTTAAATTTCAAGGTAGCAAAAATAACTTAACATCGGGACAGATTACCGGGCAAGACAACTGAATTAACTTAGGAAAGATTTTCCGGTTCGGGAAATAAAAAGAGCCAGCCGGGCTTCATCAAAACCAAAGCCATGGTTACAGTGATCCCATCACGAAGAGTTCAAGTTGAAAAGGAATTTTCTCAGAATTTTTAACCAGGGAGAAATTAAATTACAGTGTCACGAGGTTGTCTAAATTATTTTTATTTAGAGTTTTTTTTGCGCTTTTTGATGCCTCGTCCTCATGAAAGGTGAATGACAACGAAGCAGATTAAAGTTTAAAACTTTTGCTTACTTTAAATACTTTACGATGTTTTGCAGCCGTGGGAAAAAATTCAGTAAAGTTTAAATGCTTTGAAGAAAATTTTACGTTTGATGGTGGTGAGTGGTAGATGTAGCCTTGTTGAAGGTTCGCTTTATCCAGAAAGGAAAAACTGCTTAAAAAAAAATTCCAACCAAATAACTACAACATTTTAAGGATCGTTAGGAAATTATGGAGTTTAACAGAGAAGATTATATTTGAGAATTTTACTATCAAAGCTGGGTTTTCTTTCGAAATCAAGAATAATACTTTTGCTGTGCACTCGGCAAAATGTAATTTACACTTCTTCCAGTGAAGGTTTACTCTGTGAACTTTTCACCACTTCCAACTAGTGAAACGACCGTATACTGTTTCGACCAAATAGACGCTCCGATCATCTGCAGAAATCTATCAAACTTTTCAAGAGCGCTCATAAAAGATTTTATCGGCTAAGGCAAAGCTATGGCCTAACACGTGAAGTAATGTCATAAACACCTATCCAAGATAAAAGAAAAAAACTGGACAGGAACATGCAATATAATACTCTGATGACAAACGCCATACTAGAAATGTGTAACCATTTTCGAAAATTAGCTGGCAAACGTTTGGCATCTGTCTTGAAATTGCCAAAACTTACAAAACATATAATGGGTCCTGTGATTTCATAAATCAACTCAAGCTTTACTTATATAAAAATGTTTCTTGGACGTAAACCGTTCTTACGATAATGCAAATTTTTTTTGGAGAAGGATCGAACATATTTTAGTCCGTCGATCCGCATTTTTTTTCTCTACATAGACACTGTGATCGAAAATTACACAGTAGGAATAGCGAAGCAAATGGATTTGTTGGGCGAATGCGTATACTTCGTATGATTTTTACTTTATTATTTTTTAATAATAAAGTATTTCTGTAATAGGTCTTCATTAACTTTCAAATTATATCGAAAGATTTTGCGCCCATGGAATTTCGGTCGATAACTACGAATGCACTGGAATGGATCACAAAACAAATTGGGAATTTTACCAATATTTTTGATCCGGCCAAATACTTTTATATTGCAAAGGGAAGTTTCATTCTAATTGGGTTTTCCCGGTCAATTAACAATAATAAATCTGTATTTCAGAATGAATAAAATAATTGGTATTTGGTACTTAATCCGTGTGGAATCAAGTATCCAAGTAGCGTAAATAAACCTGAAAGTTTTTCAAATTCAACTCTAGCAGAATTTGTTTACATTAAAATTACTCGAATAGATAAATTTGACCTGAAATAAAGAAAGCAGTTCAAGTTCTGACGATGAAATTGAATTGTCAATTATTGTAAAGCCAAGCTGTGCAATCATAGTGAAAGCACTCATGACTTTGGAAAAAGGATTTATATTTCAATTAACAAATTAGGGGATATCTATGTAAATAAATGAAAAAGATATGGATTGCAGAATAAAGGAGTGAAGCATTTTAATTTAAAAAAATATATCATTTTTTGTACGGATAGTTTTTTTCTCAATGTTTACTCCTGTTTAATAGTAGTATCGTAGTGTTATTAATTTTTATAAAACTATATATGCACTCAAATTTAAATACCAAAATAAATAAAAGAAATTAAAGTAAATTATGTTGTTGTCATCAGTAAAATCGTGGTCTAATTTTTCACAAACCTTATCGTAGCCATTTTACTTTATTATTTTAAAAATAAGGTATTGTTATCGATTTTTAAAAAAAAAAAATTTGCTGCCCTGAAAATTTTTTTAAACGTTTCATGACTAATAGAAACCAAAAAAGCCAAAAAAAATGTCAGTCCGTCTGTACGCTACCGCCGTACGCAAAATCGTTTGAGGACTTATAGCTCGCAAACCCTATGAGCTATTAAATTTAAATTTTTTTCTGAATAGACTGAGTAGGACCCTTTAAGCGAGCACTTTTTGAGTGGTGTTTAGATTACGATATTTCACGAACCAATTGTATTAGACAAATAAAAACTCGGTTTCTGTATTAAGGTTGACAAAATAAAGTTTAGTGAAAGTTATATTTTTAAGGGGGCGGTGTAGCGTGGAAGTGGAGGGGATAAAAATTTTTCTAAAAAATCACGTCTCATTTCTCAAGAACAGTGTAAGATAGATACTTAGAATTTTTACCAGAAGTAGGCCTAATAGACGCCTAGCAGAAAAAATTTTGAGGGTGATGATGTAGAGGGTGAGGGTGGGGGAGGCTGAAAAGGAAAAAGTTCCGATTTTTATATCTCGAGAATCTATAATCATCAGAAGCTGAAACTTGGTACGTATAATAGATAGAACTCCTTAAGTTTTGAGATATGGCAACACTGATGTGAATACGTCAAATCTGACATTGTCGTCGTAAAGTTTGACATTTTTAGTGGTGAACGTACTCAGAACGTGTTGTCATACGAGTGCTATTTGTGTTGTTTACAGATACTTGAAATATTCATCTTGGTCGAAAAATGGAATTAAATCGTGAACATTTTCGTGCGATGATTTTCTATGACTTTCGACGTGGATTAAACCAACAGCAGTGTGCCGATCAACTCGCTTCGACTTTTGGTGATGAAGCACCATCTCGAGCCACCGTGTTTCGCTGGTTTTCTGAATTCAATCGTGATCGCACTTCGCTACAGAACGAATTTCGTGAAGGTCGTCCAAAATCGGCAGTTGTGCCGGAAAACATCGATGCTATGCGTGAACTGATATTGCAAGATCATCAAGTGACATACCGTGAGATTGTGGCATTCCTGGATATTAGTTCTACTCGCATTATATTCAATATTGCATGAACATTTGGCTGTCAAAAAGATTTGTTCGCGTTGGATACCGCATAATTTGACAATCGCTCAAAAAAAAGCTCGTGTCGATTGGTGCAAAGAAATGTTGAAAAAATTCAATCGCGGTGCTTCAAAAGACGTCTATAAGATCGTGACAGGCGACGAATCATGGATCTATGCATATGAACCCAAAACTTAACAGCAATCGACTGTATGGGTCTTTCAAGATGAGCCAAATCCAACAAAAATTGTTCGCGCACGAAGCACTTCGAAGCAAATGTTCGCCTGTTTTTTCGGAGTAACTGGACATGTCGCCACCGTTCCATTAGAGCATCGTAGAACGATGAATACTGAATGGTACACCAGCATTTGTTTGCCAGAAGTTTTCGGAAAAATCAGGGAAACCAATCGCCGAAGACAAATCATTCTCCACCACGACAATGCAAGCTCTCAAACAAAAACATTTTTGAGCATTCAAAACAACGAATTGATGGGTCATCCGCCGTACAACCCTGATTTGGCACCAAATGATTTCTTCTTATTCCCGCAGATCAAAAATAAATTGCGAGGTAATCGTTTTTCGACGCCTGAAGAAGCGGTTGATGCGTTCAAATTACGTGTTTTGGAGGTATACCTCAATCGGAGTGGAAAAACTGTTTCGTAAATTGGTTCAAACGCATGCAAAAGTGTGCTGATTTTCATGGAGAATATTTTGAAAAACAATAAAGCCATTTTTGATTATATAAATGTTTGTTTTTATTTGTCTATCTCAAAACTTAAGTAGCAACCAATATAGTAGTAGCATGTTGGAAAAAATATAACTTTTTATAAGGGCAGTATGGTATGGGAGTGGGGGGTGTTTTTCCTAACTATAGAACGGCTTATACTAGAAAGTTGAAACTCGGTATGTATGTATATGTAAATGAACCAGAAAAGTAATATTGCTTAAAAAAAATTGAAACATCCATTGTCGTTCGGAAGGGGGGTAAAAAATATTATCAGTGAAAATGGAATGCATATAGGTATTTTCACGATTTTCGTCATATCTATTAGTTCTTCCCAAATATTGAATTGATTTTATTCTTCGGTTTCTTCATATAAATACCTAGAAAATGTTTTCAGGATTCGACCCCAAGGTGGTGTCAAGGGGTTGTATACTTTTTCACGAATTCAGCCGTATCCCTTCGGTCTGATTAGATATCGAATAACTTTTTACTTCCACGGGCTTGTTTAATAATCATCTAAAACTTCTTTTCGAGTTTCTTCTTTTTTCAACCCCTAAGAGGGTTGAACATGTTTTCACGAATTTCGGCATATCTCTTAGGAGCGATAATACATCGGATTGGTTTTCATTTGCTCGGGCTTTCTTTATATATATCTAAAAAACCAATTCAGGATTTTTGGATATTCAACGCCAAAGTGGGTGCAAGGGGGTATTTCTTAGTTGTAATGAGGTATCAAATTCATTTTTACTTTCTAAGGCTTCCTACATAATCGTCAAAAAGTTGATTTCAGTATTTTTAGATATTCAACTAGGGGACGTAAGACTTTCGACACATATCACAGGATTGATGAGATATCAGATAGGTTTTCACTTCCACAGACTTTTTATATAATCGCCTACAAACGCATTTCTGATTTCATGTAATGGCCCAAAACCAAATCACGAAAAACCTCCTAATCACGTAACAACTGATATTATACTAGGGCTGAGACCTCGTCCCGGAGTATGACTAAATTATGTAATTCATATGTTATATGTGGCAGCGTCGTAAGTATTTTAGCGCGACCCCATTCTAACCGCTTCCCGAACTTTTTTTAGGTTTTCAGTCACATAGTAACCTACACCGCGTCTCAGAATTAAACGCGTTCCGAACTTCTACCGAAAAAATATTAATGTTGCGCCCAGACTGTTGGCAGTGTTTTTTATTCCCGTTCGACTTTAACTAATACGTGTGTTTCACCTTCTATTTACCTTTAATGCCAATGGGTGAAAAAAAGGATTGAGATAATCTCAAAATAATGTGAATGGAACAGTTGGTATGCCTGCTTCTTAGTGGACATTTCTTGGCTGATATTTTACTGACAGGAAATTCCGGTTAGGGCTGATTATAATCAAAACTATGCAGAACTGTTATTGGGGCGTTCTTACACTTATTTGACAGAATTGTGTTCCGAGCGAAACGAAATATTTCGTTAGTTTTTCAGTACTGTGTTCATGGGTGGAATGAACATTTGCTGTTGTCACTAATAGATGGTGCTTGATTTCGTTTCAAAGGGTAGAGTACCCTTTTATGATAAGCGAAATATTTGACAATTCGAAATTTTCAACTGTTCAGTTGTTTTCGTTTGTGCTCGAAAATTTTTGTGTTTGTTATATTTTGTTGTATCGTGTGTCGGAATTGTAATTTCTTGCCAATATTTAAATTTTTTTCCAATTTCGCGCGCTTTTATATAACTGACATCTAGTGGCGGTTGATGAAGACAACAAAGCCATCTTAAATACTTTATTATTAAGAAATAATAAAGAAAAATTAACAGCTAGAGGACGAGGTCATCTTAAATACTTTATTATTAAGAAATAATAAAGAAAAATTAACAGCTAGAGGACGAGGTCTTTGGATCGAGACGATTGGAGGTCACGACTTAAGGAGACCAGGGCCCGATTTGGGCTGTCGCACCATTGATGATGATGACATCTAGTGGCGACCTGTAGAATTTATTTCACTCTGTTTCGAAGGAACCTTTTCGTTCGATTTCGTTTCGCCAGGACACATTACTTTACTTTAGGCCGGTGATTTCGTATTTCAACAACGCCATCTCGATGTCGAAAATTGAACGAAGAACTGATTAACTCAGAAGATCTCTATATTCTACCCGTACAATAATTTTTATACACTTAATCATAATTAAGTGATCTAGTAAAAAAACACGACCAATATAGAAAAGTTATGTGTGCGTGATTTTCGAAGCAGTGCAATATTGAATGTTCGAGAATGTTTGACTTGATTGTACATTTACCGTGACACGGAACTGTGTCCTCATTACAATTGTTATTGTGCACATACGTTCACCCAACAAATCATAATTAGCGCGTTTTTTTTTCAAATTGACCTCCAACATAAAATTCTCATTAGTTTACTAATAATAGAGCTGCCATTATTAATACCCATGTACACCGCCTCTAACAAGTTCATTAAATTATCAGGCCGTATTAACACTGGCAATATAGTGAATTTGATCCTAAAGTCAACTATGAAAAAATCCCCTCATTAAAATAACTCCCTATACACAATTACAAGTACATACCTCAGTGCTTCATAGTCAGGTTATTAAATTCAATAGGTTCAATTATTAATAAAATTCTACTTGATATTATGAAATTTATACGGTAAATTATGCAGTTTTATGCAGCACAAGACCCCGGAATGCATAAATAGTTGATGCGCTCTTGGCATTTAATAAACTAATTAAAATGCGAACTAAATTCATTAAAATTGCAGTTTGCCAGACGAGACTGAATTAAATTATGAATGCGACTAGTCGAGAAAATAGACTAATTTCACTGAAAAAAAAATGTATATATCACCGGAATAGAGAGAGAAGAATAGTAGCAAAATGCACTGTAATCAAAAAATAATAAAAACCTTGTGGGTGAAACGCAAATATTATTTCACGATGAAAATTGTCTTTTGCCCGGAAAGGAATTTTAATTGCAGTTCTAATGGATGTGCAACAGTTGCGCTGCTATTGACATTTTCTCAAGGTGGCCAGGTAATTTTTAGACTTTAAAAAACAGCTGTTTTGATTTGTTTGCAAATTATTTTTGAACGTTTTATACCCTCTGCATTTCGTGATATTAAATAAACAATTTTTCATATTTTTCAATATTATTGTTGTTAATTTTAAAACAATAATTTTTTGCCACAACTATAGAATAAAACAAAGAGGAATCTACGAATTGTCAGACTAGACCCCTTTTTGTTCAATTTCAAGTTTGGGGATGCTACTAAGGTCGAGGTTGAGGGAGTATTTAAAACACACCCCTTCATACTTAGTACTGAAATAAAGGGTTATTCAATGGGTACATAACAATTTTCTCAATATCTCACCCTTGGGTTATTCAATAGGGACATAACAATTTTGTATTTCAATAAAACACAGACTAATTGAGATAATTTCCAAACGTTGCTAGTTCGTGAACTTAACCGTGATAAAAATGCAAACCTTGACTGACGTTTTGACATTGACAGACTAGCAAAAAAGTTCATGAGTGAGTTTGTATTAAAATACAAAATTTTTATGTACCTATTGAATAACCCTTTAGTTCAAAACTTTAATTTTGATCTGTTATTTTGTCCTCGTAGTACGTACATGTTGCAGATTGCAATTTTACCGTATTTTTCCAATAATAAAGTACTTACATTTGAAGATGAAAGTAGGACCACAATAGTTTGAACAACTAGCACCCATAAGATTCTCATTCTCAATTTTTACTTTAGTTGGAGTCGAAAAGATACATAGGGCAGAATGGGTAGCCCTGCAACAGAAGTAGAAATGCACCACTCGCCATTGGCACTCGCTCGTAAGTAAAATCTACAAAGCAGGGATAGCATTCTCTTAATAAGTAATGCCGAACAGTTATTCAGAGAAAAAGAAATACGTAAAGGAAACTAAATTTTATTATGTATGCTACATTTTTGTTTTAGGACAAATTATCGGTCGTGAACCTTTCTAGGTAGGTGTAGGTGTAGTCTAAGGTGTGTTTTAGTAAAGTGATAGTTTATTATTTGTTTTTATTTAAAAGAAAATTTAAAAAAATATCCACTTGGTCGGGATCGGTAGAATTGCACCACGAGCATTTAGGAAGATATGCACCAGATTGGTATGTCTCCTTTGGCTAAATTCATGGCCATCATTTTGCAACAACCAAATTTTCAAATTTAAATATCCGTTGTCTTATCAAAACTTACATAAAATTATTTAATTATTATTATTTAGTATTATCTATTATTTTTTATTAGTATAAAAATTGAAACATGTTTAAAATATTTATTGTATACTAGCCGCGTACCGCGACAACGCTCGCTACGCTCACGTTGTTCTATCGCCCCTGTTACCCCCGTTGCTCCTGTTTCACCCGTTGCTCCCGTTACTCCCGTTGCTCCCATTCCTCCCGTTACTCCCGGCGCTCCGTTGCTCCCGTTACTCCATCCTCTATTCTCCATCCTACATCCACCATCCTCCATCTTCTATCCATCATCCACCAACCCCCATCCCCCATCCCCCATCCACCATCCTCCATCCTCCATCCTCCATCCTCCATCCTCTATCCACCATTCTCCATCCTCCATCCTCCATCCTCCATCCACCATCCTCTATCCACCATCCTCCATCTTCTATCCTCCATCCTCTATCCACCATCCTTCACCCACCACCTCCCATCCTCCATCCACCATCCTCTATCCACCATCCTCCATCTACCATCCCCCAAACTCCATCATCCATCCTCCATTCTCTATCCACCATCCTCCATCTTCCATCCTCCATATTCCATCTTCCATCCACTATCCTCTTATACCATTTAGTAATAGGAATAGGCATAACTAATACACCAAAAACGAACTGCCGCTAAATCATATGAAAAACACTCAAATGTTGAAATAACTCGCGAACCACCAACTGTTAAATAATTTTGTTAACGCAGAAACCATCGAGGGCGTACCCTCAACAAATCACCAAAGTTTCATCGCAATTGGATGAGTGGTTTAGGAGCCTATACAGGACAAACAGACAGACAAACATTCATTTTTATATATAGAGATTTCGTTATTGTAATAATTATATTTAATTTTTTTGTTTCAACTAATTTGGTTTGGGTAGGCTATATATTTAAAATGTGGGGCTTTCTCCCATCACACGGGAGAAACCCGTATGATGGGAGAAATGCACCATTTGGACTGACAGTGTTCTTCTACATTATGCTCAAGATATGTTTATATTTTGCTCTTTATTGTAAATACAATATTTGCGCAAGGTATTTGATCAAACAAAGAAAGAAAAATTAATGAAGTTCCTCTTTTTTCTACGGAGATATGGAGTAATTAATGAAAAATGATGCATTTCTACCCAGTCTATCCTACACCTCCTGCAATTTTACTTTAGTATTTTGATCGAGAGGAAATTTCAAAAAAATTTGTTACACTGGAATTTTGTATTTTCACGTTTTAGAAATGTTCGTTTAAGTTGCAACGTCGGTGGATGTACTATAAAATAACCAGGAGGCTTTTTGGAACGTTCTTTTTTAGGTTATTCGTCCCATAGTTTCTTATTTATATCAAAAAAATAACATTGTTACGCCCAGACTGTTGGCAGACTACTTTACTTTACTACTATTTTACTTTATTATTTTTTAATAATAAAGTATTTAGAGTAGTTATTGTAACGAGAATGGCATTTTTTAATGTTAAAACTATGATTGAATCTGATTTTTAAGAATTTTGGATGTGAGAGGAATCTCTGTGAGATGATCGCCGGCTTGGCTATTGCAATAAGGTCATGACTGTTGGGGTTTCTTTACGATATTGGGCCCGCCTGAAAAAGTACCTGAACTGACGATAGCTTTAAAAGGCTTTGATCTCGTAAGGTAAAAGTTGTATTCCACAGCTATTGGTCGAATAATAAATTGATTAAAATAAATGTTCCCGATTCCAGCTCTAATCATTTTTAAAACGTTTCAAGTTAGTTACTTGATCAATAAGTTCTTTAGTAGGAATTAAAAAAATTGACGCTCTCCAGTGGTGTAAGAGCTACCGGTTATTGAGTCGTAATTATAGAACCGTATCATACTGATTATTACCATTTAATTCAATTTCAAGACACACAATTCCGCTTGAGTGTCATATTAGAACCTTGCTTCAACTACGGAAAATACATTACGGGTCATTCCACCAAGAATCGCCAAAGATGTGACCTTACTATCTCCGATTCTTTTGAAAATGTTTGTACCTGTTTTTCAAAACATACCAAAAAATTAACTTGGGATCTCAAGGGGATCGCGGTCAAAAAAATCGGAGAACATCAGTGGTTCTCAATTATTTTAAAGAAAAAGGGCCATTCCATCAAGAATCGTCAAAAGCGTATCCTTAATTTTTTTTATTTTTTTTATTTTGTATATTATACTGTTTTTCAAAACATATCAAAAAGTAAACTTGGGATCTCAAGAGGATCGGGGTCAAAAAAATATAATTAAGTTATTAGAGAACTAAACTAGCCTTAATTGAGAGCCACTGATTTTCTTAGATTTTTTGGACCCCGATCCCCTTGAGATCCCAAGTTAATTTTTTGATATGTTTTTAAAAACAGAATAATAAACAATGTACAAAAAATTTAAAAAAAAATGATTATATGCATTTTGAGATATTCAAGGATAAAGGACAAAATCGTTATCCTCGAAAAAAAAAAACTTTCAAGGATAATTTTTATTCGTATTTTTTTTTATATTGCGACAGTTTTTAAACAACAATCTTTAAAATAAGCCCTACTTTATTGTTCTAGGATAAAAATTACCAGAGATATGAATTTTCAAAGGGGACTCGGACACCTTTTTTGTAAAATCTTTAACATACTATAACTAACAAAAAAAAAATGATATAGAAACAAAAAATTAAAGTCGTATTTTTTGTTTACTAATTCTTCGAGTACACAAATTTTCAAAAGAATCGGCGATGGTAAGGTCACTCTTTTGGCGATTCTTGATGGAATGACCCTTTTTCTATAAAATAATTGAGAACCACTAATGTTCTTCGATTTTTTGACCCCTATCCCCTTGAGATACCGAGTTCGTTTTTTGGTATGTTTTGAAAAACAGTATAATACAAAATGTAAAAAAATTAAAAAAAAATTATTTTAAGATATTCAAGGATAAAGTACAAAATCGTTATTCTTGAAAAAAAAATTCAAAAATGAAATGAGATAGAAACAAAAAATTGAATTTAAATTATTTTTTTCACTAGTTCTTCAAGTACAAAAATTTTCAAAAGAATCAGAGATTGTAAGTCACAAATTTCGTAATTTTTGGCGATTCTTGATGGAATGACCCATACCCAGAACGCAGACGACGGATGCTATACTAAAAATATTTAAACATTTTAAAAATAAGCTGGCAAACGTTTGCAAGGTAGTGAGTCTTCGGTAAACGATGGTTTGAAGCTTCAATAAAGCTTTGAATGAAATATAGTATCAAAATTTGATAAAAATATTCATTAACTTAGAAGTTCTAACTTCAGTTTTGTTTGAATACTCTCGACAATGCAATTTTTTACAGCTTGCAGGGTTTGTAGATTGACTACAGTTGGATTATAAATCTGTTCTGTATCAAGTTCAATATAGAGAAACGAAGCTTTTTCACATGGCATACATTACCCTACGATCATTTGTTGTCGGGATTATTTTGTCTGTGACTCAACTTAACCAATTTTAAAGTTGTGTTCTTTTTGAATATTTTATTTCTTATGAATTCCACATTGTTAAATTTAAATATTTGAATGTCGTTTCAATTCCGTGCACATATCATCTGCCTTTTTTGGATTTCACCTATTCTCTTTAGATTTTTGAATTTTTGAAACATTAGAGAAAATTACGGTTGCCTTTAAATCTAATCCAAAGTTTACTCCCAACGTATTTTTTGTTGGAAAATCTATGATAAAATTTTATTTTTGTTTGCAATAATATAATTTTATTGGTGCATAAATCTAGTTCATTGTATTCTAAAATTATGTATAAAACTGGAAATAACATACATTTTCGTATAGTAGGTGATGCTAGAATCACATTGTTTATAAGTGAATTGTTATTAATTAAGTTCCACATTATTTATTATTTTATTTATGATTAATCACTGTCATATTTCAGCCTCGGATCAGTACAAAACAAGTTTTAAATCGTTAAATAAAAATATCTACATGTATTTCGAAACTACGTACAATTTCGAGTTTTATTTTAAAGCAAAAAATCGTAAAAAAACCCGCTCGCGAATTGTCTGGCTGACTTTTCAATTTCAAATTTTTTCAAATTTTTTTTTTTGGATTTTATTTTTTTGGATTTTAGCTTTTTTGGTTTACATATTTCTTGATTTTTAAATTCCTGGATTTAGTCATTCTTGTCTATCTGGATCTTGTCCTTCTGAATTTACTCTTCCTTGAATTTATATTAAATGGATTTGTTGCCGCGTCGACACCATCCCAAATCTTATTCCTTACGATGTCTTTTCTTTAAATGAATCTGGTTTCATGATCTCTTGTTTTTTTAATTAAATTAAGTTAAAATTTTTATAAACCAAACTGGATCTAAGTATTACAGATTCTTTTTTTACTTTATTATTTTTTAATAAAAAGTATTTTTCTAATTACAATTTGTTTTTTTTTTTCATTTCAGGTAAGTTCACTAGACAAAAAATATTTCAAGACTAACGCGTAGATGTTTGGTAAGTTCTTTGTCTTCAAAATTCTACTAATAAATCATCCGGTTCGTTGATACCCAAAACCATAGCGCGGACTATCTACCGCTAAATATGTAACACAAATTTGCCATAATTCCTAACAACTGTTTAACAAAGGCGATTTATTTATGTCCACCAGTCTTAAGATTGAGCGCATTAAATAACGCTCTAATGAGCTAATTGCTTGAAAGGAGCCAAGTTGACAACGTTGTTGTCGTTGATAAGTTTTTTCTTCGAAACTCTCAAGTCCATTGCCAAAGATCTTTGCGATCGTGAAATTCCATTTTTGACCTGCGCTAAACTTTAGTCTTCTGTAAAATTCAAGAATAGCGACCATACGGTCTAGGGATTAGTCACATACAGGCTAAAGACTTGTATGTCAAGTCATAGTAAATTGATTAACAACGACTCAAACATTACAGGGGACAGGTATGGAAGATCTTGAGATTTAGCGAAGGTGCGCGCAGCAAACGATAGATCGCTAAAATATGTCGCTGCCAAGTAGAGCGGAGTCAGATCTTGTCTTGGGAAATTGCAAAGAAGTTCAGAAAGGTGGATGGTCGGGAAAATGAAAACGAAAGAGAAGAAAATCGCAATGAAAGGCGCTACCTCTAATGCCAGCCTAACTAGCACTTTTCGATAGTCTAGTGCTAGTGTGCAGAATTGTCTTCGAATCGAGTTTCGTGCGTGTAGGATGGTTTCAGTTGAGAAATAAAGTGGAAGTGGATCGCGAATATCGCTGTCGGATTTTTTTTTAGTGACTTTTCAAAAATCTCGTGAGTAAATTTTCACTGGCTTGACACAATCGCCTTCGATTTTTTTCAGTTTTAAATTGTTTTTTCGGTCAAGCGAACACGTACACGGAGTGATCTTTCGGAAATTCATCAAATCGTGCAATCATGTATGTACCTATAACATTCTTGTTGATTAAGATCTTTCCTATGCTTGAAAAATCAACGTATCTCGTGCGAGTGGTGGGAGGCAATGTTTTAATTTTTATTGTCTTTCATTTGGTTCAGTTTAAAGTTAGTGTAAATTTTGGGACGCTTTATGTAATTCGCCGGATTAAACAGAAAGAGAAAGGGACCGCAGTTGATCTGTAGATGGTGAACTGGGTCTTGTATGCGAGGAGTTCTTACAAAGTTTATTCCAAGAAGATATCTAAAATGATATGAAAGTAGTGATAGTAGAAGTAGTTATGAACCCTTTCTGAATTTTGAGGAAAAAATCGTCAACAGTGAAAAGAAAGGACACAATTGAACTATGAAGTTAAGTTATCACGATTCGGATTAGGTTTATTTTCACTAATTTTAGCAGCACGGTTTATGATAAATTCGAACTCTTATAAGCCGGACCTTTTTTTTCCGTACCGTTTATGAATTGGATCCTTACTATCTGACCAAAAGTATTACTTCGTGGAGCTCGCTCATCTTTCAGACTAAATATTTTTTGAGAGCCTCAGGAAAGACATCTAGACCCACTGTTATTTATTTTTTTAATTCAATAATTCCTCTGCATGGTGACGATGCAAGACTTTTTCGTAATGTACTAGTGTGGTTCATTGTTCTCTTCATTAGAGTGACTTACAACCTTTCTATGACAAGTGTAAAATAAATTGTATGCCTTTGAACAAATAGTGGGTGTGTCACTGCTTAATTTTTTTGAAAAAAATTTTATTTTATAATAAATTTCTAGTATAGATTCAAACCCATTACAAAGAACAAACAAAGTACGAGATCTAGCCGTCTATTTTAATATGAGCACTAACATAATTCTAACTCCATTTGGGATTTTGTAAGAAAAATGCATCCCATATTACAACATAAGGCTGCGCTTTTGTCCGTTTTATTCTGTCCTGCTCCATCTAACGAAATGCAGAATCGGATCGAGTCCAAGTAAAGAAATTTTTTAAGGTTCGCACATAAAGTTGTACCCTCTGAACCTTCCTTCAATGCAGCCGCTTGATGATTGACAAGATGTTCCGACATATCCATAGACCTAATTTCGGATAAGACTCATTCTGTGCAATTGCTAGAAACAACCATGCGGTACTTTAGATAAACTACGTGACTCCGAGCGAAATAGCAAAATACTGAAACTAAATTGTTTCATTGTGAAACATTTTGGAAGTTCAAAATAACTTTTTTTACCTCATTTTCTAAGGACATTTATGTGAAGCCATGCTAGTCGGCCTGAGTCATTATCATGATCTGATATTTTAACTTAAAATGTTTTTTTTTTTATTTTAATAATGCAAATTTTCAATATATGCTACATTTACATTTGTTAACTCTTCAGCTTTTTAGTACGAATCTTGTGTTTGTAAATTTCCTAACGTTATGCTTTATTGTAACTTTATTGTAATCTGTGGATTTTAAGGGAACTGTAGAGCCCTTAAAATCCAAAGATTACAAAATTGTAAGTACATTTGTATGGGCTCTAATTCCGCAAGACCTTTTTACTGTGACCGACGAAAGTACAATAGCTTTAGAAAATTCTCTTCTTCAATTTCTGAGCTTAAACTGTTGGGAAATTGATGTTTGCAAAAGACGACATGTCCCTCTTAACATGCTCTCAAGTCTTAAGGACTTTAATTTCGAAGATACATGGAGGAGGTAAGTGATTTTTTTTCTTAAGTGAGCCATCCACGAATTCAAATTCAATGTAACAATAGGATTCAAAATATCAACTAGATAAGTTTTACTATTATCGAGTTATTATGGAATCAATATTACAGAATTTATATGCTTTAATAAGGATACCACTTACAAGAAATAAGTGATGCCTTCAATATTTTTTGTTTAAAACGTTACGTCAAGAGCGCGTTGTATCCACCACCATAGAATTTGTGTGTTAATATTGGTACACTATTTTGGATATCTCCCATACAAAAGTCTCTAACTTTTTCGGGTTAAGTGTGACTTATCACGTAATAGTTAATAGTTTTGTTGTACAATACATTGTTTCTATACGCTATGTATACACAGTTACAGGCAACATTAAAAATACCCGGAAATCGTCCAGATAGTAGTTCATGAAATACAAACGTCCTTGAAAATTTGTACATTCTCTATAACTCAAAACATATAAATTTCACAAGAATTAGTTTCGAGTAAGGACTGAGGTGGTTCCTGTTGAACTAAAAACTAGCACCTTAGTCTAATAACACTGGGTTCGAGGGTTCAAATCGCATGGGCCTGTCACACGAGGTATGATTCACCATAAAGTGTCATATAAGAACTGAAGACAAACTAAAATCGAATTTATCTGCAATTGTGCCTGCAACTTTTTTAGGCAGCCTACGTACAAATGTCGTTAAAAAAAGTGGTTTTCCATATTCCACAATTACATAATTAACTTAAAGCATGCAGTTTGAAATTAATTTTTCATACTATTTTAAAGGTATTGTCCCGAAAAAAATTTCATTCTCCCGAACTTGCGATGCGGCTAAGGAAGCCAACATTTTATAACAAATTCCAAGCTACCATACAAAACTCGTTGAAACACGTGGTTAGCAAAGTACACGCTTAGGAAAATAAAATTGGCATTTTACATATATATCATATCAGAAATGGGGCTCTAATCATAACCCCTATACTCCAATCAATATGCATATCAGCCAGGGAAGTCTACTACCCACGCCTTACAAAACCTTGTCACGAAAATCGATAAATCGATAAAAGACAAGGAATAAGCTGTGGGTTGCTTCTAGATATTGAAGGGGATTTTGACGACGCTGGCTACGAAAGTATCTACTCTGCTGCACAAAAACGTGGCATTGATCCAAAAACCTGCAGTTGGATCAAGACCAGGCGCGAACGCAGGGGGGTTTTGGGAGTTCAAACCCCCCCCCGAAATGATGTAATTAAGAACTCACAACTAAATGTAACTAATACGCGACGCGTAAATTTGTATGTAAACCCCCCCAAAAAAAAATTTCTGCGTTCGCGCTTGATCAAGACCATGCTAGAACCCAGAAAAATTACTTCGACACAAGCTGACTCAACAGTAACAGCTGCGAAAGGGTATATACAGAGCAGGGTACTATCACACATCCTCTGGTGGTTAGTAATGGACGACCTTCTTTAGGGCCTAACAAAATCTAGAATCACGACACAGGGTTACGCTGACGACCTTGCCATCCTTGTTAGAGGTAAGTTTGAAGAAATGGTGACAGAGCTAGTTCAAAGTACCCTAAAACAGGTAGCAACCTGGTGTAATAAACCAGGTTTTTGTGTCAACCCAAAGAAAAGCGCAATTGTTGCATTCACCAAAAGGAGGAGTAAGGACAAATTGTCTAGGTCTTCTCTTTTTGGAGCATCTCTAGAGTATGCTAGCTAGGTGAAATTCCTGGGAGTTATCCTGGAAGTTCTTGAAAGGGCCAGAATCTAGCTCTGGTCCTGCAGTAGCCTTCTCGGCAAGAAAACTAACCTGCTGGATGGAAGTCGTCGTTGCTAGGCCCAAAATAACTTACACGGCATCCGTCTGGTGGAAGAGAACACAGCAGAAAAATGATCAGCTTAAGCTGACTAAAGTTCAAATACTGGCTTGCCTGGGTACTACTGTGGCGATGCGCACTACTCCCACAGCAGCCTTAGAGCTTGTGCTTAACCTAGAACCTCTACACTAAGAAATACGAAAAGAAGTAAAGTTCACTACATACAATCTTTTGAGCTCGGAGGACTAGTTAGAGCGCAAAACAGCTTGCTCAACTCTTTCCAAGGAAGTGATCAAGGACCCCACACCAACGATACCCCTTTCTGATTCAATGGTACCGAAATTTAATTCCACAAAGCCAGTGAAAGTTATCCTAACTGCGAGAGAAGATTGGGCAACAAAGAAAACCCAATCAAAAACCAGGATCACAGGCGGATCCAAAACAGATCAACGTGTAGGAGCAGGAGTTTTTGGGTTTCGCCCAAATGTTAAATTCTGAACATTGGACATTGTTACATGACGAAGCATCTCCATTTATCTCTCTTAGTCCAAAATATACACAAAAGACTTCGTCACTTTGGATTCATGGAACCATCAAAATTCCTGACTATTCCTTTTCGAAAAATACTAAGCTTCATTGAAAGCGTAGGGATCGGTGAGGACTTATAGATAATAGGCTCAAATGAGGGCTTCAGTGACAGAGGCAACCAAACCAACTATCTATATCTACGTAGGTGTACAAAAATTAAGTACCTTTCGGGTACCTACCATTCAAATGTCCTTAAAATTTTGGTAATCGTACAATCTCGTGAAAACGCATTAAAGCAACAATTTTACATGATTAAGCTCCGGTGTTTTAATGAGTAAATACAATTTACTTTATCGTGGAGCTATCTTACAAAGGTCCTTGAATGGTCATCATCTGAAATATTTTTAAATTTGATTCACCATCTCTAGATAAAGGGTGTTAACTCGTTAACTCGCTATTTTTTAATAATAAAGTATTGTGATCGACCTGAAATTAAAAAAAAATTTGCTACCCTGAAATTGTTATTGGTTGGGTGAAAAACTTTGGATTACAATATCTTCCGAACCAATGACACCAGGAAGATAAGATTTAGTTTCTGTACATGGGATCACAAGAGGAGTCTACTGAAAGTAAATTTTTTGAGGGGTGAGGTGAAGCACGAAAGTGGGGGGACAACAATTTCTCAATAAATGTAATTTTTATATCTCAGAAACCGTACCAGATATGATCTTGAAAATTTTACAGGAGTTGGGGTGTTTAGACCTCTAGTAAGGAAAATTTTGGGTTTGTGGGTGTTGGGAGTGATGGTGAAAAGGGGTAGAAAGGAAAACATTCTGATTTTTATTTCTCGAAAACCGTATTGAAAAGAAACCTAAAAATTCAGGATTATACAGAGCCACTATAGAGACATCCTAGAAAAATTTTTGATAGGGGTAGCATGGTACGGGGGTGAGGGGTGTTTTCTATATCGCAGAAACGGCTTATGCTAGAAAGTTGAAACTTAGTACGTGTGTGTAGATGAGCTATTAGAGTAATTAAAGCAAAAAAAAGTTCAGATTTTTATTGGGGTTCAGAGGTTGAGTAAAAAAAATGTCCGTGAATACACATTTTCACGAATTTCGTTAAAACGTTTGGACATATCGAGCTATCAAAGCACTTTTACTTCTGCGGGTTATTTGTATAAGCGCCTAGAAACGTTCTTCAAAATTTTTCGATAACCAACCACTAAGGGGGTGTAAAATGGTTGTGTACATATTCACGAATTCTGATAAATTTCTTAGGTACGAGTATATTGAAATTTGGATTTCACTTTCACTTCTATAAGCTTTAAACATAGTCGGGGAAAAAGCCGATTTAAGTATTTTTCCCTATTAAACCTCCTGGGGGAAAGTTTCAAATAGCCTCCTGGTTATTCCTAAGGTTGTCAGTCTCATAGTAACCTATACCGCATCTCACCATTAAACACGTTTCGGACTTCTACCCATAAAATAATAAAGTTGAGCCCAGACTGTTGGCAGATTTTTTATATATACATCAATGAATATAAATGATTTTACTAAATTAATTATTTAATAATTACATATGTTCAAGTTTTAATTATAAACTTTTAATTAATTATAATTACGGATATTTTATCCGTTTTTATATGATCTTAATAGATCTTATTGATTCAGCGGTTTTTATTAAACTGACTTTTTTTATTTCTATATTTTATTTTATTTCTTCAAAAAGAATTCCGAGTACTTGATCTCTATACTATAATGATGATATCAAGTACTCTGAATATAATTTAATAATTATTCTACAGTAAATTTCTGAATTTTCAAATGTGCAAAGTATTTGACAACGGCACCACCACACTATTCTAGCCTCAAAGGTCTCTTAGCCTTAATCTTTCATTTGGTTCAGTTTAAAGTTAGTGTAAATTTTGGGACGCTTTATGTAATTCGCCGGATTAAACAGAAAGAGAAAGGGACCGCAGTTGATCTGTAGATGGTGAACTGGGTCTTGTATGCGAGGAGTTCTTACAAAGTTTATTCCAAGAAGATATCTAAAATGATATGAAAGTAGTGATAGTAGAAGTAGTTATGAACCCTTTCTGAATTTTGAGGAAAAAATCGTCAACAGTGAAAAGAAAGGACACAATTGAACTATGAAGTTAAGTTATCACGATTCGGATTAGGTTTATTTTCACTAATTTTAGCAGTACGGTTTATGATAAATTCAAACTCTTATAAGCTGCACTTTTTTTTCCCGTACCGTTTATGAATTGGATCCTTACTATCTGACCAAAAGTATTACTTCGTGGAGCTCGCTCATCTTTCAGACTAAATATTTTTGGAGAGCCTCAGGGAAGACATCCCGACCCACTGTTATTTTGAGGAAAAAATCGTCATGATGATATCAAGTATACTGAATATAATTTAATAATTATTCTACAGAAAATTTCTGAATTTTCAAATGTGCAAAGTATTTGACAACGCCACCACCAAAACATGCCCGCATGGCATCCCAATGTTAAGTGAATCATGGCTCACAGATAACATTGAATTTATGGGTCGTATAACCTTTACTCATGTAACCTATGCAAATATAATATTTGGAGCGTTTTCGGTATAACGGCCCGGCAGAGGTTATCTTTTTAACGGAAGCTCTTAAATCGATTCAGCGGAGAACAGTTCATCCTTTAGCTGTTACTTATTTCGTCGAACCCGCCCGCTAAGCTCTTCCAACGCGCAATGTATGGGAAATTTATCAATTTATCCGTATCTTAAATCTTTTCGCTATTGTTCACGATAGCTACGCTACGGCGAGCGTGCCTTAAATTAAGATGTCATCTGGTCTGGAATAGTTAACACCTTGGAATCATCCATGGAGCTACTCGGCACCATGAGCGTGCAAAGTGTACGACGACGGGAAGATGTTGATGGCATCGTGATGAACCTTGGCTCCTGCGATCCGAACACACTTTAATTCTTTTATCTGGGAATCAGTCACGTCTTAGCCCGTAATGGCTTAATTTACATAGAAGCGACACAACTGTTAACACTGACATTTGTTTACCTGGTTCGAATTACGCTCGACGTATAGAACAAGTCCTTCTTTGTATAGCGCAGCGTTGAACTGAATCACGAGCGTATTTAAACACGGACACATCCAAGGACGACAGTCTCTGAACGAAGGGCTTAGGGGTTGAAATAAGGACCACCACTCTGTGTAGCTAAGTTATCTAGCGCGATAGAATACATTTTGTGATTTTCTATATGGCAGGGAATGAGGTCGAGGACGAAGCCGAGGACGAGTTGGAACACCACCCTAACCCGCTGTATTCTGTAGCGTGTACGAACTCCATTCGAAAAACCTAAATAAATAGAGGAACGTGTTCTGCTTTTATCACTCCGGTGATCCTGTTGTGTTCATCCCGTAAGCTCAGCGTTTTATGCAAAGCTAACAAGTACTTTTTCTCTATCCTTTTCTGATGGAATAGTTTCATGGTTCGGGTGTCCTTCCCGCTGACTTCCAACTCTCCGGCCATTAATATTTCTTCCCTTATTTTCTTTTATTTTTTTGCGCCAACGTTCGCCTACTTTGTTGGATGGATTTGGTTTGAATCGTGTTGGTATGTTTCTCACGCGCCAATACACAAAACTTTTTCTAAAGTTAAATATTCGCATTTTGTTCTGTGGATTATTTTTTTTTTCGCCAACCTGCTTTTTGACAAAGCAAAAAGAAAGTAATAAAATTTATTCGCTATTTCGGGGTGCATTTCGTGTGATCTGTAGTTTGCAGTAGTTGCGAGGAAAATGTAGAGGGAACCTTTGCAGTTTGGTCTGCTGATTTACGGAGCGCATTCAACCGAATGGTAAAGCTCAATTGGACGAACAAAGTTCAAATACTGGCAATCGTAAATTTAAGGGTAGGTTTTTTCTTGTGTTCTTTTTTTTCACTGGCTTTGGTTAAAATTTTTTATTTCTAAAATCGACAGATTAATGGTGTTACGCGGATTTGGTCTTGGAATTGAACTGCGTAGCAGAACTGAAATTTATTAGGAAAATAGCATGCTGCATTAGACTGAAATTTACTTAACTTTACGTTACTTTACTTTACTTAATTCTATTGATTTATCGGATACAATTTGGAAGCACACACTGAATAAGAGTAGAGAGGTAAAAAATCGTATTACCTAAGGAGACTTGTGTTTGTTTGTGTCAGAAAAGTTTGTGAATCGCATGTAATACCGGATTGAAGCCGAGCATTACCAGTGCATTTGTTAGATTGTAGATCAGGGGTGGCTAAGCCACAATAATAATAACTCATTATGTTTCAATTTTTCACTCCAAAAAAATGTCTATAGTGGATCTAAAACTAATTTGGGGATATATAATATTATATGTGGCCCGCGGAGTTATGATGCATTTCCAAAGTGGCCCGCAAGATCATTTGGGTTGGCCACCCCTGTTGTAGATGGTATTGGACGGTATACAAATCCCGATTCACTGCGACCTTAGTGGGCCTATTGTGATTGTCCTCCCTTATTATAACTCACTCAGGACGGTTATATCAATAAATTTTAATAAGCACTTGAATGAATTAGGCATGAGTTCCAATGGCGTTAGGAAGTAATGTCCAAGAAGTCTGAGTGTTCTGTGTGCGAGTTCTTCGCAATGGCATAGAACGTACTCTGCAGTTCCTTGTCTTCTTCACACAATCTGCAAATATCGTCTGAAACCAGTCCAATCGTATGCAGCTTACAGTGTCCTGTAATTAGCGCGATCAAGCGCCGAACCTGATTTCGGCTCAATTTGAGCAAATCGGAGGTTCGTTCCTTGGAGTGACCTTCCCAGAGGCGATCATATTGATTTTCCAAGAGGGAGGCCACTGACGTTCAGTAGGTACTGTAAAGAGACTAGGTGTGGTGGTTACCCATCGATAGAGTAGGCTATTCCAAACTTAAAAAAAAAACCGAAAATTGTTTAATACTATTTTAAGGATCGCAGGATCTTGACAAGTAGATTTTGAAAACTCAAAAAGCGTGTACAACGCTCTGAAACATTTGTTTGGTCATGACTATGATGTTAAATTTTTTAATTTACTTTGTAAGATTTTTTAAAACTTGCATTACTATCAAGTATTATAATTTCAAATATTTTAATATTTTGTACAGGTAATTGTGATGAATGAAAGACAATTTCAGGGCTGTACACTAGGGTGGGTATTATTTGTATGATGAATCTGTCCCCAAAGATTTCTTTCGTGATTCCACCCCCTGCAATGGTCCTAACTAGTGTATAAACTATATGTTTTAAATTTTATCCCGATCAGATAAGGTCGTTAAAAAAATTAAAATTTTTCCGAAAAAAATATTCCGACCATATTGTTCAGGTTGCTTTAATTAGCTAGAACTACCCTTTTTACACGATCTTATCGAAATCTTGAGATTGCGCCAAATCGAGTTTTAAATCTTTGGATGACAATCAGTATTCAACAAATTGATATGTGGAGTAGTAGTAGTTACTGGAAATACTCTTAATTATCTTAGAGCTAAGTTACAACACAAGATTTCAAACTGGATTCGAAGATATCTAGTGATTTCGACAAAACTATTAAGATATACTGGATTACCCATGCATATGAATAAATTCGAAATCTACTCTGGGACTAGTTTTTGTGAAAATAAAGGTGCTACCTGTGCAAATTAATGCTGCCGTTCCAATAGGATCGTGTCCGACTCTATCCAAATCTTAAATACCTTGAGTTCAATATTGGGCACTTACATACTTACTTGCTTACAAATATGTACCTCCTTATCAGAAGTGTTTGTTTTGTTAACTCAAATTGATTGAAGTATATTTATATTCGAAATTTAATTACTTTTCCATTGAAATATTTTAAATTAGAACAATTAAAGAAAGACATTAGGGGAAATCGGATTTACTTACATAGTGGACACAATACGAGTATACTTTAATAAGAGTATCTAATAGTCTGGCCAGCGTTGAGTAAGAGTTACAACATAAACAAACTCAGCAAGGTTCAGAGAACTGCAGCAGTCGGAACTACAGGTGCAATGAGGTCATGTCCGACTGATGCTTTGAACGTATTTTTGCATTTATTACCTATTGACTTACATATCAGAAGTAATGTTTCATGTAACGCTGTCAGACTCAAGGAATTTGGTATGGCAAACCTTACGGTCACAGTAACATTCTAGAATCCTTACCAGCGGAAATAGTTAAATCGCCGACCGACTACATTATCCCGAGACTGATCTTCAAGAAGGATTTCGCTGTGGGTTTTCCAACCAGGGCGGAATTAAAGAATGGCTCAGTTATACATGAATTCGACACAGTCATATACACTGACGGTTCAAAGATGAACTGTGGAGTCGGAGCGGGAGTTTTCTCAGATACACACTATATCGCAAGGTCTTACCACTTACCGGACTACGCCAGCGTTTTCCAGGCGGAGATACTGGGGATCCGGGAGGCCTGTCGGACTTTGCCAAAGCGAAATGTTGTAATCCTCTCTGACAGCCAAGCCGCAATCAAGGCCTTAGATTCGGCTACCACCTCCTCTAAACTCGTCGAACAGTGTGTGGGGAGATGTTTTGCGGCCAAAGAACTCAGGCCGAAAACACTCCTCACAAATTGGATCACAGATCCAAGGACGCTGGCTGTCATTTCGATTCCTATATAAGGACGAGAAATCGAAGTGGCAGCCAACTGGCGGGCGACTCACAACACGACTGCAAAGCGATGACGCCGATAGTCGTCGCTGCAGTCACACAACACAAACAGCACGACGGCTGCGATGTGAGCCGTCGCTGCAAAGACGACGGCTGCGATGTGAGCCGTCGCTGCAAAGACGACGGCTGCGATGTGAGCCGTCGCAGCAAAGACGTCGGCAGCGACATTGCCGACGCAGCGAACAACACACCCCCGTGACGCGACGGCACCGAATACTGCCGTCGCCCACGACCTTAAAGAAGTTGGACTCTCGGCATAGCCGGGAGAACTCCAACGTATAAGGTCGTGACGAATGTCCTTACAAGTGTCGAGAAGAGCTAGCCCACTTAGGAAGTCAAGTCAAAGTTACTCTGCTTTGGGTCCCAGGCCACAGCAAGATAGAGGGTAACGAGCGAGCAGACGAACTAGCTAGGCAAGGTTCTGCTCTTCAGGGCTCTCTCGTAGAATCCGTTCAGGTCCCACTAGGGACTGTTAAGCGCCAAATATCTACCCACTTTCTCACAAACGCGAACACCAGATATAGAGGACTGACCAACTGCGTCATATCTAGGAAGATATGTCCATCCTACTCCCGGAGCAGAACAGACGAACTCCTGAGCAGGAGCCGCGGGGACGTCTCCAGAGTCACGGCAGTCAGCACGGGTCACTGGCCGATCGGCGACCACGCGGCCAGACTGGGTATTCCCTTTAACGTCAATTGCCGCAGTTGTGGGAATGCAAATAAGAGGGAAACTGTTATTTACCTTCTTTGCGAGTGTCCCGCCCTAGCTAGAGCCAGACTTCGCGCACTAGGCAAACCCTTCTTCAATAACCTTGATGAGATCTCGAAAAACAAGATAGGAGAACTGATTATCTTCTTGAACAGCTCTGGATGGATATGATAATCCATTCAAGCCCCAGGTCTCTGTAAAACTATATATATACTTCATCAGCCCTCAACGACCAGGTTAAACGAGTTGTGGTACCAAAACGGCGCTTTCTGTGCTAATTGGGCCCTGTTTTTCGGTTGACGGGCCACCACGTAAACCAACCAACCAACCATCTAATAGTCTAATATAATTTTTCTTTTAAGCAGATGAGATAATATAAATCAACGTTGGTTGACAATTTAGGAGGGGGCCATGGCCCCTATGACCGCCACTGGACCTTCTAAGAGCAGTTTGGACTATCTGCACCCCACCGTCCCTGTCCAGTGGAGGTCAGCTTGGATGTCAATCCAGTCCAACAGTATATTTTTAAAAATTTTTTAAAAATTTCTAGGCGCTTATATAAAGAGCCCAGAGAAGTAAAATTAATTTGATAACTCGACATGCCAACAAAATGTAAATTAATTCGTGAAAATGTAGAGAGCTATGCGGCTTCAAAAGCTTTTGCGTACGGCATATGGCGTCTACGGCGAACAGTCAGTAGTTTTTTTTAAAATTATACGAAACAGATTTTAATTTTTCTTCATAAAAGAGTTGCTGTTTCTATCTCGAAACTCGAATTTTAAGGTATCAGTTTCAGTTTTAAGAAAATGTGGATTAGGCTGTATCAAACCAAAGATTCTCTGCCAACCATGATTGAATGTGACATACATTTTCTTCAATACTGCGAGTAACATATTCTTGCCCAAAATGGCGTGTTTCAATAGGGTTATTCAATAGGGACATAACAATTTTGTATTTAATTAAAACAGAGAATAATTGAGATAATTTCCAAACGTTGCTCATTCGTGAACTTCACCATGATAAAACTTAAACATTTCATTCATGTTGCAAATGTTTCATCCCGGCCATAATTGGACATATTCCTACAATCATCCCTATACATTTCTGTTGGTTCTCATATCACATTTATTGATTGTATTTAATTATTTTTGATTGGTTTAGTGTAAGAGTTGGAAGAATTCTAAAGAGCGGACGGATTCTGGAAGCATTCGAATAGCTAATAAACGATTGGGCACATTCGTAGTCTTTGCGATAAAGACTAATCAATTTATGCAGATAATACGCCTGATATGGATTTCTATAGCTCTACTTCTCTCTCTCTATCTCGCTGTCTGAATCTTAGCAAATCTTATTCCAGTCTGTATATTAAGGTTTGTACAATGTACATACAGAAAGATATGCTACTATAAGAAAAACACTTCAATAAATTATCATCAGATACGTGATCAAATATTTATATCGATAGATAGGAGAGGTTTCGATTCTGAGGATGCGAAGAACGTGATGTAACACGCATATCGTATTATGGATATTTGTATGTGGTATTTACCCGATACTGGCCGGGCGAATACCTCAGTCGATATTCAGACGAATTCAGCTAACCTAAGCAAAATTACGATATAGGGACAATGCTGAATTTCAAAATTCACGTCTGACCATTAATTAAGGCAAAGCTTGTGTACTTCGAAATATGGAAATTAGTAACTGATTTAGAGATAGGGCGCTATAGAACTGAAAGTTACGTGCAAGGAAGTTATCGGGTTGTTAACTTCTGTCCAAAGAGCTGGTAAACCACTCGAATTACTTATTTCAGATTTTCTGCCAAAATGCTTTAATAATAGTACGAGACATTTTGGTTTTGATAGTTTTGATAGAGAGACAACAAAAATTTCGCTCATAAGCTGAGGCGCATGACATCTCGTCAATTGCGCACAGAATATCGTCAGATTCCACCTTTAATCAGACATAAACAGACAGGAAGCTGCCTTGGACAATTTAATATCGTAATCTACACTACGGGCTTGCATTCTTTAAAAAAATACTTTCACTCAATCAGTGTGTGAACACTATAATCTTTGAAGAACACCTAAAACTCTTGCCTCATTGAAAGATTTTTCTTTCCCCGTTTTTCGATTAATTTTTAAAGGTATCAGAACGCTTGTAAAGCGAAACTAAAGCCTGTATTATACTGTATGCCACTATGTCAAATATTTGGCTAGTCTCGCTGCCAAATGTAGTCAGATATGTAGTGTAAACGTCAAATCTTTCTTGGCTAAATTATTTTGTTTGCTCTGCTCTGTTTTCGTTTAAATTTTTTAGTCAAATATTTGACAGCAGGACATACAGTGTATTATACGCTTAAGGGCCATTTATCACGACCTTCAGTTAAACGTTATTTTTTAGGTTGTCAGTCGCATAGTAACCTACACCGCATCTCATCATTAAACACGTTTCGGACTTCTACCCATAAAATAATAAAGTTGCGCCCAGACTGTTGCCAGATTTTTAGTTATGGATAGAAAGGTCAGGAATCGGGCGGGTATGTCAGTGTACTACTAGAAGGGGATGCTAATGTTTAGTGCTATTGGCTGTGATACGACCAACCAGAACAACAAAGTTACCTAAACCAAATCAACTTCTGTCTGGTAGCTCTAATGATTTTTGTAAGCCCGAGAAGAATGTACACTGAATTCATCTGCTTATTGTTAAGTCCTGCAGTAGTGACCCTATTAAACACTTCGCACAGTTCACTATTTATATTAATATTTCGAAGTCAATAGCAACTGAAAAATTATCATAAATAAATTATATGTTGAGTGAGAGTTAAACACACGATATCGCCTGAGTAATGCTGTCAAACTGCTGTCAATCGCAAAATAATCAAATATCTGATGGACAAAGATTTTGGTTTATCTAACGGAACGCTGGAACTCGTGCATTCACACATTTGGTGAAGGCCAAGTGCTTGTCCTAGACATCGCTAAAGCGTTTGACAGATTTTGGCACCAATGGCTCTTAGTAAAACTTAAAGCCTTTGGCTTTAGTTCAACCTTTCTTAAATGAATTGACACTTTTCTCTGCAAACGTTCTATATGAGTTGTATTAGACGGAATAACTTCTTCCTCCTTTCCGATTGATTCCGGTGTACCCCAGGGCTCAGTTCTATTTCCCACCTTATTTCTCATCTTTATTAACGACCTTCTGTCGTCAACTCTCAATCCAATTCATAGTTTTGCAGATCATAGTACAACCACCTAAACTGGAGCCACACATCTTTGATGTCGCAATTGATGCTTCCAAACGCCTTGGTATTCTACGGAAGTGAAAGAAATTCTTTTCAGCGTCTGACTTAGCTACAATCTAAGCTAATCTAATTCGCATATCTGGGCTGGGGCCCCTAAATCCCATTTAGCCTTGCTCAATCGTGTTCAAAAACATGCGTTCCGACTAATTGGAGGCGAAGCCGTTTAAGCTTCTATAGACTCCCTTGAGCATCGCCGAAATGTCGAAGTACTCAGTATTTACTATCGATACTTTCATGGTAAATGTAGTAAGGAACTAAAAGAACTTATACCTCCACTCTTTATCGCCCCCCGTAATACTCGCCAAGCTTCACGTGCTCACGAGTATACCGTTCAGCCCCTTTCGTGGAGAACAGTGAAATTTAGGCATTCTTTTGTCCCCCAAACATCAGTAATGTGGAACGCATTGCAAAAAAAATGTTTATAGATAGTACCTACACTACCACTGTACAACCCGGCTTGCTCACGCAACAACAACGAAATTCAATGAACTAGTTTAGAACCATTCAGTGCGACAGAGCAGAGTCTCCGTAATTATTATATTTTAAAAATTAGAAAAAACAGTGAAACTTTGACGGAATCTGGATGAAGTTGGACGTAAATCATAAATGGCATAATACCAGGTCTCGAGGATTCAAACCATTAGCAGACTGAAAAGAACCGATCTTAAGGAATAAAATCCCTTGAAATCTCAACAAGATTCATATTCTGCGAGTAAGTTTGAATATAACAAAAAAATTAAAAATTCCTGACCCAAAGAAAAATTCCAACAAGTACACACTCAAATCCCTTTATACTGACGTTATCTTCCCAGAATCTCTTTCAACTTTCCAATCCAATTGGAACGCTAAACAAACTTTCTTTTCTTCCATCGAACAACATAATATTGCGCATCATACACAAACAAACAATTCGGTGCTTGACTCTTTTTCTTTGATCTTCTTCCAGTTTAAAATACAAACAGCTGGAATTGTTTAGTTTCGATGTGTGTAATCTCAGCTTAACCTGGGGGTGGTGGGTGCGGGAAAGCCATTACATCCCGAAAATAATCTCGTTCGACCTTCAGTGTGTAGGATAAAACGATTTCTGCTAGATTAACCGAATGAATTTCATTACAGCGAAAGAGCCAAGATTTTCGAAATGATGTGCGTGGATGTTAGTTTTTCCATAAACTATTTTCTTTCGTCGGACCCTTTTACCGATTTTGAAACTTCAAAATCAGATTTTCCGGGAAGAATGCTTGCGGGCCGGGTGAACTATGGGTTTTTCTTTTACTCAAATCCAGCAGTAGCTAGGCTGATTGCTTGACTGACGCTTATTATTCTCGGGTATCCGGCGAACCTTTCGAACAAGGTATTTTGAGGGTTTTTCCGGCTTTCATATTGTGTGAACGCTAGATCGGGATAGCTTTTCACATATGACTGCACTTATGATGTGGATATGATCTTTGTGGCTATAATGTTGTGTATTCGTTGTCGATGATTTCGTGGAAAGTTCGGATAATGGTAAGGGATTTTGTTGTCTAGTTTCCGTATTCAGCCATCCGTTTCTTGTTTAATCCCTATTGTGGGACATCGAGTCGGCTATGAGCAGTGAGCGTGCCAGGAGGGTTTTAGACTCCATCTTGTTCATATAGTTTTCGGAAAAGTTGCGGAAGAATAGTCAAAGGAATTATACGAGTAGTTTAACTATTTGCCTAATTTATTATTCGGTGGCTTATCATCCGTGACGTTAAGCTAGCTACTAGAAATATCAGCAGCATTGGAGTATATTTCACCTCTGTGGACTCAAATTAGTTAGCTAAGGTCCTTAACTTATACTATGCAACAGAGGTGAAGATCCTACTTTTGTTGTTAGAAACAGGAGTGAAGTCTTAGACATTACTCTAAGATTGAACTACGGCACGAAGTTTGAAGTCGGTAACTGGTCAGTCTCAGAAATGGAATCCTTCTCTGATCATAGGATAATTAGGTTCACGGTATCTTGCGATGCAGTGCGGGGTAACTCCTTCCGTAACATCAAAAGAACTAACTGGGAAAAGTTTGTAAAGGTAGTCAGTAATAACCTTAGGCAGGAAACCAGCAGCTTAAGCAGTACGGAACTACTAAACAGGGAGGTAGAGATGATTTCGGAAACCTTAATGACTGACCAAAGATCAGTTTGCCCGCTTTCAAATGGGGGTGGGGACAGTGGTCCGAAGTGGTGGTCCAACGAGCTTGAAATTCTGAGAGGAAAGGCGAGGAGGCTTTTCAAGAAAGCTAAAACAACTCAAAATGATTTGGACTGGGATGCATATAGACTCAGCCAGAAAGAATTCAAATCGTCGCTGAACTTCGCCAAGCGAAGTTCCTGGAGGAAGCTCTGCGAGGAAATATAATGCCTAAATGAAGCATCTAGAATGCGCAGGATCTTCGCCAAGGACCCCAGGTCGTCTCCACGGTAGAAGAATCTTTGAATGTTAAAGAGTATACTCTAGCAGCGTTTCTAGATATTGAGGGTGCCTGCAATAATGTGGAGACGAATGCGTTCGAGAAGGCATTAATTAGGATGGGTGTTGACTCATTCATTACGTGCTGGATCGTGTCGATGCTAGGGGGAAGAATTATCAACTCTTCTTTGTGGGATGGTTGTAGCAGAATGAAAGCAACTCGTGGAACCCCACAGGGTGGGGTACTATCCCCACTGCTATGGGTTGATGAAATGTTACAGGCTCTATCTTTGACTAGTGTCAAGGAGGTTGCTTACGCAGATGATATCGTCCTGATGGTGATTTACTAGAAGTTAGGCTCAAATCCTTGAGCAGGTGGGCTGTTAACTGCGGTCTCAACATCAATCCGGAGAAAGCCGACCTTATCCTCTTCACGAGGAGAAAAGACCGAGAATTCAGAATCCCACGTTTGAATGGCTTTACCATCCCGCTCTCCTTTAGTGTGAAATACTATCTTCATCCTAGGTTGAACTGGAAACTCACGATTGACGACAGGATTAAGAAGGCATCGAATGCTTACTACACTTGTCGAAAAATGGTGAGGAAAACCTGGGGCCTTAAGCCGAAGATAATCACTGGCTGTACATCACGGTAGTTAGACCTATTCTTACGTACTGGTCACTGGTGTGGTGACATGCGCTGGAGGTCGGGACTAACAGGGTCGCCATGAGCAGAATTCAAAGAAGGAAACTCATTGGGATTACTGTGGCCTTACATATCACGGCCTCCCAGGCTCTGGAGGTAATGCTCTATATAATCCCGTTGGAATTAGCGGTAAATCAATAGCGGCAAAGAGTGCTTTGCGTCTGCGTGAGGCAAGCTATTGGATGGGAGGCAGTGTGGGTCACACTAGGATCTTGTAAATTTCCCTGTATTCCGGCATTCCGGAGCGCACCGACTACAGGACACCGTATTGCAGTTTTGGACATTCCTATGCTGTGAATATTCCAGCCAGACTGGAGTGGGCATCTGGGATCATCGCTCCAGACACGTTTGCTATCTACACTCATGGCTCTAAGATGGAAAGCGGAACGGGCGCAGGAGTGTACTCTTGCGACCTTGATATTATGGACTGCCAGATAGCTCGAGTGTGTTTCAGGCTGAGATATTTGCATTGACAAAAGCTGCTGAAATAATTGTGCGGAAACAGTGCGTGAATGATACAATAACTATTTATGTTGACAGCCAAGCTGCAATCAAGGCTGTTGATGCGCACATTACTAATTCCAGACTTGTGGCCGAATGTAAAAGATTATTGCAGATGGTAGGTCTGAATAACAACCTGAAGATCAGTTGGATTCCTAGTCACAGTGACTTTCCTGGAAATGAAAAGGCAGATGAGCTTGCCAGAAGATGAGCTTGCCAGAAGGGCTGCCTTTGGGCAGGAACACATGTAGACAACACACGGGACACTGTCCTATTGGGAGACACGGGGGGGGGGGAACTAGAAATACCCATGGCTGATCTGTGTCTCTGTGGTGATGAGAATGTTGAACCGACACTGGAGCATCTAGTGTATGAATGTGAAAGTCTGGCACATACCAGATATCGGTACTTGGAGAAATTCTCCTTGACCGATCTATCAGAACTTGCAATGATACCTTTATGGAAAACTACTCTCTTCATAAAGAAGAGCAATATTTGGAATATCAATAGTCTAGAGTAGTCAATATTCTAGAGCCCGGTTTATACGAAGGGAACACAATGGATCCACAGTGAACTCTAGTGATGGGCTGTGACACAATGCTTCAGTCTACCCTTCTTAACCTAACCTAACCTAAGGTCCTGTGAAATTTATGGACTGGATCTTGCGAGAAATGAAGCATCAACCTGAACGGCCTGCGAACTCTTCACTCGATGGATGGTTGAGAGGTTCGTCAATAGTATAATACCGATATGGAGATCGGATCATTCGAATCTATTTCAGTTGTGGCAAATTACGAGTAGCATGAATAACGTCTAACCCACTCAGGATGTCATTCTTGTTACCAGAAATACCTCCTGCAAAGTTCAGAGCTAAAATGAAGGTACGGCTTTAATTCAGTATTCTGTCATGCCTTCACAGGTATTTCTCTAGGTCCGGTTCTTAGTTCTATTCTAGTTCTATTAGTTCAAAAACTTTTAGATAGAACCCAAACTTTCAAAGACTTTTTCTATTAGACAGCAAATTGTTTAAACTGATCAATCGGTTAATAGGTTTTCTAAATTAAGGTCACGTCTAGAATCCTTAAGTAACATTGCGCCGGTTTTACCGCAAAACCATGTGAAAACGACTAGATAAGTACGAAGGCAACGTGAAGGAAACGAGTTGTTATGATTTAATACCCGATTTCCTGGATCCCGAACGAGGACAAATCTCTTTATACTCAGAACTCAAATCGTATTCAAACAAGAACTGAATATCTGGGATGAAGGTCGAATGGAAGGAGGCACTGATATCAGAGACCTGAATCATTGATTTCTTTAAACCGTATCCCTGCATGCGGTAGTTCTGAATCGTTGTATCTTATTCTGCCACAAACCAAGGAAATTATATCGAAATTGGTACGAATAAAACTGGATCTTCTGGATTCCGAGAAGCAAGAACTGTTAAGAACTGAACACATCTGTCCGTTCCCTTCGCAGTTTAGCTCAGTTCCTCCTTTAACAACTGCTCATTTAACCTAGCTGATAATTGTGGATTTTCTTCAATATTTTCGACTTAATACTATCCGTCGTCCACGCTGCCGACTCATATCTCGTAATAAATCCAATCATTTTAAATGAAATTTGAGCAAAACTGAAAAAAGTTCGTTTTCTCGATTCTATCGGACAATAAATACTTGTAAGAGTCTGCATCCAATGTTGGATTATCCGCAAAGATATTTTCAGTTGCCAATTCATTCAACTAAATCGTTCATTGATGACATTCTTGGCAAAGATTCTTCATCGCGTCTTCGGCTCGTACATTCATGTAAGGAGTGAGAAGAGAAAATCGCCCCGATGGCACACATTTCATTTTCAGAATTCGTACAAATCATTCGAACGGTGGCGCTTACTACGGTCGAGACTGTTCCTTTTGGTCGTTCGCCATAATACCGTAGTGGTCCTTTTTTCAGCCATTTTCCGTCGTACAATTCATCCGGCTAAGTTGATTTCTATTTCGAGATTAAATCGATCTACGTGTTTAAAAAAAAATTGTTTTCGAAACCGAAAAAGGTGGTTTAAGGGATGATTTTCGTCTGAAACAGAACAAAAACAATCGCTCAATATGTTGGGCATGGACATGTAATCTGCTGGTTCTCATAAGCATCGAACTGGTTGATGTCAGCAGAAATAATTTTACAAAAGTCAGACTAGAATCCAATTTTTTTGAAATACTAGTTTTGTATCTACTGAATGAAATGCTGAAATGTCATTTACTGGAGCTTAGCACGTATCTTGTAAGATACTTGCCAGCCGTTTTTACGTGAATTAAATTGTGTTAAGTCTGTATTAATAAAACTCAGATCATATTCATACTTGGGCTATAGGCTGCTCATATACGTACCACGTTTCATGTTTTAAGTATATAAAAATCCTGTCTGATAAAAAAAGGCCTCCATCCTCATACCGCACTACTCCCAGCAATTTTTTTCATTCGCGTACACTGCCACCCAATTTTTGTTTGAAGGTAACATCTATAATATGAACCGTTCTGAAGACAAGCATTTTAGAATGGCTTGATTTCAAGATCTCCAGATTCTTATTTTGACCCACTCCCGTTCACAAACGCACAAGTGAACTATATGTTTAAACAAATGGCGATTTATTCGATATTTCACTTGACCTAAGAGAAAAGTCGGAATTCGTAAAAGCTTACATAACTACTTTATAACATCTTCGACGTTGAATCATTGAAATAGTTTCTAGGCGCATTTGTAATGATTCAGTGGAAGTATAATTGATTCGATAGTTCGGCAGACCTAAGAGATATGATGAAATTCGTGAAAATGTATACACTCTCGGTTGGTTTACCAGGTGTATAACCTTAAAACGATCGTTTTTTAGTAAGAAAAACACATGTTTTTTTCAAAGAAAACAAAAACAAATTTATTCGAAGTACTCACCCTCGCTAGCTACACATTTCTCCCATCTCTCGTGCAATTTGTGGATACCACGGCAAAAAAATTCCTTCACTTTCGAAGTAAATCACTCATCAAGCCATTTTCGGACGTCTTCGTAAGAACCGAAGTGCTGCTCAGCGAGCGCGTGGCACATCGACGAAAACAAGTGGTAGTCAGAAGGGACCAGGTCTAGTGAATTAGCGGGAGGGGGTAGCACCACCCAGTTGACTGTGGCCAAGTAGCTGCGAACCAGTTTTGACCTGTGCGATGGTGCGTTGTCGTGGAGCAAAATCACCTTGTCATGTCTTTGTTGATATTCCGGCCTTTTTTCACGCAGAGCACGGTGCAATTTGATCAATTGTTGGTGGTAGCGGTGGGCATCGACAGTTTCACCAGGTTTTAAGAGCACATAGTAGACGATACCCTGCTGATCCCACCAAACGCACAACATTGTCCGTCCGAAGCGATTTGGTCTTGCGGTAGATTTGGTGGTTGACCGGGATCAACCCACGATTTTCTGCGCTTTGGATTATCGAAATAAGTCCACTTTTCATCGCCAATCACAATCCGATGCAGCAACGACTTTCTTCTGTGTTTTGGCGTCGCTCCATCTGCCTATCGTTCAATTCATGCGGCACCCATTTCCCGATCTTTTGAACCTTTCCCATGACGTAGACGAATGGAAATGACTGCTTGAGTAACATCCAATTGCTTGGCAAGCGTTTTTTGCGATTGGGTATCGTCCTCGTCCAAAGGAGCCCGCAATTGATTGTCCTCAACATTCCTCGACCGATTTTCGCGCTTCGTGTCGCTCAGGTCAAAATCACCGTCTTTGAATAGACGAAACCAAGCCCTGCACGTTGATTCCGCTGAAACATTGTTACCATAGGCCTCCACAAGCATTCAGCAGCCGTTTTCTTCAAATGGAAGCAGAAAAGCAGAGCTTCCGGCATATGCTCTTTTTCTGGCAGCACAGGACAAACGTATGTTGTTGAATGAAATTTGTGACGATATGTACTGATTAATGTTAACAACTAACCAACCCTTAAATAAAAAAAAAAATGGCGTCCCTAGGTTGTTTAACACGCTCCCTAACGCCATCTATGTGTCAACGCTCGTTTTAAGGTTATACACCTGGTACGTGGTGGCCTGTCTGCCGAAAACAGGGCCCAATTAGCACAGAAAGCCCCGTTTTGATACTACAAACTCGTTTAACCTGGTCGTTGACTGCTGATGAAGTATTATAGATACATAGTTTTACAGAGACCTGGGGATTGAATAGATTATTATATCCATCCGGAGCTGTTCAAAAAGGTGATCAGTTCTCCAATCTTGTTTTTCGAGATCTCATCAAGGTTATTAATGAAAGGTTTGCCTAGTGCGCGAAGTATGGCTCTAGCTAGGGCTGGACACTCGCAAAGAAGGTGGATAACAGTTTCCCTCTTATTCGCATCCCCACAACTGCGGCAATTGATGTTAAAGGGAATAGATAGATAGATTGGAAATAGAGGTTGGTATAGTTAACCTCTGTCACTGCAGCCACAGTTGGGCCTATTGTGACGTCCCACCGGTTTGACTTCGACTCTTCGATCCCTGCGCTTTCAATGAAGCCTAGTATTTTACGAAGAGGAATGGTCAGGAATTCCGATGGGTCCATGAAACCCTGACCGAAGTGACGAAGTCTTTTGCGAGTTAAACCCTCACATTCACAGAGGAAATGCTCTGTTGTTTCGTCTTCGTTATTTTAGAAATTTTAGTCTCAGAGAGACCAATCCTATTGAGATGCTGCCTCATGTGACAATGTCCAGTCAGAGCTCCCACTAGGGTTCGAGTCTGATATCTGCTTAATTTTAGATAATCAGATGTTCTTTTTTCCGAGTGTTTTGAAATAAAAAGCTTTCAATGCCTGTTGCCCGGTGCCAAGTCCCAGTGAATGGCACTTTGCGATTTTTGCCACATTCGAATGTTCATTCTGGCTGTGCTTAATGGTATCCCACAGAATGCTCAGGTATACTTCCTCTTTTCACTGACAATTTTTTTTTGCTCCACCTCCGTACTCCAATGCAAATCAGATTTTTTTACTAAAATTCATAAGGGTTTAATTTGGGTGACGAAAACTTGAATTTTGAATGAAGAATTTACATTGCGCATGGAAATTTCTACTTCTTTTGATATATATGTAGTACACTGAGATGCTTCATATACCACTCACCTAGATCAGTGACTTACGGTCCACCTACTTGATTCACTTACGAGTAAAAAAACAGAGCCCTTAATGATTCACCGAAGAATTTGCAAATGAATTCACATGTGAACATATAATTCAAATATGTGAATCGTTAATGATTCACTTGCGATGCTATTCGTTATTAACTTAATGATATTAACTTTCAACATTTTCTGAATGTAGGGGAAGGTGCTGTACCTCGGTCCAGATTTTACATTAACCTTTAGATTTATTTATTAAACCAATAACAAATGAAACTTAGGAAATATTCAATATGAAAACTTATTTGTTTTGCCACAAAATTAATTATAGCTGGGACTGCTGTGAGTTTATTTGATGGATCCTGAAACTGTTTTTGGAGTGAGTCGCAAACGGACCAATTCCGTAACTCCATGTTGTACCTCAGTCCGCTGCTAGTTGCACCTTGGACCTTTTAAACAATAATTTAATTTGAAAGTCGTAATCCTGAATAATAATAGAACGTTCTTTTATTTAATTTAGTTCATGTTTGTATTTGAAAAAAAATTTAGTAAAGTTTTAAATTAAAAAAATAAAACAACAAATTCATAATAAGAATAAGCAACTTTTGAAAATTGTTTGTCTAGCTGCAATAAACAGATGTGTAACAGAAGATTCGCTGCTGTCTTCTTCAAAATCCCCCACTACCTCAGCGGGTGCAATTTCACCAAGAAAGTCCCTTGTGTTTACAATGTTTGTTTGCAATATATGTAGCTTAGACCGGTTCAAGGTACAAACAAAGAAACGGTCCAAGGTACATTTCATCACCCATTGGTACTAACAAATTTTTTTTAAGTATTTGTAATGGTAAGGAAGGATTAAATTTATGGTCAAGACCACGATGAACTAATTGTCTTACAACTTAAAAATGGTATATACTAGAAATTATTATACATGACATAAAAAGCACAATAGCTGAATTAACAAAAAAATTCTCTTATGTCAAAAAATCCCTTCCTTTGTTTTATCGCAATCAATTTATCTTCTAGACTCGCTTTAACAAACTGAAACAAAATCCTACACATTTAGCGATCTCGCATTGAAAAAACTTTTTTTTCGGCGGCTAAAGTTTAGCTGCAATTGACGTTAGGACTGAGGTACATTCGGTCCAAGGTACAGCACCTTCCCCTACCATAAAGTCAGGAACAAGACATACTAGGGGCGGTTGATAAGTCCGCGGCCTGAGGTACTTGTCGATGACTAGTATAAATATAACCCTATTTCGATAATAAGATCAGTACCAAATTAGCTGCTGAAGTACAAACATGATCATGTCAGCCGATTCGTCGCATTCCACCAATTTTGAACATCGCGCCGTGATAAAGTACTTCGTAAAAAAAGGAAGTACACCGAAAGAAATTTTTGAAGAGATGTCATCAGTTCTTAAGGAATTTGCGCCTTCGTATACCATGGTCAAAAAATGGGCTCGCTTATTTGAACAAGGACGAGAGAGCTGTGAAGCCCGGGGCGACCTGTGACCTCAGTGACCGACGAAAATGTCAGAAAAGTTGAGAAATTAGTACTGGCCGATCGAAGAATAAAATTGTGGCAGGTAGCAGAAGAGTTACAGATTAGTAAAGAACGGGTTGTAGAAACTATGCACAAATATTTGAATATGAGAAAAATTAGTGCGCGTTGGGTACCAAAAATGCTGACGCTGTTTGACAGATAGCGGCGAGTTTCGAAGCAGGCACTGAAGGGCACGGGCTTCACGGAAATTGACCACCCACCCTACAGTCCAGACCTGGCTCCCAGCGACTATTTCCTTTTTTCCAATTTAAAAAAGGAGCTACGAGGTCGTAGATTTGCCGATGACAATGAAATTGAAAGCGGCTGTAAAAGACCATTTTGAGGGCAAAGAAAAAAAATATTTTTTGGGCTGTTTAAAAGGGTTATACGCCAGATGTGAAAAATGTATTTTACTCGGGGGAGACTATGTTGAAAAATAAAAATTAAATACACTTACTTTTCTTTTATTTAATGTCTTAGGCCGCGGACTTATCAACCGCCCTCCGTATCTTCTATCGATTTCGTGGTACCTATGTCGTTTTTAAAAAATTGTTGCTATTTCGGCTACTGATATCTATAACTTTTGAACCATTAATGCTTTTTATAAGATATTTAAGTAATTTTTTCAATGTTAATGGTAAAATACTGTAAGCTTTTACAAAATTTCTTAATTGATGTTTTGTATAGCTTGATAGGCGATTTATCAGGGTTTCAAAGGAAACATTTTTATTTAAATAAAAAATGTGATCGTTAACCTAATTTTCTAATTTTAATAGCATATTTTGTTACTTTTCATGCTCTATCTTCACCACCTTCGAAGTTATGTTCTTTAATCATTACATTAACTGGGCAATTCTTTTTTTCTTAATAAAGAAAAAACGTTTCATACCGCTACAACTGATATATTTCTGGTCCTGACATTATGTGTATTCGACCTTCGAAGCTAAGGTCACCGAAAAGACCTTTTTTCCTTAGACGGCTTTGAAAGGATATGTCGAATGTGCGTATGGGCCCTTTCTCCCAAGAATCCATTGGGATCACAAGTCTCTAGCAACCTTTAGTTTTTTCCCGGCATTTACATAAGTTGTGTGAAACTCAGTATATTTCTTTGAAAAAAAAATATGTAGGGCGTGAAATTTAATTAAAAATTGTTTTTTTGGAGTCTTTGGATTCTTCTATTTACATAATTTATCGCACCTTACCTATTATAATTTTATCTAGTGTAAGCAAAAAACAACTAGACTTTTAACCGTCAAAATGTTTTTAATCCAAATTTAAATAAAACGAAATACTGGATTTACTTTTAATTGGGATCAGTAAACGGTGTAGATTCGTTATGTGTATGCTTGTTGTTAGTTCAGTAAATTATGGATAATAGAACCAATGACCGGTTTTAATTAAACTTTATTAAAAAAAAAGAATTTCTAAAATGACGAAATGATTTCAGATTAATGAAATAAATTCCGAACTGCTTATGTTAGCGCAATAAACTTATCTTAGAATTAAAGGTAACAAAATGCGATTTTATAATACAAAGAAAAAAGGTTGAATCAACGATCCCATTTTTTGACTAATCAGCGATGAATCAAAGAATGCACTCTTTAATGTAAAGAAATGGGGTATACTTTGACTATATCGTTACATTAAAAAAATAAACAAAAGTTTTTAAAAGCTCCAAGTATTTTTCCTCCAAGAACAAATTTTTTGAGTAGCATTTACGTTTCGAAAGTTGTTTATAAAAAAAATGCTTTAAACGAGATATATCGAAAACGGTACAAACACGGGTAAATATTTCTATGAATGTTTTACTGATTTTAATAATACGTATGTTAAGTAATTTTTAATTGAAGTAAAAAATAAAATAAATTAGAATCTTACTTAAAATTGCTTGTTTTATTTTTACGATGTTTTTATTAACTCGCTTTCTTGTCTGTTTATTTGTTCGGTACAAATTTTGCAAATGATTTTAAACTAACTTCCCGATAAGCTAGAGACTTTAAACTTTAAACAAAGCTCAGAACTTGGTGACAATGCAATATTAAGTCGGGGATGGGGTGTGAGCGGCAGGTGGGAGAGGGTTTTAGACGAAAAGTTTTAACTTCTATATCTCTGGAACCAATACGCTAGGAGGTTGAAATTTGGAATTTACGTAGAACTATGATAATGGACTCCTTTGAAAAAAAAACTCACACACAAGACTAAAAAGCAGAAAATAATTATTTAAATAAATTTCTTTTGAAAAAAAAACACCTTTTTAAAACGGATTAACAGTATAAAATAATTTTTCCTAGACCCTTACAGATTCCTAACTCCATACAGTTTATCCTGAAAAACATGGAGCGCAAGATAATCGTAAGGAGTGTAGAGAATAGCTGCCGCCCCGCTTTTTTCCAGGACTATCTGTATGGGGCTGCAAAAAAGTATTTTATACGTTTTAGTCCGTTTTAAAAACGTTTTTTTTTTTAAATTTATTTAAAGAATTAAATGAATTATATTTTATACAATTAACATAATATGAGTTTTTTTGCACGGTTTTTTAAACAGCATGTAGGTATTTTTTCATCTTACACGGGTTTTTTCAAATAGTGGAACACATCTTCGATTTTACTATGAGTAGGGTCACTAGATACACAACACTCTCTACCTAGAGTTTGGCAGATACGTCTAATTCTGTCGTTTCTGTACTAGAAATCGAAATTTAACCTCACAAAAATCGCCTGTTTATGAGCTAGTTCACCTGTTTTTGCACTACTGAATATTGCTATCAAATTGCGTTTTTGAAGTGTGTTAGTGCCAATATGTGAAGAATCGGAAAAAAAACTGTCGGTTCCCCAGTCGGACTTTTCGTAAGAGATGAATTTGTAATCAATGAGTAAGGGATGAGTTTGTAAGGCCTTACCAAAGTAATGCAGAGTGTAAATGCTGTAAAATATTCTCGAATGCTCTCTATGTACTATTATGGCCAACGTTCTTGGCTTCAGTTACTATTTACGGAGGTAATGGCTTAGAAGCTAGTAAGTAATAAGAGGAAGAAATCCAAGATGTTACAGTTTCGTCCACCGGTATAAGCTTTAGTATCTACTTACGAAAGTAATAGTTTAGAAGCGAGTAAGTTATGAGATGGTACAATCCGAAACCTTACAGTTTTGCCAAATGCTCTTGGCTTTAGTAACAATTTACGAAAGTAATGTCTTAGAACCGGATAAGTAAAGGGATGATGCAATCATTAACGTTTTGTTTTAATTTTATATCAAAGGGACCATAATTAAATTTAGTTCGTTCCGAGTGTTTCAAGTGTTGCGAAGTGCTGTTCATTTGTAATAAATTCCAATAAATGTTATTTATAAAACGAAGTAAACAATTAGTTTAGATAGAGTATTTTCTTATCTCTGTGAATTTTATTTTTGTTAATTTTTTATTTTGTTTATTGAATGAATTCTGATGTATTGTTTACGTGTTTTAATTTATTTAAAATTGAATAAATGGTATTTTTACTGTTGAAACAATTCCGATTTTTCATATTGTTGTTATTTGCAACTCAACAAAGTAAAGGATAGTTTAAATTGGAGACGTACACAATACTTCATAACTATTTACAACGATATAAGTCTTTTCTTGTCCTGTGCTTTTAAGCGTTTACACTCTAGGGCCTATGCGGGTTAAAGTAATTATATCTGTTACCGGAAGAGTAATGGGTACGTGTTGCTAGTACGGAATCTGATCTGACTATTAGAAGACCTTACTTTTCATACATTTAAGGTATTTACCGCTCACTATTGATATAATGCCTTACTTTTCATGTAATCTGTATGTTACTATCACTCTCTAATGAAACAAGGTCTTACATGTAATATGCTTTGTAACTATTTACTACTCTTCAACGAAATAAGGGTTTTCAATTACGCCCTAGGGCCGATGCGGGTTAAAGTAATTAGTTCTGTCATCGAAAGAGTAATGTGTACGAGCTGCTAGTATATTGAACGGATGGGATTCCGTAGACATTACTGTTTCGGCTGGGTAACTACGAGTAGCATGTCTTTTTTTACACGCTTTTCGTTGGAACGTATCTACCGTGTAAAAAAGGAGTTTGGTATTTGATCCGTTTGAGACTTCTACTCAAAAAATAATAAAGTTGTGCCCAGACTGTTTTTTCATTTTGTTCCGCTTTTGCGGATTTAGTGTCCATTTTCTCACTTTTTTCGGATTCATCTTCGGTTGATTCTTCCGCATTTCGAGAATCATTGCCAGTCAATCCAACGCCGTCAGCAAAGCAAAAGCGTACAGGGCAAATTATTTATGACAACGGCAAATATTTTTCATATATCATACGGGATATCCTTGTATTTATCTCATATATAATAGAATGATACATTTATTTACACGATCGTACCAATAGAATACAAATTTCGTTTTTGGGGTAATAAATATAACATAAATGTTACGTCGTACATTCTTATGGCGTACATTCCCAGATTCTAATCCCAAGGATGTGTGTAGGTGGTGTGTGGTATAGCCGCCTCATGGGTCCGTAACCCACATGTGGGCTCACTGTTGTGGCGACCTAATATGTGTGGTCATCTTTTCGAATCGACCATATACACAACGGGCCGAGTGTTGCCAGATGTTGGCTTGATTTGTTATATTTAAGTGTTGAAATAAATTCCCTTCAATTGGGTGCGATAGTCAGGGCATAAGTGTTAATTTATGATCGACTTGATAACGCAGATGGTTGGAGGAGTCCGGAGTAGGAATCGAAATAGCTTGCAAATCACTTATTCAACGCTTCGCTTATTCTCGTGAATTGAGATGGAATCTTGCCGAAATCGAATCTACCTTGGCTGGCAATTATTTTGAAATCAAGGACCACGCCAAACGACGCTTCATTCTCAACATACTTCTTCGATATTATCGATAAAATATTTAGACAAATGGTATGTCGCGCGGTATCCGAAAGCATTTTAAGTGGAAACTCAAGAGCTAGAGAAAATAAATTTCTGCGAAAAATAATTCGAAATAAACCCCATGTCTGAAGAAATAGACATACTTACGGTTAGTAGCTAGGTTGTCGTAGAAAATAAAATTATATATATAAATTTATTTTATTTTCCTTTGCGTACGAAACCGGATACCGACGTTTGCTCGATGATAGGAAAACTTAAAGGCGACACCTACGATGATTTTCTTTAAATTATTGATTCGAAGGCGAGGATCTTGAGTTTGGCTTTCCGTTTTTTGTTCAGTTTCTAGACACGTAGTGAAATATTTATTTAAGTTGAAATGATTTTTGGAGTAGATCTCAACTTATTGGTTTTTGTTTTGTCTGTGCGTTTTATTTCAACAAAACAAGCACCGAATGTTGTAGTCCTTTGCGGCAGATACGATCCGATTTGCTGAGCTGTAGATGACAGCGAGAAACGACGTGTTTTTCAAATGATTTTCATTTAATTCATCTCTAGCTGGCGGAATACTTAAAATACGGACTTTTATCCGGTCGAATAAATACCAAATTTACGTAAAGGATTTCCATTTTTTTCCTTTTGGTGAAAAACGATTTTGATTGGGAGTGGTTATAATGGTTTTTCTCGAGAGAGGGAAAAGTTAGAGATAATCCTGTTGGGACAAATTTAGTGCTTTTCTGGAAATGGGTGTATTAATGCCTCGGTATTTATCAAAAGCTAATTGTTAATCCTTGGGTATTTAGCATTTCGAATTTAAGCTGCTTATTTTTATCAACCATAAGTGGAGTCGTGGGATTATTTTGAAGTTGTTGTTGCTAAATCAGATTAAGGACTTGAATTTTTTAAGAGCACTTCATACTAGTTTGGTGAAATACGAAAAAATTTAATAAAAGTTCAAACTCCGATGGGGGCATTTCCATCAACCATTTATTTAGAGCGTTCTTAATTCGAGTTGCATAAATAGCAGTAGCAATATACAAGAAAATATTGGCTGAAGAATTCGACCTTTTGTATCAGATATTTTTGAGTTAGAAAGATTTCAAAAGTACCTAGTTATATATATTGTTACATGTAAGCCTGGCAACCGCGCAACCGTACAACTCGATCGTTACACATAATGAAAACAACAACAACCGAATACCTAGTTGCAAAATAACCCAATCAGAAACCTAGCTAAAGATAAGGCGAAACAATCTCTCTTCTTATCGAATGCTCTCCAATATACTAGAATCCTCTGCACACACCACTGAACGATGATCGAAATCGAAGGCTCTGAAGCTTTCGAGAAGATTCCACAACTGAACGAACGTTCAAGTACACCGGTGAACATTCAAGACTACAACCGCCTAGTATATAAGCAGGTGAAGCATTCAGCGAAGACACAGTAATTTTGATTACCCCGACTGCGACAGCCAGCGGGTATACGCGACCGTGTTGAGAGAGAACGAAAGTGAACGAGTCAAGCGATATATGGTATAAGCGGGCGGTACTGCCATACAGTGCGAATTATTGTGCGATTATAATTCTGTGAATTAAAGTGCGGATAAATAAACTATCACTTATTTTTATTTTAACCGAATTGTGTTTTACTTGAAATCCCGGCGAACCCCTAGCTCGCAACAATATATAAAGTACTGAGGAGGATTATTAAATCTAGAAATGAAATGGGGCGTCTATTGTGACGTCTATTGTGACGTCTATTGTGACGTCTATTGTGACGTCTATTGTAGCTATTGAAATTCCGGGCAAATTAATGTGCCTCCTTTCGGAAATTTCCGGAAAATATTAATTGAGTTTAAATTAAGTTCTGAAAAATTGAAAAATATCAGAATGAATACCGTCAAATTGAATTCGCACTGTTTACAGTACTGAATATCGTTGGCAAGAAATCCGAATTTCAGAATTTTTCTTTAATTTTACTTTATTATTTTAATAATAAAGTATTGTTATCGATTTTTAAAAAAAAAAAATTTGCTATCCTGAGAAATTTTTTTTTTACGTTTCATGACTAATAGACACCAAAAAAGCAAAAAAAAATTTCAGTCCGTCTATGTCCGCCGCACGCAAAACATTTGAAAGCTTATAGCTCTCAAACTCTTTGAGCTATTACCATAAGTTGAATTTTTTTTTTGTTGGTAGACTGAGCAGACTCATTCAATTGGCGACCTTTTTAGTGGTGGGGATGTGAGGGGGGAGGTGGGGAAGCGTTTTAGACGAAAAATTTTGATTTCTTGATCTCAGTAACCGCTAAGAGTAGGAGGCTGAAACTTGGAATTTATATAGAGCTTTAATAGTGGACTCATTTGCGAAAATATTGCCGATATGGGCGAAGGGGTATGGGAGTGGGGGGAATAATAATGCGTCTGAAACGCTCGAAAGCCGAGATCGAGACATTCTAAAATCCAGATCTCCTAAACGGTTAATGTCACGAAATTAAAACTTAATGTCCATCTGTGGGTATACTAGGAGAATAGATCAGAAACAAATTTTTGAGAGGGGGCAGTGGCGTACGGAGGTGGAGGTCGAACAATTTTAAATTACGATATCTCACGAACCAATTGCACTAGACAAATAAAATTCGGTTTCTGTATTAAGGTTGACAAATTAAGTTTGCGGAAAGCAAACATTTTTAAGGGGGCGGTGGAGTATGGAAGTGGAGGGGATAAGAATTTTTCTAAAAAATCACGTCTCATATCTCAAGAACAGTGTATGATAGATGCGTCGAATTTTTACCAGAAGTAGGCCAAATAGACCTCTAGCAGGTTGGGGGTGGGGGTGTAGAGGGTGAGGGTGGGGAAGGGTGAAAAGAAAAAAGTTCCGATTCTTATACCTCGAGAACCTATAATGACATAAAGCTGAAACTTGGTATTTGGATACAACTATAGTAGTAGCATGTTGAAAAAATATAATTTTTTATAGGGGTAGTATGGTATGGTGGTGGGAGTGTTTTTCCTAACTACAGAACGGCTTATGCTAGAAAGTTTAAACTTAGTATGTATATGTAAGTCAACTAGAAAAGTAATTTAGATTAAAAAACTTTTCAAATATCCATTGTCGTACGGAAGGGGGGAAAAAAAAAACTATCAGTAAAAATGGAAGGCATATATTTTCACGATTTTTGTCATATCTATTAGGTGTTTCCAAATATTGAATTCATTTTTGTTGTACGGCCTCTTCATATAAATACCTAAAAAGTGTTTTCAGGATTTTTTGAAATTCGACCCCCACGGTTGTGTAAAGGGGTTGTATACATTTTCATGAATTCAGCCACATCCCTCCGGTCTGATTAGATTCGAATAACTTTTTACTTCCACGGGCTTGTTTAATAATCACCTAAAACTCGTTTTCAAATTTTTTTCCTTTTTCAACTCCTGAGAGGGTAAAAACGGGTTGAACACGTTTTCACGAATTTCGTCATATCCCTTGGGAGTAATAAGACATCGGATTGGTTTTTACTTCCTCGGGCTTTCTTTACATATATCTATAAACCCATTTCAGGTTTTTTGAATATTCAACCCCAAAGTGGGTGCAAGGGGGTGGCATATGTTTTCACAAATTCCTACATATTTCTTAGTTCTAATGAGATATCAAATTAATTTTTACTTCCTCAGGCTTCCTACAAAATCGTCAAAAGTTGATTTCAGTATTTTTAGATATTCAACTCCAATAGGACGTAAGGCTTTCGACATATTTCTTAGTATTGATAAGATATCAGATTGGTTTTCAGTTCCACAGACTTTTTACACAATGACCTACAAATACATTTCCGATTTTATGTAATGGCCAAAACCTAATCGCGTATTAACTGATATTGTACTATGACTTAGACCTCTTCCCGGAGTATGACCCAATTATGTACTTACAAACCAGTTTTTTTTACAGTTCGAAGTTTCGCTACCAAACGACTTTGTCAAAGTTGTTTTGTTTTTACTGAGAACTAATTGGTCTAAAAATTTAAATCCCATCTTGTCTTATTTTGGGTTCCAAAAACATAATGGATGATTTCTTTCGGAATTTTCCCACATAATATTTTTAGTCAAGTACTGGTCTTGAACTACTAACCTCAGAATGAATAGATACTGATAGACAAAATTCGGATTGTGGTGTGTCGATATCTATTTTCAGTACTTTTTTTATACTTTTTTGGTGAGCAATTTTCTTATCAATACTATAATGGAATTGTATCAGTACTTACAATCTAGTTCTAAAAATCATCTGAGTTTCAGTACCGACGTAGAAAAGTAGAAAGCGCTACTACTTTTTTGAAAAATCAGTGCTGGAACAGGGCTGAATGAATTTTTGATTTCGTTGCAATTTTATGCTGAAGGCATTCTTAAAACAAATGTCTCCGATATGAATATATTTCTTAATGTCATGTAATTGGTCGTTGTTTGTACTTGACTTATGCACTACTTTTAATTTCCTCAAGGATTTTGAATGCCGTTGAGGCTACCAGCTGCACAACTGCACCTTTCATAATTACATTTTTAATTTTATTTAGATAATATTTAGTGCGTTATTTTCTATAGTCTAGTCTAGTATTTCGTTATACAGTAAAACCTCTGAAAGCCGGAACCTGTATAAGGCGAAAACCTTCCAAAAGCAAAAATGTTCCCGGCAGAACGATTTTTCAGCTTATCAAATATTCTGTGAAAGCCGAAAACCTGCGAAACGAGGACGGAAGAAAAAAAATGTGAACACTGTAACTTAAATACGAGGAAATCCAGACGCGAGAGCCGGAATATATTCCAAGAATCATACACCTAGTCGCAGTTATCTAAAATTTCTGGTTCCTCTGTTGTTCTTTATGCTCTAAGTATTCAAGTTCGAGGAAAGCGAATGTGAAGGCCTGACCTGACAGTATTTTTTAAATCGGATTTTCAACAAGTCGGTCGTGGTTTTTCTCATATTGAGATAAATTTTTTTTCCAAGTTTGGTGGTCTCAAAAGTTATAAGAAAATCAGTTTTTTAAAGTTATAAAAAAAATTAATTTTTGCCAATTGTCTTCATTGTGCCCTCGTAGACTTAATGAATTCCTAATATTTTGTTTTCTTTGGAGTATTAACTTAAGGAAGTAAAAACCTTATACACATCCATTTCAATCCCTTTTCGGTTAATAAGAGTTTATTTCTTTACAGTTATGTCTAAGAGAGTAAGAAATTTATCTCTAAAAGAAAAGATTGAAGTTATCAACATGATAGAAGGAAACAAAAGAACCGTTGCAGAAGTTGTAACAAATCTACAAAATCATGAAAGATAAGGATCAAATCAAAGAAAAATATATGTGTTCCAGCAATGTAAATGTAAAGAAAAAGAGGGATGATAACTATGCTCAAATTAATAAAACAGTTTTTGAGTGGTTTCTTCAAGCTTCTGCTAAAAATATTCCCATTTCCGGACCAATATTGCAAACAAAGGTTAAAGAAACAGCGAAACTTTTGAAAATTGATGGATTCGCAGCATCCAACGGGTGGCTTCAAAGCTTTAAAAATAACAATAACATCACTTGCAATGTGTCTTGTGGGGAGTCGAACGAAGTGGATAGCGGGGTTATTCAAGATTGGTTCAAAAAATTGAAAGAGATCATTCGAGCTTATGATCCCAAAGATATTGCAAATGCTGATGAAACAGCCTTGTATTACAGAGCTATGCCTACAAGAACTATGAAAATCAAGGCTGAAACATACTGCGGTCACGATCGGCTGCAAGCCAATCGTATAATACTCTAGATGAATACTAAACTCCGATTTATATTGTAGTTGGGGATAAAGTAGAATTACGTGTGTGGATGTTGTATGTCCTTTATTAAGGACTGCCATTAGATTGCTACTCAAACCTAAAAGACAATATTCAGTGTTTAATTTCATACCTTGAACTGGGTAAGTCATCGAAAAAAATGTCCTTTTTGAAGGACTTTCACATGGGAGGTGCAGGAGGACTCACTCGATTTCTTACATATTTATCCTTTTTCTTGGAACCATTTAAAAATGAACGTGTACAAAATTTCAAATTCGTAGCTTGAAGAGCTCAAAAGTTATCGAAAAATATTGTTGAACACGTGTCTTAAGGACATTTTACATGGCAGCTACCAGAAGGAGTAGAAGGATTTCGCTGATTAGTAAGCCTGAACTTCGTTTTTACTCAAAACTAATAAAGCTTGGACTTACAGGATTTTCTTCATAATCATACATTTAGCTCCAACTATTGGGAAAATAACACATACAAAATTTCAAAGTCGTAGCTTAAACCCTTCTGAAGTTATCGACCAATATTCTTGAACACGTGTTTTAAGGACATTTTGTATGGCAGCTACCCGAAGGAGTAGGACGATTTTACCCGTTAACGAACTTAGCCTTACAAATTCAACCAAACTTCCAAATTCAAAATTTCAATATCCTAGGTGAAGGCGTTCTTGAGTTATCGTGCTAACGGACAGACGGACGGACGGACGGACGGACGGACGGACGGACGGACGTCAGGCGGATTTGAGGTTTTTGGGCACAAATAAACAAAAAATAATATATAACTTTTTTTCGTCCGAGGCTTGGTTCTATGCGTTACAAACTTTTGGGCTGGATTAAACTTATAATACTCTATATGATTTCATCTAGAGTATAAAAATGTTCCCGGGGTCAGTTTTCGAAAGAAAGACTTTCCATCCTTTTCACTACTTTTGCAGACGGTACATTTTGGAAAACATGGGTCATTGGAAATAGCCAAAAACCACGGTGCTTCAAGGCGATTAAAATTAATCAACTTCATGTCGAATGGAAATGGAACAAAAAAGCTTGGATGATGGGAGCTATTTTTGAAGAATTTTTGAATAATCTCAACAATACTATGAGAAAACAAAATCGCAAAATTCTTTTATTCCTTGATAACGCTACTTGTCATCGGATACATCACTTATTAAGTTAATATTTCTACCACCACGCACTACATCAGTTTTACAACCCTCAGATAACGACATTATTCAAAATATCAAAGTAAATTACAGAAAGCTTTTGCTTCAAAAAGTAATCGCAAATATTGACTCGTACAAGCTGGCGTCTGATATTGCTTTGAAAATTGATGTTCTTGATGCAATCACGTTTGTTAACCGATCATTGAAAATGGTCAAGCAAGAAACCGTAAAAAAATCTTTTAAAAATTGTGGATTTATATTTGAAAATGAGGAAAATACGAAAATTGAAATAGTGAATAATCCTGAAATCATGGAGATTCAAAATATGATTGATGTAATATATATTGATGACAATATGGTAAATGCTGCGACTGTGATAACGAAACTGTCACGGAAAATATTGAAATTAGCCTTGGTGATATTGTGGACTTGAATACTGTCTATGCCGATGATACAGATGATGATGATGTTGACATAGAAACAGATGAAGTTGAACCTCTAAATCAAAAACAGGTTCCAGCCCATTGGCGGATCCAGGTGGGGGGCGGTGGGGGAGGCCGCCCCCCCTTTCTAAACGATATTTTCCATATTTCCTCAAATTTGTATACTCTAGATGAAACCTGAGAGTATTATAAGGTTAATCCAGCTCAAAAGTTTAAAAGTTCTCGCCCTATACCCCGCTCACGGATTTACAAAGAGTTGTCGGAGGATTTCGTTCGAATTTTTTTACTCTGAGGGTGAATTATTGGCTGATTCAGATTGTTATTTTTTGATGAAAAAATTAAGATTTCTTTAAATATCTTGGAGGTACAATCAATTGCAGTCCCTTTAGAATATTTTAGCGTCTTTGGTTTTTCGAATTTTGAAAATCGGCCTATACCCCGCTCACGGATTTACAAAGTCGGAGGACCTCGTTCGAATTTTTTTACTCTGTGGGTGAATTATTGGCTGATTTAGATTGAGGTACAAACGGAATAATTTTCGGTACAATCAAGTACAAACAAAGTCCAACCCGAAAAACATTTTTTTATTCAATTTGGTAAAAGTGGGGTGCTAAGTTCACAGAGGTCCTCAAATTGCACGTGCAGAATGTCCATTGTAACATGCTCTCAATTGACGAAAGTCACTATAACTCGAGAAATCGTTTAGCAACGAAGTCAAAATTTTGTAGAAAGTTGTTAGGTACTCATATCTTATTGATTTCTATTTCTTGTATATGCCCTACATTTATGTATGAGTATTAATTTTTGTGTCTAAAATCGCTTAAAAAAGTTTTCATTTAGTCGATTTTTATACTCTAGATGAAATCATATAGAGTATTATAAGTTTAATCCAGCCCAAAAGTTTGTAACGCATAGAACCAAGCCTCGGACGAAAAAAAGTTATATATTATTTTTTGTTTATTTGTGGCCAAAAACCTCAAATCCGCCTGACGTCCGTCCGTCCGTCCGTCCGTCTGTCCGTGAACACGATAACTCAAGAACGCCTTCACCTAGGATCTTGAAATTTTGAATCTGGATGTTTGGTTGAATTTGTAAGGCTAAGTTCGTTAACGGGCAAAATCGTCATACTCCTTCGGGTAGCTGCCATACAAAATGTCCTTAAAACACGTGTTCAAGAATATTGATCGATAACTTCAGAAGGGTTTAAGCTACGACTTTGAAATTTTGTATGTGTAATTTTTCCAATAGTTGGAGCTAAATGTATGATTATGAAGAAAATCCTTATAGTCCTTCGTGTAGCTGCCATACAAATATCCTGTCAAAATGTATTCACTTAATTTACAAAACTCACAATAACTCAAGTAATCTTTTAGCTACGAATTCGAAATTTTGTACTAGTTAGTTTTGAGTGAAAAGAAAGTTGGAGTTTACTAATCAGTGAAATCCTTTTACTCCTTCTGGTAGCTGCCGTACAAAATGTCCTTAAAACACGTCTTCAAGAATATTGGTCGATAACTTCAGAAGGGTTTAAGCTACGTCATTGAAATTTTGTATGTGTTATTTTTCCAATAGTTAGAGCTAAATATATGATTATGAAGAAAATCCTGTCAGTCCTTCGTGTAGCTGCCATACAAATATCCTGTCAAAATGTATTCACTTAATTTACGAAACTCACAATAACTCAAGTAATCTTTTAGCTATGAATTCGGAATTTTGTACAAGTTAGTTTTGAGTGAAAAGGAAGTTCGAGTTTACTAATCAGCGAAATCCTTTTACTCCTTCTGGTAGCTGCCATACAAAATATCATTAAAACACGTGTTCAGCAATATTTTCCGATAACTTCAGAAGGGTTTAAGCTACGTCTTTGAAATTTTGTATGTTTCATTTTTCCAATAGTTGGAGCTAAATGTATGATTATAAAAAAAATCCTATTAGTCCTTCGTGTAGCTGCCATACAAATATCCTGTCAAAATGTCTTCACTTAATTTACGGAACTCGGTATAACTCAAGTAATCTTTTAGCTATGAACTCGGAATTTTGTACAAATTAGTTTTGAGTGAAAACAAAGTTCAAGTTTACTAGTCAGCAAAATCCTTTTACTCCTTCTGGTAGCTGCCATACAAAATATCCTTAAGACACGTGTTCAACAATATTTTCCGATAACTTTTGAACGCTTCAAGCTACGAATTTGAAATTTTGTACACGTTTATTTTTAAATGGTTCCAAGGAAAAGGATAAATATGTAAGAAATCGAGTGAGTCCTTCCTGCACCTCCCATGTGAAAGTCCTTTAAAAAGGACATTTTTTTTCGATGACTTACCCAGTTTAAGGTATGAAGTTAAACACTGAATAAGTAGCAATCTAATAGCAGTTCTTAATAAAGGACACACAACATGCACACACGTAATTCTACTTTATCCCCAACTACAATATAAATCGGAGTTCAGTATTCATCTAGAGTATTATACGATTGGCTTGCAGCCGATCGTGACTGCAGTATGTTTGCAAGTAAATTCTTGCGAAAAGTTGACGTTTTTACCATTAATAAATTCGTGATGGTGTGGCACCACTTTTATCATTATTGTCGCAATATGAAAAAACAAAACACGATACTTAAAAACAATAGAATGTGGTCCCGATTTTCTGAAGAAAAAAAATGCTTTGATTATGTACATTTACGCATAATGGTACATATCGGTACCGCGACTGTGTTTTGTTATAATATTTTATGACATTAAGTATGGAATATAACGTCGTTTAAATGTCCGCCCAGCTTTGATTGGTGCTACGTATTCGAGAGGTTAAATTTTCGACGACGTTGTCGCATAATTTTTGAATTTGCTGGATGGCGTTTGTTATGTTTACTTAAAGGTCATCAATTGTTTGCAGATTATACGCATCGTCCTGCGATTTAAGATAGCCTCAAAGAAATACTTAAGTCTAAAGGCGTTAAATCGCACGGTCACGGTGGCCAGTTCACGTCGCCGCCGTGCGAGATAACGGTGTTCTTAAATCGCTCGTGCAGAATGTCCATCGTGATATGCTCTCAATTGACGAAAATCACTATAACTCGAGAAATCGCTTAGCAACGAAATCAAAATTTTGTAGAAAGTTGTTAGAGAAGATAAAGTTTCGGTTTATAATTCAGAGAGATTCCTTAAGTCCTTCGGGTAGCTCCCATACAAAAACTTTTTTAAATATGTATTCGAGAATATTGGCTCATAACTTCAGAACGGTTTAAGGTGCGACTTCGAACATATGTATCGAAGAATAGTAATATTATGTAAATATTATTACAATATATATTATATACATACTTACTTCATAATTTTTTGTATTACCAAGATAATGATCAAAATCACATAAGGTTAGTTCGTGGCAGTTAGACAATAATGCTAAGGTGCAATTAATAACTTCCCAGTCACCCGATCTCAAGGTAATCAAAATTTTATAGAATATACAGTGTACCAATAATGTCTTCGTACAGCAGCCATTTGAAACTCAACGGATTAAAAACAATAAATTGTTGCAAGAAATTTGAAAAAGTTTGAATGCAGATTTATTCATTAAACATTTTTATTTAATTTAGAAACAAAAACAAATCCATTTAAATTATTCAATACAAAGTTATTAACTAAAAATAAAACAAAATCGACAATTTGCCTCCAATAATGTCTTCGCACACTTACAAAACAGTTCATGAAAAATCTTAAAAACTATAGATACATTTTTTGTTAATACTTAGTTGGGTAGCCTTTATTTTTAATCACCGCTTTAAGGCGGTGTGGCATCGATTCTACAAGTTTTTTTGCATGGCTTGGCTCTATTTTCGCCCATTCCTCCAGAAGAGCCTGTTTTAACTTAGGTTTCGAGCTAATATGATGAGTCCTGATCCTTTTTTCTAGCATATTCCACATGTGCTCAATGGGATTGAGGTCAGGACTTTGCGGTGGTGTTTTAAGCAAATGTGGAGTTTTGTACGCCAAGAACATCCTAGTATTATGAGCCATGTGCTTAGGATCATTATCTTGTTGAAAGTAAAAATCCTTTGATACACCCAATTTTTCAGCACTTGGCTCCAAATTTCTTTTCAGGATTTCAATGTACGCCCGATGATCCATGATGCCTTCGATTATTTTCAAGTTTCCAACACCGCTGGCAGCCATACAGCCCCATACCATTACGCCGCCGCCGCCGTGTTTTACGGTTTTAATGGTGTTTTTTGGGTTGTAAGCTTCCCCTGGCTTTCTCCACACTCTAAGTCTCCCATCAGACCCAAAAATGTTATATTTGGACTCATCAGAAAATATAACATTGCGCCAGAACTCGAGAGATGCATTTTGGTACTGCCGAGCGAAGTCCAAACGTTTTTTGCGATTTACTTTACTTACCAGTGGCTTCCTGCGAGGTGTACGAGACTTAAATCCGGCATCAATCACGCATTTCCGTACTGTTTCCGGATGAACTTCTTTGTGATTGGAGTGAAGGAGCTCTGCACTAATTTTTGGTGCACTTATAAACGGATCCTTGGCAATCGTACGCTTGATTTGCAGCCGATCTGCTTTAGTGAGAATTGCAGGGCGTCCTGATTTAGGCTTATTTTCTACGCGGCCTTCATATTTAAAGCGCCCGATTACAGATTGGATAGTGGAACGACTCCGATCCAGTAGTTTGGCTATTTCCGCGTATGATTTTTGCTCCTTTACGTGTGAATTCAATATAAGTTTAGGCTCTTCAAACGACATGTGTTTGCCAGGCATTATTTTGATTTATACTGAGCGAAACTCATAAAATTTTCATTTGACAGTAAATACACTTGTTCGTTTGTTTACGGTTATTACAAACCGGTATGTGTGGCAAATAATTATGATCGATAATTAACAGTAAAGAGATCGAAGGGTAAGCGAAACCTTAAATGTACGAAGACGTTATTGGAGACAAATTGTCGACTTAGTTTTATTTTTAGTTAATAACTTTGTATTGAATAATTTCAATGGATAAGTTTTTTTTCTAAATTAATTAAAAATGTTTAATGCATAAATCTGCATCAAAACTTTTTCAAATTTCTTGGAACAATTTATTGTTTTTAATCCGTTGAGTTTCAAATAGCTGCTGTACAAAGACATTATTGGTACACTGTAGCTAAGGCATCAACCTTTTCATTGGTCCTCGTAAGTATCTTTATTCCATGATCGAAAAAGTCCTCATAATGTCCATTTCACATACTAAACAAAATTGGGACCGGTGTCCTTATTGTATCACTTCACATACAAACATATGGGGACCGTCCCAGTATGTACCAAATGTCCCCATATGTACCTTTAGACTTCAGAAATGGGCTGAAATAGTCCCCATATTGCTTCATTTTACATACATATATATATATATATATATATATATGAGTATAAATGAACCGCCCCTCCCTTTGAAAATTCCTGGATCCGCCGCTGTTCCAGCCTTACATGCTTTACAAGAATTCGGAAAAGCGAATGGGGACCAAGAATTCTATGATAAAGCTGCAGATTTAGAAATATGTTTTAATAAATCTGTAAAAAAATCTAAACAAAACAAGCAATTAACTCTGGATATTTTATTAAAAAGTGAATTTTCTTTACATAATTTTCTTGATATACATAGATATATGTATGTAAGTAACTGAACTTGTAAAAAGATAATTTGAATAAACATAATGTAAATCTTACTATTTTTTTTATTCTAATCATAAAGAATCATTTTGGGGACATCATTAGTATATTTTATATTCGGTTCTCTGTAAGGCGGAAAACTTGCGAGAGCCGGGAAAAATATAGTCCCCTAAGGTTCCGTCTCTCAAAGGTTTTACTGTAGTTAAATTGTATTTTAATGTTTTATATTTTTTGTTTTTTATATCGGGGTTTGAATTTTAGAAAAAATACTGGCTCGTAATTTTAAAAAATCTCCCAACAGTCTGGGCGCAACTTCATTATTTTTTGGGTTGAAGTTCAGAACGCGTTTTATGCTGTGTGAGTTACTATGCGACTGACAACCAGAAGAATAACCAGAAGGGTATTTGGAACGTTTTTTAGGTTATCAGTCGCCTAGTAATCTATACCGCATCTCATCATGAAATGCGTTCCGGACTTTTAGTCAACAAATAATAAAGTTGCGTCTAGTTATAATTTTAATGACGCCAACGTGATCAGCACCCCAAAATCTACACAACAATGATGTAACAAAATACATCAAGCAACTTCGCAACAACTTGCAATTTGTTGGCTTGCGTTATCAAAATGAACTTAAGGGGTTATACGCAGTCAGAATTAAAAAAAAAAAAGAAAAATTTTATTTCGTTTTCCTAATGTACATATATTTAAGCAAATTCACAGAAAATTTCATGTCAATCCGACAAATATTCTCGAAGTTACACTCATATTTGTAAAGACGTCTCGGAGCGTTTGAAAGTGCTTTTGAAACTTTGAACGCGTTTTTCTTAAAACTGTGTTTTTTAAGTCGGTGACCAAGATTTATCGGAAACGGCAGAACCGATCAATCTCAAATTTTTACACAAGCTTTATAAATGTATTTTTTAGTGATTAATTGAAGGTTTTTTCTCGCCGATGAATATTTTCCAAAAATTTAAGGATGAAATTTTTATCGAAAATCGAAATTTTTTTTTTAAGATATTCCTTCAATTGAGTACTAGATAATACATTATACTATCGAAATCTTTTTTGTTTTTTTCATTTTGGATGATCCTATCCAGAGATATCGTGGTCACCGCAAAACGCGTTTTTTTATAAGAGTTCCCGGCAATCAGCTATAGCAGTTTTAAAAATCATTATTCTTACAAATAAAAAATACCAGAATAAAGTTAAAAGTTACAATAATATACCTATATATAAATTTTTACCTTAATAAATTAAAATGTGTTTCGAGGAAAAATTCATGAAAAATCGCTTTTTTTCGGCACCCTTAACTAAATTATTTAAGAACTCCTATGCAAGTCAGTGCCACATGTACATAGTCTAGTGGGCGTCCAACAGGTTGTCCTGTTTATTTGGCAGTAAACCAAAAAATAAATAAATAAAAAAAAATTTGTATGACTCAAATTGGGATTTTTCACAGAAAAAAAGGGCGTACCGGAAACAACCATGAAGTTCCTAGAGCCGGTCTTTTACTGAATAGAAAAAATATTCACCAAAAGACTACTTTTCCACTCGAGCTACAACATTTTTCTCAACTCCATCAAACAAAATCAATTTCAAACTTGTTACAACCCCTCAAAAAATAAACTTCTTAAAAAAAGTATTTGAAAAAAATATTGACTTACCGCCAACTTCCCAGCAACATTAAAATCGCGAAACATCTAAAGGATCACGCAACACGGGCCCGGTGCGCCGCAATGCGACACGCGAGGAACAAAACTTTCAATCACTCGCCGTGCACCGCGACGCTATTTGACGTTCAACGAAAACAACAACAACGCTTTCGCGAAACGCCACCGAATAAACGAAAAAAATCATACGCTCGCGCTTGCAACGATTGCACCCGATTGAATAACGGGTGCGTGCCTCCGTGTGCACCATTTTTCACAATTTTCCGGCTATTTCCAACGGTTTTCCGGCAAAAAAAAGAAAATTCGACGACAGTAACACGACAGTGAAACGAAACGCGGCCAACTGTTGCGAACGAAACGGAACACGAAATCGAAAGATCGGCAATATGTTGCAGGTCACTTGTTGCGAACCAAGTGCATTTGATACGAGTCTTACAGTAGGCGCAGTAAAATTCGGACACAATTTGAAAAAGGTTACTTAAATATTAAAAAAAAATTATTCTTTTTACGTCTGTAAAATTGGTCTCACTTGTTAAAAAGTTTCAAAAATAAAGGGGAGTTATTTAAAAAAAAAATTGTTTTTTTAAATTTATATTGTTCTGTTGGGTAGATTGGGTGGACGCCCTCAAGTGGTGACTTTTTGAAGGATGGAGGTGTGAGGGGAGGGGTAGTTTTAAACGAAAAAATTTGGTTTCTATATCTCAGGAACTGCTTAAGCCAGGAAGTTGAAACTAAGAACTTACATAGATCCACACAGTGCAACAAATAAGTTCCGAGACTCGAACCATATCTGAGTAACTGGTTGGACCATCTATGTGTACAGACCGGCGTTTGAAAGCTGTGACACTCCTCTTCCCGGTAATACCAATTTTATTTAAATCGGTTGATAGATAGCAAAGTTATGACAGTTCTCCCAAAATAACTTTTTTGTCGATGTTGAAAAGTTCCATCAAAAATCAAAACAATGCTCATTATATTATTCGATAGCAAAGGAACTGTCCACAGGGAATTCATTCCAGCTGGCCAAACAATTACTGGCGTATTTTATCTCGAAGATTTGAAGCGTGTGATGGCCAGAAGCCGTCGTATTCGACCCGAATATCGTGATCTAGAGAACTGGTGTCTGTTGTACCACACCGAGTCACACACCTCACTCATTGTACGTCAATTTTTGGCTCGGAATCAAGTCTGTGTGTTAAATCATCCAGCGTATTCACCTGATTTGGCCACATGCGATTTCTCTCCATTTCCGAAATTAAAATTGAAGTTGAAAAGACGTTTTTTTAATAACATTTCGACCATCAAAACAGCTACAACACGAGGACTAGAGGCAATACCATAAAATGAGCTACAACACGCATTTGAATCACTGTTGAATCGCTATAACAAGTGTATTGAAACTGGAGGAGAATATTTTGAATAAAAAAAATTAAAAATATCCAGATTTTTTCTTTTAATGATGTTTTCCATGGCCAATCTCGAAACTTATTTGTCGCTCTGTGTATGATAGTGAAGCCAAAGCCAGCTAAAAAAAATCTGCCAACAGTCTGGGCGTAACTTTATTATTTTTCGCGTAAAAGTCTGAGACGTGTTTAATGCTGATATGCGGTGCTGGTTACTATTCCATTAGCAATAGAAAATAAATGAAAAAACGTTTCTAGGCGCTTACATAAAAGTCCGGAGAAGTTAAATTTCTTTGATAGCTCGACATGTCTAAAAGATTTAACGAAATTCGTGAAAATGTAGAAAAACCCTTTGCAGGGACATTTTTTTTACTCCACCTTTGTACTTTGGATGCCTCTATTGTAGCATACACTCCTGTGGAACGCCTGAGGTTGGCATGACCAAAATATGTAGTAGGAAACAAATGGCTAAAGGGCCAAGTTCTACGGTTGATAATATTCATAATAACTTAGTCCTACAAATTATAATCAATGGCACAACAGCCCAAATTGGGCCTAGGCCTTGAAGTAATGCTAGAGTTACTTCATTACTAGACCACAACGGACACACTAGGAGGTGAAGTGGTCAGCCACATCCGTGATTATTACCCCGATTTTTAACTCAGGTACTCATTTACAGCTGAGTGGAACTGGTAGTCCGGCATCCAATCCCATTCTCGAAAATTACTTGTCGTCAAGCAGATTCGAACCTGGTACCAGGTACGCCGAAGGCAAGTGCTCTAGCCACTAAGCCACCCAGACTACCCTACAAATTGTTTGAAGTAAATTCCCTCTTAAATTTATGTTTTATGTTTTCTTTTTCAGGATTGATACAAACGACGTCCGTAAACAAGTCAATTTAGCCCAGTCAGCTGTGCTAAAAATGGTCGAAGAAGAAGAATACGAAAAAGCCCACCCCGGTAAATAAACTTTTTCTTAATATTTTGCATACTTTTAACCCTTGGTAATTCCATAAGCATTATTCCATGTAAAAATTATCATAACATTTTATTGTCCGGAAATAAAACGAGGACACCCACATTGAAATACACTCGGGCGAGTTCATAAAACAGACATAAATATTCAACGATTTGCATTGCCATTACGAGTCCCATAATCTTAAGTTATGATGGCATTCTTACATTATCCGCCATTCGAACTGACCGACACGTTCCCGTCATATTACCTCCTGCTCCCTATCAAGGACTATCCATACACTAAAACATCAATAATACATCCTGAAACTCCAGAACATCTACTTATCCTAAGTATGAGGACGATTTAAAAAATAAAAAAAAATTCCAATATACACAGATACAACGAGCATTCAAGAAAAATGTTAAATGAGTTTAGGCTAGGATATTGATGGGGATGAGAAGGACCGGGACGCCCTTAAAGTATAGGATCCAAGAAAAAAGGACATAAACGCACAAATATTTGGAAACTGGTAGAAAAAAGGAATTTCCTATGATCGAATAACTTATGCTGGTCATAAAAGTGCCCAAACAACTACACAAACTCGTGGATGTCATTCGCCAATGGTACGGATATTTCGCATAGAGGTCCTGTCCGGAAAATGGTCGAGAGTTGGAAGAAAAGTTCATGCTACGAATAAAAATTCAGTCGTCATACCAGGATACTTCGAGGCTCCGGACAGGATACCGAATTACGCCCGGCTATGAGCTTTTTTATGCTCATTTACATAAAATCACCCGGTCTATTTTTGACGTATTCATCCATTTATAATGGCAGACATATTTTTATGTTTGGACATAAATCGTAAGAACCTACGGACTCTTGCCAGCTAAAATCTACCCTCATCCCGCCGAAATATCTTTCGAATTCGAACGTAAAATAGTGTGGAACATCGGGTAATAAAAAGGAAAACTTTCATCGAACTGGGGGCTGATGGTAAGCGGGGGGTCGTATTTTTATTTTGTCCCAGAAAAAACATTTCAACTAAAAAAAAAAAATCAATTTCATTCCCATCACACACCCCATTTGTACAATACGAATAATCAGGACTTAGAATTTGAACCATACGTTCGTCTCTTATCACACTTTAGGTCTTATTGTAGCTTCTAGATCCACTGGCGTGTGGTATAATCGCCTAGAATAGAACCGCTCGAGTTTGACCATTACAGTAAAGTTTCTGGCATTATAATCTCTTTCCGACTTCCAACTCATTATCAGATTCAACAACTTCATTAAAACTTGAAAATGGAACACGACTGCCGCGTCATTCGGCCACATAGAGGCACACCAACCGAAACTGACTCAACAAAACTTTAGAGCATTTAAGAAAAAGGATGTCCTTGATGATAAGAGAAAACATAGAATAGAATTTCGATCGCATCAGAATCTCCTTCTCAACTCCTTCTTTTACCTTACGAGAACTCGACCATCTTGTAACTTTGGCTTTGTTGTCCGACACCGACAAAATGGACACACCTAAAAATATGCAACAAAGACTGATTTCATACACAAAATTAGCATACTACCGACATCTTCAGGCCATTCGTCTTAACCAAACGGCTGAATTCTACGGAATATTTTCTTTGTAACTTTTCGCAGCCCGAGCTTACCGTACGAATCCTCTTCATAACTTGTTTTTTGTTTTTCCGGGCTTAAAGTATACGTCCGGAGAGTCATGCAAATTGATGCTAAATTATAACAATATTCTGAAACAACGAAATAACGTCCATTAGAGCTACTTTCTAGAAAATAATTCTCATGAATTTTAGAGAGCGAAAATGGTCAGACGGAAAACGAAGATGGTTCTGTATATTAAATTTCGAAAGAAATTTCACCAGGCATTTTTAATGCAAAGTAAATAGAATCCTTCTTGAGGAAAAGAAGTTGTTAACATTACAACGTATAATCAGCACGATTAAAAACAAGTTTTGTTTGTTTGCTGGTTTTTTTAAGGAATTATCTCTTATAGTTTACCACAAGATAAACAAGGTCTGAAAATAATTCCGGTTGTTTGGTTTCCATTTGGTCCCATTCCGAATTAGATTAGACTACATTAGATTTCATTGGGATCAAAAAGATTCTACCAAGCATAGAATGGTCTAAGTGAGTTGATCCATAGTTTGGATGGCTGCCACTATAACCTAACCTACCAAGCATCGAGCTGTTCTAGTACTGATATCTTAAATTGTGCTATAGTCGATAAATCGCTACAACTCCAGTATTCTCTCTCTCTAGAACAGGAGGGGTTAGTTAGAAATGTTAGTCCAATTTAATTTGTTATTGTTTATTTTACCGCAGTTGTACATAATGTTCCCTGGTTCTAGTTTTTATGAGGAATGCGACAGTTTGTTTTCTTCTTTGGGCGAGGTCCTGATTTTTTGAGGAATTTTCGATGTTATTGTTTCGTTTTTCTGACATACAGTGAATCCTGCCAATTGGGATACTTTATAATTGAACCACTTGCCAATTGGACCACAAGTTACACTTTATATCGAGGTTTTCTTACATTTGTCCCTCTACATGTGAATCGGCACCAAATCGGAGTCTATATAAGTGTCTTATAAAAAACTTAACAATTCAAAACGAAGGTTAGGTTTAGGTTTAAGAAGGAGGAATATCCAGCACTTCCCTCCGGTTCCTTACTATGAATGTGGGGTTCGACCCTGTGTTGCATATCCTAAGATTGGTACCCATAATAAAATCAAAAAGTGACTTACCCCGTTCATTGGTGTTGGTACTTCGCCACTGCGTGTGGTGTGCGTTCGCATCGCATCCGATGACAGTATCCCATTTCCTACACATTGCAAGCTCCCGCACTGTTGCCGTTGGAACTTCCGCGCTGTCGTGTGGTAGGTAAGCCGACGCCAGACACATTGATTCTCCCTCTCTATGATAACTGCCGTAATGTCCTCACTACTGTAATTATTCAACAAAAATGACATTATCTCTATTTTTATCAATATGCATGCCCTGGGTTTACCTTTACATTTCTTGTAGTATAGTTTGTAATTCAGGAGTTAGAGTCCCTGGATAACGTTCTTTCCGTTAACCCAGGGCTCCTGAATTAATGCTACAGAGACTGCCTTTTCCGCCATGTAGGCCACCAAACAAACGGTTGCCACCTTATTGTGGTGGAGGTTGATCTGTATCACCTCCAACATCAGTAGGAACCGCCTCCTCAATACCCCTCTTCTGTAGTGATAATTTTACCATCACCCTCCCCAGTCCGAACCGTACCATCCCTTTGCATTGCTCCAGGTATGGTAACGAATCCCTGCTGAGGGCAGGGAGGAAGTTCTGGCCAAACTCCTGCTTCGGCCCCACTTTAAGCACCTTCCAGCTGTCCGCTCTGAGCTCCCTGTTCTGGAATTTAAGGAGATCCAGAACCTTCTCCGCTTCCAGGAATGGCCTTGGAACCCACACCCATGCCTTAGGCAGGATGTAGTTCGCCAATTCCGACGGAGAGACCGCCTTAAGTCTGGCACCCTCCCATAACTCACCCAGTTCGGCAACCACGCCAGCGATCAGCTCCATGGAGGCTTCATTACCGCACGCGATAATTTTGTGCCCTCCGTCCCAGCCGGCCCCGTCAAACCGTAGGTCCAGGTCAGGAGCCCCCGTCCGATACCGGGTCAGCAATGCATCGAGGATCTTTCGTTCGATTTGCAGCCACTGATACATAAGGAGCCGTCCGATGGGTTCCTGCTCATTGACCAGGGCGATGCGGAGCTTATCCTCAACAGTACTTGTCTGGAAGGACGTAAAAGCCTTAGCCTTCTTCTCCTCCCCCGCAGCCACCGTATCGTCGGATTTGACCGGCTTCGCCCTTAGACGTCGAGGGTCCAGCCAAACGATGGGCTGCGCCCCCGAAGTCCCCGCTTCGGGTACCACGATGACCTCGTTCCCTCTTCCCCCCTCACTTCCAATATGCAAGAGGTTCTGGCCACTTCCCTTTTGCGCGAAACTGACGCCTCCGCGCTTGCTCTTAATTCAGCAGCCTTTTTTTGCAATCGCCCAGATACTTGATTAGGCCTGCATCCGACGCAACTATCATTGCCCTATCGTACTGCTCCTTCTTCCAATCACTGAGCTGACTGAGGTCCAGAGCATCCTGCGCTTCGCCTGCAGGTGTGCGTTTACCCTACCCTTGCCCACCCTTTCCCACTTAAAACACCCCTGATCTTCGGTGTCTTCATCAACGACTGTGTCAGCATCTAGATCCAGGTCGACATCCCTACTATGTGCAACTTCTGTAGCCTCCCCGGTAAGAAAGGACTGCTTATTACCAGTCTGAGTCTCACCAGTTAGGTCAGCAGTGCTGCAGACAACTGTGCTCACCCCATAAGCAAAAGCAATGTGCTCAAGGCCGTTCTGCACATCACCGATCAGGGTAACATCAGCGTCTTCGACCGGCGCCAGAAGCCGATCCTCCGTCGACAAGCTCTCGAACCTGTCGTCCAGCGAGTTGGACGAGAGCGAAACCTCTTCGTCGTCACTTGACAGAACGCTAGGTTCCCGTGTATCTCCCTCTATTACGTCGTTATTTTTTATTTTGATTGGATTCATGTGATTCCCACGAGTAGCGCGTGAAAAAGGGACGTCACCCATGGCAGAGCACTGCATTACCATGGGAAGACTAATTTAAACCAGAGGTCGCCCGGTATCTGGAGTTTATCGTTCGCGACTGAGCTACCCCCTCAGCCATGCAGTCCTCAGCACAATGATTTCCACCTTGACTTGGGGTTGGAAGGGAAAGTGGTTTTGGGTAGACAACACAACGGGGTAATAACACACATTTGGGTACCTCAATCTTAATGACCACAGCACCCGATTGATGCGAGTGTGTAAGTCTCGACTGAGTAATCCGGAGGAATCAAGATCCATCCCGACTAATCATTACCAGCAGGCGCCCGCGTGGAGGACTAAAGACGAGGATTTCCTGCCCGCCAATCAAAACGAAGGTCTGGTCTAACTTTAATTAGCACAAAATCGTCAGTGTTCTCCGTTTGGTATACAAATTTGTTTTCACTTCATGTATTATGCAGAAGGAACCTTTTTATTTTTGTCGGATCGGTCGTATCAAAATTAGGTTTCTTTGCAATTGGACCGGTCCTGTTAAAAACAGTTGATATGTGCACCACTTGCTTATTGAACAAATTTTTTCTAGTCTCGATATGGTCCGATTAAACGGGTTTCACTGTACTTTTGTCATGTTCTTGCTCTATACAAACTTCGAGAAGTTGTAAGAGAATATATTAACTTAAACTTTCGCGTTACATAAAGATCGGAGTTCTAAAACTTCATATTGTATTAAGCCGTCCGTAAATTGGAATATTATCTTAAGATCTAACTTATAAAATTCGAATTCAAGACAAAAGTCGTTATGCTTTCTAGAGTTCTGCAGTACTTAAATCTCTCTAAAAAATCAAAAAATCAAAAAATCAAAAATCCCATATCCTGATTCCTGTCAATCTGCGTGCTTTTCCAAAAACAGGCCGTGCCTACCAATGAAATTGATATTTAAAATACAAATGTTGCAACTACCATACACAAGTCATTGAAATCTATGGTCACAAATTCAGTAATATAACAGAACCGAAATAATATAATAAGTTGCACTTAAATGCGGTGTGAGGTTTAATTTTTTGGTTGCAAACTGGTTGTGTGTATGACTAGTATCAAACCAGTCTGCAATTAGAGTTGCAAACTAGTCGCTCCGTGTGCGGAGGGCGGTAGGAACAATTAGTTTGCCTTGAAGCCTTTTCAGTAATCAATAAATAATTGAGTATCGAACAAAAGCATATCAATTTCACGTCCAATTTGAATTTAATTGAATTGAATTATTGATTTATGCAGTCAGACTTTTTTAAAACGGAAAATATTTTTATCTTGTATGATTCTGTGTTGTAAGCCGTATGATGGCGATTTATCGAAATCCTTTGTGGAAAATTATATTGTAGCTCATATAAATTTCTTTCAATTTTTTCATGGACCCAGTTCATTAATATCAGATCAATGGGGATATTTCATTATTGCTGTATGCATGTAAATGCATAAGTATCTAAGTACTTGAATAAATAAATTGCGGTTGGTATCTATACTAGTAGTGGATAAAATTTATACCACATACCTTTTTATCGGGACTACTTCACATTGCCTTTTTAAAAGTGGAATTACAGTGAAAGCGATATGCAGGACGCGCGCGATGACCTTATTGCACCACGCGCGCCATATCGCGACACTAGTTGCAGTGAGCGCGCTGCATTTTTTCACGCAATTGCCAAATAATATTATCAAATACTAACATATTTTGTTCGTAGCCCGTAAAAGTATTGCCTATTTTATTTATTGAATAGGCATTCAGTTTTCGATATTTATTAACCGTTTCGCATTAATTGTTTTAAAAAAATCTTGAAATGTAACAGGTTACACTTATTAACATGCATTCTAATGCCCTATCATCGCGTCGCATCGCTTCAAGCGCGCGCGTCGCGTTCTCTATATTTCCATCTATGGAACTCTGCCCCCGAGCCCAAAATTTGATGTTCCGCTACTCTCATAAGAATTTGTTTTGTGTGCTTAATTTAATAGGTGAATGCTTTTTGCAGCTGGAATGCAATTAATCGATTAGATGATTTAACGAAATCCAAATTGCAACCGAAAGAAAAGGTAGATGGTGGTTTGTCAAAGTAATTATTGCAAAGTTCTGAGTTTTATAGGTTCTTAAGTTTTCATGCGATCGTACCACGTAATAGATTAAACAAAATATAGTGACTACAAGGAGTAGGTCAAGTTCATAAAATTCCAACTTAGTACCTGAATCTTATTAGAAAATCAACTTGTACCAAATTTCAAATTCAGAGCTGAACGTGTTTTCAAGTAATCGTGCAATAGGCGCGATCATGTTCTTAAGGACTACTGAATGTAAAAAGAAGAAACAAAACTGCTAGTTATTTTTCTCTCAAACTTATTCATTGATAATTTCAAAATCGTTGCTAACCGTGTTCTCAAGTTACCATCCATATGGCCTGAACTGCTGAACGACACTTGTAGTCTTTTTCTAGAACTAGAGGCAATTTAATCCATTATATAATTAATGCATTTAAAAGTTATTGTGCAATAATTTGAATGAATTATTTTACTCAAAAAGGAGTGTAGGGGAAACTGGGGCAAGGTAAGCCCCTAAGGTTTGTACCGAGATTCTGTAAAATGGGTAATAGTTATAAAATCCTATTCTCGCAAAATCGATAGCTTAGGATGTTAGCTTAGTCATATATTCGTGAAATTAAATTATTGCTGCTGATAAAAAAGATATCTACTCCTTTCTGTACATAGTTACTTCAAAGTGCCCACTTTGCCCCACTACTTGGGTAAAGTGAGCCCTTCCAAGGGGTGTAGTAATTTCACCCAAAACTAAAGGGAAAGAATATGGCAATGGATCAATTAAGACAAACAATATGATTTTAATAAATTCAAACGAAATTAAGTGTGTTGAGAGCGTACTGTGCTTTGAAGAGTAGCCCTGGGAACACCAAAATATTTACTGTCTTTCTTTAAGTCTATTTTTACTTTATTATTTTTTAATAATAAAGTATTGTGATCGACCTGAAATTTCAAAAAAGTTTGCTACCCTGAAATTTTGTATTTACACGTTTTAGGACTAGTAAGCCCCAAAAAAGCAAAAAAAAAAAAAATTTCCGTCTGTCCGCCGTAGACGCCGTACGCCGTCCGCCGTCCGCCGTCCGCCGTACGCCGTACGCAAAATCGTTTGAAGGCGCGTAGCTTCCAAACCCGTTGAGATATTAAATTGAAATTTTTATGGTGGGTAGATTGGGTGAACCCCTACGACTGGTATATTTTTGAGTGGTGGGGGTACAAGGGGAGAGGAGAGGGGAGCGTTTTAGACGAAAAATTTTGATTTCTAGATCTCAGGAACCACTTATGCTAGGAGGCTGAAACTTGAAACTATTATAGTACTATGATAATGGACACAATTGCAAAAAAATGGTCGATATTGGTTAAGGGGTGTGGAAGTGGGGGGGGGGAAACAATGAGTCTTTAACGCATGAAAGACGGGATTGAAACATTCTAAAATCGATATCTCCTGAACCATTGATGTCAGAAGATTGAAACTTTGTTGTTGTCCTTAGGAATACTTCAAGATTAGACAAGGGTTAAAATTTTTAAGAGGGGTGGTGGGGTGTGGGGGTGGGGGGTGAAAAACTTTGGATTACAATATCTTCCGAACCAATTACACCAGGAAAATAAAATTTAGTTTCTGTATATGGAATCACGAGAGGAGTCTACCAAAACTAAATTTTTTGAGGGGGGAGGTGGAGCACGAAAGTGGGGGGATAGCAATTTCTCAAAAAATGTCATTTTTATATCTCAGAAACCGTATCAGATATGATCTTGAAAATTTTACAGTAGTTGGGGTCGGTAAACTTCTAGTAGGGAAAAAAAATGTTGGTGGTGTGGGTGTTGGGGGTGATGGTGAAATGGGGGTAGAAAGGAAAACATTCTGATTTCTATTTCTCGAAAACCATAATGAATAGAAAGCTAAAAATTTACGATTATATAGAGCCACTATGGAGACATCCTTGAAAAATAAAATGTTTGATAGGGGTATCAAGGTACGGAGGAGAGGGGTGGTTTTTTATATCTCTGAAACGGCTTATGCTAGAAAGTTGAAACTTAGTACGTATATGTACGTATATGAGTAATTAAAGCAAAAAAAAAGTTCAGATTTTTATTGGCGTTCAGAGGTTGAGTAAAAAAAATGTCCGTGAATCCACATTTTCACAAATTTCGTTAAAACTTTTAGACATGTCGAGCTATCAAAGCAATTTTACTTCTGCGGGCCATTTATATAAGCGCCTACTAATGATCTTCAAAATTTTTCGATATCCAACCCCTAAAGGGGTGTAAAGTGGTTGTGTACATATTCACGAATTCTGATATATTCCTAAGGTATATTGAGACTTGGAATTCACGTTTACTTCTATAAGCTATAAACGTAGTCGGGGAAAACCCCGATTTAAGTATTTTTCTCTATTAAACCCCCTGGGGGTATTGTTCAAGATTTCACTGATTCCGAAAATCTCTTAGGTTTAATGTGATCGAATTCGCTTTTACTACTATGAATTATTCTATTGATAAAAAAAAATCTGCCAATGGTCTGGGCGAAACTTTATTATTTTTCGGGTCAAAGTTCGGGAGTGGTCAAAGTCGGAGTGTATCATGAGCTGCTTCGAGATTATTAGATTTCTTGGAAAATTATTTTTGTTCTTAATATAAAAATATTGAAAATAGCGATTTTTAGCCATTGGAAAAGCCCGTGTAGACTATTTGAATTACGGTATGTTATGTACACTAAAAGCCCATAGAAGTAAAAACGAATTTATTGCCTTATCAGAATTAAGAGATATGACGAATTGTTAAAACGTATACAAACCCATTACTTCCACTTGGGGTTTGATTTCGAAAAAATTGTGAAACACGTTTTTAGACGATTTCATAAGAAGCAACTTGATATCTCATGAGACACGAGGGACTTTGAAAAATTTGTGAAAACGTAAGCAAACCCTTCACACCTCCTTGGTTCTGGAAATTCGAAAAATCGTGAATTGGTTGGCCGTAATAATCAATTTTATATCTCATCAGAACTAAGGAACGGCAAAAATTGTGAAAACATATACAAACCCTTGGGGGTTGAATATCGAAAAACTGAGAAATGGGTTTGTAGGCGATTATATAAAAACGTCTGTGGAAATGAAAAGCGATCTAATATCTCATCGAACCTAAGAAATATGTCGAAACTTTGAAAAGCATACAACCCCCTTACACCCATTAGGATTGAATATCTAAATACTGAAATTGACTTTTTGGCGATTATATAGGAAACCTTAGGAAGTAAAAATTAATTCGATATATCATCAGATATGAAACCTCCTTACACCCACTTGGGAGTTGAATATCCAAAAATCCTGAAAAGAGTTAATAAATAAATATGAAGACAGCACGAGAAAGTAGGAACCAATTCAATTTCGTATCACTTCTAAAAGAAATGACGGAACTCGTGAAAACGTGTTCAACCCGTTTATACCCTCTTAGGGGCTGAAAAAGGAAAAAAGTTAAAAACAAGTTTTAGGCGATTATTACGCAAGCACGTGAAAGTGAAAAGATATTCGATATCTGATAAGACGTGGGGATATAGTAGAATTTGTGAAAAAGTTTACAACCCCCTTTGCACCCCCTTAGGGGTCGAATTTTAAAAAATACTGAAAACACTTTCTAGGTATTTATATGAAGAAGCCGCAGAATAAAAATCAATTTAATATTTGGGAGGACCTAATAGATATGACGAAAACCGTGAAAATATATGCATTCTATTTTCACTGATCATTTTTTTTGCCCCCCCCTCCGAACGCCAATGGATATTTAAAATTTTTGTTTATCTAAATTAGTTTTCTAGTTGATTTACATAAACGTACCAAGTTTCAACTTTGTAGCATAAGCCGTTCTATAGATAGGAAAAATACCCCCCACCCCCGTACCATACTACCGCTATAAAAAATTATATTTTTCCAAGATGCTACTAATATAGCTCTATCTAAATACCAAGTTTCAGTTTCAGTTTTATATCATTATAGGTTGTCGAGATATTAAAATCGGAACTTTTTCCTTTTCACCCTCCCCCACCCTCACCCTTTACACCCACACTTCCAAAATTTTGTTTTCTACTAGAGGTCTATTAGGCCTACTTCTGGCCTAGCACCAGGAGGCTATTTGGAACGTTATTTTTTAGGTTGTCAGTCGCATAGTACCCAACACCGTATCTCATCATTAAACACGTTTCGGACTTCTACCCATAAAATAATAAAGTTGCGCCCTGACTGTTGGCAGATTTTTTTCAACAGAAGCTATTGCATTTTTCATCTCAACTTCAATCCATGATTGTTGCATTGATTTTTTGTTGTATATTTAGCCATGCTAAAATTATTATTTTTAATTATCAAATAAAATTATATTGGTATGGGGTAAAATGTGCTAAACAGCAAGCATCTGCTAAAATTTATATATTTTTTAAATAATGATCAAAGCTTACTTTCCAAGTTTCATACGCCGATCTCAAGGATACTGTTCCAAACAATTCACACTCGCTAACAATTCTTTTTAATGCAATTATTAAACACTCATATTTACATCAGACGGTACCAAAATATTTCGTTTCTAGTACATTTGGTCAATTTATGAAGCTTTTTCTATAATTCATTTTGCTAAGAGATGGCGCTATTGCAAACTATAAATTTTAAAGGAGCGCTCTTTACCTTGCTTAGCCCACTTTGTCCCACTCTCCTCTACTGATTTTCCTAGCTTATTTTAGTTTATTATTTTTTAATAATAAAGTATTGTGATCGATCTGAAATTTCAAAAAAATTTGCTATCTTGAAATTTTGTATGTTTTAGGACTAGTAAACCACAAAAAAGCAAAAAAAATGTCCGTCTGTCCGCCGTCCGCCATACGACGACGTACGGCGGTCCGCCGTATGTAAAACCGTTTGAAGGTGCGTAGCTCACAAACCCCTTGGGATATTAAATTGAAATTTTTATGGTGAATGAATGGGTGAACCCATATGAGCGGTATCTTTTGGAAGGGTTGGGGTGTGATTAGGAAGGAGGAGGAAGCGTTTTAGAAGAAAAATTTTGGTTTCTAGATCTCAGAAACCGCTTATGTTAGGAGGCTGAAAGTTGGAATTACCAGGAGGCTTTTTGAAACGTTATTCTTTAGGTTGTCAACCGCATAGTAACCTACACCGTCGTCTTTCTACCTTGTCGTGGTGAGGGGGCTTAAGACACTTGTGCCAACTAAGAGAAAGACAAAAACATGATAGATATATAGATTTAGACTCTCCTAGTGGTAACCAGACGCAGTATGCGAATCCACCCGCTGATGGCGCCGGGGCTCGGATTTTGGAGGCCCCACCATCATGTACGACTGCAGTGAGTGATCCAGGTTGCAGTGGGAGCATACCACTGGATCTCAGTAACTTCATGGAGGATTTCCTGTTTGCCGATGAGGACAGTGCCGATAATGCACGAACAGTTAATCCGATTCGGCACTTGGAGGAAGAATGTACCGCAACCAACTTGGGGACGGTTAATCTGAATCCGAAGTTTGATGAGGAAAGTAGTGGGAGTGTGTTCTCGGTTAATCCAATTCGGCCAATGATTGAAGAAAGTACCTGTGCTTATGGCGAGGTTAATCTGAAATCAATGATAGGGGTTTTTATTTTGAATGGCTAACTGCGGCATCATATTTACCCAGATCAACTTGCTACATGCTAAGGCTGCTACTGCTTTACTAAGTAGGAGGCTTAGCAAACTGCATTCATCCCCATATGTATCGATGATACAGGAACCATGGATTCGCAATAGGCGAGTTTGTGGACTGGATTCGATTCAGGGAAGCCGCATCTTTTATGATGAAGGATCTGAACAACCGCGCGCTGCTTTTCTTCTCAAATTGAGCAGAAAGAAATGTGGTAGTATGGTTGGTGTCGTCACAGGGCATAACTCATGTGGTCTACACCTGGTCAGAATAAGAATCATTGACGACCCCATGTGCACTGCTTGCGACGAGAGGGACGACACAACGGAACATTTCCTTCTTGAGTGTCCAGCTTACTCTTTTTCGAGAATGCACGTATACGGCGTTGATGTTATGAGGATGGAAGAACTCCGTTCTCGCTCCATACATGAGCTCTTGAAATTCGTGAGGAGGACGAAAAAGTTCGGGTAGAGACTGGAGCATTCGAGTATAGTGGGCCATGTAGGCCTGAATGCTCAAGATGCGGTGCTTTGCTGCGTCTCTTCCCCCACACCTAACAACAACAACAACAACCACCTACACCACATCTCAGCATAAAACACGTTTCGGACTTGTACCCATAAAATAATAAAGTTACGTCCAGACTGTTGGTAGATTTTTTCTTCTGTTTTGATTATCAGCGTGAAAAGGAACTGAATTCCTAATTACATCCGAGCCAAATTTTGATCTTGGATTAAGCTTATAACTCCATATTCAACAAATTTAATGTAGGTACTTAAACTTCTTATGTTTTCATAATCTAAAAACCGGGTAGTCATCAATTTTTAATTATTTAGTATTTAACGTAAATGAATTAAGTGAACCCTTTCTGAATTGAATTTGAATCAGAATAATCCTTTGAATCAAATATCTAGTGGATAAGGTCCACACTCAACTCTCCCCATAATAACAAATAATAAATTTCGAATAGGACGTAAAATAGTGGCAAACGATATGTCGTCCTTACTTCGGAAATTAAGCTCGCAATATCACAGACAGCAAAATAGATAAGGGGCGAAAGGACTGGACAGGATACGAATTTTGCCGTTTGGGCAATGCTCAGGGCACGCACGACACAAATATAAACAGCAAACGATTTAAGATGGGGATGGGGGTGGATTATCTGATCATTGTGATATAATTCGAGGGGATATAATTGAGTAGATAAAATGGTAAGACTTCGAAAATGGGACAAGAACATTTCAGCCACAATACGATTTATGGACGATTCGATATTTTGCCGATGGAGTCTATAATGCTCTTTTGATAAATGTTACGAAAATGGACTGAGTTTTGGATATATTTCCCGGTAGAGTTTGATTTATTCCTTAATAACACATACTTGTTGTATGAGTATTATAATAAAGATGGTTTTTCATTTGACTGGACTCATAGTTCATATTTGATATAGAGGTCTTGATCCGTGATGGACACTTGATAGGGATAGAGATTTGTTAAATACCCGAACAATTTACCGGGTATTTGTCCACCCTGGTAAATATCCGTGAAACGGTTTTCTTTTTTAAATTTTGACCTTATTATGAGAAATTAAAATACATTGAAATTTGAATTGTTTGTTACACACTGAATAATTCTAAAACCAAATTTGCTGTTCAACCTTCGCATAGGACTAGAATTTGTATTGATCTGCAAGGCTGTAGGATGTAAGAAGTGTCAATAAAAATTTAGTTCTTATTGCAGAAACAAGACCCCTTGCAACAGTGCACATTCCCCAATTCCTACCAAGACACCATCAAAAAGCTCATTAAAATCCTTTAAATTTTTTCGAATCTTGCTGTAAATTCACACTGAGTCGAAATTAATTGATTTCGAAATCATGTTCACACTGTCCATACTATTGTTATGTAGATTTCATTTGGCAGCTACTATTCAATATGTTCGTATTAAAAGTTTGCAGGGTTTCCATTTGCGACAATTTTCTGTAACAACATTTCTGACAGAACAATTAGCCAATCTGATTCTAGATATCCTGACATGTTTTTCCGCAAGACGAATAATTTTCAACTCTGTGTGACAAACAGTTTGAGTTCAGCGCCGACTATACCATAACCTAAAAAACGAATAGAAAGAACCACTTGGTTTCAAAATCCCAAAAAGCGTTTACATCGTTGTCCTTTAATAAAGATTCCAATTTCTCAAAGTTCAAGGATTTTTATATGGGAAGTGCAGAAAGGACTCACTGGATTTTTAGCATATTTATCCTTTCACCTGGAATCATTTAAAAATTAATATGTACAAAATTTAAGATTCCTAGCTTGAAGCGCTCAAAAGTTGTCGGTCAATATTTTTGAACAGGTGTCTTAAGAATTTTTTTTGTATGGGAGCTACCGCAAGGAGTGAATATCAGGAGGTTGCAAAGAGGCGTTTAAGGAGGATCTGAGGGCATGACAAGTTCTAATAGGGATCTAGGATGTCTTGGGGGTGATTAGTTTCCTGTGAGGTTTCCGAAGGGATCGCTATTGATGCCTAGTGTATAACGTGGTTTAGCGCGGCGCCCCTTCCTCAAACTAAAACTTAAACTAAACTACCGCAAGGAGTAAAAGGATTTCCGACTAGTAAACTCAAGTTTGTTTTATCTCCTCAATTTGTATTAAATTCCGAATACGTGTATGAACGATTACTTGAGTTATAGTGAGTTCCCTAAATTAATGGAAGACATTTTTATAGGATATTTGAATGGCAGCTACACGAAGGACTTGTGGGATTTTCTTCACTAATCATATTTTTCGCTCCACGTTTTGGAAAATCAACACATACAAAATTTCAAAGCCGTAGGTTAAACCGTTCTGGAGCTATCGGTCAATATTCTTGAACACGTGTTTGAAGAACTTTTTGTATGGAGTAAAGCTTACTGATTTCACGAGTTATAGTGAGTTCCGTAAATAATGAGGACATTTTTACAGGATTTAAAGCGACCTGAAGAACTGATGGGATTTCTTTCATATTTATATCTTTATCTGCAAATATTGGAAAATCAACGTGTACAAAATTTCAAAGGTAGCTTAAGGCTGTCCAAAGTAATTAGCGAATATTATTCAACACGTGTTTTAAGGACTTTTTGTATGGCAGCTAGAGGTGCCTTAGAGGTGGTTCTCAACCTAGCACCTCTACACTTAGAAATACAGAAAGAAGCACCACATACAAACTTTTGAGCTCGGAGGACGAGTCAGAGCGCAAAACAGCTTGCCCAACTCTCTCCGTGGAATTCAACAAGGACCCCATACTAGCGATACCTCTTTCTGATTCAATAGTACCGAAATTTAATTTCACAAGGCCATTTAAAATTGTCCTACCTGAAAGTAGGGATTGGGCCACAAACAAACCCACTCCAAAACCAGGATCCATAATCTGGTACACAGACGGATCTAAAACAAATGAAGGTGTAGGAGCAGGAGTTTATGGAGTGCGCCCAAATGTCAAATTTTACTGTAGCATGCACATAACATCAACCGTTTTTCAGGCGGAGACTCATGCTATTGAACTATGCATTATAGAAAATATCAGACGGGGCTGCAAAAACCAACAAATATATATTCTCTCGGACCGCTAGGCGGCAATAATAGCACTTCAATCCGTTCAAATCTACTCCAATCCAAACTTGTTTGGAATTGTCTCCAATGCCTGATTGAACTCGGAAATAAGAACAGAGTTAACCTCATTTGGATTGCGAGACACAGCGGCTATGAAGGTAATGACATGGCCGACTATGAAGGTAATGACATGGCCGACTCAATGGCTAGGGAAGGTTCAGAAGCTGACTTCATTGGACCATGTCCATTCTGTAGGATACCATTAAGCACAGCCAGAATGAACATCCGAATGTGGCAAAAATCGCAAAGTGTCATTCACTGGGACTTGGCACCGTGCAACAGGCACTCAAAGCTTTTTATGCCAAAACATTCGGAAAAAAGAACATCTGATTATTTAAAATTAAGCAGATATCAGACCCGAACCCTAGTGGGAGCTCTGACTGGACATTGTCACATGAGGAAGCATCTCAACAGGATTGGTCTCTCTGAGACAAAAATTTGCAGAATATGCAATGACGAAGACGAAACACCAGAGCATATCCTCTGTGAATGTGAGGTTGTAGCCCACAAAAGACTTCGTCACTTCGGTCAGGATTTCATGGACCCATCGGAATTCCTGACCATTCCTCTTCGCAAAATACTAAGCTTCATTGAAAGCGCAGGGATTGAAGAGGAATCATAGTCAAGCCGGGGGGACATCACAATAGACCCAACTGTGGCTGCAGTGACAGAGGTTAACCATACCAACCCCTATTTCCAATCTATCTATCTGTCTATGGCAGCTACTCGATTTAGTTAGAAGATTCTACCCGTTAACGAACTTAGCCATACAAATCCGACCAAAGATCCAGGTTAAAAATTTCAAGATCTTAGGTCAAGGTGTGCTTGTGTAATGGTGCATAAGGACAGACGGACATCAAGCAGATTTGGGGTTGTTGGCCAGAAATGAACAAAAAAATAGAATTTTTTTGGTCCGAGGTTCGGTTCTATGCGTTACAAACTTTTGGGCTGGCTTAAATTTATAATGTTCTAAAATTTCATCTAGACGCCCCACAGCCTTATACTGCATACAATGAATAGACATGTAGCAGTAGCATGTTGGAAAAATATAATTTTTTATAGGGGTAGTATGGTATGGGGGTTGGGGGTGTTTTTGATATCTATAGAACGGCGTTTGCTAGAAAGTTGAAACTCGGTATGTAAATTAACTGGGAAAGTAATTTAGATTAAAAAAAATTTTCAAATATCTATTGGCGTTCGGAGTGGGGGCGAAAAAATAATCAGTGAAAATGGAATGGAAATAACTTTCACGATTTTCGTCATATCTATTAGGTCTTCACAAATATTTAATTCATTTTTATTCTACGGCTTCTTCATATAAATACCTAGAAAGCGTTTTCAGGATTTTTTAAAATTCAACCCCTAAGGAGGTGTAAAGGGGTTGTATACTTTTTCACGAATTCTGCCATATGCCCCAGATCCAATTAGATTTCGACTAACTTTTCACTTTCACGGGCTTGCGTAATAATCGCCTAAAATTCGTTTTTAATTTTTTCCTTTTTCAGCCCCTAAGAAGGCATAAATGGGTTGAACACGTTTTCACGAATTTCGTCATATCTTTTAGAAGTGATGAGCAATTGAATTGGTTTTTACTTTCTCGTGCTGTCTTCATATTTATTTATTAACTCCTTTCAGGATTTCTGGATATTCAACTCCCAAGTGGGTGTAAGAAGGTTGCATATGTTTTCACAGATTCTTACATATTGCTTAGATCTGATGATTTTCCCAATTTTTTTTTTAAATTTTGATAGCTATTTTTTCTATAGTCTGACGAGAGGTTTTTTTAATTTTTTGCTTGGAAATTTTTTTATAAATTATTAAATGGAATTTTTTTTAAAAAAAACTGATTACTAAAGTTTGAAATAATGTAACTTATTTATTTTCGAAAAAAAAATTCCCTCCGTCAGACTATAACTACTACATTATTTTACAAGATTCTTTTTCATTTTTGCAAATGGAATTTTTTTGTGGTGAAGCTATGATACCGACCAGGAGGTGCCACGGTTTTCATAAGTAGTCCATTTATACCCGTAAAAAACAATGTTAATATTTAAAAATAAAAATTTTTTTTTTTATAGTTGAATAGTTTTTATTTTAAGAATAAAATCAATTTTCCAAAAAATCTAATAATCTCAAAACAACTCATGATATACTCCGACCTTGACCGCTCCCGCACTTTGATCCCAAAAATAATAAAGTTTCGCCCAGACCATTGGCAGATTTTTTTAAAATGCTTGGATCAAATAGTAGTACTAACTTAGCGTTACAAATAAAAAAATCTGCCAACAGTCTGGGCGCAACTTTATTATTTTATGGGTAGAAGTCCTAAACGTGTTTAATGATGAGATGCGGTGTAGGATACTATGCGGCTGACAACCTAAAAAATAACGTTCCAAATAGCCTCCTCGTTATTTCTTAGGTTATCAGTCTCTTAGTAACCTACACAGCATCTCATCATTTCGGACTTCTACCCATAAAATAATAAAGTTGCGCCCAGACTGTTGGCAGATTTTTTTTATTTACTTACGTATTTTTTTTATTAATAGAATAATTATTCATAGTAGTAAAAGCGAATTCGATCACGTTAAACCTAAGAGATTTTCAGAATCAGTGAAAACTTGAATAATACCCCCAGGTGGTTCAATAGGGAAAAATACTTAAATCAGTTTTTCCCCCGACTACGTTTAAAGCTTATAGAAGTAAAAGTGAATTCCAAATCTCAATATACCTTCGAAATATATCAGAATTCGTGAATATGTACACAACCACTTCACACCCACTTAGGGGTTGGATATCGAAAAATTTTGAAGAACGTTACTAGGCACTTATATAAATAGCCCGCAGAAGTAAAATTGCTTTGATAGCTCGACATGTCTAAAAGTTTTAACGAAATTCGTGAAAATGTGGATTCACGAACATTTTTTTTACTCAACCTCTGAACACCAATAAAAATCTGAACTTATTTTTTCTTTATTTACTCTAATAGCACATCTACATATACGTACTAAGTTTCAACTTTCTAACATAAGGCGTTTCTGAGATATAAAAAACCATCCCTCACCCCCGTACCTTGCTACCCCTATCAAAAGGATGTCTCAATAGTGGCACTATATAATCCTAAATTGTTAGTTTCCTATTCATTATGGTTTTCGAGAAATAAAATTCAGAATGTTTTCCTTTCTACCCCCTTTTACCATCACCCCCAGCACCCACACCACCAACATTTTTTTCCCTACTAGAAGTTTACCGACCCCAACTCCTGTAAAATTTTCAAGATCATATCTGATACGGTTTCTGAGATATAAAAATTACATTTTTTGAAAAATTGCTGTCCCCCCACTTTCGTGCTCCACCTCCCCCCTCAAAAAATTTAGTTTCGGTAGACTCCTCTTGTGATCCCATATACAGAAATTAAATTTTATTTTCCTGGTGTAATTGGTTCGGAAGATATTGTAATCCAAAGTTTTTCACCCCCCACCCCCACACTCCAGCACCCCTAGTAAAAATTTTAGCCCTTGTCTAATCTTCAAGTATCCCTTAGGACAACAACAAAGTTTCAATCTTCTGACATCAATTGTTCAGGAGATATCGATTTTCGAATGTTTCAATCCCGTCTTTCATGCGTTAAAGACTCATAGTTTCCCCCCCCCCACTTCCACACCCCTTAACCAATATCGACAATTTTTTTGCAATTGAGTCCATTATTATAGTACTACATAAGTTCCAAGTTTCAGCCTCCTAGCATAAGGGGTTCCTGAGATCTAGAAACCAAAATTTTTCGTCTAAAACGCTCCCCTCTCCTCTCCCCTTGTACCTCCACCCCTAGAAAACATACCAGTCGTAGGGGTTCACCCAATCTACCCATCATAAAAATTTTAATTTAATATCTAAACGGGTTTGGGAGCTACGCGCCTTCAAACAATTTTGCGCACGGCGTACGGCGTACAGACGGACATTTTTTTTTTTTTGCTTTTTTGGTGTTTACTAGTCCTAAAACGTGAAAATACAAAATATCAGGGTAGCAAACTTTTTTGAAATTTCAGGTCGATCACAATACTTTATTATTAAAAAATAATAAAGTAATTGATATACGCGGACTAGGAATGTTAAATTTAAAATGATTTCAATTCGAGGTTATCTACACAGCCAAGTATCGTCTGCAAAGGCTGCTAATTCAGGGGCAAACAGGCGGTAATATCTGTTAATCTTTCTTTTCGCAAATTATGTTAAAAGAAACACTTTTATACAAAGATGCATTACAACACGCTATTCAAGTTTTTTATTTTAAGTTTCCAATTAACTCGGCACAGCACACTCCTACAGACGTCATAACTAAAAATACAAAACATCAACAGAAAACAACTTAACGGAAACTTAAGGTCCAATTCGCAGAAGGCAAAGGCCAGAACATAGACAACATTGTGAAAAACAACTTAGCGCGTAAAAATTGAGTGTAAAACGCAGCCATTATTCATTCATTTTCATTTTATTTAACCAAGTAATAATCGAAACCCACTTCTCGCTTTGCCCAGCAGCAGCTGAAAACGTTCGGAAAAGTCGACCTCGACATCGCTGCATCAGCAGGGAGGACGTTTTAAAAATAAATCGACGTCATCCAAGGCGTAATATAAGCTGGCCACCGCCAGACGACAGGTCGAGATCGAGGAGCAGTGACGTAGAGAACCCCACACTCGACGAACGTGTACGACAGCATCGTGAAATTTTTCATTTAAAAGAAATGTCCGATCGGGGACCGATAACCGAGAATAAAAGAAATAATTTTCGGCCATCATCCGGCGAGAAAATTACCGACAGTAAATCCCAAGTTGCTAATCCGAGCAACGACAAAACTGCGCAATTTAACGACCCCGAAAGTGCTAAATGTCAGCAAGATTGGCCCCCAAAGTCATACTACGATGACGATAACGACAAAGCGCTGGCGAAAAAGTCATTTCATCTGCCCGAAAATGAATTGCGTATTGGAAAAATCGAACCGATTCGAAAGTATTTTCACGAAATGTCTTCGAGGAGCGACATTACACGCTCGTCACTTTCGCCAATGCCAGCGCCGCCACTGGCTCAACGAGTCGACAACGATGGCGCCCACCAGAACATACCAAAACGCTGGCGAAGCTATGAAAACATAACTCTGTCGTATAATACGCCATCTAGTGGCTGTTACAGTCCATCGACGACGGCTGAAAATCCGCATAAAAAAGATAATCTGCCGCTCGAACGTTATAAAAGCAACAGCTATAACGAATTACCGCCATTAAAGCCTCGACGGGAGCATCATAAAAATGTGCAAGCAACTAAGAAAAAATTAAATTTGAATAATTTAGAGCGAATGGAGGCTACGAAATCGGATGAAAATTTAAAAATAGATTCGAGCAAAAAGAACAGCATCGTTGCGACCAGAACCATACGTTTCCAGGTGGATGAAAAGAACGCGGCGGACGCCGCCGGAATGGGGTTAAATGTCGAACCCGAATTGGATTCTAGCCGTTTCCGCACTAAAAATAGCCCCGAAACGGACCAGCGTGACCACAGAGGCCACCACTGTCGAGATGACCTCTTGCATAATAATAACAATAATAACAACCGCGTCGGACAGTCGCCGAATTATGACTTGGCATCCGCTACTGCCAACTATGAAACCGAAAATAGTAGCACTCGCAGTAATGTTCCGACAAAATTAAATGCCATTGTAAATAATCCGCAAATTGTCCGCCGCTGTGCTGATGTCCGCCAGAACGATGCCATCAAAATAAACGATTTCACGAAACATTCAAAACAGCCAAGCGTCGACACACCTGAAGCGGTCACCATGTCCTCGTTAGAGTCCAAGGAGCAGCGGTACGATGCACCTCGTAAATCTCCACGAAAATTTCACCAATCCGGCAAGGACACTAATCTCAACGTCCAAAATGCCACCAGTGATGGAAATTTATTGCCCGAAACGACTTCATCCGGACAACATTCGGCGTCAAGTAATGAAGAAAAATATGAACAGACGACAAAAAGGACTACTTACAAGGATCAGCGCGGTATATCCACCGTGCCGCCATTGGACAGCAAAAACGACGGAAGACGTGGAATGTATTTTACGGACGGCGAATACATATGGGGACCATATGAGTCGCCACCGCCGTTCGTTGAGGCCATTCCAGCGAGGAGCGTCCTGCAGGACGAACAGCACGCTACTAGGTCGTTAAGCGCCCAGCGCGAACAGGTTGAAAACGCCATAACGCAAGACATTCTTCGTATTAATGAGTACATGAAAAGGGCCGAACAAGAAGTCCTGGAAGCCGAACGGTATGTTACCGACCAAGCGGTTAGTATCACGCCGCTTCAAACTATCGTCAAGCAAATAATGCTGCAGAAAGGACTCGAAGAAACCGCTGCGAATCCCATTGTCGCGCTCTCGCAACACTTGGCCTGCTTCGATCCGATGGCAATCGAAAATGAAAACATGCCAGTCGTTGATCGGGCTCTCATGGACCTCTTGAAAACCTCTCGAATCCTGGAATCCTTGAACAAAGCAGGCATACCAACCGCGACTCCTGATAATGATGTTGCTGCTGTTGCTGTCGATAGTGACCACGAAGCCCGTACTATCGATGTCGATGATAGTCGCCAGGCGACTTCAAGTGTCGATACCATTAGTCCGTCGTACTATACCAGTCCGGAATCGACGAGTACCAGCCGAACTGCAAGTGGCACTACTATTGTCGATAAAATAATCCAAAGCAAAAACATCCTCAGCGGCTATTTAATTACTAAACAAAGTCAAGAGGAACTTTTCGAAAATATCCAGACAAACGAATCGGATATCCGGCCCGAGTCATCCACTTCATTCATTTCCACCCTTACCCCGTCCGATTATGTTAATCGAAAAACTTTCCCGGAATCGGGCAATGGTGCGCATGATGATGATGGCGATGATGATGATGATGATGTGGAGGGTCCAGATCCGGGCCCTGTTGCTGATAATCGCGATCCGGTATTTCACATCAATAATTTTAATGACCTATTCGATAGCGATAAAATCCTATCGCCAAAGAAGCATACACAGTGCCGTCAGCCCGACGAAAAAATAATGAGGTCGACCGGATTAGCCAACTCGCCTCCAATAATAATAAGCCGAAAAGATGATAAATTAATTCCAAAGGCGATTAAGTCGGATCAGCAAGAAGCATGTTACGCGAAAATTATAACCGACCGGAAAACACACGATAGCATCCTTAGGGCTGGACCGGCTATTCATGATGCCGGTACACACGGGTCGCCACCCCATCAAAATCCAAATCACTTGCGGCAACCCTCAGGTGATGAACGTGCAAATTGTACGCTCCCGGCAAACATCGGTACTTCAACAACCTCAACGAACCGGACTGATGAGCCTGTGACAAATTACCGCCGGCAGAATTTCCATGTCCTCGAGCATCGGGATGATGTCGAGCAACAGGACACGGCGAATACGTTGGAAAATGAAAAACCGCTTCGAGCTAGCCCACATTCAGCAAGTTGCTTAAGTAATTATCCGGCGAGTGAATGCAATTACGGTGGAATCATGGACGCTAATGAGTCCCCGTCGAGTCAGGTGCAAGAAGACTACCACGCTATTAATCCAGCCGATAATCGTAGTCGATCTCGCGTTCGGAATTGCAATCGGGACATTAAGGTGCGAAGCTCATCTCAACCGGAGGAAAATCGTCCTGGCCGCCACTATCGCTACCACCTGCCGGCCCGGCAGCATTCCTTTGATAGCAGTGAAAGTCGATACTATGCGTCGCCAAGTCTCTATATGACTGGACGTTTCAGTCCAGGTAAAGGTATGCCACTGTCGCTGTTCGTACACAAAGTTCGTTACTGTTACCGAAATGTTACTTAAAATTCCCATCAGTATGTCCACTTGCTGTTCGTCCTGGTCACACATTTCAAAGGACATTGTGTTGTATTGTTATTGTCCGCTCAACCATTGGTCACTGCCTCACCCTGGTCAATGGTATTTTGTTCGATTTATGTTTTCATTGTACAATTTTGCGCAATAATAGCGCTATGTGTCGTTATTGTTACGAAGCCTTTCGGAGTCATGTTTACTACTGTCCAAGGACATACTCGTCGGCCACTACATTCCATTCGCCTAAGTTTTGGTTCTTGGAATCCTTGTGGTCACCAGACGATCATCTAAGGATTTGTGTCCTCTTACTTGTACTCCTTTTTCTCTAGGTCTTGGCATGTATGTGTATATGCTGGTTTTTTTTTGTCCTTTTTATTTCTTTTGCCTTTTAGCTTTCGACATATCGCAGAAGATACACATTCCGTTCTATTCATTCGGATGAAGTTGTGCTTCTTGGGGTTGTTTCCGTTTTTTTTAAGGGATGATCGATTTGCAGTATGAAACCAAGAAATACTAGTAAAGGACGACGATGGGCGTAGTAGAAGAAGACGACGTAAAAAATGGAGTCGTCATGTGGTAAGCTTCATGTCCTAAAGTGTTCCCGACTAGGATACATACAAAAAGGATATGCGAGTGTGGCAACACCCTTCGGTTGCGGGACGTGCTTTATTATAATCCCCTCTTCATGTGAAACGATAGGCGGCATTAAACTGTTCAAACGAAATACATACACTTTATTAGATTTTTTTTAACTTTGATGTCTCTTGGATCGTCCTAGTTTTTTTTAGGGATTCCTTCTTACTTCAGTTTATTCGTTTTATGTTTGCTTTTTTATTTTAAGTCATACTGGCCACGGAATATTAACGACAGGACCTTGTCCATTTATTGAGTTTTGAGGACGGTGGTGCTAGGTATGTTAGAAGTGCGCTTAGTTCCAACCTACTTGATAATAAAAAATTTATACGGTGATACTAAAGGTAGGAATATCGTTCGATGGTTTTGGGATTATGCTGCAATGTCCAAGCGAATTGGCAGCACCAAATGACTTCGAACTTGTGTTGAAGGGAAGCGGCTTCTTGAAATATGTTGAAAAATTCAGAACTCACGAAAAAAATACTTTAAGGTTGGTAAAAGTAGAATGTGTTCATTATGTTTTTAGTAATTTTTTATTCGAACTAACCCTTTTTGATCTATATTATTTTTGAAATTTATCAATTCTTTTTTTTAATGAAGTGCAACTTCACTCGATCTTAAAATTGTACGTGTCTGACAATACACTCCTTAAACAGTGTTGAAATAATATGTCCAAAGAACGGTGGATATAACCGTTGGGAATACGAGAATGTACAAGACTTTCCCTTTTCCTTTGAAGATCATATCTCAAAGAAATCTGGAGATACATATTAAATTTTGCTGTTCGAGATGAATTGTTATACTCGTAGATCACTCCCTCTCTTCCCTCTTCCGTGCCTTGTTGTTGTTGTTTGATGCGGGGGAAGACACGCAGCAAAGCAATGCAGCGCATCTTGAGCACTCAGACATGGATTGCCCATTGTACTCGAGTCCCCCAGTCTCTACCCGAACTTTTTTGTCCTCGTCACGAGCTCATGTAGGAAGCGAGAACGGAGTTATTCCATCCTCATAACATCAACGCCGTATACGTGCATTCTCGCAAAAGAGTAAGCTGGACACTCGAGAAGGAAATGTTCCGTTGTGTCGTCGCTCTCGTCGCAAGCAGTGCACATGGGGTCGTCAATGATTCTCAAACCGACCAAGTGTAGGCCACACGAGTTATGCCCTGTGAGGACACCAACCATACTACCACATTATTTTCTGCTTTAATTTGAGAAGATGAGCAGCGGTTCGTCCATTTGGTCCCTCAAGAAGGTTTCTGGTCTGCCGCATTCGCGGAAGAAGCTCTCAATGTGTGATTTACTATACCCAGGTGGCCTGGAATCCATATGAGCTTTAAGTCATTGAATCTGCCAACAGAATTCAACCGTTCTTTACACTCACGTACCATCTTCGAAAAGACGATTGGATTATTTGGGGATTGTAGAGCGGCCTGACTGTCGCTGGAAATGCAGATCATACTGCCTCTCCATCTTCCCTCTATAATCCATGCTACTGCCTTGAGGATCGCATATACTTCAGCTTGAAATACCGAAGAATGTTTTCCTATGACGAAAGAGAGAAAACCGACCTTATCCTCTTTACGTGGAAAAAAGACCGAGAATTCAGGCTCCCACGCTTGAATGGCGTTACCATCCCGCTCTCTCATAGTGTGAAGTACTTAGGAATCTATCTCCATCCTAGTTTAAACTGGAAACTCACGATTGATGACAGGATCAAGAAGGCATCGAATGCTTACTACGCTTGTCAGAAAATGATAGGAAAAACCTGAGGCCTTAACCCGAGGATAGTGCACTGGCTGTTCATCACAGTAGTTAGACCTGTTCCTGCTTACGGGTCACTGGTGTGGTGGCTCGCCAGAAAGGGGTCGGAGATGAGCATAGAGCTGGCCGACGAGTCGGTTCTATGTCCCATTGAATGTGTAAAGGGAATGATTGATATTGAATCGCTCAGAATATGGATGGGGCTTGGGTGAATCTCTCGGGATGCCGGCAAGCACGAATCTGCTGGTGGAAACTTGATAGGAGAAACTCTGGCTTCATTTTGTCTATGGGCATGGACATTTGCAGACAACTTATAGGGGTCCTAATGGGACACTGTCCCTTTGGGAGGCATGGAGAAAGGCTGGGAATACCCATGGCTGATCTGTGTCTCTGTGGTGATGAGAATGTTGAGCCAACACCGGAGCATCTAGTGATTGAATGTGAAAGCCTGGCACGTGCCAGGTATCGGTACTTGGGGAAATTCTCCTTGACCGATCTATCAGAACTTGCGATGATTCCTTTATGGAGAACTACTCTCTTCATAAGGAAGAGCAATATTTGGAATCAGTAGTCTAGAGTCCCGGTTTTTATACAATGGATCTACAGTTATCTCTCGTGATGGACTGTGGCACATTGCTTCAGTCCACCCTTCTCAACCTAACATATGGCGAAAGAGTACCTGAGATCGCCAGTCTGCAAGTACATTCCAGCTCCCAACCCGTCTTCAGTCATTGAACCGTCAGTATAGAATATATCAGTGAATCCGCTAAGCAGTGCGGACTGGTTTTCCCCACTCCTCCCTGGATCTCCACCTGACATTTCCTTTTGAGCATACAGGTCGAAGTCATAGCATCGGTAGGCATATCGAAGATGGGGTTCCCAGACAACCTTCGAGCCATTTCTCCAAGACCCGTGTAATGTTCTTTTCTGCGCAGGCCTAATCTCATTAGTGTGTAGCTCTCATTGCTTCTGCCTGAACAACAATGTTAAGCGGTGGCAGATTGAGCAGTACATCTGTGCCTTACTTTTGTTATTCGAAAATTTAATTCACAAATCAGGATTTAAGTTTTTATCTTAATTCGAACAAAAGATAATCCAAAGTTTTTTTTTACTTTTTCCATGTACGCCACTGTTCCGCCCAACAATACTATTTTCGATAAATCTACTTTCCTAGAATGTCTTAAACACATCGCCCAAGTTCCATCTTTCTATAAAAATTTCAAAACTCCCGATTCTGGGCTTAGATATCTAAAATTTTTTTTTTGCTTCCAACTTCCGAACACTACTGTACTATATGCCTCAACAATTTGAATTTTATATTACTTCCCTAAGTTTAAACTCCTTAGCATTAGCCACTCTTGAGATATGAAATTTTTGAAGTTTTCTCTTAATCGAAAAATAATAAACTTTTTCCCCCTGATCATTTTCTATCTAATAATCGATCACAACGTTCAGTCGGCTTTTTTGGCTCGTATCCACCACGTGTCACTATTTCTAATTATTATTAAGTCAATTCTTAACATAATATCGAATTAATTTCATATTCATGAATTGAATTAATTTGTGTCAGGTATTCTAAACAGAATGATGGCATATTAATTTACATATTTAGGAATTTGTTCTCGAATAGTCACGAGATATTTATTATAAATTTATAGCGACAAATGAGATTTTAATTTCAGGTAGTGGTAAATAATTCGGTCAAAGTCATTTGAATTTAACTCTAATTTCAGTTCACCGCACATGCAAATTTTCGTATAGAGTGTCGCATTATGAATAAAAGTTTGGCATGTATGGTTGCCAACAGTGACAATATGCAAATTTACCTCGAGCTGGAAAATGCCTAATCACAAAATCGCAAATTTCGTAGTGCCTGGATAAGGTGCTTCAAAGTCCTGTCACACTTTCGGGCAACCAGGGAATCATTTTCAAATCAGTTTGATGAACTCCTTAAAGTTTTTCATGAACGGTTAGTTAATATATATATCATCTTAAATACGAGATTGATCCTACATGAGTTTTCTTTCTAGTGAAAATAGTTCCTTTATCATGTTTGCAGTAGGATGTCCAAGAACTTCATTTCTGTTTGATCAGATTATCGGTAGTAGCCTGGAGGAGTAAACCGCGATAGAAACGGGAACAGCTGGTTCTATGCTCCTTAGCCATCTTGGCGGTTGACAACGATCGTTCTGAAACGATAAAACGCAGTTAGTTGTATCCCAAATAATTCTGAAAGAATGCTCTTGTTGCTCAATGCCTAACTGCACATTAAGGAAGACAATGTCCAGTCAGCACGTATACGAACCCATGTTTTTGGGATCATTCCTCTGCTCCTGCACCTAATAGTTACTGAGCTTCTCGTCCATCTCTTTAAGAGATTATCGCTAATCCACATGGTTTTCTAATCTGAGGATGTTTCTTGAGAATTTATTTCTGGTTGGCTGATAGTACGGCAATGTATTCGACTTCAGCTGGAAAATAGTCTCGTAAACGCAATTTTGCAGCTTCCCATCTCAGACACTGCAATTCCAAAAGGTGGCGTGAAAAAATGACTTCAAACGCTAACAGCTCTAGAATAGGTTCTGTAAATATGAATGGATTCATTTTCGTACCTCAGCTCTCTTCATAGCTTCTTATCTCACAACTATTCTAAATTAAGAAAAAAATCCTTATTTTTCGCTGTAAACTTATAGCAAATGCGGAGAGATACAGACGTGAGCTATTCCGCACCCAGCCAGAGTCTCTGCAGATCGTTGCCAGGATTGGATTACCGGCATCTCAATGCTAAATTGGGATTTTCCAACATCTCCGGTCCTCTTCTATTGTCAGTACAATTAGGACGTGGTTTCGGAATCTAACCGAGACCAAACCTAACCGACTACCACAGAGACATAAGGGCCCATGAAAGCGGCCTTACTTGGCCATTCTGCCAATTCCCTGTTTAATTAAGAAAAAAAAAAATTTCAGTACAGGTAGAGTACCGATTCACTCTTAAATGACTTTCTGATAACTGAATTCATTCAGTATCCAAAATGTCCTGTTAGAGGTCTGCATGTCAGTTTTGGAAGGAGGAATCGATTTCCGCTTGACTTCCACTGGAGTAACAATGAGTTAGGGACTGTCGCTTTATGCGTTTAATTTTGGTGGAGTTAAACGACAGCTTTTACTTATGATTCTTCTTCCGACTCCGATCATATTAATATTTAGTGAAAATAAAGCGATTGGTCCCGCCCTCCTTACAATTTTGTCTGAATCCTCCTATATTACATATATCTGAAATTTATCTTTATTGTATCGTTAACCGCCAGAAAGTGTTCAGTATGAACTTGGAGGCATTCTTTAAAATGTTGCTTACCGCACTTCCATTGTATGTTGCATTCTCAAATCTTATTGGTTGTACTAAAGCTGGACTTTCCAAGCTTTGTCCTGATGATAGAAACTAGGGATTGCCTAAGTCTGGTCTACTTCCATAAAACAATACTGGTGCAATGCTGATAATGAATACTGGTCCGATACTGACCCAACACTAGAAACTTTCAGACTTTTTAGAAGCTAGAAGCTCTTTAATATCTATAGATCTGTGAACCCCTTCGCCACCTCTCCAAACATATAAATCCAGATTGAGGATGATCCAATGTTAGTATTTAAATTAAGTCTAAGATTGCCAGAAAATTTGGATTAAACTCCTTGGATCAGGAAACTTCTTACGTCAGTTAGTTCACCCTTCCCATAGCATTCGACGGCGATAATGAAAACAATTTTGTTTAACATGAAATAGCCACCAACAATATAATCAGTTAAGACGACTGAGAGCCATTATTACGATCTTCAATCAAACTCTATTAACAATTAAGCCCTCAAGCCTTATTTTTACTGAAGTCTCAACAGTTGATTATTGTCGGATGGTGATCAAAACTACCTCATACGAAATATATGTAAATAATTTTACCCTCGTGCGTTTCTTGCCAAACAAAAACACCAGCTAATCATTTATTTACCAGACGTTCTCACTCTGTATGCCATCGAACATAGTAAAAAATTCAGTGATTTTTCAGTTAGGATTTACGTGAAGGAAATGTTTACTAGATTTTTTTCCCAATGTACCCCAATGGTTTTCCAACCAGCCAACTCCCACCCGACCACAATTGTTATTCACGGTCGAAAGTCTGCAGGAAAACGGGCCGATCCGTTCGATGAAAATAACCTTTGGTCGCTTATGGATTTCTGGCATAGAGCAGCCACATCCTTAAAATTATGCAGCGAGTTTTCTTCCAAATTCGTTCCGTTTTTCTTTTTCCATTTTCCGATTTCCTATGACAAAGAAGGGAAAATCAAAATCGCCATCCCGGGGGTTCTTTTTCCTGGGAAATTTTTTTCTTCGTTATATCCAACTCCAAATTGAAAATTTCAATAAATTCACTTAAAAATGTGAATAGAAATTCTTTAATTCTTCTTGGCGGAAAATTGTTCATATGGTAACCACATCAAAACTGTTTTAAATTTTTGAGAGCAGATTAAGTCCCTACTTTTCTAAGATATTAAATTAAAAATTAAAAACTACTAAAATGGCTTTCTTTAAATCATAAGATGCTCAAAATCACAAGTTTCTTCCGGGAATTATTCAACGTTTGTGGGTAATTTTAAATGTAATTCGCCTGTAATACAACAGACTTAGAATTTTTAATTTAATATCCAGACTTGAATACTTATCCCTAAAAAGACAAGGAATTATAAGATGAATGGCTAGAAATTTATAACCCAGCCTTCGGAGACTAGCAAAGTTATGGCCCATCAACAAAAAAATTTACGACGAATTTCCTTAGGTACTTTTAATTTCTAAATTTTTTTCCCACCAACATTTAGGAGCAATATCATAAAAACAAGCTCACAAAAAAAAAAGTTAAATTCCAACATTTTGTAAAATTATGCTCAAGGTTTATGGCATTTAATTTTGAGTGAAATGGTTGCACATCATTATTAAGTAAAAGTCGTGAAAAACATGCCCGAAAAGAAAATTACATGGAAAATTACGTTAAAATGTATGACGTAGAGTGCAGTACTCTTAAAAACGAAATTTATTATATCTCATAAAACTGACATCTTGCTGAATATCCTTGTGCCTTTTTTAAATTTAAAATATTCAAAGAAATGGAAAACAAAACCGTCAGCATGCATTTTCTTACGCGATATTACTGTCGGATTTTCTTTAGATTGGGCGCTGACAAATCTTTAGGGGTTTCAAGTTTAATATTCTTAGGGGTAGGTATGCCATCAAGCAGGTGAAATTAAAATGAGGAAAGTTTTTAGTTAAAGAGGCATATGGGGGTTTATGATCTAAAATTTATAACTGATTTTATTCCTGACTTGAGTCAGTTTTGAAAGGAATTTCAGCTGAACAATTTTGTTAACTGGACCTTCATATTAATTTAAACTAAATTTCTATAGTCGGAATTATGTAGCCAAGTTAAAGATAGCCTTCAGGACTTATTATTAAAATCTGCCAACAGACTGGGCGCAACTTTATTATTTTATGGGTAGAAGTCCGAAACGTGTTTAATGTTGAGATGCGGTGTAGGTTACTAAGTTCCTGAGATTTAGAAACCCAAATTGTTCGTCTAAAACGCTTTCCTCTCCTTCCCTCTCATACCCCACCCCACCAGTCGGAGGGGTTCACCCAATCTACCCACCATAAAAATTTCATTCAAATATCTCAACGGGTTTAGGAGCTACGCGCCTTCAAACGATTTTACGTACGGCGGACGGCGTACGGCGTCTACGGCGGACAAACGGACATTTTTGTTTTGCTTTTGCCAGCATGCCAAATATGGCGCGTCAGTGGTAATCAGTACTGACCCATTGCTGGATCACTGATGAATGATAACTTGGGCCCGGTGCTGGTGTTGTATACTGGCCCAGTGTTGGCGACCGATACTGGCTCAGTGTTGGCGTCTGATACTGGCACCAGTGCTGGCAGTTCCTACTCTTTCTTCGCGCTTATGGCAAGAAAATTAATTTATTTCCTCTTTACCTAATTATTTTGTAATATAAATTAATCGTCCTAGCTTACCTTGATACCAAAAACTTTAAAAAAAAGGTAAAAAAAGAGGATACGACAGGAACGCATTTTTGACGATGAATGACCTGCGATGAGTTCTCGAATTCCCTACCTTACGAATTATGCCTACCTACCTATTAGTACCTAACTACAAAAGTTTGCTAGCCAACGCTGGTGACCAGCAATGACCCAGAGTTTAACCAGTGATGGCTCCCAACGCTTGGCTCCCACCAAGATTTGCCAAGCTATGAAAAATATCCAGAATGAAGAATGTTTAAGACTAGCTTCAAGAGAGGAAGAAAGAACCAACTGTAGAACCCTGTGGGACTCCATATTCTAAAATATTAAAAATTTGGCAATTAGAACTTATTGAACCCGATCATAACATAATCCAAGCAACAGATAGATCAAATATCATCAGCTACTGAATTGACAATATCAAAAATAGTCTTATAATTTAGGGTCCTATCACCTGATTCAACAATTCCGCTCTGCAATTTAAGATATTATCGTCTGATCAGTACTTTGGATGGAATTGCAGCATGGAGTAACATTAAAGCGGAAAAGAGTAATTACGTTTTGTATATTCAGACCGTATTTTTAGACAATAGTTAATCAGCCAGGTTCGAAACCCTGACTTCTATTTTTCCATCGATGTATGCCCTTTTTTCACACTAACAAAATAAAAAACTTTCACTAATGATTTTAGTCATCAGGAATTTAATTTTGGACCAAATTAGCAACATTAGTCAAGCAGAAATTTAGCAGTTGTTTCATGCCTACGTACACATATTCCCATAAATTTTGTGTGTGACAATGAGCAACGAAAATAACAACAATTAGGCTATTTTGTGCCATGATGGATCCGCGACAAGGTTAATGCTACGCGAAATAAAGAACACACTTCTCTAGTCACAATAAGAACTTCCCGTATCCAAAATTAAATTAATGCATCATTTTCAAATTTATTGTGAATATATCGTCTAATCTTGTAAATTTTATTCGATTCGTTAGTTTGCCAAAAAATTTCTGTGCCAGTTTGTTGCGATCGCAAATTTTCATTGGTACATTCCGAACCGCATTAAAACTCTAAGCCTCAATTTATTTCGACGCATAAATGTGGGATGCTGCATCTTAACTTCTCACCATCAATGCAAAATATTACGAAGATTTGTCTTGTATTCAAGTCGTTTTAAATGCTCATCTTTTTTCTCTGAATTAAAATTAAAACGAATTTAAGCAGACTTTTTGGCTTAGTTTTATATGTATTTGAATAAAATTATCCCACCTCCTTCTCGTCCCCCCACTCTCCATACACCACACTATAATATCCTTGTAGAAAATGTTCACCTGAAAATAACTTGAAATTCGCTAAGCGCATTTGCACTTCAGTTTAGTGTCTTCTGTCTGACCATTTCGATAATTATCTCGGTAAAAACTTTCGCTCTAATCCAGGTGTAATTAGTTTCTTAGTTCTTAAAGATATAAAGTAGCAATGAAAAAAAAAATCGCAAGTAGACGTGAGATTTTTCGCCAACATGAAGGGAAAATAGGGCAATTATTTTTACTGTCGAAACTTTAATTAGTTTCTTGTCAAAATTTTCAAGATCCCTTCAGTTTCTTATGTGTTTTATATGTCTGCACTAACTCTCTCGTATAATATCGGAAAATGGCTTAAGTGATTTAAAACTAAGGAGAAAGTTTGCCTGGATGAGTTCACAAAATGCGGATAATATCGGAAAATAGCTCATATAGATAGTTTAAGTGTGTGATACGTTTGTGCTTTAGTAAAACTGTTTGTTGTTTTTTTTCCAGGTTATAAACGTGTTGCTTGGCCACCAGCATCCGACGGCGTTTCTGCACAGTCATTAGAATATCCGGTATGTACGTCTTTCTAATCCGGGGGATGAATCTCTCAGGGGATGCTATTCTTGTTAAAGTGTTTTATTTTATATCGTGGATTACCCCACGAATTTCCTTTTTGAACAAAACGAATCCTTTTTATCCCGTCCTTGTGTGCTCAAACTGCCTTACGTTTCGTTCTGTTTTATATGGATTAATTTTTTGGATTTTATTTTGTTTGCGTGAATTTAAATGAGGATGAAAGAAAATTGCCAGCCGTAATTTCAATTTTAATGTAGAATGATAGTGCGCTAAATTGAGAACTATATTTAGGTTCAAAGGTTTTTGTTTGTTTGTTATTTGTACTAGAATAGTCTGCGATGACAAACAAACGTAATTCCCGGGTGGAAATAAAACGCTACTTTTGAATAGTGGTAATCGGACTTAAATTAAGTCAATGCGAGTGTAAAATGTCAAAAACTTTCTTTGGAAAGGCACTTTCAAAGCTAAATTTTTATTCGAAATGATGCATTATACAACAAACTGTATGCTTCTGACTCTTCACATTGATTTAATTTATTATTTTTTTATAAGAAACTATTTGTTTTGGATTTATATCTATTGGACGCAGAGACAAAGAAAGATCGCATTTTTATTTTTATTATTATACATAAATATCCAACGCATTACAACATTACAACATCGTTTCATAGATAACGCTAAGCTAAAATTTTTTTCCAAAAGCTTAAGCTCGCCTCTTTTAACGCATTTGAAGATAGTTCCAACCCCTAAGAAATTTATTAACTTTATTTTTTAATTTATTTTATAAAATTTATTTTATTTTATTTTTATTAATTTTTTTTATTTCTTTATTTTTTATTTGTCATTAATTTTCTTTATTTTCTTTATTTATTTTATTTATATTATTTATTTTATTTATTTATTTTATTTATTTTATTTATTTTATTTATTTTATTTATTTTATTTATTTTATTTATTTTATTTATTTTATTTATTTTATTTATTTTATTTATTTTATTTATTTTATTTATTTTATTTATTTTATTTATTTTATTTATTTTATTTATTTTATTTATTTTATTTATTTTATTTATTTTATTTATTTTATTTATTTTATTTATTTTATTTATTTTATTTATTTTATTTATTTTATTTATTTTATTTATTTTATTTATTTTATTTATTTTATTTATTTTATTTATTTTATTTATTTTATTTATTTTATTTATTTTATTTATTTTATTTATTTATTTTATTTATTTTATTTATTTTATTTATTTTATTTATTTTATTTATTTTATTTATTTTATTTATTTTATTTATTTTATTTATTTTATTTATTTTATTTATTTTATTTATTTTATTTATTTTATTTATTTTATTTATTTTATTTATTTTATTTATTTTATTTATTTTATTTTTTCTACTTTTTCTTCAAAATTTGAGCCTTTATTGTGCGAAATTGGTTATATAATTATGTTTTAAAATATTGTCCATCGCTAGCCACAATCTTTGCCCATCTTTCTGGAATCATACGAACTCAGCGTTGAAAAAACTCCACGTCCTTTGAGGCGATCTACGAATTGACCCAATTTTTGACATCTTCGTAAGAACGGAAGTGCTGCTCAGTCAGGCCATGCGTCATTGATTGGAATAGGTGGTAGTCGGAAGGGGCGATGTCTGGTGAATACAGCAGGTGGGGTAGGACGTCACATTTCAGTGTTTCCAGGCAGGTTTTCAGAACTTGAGCAACATGTGACCAAGCGTTGTCATGTAGCAAAATCACTATGTCGTGTCTCTGTTCATATTGCGGCCGTTTTTCTTTCAATGCTCGGCTCAAACGCATTATTTGTCTTCGATAAAGAGGTCCTGTGATGGCTTCACTCGATTGCAGCAGCTCATAACACTCCACGCGGAGCTGGTCCCACCAAATACATAGACCTTGGAACCATGGATATTCGTCTTTGCCGTCGCTGTTGATGGTATCTCTACGATTTTTGGCGCTTCGGGCTGACGTAGTGCATCTACTTTTCATCACCATCACCATGATACGGTACAAAAAACCTTTCCTGTTCGTTGGAGCAGCTGTTCGCACGTGAAAAAACGCCGTTCGGGGTATCATGGCTTCAATTCGTACGGCACCCAACTTCCTTGTTTTTGCATCATTCCCAGGGCTATTTTCAAACGAAGTGCAATGGATTGTTGAGCCACGTCCAATGAATCTGCAAGACTTTGTTGCGATTGGCATGCATCTTCGTCCAGTAATGCCTCCAAATCTGCGTCTTCGAAATTTTTTGGCCGGCCGGAACGCTCCTTGTCTTCCACGCCAAACTCAGCCATTTTGTAACGATGAAACCATTTGCGACACATTTGATTGGCTAATAGAAGACTCACCATAAGTTTCTGTAATCAATCGACGCGCCTCAGCCGCAAATTTTTTCGAATTCTAACAAAAAAGCAAATCTTCCCGCAAATGACGCTTATTTTGCTCAAACTACGACATTTTCACGGACAAAAAACAAATGACGCCGATACAACTTGAGAAATGTAATGATGGGGAGTTATTACCATATTACGTTTCTGATCCGCCATTTTTTACCAGTATTTTGCGTTAACGCCATCTATAGGAAAACGAGGAGAACTTATTTGTACACTATTTTTTTAATTTTTTTTATTTATTTTATATATTTGATTTATTTAATTTATTTGTTTTATTTATTTATTATATTTATTTTATTTATTTTGTTTATTTTGTTTATTTATTTTATCTATTTTGTTTATTTTGTTTATTTTATTTATTTCATTTTTTTATTTTATTTTATTTATTTTACTTATTTTATTTATTTTATTTATTTTATTTATTTTATTTATTTTATTTATTTTATTTATTTTACTTCTTTTATTTATTTTATTTATTTTTTTTAATGTTAAAAAGTTGGTCTACATCTCGGGAACTGCTTAAGCTAGTAAGTTGAAACGTGGAATATCGAGATGTGATAGTGTATCAATTGCCAAAAAATTTGTGAAATAGGTTGTACCCACAAGGAAGTGTGGAACCTATACATTTGGCGAGTTGGAATGATCTCCTAAAATCCATATCTCTTGAATTAAGTCTTTCTTAAAGGTCCAATGAATCACTTTACCGAATTTTTCAACTACGTAGCTCATTCCTCAGCTGGGCATTTTAGAAATCGTTAGAGAATCCAGAGTTTCAAACTGAATATGCATTACTACGATATTTTCAAATAAATTTTCTTAATGTAAATGGGTCCAAGCGGGAAATCCTCCAGTTCAGGTGTTACCTACTAAAAAACCCAACCGTACGGTGAATCGGGAATAGCCAGCTTCTAATTTGTGCACAATTTGTAAGACGAATCAAAGTAATTATTGGAATACGTCGCTCCATGGGTGTAAAAATGGTCTGAATAAAAAATCTTAGGATACCCAAAACGGATTACCTTGTAAAGCTCTTTACACACAAAAAACCTTTTCAAGCTTTTATTTAGTTAATTTCCCGAAAGCATGCGATTTAATGAATCTCTTTTCCTATCTCCTGTAATACACCTGTACTTAAAAAACATTTCCGAAATTCCGAATTATTCATTTCTCTTCACATCGTAGAGGCGGGAATTGACGTTAGAGCGAGAAAAAAGGAAGGTGGGCATGGGATCGGCGGGGGCCGGGGAGGTGGTTTTGGGCAGATGGAACAAACAACAAATCCCTAACTAAATCAGTTTCCCAACAAATGACGACAATCCTTTGTGTGTTTTACACCTCATTACATTTCCTCTTTTAGATGCCAAGGAGGGCACAATGTTAATTTATCATAAACTTCTCTACTAATGAAGACAAGTTTTTGCACATTAACGTTGATGTTAATTAACTCTGTGTTTATTGAGGTAACCCCCCGGTACGCTATAGTGACCTAAAGCACATGAACAACGTATAGGATCCACTAGTTATACCCAGGTTACTAAATAGGATAAAAACCGAAAGTATTTTGGATGTAGCGTGAGATGAGCAAGGAGCATTCGCCACCGAAAATTTATGTACCATTTTTCTACTTCATCCGGGGAAAATGCAGGACCTTTCTTCTTAGTTGTAATTTTATATTTTTCTTTGGGTCTATTTTTTCGTATAGGTGAAACTCCTGCCGAATTGTATGTGTACGTGCGGTTTTCGGGAAGCTAATTTCATCGAAATTATTTTTTTTTTTCGCATATAAACATAACAATAAAACTTAATGGGGCTATCTCGTTGCATTGAGATATTTTGCCTACTTAACATGAATTACTTTCGCATTACTTTTCGGATTTAATCACAGCCTTATAGTTAAGTGGAGGAGCATGACGATGAAATCGTCCTTGGATTATGTGTACAGCTTGTGGAGTAGATATACGCGGAACCTATACTTAATGCTTCTTGAATTTTCGCACATACTTAATATTGTATAAAGAGTACTTTTTGGAATCGTGCTGTTGTGGCACGTATGCGACATATAAATCAAATTTTCCCTTATTACCATATACTCGCGGCAAATTTATATGAGCAATTAAAATCACTGAGAGGAATTGCCGTAAATGCGGTAGTTAATCTTGTTGCTGTACGAGCGGAATAATTTCCGTCGATAATTTTCGTATGTGAATTTTAGCGTAACAGTTTTCGATTTAATGCCATTGGAAACTGCTAAATTATTTCAGAATGTTTATAGTGTGTAAAGACGGGATGTGGTTTTTGCCTTTATTATCTAATCAAAATGAGGATCAACTCGAAATTAACACTTAGGGATAACAGCAATAATTTTAGTTAATTTTCTCTGGTTTTGCATTCGGTTGTTAAAAGAAGGTTGGCGGGTAAGCATCTTAACGTCAAAACTCAGATGAAAGTGTTTTAAATGGCACGACTTTTGAACTCTCAACTAAATTTACCGTACTGTAAGCAAACGTTTCTACTGATACATTTTTCAGGTATAGTACGAGAGTCAGTAAAGGTATGATAATGTACCTAATTTTCACACAAGGTAGACTACTCGCATGTAACCTCTACTAGGTGTTGTATGAGGGAGTAGTTGGGATGAACGTAGTCCGGGAGACAGTTTAAAACAAAAATTGAAATAACTCAAAACAGTTCACACTAGGTAGTTGAAACTTACAAAATATATGTAGATACATATACCCCTAACTCTCGCACCTCCTCCACCCATGCTGTTTATTAATTGTAAATAGCTACACTGTTGCAGCTCCTTTTCCTAGTTTATACTTCACAGCATAAGCGGTTCTTGAGATATAGAAGCCAACATTTTTCATTTCAAACCATAGACCTCACTCCCTCATCCCCTAATAAGTAGCCACTCAAGTGGATCCGTTTAATAGTCTTATCTATCACTACACCTTTTTCTGTAATGGCATGCCCGAAGTAAGCAGCTTCTTTCCTTAGAAAATCGCGTTTATCTGGTTAAACTCGATAATTTGCTAATTTAAGTCATTGAAAAACTTTTTTTTAGTTCCTCATTTTGAGGTTCTTGGAGTAATCCAAAAATGTACCTGAATCTTGATGTAATAAAAAATGTCTAGATCGCGCATGCTTTTCCATTTATGCATATATCTATTAAACGCTTAAACTTTAAGAGATGGATCTTGGAAAGTACCTATATAGGTTGTCAAAAATGAGTTTTTTAATTTTTGTATAAAAATTTTGATTTTTCAAAAACGGCAGAATGAGTACCGTTAAACTGAATTCGAACTTTAGATAGGTACTGCATACCGTTTGAAAGAAACGTGATTTTTTTCGCAGTGAGAAAGTGCTGAAACAATGTCGTTTTCCAGTACCGAAGAAGAACTATTTGAAATGATACCAATTCCTCGAGAAATCAGTACTGCAATAGGACTGAATCAGTTGTGGATTCGTGATATTTTGGAGTAATGAAAAAAAGAAGAAATTGTTACAAGAAAATTTGTTAAAACTTGGCAGTCCCTAAATTTTTTTTGTTTCTTTCTTTTTAACACGTCTCCCTGCCGTTTCTGAAATGTTTAAAATTAGTACTGCATCAATACTTAATCAATATTGCAGATAAGATTGAAACCTCACTAACTCTTAATAATTATGTACGAATAGAGCGCAGGATAGCCTCGATGGCAGCTAAATTTGGACCTGCATAACGATGTAGGGTAAATACCCCAGTTGCGAGCTCTGCGCCAGTTCCGAGCCACTATCTTTAATTCCACAAATAGTTAAGCATGACAGTTTTTCCTTAACTACCAATCACTTTCAACTGTTTTTAGTGATTCAGCTATAGGCTTCGTGTGAAATATCTTCAATTGTTGTCAGAATTCGAAAAGAACAGACGTGTTTCAAAAAACTGCAAGTTCCTTAAGGTTTTCGTTTAGAAAATTCAGTGACACCATAGTGCTTACAACATCAGTTTTATTTAATTGGTGTAAGTATTGTTACAATATGGAAAGTGTATTTTACAAATATTATTTATTTTATTTTTTATTTATCCTAAAGGATTAGACAGAGCTAGATAGGCGCCTTGTATGTACATGCGGCGCTAATTTACTCAAAACTTTTTTTTTTAATACATTATTTCTTAATTTTCATATTTGAACATACCTATTGAGGTTGGAAAAATAAATCGATTAAATTTTATTTAAAATATTTAAATGGGAGAGGAGTTGAAAGAGTGGGGAGTTTGAGGTTTGTGTTGGATTTAAAAGGACATCTAAGGGGGGGATGTGGTGGTGAAAGAAAGATGAAGGTTCTGAGCATTCTTCGAGTATGTGCTTTGTGGTAAGCCTGATTTGACAGTGGGGGCATGATGGTGGATCTTTTTTCAAAATTAGGTGACCTTTGGTCAGCCAAGTGTAGCCTAGTCTTAATCTCACGAGTATTGTGGCTAATCTCCAAGGCATGGTGGTGTCGTAGACTGGATATAAAGTCTGTGACCAGTGAGACTTCAGAAAGAATGTGCTATGGACCCAGATTGCAGCATTGTCTTCCTGGATAATTGTTCGTACCTGGGCTATCAAAAAATTTTCGGAAGGGGAATGATACCATCCCCATTTTGAGGGAGTCTTGATCATCTTCCAGCAGTTTCGTCTGTGATAGTATTGCCCAGTATACCGACATGCCCTGGAATCCAACATAGTTCTATGTCCTTTTGAGAGGCTAAGAGGTTTCTTAGCTGTGTTGGAATGTAGTTCTGATTTTTCCTGTTAGAGATAGTATCAATGGAGGATTTTGAGTCGGAAAAAATTATGGTCGGTCCAGGTAAATCCAGAAAGATTAAGATTGCGCGACCGATTGTAATTAATGAAACATTGAAAATTTTATATTTAATTAGAATAATAAGGAGGCTCGGGACTGGTACTGTATTTCTGATAATATCCATTTCCGAGCCGAGTGGCTCGCAACTGGCATTTCTGTATCTTTTTCATCGACCTAGCTCCGAGCCCCAAGTTTGGATTTTAAGACAATTTACTTAAAAATACAATTTTAATTAAAAATATAATTATGCAGAAAATATTATAATATAATATTGTTGTAATGAAGATTATGATATTATAGATATTTTTGGTTACGAAGTGTGTTTACTATGCCAAAGTCAAAAAACACTCACTTGTTTTATAATAGATATAAGGTAATTGCCTATACCAAAACCGAAATATTCACAGAAGGAAATACAGAATGCTTTAGAGGAAATCAGGAAAGGGTCAACAATTCGTTCTGCAGCTCAGAAATATTGGATTCCATTTAAAATTTATGTATACAAAATTTCAAATTCGTAGCTTGAAGCGTTCAAAAGTTATTTGAAAATATTGTTGACCACGTGATTTTTTGGATGGAAGCTACCGGAAGGAGTAAAAGGATTTCGCTGACTAGTAAAATCTAAATTAATTTTCATTCAAAACCAATTTGTACAAAATTCCGAATTCGTGGCTAAACGATTACTTGAGTTATAGTGAGTTCCGCAAATTCAGTGAACACATTTTGATAGGATATTTGTATGGCAGCCACACGAAGGACTAATAGGATTTTCTTCATAATCATATATTTAGATCCAACTATTGGAAAATCAATACAGTGTAACCCGCTTATAAAGTGCACTTTTATAACGTACTTTCGATTATAAAGTACATTTTTTGAATCCCCATGCACAAATGTGAAAAGTTCTTATGTGGGTTATAACGTACTATCGGTTATAACGTTCTACTTTTTGGGGTCTCCTTGAGGTACGTTATAACCGCGTTACACTATACATACAAAATTTCAAAGTCGTCACTTAAACCCTTCTGAAACTATCGGCCAATATTCTTGTAAACCCTGTTTTAAGGACAACTTTTTTTCGTCCGAGGATCGGTTCTATGCGTTACAAACTTTTGAGCTGAATTAAACTTATAATCGAAGATTTCATCTAGAGTATAAAAAGTTGAAGGTTACAGAAAAAATTGGTACTGAGAGACAGCATGCAATTGCTGTAGTGCAAAATAGTCCTGTAACCCTTTCCAGAAAGGATCGAGCATGTTACTGGGCATGTTTCTACGAAGGACGCAGGAGTAATTTGTGTCCTGTGCCATAAGACTTACCATTCAAGATGTGCTTTTAAACTATGCACAAATGAGACTGGTTTTCGTTGTTTAACATGTGAACTTAGCGATATTTAATATTAATTTCAATCTTTCCGTTACCGCTATACATATTTTTTTTTATATTCATCCTGAAGGATTTTTTTCGTTAAAATGAAAAATATATTTATTTTATTTTATTATTTTTTAATAATAAAGTATTGTGATCGAACTGAAATTTCAAAAAAGTTTGCTACCCTGAAATTTTGTATTTACACGTTTTAGGACTAGTAAACACCAAAAAGGCAAACAAAAAAAATGTCCGTCTGTCCGCCGTAGACGCAGTACGCCGTCCGCAATACCGTTTGAAGGTGCGTAGCTTACAAACCCCTTAAGATATTAAGTTGAAATTTTTATGATAGGTAGAGAGGGTAAACGTCTACGAGTGGTATCTTTTGGAGGGGGTGGGGGGGTGGTGTAAGGGGGGAGGAGGGGGAGCGTTTTAGATGAAAAATGTTGGTTTCTACATCTCAGGAACCGCTTATGCTAGGAGGCTGAAAGTTGGAACTTATGAAGTACTATGATAGTGGACCCATTTGCAAAAAATAGTCTATAAGGGTTGCGAGTTGTGCGAGTGGGGGGGGGGACAATACGTCCAAAACGCTTGAAAGCTTAGATTGATACATTCTAAAATCCATATCTCCTGAACGATTGATGTCAGATAGCCGAAAATTTGTAGTTGTATTAAGAGATACTAGGAGATTAGAAAGGGGTTAACATTTTTAAGGGAAGTAGTGAGGTATGGGGGTGGGTAGTGAAAAACTTTAAATTACAATATCTTCCGACTCAATTGTGCTAGGAAAATAAAATTTGGTTTCTGTATATATAATTACCAGTGAAGTGTATTGAATGCAAAATTTTTGAGGGGGGAGGTGAAGCGTTGAAGGTAGGGGACAGCCATTTTTCAAAAAATTAAATTTTTATATCTCATGAACCGTATCAGATATGATCTTGAAATTTTTACAGGAGTTAGGACCAGTAGATCTCTAGCGGAGAAAAAAGGTGTGCGTGTAGGGAGTGATGGTGGCAGAGGGTGGAAATGAAATAATTCTGATTTTAATTTCTCGAAGCCGCAAAGGATAGAAAGCTATAAATTGATAACTGTATAGAGGTGCTATAGAGACATCCCAGAAAAATATTTGAAAGGGGGTGCAAGGTACGAGCGTTGGGGGTGGTTTTTCATATCTCAGAAACGGCTTATGCTACAAAGTTGAAACTTAGTATGTATATGTAGAAGTACTACCGGAGTAGTTAAAGCAAAAAAAAAGTTTAAAATTTTATTGATGTACAGAGCTGGAGTAAAACAAATGTGCCTGTAATGGAAGTTTTTTAAATGTTTTTCCAATATTTTCATGAATTTCGTTATTTTAACCTAAAGAACAAAAAGGAGGCTATTTGGAACGTTATTTTTTAGGTTATCAGTCGCATAGTGACCTACACCGCATCTCAGTATTAAACACGTTTCGGACTTCTACCCAGACTGTTGGCAGATTTTTTATTTAAAATCTTGGCTTCTTCAAATAATGTTAGCTACTATTTGCTATGAGAGCATGTGAGGCTCGTAACTGGCATTCGATGGCGCGAAAAAGGGATCAGAGGGGCTCGAAACTGAAACGAAGACCATTTTAAACTTTTTATTGATTTCCTTTAAGCTATAATAGCAATTTTTTGTTGAATGAATATTGTAATAAACAAGAATTAAATATTAAATCAGAATAGTAAAATATCAGATAGGTAACTGTATATTCTGATTTTTAACGATGACTCAAAGTCAGCATTTGTCTTAAGGCTGGCGATACATGTAAACGCCTGAATTTAGACCGTTTTCCAGAGGATTATTTAAAATAGAAGGAATAAATGAATCGTTTTGAAAGTGATCATGTTTATTCATTACATATTAAAATGCAATAATCTGATTTTATTTAATTTTTTTTTTTCAAAATGGCCGCCGTAGTAACCAATCTCCTGAGACCCTCGCGGCGAAAGGCATCAATCGGCGGGATTTTTAGCATCAGTTACAGCAATCTGAAATCAAAAAAATGGGTTGGAGTGTGTTTATTAAACATGTATCTTCTAGTTGAACCAAGAAAAAAAAAAGTCAAAAATTAGCACCCTTTGACCCTTTTTTTCGACAGTTTTTGGGTCAAAAACGCTAAATTTTGAATTTTTTTTTGGCATATTTGAGATTCAACTAGAATCTTATACTATAGAGAAAACGTGTGCCAAGTTTCATAAGAATCGGTTGAGAACTTTTTGAGTTATCTTGCCCGCCAATTTAAAAAAAGTCGTCTCGAGAAAAACTCGTTTAAAGTTTTGACACACAGAAACTAATCAGCGATTCCAGGCCCATACAGAAGTCCTTCAGTACGTTCATAGTACTCGTTTTTTTTTCTCAGCTCTTCTTGACATGCTTACCCGGGTCTTCAATACAAAAGGTCCCAAGGTCATACTTGGTAGCGCAGCGCTCGAGCGTCAAGTTGAGGCGGAGCACTTAAATGAGTTTTTAATCGATAAATAATGCGAATTTCATTCTAAAACTTTACAAACATATTTTTTAGATGTTAATTTAACTATTTATGCAAAAAAAAGAAACTCGAATTTTTGAAAATTTTACATGTATCGCCCCCCTTAAGGGTGCTTGGAACTGGGGTCTTTACCCTAGTATATGGAGAAAAATCAATAAATATAAAGAAAATCGCCTTAAAAAACATTTTTATTATTGTACAATTTCACCATTAATACGATATCCATGAAGTACCGAAATTGTAATACTGAAATTATATCTCTACTCAGTACTGAATGAATTTATTTTAGCAGAATTCATTAACTACCAGAAATGCTTCGGTGGAAAGCGTGTTTCGGTACTGAAAGGAGAACATAGCTCTGGAATGTAGGTTTAACTCATGAATTTTACATTACGATATCTTTTGAACGGATAAAGGAAAAGCGTAATCGTCGGGGTAGAAAAGGAATATTGCACGAAACCACATCTTAAACAGAAGGTAGATTTTAGGGCATTGATGGATATGAAGAGTTAAAGTGGAGAAAGTAGTCAAGAAAATCATTCGATTTTTATATCTTAAGAACCACTTAAGGTAGAAAGTTGAAACATTGCAAATTATATTGAGCATATTCTAGAAATAAGTTTTCTATACAACAACGTTTGCTGCATTTGCTGTCTTTAGCCGTGGCTTCGGCTACAATCCCCAACAAATTAATTAAGTCTTTTGATTGCGCCAGAGACGTTGGTCCTATCGTAGTGCCAATATTCTAGTCGAACGGACATCCTGAGCAGAGAACCATACGATTTTAAGTAAATATCATAATATTTGTATTCAATGCATTTGAACGAATATTCGCGTTAAATCCTCGATATATGCAAATATGTTTACCAATCAATGGTCAATCATATCGTCAGTTAAAGTCATCAAACGGACAATGGATTTCTACGAACACAATAAATACAAATTGTACAAAGCAACGCTATCAGTGCGTTCGATTGACGTTTTTCCAATAAATGCATACGAGTACTGTCAAGCCAACAAAACACAGCCAGAGGTAACACAATCGAATTCCAAAAAAAAAATGCCCCGGAAAATCTACATGCAATGGAAAAAACAATAACAGCCAAAAATGAAACTCAAATAAAATAAAATGCTATTTTTTTACCTTTTAAATTAAAAGCTACATCCACACGATTCAGATAAGAGTTAATCAAAATAAATTAAATAATTTCGTACAGTTTGAACAAAACAACAATGAAGCAGGATCGGTCCAGTTTTGTAGCCTTTTTCGTTTAATTTTGGGTTCCAAGGGGGTGTTTTTCCCCTTCAAACCAACTATACAATTTGCAATTTTAAAATTTCTACCCATTTTTTTAGCCCCCGCTCATTTCTCGCGAGTATTTGTATACGAAATGAAACGGACAAATAGCTCATATAGCACAACCGAAAGCAGTGACATAAATTTAAATTAAAAGTTAAATAATAACAGGCCCGAAATAAAATCGCAGAAAACCGGGTATAAATCATATTTACCGGAAAGCAAAAGTATGAATGTGGCAATGAATTTCACATGGAAAATATAATTACTGGCGTGTATGAAGGGCGATCTTGTCACAAGAGGGCGCAATGAATTTCGAATGTGTTTGTATGATGGATAGTTTTTTTTCCCATATGAATTCATCACGTTGAATTTCTTCTTTGGGAAATATTTCGCGCTGAAATGTGCTAATAAATTGCTTTGCTAAATGTAAAATAATCGAGATGAAAATTATGGATTTTTTTGCTTTTAATGTTTTTTTTTTTTTGATAATTTTTGCCAGTAATCTCTCACATTCGATCATATTTAAAATGTGTACAAAATTGTCTAAATTCAAAATTTCAGGGCGGCCATCAAACCCACTCACAGCCAACCCAAAATCATTATCCCCAACAACGTAGTGGTAGTGTACCACACCAATACTACCAAAACCAGCATCAAACTCAACCTCAATATCAAGCACCACAACAACAACAATACGTACAACCCCAGTACCAGAATCAACCCCAAAACCAACAACCCCAATACCAACAACCCCAATACCAACATCCCCAATACCAATCACCTCAAACGCAACAACCTCAATACCAGAAACCTCAATACCAACCACCCCAATACCAGAAGCCCCAATACCAGGCCCCACAAAATTCCCAACCGCAATCCCAATCCTATTCATCCCCGGTGCCCAGAAATTTCGGTGCTCCTCAATCAGCCCCAAGTAGCACTGTTTCGTTTGCGGGCGGCATTGCCAAGAGCAATTTGCCCAGTCGTCCGGCGGTACATCAACCACAGCCGCAATACCAATCGCCGGCACCAACATTTGAAGCACTTTCACCACAGCCTAACGGTCACTACACTCCCCAGTATCCGTCGCCAACACAAACGGCTTCGTATCCTTCGTCCTCCCCAAACCCTTCGGGTTGGTCGCACGTCGGTACACCAACACTGACTCGTAGCGGTTACACCCAAGCCTCTAGATATCCCTTCCAACAACAAATCACTTCCCCATTTGGATCTGAGCCGTCGTTTGGAGCGTATCAGGTACGCCTGGCCAATTCCGTAGATTTTTGATTTGTTTTTTGAGTTTTTCACCCTTAGATTATATCTAACAAAATCTCATCTTACCTGACATAAGTTTTGACTTTTTTTTTTGGATTACATGATTTTGCATTTGACAAATTTTCGGACTTACAACCTTACACCTTGGCTGTTTTGACTAAAGCAGTAATTGCTACCAGCTAACCAAATATTTTTCGCCACTTTTTACGTTCTAATTAACCGAAACTCTACCTAGAATCAACCGCAATATCAACCCCAGACCACACAGGCCTTTCAGCCTGTGAGCCCTCAGGTACAGCAGCCATCGTACCAACCCCAAACGTACCAGCAGCCTCAACTTGACCAACAACAGTACAGCTCACAGGCTCAAGCCCACTATCGTCCGGTTGGTCGAGGACAAAGTGCCGGTGTGATTCAACTCCGTCAGGAAGCGCCGATTTCGCAGAGACCAGCTCCAGTCTTCACTTCTCAACCAGCAGCCGCAAGCTTTCAAGGTAACATTGATTTTAGCAACACCTGAGATTCCGACTTAATTTGATAGGCATGAGTTCTGTAGGAGGCGCCAATATGCGTGGAGACATGAAATGGCCACCAGTCGAATACAAGGAACAAGCAGCAGCTGAAAACGAAGCTCGCCGTAAACTAGCCATGGGACCGCTTTTTAGACCAAGGCGAGTAAACAAGGTTTGTATTCTTATTCTGGAAATAAAATACAAGTTCGAAAATGATATAAAAGAAATTAATAATAATCTTCCTAAATCCGTATCTGTTGATTGTTCAAATCCATTTGACTCCATTAGTCAAGAAGTCGGACCTGTGTAAGGATCAAGGATTTTACGTGAACCACGTCGTTAAACTGCAAATGATAAATAATGCTTGGCCAAAAGACCATTTGACTGGATAAATCGGCAGCATGTTTAGATTTCAATAATTTATTGTGTAGGACTAAACATTTCTGACTAATTTTCTCAATACTCGATTTTCATAAAGTAAGAGGCAAAATACACAGTGCGACAAAAAAGTACCGGGACTAGTCATGGAAAACATCATTAAAAGAAAAAATCTGGATACTTTTCATTTTTTTGAATTCAATATATTCTCCTACAGTTTCAATACACTTGTTACAGCGATTCAACAGTGATTCAAATGCGTGTTCTAGCTCATTTTGTGGAATTGCCTCTAGTGCTCGTGTTGAAGCTGTTTTGATGGTCGAAATGTCATTAAAAAAACATCCTTTCAACTTCAATTTCAATTTCGGGAATAGAAATAAATCGCATGTGGCCAAATCAGGTGAATACGGTGGATGATTCAACACACAGACTTGATTCTAAGCCAAAAATTGACGAACAATGAGTGAGGTGTGACTCGGTGCATTATCCAGTTTTCTGGATCACGATATTCGGGTCGAATACGACGGATTCTGGCCATCACACGCTTCAAAACTTCGAGATAAAATGCGCCAGTAATTGTTTGGCCAGTTGGAACGAATTCCCTGTGGATAATTCCTTTGCTATCGAAGAACGTAATGAGCACTCTTTGAGCAACATTTTAATATTTCTACATCGACAAAAAAGTTATTTTGGGAGAACTGTCATAACTTTGCTATCTATCAACCGACTTAAACAAAATTGGTATTACCGGGAAGAGGAGTGTCACAGCTTTCAAACGCCGGTCTGCACACATAGATCGTCCTACTAGTTACATATATATGGTTCGAGTCTCGGAACTTATTTGTCGCACTGTGTATATATTTTGAGGCGCTAGAAGATCTTATTTAAAATATTTGGTATAAAAACTATTTTAGGTCTTCTTTGAAGACTCAGCCCTTTAGCCCATGGCTAGGAGGGTTTTAACCCAAGAGCTATGTCGCACTTAGGTACTGCATCACTGAAAGGTAGAACCTTTTTCTAGAGCATCAGAAGACAGCTATACATATGCTAATATTACGGTCTAAAATATTATAAACAGTTCTAGCTAATAAGGTTCAATACCACAAGCGACCACAGGCTCCTAGAATAGACAGGTTCGTGTCCCTGATGGTAAAGGACATACCGAAGACAATACTGTCATATCTCCAATGGCAGTAGCCAGTACAACGATCGATCTCAGTCGGGCTTTCGTGTTGGTGTTTCATACCAGAAACTCCTCTGACGTAGAAAAACAACCCAACAAATTCTTAAGACATTCCAAAGGTCGGCATAATTATCTACTACTTTCATTATCAATATTTACCCAGGCACTAGCTATTGTTGTACCTCTTCGTGCCTCACCGCTTTTTCCTGAGTTCAACCAGTAACTGTAAAAAGTCCTATTCAATTAAGCAGTGACCTTGCCATCCATGTACGTAGGAGAGGCAGTTATGTCAAGGAAAACAATTTAAAATCTGCACTTTAGAGTAAAGATTTCGGGACTAAGTTTTGAAACCACATATAGGTCCTTGTGATACGTGTTCCTGGTCGGGAACACAATTTGGCACAAAAATACTTGTCGATTTCGATTTATGAAATTGTATGACATTTTTGTTCTAAACACTACTATTACAAAATTTGGTTGGAACTGCTAAAACTTTCGAGTTATCAACGTTCGACCTATCGAAGTTTGACGATTCACTTCGAAAATGCTTTGTTCAAAAATTTTGTGATACTTACGGCTGGAGATTTGACAAAATAAGCTCGGCAATCGGATCTTTCTCTTCGTACAAATCGCCAGGACCCGATGGAATTATACCAGCAATGCTGTAACACGCGGCAGATTCGGTGATCTTCACAAGCTGTATTCGACTCAACCATGTTCCATCGCAATGGAACAGGGTATGAGTAGTTTACATACCTAAGGTGGGTAAATCTAGTCACACGACTGCGAAAGATTTCAGACCGAAATGTCTCACGTCCTTTATACTTAAAACCCTTGAAAGGATATTGGACAATCACATTCGCAACAGAATTCCGCGCAACCAATTGTCAAAATGACAGCATGCCTACACAAAGGGAAAGTCGGTGGATACCGCCTTACATGAGGTAGTGTCAACAATTGAAAAATCACTCTCATATAAGGAGTACACACACGCGGCTTTCCTTGATATAGAGGGTGCCTTTAATAACGTTTAACGTTCGACTATTAACAGCGCACTGCTATCAATGGAAGTGGAAACCGAGATTTGCAATTGGCTTGACTTAATACTACGAAGCAGGATTATTGAATCCGAACTAGGAGAGTGTCTTATCACAAAGTCAGTCTCCAGAGGCACCCGCAAGGAGGTGTGATATCACCCTTACTTTGGCTCCTTGTGGAACTTAAGGACCTCGGAATCAAGGCATATGCATACGCCGACGACGTGGTCATCCTTGTCTCAGGGAAACATTTACCGACAATTAGTAGTCTGATGGCGAGAGCACTCAATAAACTACGGCAATGGGCCGACAACTGCGGTTTAGGGGTTAATCCCTCTAAAACTGTACTGGTCCTCTTCACGAAGAAGTACAAAATTCGAGATTTTGCGTTATCAAAGATGGGAAGCGAGGAGCTTCATCTTTCCGATAGCGCTAAATATCTCGGGGTTGTTCTAGACAAGAAACTGACTCAAGGGATAAACAACTCACGGAACTAATGATACTGTTAAGACGCTCTTGAAGCTCAGTAATCTGGATTCTGCTAAGATTCACTTTGTTCTAAAGCTAGTCTTACACATTGTGCCATGCTGTCAAATATTTGAATTCAAATTTGACGAAATCAAATTTTTTCTGTAAAAATAGAGCAAAAAAAATAATATGACAAACAAAAATTTGACAATTACACTATCTGACTTTGCCAGCCAGAACGGTCATATATTCAATATAGTGGCTACATTTTAATACAAGATTAAGGACCAACGTTAAACATCTTATGAAAAATCTTAGAATAGAACTGTATGGACCTATCACTGATCTAAACGAGTCCGTATCTGCCACAGGCTACCATCGCCAAATTTGTTCTTAAATTTTTTCGCTTCTCACCTAAAATTTTTGCTATGCGCCAGTGGTAACACATCTCCACTAAATCGTGACGAATGAACAAGTGTTCCTTATGAAATCAGTCAAATTTCTACTTATGTTTCACCGGAAATTGCTAATAAGGTTTAGTTCAAAATGCCTGATACATACATGATAAATTTCATAAGGAATTTAAGCGGGTGCTTCACCGAAATTTAATTATCAATTGCATCGGGGATTATCCAATTACTTTTATCATATGCGTCATCAATTTCGTTATAGAAAGAAGATGATTTTTTTTTCATACTTTGATTACCTTCCTTATTTTCCATCCGTATTAACATACTACCGCGTATTGTTAAATTAATACTAATTTTAAAAATTTCTATTCCAGGACTATAGTCAATTCTTCGCGAAGAATGCACTAAACACATACTATCCTGGCTATAAAATTCCGCCAGGAACTCAACATGTTTACGGCGAATACTAAACATAAGAACGAAACTAAAGCGACTACTGCATAATTACTGGAAACCCTTCTATGTAAGAATCCTTCATTCCCGACTGTATTCTTAATTAAAAGGGTTTCCTTTAAAGTTTAAAGTTTATTTCACACTTTATAATAATTTACTATCGTTATCAATTATTTAAAGAAAATAAAAATAATTAAAAAAAAAACAGTGTTACCAAATGTGCGCTTATATTTTATTACAATAGCCAAAACTAAAATCTTCTACTATCTTGTTATATACATCGAAATTTTTTTCTTTTAACACTATTTTGCTTCTCTAAAAAAATCTTTAAACTTTAAAAAAAAAATTTATTCAGCGGAAATTATTTTATATTATCAAATTATTTACACAAAAAAAAAACAAAAACATTTTCATTCAAATTAAATTTAATCAAGGTGTGTGCTTCTTGTTTCTATACATAAACAGCGCTTTTAATAAATTTTACTATTTTAATTTTGTTATTTTGATTATGTCGAAGCGCATTACAATTAAAATTCAATGTTCGAACCAGAAAAATGTTTGCACTTTTTTACAACAAAAATCTTAGAGAGAAAGAGAGAGTGAGAGAGAGAAGGGATATATTTCGATAAATTAATCCAAATTTTGTTATTATATTGTTGAAAATGTGCAAAAAACTATAACAAAAAAAAAACGTAAAGAATAACAATAAATTACAAGAAAGCAATATTTTTATTTTGATCGGATCTGAATCGAAAGCTGACTTTAACAGAAACTATAACTTGTATTTCTTTTATATTATAATTTTATGCAAAACAAAAATTTTGTATAACTATTGAGGATGCTATTAATATAAAAGTTGTACAAGTTGTTTGTGTTGTTCGTGGAACTGATCAATTTCGAATATTTTTATTTTGTAAATTATTGTTAATTTTTTTTTTAATTGTTTAATTAATTTATTTAAAAGGAAACTATTGTAAAATTATAATGACACAATGTAACAAGTACATGTCATATATTTTTGATGTTATTCAATATTTTATTTACGTTTGATGAAACAGAAACAGCTTTTATTTGAAATATTATATTTATTATACGCATACGTAGATTGTAAATAAAAGTGATGACTGGATTCTTTTGACTTTTAATTTAGTTTTATTTTATTGGTATTTTACTTAAATATATAGACGTGGTGGTTATTATCAATTAACAATTTATAAAAAATTTACCTAAAAATTTTTATTTTCCGATTTTATTTGACAATAGTTTTTCCACGGCGACCAACCCTTTGGGATACGAAATATAAAATTTCTAAGTTGATAATATTATCCTCCTTTTTTAGGCTTAAAAAATAATGTAAAATTTAATTTTACTTTATTATTTTAATAATACAGTATTGTGATCGATTTTTAAAAAAAAATTTGCTACCCTAAAAAAAATTTTTTTTCACGTTTCATGACTAGTAGACACGAAAAAAGCACAACAAATTTTCAGTCCGTCTGTCCGCCGTACGCCGTACGTCGACCGCTGTAAGCAAAATCGTTTGAAGGCTCGTAGCTCCCAAACCCTTTGAGGTATTAAATTTAAATTTTTTTTATGAATAGATTGGGTAGGCCCCTTGAAGTGACTATCAGGTTTCCAGGGTGGGGGTGTGAGGGGGGAAGTGGGGTAGCGTTTTGGACGGACAATGTTGGTTTCTAGATCTGAGCCACCGCTTACGCTAGGAAGCTGAAACTTGGAATTTATATAGGGATTTGATAGAGGACCCATTTGCAAAAAATTTGCTAATATGAGTGAAGGGGTGAAGGAGTTTGGGGGAAAGTAATGCGTCGAAGACGCTCGAAAGCCGAGATCGATACATTCTAAAATCCATATCTCCTAAACGGTTAATTTCACGAAATTAAAGCTTTGTGAAAATCTGTAGGTATACTAGGAGAATAGATCGGAAACAAATTTTTGAGTTGGGGCAGTGGCGTGTGGTGGTGGGGGTTAAAAACTTTAGATTACGATATCCCACGAACCAATTGCACTAGAAAAATAAAATTCGGTTTCTGTATAAAGGTTAACAAATAAAGTTTGATGAAAGTAAAAATTTTTAAGAAGGAGGTGGAGCATGGAAGTGGAGGAGATACGAATTTTTCAAAAAAATCACGTCTCATATTTCAAAAACAGTGTAAGATAGGTGCTCAGAATGTTTACTAGAAGTAGGCTTAATAGACTTCTGTCAAAAAAAAAAGTTTGGGCGTGGGGAGGGTGAAAAAGAAAAAGTTCAGATTTTTATATATCGAGAGCCTATAATGATATAAAACTGAAACTTGGTATTTGGATAGACATGTAGTAGTAGCATGTTGGAAAAATATAATTTTGTACAGGGGTAGTTATGGGAGGGTGGTGGGGTTTTTTCCTAACTATAGAACGGCTTATGCTACAAAGTTGAAACTCGGTATGTATATGCAAATTAACTAGAAAAGTAATTTTGATTAAAAATATTTCAAATATCCACTGGCGTTCGGAAGTGGGGCAAACAAATTATAAATGAAAATGGAATGCATATATTTTCACGATTTTCGTCATATCTATTAGGTCTTCCCTAATATTAAATTCATTTTTATTCTACGGCTTCTTCATATAAATACTTAGAAAGTGTTTTCAGGATTTTTTGAAATTCGACCCCCACGGTTGTGTAAAGGGGTTGTATACATATTCACGAATGCAGCCGTATTCTTCCGGTCTGATCAGATATCGAATAACTTTTTACTTCCACGGGCTTCTTTAATAATCACCTAAAACTTGTTTTCAATTTTTTTCTCTTTTCAACCCCTAAGAGGGTATAAACGGGTTGAACACATTTTCACGAATTTCGTCATATCTCTTAGGAGGAAGACATCGGATTGGTTTTCACTTCCTCGGGCATTCTTTATATGCCAAAAAACTTAAAAACCAATTTAATGATTTTTGGATATTCAATCCCAAAGTGGGTGCAAGGGGGTTGCATATGTTTTCACAAATTCCTACATATTTCTTAGTTCTAATGAGATATCGAATTCATTTTGACTTCCTAAGGCTTCCTACATAATCGTCAAAAAGTTGATTTCAGTATTTTTAGATATTCAACTCTAAGAGGACGTAAGGCTTTCAACATATTTCTTAGGATTGATGAGATATCAGATTGGTTTTCACTTCCACAGACTTTTTATAGACTCGCCTATTATGTAATTCATATGTTATGTGTGGAAGCGGCGTAAGTATTCCATCGCGCCCCTATTCAAACCGCTTCCAGAACTTTTTTTTGGATTTCAGTCATATAGTAACCTACACCGCGTCTCAGAATTAAACGCGTTTTGGACTTCTACCCAAAATTAATAAAGTTGCACCCAGACTGTTGGCCGACTTTATTATTTATAAGTGATAATTACGATAGGAACGATTTGGCACTAGCTCGATTGGCTTAACTCATCAACAACAGGTTGAAAAATTTCCATTTGCTCATCTTTCATTTCAAGAGGCATAGCGAAGGGAGCGTGATTAAACTTCTATTTCACAATGCCTTGAAAAAGTTTACGGAATTATTCTGAAATCCTTTAATCTCCTAGATTTGTAAAACCAACGAAAAATATGGCCTATGAAATAGTGCAAAGTCACAGGGTTTTTATGAGTTTGACCTACCGGCGAGATACACCTTAGCACGGATCTAGGTAGTGCCCGCTAGCCTTCAAACTCAAGGAAAACTAGAAGAAATATTCCTTCCAAACTGGGATATACAATAACGCCCTACGCTGGGCGCCACCGTTACTCCAATATAATGGCAGCTAGTTAGATAGGTAGGTACGCGTGGCTGCCATCTCCTTAAGAGATGATCGACATTCTACGGCGACCTTTGATGTTGTCGAGGCCGATTCCAAGGATTTCATTGCCGCTTGACTGTCTGTGAAAATGATAATATTCCTAGTAGATATCACATTACACCTCAGCCAGGACTAGGCCTCCTTGATCGCCATAAGCTCCGCCTGATAGACACTACAGTGGTGCGGAAGGTGGAAGAAGCTGCTAATGTTAAGCGTGTCAGAGAAAACACCTCCACCCACCCCGCCTTCAGTTTTTGACCCGTCCGTATATATGTGGATGCACTCCTTCATCCATACCGAATCCCATTCCAATTCTAGACGGGTTTGGATGGTTGTTAGGAATGTTTGTCAAAATCATTCCTGGGAGAGGTGTAGTCGGTGTTTCCAAGAATGTTATTGAATGGATTCAAGATTGTTGAGTAACCTACATATTTGTCAGTCCACTGTGTAGAGGTCCTAAGTCTAATGGCTGACCTGGCTGCCATTTGCTTGCCAAAAATGTCTAGGGATGGCAGATTGAATAGCATGTCTAGTGCTGCAGAGGGAGTTGTTCTCAGGGTTCCACTGATGCATTTGCATGCTGATCTCTGTAGCTTCCCTAGGGTGGTGCGGTTAACCGCTTTGTCTAAGACCGTCCACCAGACAATAACACCGTACATAAGTATCGGTCTGATGGCGGACACGTAGAGCCAATGAACTACTCGGGGCTGCATACCCCATTTTTTTGCCAATGACCTTTTTGCACGAGTAAATCGCAACTGTTGCTTTCCTAACCCGTTCATGGATGTTAGGTCTCCAGTGTAGTTTCCTGTCCAAAATAAGACCCAAGAATTTTGCACTATCGGAAAAAACTAGACTAGTACTATTTAGAGAAGGAGGGGCCACGTGAGGAATTTTTTATTTCCTGGTGAAGAGGACTAATTCTGTTTTGCGTGGGTTCACGCCCAACCCGCATTTAGCTGTCCATTTGGAGAGAATAGGGAGAGCATTCTGCAATATCTCACTCAGCGTGTTGAGGTGCTTTCCAGAGACAGCTATTGCAACATCATCTGCATAAGCAATCACTCTGCATGGCGACTAATGTAAACGCCATTTTAAATAGTGAGAAAAGCAGTCCAAATTTGAATTTGAATATGAAATGTGAAAAAATGGCTTAAACCAGGGTATCATTAGAGTTTCATAATCCTGAAAGTTACAACCAAATTTTCTTTTGAAGTTATAAATCAATGCACTGAGCCATGCTTTACTGGAAGTAGATGTTGTCGCTCCATTTCATAAGATGCGATCGATCAAAGTAAAAGTATGACGGCCAGCACAGTGTATATGATGGCGCCCAACGTGGGGCACTGACTGTATCAGGTAACCCGTCAGCTGGCAAAGAACTACGGCAGATGAAGGAAGAACATTTGATTTTACTTAAATACTTTTTGTAATAAAATATATATTTTATTTTGTAAATATACCTACTTGAAATTTGGTTCCTACTCATGTAGAACTATTTCAGTGGCAATGAGATTTTTAATGATTTTCACTTGTAAAAACGTGAATTATTTTAAAAATTTCAGTATTTCACTTAGGTAATTTACAATAAATTTAATTTTTGTCTGATATACATACATATACACAAAATAAAATTGTTACATGATTTTTTTTATTTGATCGAAATGAGATTGGAACCATTCTCTTAAATTTGCGTTTATCTGGAATTATTATATGATATTTGTTTTTCTTGGCTGGTATTCCGTCTTTCTACAAATAAATTTATTGAAAAAAAAATTTTAATTATTCATTTTTATAATTTGAAACAATGTGAAATCATATTTTGAAGTATGTGGACGATAACAGCATAAACCAAAATAAAGTCATTGCAGTAAAATGTAAACTCGACCAGTCCTCTTCCTATTTTTTTCCAGCGAATTTGTTAGCAACAAATTTTTTAAAACGGAGGTCTATGAACAGTTTATTTGGAACTGGCTACTCTTTAAAATCCAGTTTACCTTAATTACACGGTACACTGCAGCTTTCACGTTGTTACGTACAGATATTACGTACATAAATATAAGTGAAGGGTAGTACTGCAGACGCAAAAACATACCTTTGAGTTTTCATAACATCAGACGTAGGCCCGTAGTAAATTGCATGCTCCGCCTGATAATTTGTTCGGTCGTAAGTGTATGCAGTCTTAAGCATTGTTACAATTTAATTTCGAACGTAATTTCAGCCTTTCCACGCACCAATTACGACTTGTTTTTTCGTTCATAATTTCGTTTCGCTTCTGAGTCGCCCAACTCGGAAAATTTATGATAAATTTTCTCAAGTTTTGACCTGCATATCAACATATATATGACTGAACAAATTATCAATGGGTGCATACCTTTCACAGTTAACCGAACTTAAAATAGCAACAAAAATGAAATGAATGTAAAATGGAGGGAATTTTTGAAATTAAGGGATTTCTCAAATCCTGTGGAAATCAAAATTTGGACAATACACATAAATTTATTTCTTCTTCTTCGTTTGTCGTATACTATATAACAGTCACGCCTTCATTAAATCAATCTCGTTTTCATAGCTGTACTACGCAAACTTCCCTGGAAGGTCAATTTTCTAGCAAGTACTACGTTTACATGGAGGATTGAATCCGGATTCAATCCTCTAAAATCTCATGTAAACGCAGATCGGATTGGAATGAGATCGACTCGATCCGAACGAACTTCTCGACCTGGATCGAGTCAAAATCGGATCGAACTTCTCATGTAAACGCGGATCGAAAGATCGAAAGTTCGATCGTTGCAAATTCATCAACAATAAAAATTGATTTTCTATCATTTTCATGGTATTAGCAAAGACTATCCATAAGAAGACGGGACACTACGCAGTATCTTTCGAATAAAAATTTTACCTTGGTTTCTTTATTTAATGAGATGAGGGAAGTAGATAGCAATAGCAAGATGCATGATTAAAGAAGAGACAAAAACTGATAACGAGTCGCATTCACCAATATAATGACATCCGCACAGAACGCCGCAAAAAATGCGTTCTGTTACGTGCTTTGAGAAAAACGATGCACATAGATGCGAATGTGTAATCATTCATTTTGGCATATTAGCGTACTCTTTTCTTAGCATGTGAATTTCCGTAAGAATACGGAATTGAAATTGTTCAATCGGATTTCTTTGTTCCGCTTATGCAATGATTTTTTGGTTTTTTTACACAAAAAATGCATGTGTATTAAGTGTCCCGTCTTGTTGTAGATACCCAACAAACAACGTAATCATTATATAAGCCTTAATTAGGTGCAATCTATTCCTTAGTGAATAAGGCCTATGAATTGTAAGGGAAACTTCCGCGCAAACGAATTACCTTAATTTATCCCTGATTCTAACATTGGCCATGTCATTGGCAATCAGGTATAAAGGGGATACTTTAATATTTACCTTATGATCATGCTTATGTAAGAATTAGGTTAAGCCTTATAGTAAACTTGACTTTTGGTAATGATCAGGCTTAATATAAAGATTAGGTTAAGCCTTATACTAACCTGTACTTTTGTTAATGATCTGGCATAGTAATACGATTAGGTTAAAGATTTTGTTTTGATTCCCATATTTATAAACTTTTAATTTTTAAACTCATATAAAAACATACTGCAGTCACGATCGGCTGCAAGCCAATCGTATAATACTCTAGATGAATACTGAACTCCGATTTATATTGTAGTTGGGGATAAAGTAGAATTACGTGTGTGCATGTTGTATGTCCTTTATTAAGGACTCCCATTAGATTGCTACTCAAAACTAAAAGACAATATTCAGTGTTTAATTTCATATCTTGAACTGGGTAAGTCATCGAAAAAAAATGTCCTTTTTGAAGGACTTTCACATGGGAGGTGCAGAAAGGACTCACTCGATTTCTTACATGTTTATCCTTTTCCTTGGAACCATTTAAAAATGAACGTGTACAAAATTCCAAATTCGTAGCATGAAGCGTTCAAAAGTTATCGAAAAATATTGTTGAACACGTGTCTTAAGAACATTTTGTGTGGCAGGTACCAGAAGGAGTAAAAGGATTTCGCTGACAAGTAAACCCAAGCTTCGTTTTCACTCAAAACTAATTTGTACAAAATTCCGAATTCGTAGCTAAAAGATTACTTGAGTTATGGTGAGTTTCGTAAATTAAGTGAATACATTTTGACAGGATATTTGTATGGCAGCTACACGAAGGACTAACAGGATTTTCTTCATAATCATACATTTAGCTCCAACTATTAAAAAAGTAACACACACAAAATTTCAAAGTGGTAGCTTAAACCCTTCCGAAACCCTCCCTGCTAATATTCTCGCACACATGTTTTAAGGACATTTTGTATGGCAGCTACCCGAATGAGTAGGACGATTTTGCCCGTTAACGAACTTAGCCTTACAAATTCAACCAAACACTTAGATTCAAAATTTCAAGATCCTAGGTGAAGGCGTTTTTGAGTTATCGTGTTCACGGACAGACGGACGGACGGACGGACGGACGGACGGACGGACGGACGGACGGACGTCAGACGGATTTGAGGTTTTTGGGCACAAATAAACAAAAAATAATATTAAGAATGGAATTTTTTCATGGTAAGCTACCATAGAAGCAAATTTGATTAAATGTTGGTTGTTTTCCGGCGTCAGTAGGGTTTCTGGTGCGAAACCCCAACACGAAATCCCCGACTGTTGATTAATCGCTGTCCTTGAGGACATGACAGTTGGAAAACCTTCACTGGATACGCCAGTTTCATAAGATTGTGTTGGACTAGGTCCGAAGGATCCAGTGAAGGTTTTCCAACTGTCATGTCCTCAAGGACAGCGATTAATCAACAGTCGGGGATTTCGTGTTGGGGTTTCACACCAGAAACCCTACTGACGCCGGAAAACAACCAACATTTAATCAAAAAATTATATATAACTTTTTTTCGTCCGAGGCTTGGTTCTATGCGTTACAAACTTTTCGGCTGGATTAAACTTATAATACTGTTGCGAGCTAGGGGTTCGCCGGGATTTCAAGTAAAACACAATTCGGTTAAAATAAAAATAAGTGATTATTTATTAATCGCACTTTAAATTCACAGAATTATAATCGCACAATAATTCGCACTGTATGGCAGTACCGCCCGCTTATACCATATATCGCTTGACTCGTTCACTTTCGTTCTCTACCAACACGGTCGCGTGTACCCGCTGTCTGTCACAGTCGCCGTAATCAAAATTACTGTGTCTTCGCTGAGAGCTTCACCTGCTACTAGCCGGTTGCAGTCTAGGATGTTCTTGAATCTTCGATGCTTGTGGAATCTTCTCGAAAGCTCTCTCGATTTCGATCTTCGTTCAGTGGTGTGTGTAGAAGATTCAAGTGAGCTTGAGATCTTTCGACCTTGATTCTAATTGGATTCTAGTACATTGGAGAGCATTCGATAAGAAGAGAGATACAACCGTGCTGTTTCGCCTTATTTCTGATTGGGTTATTTTTCAACTAGGTATTCGGTTGTTGTTGTTTTCATTATGTGAAACGATCGAGTTGCACGGTTGCGCGGTTGCCAGGTTTACATGTAACAATACTCTATATGATTTCCTCTAGAGTATAATGAATTATTTTTATTTTGCGGTATTATAATTATCATTTAGAATAAGCAAGCTATTTAGAATAAACAACTTGAAGAAGTCCGCAGAAGTTTACTTCTTGAAGATTTTTCTCGATGTTTTCGTACAATGAATTATTAAGCACATTAATAAAAACACCTATTATAAGTTTTTTGGCTGTAAGGGGAGTAATAATAAAAAAAAACAATACAAAGTTCAATTAAACAACTTCAATTTATTGCGCACTTTCATAAAAACGGCGTATGCTATAGGAATTGAAATTTATTCTGTAGCTTCTTTGTTCCACATATTCTCATTCTTAAAAATAATATATTTATAGAAGTAAAAATTAGTTGTTGCTCATGCCGCCGCTGATCAATACGGTTTTTTCCTTTCTTCATGGCTTTTTTCACATCCTTTTCATAATCAAGGAAGTATAAATTTGATGTAGTCAGCTTTAAATAGAAAATACATTTAACGAAGAATGAAATTTTATAATTATGCTAAGAAAATTTATATTTGTTTATGGCCTTAATTTTTTCTCGACCGTTCCAGTTAATCTCGCTTAGCAGAGCGTCAGCTATCAAAAGGCGTAAATTTTATGGAATTTTTCCTTTTATTTTTGTTGTTATCAATATTTTCTGATAAAAAAGATTTTGAGATTGACTTTCTCGGGATGCATTTGGTGCTGGTGTATCTCGTGTGGATTGGTATCATTCCAAATCCGACAATTTAGTCTTTTATAATAGCGTTTAGAGTAGCCCAACGTAGAAGAAGCCATTATACTTACTGTATTTAATTGTATTTCACCGAATTTAACTTTATTTATTTCACTTTATTCCACTTCACTGCATAAAAACTTGGCAATCACTCAAAAGTTCGCACTGGAATAACAAAAATTTCGCCATAGCGCGCATTCTCGTTATTCTTAGTTTTTAAACGGTATACCTAAGAATAAGACTTATTTAAGCATTAGTATGGATATTCCATAAAATTGCCGACTTTTCTTATATTCTTGGTATTCAAAACCTTAAGTATACCTAAAAATAAGACTTATCTAAGCATTAGTATGGTTATTCAATAAAATTTTAGACTTTTCTTCTAACTCGGTATCCCTTATTTAAATCTTAGCCTGATATACCTGACGTGATTTTTTGCTGGGTAGTCTTTGGTATTAGCACACAAAACTGCTAAATTTGACATTTTTATGCACTGCACTTCGAATTTGTATGATTAAAGAAAGATTTCAGATAATTTTACTTGTTATTTCGATCTCATTTTGATCTTCCCATGTTTCAATCTTTCGATCCGGTGTAGTCATATACGCGATTCAAATTTGGATCTTTCGATCCTCCATATAAACGTAGTGAAGGATAGAAGCCACACAGTAAAAGAAAATCTGCCAATGGTCTGGGCGAAACTTTATTATTTTTCGGGTCAAAGTTCGGGAGCGGTCAAAGTCGGAGTATATCATCAGTTATTTCGAAATTATGACGTTTCTTGGAAAGTAAATTTTTTTTTTTAAATATTTCAAATAGAGATTTTTATCCAATTAAACATTGAACAAGCCCGTGTGGACTATTCGAATTTTTATATATTATGTACACTAAAAGCCCATAGAAGTAAAAACGAATTTGTTGCCTTAGACTTAAGAGACTTAAGAATTGTTAAAACGTATACAAACCCATTACTTCCACTTGGGGTTTGAATTTCCAAAAAATTGTGAAACAGGTTTTTAGACGATTTCACAAGAAGCAACTTATGAGATACGAAGTGTTTTGAAAAATTTGTGTAAACATAAGCAAACCCTTTACAACCTCTTGGTTCTTGAAATTCGAAAAATCGTGAAGTTGGATTTTAGGTCATCACATCAAATGCCGTAATAACCAATTTTATACAATATCTCATTAGAACAAAGGGATGGCAAAAATTGTGAAAACATATGCAAACCCTTGGGGGTTGAATATCTAAAAATTGAGAAATGGGTTTGTAGGCGATTATATAAAAAGTCTGTGGAAGTGAAGAGCGATCCAATATCTCATCAAACCTATGAAATATGTCGAAGCTTTGAAAAGGATACAACCCCCTTATACCGCTTGAAATTAAATATCTAAATTAAAATTAGGTTATTAAATTAGCTTTTTAGCGTTTATATAGGAAAGCTTATGAAGTAAAAATTAATTCGATATATCATCAGATACGCTACCTCCTTACACCCACTTGGGGTTGAATATCCAAAAATTCTGAAAGGAGTTAATAGATAAATATGAAGACAACACAAGAAAGTAAGAACCAATTCAATTTCTTATCACTTCTAAAAGATATGACGGAATTCGTGAAAACATGTTCAACCCTTTTATACCCTCTTAGGGGTTGAAAAAGGAAAAAACTTAAAATCTAGTTTTAGGCGATTATTACGCAAGCCCTTGGAAAGGAAAAGATATTCGATATCTGATCAGACCTGAGGGATTAGGCAGAATTCGTGAAAAAGTATACAACCCCCTTTCCACTCCTTATGGATCGAATTTCAAAAAATCCTGAAAAATCTTTCTAGTTATTTATATGAAGAGGCCGTGGAATAAAAATGCATTTAATATTTGGGAAGACCTAATAGATATGAGGAAAACTGTGAAAATATATGCATTCCATTTTCATTGCTAATTTTTTTGGCCACCCTTCCAAACGCCAATGGATATTTTAAATTTTTTTTTATCTAAATTACTTTTCTAGTTAATTTACGTATTCATACCCGGTTTCAGCTTTGAAGCATAAGCCGTTCTATAGATAGGAAAAACATCCTCCACCCCCGTACCATACTACCCATATAAAAATTATATTTTTCCAACATTCTATTAACATAGCTCTATCTAAATATCAAGTTTCAGCTTTACTGCATTATAGGTTTTCGAGATATAAAAATCGGAACCTTTCCTTTTCACCCTCCCCCACCCTCACCCTCCACACCGCCAGCCCCAAAATTTTTTTTCTGCTAGGATGCTATTAGGCCTACTTATGGTTCAATGTTAAGCATCTATCTTATACTGTTCTTGAGATATGAGACGTTATTTTTTAAAAAAATTCGTATCCTCTTCACTTTCATGCTCCACCGCCCCTTTAAAAAATGTTGCTTTCATCAAACTTCATTTATTAACCTTTATACCATACACAAACCGAAATTTTATTTATCTAGCGCAATTGGTTCGTTAAATATCGTAATTTAAAATTTTCAAACCCCCACCCCGGTACGCCACTGCTCCACTCAAAAATTTAGTTCCGATTTATTTCCCTAGTATACCTACAGATATTCTTTAAGTTTCAATTTTGTGACATTAACCGTTTAGGAGATATGGATTTTAGAATGTCTCGATCTCGGCTTTTTTTGCGTTACGGATGCATTATTTTTTCCCCCACTCCCACACTCTTTCACCTATATTGACAATTTTTATGCAAATGGGTCCACTATCAGAGCTCTATATAAATTCAAAGTTTCAGCTTTCTAGCTTAAGCGGTTGCTGAGATCTAGACACCAAAATTTTCCGTCTATATCGCACCCCCTTCCTTACCCCCTCAAACCCCTACCCCTCAGAATTTGGTCACTTCAATGGACCTACCCAGTCTATTCATAAAAAAATATTCAATTTAATACCTCAAAGGGTTTGGGATCTACAAGCCTTGAAACGGTTCTGCGTTCGGCGTACGGCGGCAGACGGGCTGAAATTCTTTTTTCGTGTCTACTAGACATGAAACGTGAAAAAAAATTGTTCACATTTTTTTTTTAAAACTCTATCACAATACTGTATTTTTAGAAAATAATAAAGTAAAATCCATTGAATTTTACATCTTTTGGATAGTAGGAAAATATGCCACACCTTTTCAAGTAAATTTACATTGGGATGTAATAGTCAATTTGGATGTAATTTTCAATTTTCAGTAAGTAAATTTCAATTTGCAATTAGTAAATTTCAACTTCGAAAGCAGCAAATTCACTGGATATTCTCTTGAATTTATACTAAAAAAAAAGCGTATAATCAGCACTGTCCGAGATACACTTATTTCTGGTTGTAATATTCTTTTTTACTCACTTACTCTTAATAAAACCCTTGGCTGTAGGAATCGAACCAGCGATTAATTTTTTGCTGCATACGTTTGGCGCATGTAGCCACTGTGCCACCGAAGGCGTTTCATTTTAATTTCAGCAGAAAACAAAATCGATATCATGAATTACATGTTTTTCGTCGGAAAATTCAAATAGATTAGCAGAATTACATGAAAAAGAACGTAATTTTCAATTCATATATGAATATAATTAATTTTACACGAAATGTTGAGTAATTTTGTGTGTCTTTTCATGTCAATTGTACGGTTCAGTTGAAAAGTACATGAATAATTTATTAATACCAGTAATTTCGTGTAAAAGTGATTGAAATGTGTACTTTTACTTGAAAAAATGAAATATACTGGAAATTTCAAGTAAAAATTGGGTTGAAAATTCCATTTATTTTAAAACAGTCTAGTACTTATCTTTTATTGAAGATTGGAGCCTCGATAGCCTAGTGAAACCAATTGCATCCACCTGTTAAAATACTGAATTTATAGGTTCGAATCATCGCACGTTATTCCCGAATAAGGAGTAAAATTATTTGTTACAAAATTTCTAAGTATTGTTAAATTATTAATTGCGAATGATTATAACTTTGCCAAATTGTCTACGTTTATTTCATTAATTCAGTTATTCCTTTTTGGTCCTATCAACTTTTTTTTCTAGACCAAAAGAAACTGGGAGAAAAGGATGGAAGGGGTTTCCCCGAATTCGGATAGATATTAAGATAGTGTGTTGATCCCAGGGTATCGAAGTTGTATTGATAAATAAGAAAAGTGTTTGGGTATAAGGAAGAGGCTCCCACTTCTATGGCGGAAATGATTATGAAGCAGCGAAGACTTCTGCTCATTTAGGTCGCTGTACGAATCACTACTAACAAACTACCTTTCATAAGGCTGCGATGCAGGAAAATAGCTTCGATAAGTCCTTCTGGAAGGTAGTTTGCTAGTAGGATTATTGTTCCTACAAATATTATCTTATTAATGAATATTATACCCTTATGCCCAAAAAATACTCCACGTTTGTTCGAACCAACCTCGAATATTAAAAATGATAATGTTTATTAAAAACGCAAGCTGCATTAGCCTTGCTTAACATCCCTATGCCATAATTGGCAAAGCCTTAAACTGATTGTTCCATATCCTTGAATATCGACCCCTTGAGCTAATAAATAAATGAGAGACTCGTAGCGAACACTTTTCATGTGTAGCTGCTGACACAAACCGAACACAACACCACCATAAAATATGAGTGTGAACTATAAATTATAAAAATTGATGGAATCAAAGGAACACACTCACTCCTTAGTCCTGATTCCGGACGGAAGTGGTTTAGAGCGGTTTTGATATCATAAATCTAATGTGGAACTCGTATGTTGACGATTACCGAAACGTGGTACGAGAAGACACGACTCAGTTCTCTGCTCAATCCATGGAAGGACTATAAACGTCAACCCCCTGCCATTGTGTTTCCATTCTTTTTGCAGAGTTAAGAAGTCACACAAAATTGTGACTTCTAGAATTTAAAAACCCAGAAAAAAGGAAACAACATCAATGCTGTATTGTGTTGAATTGACACGTATTTCAAGCACGTACTTACTGGTGGCTATGAAGTGCGTTTTTATTGCTTTTCGTACAATGATCGATGTTTTTTCGATTTTATTTATTTCGTAGCTCGAGGGATTTTTAATGACTTTCAACTTTTTTATGAATTTTCTTTCACTTTAAGAACTGAAGTCTAGAAGTTTTGGAGTAGAATAAGAGAAGAATGAGAACGAAATCATCACTATTTATGTATCGATCCGTTCAACACGCAAAAATGGGAGTGGAAAAAAAGCACAATGGAACACTAACTTTCTAAGTGAAGCAGAAAAATGGCATCACTACCCCATCTCCCATTCCAACTCTAAATAAAAACCATATGCATGTGTCTTTATTTGATGCATGATAGTGCTGCCCTACATTAACCTACATACTCGCCTTTCATTTAACAATCAAAAATATATTTTCAAGTCAAGTCTTGGAACTTCAAGTTTGTCAATTTTCGTATCTTAGAAAGTTATTGGTTTAAAACGAAAACTTTCCAACTAGCTTCATTACAAGCTTTCACGCTTTCGCTGAAATAGTATCGCAGTTAAAAAAAACCTCAATTACTTTTATTGTTGTTTAAAACAACAATGTTTGCAGAGTGCGTCTATTGGATAAAATTTCATTGCAAATCCTTACATCGTCAAGTTCAATTTAGAGGGACGATGAATTCTCACATGATACATATTTTTCGTTCCTCACCTGGTTATAAACTCAAACTCAAACAATATTTATTTATAATAATTCAATGTGCGTTAACAGATCAAACATGTTTTAGAGATTAGACTTTTCATCTTAACAGCTAAGTTGTAATAATTATAGCACTAGGCAATGAGGAAAAACAATAGAAAATATATAATAATTTGCCAAGGAAAAGTACAGAGAAAAACCTTGCCTGTTTAAGATATTCGCGAGTACTTAAAACTAACTTAGAACTAAAGGATTACATAGTAATTTACATGATTACCAGATAAGAATTATAGTTGACAAATTGCAGTATGCAGTAGAAAAAAAAGAAATACAATATAAGTCAAACTCTATAGGAACGATGCAACCAGCGGGTTACGTATATATCGGCATCTCTTTAAAAAGGAGTCATGTCTTTTATCGGTCAGTGTTTTTATGTCATGCACGTTAGCTATTTTATGTAGGCGTTTAGTAGAAAAGTAAAAGGGTAAGTTCATGATTATTTTTAGGCATTTATTCTGGGTAACTTGCAACGTTTTTTGGTGTGTAGCGGAACTTTGACGCCAGATAGGAGCGCCATACGATATTATGGGTTGGATGACCTGCTTAAAAATCAGGAGTTTGTTATGCACCGAAAGCTTGGATTTCCGATTGATTAATGGGTAGAGAGCATGAATGCTTTTTGAAACTTTGGAGCACGTCATTTCTACATGATCTTTGTAGATGAGCTTTTTGTCTAGGATCACGCCGAGGTAGTTTATAGAGTCACTCCATTCGATGGTTTGTCCAATAAAATTGATTTGGTGACTTGGAAGATTACTACGTTTCCTTTTTTTTGTAAAGAAAATTGCTTGTGTTTTTGTTGGATTTATTTTGATTTTCCAACGATTGTAGTATTGGTATAGGCGATCGAGTTGATTTTCAAGCTCCCGTATGATAGCAATGGGGCTATTTGAGCGAGAATAGATGCAGATATCATCTGCGAAAATAGCTGTTTCGCATTTGTCTCCGGTTGGGACGTCAGCAGTATATATGTTGTATAAGGTGGGACTTAGGCATGAGCCTTGGGGAACACCAGCAGGAATTGAATATTTAGCGGATAATTGCGATTTGAGTTTGACAATAAATGACCTGTTGCTCAAGAATGATTGTGTAATTTTAGTTATATATAGTGGGAAAGATAGCTTGATTAGTTTTGCTAGGAGGCCATCGTGCCAGACAGAGTCGAATGCTTTTTCGATATCAAGTAGTATCATTCCTACTGATTCCTTTGAGTTCAGTGAAGTTTTGATGTCGCTAGTTACCCTGTAGAGTTGATGAGTGGTCGAGTGACCTGACCTAAAGCCGAACTGAAAATTGGGTAGAATATCATTGTGATCGAGGAACTCATTTATTCGGTGTAAAATAATTCGCTCGAAGATTTTTGCTTAGAGTAGGTAAAAGACTTATGGGACGATAGTTTTTTTGGACAGCTTGCGTCCTTACCGGTTTTAGGAATGGGGAATACATGAGCAAGTTTCCAAGCAATTGGAAAGTAGCCTAGTTTAAGGCAGCTGTTGTAAATAAAACTCAATAGGATTAACGGTTTTTTGGGAAGTCGCTTTAGCAATGAGTTAGGGAGACCATCGGCGCCTGGAGCTTTGTTGTTCGAGAGCGTTTTCAAGATTTTCAGTATTTCGCGCGGCTTGCAGAGACAGCTGGCAGGTAGGTCAATATATGCGGGGATGGTTGATACAGCGTTCCTTACAGAAAAGTTGTTGATGGGACTGCCCAAGTGTTCGGTGAGGCGATGGGCTGCTTGGAAATTCTTTGCTATTAACTCCGCCTTGTCTTGGTCATTGAATATGGCAGTACCGTTTTCGTCTATTAGTGGCGGTATGTGTTTGTCACGCCTTTTAAAGATCCTGTTAAGCTTCCATATTTTCTTGGAGCTTTTGTCGAGGGATGAAAGCATGTTATTCCAGTTTTTATTTCTGGTTTCGAATAGACTACCCTGAATATTTTTAGTTAGACAGTTTACTCGGTTCTTAACACGCGGATCTCTTGTTCTCTGCCATTGTCTTCGTAAAGTGTTTCGTTCCCTGATCATGGCTTTAGTGTTCTCGTCAATGCGGATGTTATGCTGATTGGTTATTGTTGTTTTAAGTGTACAGAGTTCGACAGTATTCCAGATGTTGGTGGTTAGGTTTTGAAGAAGGTCATCGATTTGATCGTTTCTTGTGACTGTCCTCAGATCAAGTGCACTAGTGTTAGTTCTGCTGCTTAGTACTCTATGAAATTTGTTCCAATTAGTTTTATTAAAGCAATAAACAGATTTGCAATAATCTGTGATAGGGGTATCGATTTCAATAAGAAATGATACCGGAAGATGGGGAGATGAAAGTTCATGTATCGTAATTGGTTGAGAGATTGGAACAAGGCCATTACTGATGACGAGATCCAGAGTTGAGTCCATTCCCTTTGGTGGATGGAAGGTTGGTTCGGAAGGAACATGAATAAAAAGGTTGTATTTGCAAATAAGATCAAAGAGGATCTTACCAGCTTTGTTCGCTTTGCCACAGTTCCAATGGCGATGCCTGGAGTTGAAGTCACCGCAGAGTAAATACCTTTGATTATTATTTGACAAAAGTTTAATATCATCTTCAAAATATTTTAGTTTCGTTGCATTAAGTTTTGTCCCAGGAAAGTAAACTGCAACAATGACTGTATTAGAGTGTTCAATTTTAATTGCAATAGACTCGATAATTTTGGTTTTAACACTAGGTACGACTGAATGTTTGATGCCTTTATTAATTATGATAGCAACACCTCCGCCAGTTGCATCTATCCTGTCATTCCTGTGGACTACATAGTTGGAATGCGAGAGTTTGTCGTGTGGTTTGAGCCAAGTTTCGGTTAGTATGACAATATCAACATTTGAGTTAACAATGAAGTCAAATGTCTCGATAGATTTCTTTCGGATGCTTTGGGCATTCCAAAGAAGTGTATTTAAATTCTTAAAATTATCCATTATAAACAAACTTAATGGCTAAATTAGTGAGAACTAGAAATTGGTCGTGCTTTGTTTTGCATTTAGCTAGGTTGTTGATAAGTTCTGTAGACATCTGGATCAGCTGCTGCGGTGATAACAGGGTTTCATTAGCGGTAGTTGTAGTAACGATGTGCGGAACTGTCATTTGCTTTGCCACCGTATTGTACTGCAAAGAGCTGCTGGGCTTGATGCTTTGTGGTGAAGTTGAAGCGCGACTTACGTGTATTGGTGGAAAATTGGTGTCGAATTTTGTAAAGGAATTGTAAGAAGGTTGCTTTATTTGAGTTTTGTCTCTTCTATGCGACGATAGTTTATGCCTAATCTGGCAGTATTCGTTTCTCTTCGGACATTCGTGGTCGTTGGCGAGGTGTTTATCTCCACAGTTTGCGCATTTGATCTCTTCTATATTTTCCGAAGTGCAATCAGAATGTTTGTGCGGTCCGCTACATATCAAACATCTGGGAGGAAGGTGGCAGTACGTTGACCCGTGGCCATAGAGTTGACAGTTACGACACTGTGTTGGGCCGTTTCGATTGCGCGAATAAAAATTCCAATGCACCACGGTGTGCATGACAGTTTTAGTTGTCCTGAGCTCAGACAGTTTAGTGGTACCGCGCTCAAAGTAAACTATATAGTATGTCTGCGTTTTTCGAATGACAAATTTTTTGATGTCAAGACAACTGATTCCATGTGTTGACTTCAGATGATTTTTAAGTTCTTCACAAGACATGTCGTGGAGTCCTGAGAGGACAAATTTCGTCGGTCGCATATCCGCTCGACGGTGGGTAAAAAAGTTTACTTTTCTAGTTAGCAGGTGGCTATGTACTTCTTCATAATTTTCGGTGGTTTCGAGAAGAATTTTGATACACGTAGACATTAATTTTACCTGATAGTTGCTTATCTTCAGTGATTCCATGACGGCAATTATTGATGGCCGGGGCAGGTCTGGAACAACGATGGGAGGAATCTTTAGCTTTTTAGGAGGAGTTGGTGTTGGTGTCGTGCTTCCCGTTGCATCGGAGTCCATGGAGTCGTTTGCAAGAGGTGCAAAACGGTTGCTGCGGTTCGGCATGATGATGGCGTTAGTTTTTGGGACTTTTAGTTTATCCCTAAGTAGTTTACCGGGCGGAGAAACCTCCCGACCCCGTTTTGTAGTCGATTTCGGATCAATTGTGAGATTCGGCAATACTTTTTATCCGGTACCGAGGGATAAAAAAAAAATGATACTTTAGCAGAAGGCTTTAGAAAAAAAACTGAATACGTGAGCGAGAGAAAAGAAACACTTGTGCACTTGTCGACAACTAGTGACGGAATGGCACCTGGTTATAGAAATCATCTGAATATTTCTTGTGATCGAAAATTGAACTCAATGTTGAAGATTTGTTGAGTCCAACGCGGTCGGAAAAAGCTTTTGATGTTAAGCAAATGCAGCTGAACACTATCCAAACCGAAAGTTTAAATTTATAGCACAGGACAAAACTATTTATCACTTGTTGGGTTCGGGTCGCGGCTGCGTGACAATGAAATTGGGAGAATTTAGGTCAAGGATTTAAAGTGAAAAGGTATATGCCACTTTTCACAATACTGATGGTATTTTATAATTCGAGCATAATTAAATTACTTATGTCGATCTTCTGTATCTTCAAAATTTTTTCTTGCGCTCATTTGAGCGTGAAAAGGCCGAAAAAGAACGTTGTGTTATTGCGTCAGAAGGTACAAAAATGAGTTTGTTTTCTTCATTTTACACTCTAGGTAGGTTGATGCGCGTGGCTGTCTGGCATAAGCACAACAAACGCACTTAGGCCTAAAAAGTCCGTTGTGGAACCACAGGATCATTAAATCCCTCTTACTCGCTAAACCATTTAGAGCTTATAATAATGAAGCGTTGGATTCTAGTAATCTCCGTTCCAGCAAAGTCACTGAGACTGTTGAAGAAGTAGGCTCCAAGGTGGTACAGGTGGACAGGTGCAGACAAGGCGATGGACTGTCTTCTCCTGCTACTTGGACTTCTACAAAGCTCGTTTGAAAAGAGACCGAGTCTCACTGTCTTATAGGTCAGCATGCTAAATGCTGACCTATAAGACAGTGGCGTGGCGTCCATGGAAGCATGGGAAGCAATGCTTCCCTTACATTTTGCTGAAAAATATCTAAAATGCGTTTTCTAAATCGCGCAGAAAAATCGCGAGAAAAATTCATGTTTCAAACATTCTCTTTGGCACAGTCTAAATAAAAGTTCGCAAGAAACTACTCGCGAATATCTCACACAGCCGAAAAGGGCAATCGAAAAAAACCAAGAAGAAGACACATGGAAGCAATTTGAAAGTTACATCTATGAGCGTTCATTTCATTCCGTAGTAAACCTACTGTGACGTCATGAACAAAATTTTGCGCACACGGCACGGTAGATGCAATAAGGTATTTGCTTCCACGGGTAGTAGAACACATTCTTGGCTGCAGCAGTGAAACTTTCAGCAAGCAGAGATCTGATAAGAAATAAGTGCTACCAGAGTAGGATAGGAATTGAATTCTGAACAAAGTTCGGAATTGAATTGTGGTAGTTAAATAGTTGAATTACCAACGAACCACTAACGCTAGGAGGCTGAAACTTGGAACTTATGTAGAATTATGATAGTGGAGCTATTTGCAAAAAAATGGCGATAAGGTTTGAGGAGTGTGGGAGTGGAGAGGAAAGCAATGTGTTCGAAGTGCTTGAAAGCTGGAGTTAAAACATTCTAAAATACATATCACCTGAACGGTTGATGTCAGAAGATTGAAACTCTATATTGCTTAAGGGATAATTAGGATTAGTCAAAATGGTGTGTAAGGGTGGGGGTAAAAAACTTTGGATTAGAAGGTCTTTTGAACCAATTATACCAGGAAGGTAAAATTTGGTTTTTGTATATAGGATTGCAAGTGAATGTCAAATTTTTGAGGTGGCAAGTGGAGCACGAATGTGGGGCGATAGGCATTTTTAAAAAAAAATTATTTTTATATCTCATGAACCGTACCAGATATTATCTTAGAAATTTTACAGGAGTTAGGCCCAGTAGACTTCTAACAGGAAAGAAATGTTGCAGGCATTGGTGAAGGGGCTGATGGTGAGAGGGGGTAGAAAAAAAAGTGTAAAGCTAAAAATTTACTATGTAGAGGTAGAGGTATCCTAGAAAAAATAAATTTTTAATATGGATAGCAAGGCAGGGGGTGGGTCGTGGTTTTTTACAACTCAGAAACGGTTTATGCAAGAAAGTTGGAACTTAGTACGTATATGTACGTATGCTACTGAAGTAATTAAAGGAAAGAAAATTCAAATTTTTATTGGCATAGAGGTTGAGTAAAACAAATGCCCGTGAAAAGGGATTTTTCCACATTTTCACGATTTCGTTATATATATTGGACATGCCTAAATAAATTTTACTTCTGCAGTTTCTTTATATAAGCGCCTAGAAATGTTTTTTTTTCCAATTTTTCGATATCCAACCCCTTAGGGGGTGTAAAGTGGTTCCGTACATTTTCACGAATTTCCATATGTTAGGTCTAATGAGATATTCAATTCACTTTTATTTCTAAAGGCTTTAAAATCTGATTCTAGAATTTTTCGATATTAAACCCCTGGGGGTGTAAGGTGTTGTTCAAGTTTTCACGAATTCCGAAAATCTTTTAGTATTAATGAAATCGAATTCGGTTTTACTTCTATTGACTCTTCTATTAAAAAAAATGAGTTAATAAATACAAAAAAAAGTTTGCCAATACTCTGGGTGCAACTTTATTAATTTGTTTTTTGGTAGAAGTCCGTAACGCGTTTAATGATGAGATGCGGTGTAGGTGACTGCGACTGACAACCTTAAAAAATAACGTTCCAAATAGCCTCCTGGTCCCCGTTCATGATTGCTAGGTGCTTTTATATTAGTAGAAGTAGCTAATGGAGGAGGTTCAATTAATTAATTTATTAGTAAATTTGTGGAAATAATAATAATAATAAATTTTTGATATTAACCAATTGTTTCCCCTTGTTGAATTATCACGCCACGCCACTGCTATAAGACAAGTGTCCGGTTCGAACATCAACTGTGGTGCTGACGCTAACCCTGTCGAGCGAAATCAGTCTTTTAGAGCGTTTAGATCTGTCTCGCAGTGTGACATGTAATGCCCTCTGTCCATCTTCTGTTGAGTCCAGTTCAAATAATACCTTACCTAGATTACAGTATAATTTGAAGGGAAGTACCGCGCTGAGCGAGTTCGTCAGCCATACAGTTACCTGGAATATCTTGATGAGTATTTAACTGTTCTACCATCTCCTTAAAAGATAATAGACATTCAGCGGCGACCCTTGATGTTAGGTTAGGTTAGGTATCAGTGGCGGCTTAAAAACCTCACATAGACCCTCGAGGGTCCATAGCGATACCACATATAAAGGAGACCCAATGTACCTAGGTGCGCTTGCGTATCGATCTGTGTTGAGAGTTCCTCGTTCAAATCAAAGGTCCCTGTTGCCGTAGCGAAATTTAGCAGGCTCTGCATGCTGCTACGCAAGACTTCTTCAAGGTTTGCGAAAGACGGTGTACCTAGAGCCTTCACCCGTCTCCTAGCAAGAGCCGGGCAGCTGCACAGGAGGTGTTCTAGTGTTTCCCGTTCCGCGGGAAGTTTGCAGTTCCTGCATAAATCGTTAGTGATTAGCCCCAATCTGTACGCGTGCGCCCCAATCAAGCAATGGCCGGTGAGAATACCGACTAAAGTTGCACATTGCGCCCTTGGTAGTGCTAACAAGAGTTTAGTCTTTTTCTCGTTGTGAGTGTTCCACATTTGCTTCGTGGTTCTGGAGATTGACGTAGCCTGCCACCTGGTCTCGGACAGGCTTACCATCTTCCCCTCTAGAGAGTTGTAAATAACGTTAAGAGGCGGTGGTACCGAGACCGCGGCTTCCTGCCCAAGGTTTGCACCTTCTTTAGCAAGACCATCGGCGAGCTCATTTCCTAAGAAACCACTGTGCCCTGGAACCCAGCAGAGCTCCACTTTCCTATTTGAGCACAGTTTCTGTAAAGCGCGTCGACAGTTGAGTACCGCCTTGATGTTGATGTGGAGGCCGATTCCAAGGATTTTATTACCGCTTGGCCACCCACCTTCAGTTTTGGACCAATTCGTGCAAATCTAGACGGACTGTTACCCCCGTAACGAATCCCTTCCCATTCCAGATGGGTTGGGATATACGTAAGAAAACTTTTATCAAAATCACTGGGAAGAGTCAAGGGTGTAATCTGTATTTTTGGGAATGTTATTAAGGTGATTCAAAATTGTTGAGTGTCCTGCACATATGCTAGTCCACTCAAAAGGTTGTCCGGGCTACAAAACGAGATAAATTTAGATCTCTCCCTGGAACTTTTTATTTTTGAACTTGAAAAGCCAACTGATTCGAATGTATCACACGTTTTCCACCATTTTTCGTCCATTTGATGCGAATTTTATTTATGCCATAGTACAAACACATCTTCCTTGTTGGCAATAAATAAAGGACTACGTAAAGTGTGACTACGCGATGGCACATCTCAGTAACACAATTTTCTTGGCTTTTAACGACGAGAAACTTTTTCATGTTAAGTTGCCTAGAACAGGCATAGGATTATGTCCTTAAGCCACAAGGTCTTCTCTATCACTTGCAGCTATGCATTGCAGTGTCCTGTTTTCCTTCTCTGTTCCTCTTCACATCTACAAATACTGAGTTGTCAGATTTTGTTGATTTATGGTAAAATTTTTGTAGTGTTGACATGTTCTCGGTGCCACGTTATTTCCATAATTTTAGTCCCTCGAGTTTTAAAAGTTCCCATTCAACTTGGAGTCAAGTCGACGACGGTAATGGATTTAAAGCGATACTCCATGCACTCAGACAGTGCACTTTATTGCTATCTTTATGCGAGTTTACACTTTCGTAAATTTCATAGAATTATCGTAAATTTTCCTTGTGAAAATTGACAAAACTTGATGAATTTTGGAAGGAAGGAGATTACCATGTCTCTCGGTTCTCGTATATCTAGACACGTAGCTTTTTACATATGTGGGTGTTTGTTATTGTGTATGCAATAATTTTATTAACTTAAGATTGACTAGCAGGGACTATCAATAGTTTCCACCTGTAACGACTGCATCAACATTGGCTATTTGCTGTGCGAGATAGCCGCACGCCTTGTTTACATATCGGATTCTCCATGAGTTTATCTAAATAACTTATTGTGTGATTATTCAAAGACACTTATCGATTTTACTAATTTGTTTGCAATCTAAATAACTTATTTGTTGTCTGTTTATTATTACATGCCACCCGTTGAAGAATATAACTTTAAATGGTCTGGTTTGCATTGCCAGGCTCCCAGGATTTTAAGACCTCTGCAACAACCTTTTTAAATAAGTAATGTAATTCGCCAAGATAAATCTTTAAGCAAAAGCATTACATCTCCAACCCTGTGGAAGAAGAATACAATCAAATTTCGTCTAAAAAAGTCTGTTGTCTATTGATTTTTGATAAAGAATATCAAACCTGACCTGTAGAAGACGAATAAAGCGTATCTACACTGTTTTAAAAAAAACTTTATTTTAAATCCAATTTTTACTTGAAATTCCCAGTATAATTAATTTTTCCAAGTAAAAGTACACATTTCAATCACTTTTACACGAAATTACTGGTATTTGTAAATTATTCATGTCATTTTCAACTGAACCGTGCAATTTACATGAAAGGGCTCACAAAATTACGCAACATTTCGTGTAAAATTAAATACAGTATAACTTCTCTATAGCGGACACCTTTGGAGAATTCAAAAGTGTCAGCTATAAACAGGTGTCCGCTTTTCGGGGGTATTGAGTTTAATACCTAATTCATTGGGGAATAAAGAACTGTCCTCTATAGGGAGGTGTCCGGTTTTCGGAGGTGTCCGGTAATAGAAGTTTCACTGTATATTTATATATGAATTGAAAATTACGTACTTTTTCGTGTAATTCTACTTATCTATTTGAATTTTATGACGAAAAACATGTAATATATGAAACCAAGAAGTTGGTCGCTTCATTCGATTTTGTGTTCTACTGAAATGAAAATGAAACGGCTTCGGTGGCGCGGTGGTTACGCGCACCAAACCTACTCAGAATTGATCGCTGGTTCGATTCCTCACTCTGAAAAATTTCATTATAAAATCATTAAAAAGACTATTGATTTAAAGGGATTCAAGTATGATTTGGCTTCCATGCCGAATCTGTTCAAAACAAAAGGAATCTTATTGATTTTTGACTAAGCAAATTAAAGTTGTTTCTTTTCAATTTCAATATGGTTCCCTATTAATGTGTTATGGTAGTCACATTATTTTCATAGGATTGATGATTAAAACAAAGTAAATTCTGTTATGGAATTAAAAAGAATTATTTCTTTTTTTTATAGGATATCATTTTAAATTTCAAAGAGACTATCATTTAGGAATAAAAGGATTTCTTTGAATTACGTATACTGCGCCTCTTTGTAATATTGATCTCATTCTTTTTACTTTATTATTTTAATAATACAGTATTGTTATTGATTTTTAAAAAAAAAAAATGTGCTACCCTCAAAATTTTTTTTTTCACGTTTCATGACGAGTAGGCACGAAAAAAGCAAAAAAAAATTTCAGTCCGTCTGTCCGCCGTACGCCGTACGTCGACCGCTGTACGCAAAATCGTTTGAAGGCTCGTAGCTCCCAAACCTTTTAAGGTATTAAATTGAAAATTTTTTTATGAATAGACTGGGTAGGTTCCTTAAAGTGGACAAATTTGGAGGGGTGGGGGTGTGAGGGGGGGAGGAAGGGGAGGAAGGGGAAGTGTTTTAGACGGAAAATTTTGGTTTCTAGATCTCAGGAACCGCTTATGCTAGGAGGCTGAAATTTGGAATTTATATAGAACTGCAGTAGTGGACCCATTTGCAAAAAAATTGCAGATATAGGTGAAGGGGTTTGGGAGTGGGGGGAAAAATAACGCGTCCAAAACGCAAAAAAGGTGAGATCGACACATTCTAAAATCCATATCTCCTAAACGGTTAGTGCCATAAAATTGAAACTTAATGAATACCTGTAGGTATACTATGAGAATAGATGGGAAACAAAAATTTGGGTGGGGGCAGTGGCGTACGGGGGTGGGGGCTAAAAAACTTTAGATTACGATATCTCACGAACCAATTGCACTAGATAAATAAAATTTGGTTTGTGTGTAAAGGTTGACAAATGAATTTTGATGAAAGCAAATTTTTGAAGTGGGCGGTGGAGCATGAAAGGGGAGGGGATAAGAATTTTTCTAAAAAATCACGTCTCATATCTCAAGAACCGTGTAAGATAGATGCTTAAAATTTTTACCAGAAGTAGGCCTAATAAACTCCTAGCAGAAAACAAAATTTTGGAAGTGAGGGTGTAGAGGGTGAGGGTGGGGGAGGGTGAAAAGCAAAAAGTTCCGTTTTTAATATCTCGACAACCTATAATGATATGAAGCTAAAACTTGGTATTTAGATAGAGCTATATTAGTAGCATCTTGGAAAAATATAATTTTTTATAGGGGTAGTATGGTACGGGGGTGGGGGGTGTTTTTCCTATCCTTAGAATGGCTTATGCTACAAAGTTGAAACTTGGTACGTATATGTAAATCAACTAGAAAACTAATTTAGATAAAAAAAAATTTAAAATATCCATTGGCGTTCGGAGGGGGGGCAAAAAAAATTATCAGTGAAAATGGAATGCATATATTTTCACGGTTTTCGTCATATCTATTAGGTCTCCTCAAATATTGAATTCATTTTTATTCTACGGCTTCTTCATGTAAATACGTAGAAAGCGTTTTCAAGATTTTTTAAAATTCGACCCCTAAGGGGGTGCAAAGGGGGTTGTAAACTTTTTCACGAATTCTACTGTATCCCCACGTCTTATCAGATATCGAATATCTTTTCACTTTCACGTGCTTGCGTAATAATCGCCTAAAACTTTATTTTATGTTTTTTCCTTTTTCAGCTCCTAAGAGAGTATAAATGATAAGAAGAAAGAAATTTTCCAATGTTTAATCGGCTAAAAATCGCCTTTTAAATATTTTTATTTTAAGAACAAAATTAATTTTCCAAGAAATCTAATAATCTCTTAACAACTCATGATACACTCCGACTTTGACCGCTCCCGAACTTTGACCCGAAAAATAATAAACTTTCGCCCAGACCATTGGCAGATTTTTTATAAATAATATACAACATATGGTATTTTTATTATTTTATTTTTTTTATAAAGAATTTACAGTTGTGAAGCAAATTAAAATAATAATATAGATACATAATGCTTCTTCTTTAAAATAAAAATTAAATTTAAATAAATTTATTTCGTAAATAAACTTTTTCGTTATTTAAAGTATATATGTATGTGTAATGGTGGACTGCTAAATGATTCGATTTCTTTCAATAAAATATGCCCAGTCGAATTTCCTACCTCATATGACTGGTAGTGTTCAATAAACTGTTTTAATTCAATTTCTTCAGACACAACATATAAGGTACAGTTAAGTAAAACAAAACAAATTAATTTAAAGAATTTCGTATTTATACGGTTGGAAATAGTGAGATAATAGTCTTTTTTATATGCTGTTCCTCTAAAGGTTATTTGTTTTGATACATTTACGGCTCTCATATTTATATTTTCTTTGTTTCTGAGATTACTTTGAGAAATGTCAACTGAAGACAAATCACCAAGTCCAGTGCATTCACGTATTTATTGTAGAGTTTTCCACCCGGATTTCGACGTTTACCACGAGGAAAAAAATAATAATCCTAACAAAAGAACTGTAATAACATTTATGAAATATACAAATAACAACAATATTTTTATACCAAACAGGTTTTTTCTTCAGGAAAGATGGTTTTCAATTTCTCTAATATCCGCGGAAAATCTTTGGGTGACAACAGTATATTATTGGATTCAACATTTTCCAATATTAGTCGGATTAATTCGTCTCTATGCTGATCATCTAACGTCGAGCTATTTTGTTAGAAAGCTTGAACAACCTTTCCTTTCGCCGTTTCAAGTATCAAATTTTTTTAGCTCTGCAAGAACGAATAAATATTATTGATAGAATCAACAGGAGGACATTTAAATTTGTACATACCTTACATAGTCTGGAAGGCGAAGACCTTAGCTGACCATCTAACCATTGATCAACCTTTGATCGTGCTGATAATGTATCATCATCAATATTAAACTGGAACAAACATATATTTATTTCAAATTTGGCTACTTCAAATAAAGTTACGTTTACCTTTTCTTTTCTCCAAAAAACAAATTTTCTCAGAATTCGCTTCGAAGGCCGATATTTGGAATGGAATCTCTTATGTCTTCTTTTGTTAAAAACTCAAGACATCTGTAAGTGATTCCGCAATCTACATATAACAATTTGCTACTATAACAAGTATAATTCTTTTATTTATTATGATCTACAAGACATAATGTTTTGTTAAAACGTAAGACCCCAAAGTGCTTATCGTTCGATGATACAAGATCCTAAAGTGCTTGGTATCATCTGAGTTCCAAGAAGGGCACTATAAATAACGAAGCCGGTTCTTCTTGGAACTCAGATGATACCAAGCACTTTAGGGCCTTGTATCATAGAACGATTATAGTCCTTCGTGTAGCTGCCATACAAATATCCTGTCAAAATGTCTTCAATTAATTTACGAAACTCATTATAACTCAAGTAATCTTTTAGCTACGATTTCGGAATTTTGTACAAATTAGTTTTGAGTGAAAACCAAGTTCGAGTTTACTAGTCAGTCAAATCCTTTTACTCCTTCTGGTAGCTGCCATACAAAATGTCCTTAAGACACGTGTTCATGAATATTGGTCGATAACTTTAGAAGGGTTTAAGCTACGACTTTGAAATTTTGTATATATTATATATATATATATTATATATACTAATAGGATTTTTTTCATAATCATGCATTTAGCTTCAACTTTTGGAAAAATAACACATACAAAATTTCAAAGTCGTAGCTTAAACCCTTCTGAAGTTATCGACCAATATTCTTGAATACGTTTTTCAAGGACATTTTGTATGGCAGCTACCCGAAGGAGTAGAAAGATTTTGCCCGTTAACGAACTTAGCCTTACAAATTCAACCAAACATCCAGATTCAAAATTTCAAGATCCTAGGTGAAGGCAATCTTGAGTTATCGTGCTAACGGACAGACAGACAGACGGACGGACGGACAGACGTCAAGCGGATTTGGAGTTTTTGGCCACAAATAAACAAAAAATAGCATATAACTTTCTTTCGTCCGAGGCTTGGTTCTATGCGTTACAAACTTTTGGGCTGGATTATACTTATACTACTCTATGTGATTTCATCTAGAGTATAAAAACGTACGTGGTATGGGTTTTTCCACATTTTCACGAATTTCGTTTTATTTTTAGTTAGAGTTATCAATTAATTTTACATCTGCGGACCTAGAATCTCTTTTCCAAATTTTTTGCTGTCTAACCTCTAAGGGGGTGTAAAATATTTTTTTGCATTTTCAAGAATTTCGATATATTTCTTAGGTCAATATCGAATTCGTTTTTACTTCTAAAGGCTTTAAATAAAATCGAAAAAAAGTGTCTAAGCTTTTTTCGATATTCAACCACAACCACAATACTATTGTTCAAATTTTCACGAATTCCGACAAATATTTTGGTTTTAATGAGATCAAATTCCCTTTTACTTCCATGACATTTATATATAATGATCTAAAAATTGATTTTGGGATTTTGCTACCCAAAGCTGGTCTAAATGATGTGTATGTTTTTACGAATTTCGACATATCGCTTGGATCTGATGAGTTATCTAACTGTTTTGTAATGAAACGGGCTTCCTTTATAATTGCTTAAAAATCAGTTTCAGATTTTTTCTATATTCAACCAGTTAAGGAAAAATTAACTCAATAAATAAAAAATCGACTGTTGGTAGATACTACACTTTATTATTTTTTGGGTGGAAGTTCGGAACGCGTTAGATGGTGAGATGCGGAGTAGGTTCCCATGCGTTATTTTTTAGGTTGTCTATCGCAGTCAATCTCTGCAAACCCCGTTCCGGACTTCTACCTAAAAATAATAAAGTTGGGCCCAGACTGTTGGTTTTCCCGTAGATGCATGTGCTGCAACTGTGTATAAAAAGAATTATGTTTTTCGTATAAGTCTATATAACTAGTAATTCCATTAACCAAGTGGTTCAAACATTTCAAGTCCCGAGCCCATAGAAAAACTCATCAAAATATTTACTACCAGTTGCGTTTTCCGAGTCACGGAACGGAAAAAAAATCGTTTTGATCAACTTTTCCGCAAACACTTAACAACATTCGCGAAATAGTTTTTATAATTTTTATCAAAAAATGATACGTCCGATTGGCAACGTACTCCGAGGATCCACTTGTTAATTGAATGCACCGAATGCTTTCGAATCATTGGTTGAATTCGCAACATCCTTTGATCATATCACGCACATCCCACTCTTTTGAGGGTGCAGAATTTATTGCTTCGCTAGATTTTCACTAAAAAATTCTTCTCGTCCTTTCAGTATTTAAGTGCTTACAAGGATTAAAATCGGTGTGAGTTGTAGCTGGAAGCGATTAAACGCGTTTATTGCGATTTTTTTTCAATACCGCCGATTTGCTGTTGGTGGAATTAGTACTCAGTCGTCGTGTGTACGGCCTGAATGCGCGAAATCAATTTCATGTCACGGTACGTGAACTGATTTACCCCGGACACAATTGCTACAAAGTGGATAATAAATGCATCGGGAAGGGTGCAATTTGCAAGCAAGGCCATTGAACAGAATCAACCCCTGATAAATTTGCTGATGCAATTCGAAAAAAAAGAGTTTTCCTCTTGCCATTTCATTACTCAGAGTTTCCATTGTGCAGCGGATTGTCGGTAAAGAAGGCTTTGTCAATAATATGAAAATTTAGAAACATGTTTGTGAACATTTTCGGTTTTTTAATGGCGCCGCATGTATTCAATTTTCCGAACGAAATAAGAGATTACTGGATTATTTTCAAATTTTGCCTTGTTATCGAGAAGTATGGACTTCAGCGAATAAATCGCAATATTCGCACTATTGTGGTTCAGTTCAACAAGGGATTTCGTATGCAGTGCAATATATATTCTGTTGGAGTAGTGCAATGATGAGAGCGATTAAATTATTTATATTTTGAATGAGAGTGGCAGGGTAAGAGGATTACTGTTGTGTGAATTCGGAAATATAGCGAAACCTCAATAAGTCGACCTCTATAAGTCGAATATTCCAAATCTCGTGCAAATTCAGCCATAAATTATTCCAAAGAAAAATAAAAATTATATAAACTACTTACCAAGTTTTTGACAACGTTCCCTTTGAGCTGCCCAGTTGATTTTACTTTATTATCATATTTCAATAAAACAGTATCGACAATGATCGATTTTTTTTAAAAGCAAAATGTGCCACCCACCCTGATATTTTTTTTTACGTTTTATGACTAGTAGACACGAAAAAGCAAAAACAAATTCAGTCCGTCTGTCCGCCGTACGCTGTACATCGTACGTCAACCGCTGTATGCAAAATTGTTTGTAAGCTCCCAAACCCTTTGAGCTATTGAGTTGAATTCTTTTTGTGGGTAGATTGGGTGCAACCTTTTAAATGAACACTTTTAAGGCTAGTGTGAGTGGGGAGGTGGAGGGAGCGTTTTCGACGGAAAATTTTTGTTTCTAGATCTCAGCAGCCGTTTGCGCTAAGAAGCTGAAATTTATATAGAGCTCTGATAGTGTACCCATTTACAAAAAAAATTGCCAATTTGTGTGAAGGGGTATGGGAGTGGGGGAAAAAAACAATCCGTTGGAAACGCTCGAAAGCCGAGATTAAGATACTCTAAAATCCATATTTCCTAAACGGTTAATGTCACGAAACTGAAACTTAAAGACTGTCTGTAGATATACTAGAAGAAAAGACTGGAAATAAAATTTTGTGGGTGGAGAGGGCCGTGCTCCCACAGATGACGGATTTAGATTGCGATATCCCACGAGCCATTTACGCTAGAAAAATAAAATTGGATATGTACATATATATAAATGGAGTTTGGTCAAAATAAAATTTCTAAAGGGGGCAGTGGGGCTTGTTGGTTGGGGAATTTTTCTCAAAAATCTTGAATCATATTTCAAGAACAGTTTATGATAGATGCTTAAAATTTGTATGGGAAGTAGCCCTAATAGACCCCTAGTGGAGAAAATGTTGGAAGGTGTGGGTGTAGGGGGTGAGGGTAGTGGAGGGTGAAAAAGAAAAATTAGACAACTGAAACATAATATTTATATAGAGTTATAGTAGTGGTATGTTGGAAAAATATAATTTTTTATACGTACGAGGCTGAGGGAAGTTTTTCCTGTCTATAGAACGGCTTATGCAAGAAGGTTGAAACTTGGTGGGTGTATGTAGATCTACTAGGAAAGTAATTTAGATTAAAAAAAATTGGAAATATCCATTAGCGTACGGAAGGGTGGCAAAAAAATGGTAAAAGAAAATGAAATGCATATATTTTCACCAATTTCGTCATATCTCTTAGGTCTTCTTAAATTTGTGGTCACAGTGAATAACTGGGTAAGTCGAAAAACGGAACTATTCACAGCAGCACTTTTTTGCTATTTTTACAATTAAACTATTCCTGTAAATTCAGTTTTAGTGAAAAAATTAAATTTTTTGACATCTCAGTGATCGCATAACATATAACAATAACTTTTTCACAGTGCGTGTAAGCCTTGGGAGATGACCACAGTACACTTATCCCATTTTAATATTTTTCGACTTACCCAGTTATTCACTGTGACCACAGAAATATTGAATTAAGGGGGTCGTCTAGTGTGAAGGCAGTTTTTTAATGCTTTTTTAGGGAATTTTTTTTGACAAACCATTAAAATAAAATAACTTATAAATTGTATAATATTTTCATTAACATTTAAACAAACTTTGTGAATTTTTTGAAGTCATTATATAGAATATAGTCGGAGATACACCGCCCAACAGGAACACATATATAAAAAGAGGTGCTCCACTGCTGCCATGATTCCGGCCGTTCTGCTTACGTGAAATCAAAAACCAAACGCAATTTTAACCATGAGACTTGAGGCTCTACATGGACCTAAAATAAAGTTAGAATTCCAAAAAATAATTTTTTTTACGCTTTACAAAAAAAATTCAATTTTTAGTATTTTTTTGGGGTCTATATAGCTGATAAAAAGAAAACTAACGAAGCAATCTTAATTATTTTAGTTCAACTTGTAGTTATATATGTATTAAAGATGCTGTATAAATTTAAGCAGAATCAATCAAATAGTTTTTGAGATATCATGGCAGCAGTTTGAAAAAATCGTGTTTTGAGAAAAACGCGTTTGAAAGTTGTTGCATATAATTCATAATAAGAAAATAGTCTCACCATCAATCTGCTATGCCTGGACCATAGAGTACACCTTCCTCTTCTTCAAAAAAGTCATGCAAGGCCGTTTTCTCTTCTCTGTTTGAGTCTAGTACACAAAAAAGCTAGATAAGCAGTTGGGCTCGAGAATATTCGATTCGAAAGCCAGCGCTGCGCCGACCCGCGCGCTCCGTATAGCTCCTCCGGTTTACGGCTGTAACTTTTCAACAGCTTCAAATTTCGAAAAATTCTTTTACCCGCGTCTTCTATACATGTTTTAGATGTGATATATGAAAAAAAAAATAGATTTTTTTGATCTGACACACTAGACGACCCCCTTAAGGGGTTACATACCCTGGGTTACATCACAGAAACGTTAAATAAAACTAATGCCCTTATAAAAACCCTTTATCCCTTCATAAACAGAAAATCACTATTAAACATCAACAATAAAATGCTCACATTTAAGGGCTCACATACCCCTGCACGCGCTGAAAACCGAGTAAATTTGAAAAATTATTACAAAGGTTGTATGGTGAAAAAAAAATTTATTTGTTGAGTTCACATATCTTATTAACTATTCAGCTATAAAAAATAAGAAATTTTTTTTTTATTTTTTAATATTAACATTGTTTTTTACGGGTATAAACGGACTACTTATGAAAACCATGGCGCCTCTTGGTCGGCATCATAACTTCACCAAAAATAATTCAATTTGCAAAAATAAAAAAGAATCTTGTAAAATAATGTAGTAGTTATAGTCTCACGGAGGGAATTCTTTTTTTTTTTTCAAAAATTAATAAGTTACAGAATTTCAAACTTTAGTAATCATTTTTTTTTAAAAAAAATTGCGTTTAATAATTTATAAAAAAATTTCCAAGCAAAAAATTAAAAAAACCTCTCGACAGACTATTGAGAAAATAGTTATCAAAATTTAAAAAAAAAAAAAGTTGAAAAATATTGAAAATTGACTGAGTTATCGTGCCGATCATGTCTAAAAACATAGTTTCGAGAAAAATGCGTTTAAAGTTTTTGATAGGTACAATGTGAACTTACGGCTAGTCTCCCATTCCAGCTTCGTACTGTACACCTTCTTCCTCTTGTATCTTCGTGTTTTTCACAGATGGTCCCATAAATGACCTTGTTTTCTATGAAACCCAGCTTTTACGAAAAAATAAATGCTAAACGCTGCTGTTGAGAGTGGCGCGGCAATTAGCCAGGAAGCCGTTCCAAACCGATGTTTGGTGACATTTATTGCTATAACTTTGTAATGGAGTGGAATTTTCTAAATTCAAATTTTTTTTTTAATTCTTAAAAGTATAAAAAATAGAAACCAGTAAAAAAATAAAATAAATTTTTTGAAAATTTCAGGGGTATATGAGTTCTTAAGTCGATTTTTCAGCCAGTATTACTATATGGGGCTCCATTGTGGATAACCTGTGCTAAAAGTCATCTGAACAAACTGCAGATAGCTCAGAACAAAATCTTGAAGTTAATCCATAACCTCCCAAGATATTATTCTACTGAAAGATTACACTCTTTAGCCGACACTAAATATATTCAAGCTAAAGCACTTACACTAATAAATAAAATCAGAATGAGACTAGAACTAGCTGATAATAGTCTGATCAAAAACTTACAGTTCTAAATTGTACCTTTTTTTTTTCTTTTTTGAATAAGTACTAGTTTTAATAGTTATGTTAAGTTTTTAGTTATAGTTAAAAATTTCATCAATTAGGTTTTTTTGATTGCCATTTTCCTATAATTATTTTTTCTCGTATGTTACAAAATTATTATTATTATTAATAACCAGAAACACTATATTCTCTAAAGTTGTATAGTTGGTAAGACTGAACTCTTAAGAAAAATTATTATGTATAAAACAAATTTTATTTATGTTAATAAAACAACAACACAACATACCCTGGGTAATTCAAAAAAATCTATTTTTCAAAAAGGTCCTTATTCGAAAGTACCATCCTTTAGGTGTCTACCCTTAAAATTTCATAAAGAAATTCGCAGTAATGATAAAGTTACAGCGTTTCGTCACCGACCTGGTGAGCAACGACAAACGGTTGACGCGTAGGTGTTCGTGGCCTTTGTCATCTGTTTGACTATAAGCTTTTTTTAATTCCGGGTATTTATGACGATTTAATTACATGTTTTGAAAAGTTGTTGAGGTTTAGGTATACTTGTTCTACTGTTAAAATTCACAGAACCTTATTTCAATGTAAACTGTACCCTAAACTTTAAATGCGTTTTTCTCGAAACAGCGTTTTCAAAAACAGTACCAGGATTATCTCCACAACTACTGGACCGATCGGGACCTTCTTTTGCACAATTGTGTTTAATACAACACTCTTACGTTTACCTTTACCATTTTTTCGATATCTTGCTTACTTTTTTTTTTTATCACAATTACTGAACAATTTTGAGTCGAAAAATGACATTTTTAATTCCAGAGGCTGCCGTAATCCGACAAAATTTAATTTTTAAATTCTGGCTCGGTATGCTTTGGAGCTATGTATTTATTATACTTTCAGAAAAAAAAAATTTCATTAAGAAATGGCGGAGGAAAGTCTGGTACCGAAATCGCTCTTAACAAAAACACGTCCCAGCAAAACGACTGTAACTTTTTTCACCGTTTGAAATTTTTCAACCAAATTTTCACATAATATAGACAAAATGTAATACTTTAAGAGATATAATGGTTGTTCAATTAACTTCAGTTTTATGCACGGAAAAAATGCGTGAAAATAGCGTAGTTTTAGCTGTCCCAGGTGTATGTAACCCCTTAATTTTAATTCTGCGGATTCCGCACATAAATGCCTAGGAATGGTTTACAAGATTTTTTGAAATTCGACCCGCAAGGAAGCGTAAATGGGTTGTATACATTTTCACGAATTCAGCCATATCCCTCAGGTTTGATTAGATATGGAATATCTTTTCACTTCCACGGGCTTGCGTAATAATCGCCTAAAACTTGGTTTTAAGTTTTTTTCCTTTTTGAGCCTCTAAGGGTTGAACACGTTTTCACGAATTCCGTCATATTTCTTAGGCGTCATAAGAAATTGAATTAGTTATTAATTCCTCGCGCTGTCTTCATATTTGTCTAGGAAGTCCTTTCAACCCCCAAGTGGGTGTAAAGAGGTTGCATATGTTTTTACAAGTACCTACATATTTCTTAGATCTGATGAGATATCAAGTTCACTTTTATATCTTAAGGCTTCTTATATATTTGTCAAAAAGCCAATTTCATGATTTTGAAGATATTCAACCCTAAGGGGATGAAAGGTGGGTATATAATTTCACAGCTTTGACATATTTCATAGGTTTTTACTTCCACAGAGTTTTTAATCGCCTACAAACCCATTTCTCCATTTTTCGATATTCAACCCCCAAGGGTTTGTATACATTTTCATAATTTTCGCCATCCCTGTAAACCAGTTTCACGGTTGTTTGAATTTCAAAAACCAGGGTGGAGTGAAGGGTTTGCCTACGAATCCACGAATTTTTAGAAATCCTTTGTGTATGGTGAGATACCAAGTTGCTTCTTATGAAATCTGCCAAAAACCTGTTTCACAATTTTTTCGAAATTCAACCTCCAAGTGGAAGTAATGGGTTTCTATACGTTTTAACAATTCGCCATATTTCTTAAGTCTGATAAGGCAGCGAATTTCAATGTTTAATCGGCTAAAAATCTCTACTATAAATATTTTTATTTTAAGAACAAAATTAACTTTTCAAGAAACCTAATAATCTCGAAACAACTGATGATATACTCTGACTTTAACGGCGTCCCGGAGTATGACCCAGTTACGTAATTCATGTGTTATATGGTTTTAATCGCTTCCCGAACTTTGACCCCAAAAATAATAAAGTTGCGCCCAGATTGTTGGCCGATTTTTACTTTATTATTTTAATAATTAAGTATTTAGATTTGTTTTGAAAAAGAGTGCGGTATAAAAAAATTAAAAATTTATAGCATATACATTTTGTAATATTTAGGTATTCAAGTTAAGTTCGTTATCCTTGAAAAAATTGTATTAATTGTATTTTTTTATATTGAACTCATCTTCTCCATTTAAATAAAACCCACACAGAAAGAAAAAAAATGGAGAGATCATGTAAAAAATATGTAATTCAACGAAAAACATTGAGCGTTTTTCAGCCTGCTAATTCAATTTGATAAAACATTGATTTATATTGTACTAGCCGCGTACCGCGGCTACGCTCGCTTCACATCCATCGCTCCTGTTACTCCCGTTGCTCCCGTTAATCCCGTTGATCCATTGGTCCTGTTTCTCCCGATACTTCTGTTACTATCGTTGCTCCCATTTCCCCCGTTACTCCCGTTGCGCCGTTGCTCCCATTTCTCCTGTTACTCCATCCACCATCCCCCATCCTCCATCCACCATCCTCCATCATCTATCCACCATCCTCTATCCACCATCCTCCATCCTTCATCCACCATCCTCCATCCTCTATCCACCATCCTCTATCCTCTATCCACCATCTTCTATCCACCATCCTCCATCTTCCATCCTCCATCCTCTATCCACCATCCCCCATCCACCATCCCCCATTTCTCCCGTCGCTCCGTTGCTCCCGTTACTCCATCCTCTATCCACCATCCTCCATCCAGCATCCACCATCCTCCATTCACCATCCTCCATTCTCTACCCACCATCCTCTATCCACCATCCTCCATCCACCATCCTCCATCCACCATCCTCTATCCACCATCCACGTCCAACTTTACCATTTAGTAATAGGAACGCATAACTAATACACCGAAATCGAACGAACTGCCGCTATATGAAATACACTCAAATGTTGAAATAACTCGCGTACCACCAACTGGACATCAACAAAGTTTCATCGCAATCGGATGAATGGTTTAGGAAGTCATACGGAACAAACAAATAATTAGAGCTAAAATCGCGAAAAAATTTGGAAAAATGTTAAAAAAACAATTTTTTTGATTTGATCGGTACCAAACTCCATCATCCATCCTCCATTCTCTATCCACCATCCTCCATCTTCCATCCTCCATATTCCATCTTCTATCCACTATCCTCTTATACCATTTAGTAATAGGAATAGGCATAACTAATACACCGAAAACGAACTGCCGCTAAATCATATGAAAAACACTCAAATGTTAAAATTACTCGCGAACCACCAACTGTTAAATAATTTTGTTAGCGCAGAAACCATCGAGGGCGTACCCTCAACAAATCACAAAAGTTTCATCGCAATTGGATGAGTGGTTTAGGAGCCTATACAGGACAAACAGACAAACGGACAAACAGACAAACAGACAGACAAACATTCATTTTTATATATACAGATTGATTCAAATATTAACTAATTAGATGGTAATGATAATGGCTTTCCATAAACCAAAAATAAAAGTTGTTAAATTGTCTAAAAGTTCTAGACATTCGATGTACAGCAATATGTAACACATTAACAGATATTTATTGAAAATTCCAACGAATATTGTTGATTCTTCTCAAAATTTGATGAAACATCAATTTTACTTTAGTAAAATCATTAATAGGAATTATATAAATTAATTATGTATGAGTGGTTTAGTACAAAACGTACCATCTGCATTTTTTACGTAATAAAAATTAATTGATTGGTTTATTGTAATTTTTTATTAAATGAAAAACTGATATCACATTTGTTTACAAAAAATATATTCATTTGGACATAAAACTAAATCAATATTATTCAATGTAAGAATGTTAATAGGAGGATACAAAATATTATTTAAAAAAGTTTGAAAGGGAGCTCAAGCTATGGTGAAGTTTCAATTGTGCGATATATAGAGCAGCTTTTTCGAATTGACTATTACATAGATGACACGAGTGCATGTTTTTAATTAAATTTACATATTTAGTGCATTTAAAAGGAGTTTTAATGAATTTGATACTTTTCCCGATATTTTGAAATCAAAAAAATATTTTTCAACGAAATGCCAGTTTTGTTGAGATTCTACGGGATACTTAATATTTAGTACCTGATGTATTGCAAAAGAAATGTAAATTCCCTTCAAAAAACTATTTGCTTCATACAAAATATTGTCAAATAAAATCAGTACATCAGAGAAATTTTGTACGGATTCGCCAACTATTATGACCACCGGTTGATGTTGTAGACCATGTTCTTGGTATTTTTTCGCTCGCTCTTCAATGACAGATGCTATATTGCTTTTCGTCTAAAAAAATAGCTATTTAATGAAACCATCAAAAAAATATTTAAAAAAAGATTTACCAGTACATGGAGGACAATAGAATTTTGGCTGTCTAGAATCGAAGGTTTCCATGTTTTCTTTGAGGATCCTTTCCCTTTTACAGTAATTTGAGGCACTAATAAAGCGCTCAAAACAATAAATGTTAAATAGTGTCTGCAATCTTAAATTTATACCATGATTAATGCAATATAACAAACAACACAATTATAAGACAATTTTACCATCATTCAAATTTTCTTCTTGAACTATTTTCAGCAACTTCTTATTTTTTGGATCTTTTATATCATTATTGTATACAGTTAGAATTAGAAAATTTTTTCCATTTGTTTAAAAATTCAGTAAAGTTTCCGGGATACAGTTTTATAAAATCATTTTCAATCTGATATGTGAATGACAATTCAAAAATACTGATAAAAATTTAATATTTTCGAATCTTTTACTTACAAGTGATGCACCTATGCGCTGTTTCAATATTGGCCAGTCATTTATTGTACTGCCCTTGATTTTGAAACAGTTCTTCCTCAATTCAAAGATAGCGCTCCAGTGCTTCTCCACTTCTTCCTTCGGTTGAATTTGACTTTGTAGCCATCTAAAGCTCAGATTTTTATTTAAATCCTGAACTATATCCGGATCTATTAAATTTAATCGTTTTAAAATTAATTTAGTATTATAATAATACAAGTTACTTAAGTTCTTTTCATCGTTATTACAGTTTGCTACCGATGATGAAGAAAGCGAAATTCGGGTTCCTTTTAATTTATATCGGCTTTGTATAAAGCCAGATTGCCGATGTCTTTTCGAGAGAGAGTAATATTTCTGGATCAATTTGCCTCTTACAGTCCTGTCGCCCAAATAAATTTCCTAGAAAACAATTATGTACATATTGCATTGTCCTTATTAAATTAAATAAATCAAATTAAATTAAGTAATTAAAACTTCACTTGCATCATGCTCTGAAGGAAATATTCTTAATATTTGATTTGCTGCATCCATGTAATCACCAGAAAGTGGACGAACATTTTTGCAGATCCAATCTTCACACAAGATAGTTGCTAAATTATTCCTTTGTGTATTGGATAGAATGCCTTTTTTAGCATAATTATACTCTAGATGAAATCATATAGAGTATTATAAGTTTAATCCAGCCCAAAAGTTTGTAACGCATAGAACCAAGCCTCGGACGAAAAAAAGTTATATATTATTTTTTGTTTATTTGTGGCCAAAAACCTCAAATCCGCCTGACGTCCGTCCGTCCGTCCGTCCGTCCGTCCGTCCGTCCGTCCGTCCGTCCGTCCGTCCGTCCGTCTGTCCGTTAGCACGATAACTCAAGAACGCCTTCACCTAGGATCTTGAAATTTTGAATTTCGATGTTTGGTTGAATTTGTAAGGCTAAGTTCGTTAACGGGCAAAATCGTCCTACTCCTTCGGGTAGCTCCCATACAAAATGTCCTTAAAACACGTGTTCAAGAATATTGGTCGATAACTTCAGAAGGGTTTAAGCTACGTCTTTGAAATTTTGTATGTGTCATTTTTCCAATAGTTGGAGCTAAATATATGATTATGAAGAAAATCCTATTAGTCCTTCGTGTAGCTGCCATACAAATATCCTGTCAAAATGTATTCACTTAATTTACAAAACTCACAATAACTCAAGTAATCTTTTAGCTACGAATTCGGCATCTTGTACAAGTTAGTTTTGAGTAAAAAGGAAGTCGGAGTTTACTAATCAGCGAAATCCTTTTACTCCTTCTGGTAGCTGCCATACAAAATGTCCTTAAAACACGTCTTCAAGAATATTGGTCGATAACTTCAGAAGGGTTTAAGCTACGTCATTCAAATTTTGTAAGTGTTATTTTTCCAATAGTTGGAGCTAAATATATGATTATGAAAGAAATCCTGTTAGTCCTTCGTGTAGCTGCCATACAAATATCCTGTCAAAATGTATTCACTTAATTTACGAAACTCACTATAACTGAAGTAATCTTTTAGCTACGAATTCGGAATTTTGTACAAGTTAGTTTTGAGTGAAAAGGAAGTTCGAGTTTACTATTCAGCGAAATCCTTTCACTCCTTCTGGTAGCTGCCATACAAAATGTCCTTAAATCACATGTTCAAGAATATTACCAATAACTTCAGAACGGTTTTAGCTACGTCTTTGAAATTTTGTATGTAGTATTTTTCCAATAGTTTGAGTTAAATGTATGATTATGAAGAAACTCCTATTAGTCCTTCGTGTAGCTGCCATACAAATATCCTGTCAAAACGTTATCACGGAACTCGCTATAACTCAAGTAATCTTTTAGCTACGAATTCGGAATTTTGTACAAATTAGTTTTGAGTAAAAAGAAAGTTCGAGTTTACTAATCAGCGAAATCCTTTTACTCCTTCAGGTAGTTGCCATACAAAATATCCTTAAAACACGTGTTCAACAATATTTTCCGATAATTTTTGAACGCTTCAAGCTACGAATTTGAAATTTTGTACACATTAATTTTTGAATAGTTCCAAGGAAAAGGATAAATATGTAAGAAATCGAGTGAGTCCTTCCTGCACCTCCCATGTGAAAGTCCTTTAAAAAGGACTTTTTTTTTCGATGACTTACCCAGTTCAAGGTATGAAGTTAAACACTGAATATTGTCTTTTAGTTTTGAGTAGCAATCTAATAGCAGTCCTTAATAAAGGACATACAACATGCACACACGTAATTCTACTTTATCCCCAACTACAATATAAACCAGAGTTCAGTATTCATCTAGAGTATTATACGATTGGCTTGCAGCCGATCGTGACTGCAGTATGTTTTTCTATTATATTTTTGCCATTCGCACTACTATTTAGCAAAGACTCGAGATTCTATAATATTGTAAATCAGTTAACAACAAAGCGCCAGAAAAAGTATTATATTACCAAAACATTATTTTTATCACTTTCAGGGCTCGTAGACTGAATATTATCGGAACTACCGACTGTCCAGCTCGACATAGAATTTACAGATACTGTTTCGGCAAGAGGTGTAGTGTATCCCTAAATTATAATACAGTAGAATTTACGATCAATATTTAAAAAGAACATATGAAACAAACGTTTTCCCTCCTCCACTTCAACAACTGCGTACGCAATTTTATTTTGAGGCCAAATTGATCGAGGCCAATAAGTTGGTCCAAATCAACGGCTGTCAACTCCTTCAAAACTTCAATGTCGATTCCCTTATCTAAAACACACTTTAACTAAAATTTCACCTTATTAGTAATTCCAGAAAAGGATCTTACTTGCGACAAGAGGTACAGCTTCTGACAGCTTCTTGATAGCAAATTTGCTACTGCTTCTTCGCCGTCGTTCAACACATATATTGAATCATGATCTTGTTGAATGTTCAAAAAGCTGAAGCTTTCATCACTCATTTTTCACTTTCCTTTTTATTAAGATATTAATTATAAATAATACCACGTATTTAATTTTGAATAAAAGCGCACTCAAACTTAGCACTTCGCGGCACTGCGCAATATACTTGATTACGCTCCGTTAACTAAGAAGTAGACAAAATATCTATTCTTCTTTTGATTTGTTAATTTTTTGTCTTGCAAGTAGATGAAATATCTATTCACCCTTAAATTTGTCAATTTTGGGTATTGAAATGTAAAATCATCTATTTTGAAGTAGTAGAAACATACAACTTTTTGTTATTTTTCATTTATATAATATGATCTCCATGAAACATATAATGCAGAGTAGCTGTTTTGAGGTACTAATAAGAACAATTTATATATTTTTTCGACAAGTCATTGAAAATTATCATCATCTAAATGCTATTTGATAAAAAGTCTATTTCATTTCTTTCTGTGCATTGCTATATGTACCCTGGAAAAGTGCACAACTCATTGACATCAGTTTCAAGTGAGAGAGTCACACCACTCAATAGCCGACTGAAATAGGGAGCAACTTCAGTATACTTCTCGAATACTCTTCTGCTCACTCTTTACTGGCATGTTTCCATCAACCCTCTCGAATATTCCACACAAACCACCGAATATGCAGGAAAGGTCTATAAGACTCCCAACCTTCAGTATATAAGCAGGACAGATTTTGCAGCCAAGGACAGTTTTTACTACGGTGAAGCGAGACGACGATCAATTTATACGCAAAAGTATTTGTAAAGCGATTCGGATTGGTAGCAGCGAGTGCGATTACGTCCGCCCGTTTAAGAATTTTTTTTTAAAGAAGTTTATCTACCATTAGCTAGAAAACAAAACTTCCATACAAATGTCTTTGAAATGAGCGTTTAAAAATATTGGGCAATAACTTCAGAACGCTGCACGAAATTTTAAATTCAATGTATTTATGAGCTAATTTTTTTTTAATTTAAAATACAAAGAAAAAGAAATTATTGGAAGAAACGACGAGGCTTTTGTTTAGCCTGCATACAAAAGTCTTTTTATACTCTAGATGAAATCATATAGAGTATTATAAGTTTAATCCAGCCGAAAAGTTTGTAACGCATAGAACCAAGCCTCGGACGAAAAAAAGTTATATATTATTTTTTGTTTATTTGTGGCCAAAAATCTCAAATCCGCCTGACGTCCGTCCGTCCGTCCGTCCGTCCGTCCGTCCGTCCGTCCGTCCGTCCGTCCGTCCGTCCGTCCGTCCGTTCGTTCGTCCGTCCGTCCGTCCGTCCGTTAGCACGATAACTCAAGAACGCCTTCACCTAGGATCTTGAAATTTTGAATTTGGATGTTTGGTTGAATTTGTAAGGCTAAGTTCGTTAACGGACAAAATCGTCTTACTCCTTCGGGTAGCTGCCATACAAAATGTCCTTAAAACACGTGTTCAAGAATATTGGTCGATAACTTCAGAAGGGTTTAAGCTACGACTTTGAAATTTTGTATGTGTTATTTTCCCAATAGTTGGAGCTAAATGTATGATTATGAGGAAAATCCTGTAAGTCCTTCGTGTAGCTGCCATACAAATATCCTGTCAAAATGTATTTACTTAATTTACGTAACTAACTATAACTCAAGTAATCTTTTAGGTACGAATTCGGAATTTTGTACAAATTAGTTTTGAGTGAAAAGGAAGTTTGAGTTTACTAGTCAACGAAATGTCCTTAAAACACGTGTTCAAGAATATTGGTCGATAACTTCAGAAGGGTTTAAGCTACGTCTCTGAAATTCTGTATGTGTTATTTTATTAATAGTTGGAGCTAAATGTATGATTATGAAGAAAATCCTATTAGTCCTTCGTGTGGCTGCCATACAAATATCTGTCAAAACGTTTTCACTTAATTTACAGAACTTACTATAACTCAAGTAATCTTTTAGCTATGAATTGGAAATTTTGTACAAATCAGTTTTGAGTAAAAACGAAGTTCAGGCTTACTAATCAGCGAAATCCTTTTACTCCTTCTGGTAGCTGCCATATAAAATGTCCTTAAGACACGTGTTCAACAATATTTCTCGATAACTTTTGAGCTCTTCAAGCTACGAATTTGAAATTTTGTACACATTAATTTTTGAATGGTTCCAAGGAAAAGGATAAATATGTAAGAAATCGAGTGAGTCCTTCCTGCACCTCCCATGTGAAAGTCCTTCAAAAAGGACATTTTGTTCGATGACTGACCCAGTTCAAGATATGAAATTAAACACTGAATATTGTCTTTTAGTTTTGAGTAGCAATCTGATGGCAGTCCTTAAGAAAGGACATACAACATGCACACACGTAATTCTACTTTATCCCCAACTACAATATAAATCGGAGTTCAGTATTCATCTAGAGTATTATACGATTGGCTTGCAGCCGATCGTGACTGCAGTATGTTTTATTTATAGCGAAATTCTTTGTAACTATAGAAACCATTCAGCGAAAAAACCATTCAGCGAACAAGTATACATTTTACAGAAATAGTTTTGAATTGATAGTAAAATCGAGGTCGATAGCCGGTGAAATCGACCAAATTCATCGGGAAGCTTCTATACAAAAATAGTTCAGCTAGAAATTTATAATTTTCCATACTATAAGAATAGAAAAAATTCAGTTTAATCATCTTTCTAAATAGCCTCCTGGTCAGGCTTAGCTCCGTATGATAAAACAAAGTGCTGATTATAGTTACAGAACTTTTCCTCCTTCCGGTGTCCTTCCCGAACAATTAATAGAGAATTACACAATCATTTCGTGTCAGCCCTAACTTTTCACTATCAAAAGTTTCGCCTCTTTTTAAAACTAGAATGTTTTGAGGTAATTCGACACAGATTCTCCGAAAACCGCCGTGATATGTTGCTTGATGCGTCTGCTACAATCTTTTCAGACATTCTGATTCGAATGTGGTTTAAAGAGTAGCTCATTCCAAATCGGCCCACATTGGGCGCCAAACACACACACTAAAGTGAATGCCAAAATTTCCCGTATTCTGTAATATTTTCAAGAGTTAATATTATAAGAAAGCAAAGTTCAAATTTAAGTTAAAATCTAAGCCATGTTGGCGTGTTTCTACATTTTTTCCGATTTGTAAAATTCCTCTACGTGACGCAGTGAGCACCTAAAAATATATTCCTTGCTCGTTGCATCCATTAAAACCAACTAGGGAAAAAAAACCGAATCATAGCATCTACTATCACCTAGATATATTGTACCAGCGAAGACATTTGCCCTAAAAGCCTCGCCAAACAGTTTCGGGGTAAACATTTGTTCATGTCGGATTCGAAAAAAGCGAAAAAGTTGGAATCCATTTGCATCCTCCACACGAGAGATATCTGTTCACATGTCCTCCAGCTGGAATTCTTTGGTCCTTGTTCTCGTTGCTGGCATACATGTCGCTTTACAGTAGGTGATAATGCAAAAAAATTCCGTCGTTTTCCCGATGTACACAGAATCAATGGTTTCGCGACATTTCGAAACGATACATCGGAAGAATTACAGGACTAATGCTGCAGGGATATTTCAATATTCCGTGAAAATCAGGAACAGGAGATTGTACCTCGAGAGGTGTACGGCATTAGTGTGGTGTAGATTTCATGTATCCTAGAGATCCTTGTATAGTTTCGATTTAATCCAGCTATAGAAAGCGCGATACAATGTTCGCCTTGAAGCAAATCTTCGATATGTGTGCATTATTCGGAAGCATTGTGTGTGTTGCTGCAGCGTAATATCATCGGATTGCATAAAGGACTGCATGTGTTTATGGGAATGGCATCAACAGCCCCGAGTTCGATATGCTATTGTCAGTTTCGCGATAGTCACTGATTTCGTTATGAGTCTAGTGAATAGGATACAAGGGAGGATCACCCTTTATAAAGTGCTTACAAGGTCTTTTTTTATACTATTTCACTATTATCAGTGGTTGAAAATTGTCCGATTTTCTGCACAATATGCTAGAGGTTACGCTGTAACTTTTAATTGCCTTCAACTAATCCAGATGTCGTCGATGCATATATAATTTCAATAAGCTCTCTACCTGCACATATCTTCGTTTATAAGCAGTTGACAATCTCCAGGTAAAAGCCGGTATGCTAGTGCCGAGGAATTTGCTTAAGAAATTTTTGCACTTACTTCGAGAGGGAAAAATTATTTTTTACTATTTTTGAGTTATGTACCTCTTTCATGTACACCCTGTACAGCCAGCCTGCTTTACTTCCAAAGGCAATCAGGAATAAGCCTGTTAATACGAATTTCTTCGAGGAAGCTGCAATTTTTCCATGAGTATTTCTCTTCTCACAAACAATATATTACCCAGAAGAAGAAAGACATTCCAGAAATGTATCCCTTTTTAAAAATTATCTGGCAAAAATTTGGCAGCTGGTGTGTCTTGGATATACGATGGTTTGAAACTGCAATAAAGCTTTCATGGAAATTTTGAAACGAAATTATAAAAAAAATTTGCCGAGGAATGTCAGCTTCATTTACTTTTTTGTGCATGAAATATAAAAATACATGAGGAATTGTACTCATGGCTGTGCTGTTTTTTACATCCTGCAGGGTTCGTTGGTTGGTTGGTTTAGGTTGGATTACGTGGTGGCCCGTCTGCCGAAAACAGGGCCCAATTAGCACAGGAAGCGCCGTTTTGATACACAACTAGTTTAACCTGGTCGTTGAAGGCTTATGAAGTAGATATATAGTTTTACAGAGACCTGAGGCTTGAATGGATTATAATATTCATCCGGAGCTGTTCAAGAAGGTAATCAGTTCTCCAATCTGCAGGGTTCGTACATTGAATAGAATTTTATTACAAATCCCATCTTCTTCTTCGTTTTTTTTTTTAACTTGGCACACATTTCCCCATGAAAATTTGTCACCAGTGATACAACTATTTAAGTTCTCCAATATGGTGGCCTCGGTAGTATTATTACCGAACTTAAGGAACCCGTTCTAACTCGATCTTCCCAAACCGAACCACTAATTCGGGAAAATTACACTCAGATTGAAAAGTTTATAGGAACTTATCACCACTCACGGAATTAGGGCTGAAACACAAAACCAAGTTCACACAAATATTTAAAAGAAGTTACGTTAACTGAATTCATGCACAGATTTTATTCAAAGAAAACAAAGAAATCAACCTGCCTCTCACAAACCCAACGCGGGTGAATAGTTTGGTACTAAGTTAGTTGTCTAGATGTTACTTTTAAAATTCAATAATATATTAAGACTTTACCGGTACTCACTCTACCTACTATTCTTTGTAGCTAAAATCAATACGATCTTAAAATCTAGTGCGCCTCTGGTGTGGTTTCCCTTGACGCATTTTTTGACGATCTCAAAATCTGCTGGTTCTCCCCCTCTTCAACAACTCGATTGTCACCGACTATAATCTCCTTTAGTTCTTACTATGTTCTTCAACTTAACGACCAGAACTCCGCACCTATGCTGTTATGACACTGGTTATATTTGGCGTGTTAAAGCGGTTAGAAAAACCAAATGAAGAGAGATAGAAACTTTAACATACAATATACGAGGGCGGATTGAAAATGACGGAAAAATTGAGAAAACATAATTTTATCCGGAAAAATTTATTTTATTTTTCAACGTAGTCTCCTTTCAGCTCGATACACTTAGTCCAGCGTTTTTCCAATTTTTTGATCCCTTCCAAATAATATGATTTGTCCAACCCTTCAAAATAGGCGTTGGTTTCACTTATGACGTCAGTATTCGTGGTAAATCTCTTTCCAGCAAGCCATTTTTTCAAGTCTGCCAAATCTGAAGAATACGGTGGGGGAGGGAGCAATTCGTACCGTAATTCAAACAGTTTTGCCGTTGCAACAGCGGACTTGTGAGCCGGAGCGTTGTCGTGATGAAACAACACTTTTTTCTTTGCCAAATGAGGCCGTTTTTCCTTGATTTCAGCATTCAATCGAACCAATAACTCAGAATAATATGCTCCTGTTATTGTTTTTCCTTTCGCCAAGTAGTCGATGAATATTATTCCATTGGAATCCCAAAAAACTGTCGCGTTTTTGGTCGATTGTGAGCAAACGTGGCAGCCATCTTGCGGTTAGCTTTCTCATGTCCAAATAGTTTTTCAAAATATTCCAAACACGTTCAGATGAGATGCTTAATACGTTAGCTATCTCACGCACTTTTACTCAACGATCTTCTATCACGATATCATGGATTTTATCGATCATTTCTGGCGTGGTGACCTCATTTGGACGACCTGGAGTTGGTATGGTTTGTGTGCTCGTACGACCATACTTGAATTCAGAAAACCATTTGTAAATCATTTGGATCGATGGTGCAGAGTCCCCATAATGCTTATCTAATTTTTCTTTGGTTACTTTAGCTGTTTTCCCTTTTAAAAAATTGTGTTTAATCAACACACGAAATTCACTTTGATCCATTTTCAAAAATTTTTGTAAGTCGACTTGCTTAGACGACTGCTTCTCGAAAACTAAACGAGGTATCAGGCTTAAACTTTGCAGTTAATCTATTTAAGGATCGTCCAGGTAAAAAAAATAACGAATTCCTTACCTGCCCACTCCTTCTTGATTTTTACACGTCATTATCAATCCGCCCTCGTAGACATTGGTGTGAGAGAGAGAGTCCGAACAGCTAAAATGTGAGTAACTGTCAAAAAAAGCAGTAACATAGCGCATTCGAGCAGTGTTTCGCAACATTCTAGCAGTTAATCCAAGAAAAATCCACTGGCGGCTAGATTTTCCAGCCGCTACAGACTTTTTTTTTGACAGTTCGGTACGTATAAATATGGAAAGTGCCATGTTATGTTATGAAACGCGCCAGAACCGGTATTTTTCTTAACAAACCAGTTGTTAATTTCGTTTACTAGATGCCGCTAGAATCGGAAAGAGTGGTTTTTCTTTCTTTTAATGTTGTTTGCCTTGTCGCACGATTTGCTATTATTGCAATTTTTTCTAGCGAGAAAAATAGCCAGTGTCATAACAGCATTACTGATCTGTCATACAGTGGCGGATTCAGACTTTGCTGTTGGGGGGGGGGGGCGGAAATATTTTTGATTTGACTATTTTGTTTGATCAAGTTCTGTGTGAATTTAGCTACATAGACTGCACTTAGCAAAAACGGGATGATATTGTTTTCATCTTATTATGGGTCATTCCATCAAGAATCGCCAAAGTTGTTACCTTACCATTTCCGATTCTTTTGAAAATGTTTGTACTTGAAGAACTAGCGAAAAAATTAATTGAAATTCAAGTTTTTGTTTCTATCTCATTTTTTAACTAACAAAAACAACAACAATCTTTAAAATAAGGCCTACTTTATTATTCAAGGATAAAAATTACCAGAGATATGTTTTTTCAAAGAGGACTCGGACATATTTTTTGGGAAATCTTTAACATACTATAACTAACAAAAAAAATGAGATAGAAACAAAAATTTGAAATCATATTTTTTTTTCACTAATTCCTCGAGTACACAAATTTTCTGGAAGCGTGCGTCGAAGAAAAAGTTGAAGAATGTTAGACTCTTGCGACTGCACGAGCCATCTGATTGGTTTATGGTGGGATAGAGGCGCGCCTCGAACGTTGAGTGTATGGTAAATCCACCATCATGGTTCTGTTCTGTGCTTTGCATTGCACCGCAGAACTACAGTAAATGCTAATTACAGTCCACATTGCAGTGGAGTCAAAAAAATCTTAGAACGATTGAATTATGTTTAATTCGGAATTGCTCTTGGGGGGGGGGGGATAACTCTACGGGATTATCAAATGAGGGGCTGGGAAGATACTTGCACCCAGCATCGTGTACCTGGCGAGCCAGGGCGACAAAGAGAAGTGCGTGTTCCATACCAACTTTATAAGCAACTTGTAAGCTGATTGTTTATTTATGAATTCTATACGAATCTAGAAGGCGACATTGTCGCGGACCCTATTAGGCCAGTACGAACGAATGGTAAGGTGAGCTGCAGACAAGTTCATCCCCAAATGCCAAGGAGGGGTGTATTGTGTGTGGGTCCAGGAACTCATCCTCTGTAAGTGTTCGGGGAGGGATCAGAATAATAAGTCGGCATGGGGGGAAGTGGGGCAGTGTTCTGAGGAGGAGTGTAATCTGACAAGATCTCCACTTAGGAGCGAATTGACATTTATATTCAGGCAATTCAGGTTAGGCATGACCGAATGAAAAGTTTATAATAAATGCTCTTAGAGCCTCAGGACGTTCAAGAGCAGACATTCGCAAATATTGCGATTTGAATGTTTGGATTTCCGACAGAATATCAGACAAGGACAGACCCAGTTGGGAACTGGTCTCTTGTTCGAGCCAAGACATGTGGTTCGTTGTGGTAGGAGGAATGTTGTGGCCCCTGACGGCGTCGGAATACGAGAATCCTTGCTGAACATGCACTGCAGGCGTCTTACTAGAGTTGCGGATAGAGGTAACGAGAAGCATTGTGTTCCTGGGGGCTCTGGCAGCAGCTAGACGTTTGCCGACGCGTATTTTAACCGGGCAGTAATTGGCCGGGTAGCCCTCGTCACCACAAGCGGCACAACGGGGAGGCGGGAGTGACTGACGATCCGTCGCCAGTTTACGCGGCCAAGTGGAGGATTCGTAGTTTTCGCTGCAAGCTACGCAGCGTGCGGGATAACCGCAATTCGCGGAAACATGGCCGAAACGTTGGCAATTGAAGCATTGCGTGAGATCCCTTTTCTTTGGCCGTTCCCAGGTCAACTTCTGGTTTAGAACATACCCAATCTGCGTTAGCTGTGGGTGATCCGAGGGACTGATCAGGGAAATTCTGAACAAGTCTAGGGAGACACCATTGGACCTTGAACGTGGAGTAGACAGTTGGGAGATGGAGAATTCCTCCAGAGCTGGGCAGGATACCTTAATCTCATCTTTAATTTCGTTGGTGTTGTATTCAGAACTAACGCCTCTAAGGACTACCCCGAGTTTTCGCAAATGAGCTGGAGTATAGGTGTGGCCTACCACCCCGACATTTCCTTCTGATTTAAGAGCACGGAGAAGTTCCGCGTGAACCTCAAGCGAGTCGACCTTGAACTTCAACTTGCCTAGTTTATTGGAGAGGAGATGCTTGGTCCCCGGCCAATTGGTTTGAATTAGGGAAGAAATTCCGCGCGCTGCAGCATTGGAGAACTCTAGCATTGGGCTCCATTGACGTTTGGCAGAGTCAGAGACTTCAGGGGAAGTCTGGTGGGCGTTGGTATGAGGAGAAGATTGGGTTGCTGCGAGCTGGCTCTGCGGCGAGACAACTGGTGGATCATCTATTGGGCCTGGGCGATATGATTTCAGGGAAGTGAACCTATTTGCGAACCGCTTCGGTGCACTCGCCGATATTTCACCGACCATAGGCTCGCGTGCCTTAAACGTTAAACGCCCTCTAGCTTCCAGAAAATCGCTGTATAAGTTATTAAGGCTGATTGTCTTGTTTGTTGCATGAAAAGGGTCTACAGACTCGGCTGAAGAAGCAGGATCCATATCTGAGTCAGTAATTCCGATGGATGGAGAAAGTCTAGCGTTGAGTTCCGATGTGATGCCGTCAAAGGACTGCGTAATGTGAGGCTCGCATGCCTTAAACGTTAAACGCCCTCTAGTTTCCAGAAAATCGCTGTATTCCAGATACGCTATTTACGAGTGAAACTCATAGCAGTATAATGCAAATTGTGATAGTTTACTCAGGTGAAGATTGGTTTGAGTCACAGCTAAGAGTCGCAGCTAAGGAATCGCAGCTAGGAAAGCCACTACAAACAACAACAGTGCTGCAGCTGCGATAGGACAAAGGAACCCAGAAGGTTGTCTGAGTGGGATAAATACCAAATTACCAATGGGATAACTACCAAAAATTCAGGCTTAATTTAAGTCGGTCTGTTGACCATACGATAAACTGGTGAATTCTTTCCAACTAAAATTAGGTTGTAAGTGTAATGTGACCAATAAAAACATCTGAAACTATTCTGAACGTGAATCAGGCCTGAAAGTTCCGTAGTTATGTCGGCGTTATTCCGGTACTACGCACTGTTCGAACCTTTTTCGCTATCAATTCAGTTTGATCTGCTAGATTTTCGCTACTTATTCATTTACTAGCACGGCATCTCTAATTAATTAAATGTCACGCACATTTTAATGAATCGTGATTTAAATATAATCCGCCCTTAATATCCATGTCCTGTTTTATTTGTAACATATGAATAGCACGTACTACTTATTGTATTGGGGGTGTGTGTGTGCTATTGAAAATATACGACTGAAACGTATGCCAAACAAATCTTTGTGATTTGTATTAAAGTTTAAGGACTAAATACACCCCGGGGAGCAATTGGGCACTCGTAAAAGCTCCCATAGGATTAAGTCTGTCCTCCGCAAAAAAATCAGAACAGAATTGAGAGATAAAAAATCACAATCGGGATCAGGTTTTTCATGTTGAAATTGATGCACGCTACATCATTTGCAGTTTTCGAATCCTAAATAATAACCCATCCTCTGATAAAAAGAAAGCCCCGAATACCACCCCAACCCCTTTTCATGTTCTTTTATTGCGTGAAGCGATACATTTTCTGCTGGCTTTGGCCGCCAATAATATGGCGGAACCTGTGTTTTATCATTTTTAGAATTTTTATGCGAACTGGTCAAATATGAAATGTTCCGGGCATGTTTGCCGCATGAATTAATTTAGGGATGGATATGATAGCCATGGGGTAGGTAGTAGCTTGTATGTGGATGGGTTGGAATGTTTTTTTTTTGTGTGAAGCTAAGTTAACAGCGATCCTTCTTTTCGGCTCACGTTCAACTTTAATTCAATTTTCAAAAGAAAAAAACCCTTCTCTGACTTCGCATACATATGTTTTTTAAGGGTTGTTGCTGTGGCTGGAATTATTGAGCTATAAATTATGGAAGAGAGGGTGGAATTTATGAATTTTTATGTTTAAACAGAAATCAGTGGATATGTTGGGTTCTGTAATACTTTGATTTGTGGCCGGTAATGTTGTGGAAAGCTTTGTAATCATTTTTTTCGATTTCTTTTCGCTGAAATAATGAATTTTGAATTTATACGTTTTGTTTAGTGATTTGAAACTGATTCCTTTATATAAAAATATTTGTTTTCATTTGATATTTATTCCTTTTCGCTTTTTGATCCTCTCATTTATGAAAAAAAAATAATTTCTTTGATACTATAATGATGACCAAAAATAAAACAAATGAAATTATATTTTTTTACGTTAGGTCCTTGAGATGCAAAATGATTTTGTGATGTTTGAATTATTCACAGTGGGTAGATTGGATATAATACTTTCGGTGGTGATGATGGTGAACAATGTAACAGTGGAAGCAATTAAGGAGGCTTTAAGTGGCATAGGCTCAGAGGAAGGCTGACTGGCTGGTTAACGACCTTGTTGGAGATCAGGATTGTGAGCTCGGTGAGTGGGCAAGGAAAAGTAACAAGACAAGCCCCGAGGAGTACTCACCTAAAATCACCCCTTCTGTGGCTCCTTGTAGTGAATGAGGTTCTAATGGAAATCGAAAGGAAAGGTATCATCCTACGCAGATGACATAGTCATACCATACTTTTACGGACATTTTAGATTCCGCACTCTGTACACTCAGAACGTGGGCTAAATGATGCGGTTTGGGAGTAAACGCTTCAAAAACTAAATTAATTTTATTCACTAGGAAGGACAGGATTTCGAAGTTCAGGCTACCAAGCCTGGGATGGGATCGAACTGCAACTATCGGAACAAGCAAAATATATACGTATGGGTCTGATCTTGGTGTCTTCGGGGATATATCTACAGGATACAGCTCCATTCTTAGGGAATTCCTTGAGGGACCGGTCGATATCTGTGCGGATTATATGAGGCTATGAGAGCAAAAGTGGCTTAACCCACAAGCATACCTATTGGAGATAAATGCAATTTTTTTCCATAATATTATATACAAATGTTTCTCACTAATAAGATTTGCTGCCATCTGTCCGCAGTATATAAGACTATTTTTTATATTAATCTAATGACAACAGAATGCTCTATAGATACTAGAAATATCGATACCGGGTGTAGTCCAGTGGTAGTGTACTAGGTCTTGAAAACATTGCTACCGGGGTTCAATTCCCACTCAATGCATAATTTATTTATGAGAATTTTTCAGTTTCTATTGGTTTCAGAATATTAATATAAATCGTGAACAGTGCGGAATGATTAACAGGGTCACTTGTAAAGGATTTAAACCTAAGCAATGAGTTCTGTTTACATTCTTATCAGATTCACAAAGACCATCAGAGCTGCCAGACAGTAGTTGATTTGCTATCGGCAACTTTGCTGTTCTGGTAGATCGTATCACAGCCAATAGTACTGACAAATTAGTACTGCTAGTACACTGTCATACCCGGCTCGATTCCTGATCTTCCTTCCCTAAACACTGATTAAGTTCGGTATCCCCTTTCTCCTCCACAATTCCTTCCAACTCCCCTCTCCTTCGCACCAAGAAACACGGAAAAATATTTGATAGAACAATAACGCGGCCAATTGGGCTCAGTTTGTTCTTAAAAATTAGCCAAAAACAGCCATTAGCCGTAGGTGCTGTGCCGGGGTGCAGTGGGATCACAACGGACCCATCTAGCGGTCTATGTGTTAGCTATCTCTGTCAATAGCTACCCACCTAATCTAACCTAACCTACTAGAAATATCATTTTTTCAGTTTTCATGGATTTGTGGGTTAGGCCACTGTTGCCCTCATAGAATCATATGATCTCAGTGAATGATTTTGAATCACCCTTCAATATTATGTACCCAAGCAGAGAGGATTGGGAACAATAGGGTTTTAAGCGAGGAGGAACTCTCAAAAATGGAATGCGGCACTAGCGCTGGAGTCTTCTCTGAACAGCTGAGTGCAAGGGAGTCGTTAAAGCTGCCAGATGCCTGTAGTGTATTCCATGCTGAAATTCTGGCGGTGCTTCAGGCAGCTAACATCAAGTTGATGGGGGGGATATGCTGCCAGAATATCTCACTCTAAATAGACAACTAGGTGGATTCGAATGCATTGATATCGGAGACTATTAAATCCATGCTGGTAAAACTCTGTCCAGAAGTGCTCAAGCTTGTTGTTGTTTTTTGATGCGGGGGAGGACACGCAGCAAAGCGGCGCATCTTGAACACTCAGACATGGATTGCCCATTGTACTCGAGTCCCCCAAGTCTCTACCCGAACTTTTTCATCCTCCTTACGAATTTCAAGAGCTCAGGTAGGGAGCAAGAACGGAGTTCTTCCATTCTCATAGCATCAACGCCGTATACGTGCATTCTAGCAAAAGAGTACGCTGGACACTGGAGAAGGAAACGTTCCGTTGTGTCGTCGCTCTCGTCACAAGCAGTACACATGGGGTGTCAATGATTCTCACCAAGCGTTGGCCACATGAGTTATGCCCTGTGAGGACACCAACCATACTACCACATTCTTTTCTGCTCAATTTGACAAGAAAAGCAGCGGTTCGTCCACTTGGTCCACAAGGTCCACAAGGTTTCTGGTCTGCCGCATTCCCGGAAGAAGCCACCATCTCTCAATGTGTGATTTACTCACCCACTGAGCAATGGCAGCCCTAACAGAGGCAACAGGCACACCGAAAACTGGTTCTGGTCCAACCATAACTGACTCCGATCCAGCCTTTGCCAGCCATTTCATTGCCATTTATATCCTGGTGGCCTGGAACCCATATCAGCTTTAAGTCATTGAATCTGCCAACAGAATTCAACCGTTCTTTACACTCACGTACCATCTTCGAAAAGACGATTGGATTATCTGGGGATTGTAGAGCGGACGGACTGTCGCTGCAAGTGCAGATCATCCTACCTCTCCATCTTCCCTCTATAATCCATCCTACTACCTTAAGGATCGCATATACTTCAGCTTGAAATACCGAAGAATGTTTTCCAATAGCGAAAGAGTACCTGAGATCGTCAGTCTGTAAGTATGTACATTCCAGCTCCCGACCCGTCTTCAGTCACTGAGCCGTCCGTATAGAATATATCAGTGAATCGGCTAAGCAAGGTACTTTGCAATTAGAATAGAGTACAAATATGATGGGTACCAGGGCATAGCGACATACCAGGGAACGAACTGTCCGATGAGCTGGCGAGATTGGAATCGGCATCAGCTGAAATAGTAGAGGAGGGTGTTAGACCACGGCTAAGTGGCATCAAAGCGCTTACCAGGGAACGTGCCACGAACGCAGCGAACTCAAAGTGGGAGCTGACGCGCACCGCAATCGATAGAAAGCTAAAAATTACAGTAAAAAAAAAGGATTCTTTTCCACATTTTCACGAACTTCGTTAAATCTTTTAGACATGTCGAGCTATCAAAGCAATTTCACTTCTGCGGACTTTTTATACAAAGGCCCAGAAAAGTTAAAATTTTATATTTGTTGTGAATCGAATAGGAACCATTACCGCATATCAGCATAAAACACGTCTCGGACTTCTACGCGAAAAATAATAAAGTCGCTCCCAGATTTTTTTTGGAAATGGTTTCACTGGAATATCTCTATGTACACAGTTAACTTTTTTTAACTAGACTCGTAGGAAAACTCAACTAGAGTGGAACACCCAGCCAAACTAGATAAAAATCTAGTTAAAATAACGTAACTGATATTCTAGTTGAAGAAATTTGCTAGATTTCCATCATAATTACTTGGATTTCTAGTTATCAACACTATGTTCTCTAGTGTATTCGAACTACTAGAAATCAAGTTGTAAAAACTCTTTTTCCAATTAAATAAGCTAGAAATCTAGTGTATGTGAGCTACTAGCAATTCAGTGAATTAGACATATTTTCCGGGTAATTAAACTAACAGTCTAGCATATTTGCAGTACTAGGAATACAGTGACAAAAACTCTTTTCCCATTTAAATTAACTAACGAACTAGTGTATTTTCATTACCCGAAATCGAGTGATGACTACTTCTTTTCCTTTTGAATGAACCGCTGTCTAGTGTAATTCAATTACGGAAAATATATAGTTGGAACTTATTAACAGACGAGAATATTTAAAAGAAGCGATTCCTTTTCTGTTTTCCAGCTGAATTAGTTACCTGTAGTAATTACTATGTTGTTGAGTAATTATTATCAACAGAATTCGACATTTCAATGTAATAATAGTTTAAAGATGCTACTTATGGACTATTCTCAGAAAAAAAACCCAAAAAACACTACGTATAATAAAAACCTTTTCAAATTGTAACATTATTTATTTAATTTATTGTACAATAACGTCGTTACAATACCTGGTTTAACACCAACTGTTTTAAAAATGAAGCAATCGAAAAAATTATAAAATTTTTCTAATATTTTGTTATATTTCACATTAGAAACGTAATATACTTTGTACAGCACTTCAAATGATCTTATTAGGTCCAGGCCAGCATTTATAAAATAATTCTAACGTACGACGTACTAGAGCGAATATTTCTGTACCTTTGCATATGACATAAGGCTGGATAGATCTTGTCTGCTTCATCGCCTCTTCCAAATATGATTCTTCCTAAATTATATAAATATTTTTAAAATATCAATGTCACTTAAATTTATATTATCATTAAGTAAATAGTCGCAGAATTAGTCAGTATTCATGGCACTGAAATTAATAACACCATACTAATTTCATGTAAAAAATAAAATAATATATTCTTAAGTTTTTTATAAGCCCGGTATAATACGCAATAAAATTATTGTTGTTGATTCAAAATATTAACTTCACAATACACTATTATTAACAAATTAGTTGAAATTATCAAAAACACATCTGATTGTACTAATTATTGAAGAACGAATAAAGAAAATATTACCGACGCGTAATGATTAAACTGAAAATGAGGAAATACTGATTATCCAGTGCATTAAACTGAAATTCTAGTGAATATCTAGTAAATTTCACTAGAATCCATCTTAGCAGTTACTTAATTTTCAGTAAATTGCAGCTGGAATTCCGGCAATTTTAACTAAAACTCTAATAATGGAACCCCCAAATTTTAACTAGACATACCATCAACAGGATATTCAGTTGATTTTTATTAATCTTCTAATTATTAATGCTTAAAATATTTTGAACCATCTACACGGTTAGAAATTTTGGAATAGTTTTGAATATAACTTCAATACTAGTGAAAAATTGAGCCTTTTTTGCAATTCATCATGGGATAATTTTCAATTACATGCCTTAATTGAAAAAAAATTAATACAACACGGATTATAACTTAATATAATTTGTATTAAATATGATGTTGCAATATGAAGTATTACGCATTTCTGGGAAAAAAAGAAAATCGTGCTGCTAAATGTCTTTTGTTTTTTGTTCATATTGAGATCGCAAGTTGCCCTGAGTGAATTAAATACAATAATTGAATCGAACAGTTTTTGCAATTCAGTGCAGGAAAGTTTTTTAAAAAAAACATTAAATATGGAGGGTACTCTAGTAAAAGTGAAGTTCAATGACGGAAATTAAATGAAATTCGTGGAAATAAAAAATCGGATTGTGTGCGATCATCCTCAGCCGGAGGAAATTGCTTATTCGATTAATATTCTAAAATTTTCGATTAGAAATTAAATTAAAATTTGAATTCTCTAGTATTTTTGAGCTGTGAAGAGGAATTTGTGAATCACTTTAAAGTTTTTGACAATCTAGGCAATGAAATTGACAAAGAAATCCTACCCAAAGTGATAAGCCAATATGCAAACACAATATGATGACGCAAATGTTCCAACTTTTGGAAAAATTACTACTATTATAATTAATCAAAATAATGGTTATTTTAAATTGAAAAAATGTATTACAAAAGAATTCAATGAAATATATAATTGCTTTGAAATTGACATTTCGGATTTTACTTATTACCTTAATTATGAAAGTCTTCAATTTAAAGATACTCGTACTTTTGAAATGCATTCTATTAATAACACTTTATATGTACTGAAACAATTTAAAAAGTAATGGATGTTTTGTTTAATAAATAAAAAATAAATAAATACGTATTTCATTTGCTCTACTTAAATCCAAATATTTCAACAATTGAAATTAGTATTTAAATTGCCAAATTATGCAATAGAAATCTGTATTGAATTTTTAAATATAAGAAGGCTACATTTCAATATAGAAGAATATTCCATATACAATAGGTATTGTATTTTAAATCTAATTCCTGTAAGAATACATGAACTAATACAAAAATATTACATTTAAATCGTTGCGCTGAATTACAATTAATTTCAATCATTCATTCCAATTGTGTTTTAATACAGCGTTGGTATGTATGTTAAAAATTTATAAATTTTAAATAATTATTTAAATTTATTGAATTTTAGTCCAATATTTTTGACCGTGTAGTAAAAGAGCTTATTCTAGTAATTAATTTCAATCAAATACTGAATTTCTAGTTTACTCTAATGAATTAGCTGAAAAATCATTATATCTTGCAAGATTTCAGAAAAAATACCTTAACTAGAAAGTACCTAGTTAAACTTAACTAGAAAACTATTTACTGTGTAAGGTCTTAATTTCACCTTCCTGGCATAAGCGGTTCCTGAGATATAAAAACCATTTTTTGTCGTTTAAAACGCTCCTCTCCCTCGGACCACCACCCACCAAAAAGTCACCACTTGAGGGGGCCCACCCAAACTACCCGAAAGAATAATTTAAATTTAATAAAACAATTTTTTTTTTAAATAGCTCCCCATTAATTGTGAAATTTCTTAACAAGTGAGACCAATTACGCAGACGTAAAAATAATAATATGTTTTTTTTTTAATATCTAAGCAACCTTTTTCGAAATGTTTTCGAATTTTACTGCGCCTACTATAAGACTCGTATCCAATGCACTTGGTCCGCAACATGTAGCCTGCAACATATTGCCGATCGCTTGTCATTCCATTTCGTGTTCCGTTTCGTTCGCAACAGTTGGCCGCGTTTCGTTCCACCGTGCGGTTACTGTCGTCGAATTTTCATTTTTTTGCCGGAAAACCGTTGGAAATAGCCGGAAAATTGTGAAAAATGCTGCGCACGGTGACAGGCGCCCGTTATTTAATCGGGTGCATTCGTTGCAAGCGCAAGCGCACGATTTTTTTCGATTATTCGGTGGCGTTTCGCGAAAATTTTGTTGTTGTTTTCGTTGCACGTCAAAAGGTGTCGCGGTGAACGGCGAGTGATTGAAAGTTTTGTTGCTTGCGTGTCGCGTTGCGGCGCACCGGGCCCGTGTTGCGTGATCCTTCGGATATTTCGTGTGCTTAATGTTGCTGGGAAGTTGGCGGTAAGTCTATATTTTATTTCAATTATTTTTTTTAAGAATTACTTTATTATTTTTTAATAATAAAGTATTGTGATCGACCTGGAATTTCAAAAAAATTTGCTACCCTGAAAAACTTTGGATTACAATATCTTCCGAACCAATTACACCAGGCAGATAAAATTTAGTTTCTGTATATGGGATCACAAGAGGAGTCTACTGAAACTAAATTTTTAGAGGGGGGAGGTGGAGCACGAAAGTGGGGGGACAGCAATTTTTCAAAAAAATTTTATTTTTATATCTCAGAAACCGTATCAGATATGATCTTGAAAATTTTACAGGAGTTGAGGTCGGTAAACTTCTAGTAGGGAACAAAATTTTGGTGGTGTGGGTGTTGGGGGTGATGGTGAAAGAGGGTAGAAAGGAAAACATTCTGATTTTTATTTCTCGAAAACCATAATGAATAGAAAGCTAAAAATTTAGGATTATATAGAGCAATAACCAGGAGACTATTTGGAACGTTATTTTTTAGGTTATCAGTCGCATAGTAACCTACACCGCATCTCATCATTAAACACGTTTCGGACTTCTACCCGTAAAATAATAAAGTTGCGCCCAGACTGTTGGCAGGTTTTTCTAATAAAAAATGATGTAAAACAAACTTAATTATTTAAGTTAATGTTTTTTAAGTCTAAATGCTTTTTTTCATTATTTAAAAGATGTATGTGAATTAGAGGACCGTCAAAGTCAAGAAAATAAATCCATACTTCTTTAACCGGCTGGAAAGTTAATCCTTACTTTTCATCCTATCAACTTTTTTCATATACTCATTTGGAGATATACAGTGAGGTATACAGGACTCTTGAGAGTCAATTATTGTGGGCTTCCATTTAATGTGATCGAATTTGCTTTTACTACTATGAATTATTCTATTGATAAAAAAATACGTAAGTAAATAAAAAAAAATCTGCCAACAGTCTGGGCGCAACTTTATTATTTTATGGGTAGAAGTCCGAAACGTGTTTAATGATGAGATGCTGTGTAGGTTACAATGCGACTGACAACCTAAAAAATAATGTTCCAAATAGCCTCCTGGTTATTTCTATTATTTACTATGCGACTGACAACCTAAGAAATAACCAGGAGGTTAGAAACGTTATTTTTTAGGTTGTCAGTCGCATAGTAACCTACACCGCATCTCCTCATTAAAAACGTTTCGGACTTCTACCCATAAAATAATAAAGTTGCGCCCAGACTGTTGGCAGATTTTTTGAATTGCCTTAGTCATTCGACTGTGTGACTACATTTAAGTTGGCGGTTACGCACAGAAAGTGCCTTCCATAATACGAAATATCAGAGCGTCTTTTTTGTCACAGTTTCTAGTTTAGGCAAAGACTTCCAGAAGTACCAAATAGCATTCGTTAGTCCCTTCTTAAGTTGAATTTTCCATATTATGGCGAGTGCTAAAAAATCAAATCTGTTTTACCTGTGTAAGGTTAAGTTTTAAGTAGAGAAGTGACGATTTAAGCGCTCATACTAGTGTCTTTCTTGAAGACCGACTCTTTTCTTTTTATAAATATTCCCAAGTCGATTGTTTCGATGAGCTCGCCAAGTTGTTCCCCTACGGTTCTATACACTGTACTTTCAGATTACAATCAAGTTTAAGAATTATTAAGAACACAGAAAAAAGTGAGTCCAATTGGGAAGTACTGAATTACTCCTTTATATGTTCTAACAACATAATAAAATTTGAATGAATCCAAATAGGAAGCTATTGAAATTGCTATGCTATCCCTTCCTTAATTGTAGTGCGATTTGGTCAATTCCAAACCTTCGAAATAAACAGCACTTGATTGTGTTCTGCTCGTACGGTATTGAAATACTTTTGTAGGAAAAGTTATTATATACAAAGAAGCCAACGATAATCCCAAAGATAGTTTGTTGGCGATAGACAGCGTAAACTTTGTTCTGATTTTCGTAATATTAGCCAACTTTTAGACAAGCTGTTAAGTTCAATTTCATGTTTCATGTCGTTCCAAAATCTGGTCCATAAATAAAAGATACATTTTTCTGTTCTCGACAGATGGTCAGGAAATTAGATGGAAGAAAGTTTGTACAATTCGGAGAAAACTAACCGAAACAACCGAGAATTTTATCCTTCATTTATTATGTGCAATATTAAATGCTAACCTATTTTTGTCTATTTTGAATATTGAAGCAGGTACCCCTTAATCTTTGTATTTGGACCGGTCTTTTTAAAAAGGAAATACTTTATAATCGAAACGGTACCACCAAAATGATCCACAGATATCAAAACCACCTGAGAATCAAACCGAGTTGCTCTAACTCCAACGACGTCCAACCAAGTAGGTTTTACTGTCCCTCCAGAGGATATTCAGGTTTCCGTTTCAAGACAAATCCTTGATTGGATTGAGAAACCAGTACTTTTTATAACTTTTTTATACTCTAGAAATTTTGATTTATAAGCTATTGAACATAGGTTTAGAGGCATGCAGGTGGTAATTTTTAAATAAATCCATTATCCATATTACAGTTCCGATGGTTTATTGCAAGCCCGATAATTTCTGTACTAAACTTAGTGGCAATATTTCCAGAGAACATTCATGCGGTTATTCGCTAGTACATTCTTACATGACCTCTCGATTGAAAGTGTAAGTCCTGTATTTTACACAAGACATTTCAATGCCAATTTTATTGGGCATTTATTTTTTTTATTTTTATTTATTTGTTGGCAGAGCCTGTAGAAGTCTTTTGCTCCTGGCTCTTAACCACTCCCTAGGCCATATTTATTCCCTTAAGAAAGGAGATGATTTTACTCAGGGGAGTCTTCGACAGGTCTTTATAAATCCACCGAAAGTCTGCCTTCTTGATCTAGCAACTGCGTCACAATCACATAGAATGTGTGCAGGGGTTTCAGATATGGTTTCACAGAATTGACATTCGTCTAGAGATACTTTGCCGATGATTTTAAGGTGGTAATTGAGGAAATAATATCCTAAAAAATATCCCATTATAACCCTCGCGTTATACCTGCTTATGGAAAGAAATTCCGACGCTATCCTACTTGAGAAAGTCAGGAATTTCTTTGACTGTCTAAGTCCTGAAAGTGAGTTCCAATAATTTTCCACCTGAAGATTTACCTACTTTAAAATGCCATCCTTAATGAAGCCCCTACCTACTCCACATAATAGTTCCGGGCCAATCATTGGTGAATTGGCTCCCCGCTTAGCTAGGTGGTCAGTCGATTCGTTTCCCGGAAAAGCTTCATGTTCAGGCACCCACATTAGAGTTAGACTGTTATGATGTGCCAGCTCTTTAAGAAGGGTATGACAGTCCCACACAAGCCTAGATTGAAACAATAAGATTTCTGCGCTATCAGTGCCGTTTGGCTGTCATATAAGATGATAACTGTATCGCCTTTTGGTTTATTTAATAGAAGTTTACCTGCGCACAGTTCTATAGCATGTACCTCAGCTTGAAACAGAGTAGCTGTTTGTCCCATTGCCATCCATATTTTACAATTGGGTCCAAATACGCCCGCTCCAGTTCCATTATAGGTCTTAGAGCCGTCCGCGTACCAAACTGAAGCACCTTCTCCAAAATCTGGTAGACCAGATTGCCATGATACACGATCCCCCAGAGCCACCTAATATGGTTTCTCAAAATCATATACCTTTGACATGTTATCGTTTACTGAGTCGGTTAGGTCCTTCCGATTAAATTCCTGTAGAATTTTAAGGTGACCGACAAGGTCTCCTGCCTTGAACTTATTGTACTGCTGTAGCCTTATAGTCTCTCTCAAAGCCTCCTTCTTTATATCTATGTGTAAAGGGGCCATGTCTATCATGGCTTCCATTGCAGCAGTGGGACATAATTTAAGTCCCCCAGTAATGCTAAGAACAGCACGGCACTGATTTTTTTGCAGGGCCTTCTGTACTGTAATTTTTTCAACCTTTGGCCACCACACCATAGCGGCATATGTGATCATTAGTATTATAATAGACTTGTAGGTCCAGTATACCATATTTGGTCTGAGACCCCAAGTGATACCACAAAGCCTTCGACACGCCATAAAAGACAATGTTACTCGTGTGGAGATGTTTTTAAGATGTAAATTCCAAGTCAGACACTTGTCCAAGGTAATTCCCAAGTATTTGACATCGGACGAGAATTCAATAGTAGTTCCTCTCACAATCGGGGGCCTTAAGTTCACCTTCCGTCTTCTAGTGAACGGCACTACAATTGTATTACTTGGATTTATACTTAAGGGGGTCGTCCTATGTAACGGCCATTTTTTCCGCTTTTTTCGGGCATTTTTTTTTGCATATTATGAGTTACAGATTTTTGAAAGTTTTACCACATAAAGGGTCATTCATTTTCAGCTTTAGGATTTGTTTTTCAAATAAAACACCCAGTTTTGCAAATTTGTTAGTGTTCTATATTTTAAATGAATATTTGGGGTATACTATTAAACATGGAAAACAATATCGTTCAAATGTCCTCCTCTTTTGCAGGACTCGATCCTTTTTAAGTAGTTTTCGATATGACTTTTTCACACATTTCGGTCTTTATCTCGGCCATAACTTCAGGAATGTTGGCTTTCAATTGTTCCAGAGTTTGAGGATTGTTTGCATAAACACGTTCTTTTACGGTACGGCACCAAAGAAAGAAATCAAGAGGCGTTGAATCGCACGATCTCGGGGGCTACTTTACATCACCACAAAGTGAAATTACACGGTCTGGAAATTTCTGACGCAACAGTTCAATTGTTGGAGGTGTTCTGTGGGCGGGTGCACCATCTTGTTGAAACCACATGTTTTTCAAATTAAAATCTTCAATTTGATCCCCGAACCAATCACGCAACATGCTTTGATAGCGTTCACTTGAGACTGGTTGTGTTCGTCCTTGATCGTCTCGAAGAAGAAAGGACCAATGACTCCTCCTGCCTACAATGCACACCAAACAGTCACTTTTTGTGCACGAAATAGCCTTTCTTGTATCACATGTGGATTTTCCTCTCGCCAGAGAAGCGGCAATTTTGTTTGTTCACATAGCCAGAAAGGTGAAAATTCACTTCATCACTGAAGAAGATTTTTTCTTGAAAAATCAGCATCCAACTGCTGTTCCAGCACCCAATCTGCGTATGATCTGCGCGCACGAAGATCTTATGGCTTTAGCTCTTGCGTCAATTGGATCCTATAAGGATGTAAATGCAAATCCAAATGCAAAATTCGCCAAAGGGAGGCATAGGATAGGCCTAATTGCTGAGCACGCCGTGAAATCGACACATTTGGGTTTTCGGCCACACTTTCACGCACAGCGACAATGTTTTCGGTCGAACGAATGTTACGATGATGTATACAGGCCTCACCATATCACAAACACTACCAGTCCGCTCGAATTTGTTGACAATGTTGCGAATTGTTTGCTCAGTCGGACGGTTATTTCGGCCATAATCAGCACGTAAATTGCGAAACACAGTTACTATAGAATTGCTATGTCTGTAGTACAATTGAACAATTTTATTGCGTTGAGCGGTCGTAAATCGGTCCATATTCGTAAATGGTCAACTCTTAACTAACCATCTGTTACTTTAGATAACCATGAAGTTGTCCCGGATGAAAGTTGCAGGGCTGTAAAATCCTAAAACTCGAAATGGATGACCCAGTGTTTGTTCATATTTCAACAACCATTAGAAATTTTTTTAAGGAGAAATATTCTTTTTGTTTCGGTTTTTTTTGATGAATTTGACAGATATCGCTAAGATTCTGCTACCAGTTGTTACTAGGGATCCGCTGAACATGTAATTCGAATTTCAGCGCAATCAATTCAGTAGTTTTTTGTGAATCGTGGCATCCAATTTGAAAAATGCAGTTTTGAGAAAAACGCAATAACAGAAGCAAGCTCCAAACAGCTGCTCCATTATACAGCTACTAATTTATACCGACTTCGAATTCGGCAAAATCCTGTTACATAGATATTCTAGGGATGATTTGGATGTAATTTAGTCAAAACAAAAAAGATTCTTCTCAGCCGGCACATAGTACCCTTAATCCTTGTTGGACACACCAGTGATCTGCTATCTCTAGTGCCTCTTCTATGCGGTCCGAAATGACACAGTCACAGTCAAGTAAGTTGGTTTACTAGTACATACCAATGTCTTGCTAATTGTGAGACCTTATGTTTATTCCGGTACTCCAATTATGGTTATGAACCCAGCTGAAATCTCGCTCCATGTTCCCACATTTTCGACTGGTTTCGAGACTTCTTTTGCAACATTTGCTACTCCTGAACACTCTCCCTGCAGAATAAGTTATCTTCGCGTGTGATTGCAAAACTGTTGTCTGAACTCCAACATCTGGCTCTCATCAAAACACTCCACTTAAAATCTCGAAAAATCCCTCTTAATAAATCGTAATGTTCTACTCGAAAGCCATTTCAAATTAGCTGCCAGGGATTATTCACTTCGCACATGACCCATCTTCCTTCCTCCTAAAGTCCTTATTTTATTGTGTGCTTATTCGCAACGCAATCTAAATTTCATTCCTTAAACTTTGCTCAGATAATATATTTACGGTAATTTCAAATTTTCGCGGTAATTATTGAACAACTGGTAAAATGATACGCATCGTAATCCTCGTCCTTACTCCTTCGATTCTCCACCGCAGATCCTTCGTAGACTCCTAATTTTCACCTTATTAACCTTAACAGCAAAATTTCCCGCATTACTGGCTTTTATTGTCATTGAGGAATTCGTTAACGACTACGAAGCTCATTAGCTGTTCGGCACTGAACTTTATGGTAATAAATCCGAGCAAGGAACAGGGACGTTCCTTGTGCTGGCATCGACCACACACCATTGTGTCTTGAGAATCCTTGCGATGGCGAATGTTGCTTCGGAATTTCCGCACAACATTTATGAAAATCGAGAAACAATGACGCGCCCGACTGTGGGGGTTGAAAAGAAATTGGGCGTATGGTTTGCGTGAGCGGATAAACTTTCATGCTGGATGGAGCCCATGCTCGTCTTTCAAATTGCGATTCTTGTCCGATCCTTTTCTCAAAGCGGCCGCCGTAATATGAAACAATTTATCACACTTTGCGGTATTGTTCTAATCCACTCGGGGAATTATTCTAATCCAATTAAAATGGATCTTGTGTTGCTGCTTTGTGCAATGGTATTTTCTGGAGTTTCTCCACTGTCACCCCCGCAACCCCATGAACCATTCTGCAGACTCTGAACAACGAGAATTATATTTTTACGAGCTTTGCGGTAAGAATAGCATCGGAATTCCACCTACGGCGGTATAGTAAGGTCCTTCTTGTGTATGGTGGCTACAATCGGCAACCACATCCTCGGTTATACGACAGAAACAAGTCCTTTGATAACAAAAGATAACTACCAACTCGGTTTACATTTTAAATTGGCTGCGCTGTTGCCGCCCGATAATCTTTCGCTGCTGCTCTTTTCATTGGTATTTGGGATAAGGTTTATTATTTTATCGTTCGCATTTTAATGAGATTCTCCTTTTTCATTTCGCATTCGCTTTTAATTCGACAGGCGACATTTATTCCAGGTGATTTAAAATTTATGTGTGGATAAAATCAGTGAATTTCAACGCAAAAAATTGAAAACGGGCAGTTTTTAATTTATTTTTATGTGCGATAAAATTTTAAATATTAAAATTGCTTGGGTATTCCCGCGAAATTGCTTGAATGAGTTTATACCGGAATTGACTCGTGCTAATTACAGAAACTTATGAATAAAATAGCTTAGTTTTTTATTATTCAGGTATTTTTAATTTTTTTGTTATTTGGTAGGTAACAGTAGAAATTACTTTTCAAGCTACGTGCAGACTTGTAACGCTACAACTGCCATGCAACGTGAAGTGCAAATATTTTTTTTTTAACGTGTAGTTATGAACTTTCGCACCTGCTTAGCGCACTCATTCCGCCCTTAAAAAACTCAAGCAAAAAGCGTATTAATGAAAGAGGTGTGATTTATTTTTCTACAAAAAAGTAAAAATTTTGTCCAACCGTAACTTCTACTGCAGCTACTAGATGCTAATTTTGTCACGACTCACAATTCAATCTACTCATAATATTTGTTTCCGGCATTCAGCAAAGAACGACGTAATGCGCTGAATTTTAAATCTGTACAGGTTTTAAGCTCACCTTTTTTAGGTAATCAATCAAACAAACAAACAAGAACAAGTAATGGAATATACTTTTTGGTTTTCAATATCTTATTAGTCAATTAAGACCACTGCTTGTATTTCCAGACTGCAGAAGTCGCTACTCGGCAAAAATCGGTTTAACGAGATGATAAACTTCAATGCAAACGCTGCTTGGAGCTCTGAATAGGTATTTGTTCTGACTTAACAAAGGACATACTCGTAACATTCGATGTGGTGATGTCTCACGAAATTGTTCAAATTATTTTTGGGAAGTAGATTCTATTGAATTTCAGTTAAATAACGTTATAATTTGTTATTATTTAATATACGACGTTTTGTGAGGTCTTCTTGCAACTTAAAGGCTTGTATTTTCAACAACAACGACCCTAAGATTAAAATTTAGTGAATTTCTCTTCGATTTTCAACAATTGGTAGATGAAATATTTAATTTATTTTATTTTTATTATTATTTTTATTTTTATTGTTATTGTTATTTTTATTTTTATTTTTATATTTATTTTTATTTTATTTTTATTTTTGTTTGATTTTATTTTTGTTTTAATTTTTATTTAATTTTATTTAGGAGGGGTGTGCGTTTTAGACGAAAAATTTTGGTTTCTAGATCTCAGGAACCACATATGGGAGGTGGCTGAAACTTGTAACTTATGTGGACCATATATGTATTAGAACTATAGTGCTAGCTGTCACATTTTTTCATACAAAATCAATAAGTACGAGTTGAATTGGAAAATTCAGAATCAGCTGTTGGTTTTGCCTCAAAAATGTAAAGAATCAAGGGAGGCGAGTACAAAATTTTAATACAAATCAAGTTTTTATGAAATTTTAACATTGTAAATAAAAATATTTAATTACGAAAAATATGTTTTTTTAAGAAATTGTACTGTTCATGATTTCAAATTAGCAAACGAACGTAGTATAGGTGAATATTTGCCTTCAATTTTTCCCCTTTTAATTGCCTCCAGAAGTGATGATGAACCTACTGAAGCCTTACACCGTAAAAATTGAATATAGGTATACATTGGTATATAAAAAAAGTTAATTTAAATAATACTTCTAGTATCGCGTGAGCATTTTCAGATAACAATTCTTTGTCCTTCAATTTTGTTAGAATCTGCGTCAGAGAAATATTTCTATTCCTTGCTTGGTAATGTAGGTTTCTCATTCTTTTTAATGCTTTATTTTTTTGGTGAACAGATTTCCTAAGAAATTTTATGGCCATAGTTCCTGACCGAGGAGTACAGGGACTAAGTTTTAACTTCTTTAAATCCGACAAAAATTTTAAATGATCCTTGGGTGTCGTTGGAGTAACGGATACTCTAAAAATAGTTTTCCAAATTTTATAAATTTATTGAAATAGAAAATAGGTCGCATATTATCATTACCTTTCCATTGCTAAATTATTAGCAGAATGGATTCGTTATCATTAACCTCATATGGATCTTCGTTCTCACTATCGCATAGAAGTGTTTCTACATTTTCACTGTAGAATTCAGTGCAAAATTAAAGAAATATGTACATAACTGAAAAAAAAATTTTTTGGCTGTTACCTTTCCAACGGATCTAAATTTGGAAATATTGTCGGCAAAGATTCCGATTTCAATTGTGTATATTTATATACAGATTTAAGGAAACAGTCATTAGTGAAATGTTGACTGCAGACTGTCGCATTTTCTGAAATATTTTCTATAATTTGCTTATTCAATGTTTTAATATTAAATTTCCAATGTTTCCTTAAAATTAAATTCTTAGGAAACCTATGAAAATATACTATTTATTTATTACAAAATACATATTTGAAAAGTACATAAAAAATAAAAATATTTTTCGCCTCACCTATGAAAACTGAGTTTTGTGCCTTTTATGTAATAGGCTCCACAATTCTCTATTAAGCACCGACAATAAACCATTGCGAAATAATAATATTTTATAAAATTAAATTAAAATCCAGTAACGTTTAAACTACCACTATATTGAATTGGCAAATTCAGAATCAGCTGTTAACAACGATACTGACCATTGGCGGATCCCGGGGGGGGGGGCGGAGGGTGCGGCCGCAATTCCGAATTTTCTAAACATACATACCTACTTCAACCGTTCTCCGATTTTTTTTACTCCACTGCAATGTGGACTGTAATTAGCATTTACTGTAGTTCTGCGGTGCAATGCAAAGAATAGAACCGAACCATGATGGTGGATTTACCATAAACTCAACGTTTGAGGCGCGCCTCTATCCCCACCATAAAATCAACCAATCAGATGGCTCGTGCAGTCGCAAGAGTCTAACATTCTTTAACTTTTTCTCCGACGCACGCTTCCATATGTGTACACACATAAATGAACTGTGGTACCACACAATTCGCAGCTCATCGTATTTCTGTCGTTTCGCACTTATAGGCAAGTTGCGCCGCAAAGGCATTACTTTCAACACAGCAAAGAACACAGCCGACGAAAACCGGTTTTCAATAGCCTGATGGGGGTAGAGGCTCGCCTCGAGGCGAGCCTCAAGGGTGAGCGTAAACGCACCATGATAAAAAGACTACAAGACAACATATTGCGTAGGTAATAGGGTTATTTCATCAAGAACCGCCAAGAATGACGAAATTTGTGACCTTACCATCTCCGATTCTTTTGAAAATTTTTGTCCTTTAAGAACTAGTGAAAAAAATAATTGGAATTCAATTTTCTGTTTCTATCTCTTTTTTTTTGTTAGTTATAGTATGTTAAAGTTTTCGCAAAAATGGTGTCCGAGTCCTCCTTGAAAATTAATATCTCTGATAATTTTTATCCTAGAATAATAAAATATGGCTTATTTTAATCCTTGAAAATTTTTTCAAGACTAATGATTTTGTCCTTTATCTCTGAATATCTCAAAACGGTTTTTTTTATTTTTTTATATTTTTTAGGCTATACTGTTTTTCAAAACATACCAAAAAATTAACTTGAGATCTCAATGGGATCGGGGTCAAAAAAATCGAAGAACATTATAGTGGTTCTCAATTATTTTATAGAAATATTGTCATTTAATCAAAAGCCAAAAGTGTGACCTTATCAACGCCGATTCTTTTGAAAATGTGTGTACTCGAAGAATTAGTGAAAACAAAATATGATTTCAAGTTTTTGTTTCTATCTAATTTTTTTTTGTTAGTTATAGTATGTTAAAGATTTTCCAAAAAATATGTCCGAGTCCTCTTTGAAAATTCATATCTCTGGTAATTTTTATCCTTGAATAATAAAGTAGGGCTTATTTTAAAGATTGTTATTGTTTTTGTTAGTTAAAAAATGAGATAGAAACAAAAACTTGAATTTCAATTAATTTTTTCGCTAGTTCTTCAAGTACAAACATTTTCAAAAGAATCGGAAATGGTAAGGTCACTACTTTGGCGATTCATGATGGAATGATCCATAATAAGATGAAAACAATATGATCCCGTTTTTGCTAAGTGCAGTCTATGTAGCTAAATTCACACAGAACTTGATCAAACAAAATAGCCAAATCAAAAAAATTTCCGCCCCCCCAACAGCAAGGTCTGGATCCGCCACTGATACTGACTTTGACAAGTGCCGCTAGCAATATAGTTCTAATACATATATGATGTGGACCCATTTGCAAAAAATAGTTCATATTGGTTGAGGGGTGTGTGCGTACGGGTAAGGGTGGTGGGGGAGAAGTGCGTACGTGGGGGGGGGGGGGGGGAGTGCGTTTGAAACGCTTGAAAGCTAGGATTGAAACATTCTAAAACCCATATCTCCTGAACGGTAAATATCATAAGGTTGAAACTTTGTAGTTGTTTTAAGGGGGAACATCCAAGTAGACATTGTTTTCAAAAAATCCTACGATGCGAACTGCATTATAGTACATTACATTTTCAGAAACTTTTTTTTTTCATTTCTGATCAACCGAATGCATGTAATCTTGGGAACGGCAAACCGTGCGAGCGAGGGACACCTTTTAGGTCGGCCATGACAGCAGCGCCCTCAGTCGATATATATTTATAAAAAAAATTGTAAGCGTACCTCAACATGTATACTTTCGAATAAAACTAACCTGGATATAATCGAGCAAATAGTTTTTGAGATAATAATTCCTAAAATTCACCTATTTTTTCCGCTGTCTACTCGGATGTACCCCTTAAGGGATACTATGAGATTAGTCAAGGGCTAACATTTTTAAGGGGGATGTGGAATATGTGGGTGGGAGTAAAAAAACTTTGGATTACAATATCTTTCGAACTAATTGTACCAAAAAGATAAAATTTGGTTTTTGGATAAAGGATTACAAGTGGAGCTCACTGAATGTAAAATTTTATGAGGAGGGGAGGTGGAGCACAGAAGTGAGAGGAGAGTCATTTTTCAAAAAATTGAATTTGTATATCACAAAAAACAATACTAGAATTTGAGAATTTTACAGAAGTTAGGCCCAGTAGACTTCTAGGAAGGAAAACAAATTTGGGGGTGCTGATGAAGAAGGTGACGGTGGCAGGAGGTGCAACGATGAGAATTCTGATTTGTATTTCTCAAAAACCGATAACCATAGAAGCTAAAAATGTAAGACTACATAGTGTCACTATATAGCGGTACCCTAGAGAAATAATATTTTTGGTTATTGGAACCGCGGAAGGGGGGGTTGTTTTTTATATCTCAGAAACGGCTTATGCTAGAAAGTTGAAACTTAGTACATATATGTAGAAGTAGTTGAGGAGTAATTAAATCAAAAAAAAAGTTCAGAATTTTCTTGGCGTACAGACGGTTGGTAAAAAAAATTTTTTCACGAGTTTCGTTATATCTTTGAGACATTTCGACTTATCAAATTAATAACATTCCTGGTCACAGTGACTTCCCTGGAAATGAAAAGGCAGACGAGCTCGCCAGAAGGGGGTCGGAGATGAGCATAGAGCTAGCCGACGAGTCGCTTATATGTCCCATTGAATGTGTAAAGGGAATGATTGATATTGAATCGCTCAGAAGATGGAGGGGACTTGAGTGAATCTCTCGGGATGCCGGCAAGCAAGAATCTGCTGGCTGAAACTTGCTAGGAGGAACTCTAGCTTCATTTTGTCTCTGGGCAGGGATATTTGCAGACAACATATAGGGGTCCTAACGGGACACTGTCTCTTTGGGAGGCATGGCGAAAGGCTGGGAATACCCATGGCTGATCTGTGTCGCTGTGATGATGAGAATGTTGAGCCAACACTGGAGCATCTAGTGTTTGATTGTGAAAGCCTGGCACGTGCCAGGTATCGGTACTTGGGGAAATTCTCTTTGACCGATCTATCAGAACTTGCGATGATTCCTTTATTGAGAACTACTCTCTTCATAAGGAAGAGCAATATTTAGAATCAGTAGTCTATAGTCCGGTTTTATACGAGGGGATCACAATGGATCCACAGTGATCTCTCGTGATGGACTGTGGCACATTGCTTCAGTCCACCCTTCTCAACCTAACCTAACCTATCAAATTAATTTAACTTCTACGGGTTCTTTAATTAAGCACTTAGAAACTTTTTCCATATCCGACCCCTAAGTGGGTTTTAAACCAGTGCTGTCGTTTTGTTATTTTGGACAGTGGTGCATTTAAGTGAAAGATTATAGTATTTAACAAAGAATAGTACTACATACTCGTACATGACTTTTAGATTCGGAATAGCATAATAACATCAAAAAGTTAGTACATATAAGGTCATTCCGTTTAAAATCGCCAAAAATAACGAAATTTGTGACCTTACCATCGCCGATTCTTTTAAACTTTGTGTACTCGAAGAATTATTACAAAAAATTACAGTTGAATTTTTTTTTTCTGTATCAAATTTTTTGTTAGTTTTAGTACGTTAAAGATTTTGTGAAAATGATGCCCGAATTCATATTTTCGATAGTTTTTATCATAAAATAATTATTTGGGACTAATTTTAGAGGGGAATCGTACGATAATTTACAAAACAAATTATTACGATTTTTTCCTTATTCCTTGAATATCTAAAAAAGCCAATTTTTATTAACTTTCTTATATATTGTTTTCTTTATGTTACATATACTTGCATTATACTGTCCAAATAATCAATTTGAGTAACAGAGTAAAAGAATCGAGGAACTTTAATTATTTCACAGCAAAATTGCAATTGCTTTGATTACTTCCTCGTAAATAACGACTGTCGTAATTTTACTATGGCAGATATATGGTCAGCTCTTAAAATAATAAATTGAAAATAGTTTTCGTCTTTAATAACTTAATAGAGCTACTGATTACTTAAAAAAACCCAATGTTTTGTGATACATTTATTCTAAAAAAATTGATTTTTGAAATTTCAGCGTAATATTTTATTCGATTATATAGTTATAATTATTATCAAACAGCAAATAACCTGATTCTAAAAATTAAAATAAAATTTCATTTCTCATTTTATATATATGTAGGTATTATTATTTATCTACGTATCGATTTCTTACATCGTTACATCGGTGTTTGTAAAATAATTGATTATTTTCATTTGGATTTGTTTTATTTTTTCAAATTAAGAAACATCGCTTAATCTTGGAGTTTTTAAGAATTAAAATATCGAATTATTTTCCGCCACTTTTAATTTCAGTACTGAATATTTTAATTGCTAATCTGTGCTAAATTTTCTACTGTTCTTTAGTTACAATTTTTGTTTCTTCGTCACTATCACCATCAAAATTGAATGTACGTCACAAATATTTTGCAATAATTATTGCACTTGAAATAACGACCGCATACCTATTTGGCGCAATACATTTTAACTCATACCGAAGGATAAATAAATTTAAGAAGTTGAGTAATTTTAGCGGTTGAAGTGCTACAGTCATCAATCCATGGCGGTTTCAAAATGTTCAATGAAATCATCTTAACTCAGTTATGATGAACTATCGAGACCTTTCAATAGCGGCTTCTAACATTTGGGGTGGAACTTGTTTCGACTCGTGTATTACATTTAGAACAACTTATTTGATTTAGAGCTGTTTCAAAGCTAAACAAAATCTGATCTGTTAGCAACCACTGATGATAAGATTCTTTCTGTAATACAACTTTATGAATCTAATGACGTCTTGATCCATCGATTGCATCATTGTTTTGATTCATCGATTGCATGTCATTATTTGACATGAACATGTTATTATCTTTTCATAATCGGTTATCAACTGGTCTATTAGAGGATGAGCTGGAGCGTTCTACAAAAGGATACCTTTCAGCTGAAAGGAAAACTGTTGTTCTGGAAAAATTTTTAACATATAAGAATATGTTTTATTTTCAAAGAATATTGATCAGGTACAAAACATTTACCATTCTTTAAATAGCATGTTTATACTCTAGATGAAATCATATAGAGTATTATAAGTTTAATCCAGCCGAAAAGTTTGTAACGCATAGAACCAAGCCTCGGACGAAAAAAAGTTATATATTATTTTTTGTTTATTTGTGCCCAAAAACCTCAAATCCGCCTGACGTCCGTCCGTCCGTCCGTCCGTCCGTCCGTCCGTCCGTCCGTCCGTCCGTCCGTCCGTCCGTCCGTCCGTCTGTCCGTTAGCACGATAACTCAAGAACGCCTTCACCTAGGATCTTGAAATTTTGAATCTGGATGTTTGGTTGAATTTGTAAGGCTAAGTTCGTTAACGGGCAAAATCGTCCTGTTCCTTCGGGTAGCTGCCATACAAAATGTCCTTAAAACACGTGTTCAAGAATATTGGTCGATAACTTCAGAAGGGTTTAAGCTACGGCATTGAAATTTTGTTTGTGTTATTTTTCCAATAGTTCGAGCTAAATGTATGATTATGAAGAAAATCTTGTTAGTCCTTCGTGTAGCTGCCATACAAATATCCTGTCAAAATGTATTCACTTAATTTACGAAACTCACTATAACTCGAGTAATCTTTTAGCTACGAATTCGGAATTTTGTACAAATTAGTTTTGAGTGAAAACAAAGTTCGAGTTTACTAGTCAGCGAAATCCTTTTACTCCTTCTGGTAGCTGCCATACAAAATATCCTTAAAACAGGTGTTCAAGAATATTAGTAGATAACTTCAGAAGGGTTTAAGCTACGACATTGAAATTTTGTATATGTTATTTTTCCAATAGTTGGAGCTAAATTTATGATTATGAAAAAAATCCTGTTAGTCCTTCGTGTAGCTGCCATACAAATATCATGTCAAAATGTATTCACTTAATTTACGAAACTTACTATAACTTAAGTAGTCTTTTAGCTATGAATTCGGAATTTTTTACAAATTAGTTTTGAGTAAAAACGAAGCTTGAGTTTACTTGTCAGCGAAATCCTTTTACTCCTTCTGGTAGCTGCCATACAAAATGTCCTTAAAATACGTGTTTAAGAATATTTTTCGATAACTTTTGAACGCTTCAAGCTACGAATTTCAAATTTTGTACAAGTTCATTTTTAAATGGTTCCAAGGAAAAGGATAAATATGTAAGAAATCAAGTGAGTCCTTCCTGCACCTCCTTCAAAAAGGACATTTTTTTTCGATGACTTACCCAGTTCAAGATATGCAACTAAACACTGAAAATTGTCTTTTAGTTTTGAGTAGCAATCTAATGGCAGTCCTTAATAAAGGACTTACAACATGCACACACGTAATTCTACTTCATCCCCAACTACAATATAAATCGGAGTTCAGTATTCATCTAGAGTATTATACGATTGGCTTGCAGCCGATCGTGACTGCAGTATGTTTTTTATACTCTAGATGAAATCATATAGAGTATTATAAGTTTAATCCAGCCCAAAAGTTTGTAACGCATAGAACCAAGCCTCGGACGAAAAAAAGTTATATATTCCGTCCGTCCGTCCGTCCGTCCGTCCGTCCGTCCGTCCGTCCGTCTGTCCGTTAGCACGATAACTCAAGAACGCCTTCACCTAGGATCTTGAAATTTTGAATCTGGATGTTTGGTTGAATTTGTAAGGCTAAGTTCGTTAACGGGCAAAATCGTCCTACTCCTTCGGGTAGCTGCCATACAAAATGTCCTTAAAACACGTCTTCAAGAATATTGGTCGATAACTTCAGAAGGGTTTAAGCTACGTCTTTGAAATTTTGTATGTGTTATTTTTCCAATAGTTCGAGCTAAATGTATGATTATGAAGAAAATCCTTTTAGTCCTTCGTGTAGCTGCCATACAAATATCCTGTCAAAATGTATTCACTTAATTTACGAAACTCACTATAACTCAAGTAATCCTTTAGCTACGAATTCGGAATTTTGTACAAGTCAGTTTTGAGTGAAAACAAAGTCGGAGTTTACTAATCAGCGAAATCCTTTTACTCCTTCTGGTAGCTGCCATACAAAATGTCCTTAAAACACGTGTTCAAGAATATTGGTCGATAACTTTAGAAGGGTTTAAGCTACGACATTGAAATTTTGTACGTGCTATTTCTCCAATAGTTGGAGCTAAATATATGATTATGAAGAAAATCCTGTTAGTCCTTCGTGTAGCTGTCATACAAATATCCTGTCAAAATGTATTCACTTAATTTACGAAACTCACAATAACTCAAGTAATCTTTTAGCTACGAATTCGGAATTTTGTACAAGTTAGTTTTGAGTGAAAAGGAAGTTCGAGTTTACTAATCAGCGAAATCCTTTTACTCCTTCTGGTAGCTGCCATACAAAATATCCTTAAAACACGTGTTCATCAATATTTTCCAATAACTTTTGAACGCTTCAAGCTACGAATTTGAAATTTTGTACACGTTTATTTTTGAATGGTTCCAAGGAAAAGGATAAATATGTAAGAAATCGAGTGAGTCCTTCCTGCTCCTCCCATGTGAAAGTCCTTTAAAAAGGACATTTTTTTCGATGACTTACCCAGTTCAAGATATGAAATTAAACACTGAATATTGTCTTTTAGTTTTGAGTAGCAATCTAATGGCAGTCCTTAATAAAGGACATACAACATGCACACACGTAATTCTACTTTATACCCAACTACAATATAAATCGGAGTTCAGTATTCATCTAGAGTATTATACGATTGGCTTGCAGCCGATCGTGACTGCAGTATGTTTTTTTAATATTTATTTTAGCATTTCGACACTCACTGAATCATTTTTTATATGTTGGCTTAAAAACTAATTTTAGTTCTCTATCTACGGAAGATTAAAATTTTTTAAAATTTAATTTTCGCAAGTCCCATAAATGTGTTGAACACATATCCTGATCTGTTGCAGTTTTTATTTTTAATTTGGATACTAGTGTCGAGCTTGTTACTTATTATAAATAAGTTTAGTTGAGAATTAAGTTTATTGATTAAAATTCACTTCGCAATTAATTTTAATTGTTGATATAAATATCTTCATAAAGGAAACGACTTGATTAACGATGAAAAACAAACATTAAACATTTATTTTAAATAGTTTAAAAAAACTTTTATATAAATCTTATTTATGTTATTCCAAAATCATAAAGTAATTATTTTTGCTGATCTTTCTAATCGAAAGTAAATATTAAAAACTGAAAAAAATTTTATTTTCTTTTCCAATTTTCATTCGGGGGATACTTGATTATTTACATTCTCAATTTAGAACAAGTACAAAGTCCTTGACTTCTTTGATGTGAAAAGTGTCACAACGTGCACTATACTAGACTTCTCGATACCATATTTATTCGCCAAATTGGTTGAGCGAGAGCCTTTAGATAATAATTCGTCCAAAATATCACATTTTATCTTCAAGGGCAACACGTTCAGTGCAGCCACTCGGCTCCGCGTCGAACAGAAGTTTTGACATCCTTAAAAAGTATTGTCAAAATTTTCGGGAAAAAAGATTGGCACACTCATTCTTTTGTTTTAGGCATATATTCGCCATAAAAAAAAGTGTTTTACATTATCGTAGTTTTCACTGTTCACGTTATGAGGTGTTTGATATTAAGAATCTGAAGTTCATGTTATGCGGTGGTTCACGTTAGTCGGAGTTCCTAGTATCGTGACTACACTATAAAAAATTTATTGTGAACAAAGATTCTACGGAATTAAGAAAAGTGATATCACACCTGTGGTCGATTTTTGATGGAATGACACTACAATGATTTAAATTTTAAATAAAACATACTGCAGTCACGATCGGCTGCAAGCCAATCGTATAATACTCTGTTGCATGTTGTATGTCCTTTATTAAGGACTGCCATTAGATTGCTACTCAAAACTAAAAGACAATATTCAGTGTTTAATTTCATATCTTGAACTGGGTAAGTCATCGAAAAAAAATTTCCTTTTTGAAGGATTTTCATATGGGAGGTGCAGGATGGAATCACTCGTTTTCTTACATATTTATCCTTTTCCTTAGAACCATTCAAAAATGAACGTGTACAAAATTTGAAATTCGTAGCTTGAAGCGTTCAAAAGTTATCGAAAAATATTGTTGAATACGTATCTTAAGGACATTTTGTATAGCAGCTACCAGAAGGAGTAAAAGGATTTCGCTGAATAGTGAACCCAAACTTCGTTTTTACTCAAAACTAATTTGTACAAAATTCCGAATTCGTAGCTAAAAGATTATTTGAGTTATAGTGAGTTTCGTAAATTAAGTGAAGACGTTTTGACAGGATATTTGTATGGCTGCTACACGAAGGACTAACAGGATTTTCTTCATAATCATATATTTAGCTTCAACTATTGGAAAACTAACACATACAAAATTTCAAAGTCGTAGCTTAAACCCTTCTTAAGTTATCGACCAATATTCTTGAAGACGTGTTTTAAGGACATTTTGTATGGCAGCTACCCGAAGGAGTAGGACGATTTTGGCCGTTAACGAACTTAGCCTTACAAATTCAACCAAACATCCAGATTCAAAATTTCAAGATCCTAGGTGAAGGCGTTCTTGAGTTATCGTGTTCACGGACAGACGGACGGACGGACGGACGGACGTCAGGCGGATTTGAGGTTTTTGGCCACAAATAAACAAAAAATAATATATAACTTTTTTTCGTCCGAGGCTTGGTTCTATGCGTTACAAACTTTTGGGCTGGATTAAACTTATAATACTCTATATGATTTCATCTAGAGTATAAAAATATTAGGTCTCACGCAGTCGCAAAACAAAAACAAAAAAAACAAAAAATATTCGCAACCCCGGATACCACGCATTTTCCATGTAAATTGTAAAATCCTCTTCTAAAGTTTTCGAGAATTTAATTTTTGAGAGAAGAGTAGTATACAATTTAAAGGAGTAGTACAGTAGTACATGAAGTATAATAGTAGTACAAATACTACTATAGTAGTACAAACGACAGCACTGGTGTAAATAGGTTGAGAATATTTTCACGAATTCCGGTATATTTCTTAGGTCTAATGAGATATTGAATTGACTTCCACTTGTAAAGGCTTAAAATTTGAATGGAATAAAAACGATTTAAACATTTTGTTGTTACTCCTCTTGGGGATGTAATGTATGGTTCAAGTTTTCATGAACTCCAGCAATATTTTAGGTTTATTGAGATCGAATTCGCTTTTACTTCTATTGAATCTTCTATTGGAAAAAGTACGTAAATAAATAATTAAAAAAATCTGCCAACAGTAGGAGCTCAACATTATTATTTTTTAGGTATATGTCCGGATCGCGTTTAATGCTGAAATACGGCGTAGGTTTCTATGCGATTAAAAACCTCAAGAATAACCAAGCGGTTATTTGGAACGCTGATTTTTAAGTTGTTAGTCGGCTAGTAACCTATATTGATCCGGACTTATACCCAGAAAATAATAAATCTGCGCCCAGACTGTTGGCAATTATATTTAAATAAGTTACAAAAGTGAATATTATTCGGTAGGTTTTGATATTTGATTTGTTTTTTTATTTTAATAATTATTTTTTCATCATTATGTTATTAATATTTAAACATAAACACTTTCTTATACCAACAATAGTTTCAAATTGAAATCGAATCCTGCAATCAGGCACGCATCTAAATAAAATAGATTGCATAGAAACACGAAACAAATAACAAATAGTATTTTTTTTAATTACAGTCCTTGAGGAATCTCATAAAAACACTTGCCCATACAAACAGAAGTTATATAGTGGATCCTGGCTGTGAAGGTGAAGGACAGGATACAGGATCGTGTAGAAAACGTCTCATCGGAAATATTTCCACAAATAATTTCCTGTACAACGACGGAAGGCTGCACAGACAAAAGCAGTAATTAAAATCTCTTAGATTGCCCCGGGGATAGACAGAGCACCTTCTAGCGCATCGGTTGATGTTAACCCTCCCCTAATACCTGCCAGTGTCTTTATTAAATAAGTTTCCTTGGCTGGACTTCATAGAATGCTTTTCCGAGAATTTTTGTAATCGTGTAAAATGAGGATTTTATCTGTTCGCAGACGTATAGACAGTTTCCGGGGCTAATAAGAAAATAATCTTCGAGACAGTCCAATGAATAATAATTTATTAAAATTACATATTGCTCTTTTGACGCAGAAAGTGGTTGTTGTATAATTACAAATTTTTGCAGATACTCGCATTTCATTTCTGTTATCGACAGAATGAAATATCCTGGAGCTTGCATAGGTAGTGTAATCCCTATACACTTATCAACGGATGAGGAAAGGGATTAACAGGTTAGTAAAGTAGAGTTGCACAACAAATAACGATGAACATTGCGTTTCAAACTCAGTTCAACGAGCAGAAAAAAACACTAGCGTTGGAAGTTTATTCCACATTCCTACCGAACGATTGATAAAGAATGAATCGTTTTCCAGTGTACGATAGAGCGATTGAGTTGCAGGATGTTCCCATGAGTACGCACTGCATCACTGGTATCTCAAGTCAATTGATATCGCGGCGGAATCAAATTCGCAACCTATTTGGAGCAGACTCAGAAAAAACGATTACCCAGATAACCTGTATCAAGTCAATGTTCAAGGCAATATTAGCGTTGATTTAATAATCGCATATCGTGTGTCGTCTAGCATTCCGTAGTACAAACTAACGTCTTTCTTATATACTGCATTTGTTGTAAGTCGAGAGTTTTCCCGAATATTCCTGGCTTGCGTAGAACTTGCCAGTAGTTCTCCGCCATGTGAGAAAAGTCGAGAGGTTTCCACACTATTCTGGTGTATGTGATGTAAGAGCAATCGATATGGGGAAAAGTGATTCTTCTCGAAAACTATCGAACTTTGCCAAAGATTTTGTCACGCTCTTCCCATTAGGCATTTCAAGGTGGCCAATCGAATGTTTTTCTCCGCCTTTCGGTTGGGTATTGGGAGATTGTTATTTTTTCCCACTAGAAACTGATCGAGTTGCTCAGTTGCCAGGTTATATGCAAGCCTGTGGATCATTTTTGAGTTTTGACAACCAGTTTCAACTTTTAATGTATTATTTTACCCCTTACGCTTTTCTTCGCCGTGGGTTATTTGGAAACTTTGGCAGCTGAATAACCATTCCTCGGCTCAAACACGTTCGAGTAACCACACTGGAAACTAATACACGAGTGTAAAATGATTCTAAGTTTGAAAGGACACTCACCTCCCAAAAGTATGGCCTTAAAGTAGCGTCTTTCAAAATGCTAAATATAGGATCGTTCCTCCGCATGAATTCAGAAACAGCATTTCTAAGCTATTAACGTTATATGTACGTTACGTCTCTAAGCGAAATAGACGGGATGATTGAATATTTTTTTAGAGTTGTAGGACTTGATTGCCTTGAATCCGACTCTATTAATTGAGTGAATTTATTTCAGTATCCATGAGCGTAGCTCGTGCGGATAATATTAAATACAATATATACATGGGTTGTTTATAATCAGAGATAATTCAACAGAAATTTATTATAAAAAGAAAAATTCGTTAAGAAAGAGAGTGACGGGAAATTGAGAGGTAATAGAAAAAAATCTGCCAACAGTCTAGGCGCAACTTTATTATTTTTTCGGTAGAAGTTCGGAATGCATTCAATTCTGAGACGCGGTGTAGGTTACTATGTGACTGAAAACCTAAAAAAAAGTTCGGAAAGCGGTTAGAATGGGGTCGTGCTAGAATACTTACGCCGCTGACACATATAACATAAGAATTACATAATTGGGTCATACTCCATGACGAGTTCTAATTCATAGTATAATTTCAGTTGTTACGTTATTAGGAGGTTTTTCGTGATTTGGTTATGGGCCATTACATGAAATCGGAAATGCATTTGTAGGCGATTATATAAAAAGTCTGTGGAAGTGAAAACTAATCTAATATCTTATCAGTCGTAAGAAATATGTCGAAAGCCTTACGTCCTCTTGGAGTTGAATATCTAAAAATACTGAAATCAACTTTTGACGATTATATACCTGAATATAATTATATAACTGAATTCGATATCACATCAGAACTAAGAAATATATAGGAATTTGTGAAAACATATGCAACCCCCTTGAACACTCTTTGGGGTTGAATATCCTAAAATCCTGAAATGAGTTTTTAGATATATATAAAGAAAGCCCGAGGAAGTGAAAACCAATCCGATGTCTTGTAACTTTCCTAAGAGATATGACGGAATTCGTGAAAACGTGTTCAACCCGTTTATACCCTCTTAGGGGTTGAAAAAGGGAAAAAGTTGAAAAGGAGGTTTAGGTGATTATTAAACAAGTCCGTAGAAGTAAAAATATATTCGATGTCTAATCAGATCGGAGGGATATGGCTGAATTCGTGAAAATGTATACAACCCCTTTACACCATCGGGGGGGTTGAATTTAAAAAAATCCTGAAAACGATTTCTAGGTATTTATATGGAAAATCCGTGGAATAAAAATGAATTCAATATTTGAAAAGAACTAATAGATATGACGAAAATCGTGAAAATATATGCATTCCATTTCCACTGATAATTTTTTTGCTCTCCTTCTGTACGCCAATGGATATTTGATTTTACTTTATTATTTTTTAATAATAAAGTATTGTGATCGACCTGAAATTTCAAAAAAGTTTGCTACCCTGAAATTTTGTATTTACACGTTTTAGGACTAGTAAACACCAAAAAAGCAAAAAAAAAAAAATGTCCGTCTGTCCGCCGTAGACGCCGTACGCCGTCCGCCGTCCGTCGTACACAAAATCGTTTGAAGGCGCGTATCTCCCAAACCCGTTGAGATATTAAATTAAAATTTTTATGGTTTGTAGGTTGGGTGAACCCCTACGACTGGTATATTTTCGAGGGGTGGAGGTACAAGGGGAGAGGAGAGGGGAGCGTTTTAGACGAATAATTTTGGTTTCTAGATCTCAGTAACCTCTAATGCTAGGAGGCTGAAACTTGGAACTTATGAAGTACTATGATAATGGACTCAATTGCAAAAAAATGGTCGAAATTGGTAAAGGGGTGTGGAAGTAGGGGGGGAAACAATGAGTCTTTAACGCATGAAAGACGGGATTGAAACATTCTAAAATCGATATCTCCTGAACGATTGATGTCAGAAGATTGAAACTTTGTTGTTGTCCTTAGGGATACTTCAAGATTAGACAAGTGCTAAAATTTTTAAGACAGCAATTTTTAAAAAAATTTAATTTTTATATCTCAGAAACCGTATCAGATATGATCTTGAAAATTTTACAGGAGTTGGGGTCTGTAAACTTCTAGGGTCTGTAAACTTTGGTGGTGTGGGTGTTGGGGGTGATGGTGAAAATGGGTAGAAAGGAAAACATTCTGATTTTTATTTCTCAAAAACCACAATCAATAGAAAGCTAAAAATTTAGGATTATATAGAGCCACTATGGAGACATCCTAGAAAAATAAAATTTTTGATAGGGTTATCAAGGTACGGGGGAGAGGGGTGGTTTTTTATATCTCAGAAACGGCTTATGCTAGAAAGTTGAAACTTAGTACGTAGATGTAGATATACTATTAGAGTAATTAAAGCAAAAAAAAAGTTCAGATTATTATTGGCGTTCAGAGGTTGAGTAAAAAAAATGTCCGTGAATCCACATTTTCACAAACTTCGTTAAAATTTTTAGACATGTCGAGCTATCAAAGCAATTTTACTTCTGCGGACTGTTTATATAAGCGCCTAGTAACGATCTTCAAAATTTTTCGATATCCAACCCCTAAGGGGGTGTAAAGTGGTTGTGTACATATTCACGAATTCTGATATATTTCTAATGTGTATTGAGATTTGCAATTCACTTTTACTTCTATAAGCTTTAAACGTAGTCGGGGAAAAACCGATTTAAGTATTTTTCTCAATTAAACCCCCTGGGAGTATTGTTCAAGTTTTTACTGACTCCGAAAATCTCTTTGGTTTAATGTGATCAAATTCGCTTTTACTACTATGAATTATTCTATTGATAAAAATATACGTAAGCAAATGAAAAAAATCTGCCAACAGTCTGGGCGCAACTTTATTATTTTATATGTAGAAGTCCGAAACGTGTTTAATGTTGAGATGCGGTGTAGGTTTCTATGCGACTGACAACCTAAAAAATAACCAGAAGGCTCTTTGGAACGTTATTTTTTAGGTTGTCAGTCACATAGTAACCTACACCGCATCTCATCATTAAACACGTTTCGGACTTCTACACATAAAATTATGAAGTTGCGCCCAGACTGTTGGCAGATTTTTTTTAATCATGATTACTTTGCTAGTTGACTTACATACCGAGTTTCAACTTTCTAGCATAAGCCGTTCTATAGTTAGGAAAAACACCACCCACCTCCGTACCATACTATCCCTATCAAAAATTATATTTTTTCAACATGCTACTGCTATAGTTCTATCTAAATACCAAGTTTCATATTGATGGTATTATAGGTTCTCGAGATATAAGAATCGTAACTTTTTCCTTTTCACCCTCCCCCACCCTCACCCTCTACACCCTCACACACGAAATTTGTTTTCCTGCTAGGGGTCTATTTGGCCTAATTCTAGTAAAAATTCTAAGCATCTATTGTACATTTTTCTTGAGATATGAGACGTTATTTTTTAGAAAAATTCTTATCCCCTCCACTTCAATACTCAACCGCACCCTTAAAAAAATTTACTTTCAGCAAACTTTATTTGTTAAGTTTAATATAGAAACCAAATTTCGTTGTTCTAGTGCAATTGGTTCGTGAGATATCGAAAATCTAAAGTTTTTCACCCCCACCTCCGTACGCCACTGCCCTCACTCAAAAATTTGTTTCCGATCTATTGTCCTAGCATACCCACAGACGTTTATTAAGTTTTAATTTCGTGACATTAACCGATTAGGAGATATGGATTTTAGAATGTCGCGATCTCGGCTTTCGAGCGTTTCGGACGCATTATTATTCCCCCCACTCCCACACCCCTTTATCTATATCATAATTTTTTTTGCAAATGGGTCCACTATCGATACTCTATATAAATTCCAAGTTTCATCCTCCTAGCCTAAGCGGTTACTGAGATCTAGAAACCAACATTTTCCGTCTAAAACGCTTCCCCCACCTCCCCCCTCACACCGCCACCACTCGAAAGGTGGCCACTTGAAGGGGTCTGCTTAGTCTACCAACAAAAAAAAATTCAACTTAATAGCTCGAAGAGTTTGAGAGTTATAAGCTTTCAAACGTTTTGCGTACGGCGGACGGCGTACGGCGCACAGACGGACATGCTTTTTTGGTGTCTATTAGTCATGAAACGTGGAAAGATAGCAAATTTTTTTCTTTAAAAATCGATAACAATACTTTATTATTAAAATAATAAAGTAAAACGATGTAACTATTTAGTTTTTTTTGGATTCACTGATAGCTTGTGAGCATTGATCCAAACATTGATTATATCGAGGTCGCGATTAATATCGTTCTATAGTGCGTCAATGTCGGGTGAAGCGTAATTTAATGCTATATCATCTGCATACCGGGAAATGTTTCCGTTTAGATTCAACTCTGTTATGGAATTCGTATAGACGTTATACAGGACAGGCCCAAGAACAATTCCTTGTGGGACACCACTGCTGACGGGAAGAAGAGAGCTGTTCATGTTGTCAATAGTAGTATACTGGAGTCTAGAAGTAAGGTAGCTCTTAAACCAGTCATACGACGTTCCCTGAATACCGATCGCAGATAGTTTCCTTAACAGAATGTAAATAATTTTCTATTGCATGAAGACTGAAGTTTAGATACGACGTCAAAAAGTGCTGCTTTGGTGTCCGGCTGCGACTTAAACCCGTACTGCTTCTGTGATATAGCTCCATGCATAGTTAGGTGATCTTGTAACTGCGTCTTGACAACTACTTCCAATATTTTGTTGATGTTCGATAGTATGCTGATCGGACGGTAATTGGAACATTCGCATCTAGAACCTCCTTTGAGCACTGAGATGATCTTGCTGACCTTCCAAGCATCTGGGACAACTCCTTCAGTTAGAGAAGAGTTGATGAATGCGGAAATTGGTTCCGATAGAAAATCGTTGCAGTCCCTCAGTAATTTGATGGGTATCTTATCGTGGCCAGCAGATTGGCAATTTTTAAGGTTTGTGATAACGGTTAGGATCTCGCTTTCAGTTGTTAGCGCAAATTCGAATAAAGACGTTTCTGTGCGATGCTCGTGAAGTGGAACCGAAATTTGTCCCAACATAGGAATTCGGTCAATCATCGAGATAAAATAATTGTTAAGCCTCGTGTACACTAGCAAGTAACTTGCGACATTTCTTGCTAGAGTAATTTGCTGCGATGTTTACACTATCTGTCAAATTGCAGCAATTTTACTCTAGCAAGTAGTTCTACAAAAATCTTGCAAGTAAAACTTGCTCTTCCGTGTACACTTCATCATCAAAGTTTCGTTGAACTACCACAACTCTCGATATAGTACCACATTGGTAATGAACAAAAACGTGTCCTCGGAGCTCCTCTTGGATTTTCCGTTCATATTTCGCACGTAAACTACAGAAGTATGAGAACTAAAACTGAACTTTACTTCACTTCCAATGCAATTGTACTGACTTGCTGAAAAATTTCGAAACCGATCAGAACTTTCTTGCGAGATTTCAACTCTCGCAAGTTAGCGTGTACATTCACAACTTGCTTGAAAAGGCAAGCATTTGCTGGTTAGAGCAAAAATTTGGGCAAATGCGCTCTCGGAACCGTGTACACATGCAGCAATAAATGTCTTAGAGCAACTCTAACAAGTTTTACTTGCTAGTGTACACGAGGCTTAAGTGTCGTTGATTACTTTCAATTTAGACTCTTTATCGGTTTCAATTCGCAAAAGATCCGATTCCTTTCGAGGCACGTTGCCATTGTACATGCACTCCTTTATAACACGCCAGGTAGCTCTCGGGTGCTTAATGTTATTCGAAACTGTTTTTGCGAAGTAAGTTGTTCGTTTACTCCTCTTCAAGCTAGTGGCTTTGTTTCTCAAATAGTGGAATTCTCTGCTCAAATTGAGGTTTCCCGGGGTGACCTTTTGAGGTGCGAGGACATAAGGCGCAATATTAAGAGTCTGCTCTTTGACATTTCAATATCGTGGACCAACAGAGTATTCTGAAATAGTTGTTTTAATGACCGTTTTGTAAAAAAGGTATTGGAAAAAAAATCAGAACACAGTATTCCTACACCAGATCGATTTCCATGCATTAGCTGTTAGCTGCTGCCAGGACTTATTCACTACTTGAAATTCCTTCGCAATAATCCCCTGCTAATTTTTTCGTGATCCAGCCACGGATTCGTCTTCTTTGTGCATTTCTCTAGATATTATAACCGACTTCTTCAAAGCATGTACCTATAACAATCACCCTGTACCATCACGTATCTACACACCACGGCCATTTATTTACACACGCACATTTACACCACACAGCAGACGGCGGCACCTGTTCACCACACCGTGGGAACCAATTCCGAGAACTGTGCTATAAAAGCACCGTCGAATGGCCCAGAAAGGCAGTCTACTTTCAAGTACCGTCAAGCACTCTAGGGTCATGACTAATTTAGTAGATTAAATGTTAAATAAAGATTAAGTTTAACAATTACTTTTATTTTTCATATCCTACAACTGGCGCCCAACTCGTGGCTCAAACATAGCCCTAAGAAGAAGTCCACGCTTTAACGGGGGAATGGCAGCAGTCCAGATGACGGAGGAGCAGTTCCAACTGCTGATCAACTCCCTCCGTTCAAGCAACATCATCCAGCCGAACGGTCATAACGGCAACTTCACCAGCTGCTCCGCTCGATACGATGGTATTCGCTCAAGAGCAAAGTTGGAAGAATTCATCAGCACCGCAGGAATATACAAGCAAGTGGAGAACATCGACGATGGACATGCTATCCTAGGCATGCCATTACTACTCCAAGGATTAGCTGCAACCTGGTGGCAAGGAGTCAAGCAAGACGTCTCAACATGGGAAGAAGCCGTCACACTCCTACGCAAGACGTTCGCACCATCTAGACCAGCCTACCAAGTCTACATAGAATTATTCGCAACAAAACAGGAGGACAACACACCAACAGACTTGTTCATCTGCGAAAAAAGAGCACTACTCGCCGAGCTAGCAAAGGATTCGCACCAGGAACCACAGCAGATCGATCTAGTTTTCGGGTTGCTAAGCCTGAAAATTCGACAACACGTCATCCGAGAAGAAATCAAAACCTTTTCCGATCTACTCCATCAAGCCCGGATAGTGGAGCACAACTACGCAGAGAGGAAATCTGTACTAGCGTCTGGAAACGACCGAAACAACATCACAAAGCGCAGTAAATGCGAATTCCGCAACAGTTTCGGACACACTACCGATACTTGCAGGAAACGAGAACGTTCTCTCCAGAACCAACAACAGCCCGTTTACACGAACGCACCACGACAGCAAAAAATATCTTGCTACGGATGCGGTAAACCAGGTGTGGTTCGAAGTCAATGTCCCAAATGCAGTAAACCAGTAGAGCCGCAAGGAATCAGCTTCTGCTCAATCGACGTCAACAAAAACTTGCGACCACGCTTTCGACCAGTTCTGGACATCACGGTTAACGGCACCAACGGATGTGGCTACATAGATACGGCAGCAAGGACAAGTGTCGCAGGCAACCGCCTTTATCACCAACTTCAACGTCAAGGCTGCGTGTTCCAACCTTTCGTCTCAAACATCGTATTAGCAGACGGCATCAGGAAAACAATGAATGTTCTCTTGGTTCGCACCGACGTAACGGTCAAGGGACGAACAATTCCAACACAATTCATGGTCCTACCGGAGTCAACAAACAACCGTACACTCTTAGGAGTGGACTTTATAGAGGACGCCAATATTGTCATCAATCTTCCGCAAAGATTTTGGAATTTCGGTGACAACCCCAGAGCAAAATACGATATGCTTCAGAAAGAGGGACCCAACGAGGACATCGCTGAAAGTTTCGATCCAGCGATCCGCCCAACTACACCGGAATTGCATATTCCTCCTGCGACACAACTCATGTCGCCACTTCCAAGAACATCAAATCCCCAGAGCGTAAGACTAGAAGACTTCGAAGATGTTTTCAACCTCGCCGAGCTATCGCAATTTCCGACGCCAATAACCCCGATCAAGACGACACCAAAAAGACCAGATAACTTCACGGACATTTGTGATGCAATGTACTTCGCATCATTAATCCCAGAACCAGTCAGTCCAATACCGAGGACTCCAAGAAGAACAAGAAGACATGAGTATTCGGACTTAACCCAATCGCCAACCTCTCATTTCAGGTTGCCCAAGCCAGTGAGCCCATTGCCTGAAACACCCAAACGTTTTCGGACACACAACTGCAGCATGATGCAACATTTGTCAGACATAGAGATCGCAGAATTCGAAGTCGATGAACTATTCCTGAGAGATGACGAAGGATCGAAACTTACACCAAACGAAAGACAGCAAACGAACGCCACTTTATCCGACAACGCGGATCTCTTTCACACTAGTGGACCTGCTGCGAAGTTTTTCGAACATCACATAGATACCGGAGATCATCCACCAGTCTCTAGTCTGCCATATAGACTATCACCGCAGAAGAAGGCTCAACTCAAAGACGAACTGGAGAAAATGCTCGACGACAATATCATCGAGGAATGCGAATCCGCATGGACTTCGCCTGTAGTGATGGTGCCGAAAAAGAACGGTTCCATCCGAGTATGCATCGACTATAGACGTTTAAATGCGATCACTACGCCAAACAACTATCCACTACCACGCATAGACGATCTCCTCCACGCAGCACATGGCACCAAGTTCATGACGACCATAGATCTACATGCAGGATACTGGCAAATCAAAGTACGTGAACAAGATCAAGATAAAACATCATTTATCACGCCTTTCGGAGTCTATCGTTTTAAACGGATGCCTTTCGGGTTGCGGGATGCAGCCGCAACCTTTCAACATGTGATGACTCGAGTCCAAACGAAATGCAAATTCGCGAAGACATTTGCCTATTTAGACGACCTCTTAATATTATCAACTACGTTTGAAGATCATCTCAGAGATATCAAAGAAGTCTTACAAATACTTCGGTATTTCCAACTTCGCATCAACAGAAGTAAATGCAACTTTTGTTGTCCCAAAATAAAATTTTTGGGCCATATCCTCACAGAAGACGGAATCGCCGCTGATCCAGACAAAGTCAGCGCCATCAACAGCAGACCAGACCCAAGGAACTTAAAGGAGCTAATCACGTTTTTACAGACTTGCTCTTGGTTCCGCCGATTCATCCCCAGCTTCGCCGAAATAGCAAGACCTCTAACTACACTTACAAAGAAGGACGCCCAATGGATATGGGCCTCTCAGCAACAAGCCGCTTTTAGTTAGCTAAAAGAACACCTTACCACAGCACCAATACTACTTCAAGCCGATGAGACGAAGCCATTTATATTACGTACAGATGCCAGTGGTTACGCTATCGGGGCAGCTTTATTACAAGGGAAGGGAAGCGATGAACGACCGATACTGCCGAAAAACACTAAAAAATAAGAAATTTCCCTGTTTCCTCACCGAGACGTATATCGGAACCAGAAGGGGAGTCTATAACAATCACCCTGTACCATCACGTATCTACACACCACGGCCATTTATTTACACACGCACATTTACACCACACAGCAGACGGCGGCACCTGTTCACCACACCGTGGGAACCAATTCCGAGAACTGTGCTATAAAAGCACCGTCGAATGGCCCAGAAAGGCAGTCTACTTTCAAGTACCGTCAAGCACTCTAGGGTCATGACTAATTTAGTAGATTAAATGTTAAATAAAGATTAAGTTTAACAATTACTTTTATTTTTCATATCCTACAGTACCCAAGATTCCAAAAAACTGATTACGCTCCATAGGTTCGGATAATTTTAATTTATTATTTCAATAATGTGATCGATTTAAAAAAGAAAATGTTACCTGAAAAAATTTTTTTTTACTTTTGCGTTGCAATAAACAACGCTGTTCCTGGGAGGATTCCGATCGAATTTTCCTTAAGCAATCCATTGAATTCATTTTCCTTTGTCCTGTGATTCTAAATATACTAAAACTTGCTTTTCGTGTCCAAGGGGTCTTGCTACAAACTATGTAAGATGTAATGGTACATTTCATATTTAAATTTATCCAAAAAGAATGAGTAACATTCCAAGTTTTCAGTTCTTTGGCGAATTTTCATTCCATTCTTGGTCAATCTCCTTTCCAAATTTTTGATCGTATTTGGTTTTTTAAAAACCCTTTGGGCTTGTGAAAAAAACACTTTGAATTATAGGCTTCTTTTTTCATAATCCCTGGGGCTAATGGGTTATTTCAAAAATATAGTCAAATGTTTCATAAAATCTTTTGACTAGAACTCGTTATAAGGAACGCACCCTATTTTTAAGCCGTTCTATAGTTCACATTTTTCGGGAATTCAGTTTTGCCACATTCTTTGCAACGTCTTACAAAATATTGTAGCTTGTTGAGTATCTGCACAAGATTAAAAATATAAAGAATATTTTCAGAACGATGATTTTAACTTCAACAGGTTGGTTTCTTATGGAAAAAGTATAATTTAAATTTACCGATTTTAATGCAAATTATTTTTACCCGTTAACGAGTCTTTTGGTAGTTTTGGGGAATGATATCCAAAAGAGTTGCCGCAATTCAGAACGGCGCAAACTAAAAAGAATAATTATAGACATGAATTTCCATCTTGATTATAGGACAAAACCCGCAATCATTTTCTGTCTAAAATAACTAAAATTCCGTATTCGCTTTTCAGTATTACATGAAAGTTAATGCGATTCGAATCAGATTTCCAGTCATAGCGTAAAACGAAAGAAAATTCCGCACACAAAGTGCATACCAACATGGGAATATTGCTTTTAGTTTTTATATCGACGACGCGACGTCATCAAGCGTGTACTAGGTCCTTGGCTCTATCACATCTTGCTAGAAATTTGATTCCGAGCACAGATGAATATCGTCATATTCATACATGACTAAGCCATGAGAGTGAACACTACTGGAAGCTTCCCTACATGCTTCTCGAATCTCGAAAAAGAAAACGAATTTTGCGAGGATTTTATGCTTCTAGGATCGTCATATGGAGTCCATAGTACAGCATTCTAAGGAGTGGAAATCTCTCTATTCGTCGAACATTGGGCGAGTAAAGATCAAAAGCGTCACGTTCAAAAGACATGGCTGGAAAATGCATTTTATGTGTTTTCGAACCACTTCGCTACAGAATTACATACGTGTGACACTCCCTACATGACACATCCACTCCGTTCGCATACTTACATTATAAGAAAGTCGTACACGTGCCAAACATTTTTATTTAAAATAAAGAAATTCCGATTGTCGGTCTTTTCACGACAATCAATTCACACATTTTGTGTTCTCCATCAACTTTTTTGATTGGTCTTTTTTTCCGATATGTCATCGATATTGTGCGATTTTATTTTGACTTCTCCAGATTAAATTAGAGCGTTATGTTCGAAGAAGAAGATTTTAGACAAATTTTTACAGCCTTAATTATTTTTGGGTCTCACAGCACTAACAATTTTTGTGTTATAATTAATTGAGTTCTGAAAAAAGGCAGAATGAATACCGTCAAACCGAATTGGTAAAATAATTTTCAGTACTCAATATCTACCATCGGAAATAGTCCAAATTTACAAATTTTTTTTATATATTTTTTTATTTAATATATCGGCTAGTTTTAAAGCAATTCTTTCTTTCAGTACTGAATCACAATTTATTTGATCTTTTCTTTTCTCCAATCATTGTTTAGGTACATCCTATCGACACTCCATCTGATTGAGTGTTTTAATCGGTGCTCGGCAACATTTTTTATTTTTTCAGTGTCAGGTTGTAAGCCTACCCGAGGAGCAGAGAGAAACTTGAACGGTATTCTACAGGAATTGGCCAGCTTCAGGCAGTATTGAAATGTACAAAAAATTTTCGAAAAAATTATGTGCACAGAAAGAACCCATTATTTTGTCAGTACTGTCTTGAATTAGAAACAAAAAAAAAAATACGCTTCCTCGTACCTTACTACTCCTATCAAAAGTGTTTTATTCAGAAATACCTGAATAAACAGTCAACTTTTCATCGTAAACGATTAACGAGATAAAAAATCCAGAACGTTTTGCCTCCCACCCCCTTAAACATTAGAAGACGTTTTTTATTTTGTAAAATTGTACCCTCGGTACTCCCTCAGAGGTACTAGGTCTTACCACTTACCGGACTACGCCAGCGTCTACCAGGCGGACATACTGGGGATCCGGGAGGCCTGTCGGACTTTGCGGCAAGACGCTACGCCAAAGCGAAATGTTGTAATCCTCTCTGACAGCCAAGCCGCAATCAAGGCCTTAGATTCGGCTACCACCTCCTCTAAACTCCTCGAACAGTGTCGAGAAGAGCTAGCCAACTTAGGAAGTCAAGCCAAAGTTACTCTGCTATGGGTCCCAGGCCACAGCAAGATAGAGGGTAACGAGCGGGCAGACAAATTAGATAGGCAAGGTTCTGCTCTTCAGGGCATTCTCGTAGAATTCGTTCAGGTCCCACTAGGGACTGTTAAGCGCCAAATATGCACCCACTTTCTCACAAACGCGAACTCCAGATGGAGAGGACTGTCCAACTGTGTCATATCTAGGAAGATATGGCTATTCTACTCCCGGAGCAGAACAGACGAACTCCTGAGCGGGAGCCGCGTGGACGTCTCCAGAGTCACATCAGTCAGCACGGGTCACTGGCCGATCGGCGACCACGCGGCCAGACTTGGTATTCCGTTTAACATCAATTGCCACAGTTGTGGGGATGCATATAAGAGAGAAACTGTCATTAACCTTCTTTGCGAGCGTCCCGCCCAGAGCCAGACTTCGCGCACTAGGCAAACCCTTCTTCAATAACCTCGATGAGATCTCGAAAAACAAGATAGGAGAACTGATTACCTTCTTGAACAGCTCCGGATGGATATGATAATCCATTCAAGCCCTAGGTCTCTGTAAAACTATATATATACTTCATCAGCCCTCAACGACCAGATTAAACGAGTTGTGGTATCAAAACGGCGCTTCCTGTGCTAATTGGGCCCTGTTTTCGGCAGACGGGCCACCACGTAAACCAACCAACCAACCAACTCCCTCAAAAATTTTATATTCACCATACTCCTCTTTTACACCTACAGAAACAAACCAAATTTCATCTTTCCAGTGTAATTTATGAAATATCTTAATCCAACGTTTTATCCTACGCTACTCGCACCAAAACCCCGCATGCGATTTGTTCTCAAAACCACATGACCCCACTAACGTATCTTCCCATCCAAGTCGAGCAAATAGTTTCGCTGTCCTCGTTATATAAATAAATTTCAATTTTCAACTTTCTGGCATAAGCGGTACCTTAGATAAGTATAAAGAGTTATTCAATAGGTACATAACAATTTTGTATTTTAATACAAACGCAGCCTTAAACTTTTTTGCTAATCTGTCAATGTCAAAACGTTAGTCAGGGTTTACATTTTTATCATTGTGAAGTTCACGAACGAGCAACGTTTGGAAATTATTTCAATTATTCTGTGTTTTATTTAAATACAAAATTGTTATGTCCTTATTGAATAACTCTAGATACCATGATAAAAATGTAAACCTTGTCTGACATTTTGCCATTGACATGCCAGCAAAAAAGTTGAATGGTACGTTTGTATTAAAATACAAAATTGTTATGTACCTACCTATTGAATAAGCCTTAAAAAACTAAAAATTGTTCATTTGAAATGGTCCTCCATCTCCCAAACAGTGTGAGGAGGAGTTGTAGAACCATTTTACTTAAAGAAGTCTTTTGAATCTACCTACTACAAAATTAATTTAATTGCTCAAATAGGTTGGGAGCTACGAGTCAACAGACATGTTTGCAAACGGCAGTAAGACGGACAAAACTGTTTTATTGCGGTTTTCTTGGGTCTAGAAGTTTTTCATGGTTCCATTTTTTTTTAATCGGTCATAAAACATTTCAATTATGATTTTATCGGACCATGAATTCATAAGTAATAATAATGGCTTTTAATATCGTTGCATATCAGTTACTTGTTTAATTGAAAAAAATTTTGCTTCGAATTTATATTTGCATAACCACACTTCAGAGGTAAGATGTGATAAGTCCCCAAATTAAATTATAACTTACTTGGAGGAAGTGGTTTTAAAGTTGTTCTAAATCTTAAACTTATGTAGGGAAACGGAAAATTAATAAAATATTTGCTTTTATGATACATTAAATTGTTTAATTTAATTTAAATTAACTGTTTCATATCCGAGTTATGTACACTTTTTACCAAAAAAATCCAACAATCGCTTTATTATTTGTAACATAATAAGGTGCACTTAACGATGTTTGCCCAGATTTGCTTACGGATTAACTGAAAACTTGAAACCGCATCAGCGACTTAGCTCTTTTTAGTAGGTATGTTAATTTGTGACTTAACACACCTTGCACCTGAGGCGCTGATACAGAGAATTTTAAAGTCTTTATTAAAGTATCTGCTACTTTTTATCGCTGCTCCTGCTTCTAGTACAAAAAGGTACAATCAAGTTAGGTGATTACATCACATAATTCGTAGGTGCAAGTATTCCTCTGAATTGACAGTAGCACATCCAAATTGAAAAGGTTCTCGGCTAGCTATCCGAAGCTTAGACAATCTATTATCCTTTTAATCCATTTCTGGATGTCAGGACTATTCCTTCGTCAATTTTTTTTTTCTGCCAGTTTTTTTTCCTGTGTTCAGTTCAGGGATAAATTCAATATTGTCGGCTAGTTTACAGCCATCAGTCAAATTGAGTAAAGCGGATAGAAGGTCCAGTATCACCGGAAACATCACGGTCCCAACTCCATCAGACTATTCCATATTCTACAGGAACTAGTCATTTTCGCTTGACTTCATCGGTTGTCCGTGTCTCCGGCATTATTGGGGGTGGCTTCGGGATAGCGCAGGATTCCTAGGACGGGGGACAACGCTTGGAGACTTCCGGACTTGGTCTTCCGGAATGATGGAGGTTTGTAAACAAAGCATTTGTCAATATTGACGAATGTGCGAATCGAGTTTCGAATCCGTCCTCCTATGTGCAATTCAACTAACACTTGTTTGCTTTAGATATTTGTTATGGTCAGTTCTCCGTTTTAATTTATGGAAGTGTATTTTTTCCCATTTTTTACAATTTTTTTCATTTATTGGATCTGATATTTTATTTTATTGATTTTTATGCATGGAACAGTTGGAAAATAAATTGAAAACTAAAATATTTGCCTAAAAGGAGATAAGTGCTTTTGTCGGCGGTTCAACCAAGGATTTTACGCATTTCGAACTACGCAGGGTGGATATCACTTACAGTTTGATTTTAATGGGTTACTTTTCAGCATTTTTCAGGTCGATCTGGGTGTAACCAAGCCTTCATAAGGCTTTCAATTTACTGTGCTTCCAAAATAACACTTAACTTACATAAAGTCAATATACGCTCGGCATACATTACAGGTCCGTAGAACAACAGCGCCCAAACGGCCAATTTAATGTTGGCATCAACGAAAAGAAAGATGTTAGTCTCTATTACATCATTCCGGTGTTATGCCTTTCCACATTCGGTCTTATTTCGATTCCTTAAGAATATAAGGAAAATACTCACAATCTGCTATTATCCTTACCAGTATGTACGAGTCATAGGGGACTTCTGATGCGTCCTGGCTATGCCCGGCACAAATAAAATTATAAGCTCGTTGAAAATTGCATAAATTCGAGTGCGGTATACGGTATCAGTCTTAGAAACTGGAACTTACCGAAAAGATGTTTACCCAAGCGAATATCAATTCCAGTTAGAACAGATACAAATATATTCAAGTCGGATAATTTTCTTTGAATATTCTTGCTTCACTGCCGCCCCCCAGGACATACAACAGTGCATATAAACAAATTATATCCATAAATTCAAATTCAAGTACATCGTGGGAATATGGTGAAGATCTGTACGTTGTATAGTTTGTGCTCAATACGTAGATTTTCAGATCTCTCAAGAAGGTAATACTTTACTTAGGTACGTCGTTCCCGGGAAAAAAAGTAGAAGAATCATCGAAACCAGTCGGTGTATTGGAAAAAGGATATCCTCTGCAGACATGAGCGGATCTAGTCAGCTAGAAGTTACCAAGCTAACATCATAGATCCACTCCATAAAACCAACGATGACTTTTCAAAGGTATTTCCTTTCGGAATTTTGTCGTTTCGTTTCACTATCAAAAGATTACTAGAAATCAAAATTTTGTTCTCGTACAATTCGTAGGTTCTCTGTCGAGTAGTTTTGTCAACATATCAGTCGAACAGAATATGATACTGAGTACACTTGACGTTTCAATAACTTATCTATCTAATAACCGACTCATCATAATCCCCCGATCCCACGCGGCAAGGATACTTGAGTCTATTTGAGTCAAGCCAAGAACCAATAATTAGATTTTTTTTTATTACTTTGTTCCTTACAAATGGAATCGAATCCTTGTACGTAATGACAATGAAGGGGAAAAGGAATCAGGTGCTGGATGGGAAAGAGATATACGATAACGATGATCACTTCGCTAAAATTCATTTGAATGAATGTTCCAGAAAAGACAGATGTTGGGAGCAGATTTCACAATCATACCGCCTGCTGATAAAGGAAGAAATATATTTAAGTGCACGGCCGAAGGGGGTTTAAGGACGTACTTTTGAGTGTGCACTGCATTAATAAGATCTCGACTGAAATCGTATCGCGGTGGAATCAAGTTGGTGAGCTCATCTGACCAGTCGCCATTAAAGTAAAGATAAAACGTTCGAAAAGGTCAATAGTAAGAATGATTAAATCGTAACCTATTAACTTAAATACTCTCTTTGTACTCAGTCCAGAAAGGCCGTAGTAGATTGAAAGACTGGGGTCAAAATGTAATACCAATATACAAGTACGTCATTCCAGCTTAGGATGCCACTGCAAATGGAATATCAAAAGATTTTTTACACACGTTAGGACTACGTCAAATTGATGAAAAAATATATGAAGTCGGACAAATAGGAATCATCTCGGAGTGTAAACATTAAAAAAATCTGCCAACAGTCTGGGCGCAACTTTATGATTTTTTTGGTAGAAGTCCAAAACACGTTTAATGCTGAGATGCAGTGTAGGTTACTATGCAATTCACTTACAACCCGTTAGGGTTAAATATCGAAAAATCCTGAAATTAATTTCTGGCAATTATACAGGAAGGCTTAGGAAATAAAAATCAATTCGATATCTCATTAGATCTAAGAAAAATTTAGAAATTTGTGAAAATGTGTTCAATTCCTTTACACTACTTACTTACTTACTTAGGGGTGGATATCAGAGAATCTTAAAATCGATTTATAGGCGATTATATAAAAACTCTGCTGAAATTAAAGCCTATTTGATATCTCATCAAACCTAAAGAGATATTTAAAATTGTAAGAACGTATGCAACCCCCTTACACACACTTAGGGAAATCCTGAAATTAGTTTTTAGATAAATATAAAGAAAGCCCGAGGAAGTAAAAACCAATTTAATGTCTTATCAGTCCTAAGAAGTATGACGGAATTCATGAAAACGGGTTCAACCCTTTTATACTCTCTTAGGGGTTGAAAAGGAAAAAACTTTGAAAACGTGTTTTACGCAATTATAAATCAACCCCGTGGAAGTGAAAAGTTATTCGAAGGACATGGCTGAAATCGTGAAAATGTACACAGCACCTTAACCCTTCTTACAAATTTAAAAAAATCCTGAAAACTCTTTCTAGGCATTTATGTTAAGAGCCTACAGAATAAAAATTAATTTAATATCTTAGAAGACCTAATAGATATGACGAAATTCGTAAAAATATATGCATATCATTTTTACTAATTATTCTTTTTGTCCCCCTTCCGTAAGCCATTGGATAATTGAAATTTTGTTCATCTACATTATTATTATTATTATTATATTTCATTAATAATTATATAAATATACAATATTACTGCTTAAGTACTAGTAGCTTAGACCATCGACTTAGATCATCTAAATTAATTTTCTAGCAGATCTATATATACAAGTCAGTTTCAACTTTCTAGCACAAACCGTTTTATAGATAGAAGAAACACCACCTATGTCGAACATTTTTTTGTAAATGAGCACACTATCAAAGTGCTATATAAATTCCAAGTTCCTGGTGTAAGCTGTACTGAGATCTAGAAACCGAAATTTCCCCCTACCTCTCCCCCACAATAAAACCACGGAAAAAGTGGCCACTTAAAGGAGTGCAACTAGTCTACCCAAAATTCAAGTTAATAGCTCAAAAGGTTTCGGAGCTACGAGCTTTCAAACGATTTTCTTTACAGCGTACAGATGGACTAAAATTTTTTTTTTTGCTTTCTTGGTGCGTGTACAAAAATATTTACCGGAGTAACGAATTTTTTTTTTAAAATCAATAACAATATTTTATTATTAAAATAATAAAGCAATTATAAAATAACGTTCCATATAGCCTCCTGGTTATTCCTTAGGTTGTCTGTCCCATAGTCACCTACACCGCCTCTCAGCATTACACACGTTTCGGACTTCTACTTGCGCCCAGACTGTTGCTCTAGTAGCACATCAACATATAGGTACTAAGTTTCAACTTTCTAGCATAAGCCGTTTCTGAGTTATGAAATACCACCTCCCACCCCCGTACCTTGCTACACCTATCAACATTTCTGGGATGTCTCTATAGTAGCTCTATATAGTTTTCAATTTATAGCTTTCTATCTTTAGCGGCTTTCGAGAAATTAAAATCAGATTTTTTTCATTTCCACCCCCTCACACTATTACTCCCTACACTCACACCCTCAAAATTTGTGTCTCCGCTAGAGATCTACTGGTCCTAATTCCTGTAAAATTTTCAATATCATATCTGATACGGTTCTTGATATATATAAATTTGATTTTTTGAAAAATTACAGTCCCCCCACTTTCGCTCTTCACCTCCCCCCCTCAAAAATTTTACATTCAGTAGACTCCACTGGTAATTCTATATACAGGAACCAAATTTTTTCTTCCTGGTACAATTGAGTTGGAAGATATTGCAATTCAAAGTTTTTCACCCCGCACCCCCATACCATACCACAGCCCATAAAAATGTTAACTCTTTTCTAATCTCCTAGTATCTCTTAAGACAATTACAAAGTTTCAGCCGTCTGACATCAATCGTTCAGGAGATATGGATTTTAGAATGTTTCAATTCCAGCTTTCAAGCGTTTTGAACACATTTTTTACCCCTCACTCGCACACCCCTCAACTCCTATCAACTCCTATCAACCATTTTTTTTTGTAAATGTTTCCACTATCATAGTTCTACATAAGTTCCAACTTTCAGCCTCCTAGCATAAACGGTTCCTGAGATCTAGAAACCAAAATTTTTCATCTAAAACGCTCCCACTCCTCCCCCTCACACCCCACCCCTCTAAAAAATACCGCTCGTAGGGGTTCACCCATTCTACCTACCATCAAAATTTCAACTTAATATCTCAAGGAGTTCGTGAGCTACGCACCTTCAAATGGTTTTGCGTACGGCGTCTACGGCGGGCAGACGGACATTTTTTTTTGTATTTTTGGGGCTTACTAGTCCTAATACGTGAAAATACAAAAAATTTTTTTAAAATCTGGTCGATCACAATACTTTATTATTAAAAAATAATAAAGTAAAATTACTAATTCTTAATAGATTCTATGAGTAATTTACAAAGCAGAATATTAAATTGTATAAAAGCCTAGACGGGCTCGTACTAGATCTGTTTTTAGAGCGTGAGACTCCACGTGTGAACTTCATTAACGACTAGCGATTGTTTATAGTATAGTAATGCGAGCAAGTATAATATTTATTGAATTAAGTTATTTTGAACTGCCGAGTTTGTGAACTGAATTATTTTACTTGAAACACAGGAGAAAACCCGAATCGGATCAAAAGGTTTAAAACGATAAAAATTTGAAGAATTTGGAGTAATGAATATTCGTCAAATATATTTTCACCACTTCAAAATTTGTGATACTCATCTTTCTGTTTTTAATTTTTAGTAGTCTAGTTGCAGCACGCACAGAAAGCAAACAAATTCTTAAGGCTTGTAAATTTCTTTCTTCCATTCTTCGGCCAAAATTTTATACAACAACATAGCCTTAAATGTTAATCAAATATTATCAGTTAATAATTACAAAGAATCTGCCAACAGTCTAGGCGTAACTTTATTATTTTTTGGGTAGAAGTCCGGAACGCGTTGTATGCTGAGATGTGGTGTAGGTTACGACTAAAAACCTTAAAAAAGCACGTTTCAAATAGCTGCCTGATTATTCTTTAAGTTGTCACTCGCATAGTACCCGAATTCGATACCTCATAAGACTTAAGAAATGTATCGAAATTCGTGAAAATGTTCACAACCACTTTACATCTTTGGATATCGGAAAAATTGGAAAATCTTATATTGAACAAATAATAAATAGTAATAAAAAAACCTTCACCAGAAACTCACTGAAGGCGAACTTTTTTTTAAAAATCATATTTATATTTGTGTTAATTTGAATTTTTACTATTATTATTGCAATTTTTATTTAAATTTAAGTAAGAAGTTTCAACCAATTAAAACAAATCGCACTTATTTATCTCTCTACAACTCAAAATATTCACGCTTTGCTTTTTTGGGTAGTGAGCTAGGTGTTTTAAATGCATTTTATAAACAGAAAAACAGTTGTAACAAAAAAAAGATTCTCACTTACAGCTACTTATTATAATATTCAAGTTTCAACTTTATGGCATTAAGCGGTCATAAAAACATAGCATAAAGTATTTTATAAGATTCAGGTTTTAGCTCTAGAGACTCATTTATCTGCCCTGCTCCCTGACCACGTAAACGATTTCTTGGGCTATTGGCTATTTTATCGGGTGCGCAAATAAGTTTTGCGGCATTTGTTATTGAGGGCGTTACGTGTACTAAATCACATCGGGCCATATTGTCACTATATTCATCTGGAAGCTCCATTTTACGGCTTCCATTTTTAGTACGTATCGCTTTGACAAAGTGTAAACAACATAGATTTTGTAAGCGTTGAATATGTCGAATTTCGTTCCAACAAAAGATCATTTGCAAGAAGTGTTACTTTTCCTATTTAATTCGAAGAAAAGTGTAGCTGAGAGTCACCGAACGCTATTGGAAACTTATACTGACTATATTTCATCGATTAAAACATGTGAGTTTTTGTTTAGACGATTTAAAAGATATGGATAAGTCGAATATCCACGGTTCTAAGCTCATGCCCTGCATTTGGTAAGATCAGCTAAGGGTTGTTTATTTTGAGCTGCTCCAACCTAACGAAAAAATCACAGGGGCTCGGTACCGACTACAATTGTAAGGTTTGAGCCGAGCATGGAAGGATAAACGCACACTATTCGAGCAGAGGCACGATAAAGTGATTTTGCATCACGACATGGTTTTTCCTGAAACCGGGTAAGAGCTTAAGCAGGTGAGATGGGTAAGGGTGGAGAGCAAAACATATGATGGTGGATATAGAAATTTTTTAATGATAATAGTATGATACAAGGTGGGTCTTTTTTTCATATGCACCGGCGAGAACGGTACTAGGGCCTGCAGTCTGTGCTTTTAGAAACTATCTTGAAGATGTTCTCTACTACTACCAGACGTCATCTTCTAGGCGAAATGACAAAAACCGAAAAAACTAGCCGAAAATGCCAGTAAGGTAAATAAAATATCAAAATCGAAAAATTTGCAATCGCCCAGCTTTCGAACGCCAACTGCAAGAATAACAACCGGATGCCTGGGCGGTACTTTTGCCGGACCGGTCTTTACGTTCAAGCGTTCATTGAATATCATTACCTCCGGTACCGAATTCGGTTCTGGCGTCGGTTTTGCCAATGGGTTTGAAAGCGGCCTAATCCTTCTATTTTGTAACATTAGTATGCTCATCAGATCTGTTGTAAATACCCACTAACCATTCAATTAATTAATGTTGGCTCTGGAGAGAAATTTGGTGGCTGTACTGAAAATTAAATCAAAAAAAATTTTTTTTTTCTCTTTTTCGTCAAGTCTTTTGTTGCCAAGTCTTTTTTAATTTTCAATAAAATAATTCAAATTCTTAAGTCATATTCCAATAGTTTGCTTAGCCTTTATCTACATATATGTTGACACTACGTAGGTGCATTGCTGTTTACACGAAGTCAAAATACAAATGCCAATATTTGCTTGGTTTTGACAAATTTCATATTAGTTTGCACGGAAATCCTCAAGAAAATTTTTTTCGTTATATTAACAATAGAAAAGTAAAAACATCTTAAGTCTACGCTCTCTTTGACTTCGGCAGCTTTTTTAAAACAAGTCAAGCTAAGCTAAGACATCAACCGAAATTCAATTGGGACTATAATTTTCTATGCTTGACGGCATAAACTGTCATAAGTAGAGTTTCTTGTGAGACCACCATAGGAAATATCCCTACTGGAAACCATCGCTACCTTGGCTGATGCCATTGAAAACATGACAATTGAAAAACTTTTACTGTGAACGTCAGTTTGAAAACTATGTTGGACTAGATTAGATTAGATTTGGAAATAGGGGTTGGTATGGTTACCCTCTGTCACCGCAGCCTCAGTTGGGCTTATTGTGACGTCCCCCCGGTTTGATTATGATTCCTCTTCGATCCCTGCGCTTTCAATGAAGCCTAGTATTTTGCGAAGAGGAATGGTCAGGAATTCCGATGGGTCCATGAGTTAAACCCTCACATTCACAGAGGATATGCTCTGGTGTTTCGTCTTCGTCATTGCATATTCTGCAAATTTTAGTCTCAGAGAGACCAATCCTATTGAGATGCTTCCTCATGTGACAATGTCCAGTCAGAGCTCCCACTAAGGTTCGGGTCTGATATCTGCTTAATTTTAAATAATCAGATGTTCTTTTTTCCGAGTGTTTTGGCATAAAAAGCTTTGAGTGCCTGTTGCCCGGTACCAAGTCCCAGTGAATGGCACTTTGCGATTTTTGCCACATTCGGATGTTCATTCTGGCTGTGCTTAATGGTATCCCACAGAATGGATATGGTCCCATGAAGTCAGCTTCTGAACCTTTCCTGGCCATTAACTCGGCCATTTCATTGCCTACATAGCCGCTGTGTCCCGGAAGCCAAATGAGACTAACTCTGTTCTTATTTCCGAGTTCAATCAGGCATTGGAGGCAATTCCAAACAAGTTTGGAGTAGATTTGAACGGACTGAAGTGCCATTATTGCTGCCTTGCTGTCCGAGAGAATATATATTTGTTGGTTTTTGTAGCCCCGTCTGATATTTTCTCTAATGCATAGTTCAATAGCATGAGTCTCCGCCTGAAAAACAGTGGATGTTATGTGCATGCTACAGTAGAATTTCACATTTGGGCGCACTCCATAAACTCCTGCTCCTACACCTTGATCCGTTTTAGAACCGTCTGTGTACCAGATTATGGATCCTGGTTTTGGTGTGGGTTTGTTTGTGGCCCAATCCTCCCTTTCAGGTAGGACAACTTTGAATGGCTTTGTGAAATTAAATTTCGGTACCATTGAATCAGAAAGAGGTATCGCTAGTATTGGGTCCTTGTTGAGTTCCGCGGAGAGAGTTGGGCAAGCTATTTTGCGCTCTGACTCGTCCTCCGAGCTCAAAAGTTTGTATGTGGTGAATCTAGCTTCTTTCTGTATTTCTAAGTGTAGGGGTGCTAGGTTGAGAAGCACCTCTAAGGCAGCTGTGGGAGTGGTGCGCATCGCCCCAGTAATACCCAGGCATGCCAGTCTTTGTAATTTAGTCAGCTTGAGCTGAGCAGTTTTCTACTTTGTTTTCTTCCACCAGACGGATGCCGCGTAAGTTATAATGGGCCTAGCAATGACGGTATACATCCAGTAGGTTAGTTTTGGACTCAGTCCCCAGTTTTTGCCGAGAAGGCTCCTGCAGGTCCAGAGAGAGATTCTGGCCCTTTCAAGAACTTTGTCCAAATGAGCATTCCAGGTGAGCTTTTCATCCAGGATAATACCCAGGAATTTTACCTCACTAGAATACTCTATGGATTCTCCAAAAAGAGTAGGCTTAGCTACCTTGTCCTTACACCTCCTTTTGGTGAATGCAACAATTGTGCTTTTCTTTGGGTTGATACCCAATCCTGCTTTAGTGCACCAGGTTGCTACCTGGTTTAGGGTATTCTGAACTAGATCAGTCACCGTCGCTTCAAATTTACCTCTAACAAGGATGGCAAGGTCGTCAGCGTAACCCTGTACCGTGACTCCGGAATTAGTTAGGTCTTGAAGAAGGTCGTCCACTACGTGCGATGAAGCTGTTTCATTGTCGGATTACATTGAATCATTAGAAGGTGTATTATGCAACTATACGAAACACCTTTAATTTAAGCATAACTATAATTGGTGATCAGAAAAGTTTAGAATGGCCAGTCTTTCAAGGATCCTTGCGCTCCTCATATCAGTCTGAATCTGAATGATATCATTCCTATCTTACACAGGTTAGTCTCACGCAACCTTAACGCAAACGGCATCCTTTCTGTATGCGTTCTTCGATCCTGTCGTATTCATAACGTCGAGTACCCTGCTATTAATTTCAGTATGTCTAGCTACTCTAAATCATCCCATTCAAAACATTATTTTATCAACCTTTCATGATAAGTATCACCAGCTCAAGAGAAACGGCTCCACATACTCGTACATCACGTATATTAAAAAATTGACATTTTCATTCAAAGCCCTTAACTTGTCGCATTACGTCTCGAGCTTTTAGTAGTCAAGTACAAAATTTCACCGGTCTTATCCTTGTGTAATAAAGACTTATCCATGGTTCCGGCCTTATCGTATATCGGAACTACTCCACATAACCTACGACCACGTTCGAGCTATCATCCCCAAAGGATAAAATATCTTATTTCGTTCACATGTACCTACCGCAAAAACCCTTACGGTCGCCCCATCATCCATTGACGGCCCCATTGTTCCGTTCGGGGGATATAATAAAAAAGAATTTTTTTTTATATACAAAGAAAAAAATGAATAGTATTCTGGCAAGGACGGGGATGGATCATTGCTACCGATGCGCTTGGGAGTGTATGATTTCGGCGAGCGATTTTACGTTCTCCTCTAGTTAAGGGTCTGAACACGTAAACATAAAAATCTTATCACCTTGTTGGTATTCCACGTTGTGACGGATTTTATGTAAAGTTCAATAAATCGGCAAGGCGTTTTCTACTTTCCCAAACTTGTCCGTGAAAGGATTCCGTAATGTCGTCGCATGAGCAATTTTTTCTTTACGGCCTTCTCCCGTCATATTTAGCGTATTGATAATTGTCCTTTTATGGCAATTTTATCGACAATCGTAACCGTTAAAAATATATCGCCTTTTTCGAAAATTTCGCGATAGAAAAAGTGATAAATTGTCGCATTCAATTCGAACGGAAGACTGCTTCGCAAGAGTTTTAGGAGTTATGGGTACATTAGCGTTAAACTCGTCCGAATAATTCTTTTCATACGAGCAATTTCAAGGATCTTTATTACCTTCTAAGAATCCTTAATGCAAACTTTTGAATGTAGTCGGTCACAGTTAAGGGACTAATCATACCCGTACATATTTTGCCGTTTGTTCACCCTCGTCTACGACATCTCGTTTCAATCATACGTTTTTTCGATAGCCATCAATCCACTCAGCTTAGCCATCAATCATGTCGAATGTCAGAAAAGGTATTAAAAGATATCGTTCGTAGGAGTGGAAAAAAAAAATTAAATGATCCATTTATATATCCCCAATTTAAAAAAATTAATTCGATATAATGTGCGGATGACAGATTGCTATGTCCTAATTATTAAAATGACAGATTGGGGTATGGAAATTTGTTGAACAACACCTTGTACTTAATAGGAGCAGGTCTACAAATGGAGGTATGGTAAGGAAACGGTTGAACATAATGTAATTTACTTCAACACATCATTTTAAACTAATTGTAAGGCATGTCGGCATAATGTGATGCCAATACTGCTAAGTATTAAGAGGAGCAACACCCAAAGTTGAGTAAAGGTACAAACAGAAAGCATGTCACCCTATCCGAGGATTATTTTACCACTAAACAAGTCCACCGATACATTCACCTTCGGCTTAGATTGTCAATGTACAAATAGTAGCCTTAGATTTTCAGTGCTTGAGATGCATATTCTTTAAGGGGAGCAAACCTTTAGACGCCCGAAAATGCATCATTTTTCATGGTTTTTTTTTATGGTGATAAAATAATCGTATCACTTTAAAATTTTGACATGATATTATTACAACTTTCAAGTGTTGAAAGTGTGTTGTTTTACATAGAAAATGGCGGCGTTATAGGGTATTCCTTTAGGCGCCTTTTGCGTGACATCGAAAAGTGGTCCATTTGTCATATTTTTCCTATTGATCTTAAACAGAAAACAAAAATGTTTTTCGAATACTGACAGATGTAGGGGAAGGATATACCTATAAAATTATAAAAAATCTGCCAACAGTCTGGGCGCAACATTAAAATTTTTTCGGTAGAAGTTCGGAACGCGTTTAATTCTGAGATGCGGTGTAGGTTACTATGTGACTGAATGCCTAAAAAAAGTTTAGGGAGCGGTTAGAATGGGGTCGCGCTAGAATACTTACGCCTCTGCCGCATATAACATATGAATTACATAATTAGGTCATACTCCGGGACGAGGTCTAAGTCGTAGTATAGTATCAGTTGTTAAGTGAATAGGAGGTTTTTCGTGATTTGGTTTTGGGCCATTACATGAAATCAGAAATGCGTTACCAATCTGATATATCATCAATCCTAACAAATGTGTCGAAAGCCTTACGTTCCCTTAGAGTTGAATATCTAAATATACTAAAATCAACTTTTTGACGTTTATGTCGGAAGCCTTAGGAAGTAAAAATGAATTCGATACCTCATTAGAACTAAGAAATATGTAGGAACTTGTGAAAACATATGCAACCCCCTTGCGCTTACTTTGGGGTTGAATATCCAAAAATCCTGAAATGAGTTTTTAGATATATATAAAGAAAGCCCGAGGAAGTGAAAACCAATCCGATGTCTTATCACTCCTAAGAGATATGGCGAAATTCGTGAAAACGTGTTCAACCCGTTTATACCCTTTTAGGAGTTGAAAAAGGAAAAAAAACTTGAAAACGTGTTTTAGGTGATTATTAAACAAGCCCGTGGAAGTAAAAAGTTATTAGATATCTAATCAGACCGGAGGGCTACGGCTGAATTCGTGAAAATGTATACAACCCTTTAAACACCACCTCCGGGTCGAATTTCAAAAAATTCCAAAAACACTTTCTAGGTATATATATCAAAAATCTGTGGAATAAAAATGAATTCAATATTTGGAAACACCTAATAGATATGACGAAAATCGTGAAAATATATGCATTCCATTTTCACTGATATTTGTTTTTACCCCCCTTCCAAACGCCAATGGATAATTGAATTTTTTTTATCAATATTACTTTTTTAGTTAATTTACATATAAATACTGAATTCCAACTTTCTAGCATAAGCCGTTCTAGAGTTAGGAAAAGCACCCTCCACTCCCGTACCATACTACTCTTATAAAAAGTTATATTTTTCAAACATGCTATTACTATAGGTCTATCTAAATACCAAGTTTCAGCTTTTGATGATTATAGGTTCTCGGGATATAAAAATCGGAACTTTTTCCTTTTAACCCTCCCCCACCGTCACCCTGTACACCAACACTCCCAAATTTTGTTTTCTACTATGCATCTATTAAACCTACTTCTGGTAAAAAATGTAGGCATTTATCTTACACTGTTCTTGAGATATGAGACGTGATTTTTTGGAAAAATTCTTATTATTTCCACTTTCCACTTTCAGCAAACTTTATTTATCTACTTTAATACAGAAACCGAATTTTTATTTTTCTAATGCAATTGGTTCGTGAAATATTGTAATCTAAAGTTTTTCACCCCCACCTAAGTACGCCACTGCCCGCACACAAAAATTTGTTTTCGATCTGTTCTCCTAGTATACCTACAGATGTTCGTTAAGTTTTAATTTTGTGACATTAACCGTTTAGGAGATATGGATTTTAGAATGTGTCGATCTCGGCTTTCTAGCGTTTCGGACGTACTATTATTCCCCCAACACTCCCACACCCCTTTACTCATATCAGCAATTTTTATTGCAAATGGGTCCACTATAGAAGCTTTATATAAATTCCAAGTTTCAGCCTCCTAGCGTAAGCGGTTACTGAGATCTAGAAAGCAAAATGTTCCGTCTTAAACGCTTCCCCAACTCCCTTTCACACCACCAACCCTGTGGTCATACAAAGGTTCCTACCCAGTCTATTAAAAAAAAAAAATTCAATTTAATAGCTCATAGGGTTTGGGAGTTATAATCCCTGAAACGATTTTATGGACGGCAGACGGCAGCGGCGTACAGACGGAGTGCAAATTTTTCTTGGTTTTTCGGTGTCTATTAGTCATGAAACGTGGAAAAAAAAATTTAAAATTATTTTTTTTTAAAAATCGATAACAATACATTATTATTAAAATAATAAAGTAAAATTGGTCGAAAATCAACTGTAACTTCAACTTCTGAGCGAAAAATAATAATTAGCTTATTTGTGAAGGAAAATATTTGCGAGAAACAGGGTATATTGTAGGTGGGAGTCATACAACAATTCAAAGTATTGTAAATAAATACAAACAAACAAACAAACAAATAAGGAAGGTTGTGGGAGAAAAAAAATACTTTCGGATCGTAATGATCGAGTTATAGTACGAAAAGTGAAACAAAATCCGAGTAAGAATATTACCAGAAGCAATTTGTATCGAAGGTCAATAGGAAAAAGAGGATTGAATTGCCAAAAAATATTTAAATAAAGGAATGCTAACTTTTGGCAAAAAGTTATTTTCACAGATGAAAGTAAATTTAATGTTTTCGGTCCTGGTGGAAGGCAATTTGTGTGGATAAGGCGTAATACGGAAATGCAAATAGGAAATTTGTGCTCAACAGTATAGCATGGGGGTGGAAATGTGTTTATTTGGGGCAGTATGTTAGCCGCTGGAGTGGGCGAGATGGAATTTATTGACATGATAATGGATAAAATTATGTATTTAAATATTTTGAAAAGGAACTGAAAACAAACTGCGCCAGATATTGGGATAGAAAACGATTATTACTTTCAGCAAGAAAACGATCCCAAACACACAGCGATTGTTATTAAAGAATGGTTACTTTATAATGTAAAAAATCAATTACGTACGCCACCTCAATCGCCGGACCTCAACCTCATTGAGTATTTGTGGGCATATTTGGAACGTCAGTTGAGGAAAAAAAGGATTTCTGGAAAAGCTGAGCTCAAAGAGCATATTATTCGAGAATGGGAGACCATACTGTCATCAGTGACCCAGAGACTCGTGAAATCAATGACAAGGCGATTAAAAGCAGTGCTAGATACTAAGGGCTATCCAACACTCAGAGAAAAATCCTGTAAATTTAGCCCGATTTATTATTAATTCAATAGTTTTCTCCTATTAATTTTAGTCAATGGTATAAACAACATTAATATAATAACTTTCAAAGTATTATATTAATGGTAGTATTCTCAAATTATTTTAATAGTTTTACCATTTCAAAATAATAGCATACCATGTAAATCTTTAATCGGACATGCTATTGTTTTAAACGTTGTTTATATTAATTTAATGGGACAAACCACGTTTGAGATTAATAGGACCGACTATAAAAAGAAAATAAGACTATAAAAAGAAAATAAGAAGAAAATCACATTACAACAACTAGAAAATTTACTAGGATACTATTGTTTTAATAGGATTGCTTCATTGTTTTTAATTGGCTAATGTTACTAGAATAATAATCTTATCTGATTAATTCAATAGTACACCACGTAAATCTAAAATCGTATGAACTATGATCTTAAAAGCTGTACTTATTAATTTAATATGACGGATTACATTGAAAAAGAATGTGACCAAACATAAATATTGTGGAATATCTAATTAATGTCCAAGTTGTTGCTGTGTACCTGAAAATTTTAAATAATGGATTTTTTTTTAATTTAAAATATTTTTTATTCGTTATGTATTTAAAAAGAAAATTATAATTTTATTCTTATAGTTTTACTTTATTATTTTGTAATAATAAAGTATTGTGATCGACCTGAAATTTCAAAAAAGTTTGCTACCCTGAAATTTTATATTTACACGTTTTAGGACTAGTAAACCCCAAAAAAGCAAAAAAAAAAATGTCCGTCTGTCCGCCGTAGACGCCGTACGCCGTCCGCCGTACGCCGTCCGCCGTACGCAAAATCGTTTGAAGGCGCGTAGCTCCCAAACCCGTTGAGATATTAAATTGAAATTTTTATGGTGGATAGATTGGGTGAACCCCTACGACTGATACATTTTCGAGAGGTGGGGGTAGAAGGAAAGAGGAGAGGGGAGCGTTTTAGACCAACAATTTTGGTTTCTAGATCTCAGGAACAACTTATGCTAGGAGGCTGAAACTTGGAACTTATGTAGTACTGTGATAATGGACTCAATTGTCGATATTGGTTAAGGGGTGTAGAAGTGGGAGGGGGAAGAATGAGTCTTTAACGCATGAAAGACGGGATTGAAACATTCTAAAATCGATATCTCCTGAACAATTTCGATATCCAACCCCTAAGGGGGTGTAAAGTGGTTGTGTACATATTCACAAATTCTGATATATTTCTAAGGTATATTGAGATTTGGAATTCACTTTTACTTCTATAAGCTTTAAACGTAGTCGGGGAAACCCGATTTAAGTATTTTTCTCAATTAAACCCCCTGGGGGTATTGTTCAAGTTTTCACTGATTCCGAAAATCTCTTAGGATTAATGTGATCGAATTCGCTTTTACTACTATGAATTATTCTATTGATAAAACAATACGTAAGTAAATAAAAAAAATCGGCCAACAGTCTGGGCGCAACTTTATTATTTTATGGGTAGAAGTCCGAAACGTTTTTAATGATAAGATGCGGTGTAGGTTACTATGCGACTGACAACCTAAGAAATAACTATTTGGATTATTTGTTATTTTTTAGGTTGTCAGTCGCATAGTAACCTACACCGCATCTCATCATTAAATACGTTTCGGTCTTCTACCCGTAAAATAATAAAGTTGCGCCCAGACTGTTGGCAGATCTTTCTAATAAAAAATGATGTAAAACAAACTTAATTATTTAAGTGTTTTTCAGGCCTCATTTTTATTATCAGAAGTTTTTAATGTTTTTTAAGTCTAAATGTTTTTTTTTCATTATTTAATAGAAAATAAATCCATATTTCTTTAACCGGCAGGAAAGTTAATCCTTTTTCAAGGTACTTACTTTTCATCCTATCAACTTTTTTCATATACTCATTTGGAGATATACAGTGAGGTATACAGGACTCTTGAGAGTCAATTATTGTGGGCTTCCATTTTGATCTTTTGATGTTTTTTTTTCAACTGCAAGTATGGGTGGCTTTAGAACGGCATGACAACAAAAATATTATGCAATTACGCGAATCTGAAGACAAATATAAGATACATTTAAATAAATAAACATCTTGAGTATAAATAAAATACTCACTTTCATCTATATTATCATTCTCTAAGTCTTTGAGAAGATTTAGAGACGATCTGTCCTTAATGTGCTTCTCCAAATAAGGCGCAATTTTTTTTAAAAAACGTTGGCCAAAGTAGAAACAACTTTGATGAGTTGAGGTATTGGTAGTCAATGTCAACCTAGCGGTTAAGAATGAATATTTGTAAATATTTAAGAATTATTTAATAAACAAATTATTCACCAATGTATATGTCCAAGACTGTGTTTGAATAGTGACCAATTTCTCAGTACATTTTGGCAATCTGTTGTCTTAATTTCTTCATGCCTTGCATGAAGTACTTGGGTCCATTTACTTTCTACAACAGACCATGGTTCATTATTATGCATTAATCATATTATTACCTCCCCATTGTTTTTGCTGATGCTCGTCTTGATAGGTTCTGGCCTTGATACGGACGTAGTATGTGAAGTATCTTTTAGTTTTATTGATGACATATTATACTCGTATTAAAAATTTATAAAAAAAACATTTTTAAAGGCTTACCTACTACTTGTTCTACTTAATCTTGGCTTTGACGTTTTTCAAATTTCTTAGTTTGGTACGGGCGTTTCCAGCTTTATCGTCCAGTTTACTGGTGGGGTTAAGATCATGTCCTCGTTTGTTCAGATAATAACTCTTAAAAATTTATATAAATTATACATAAAAAAAGCCGATTGCTGTGCACAAATCTTCGATAGAATCAACGTTGGCTTCCATTACCACTATACCTTTTTAAACTATAATTTTTAAAAAAAATCCGTTCTTAATTTTCATTTTTAAAGCAACAAGTACCTAGTTAACTTTTATTACCTTTCGCCTGATACTATTGTAATTAATTTGTATATTATTTAATTTTTTTTAAATTCACTTTTACTCCTGTTTCACATCAGACATCACTCATCAACCGAACTTTGACCATTAATATTTCAGCTAAACAGAACATAGCGTTGAAAAGAAAAAATTGATGTGTGTTCTATTGATTCAATGGTATGATCATATTCATTTAATAGCAAGTCCATACGAATCCTATTGGTCCAATGGGATGATCACATTAACTGACTAATGTATACCATATATACGAAATATTTCAGAAGAAAAACAATTGGTAATATGAACATGGCATGTATTTATTTATTACTAACCCTATTATTTTAATCGTACGTTATATTAAAATAATGGTTAAAAATTATTAAAATAATAGTATACTACAATAAAACCAATAGGATATTTAATCTTAACACCATAAATTTAATTCGTCTTGTACTATTAATAAATGACTGTAGCATAGTATCAGAACAATAGTAGGGGAGACCCGTCCAAAATTGTACAGCTAAGCAAAACGCTCTCTATCTCAGACATTAAAAACAACAAGTGACTATAATCATCAATTTTATTAAAGACTTTAATAATTATAATAATATAACGCAACATAAACATTTAGTGGAATTTGACTTATAAAAAAAAACCTCTAATTTTTTCGATTTTGCCCCGGTGGATGGACAAAATCGTATACCTTGTACGATATTGTCCCGGAAATTAACTAGCAACGGGAACAATGAAAATCGCCCAGACTCTCGGTTTCCCAGCTAGTACAACCTTCGTGAGACCATCCTTCACACTTAGTGTATTGCACCCAGCATTCCTCCAACCTACTTTTACCATACTCTTCATGACAGTACAAGCAAATATTATCTGCTTGGTTCTGCTTTACTTGAAAGTTTTATTTTTTTAGGTGGTTAATCTAAATTAAGGCTAGGCCGTTTTTTAGTCGTATTTAGAGGAATATCCAGTAGTTCTGCCTTGTACGGAGATAAAGTGATTATTACTGTTTTTCCACTACGATGATTGGTTTTCCTTTTTTGATTCATATTAATTTTGGGAATTGGCATAATATCAGCTGGAGACACAAATTCAAAATTCAGATGAGTCTGCTCAAGTGAAGTGATTCGTTGAGAAGGTTGAACCGAAGCTATGGAGGTTGAAGGTATCGGGTCAAAATGCGATAGTAGGTAATCGAAATGCTCTGGCGTTGAAGTTTCTCTCCCAGCAGAGGTTGATAGCATCGAGTCATCTCCACGATCTGAAACTGATGTAACTCTCTCACCTAACTCAATGTTCATCATTTCAGCTGCAGCAAAATCAGCTTCGTCGAATATATTTCTTCTCGTGGAAAAAATGTCAGATTTGGAAAAGCCAGACATGGTGTTTTGTACTGAAGCTGCTTCACTATAAGCAAGTCCAAGCAGCATAGACATTTAAAATTGGGTGACGACCCTCCCCGGATTGTTCCTTAGCCAAATATTTACTTCTTGGGAATAATATGTGCTTAGTGGAGCCATAAAACTTACGTCCAACGGTTGTAACCTATGGCTGCAATGAGGAGGGAAACTCTAAATAATCACTAAACTTAATCTGGCTTTTTTAATTAATGGCAGATTTTTCGTATGAGTCGAGTGTCCATCTAACAAAAGTAAAACTGGATCATCTATGCTGGACTTCACAGAATCTATAAAGTGATTAAGCCAATCTACAAATATTTCACTTTGAATCCAGCTACTTGGATGGCAAGCTGCAACTGCTCCCGGCGGTGCCCCATCGAGTAGTTCCGCTTTCATCCGCACTCGTGGAAAAATTAATAATGGAGGAACATAATTTCCAGATGCAGAGACACAAATGACAGCAGTAGTAAGTTGTCCTCTCTCTGCAGAACTAGCTAAACCGACTTGCTTTCTTCCTTTCAAAGCGATAATTCGACTTTGTTTTTTTGGTACTGTAGTTAGACCCGTTTCATCCACGTTGAAGATCTTTGTTAATGGAAATCTATATTAGTCTATAAGCTTTTCAAGCAAATCAAAGAATTAATCCACGCTGATCTTGTTGAATCTCATTGCTCTGGCCACAGACGTTGGCTCGGCTGCACGCAGAGATAACTTCGGATGTCGCTCCATAAAACCAGCTAACCAATCTTCACCTGCTAATTGTTTTGCCTTATTAAAATTATGAATAACTTTATTAGATTCAGCAAATTGAAATGCTTAACGACGAAGGTCTTTATACTTTCCATAGTCAAAACAAGCTTTGTTCCTGGACAGCAGAAAATATCGGCTTAAAACGGCCTAAACCTTTAGATATAGATATCGCCAAGTCTCCATTTTTTCTAAATTTTTTGACGCCATCTTGCAATGTAGACTTTGGTACTCTATAGGTTTCTGCAGCTTTTAAGTAACCCATAGTTCCTTCAAATACATGAAGGACTACTTTTCTCATTTTTTCTGGGTCCCAGTCCTGCCTGGCTGTTGTCCTTTTGTAGTTACGCGGCATGTTTGATATTGCAAATAATAATAATAATTTTTACAGTAAGGGTCAAAACCGTATATTACCATCTACGATTTTTCCCCGAAACGTCAGACAAACTCTTTGATGCACTACTGCAACTGCAAATAAAGTTTACCAACAAGACTTATATGAATATGAAGTAAAATACACATGCTTTTAGTTATTAAACATTTCAGTTACGTATTGTTTATTCAATCTTCACAAATCACTATTTTAATAACTCGCATATAACATCAAAGCACCGAAAAACAAAAAAATATGCAATAAATTGTATGCACGCAGTCGAACCGCAAAGTATTTCTGCTGAAAATAGATCGGAATGGCGGCCACACATAGGCGACAAATGCGAGTACATTTTTGAAGTATGAAATTAATACCTATACTGGTCGACTTTACCCCAGTATACGGTTTTGGACGGGTTTCCCCTATAACCTTATAAAAATAATATGGAAATGAGATTGAAGTCAATGGTATTTCAAATATTATGAACAATTTGTACAGTTTGAAAATCAACAATGTATTCCTATTAAAATCAAAGGTGTAAAAAGCTAGAAAACTATTGTTTTAATAAGAAAAATTTACTATTTTCTGAACTAGGTAATCAATGGGTGTACTATTAACAATTTAATAGGATACTTTTCTCTGAGTGAACGAAGTAACAAATTTTAAAAAATAATTGTATTTCTAACTTATATTGTACATTCATTAAAGTGTACGAATAATTTTGTTGAGTAATATTTTATAAGAATATGTTTTTGTTTCCAAATTCTTATTAAATAATTACGAAAATATTTATTTTACTTTATTATTTTAATAATAAAGTATTGTTATCGATTTTTAAAAAAAAAAATTTGCTGCCCTGAAAATTTTTTTTTCCACGTTTCATGACTAATCGACACCAAAAAAGCAAAAAAAATTTCAGTCCGTCTGTGCGCCGTACGCCGTCCGCCGTCCGCCGTACGCAAAACGTTTGAAAGCTTATAGCTCTCAAACTCTTTGAGCTATTAAGTTGAATTTTTTTTTGTTGGTAGACTGAGCAGACCCCTTCATGTGGTCACCTTTTGGGTGGTGGGGATGTTAGGGGGGAGGTGGAGGAATCGTTTTAGACGAAAAATTTTGGTTTCTAGATCTCAGTAACCGCATAGGCTAGGAGGCTGAAACTTGGAATTTAAATAGAGCATCGATAGTGGACCCATTTGCAAAAAAAAATTATAATATGGGTAAAGGGGTGTGGGAGTGGGGGTAATAATAATGCGTCCAAAATGCTCGAAAGCCGAGATCGAGACATTCTAAAATCCATATCTCCTTATCGGTTAATGTCACGAAATTATAACTTAATGAACATCTGTGGGTATACTAGGAGAATAGACCGGAAAAAAAATTTTGAGAGGGGGCAGTGACGTACGGGGGTGGGGGTTGAAAAACTTTAGATTACGATATCTCACGAACGCATTGTACTAGAGAAATAAAATTCGGTTGCTGTATAAATGTTGATAAATAAAGTTTGCTGAAAAAAAAATTTTTTTAGGGGGCGCAGGAGCATGGAAGTGGAGGGGGTAAGAATTTTTTTAAAAAATCACGTCTAATATCTCAAGAACGGTGTAAGATAGATGCTTAAAATTTTTACCAGAAGTAGGCCGAATAGACTCCCAGCAGAAAAAAAAATTTCAGGGATGTGGGTGTAGAGGGTAAGGGTGGGGGAGGGTGAAAAGTAAAAAGTTCCGATTTTTATATCTCGAGAACCTATAACAATATAAAGCTGAAACTTAGTATTTAGATAGAACTATAGTAGTAGCATGTTAAAAAAATAGAATTTTTTATAGGGGTGGTATGATACGGGGGTGGGGGGTGGTTTTCCTAACTATAGAACGGCTTATGCTAGAAAGTTGAAATTCGGTACGTATATGTAAATCAACTAAAAAAGTAATTTTGATTAAAAAAAAATTCAAATATCCATTGGCGTTCGGAAGTGGGGCAAAAAAAATGATCAATGAAAATGGAATGCATATATTTTCACGATTTTCGTCATATCTATTACGTCTTTCCAAATATTGAATTAATTTTTTTCTACGGGTTCTTCATATAAATACCTACAAAGTGTTTTCGGGATTTTTTAAAATTCAACCCCAAGGTGGTGTAAAGGGGAAGTATACATTTTCACGAATTCAGCCGTAACCCTCAGGTCTGATTAGATAACGAATAACTTTTCACTTCCACGGGCTTATTTAATAATCACCTAAAACTCGTTTTCAAGGTTTTTCCTTTTTCAACCCCTAAGAGTGTAAAAACGGGTTGAACACGTTTTCACGAATTCCGTCATATCTCTTAGGAGTAATAAGACATCGGATTGGCTTTCACTTTGTCGAGCTTTCTTTATATACAGGGTGTAACTAGTACTGAGGTTCAAACGAAAATGGGAGATAGAGGAACTTGTCCTGAGTAGAAAATCGCTCTACACATACTCCCGTTTTTGCACCGTTAAGGAGATAGCGCGATTTTAAGGACGAAGGATTTTCATCGTACCTGTGATCACTGTTTGATCTCTAACTTCTGCTGTGCTTAGCGTAACATAATAATTCTGGGCTCGTTGGAAAGGACACAAATTCTTCTTTCTAATTGCTATCCACTGTGTCAATCAGTGTTATAGTTTTTGAGAAAAATTCATTTAAATGACACAAAAATTATAAAAAATTAAAAAAAAAATACAAAAAAGTCCTGTTTTCTCCAAGAAGAACCTGATTAACCACCAAATTTTATTACATTTTCGGAAAGCCCATAAAATTTCAATATACATTTGGTAACAGAATTTCTTCATATTTGCAACAACAAGTGAGTTCCCTGCACATGTTGGAAATACTGCTAAACATAGAATTTACCGCAAAATAGATGCAGTAATGAGCAACCATGTTAACAACACACGTATTGCTCTTATGTGTGGAAATTATGTTACAGGTAAGTAAGAATATGACAACTAATTAGATAGCGTCCATTTAAGTAAATTAACTAACATCCATTTAAGTTAATTAAGTAATATCCATTTAAGTAGGGCGTGGAGTTTACCTGCTCCCTTAAGGAACAGGAATGACTTCGTCCTACGTAGATTTTTCTGCGATAAAAGCATCGGGAGGAAGCAGCAGCAAACAGAATGTCATAGACATCATTACGAGCAACATGGCAAGCAATAGGAGGTCTTTTACAACGGAAGAAATGGCAGACATGCACTTCGTGTATGGGTTGTGCGACGGGAATGCTAGGCGAGCCGAAAGAGTTTACCGGGAACGTTATCCGGACAGATCTCGGTACCCCCATTATCGGATGTTCATCAGCATTCATCGGAACCTTCGTGAACGAGGTACACTGCAGCCGTGGCGGGAGACACAACATCCAGGACGGCAACACTCGGTACCTGTGGCCACGGAGGAGCGCATCGCGGCTAGGGACCCCACGGTAAGCACACGGCACATCGGCCATCGATTAGGCATCAACCACATGCATTTATTTCGTCCTCACTATTATTAATCATACTCCTTCGGCGAATGACGGGTGTCAAACCAGATTTACTTGAAGGGAACGTGCTTGATAACTGTTAGCCCCGCTCCTTTACAATTCAACCTATGAAGAAATTCTGTTATCAAACGTATATTGAAATTTTATGGGCTTTCTGAAAATGTAATAAAATTTGGTGGTTAATCAGGTCCTTCTTGGAGAAAACAGGACTTTTTTGTATTTTTTTTTAATTTTTTATTATTTTTGTGTCATTTAAATAAATTTTTCTCAAAAAGTATAACACTGATTGACACAGTTGACAGCAATTAGAAAGAAGAATTTGTGCCCTTTCCAACGAGCCCAGAACTATTACGTTACGCTAAGTACAGCAGAAGTTAGAGATCAAACAGTGATCACAGGTATGATGAAAATCCTTCGCCTTTAAAATCGTGCTATCTCCTTAACGGTGCAAAAACGGGAGTATGTGTAGAACGATTTTCTACTCACGACAAGTTCCTCTATCTAACATTTTCGTTTGAACCTCAGTACTAGTTACACCCTGTATATCTAAAAATTCATTTCAGGAGTTTTGGATATTCAACCCCAAAGTGGGTGCAAGGGGATTGCATATGTTTTCACAAATTCTTACATATTTCTAGTTCTAATGAGATATCGAATTCATTTTTACATCCTAAAGCTTCCTACATAATCGTCAAAAAGTTGATTTTAGGATGTTTGTTATTCAACTCCAATAGGACGTAATGCTTTCTACATATTTCTCAGGATTGATGAGATATTAGATTGGTTTGCACTTCCACAGACTTTTTATATAATTGTTTTCAAACGCATTTCCGATTTCATGTAATGGCTCGAAACCAAATCACGGAAAACTAATGGCGTAACAACTGATACTATACTAGGACTAGATCTCGTCCCGGAGTATGACCCAATTATGTAATTCATATGTTATATGAGGCAGCAGCGTAAGTATTCTAGCGCGACCCCATTTTAACCGCTTCCCGAACTTTTTTTTGGGTTTTCAGTTTTTTTATTTGTTTTGCTGACATGTTATTATCAATATGACAAAGCTGCACTGTTGAAATTCAACAAACACTTCTTGTCAATGTTACTAAGGATTTTTTTTTTGAGTGTACGTTGCGCAACAGATGCTTTGACCTGAGCCTCACTCATTGTGCTACTGTTCTTTGGCAGGACCCGGCTGACTGACTAAACCACTACCTACTCACGCTCCCATCCCCTCTCTTTCATTCTTGGCACTTCCAGAACTTACGTTTCATTTATATAAACGTATAAACATATGCATCTTCTGGCGAAGAAATTCTTCGATGTGACGAACTACTTTCGAAGTGCTGATAATTTATCACTTAGATGAATAAAATGCGATTCGTTTACAAGTCGACTTGGCGAAATTTTACCAAAATGTGTGATGGGATCATGTCTAACTACGTTTTTATTAAAATAAAACTCATGATCTTGATTAGATTTCGAAAACAGAATTTCTGTATGAGTAATTTCCGTTCAGAACGAACGCACAACTTGCAGAAACATTTTTTCCCATTACACAATGCCATTTTATTACACCAGTCATGATACTCATGACGTGCACATAAATTATAACCGTTTGGCCTTAATTTCATTTCGCTTGACTTAATTTCGATGAAATTTATCAGCAACTTGTTGAGCTCAACATTATAACTGATAACAAGCTTTTATGTGGCTCAATCGAGGCCTATATCCTGGCGGGGCATCGGGCTCATGTATGACCGGTCATTAATAAATTTCGCTTATCATGACAGTTGGCTGACTCATCCTTGAAGAGGCTTTTCCGCTTGTGTTGCGTATTTATGTCCCGAATCTGTTCTGTCGGTTTATCGATAAAATGTAAATTCGCTTCATCAATCTTCGAATGATATCAAAATTAAGTATAAAACTAGAGCGATTTTTGGGACAGGGGAAAAAAAAAGGAATATTTACACAACGATATAAAGCAAGCACGGAAATTATTATCTCTGCCTGAATTTGAAATATGGACAATTGTATGTTTTGTTCGGAAAATCGATTAAGCAAAAAAAAAAAAAATCGATCAATCGTGTCACTTTTCTTTCAATCGACCTAAGTTTTATGTACACTCGAGGCTATTGTTTATTTTTGTTTTCTTCACTCGACTCGAGATTAAATTCAAAGAAAATTTCACTTGTTGTTGAAACCTACCCCCGAGGACTGATCCATTGTATTTCTTCGAGTCAAATTGATTGAAAGTTCTTTTCGGTTCAGTTTCTGTATGTATGAACCTTAAGTAGATGATATCTAGACAGACAATTCAATCCTTTTACCAGCTCGGCTATTCTGAAATAAAATGGTAGAGATAAAAATGGAGTGCTCAGCGGTGCATGAGACTATTCAGACACTGTCCATAAAGAAGGAAATTCAATTGATTTTTATATGATTCACTTCTATCAATCCTGCAGGAAACAAAACATTGCCAGATACTCGCATATAAACTGAAAATGTTTTTTTCTTTGTGTCTACAAGTAATTGGGAATAAAGTGCGATCGGACAGGTGATGGAGAAAAGCGTCTTAAGTGGACATTTCTCAGAGCCGCTTATGCTAGAAAGTTGAAAAATGATACCACCTCACACATTGCTTTTAACATTGTCCAATGTAAAAAGGGTGATTCAAAATCGATAGAAAGCAAGTCTATCAGTTTATGTCAAATACGGTGAAGTAAAAATGGTCGTTTTTATGAATTAGTATTATTAAATTTGATATATTCCACAAATCACAATTAAACTTAACAATTTTAGACCTCTTTCAAAAATATTGAATACCCACCAAAACTTTTGTACATCGGATTGCAAAAACAGTAACAAAAAAAATCTGCCAAAAGTCTGGGCGCAACCTTATTATTTTTTTGGGTAGAAGTACGAAACGCGTTCAATGTTCAGATGCCGTCTACGTTACTATTCAACTGACAAGCTAATAAATAACGTTCCAAATACCCTCCTGGTAATAACCAGGAGCCTACCTAAAGAATGCTTTAGGTTGTCAGTCGCATTGTAACCTCCACAGCATCTCAGCATTAAACACGTTTCGGACTTCTACCCAAAAAATAGTAAAGATGCGCCCAGACAATTGACAAATTTTTTTTTTCAATAGAAGATTCAATAGATCTAAAAGCGAATTCGATCTCATTAAACCAAAAAAAATTTCGGAATTCGTGAAAATTTGAACATTATCTTACACCCCAGGGGCTTTAATATCGTAAAATTCTTAAATTGTTTTTTTCCCATTTATATTTGAAGCCTTTATAAGTGTTCTTACACGAGCAATTTTTCAAGCAATTGATTGCCCGACGATTATTGTCAAAACTAATGAAGCGATTAATGGAGCAACACAGGGCAATATCAGACGAGTTGCGGCAATTTGTCGGCAATGTGGCAATGATTGCTGGTATTGCTCGCCCTATAGTTGTTGTATTTCCACGAACTTGGAAAATTCCGAGCAATTGTCTTCGTTCGGTGATTCAAGTTCAGTTTTATTTTGAGTTTTCCATTTATTTGTCATGTTTCGTGTTTCGTAGCTTGGAATTCAAATATTTCCAACTTTTATTTTAAGTTTTAGATTTGTTTGTCAAGTTTGATTACGTGTTGTTCATAGACTGAATTGGTCGTGTAAGCCCTTATTGCCGAATTGCTAGATATTGGTCAATATCGCTCATCACAATTCAGCAACGAGTTGATGAAAAGTTGATCCACATCGCCTGTTGCTATTGTTGCTTCATATTTTCGTTACGAATATTGCTGCAAATTGAGCAATTTTAATGGCCCGTGTAAGAGCACCTTAAGTGAATTCGATACTCGGTATAACATCTAATGAGACCTAAGAAATATATCGGAATTCGTGAAAATTTACACAACCATTATACCCTTATGTTGAGATTTCACATATTGATGGAGGTATAAAATTGATTTTTTTTTAATTGTTAATCACTTTTGTTCCGTTGTGTTGCCAAGATCTCTAAAATAACCCACACCGCAAGAACCTTTTCCCATAGAATCATTGATTTTGTTGGTTTTTTTTTGGGCAGAGAAGAAGTAGCCTCGAAGTTTCCAGCTTTATTGTGGTACCTGTTTTATAGTTCTAATTTTTTTGTAGTTACTTTAGAGTAACTAAACTTGCTTGATTGTTCTCGGATCAAAAAGTTTTTTTCATACATTGTTAGTTTTACTCCAATTACAATGGTACTGATACAAAGTTTTTATGTAGAAAAAAAGCAGAAACAAACATGTTCAGAGTTCTTTTGTTTGTACTTTTTAGTTGTTTGCTTTTAAAGGTACTTGAAGCGTATTAATTTCTCTGTATGTTGTGTCTGTCGCCTTTGCTTATCTAGTTTTTCTCTCAATAATAGCACCATAGAGGTCCTTAGAGTGGATTATGGAGCAATTCATTCGGATTACGGTCGAGCCATCTTATCTTCAGAATCCGTCGCAGGTATACTCGTACCTATGCAAAACTTTACGATTTCTTGATACTGTTGGATTAGAAGTTGTTTTTTGTTGCAATAAAGCAACATGTGCAACGTTATAGTTCTTTATGTTGTCTTGCAGGTACCTACTTGTGAGTAGAGAAACGGCTGAATTTGTTTGCTTTCCGATTTCAGGAAAAGAAAGTACCAAGCTCAGGTTGTTTGGAATTCATATTATAAACAATTCAGAAAATCTTAAGATTATCTTGTTCCCTATTCTGGATTTTCCGGACCAGAATACTTTTTGGTTTATTGAAATACCAAATCCTGGGATAGAATATTTTACTTATTGCAAAGAACAATAAAAATTACCCTAACTGCACGTTGAAATACATCCGTCTGTCTATGGCAAAGAAGTCCTTAAAACACGTAGTTATGCCAGTAGTTTCAGATGACTTTAAGCTAGCGTTTTGAAATATGATCTCTTCTTAGAGTCTTAGGTTAAATATAGACTCAAAAAACTCAAAAAAAATCTTGAATGAAACACTGAAACAATAAGCTAACGTGAATTAATGAAAAACTTCATTCATTCCATCTAGTAGTAACTACCATGTAAATGTCATTACACGGGTTCACTGGTTCACGTGCAGAAACTAACTAACTTCTCAAAATCTATCTATACAAAATTAAAACATACTGCAGTCACGATCGGCTGCAAGCCAATCGTATAATACTCTAGATGAATACTGAACTCCGATTTATATTGTAGTTGGGTGTAAAGTAGAATTACGTGTGTGCATGTTGTATGTCCTTTATTAAGGACTGCCATTAGATTGGTACTCAAACCTAAAAGACAATCTTCAGTGTTTAATTTCATATCTTGAACTGGGTAAGTCATTGAAAAAAAAATGTCCGTTTTGAAGGACTTTCACATGGGAGGTGCAGGAAGGACTCACTCGATTTCTTACATATTTATCCTTTTCCTTGGAACCATTTAAAAATGAACGTGTACAAAATTTCAAATTCGTAGCTTAAAGAGTTCAAAAGTTATCGAAAAATATTGTTGAACACGTGTCTTAATGACATTTTGTATGGCAGCTACCAGAAGGAGTAAAAGGATTGCGCTGAATAGTAAACTCGAACTTCATTTTCACTTAAAACTAACTTGTACAAAATTCTGAATTCGTAGCTAAAAGATTACTTGAGTTCTAGTGAGTTTCGTAAATTAAGTGAATACATTTTGACAGGATATTTGTATGGCAGCTACACGAAGGACTAACAGGATTTTCTTCATATTCATATATTTAACTCCAACTATTGGAAAAATAACAGATACAAAATTTCAAAGTCGTAGCTTAAACCCTTCTGAAGTTATCGACCAATATTCTTGAACACGTGTTTTAAGGACATTTTGTATGGCAGCTACCAGAAGGAGAAAAATGATTTCGCTGATTAGTAAACTCGAACTTCCTTTTCACTCAAAACTAATTTGTACAAAATTAAGTGAATGCATTTTGACAGGATATTTGTATGGCAGCTACACGAAGGACTAACAGGATTTTCTTTATAATCATATATTTAGCTCCAGCTATTGAAAAAATAACACATACAAATTTTCAAAGTCGTAGCTTAAACCCTTCTGAAGTTATGGACCAATATTCTTAAACACGTGTTTTAAGGACATTTTGTATGGCAGCTACCTGAAGGAGTAGGACGATTTTGCCCGTTAACAAACTTAGCCTTACAAATTCAACCAAACATCCAGATTCAAAATTTCAAGATCTTAGGTGAAGGCGTTCTTGAGTTATCGTGTTCACGGACCGACGGACGGACAGACGGACGGACGGACGGACGGACGGACGGACGGACGGACGTCAGGCGGATTTGAGGTTTTTGGCCACAAATAAACAAAAAATAATATATAACTTTTTTTCGTCCGAGGCTTGGTTCTATGCGTTACAAACTTTTGGGCTGGATTAAACTTATAATACTCTATATGATTTCATCTAGAGTATAAAAATCTGCCAATGGTCTGGGCGATACTTTATTATTTTTCGGGTTAAAGTTCGGGACCGGTCAAAGTCGGAGTATATCATGAGTTGTTTCGAGATTATTAGATTTCATGGAACATTAATTTTGTTCTTAAAATAAATTAATAATAAAAAAATAATATTTAAAATAGAGATTTTTAGCCGATTAAACCATTGAAAAAGCCCGAGTAGACTATTCGAATTTCGATATATTATGTACACGAAAAGCCCATAGAAGTAAAAAGGAATTTGTTGCCTTATCAGACTTAAAAGATATGACGAATTGTTAAAACGTATACAAACTCATTACTTCCACTTCGGGTTTTTTACTTTTAGTTCATAGTTCATTTATTTCAATAATGCTTAAATATATATAGACACAGTTTGTAATTTTTTTTAGAGAGTAGGCTGGTGCCTTTGCAACTACAATATTGAGTTTAGTACAAGACAAGAAAATAGTGTGAAACTTTGTAAAGTTACGAAAGTATTGTTTGCTTAAGGAAAAATTTTATCAACTAAAAAAACCTTACATACAAATTAACCTAATTAACCTAACTTATACTACCTTAGAACTAAATAAAAACAAATAAAATACATTCGCTGAAGGAACTTATAGGATAGATGTAACCAGAGGATTTGTGACATATCGACATCTGCTCAAAAATAAAGATTGGGCTTTAAGAGCCATAACATTGATCATTGAAACTTCAGCCTCCTGGTGAAGACGTTTAGTCGAGTAGAAGAATGGTTTGTCCGTTATAATTTTAAGGCATTTGTTTTGTATTATCTGCAACTTTTTCTTGTGCACGTTTGCACAGTCGTTCCGTACTGGAGAACCATATAAGATGATAGGCTGCATTACCATTTTATATACTAGAATTTTATTGTCAAGTGATAGCTTAGATTTCCTATTGATGAGTGGATATAGGGCATGTATACAACGAGAAATTTTCGAGATTGTATTTTCGATGTGAGCGTGGTAGGTTAGTTTTTTTGTCTAACGTGAGACCAAGGTAGGTGATAGTGTCAGACCATTCAATGGGCTCTCCACCGAAGCGTAAAGGTCGGCATGGCAAGTTCCTGAAGGTACGTTTCTTTGTAAAGAAAATCGATTTCGTTTTGGAAGGGTTTATTTTAATTTTCCAATTGTTGTAGTATTCACCGAACACATTTAGTTGGTCTTCAAGACTTTTAATTATGTTGGACGGATTGTCGGAGCTGCAATAGATGTTTGTGTCATCAGCGAAAATTGCCACTTGACAATTCTCATTTATTGGTATATCCGCAGTGAATATGTTAAATAATGTTGGACTCAGGCAAGAACCCTGGGGTACACCGGCAGGAATTTGACGAAAGTTGGAAAAGGAAGATCTCAATTTGACAGTAAAGGTTCTTCCTTCGAGAAAGGACTTAATCAGCTCGCAAATGTACAATGGAAAGGAGAACTTGTATAATTTGTATACTAATGCATCGTGCCACACAGTGTCGAACGCTTTCTCTATATCAAGAGCCACCATACCTATAGAGTTTTAATGGTGAAGGGAATTTCTGATGAATCTGGTTACCCGCAATAATTGGTGACTTGTAGAAATCCCTGCCCTGAAACCAAATTGTACGTCTGGTAAGATGTTTGACTCATTTAATAATGTCTGGATCCGATTTAGTACAACGCGTTCAAATACCTTTCCCAGTATAGGAAGTAGGCTAATCGGTCGATAGCTTTGGGGAGACTTTGGATCTTTGCTCGGTTTTAGGATGGGAATAATGATGGCACTTTTCCATTGGTTTGGGAAGACACTTAATTTGAGACATGCATTGAAAATGAAATTAAGAACAATTATGCACTTTTTAGGTAAGTTCTTAATTACTACACTTGGCAGTTTGTCAATTCCAGGGGCTTTTTTAACCTTCAATCGCTTTAGAATTTGACAAATTTCGCGTGGAGTGCAGAAATTTATTGTTCCTCTGTCACAATTTGTGGTTCTCATAGAATTTAAGAGATTTTCAACAGCTTCGTTAGTACTAGGATTTCCGAGATTTTCTGTAGCGCAGTGGGCAGAATGGAAATTGTCCGCTAGCAATTCAGATTTGTCCAAGTCAGAGAATTTGAGATGGTTACTAGAGTCTAGAAGGGCTGGGATTTGTTGACTTTTTTTCTTGAAAATTTTGTTGAGCTGCCACACTTTCCTTGAGTTTTTGTCAAGTTCTGAGAGCATATCATTCCATTTTTTGTTGCGTTGCTCGAGGATACGTACCCTAAATGCCTTGGTTAGCCGGTTGATAGTGGTTTTGGTACCAGGATTTCTAGTCGACTGCCATTCTCTGCGAAGATCATTACGTATTTTGATGATTTGCTTAGTCTCACTATCAATTCGCTGAGAGTATGTACGATCTGCGGTGATTTTAGGGGTACTACACTCTATGGCACTCCAAATGTTAGAGTTAAGCTCTGCAATTAATTGGTCAATTTGTCCATTGCTAGTTATCGCGCTTAAGTCGAGGCCATTAAGTGTAATGCGGCGATTCAAAAACCTCCGAAACTTCTGCCAATGGGTTTTGCGAAAACAAAAGAAGGAGTTGGAGTTCTGTGCCCTATGAACAGATTTTTCGATCGAAAATAGAACAGGAAGATGTGGGGATGACAAAGCATATGTTGTTATCGGTTGAAATAAAGGAATTAGACCATTGCTTATCACCAGATCAAGTGTTGAATCACTACCTCTCATCGATTGAAATGTTGGTTCCGTCGGGGTGTGAATGAAAAAGCTACTCTGAAGCATTTCATTATAAAGGATTTTTCCTGCCTTGTTGTTTCTGAGGCAATTCCAATACCCATCCACTTCGGGTTTGAGTTTCGAAAAAAACGATTTCATAAGAAGCAACTTGATATCTGATGAGACACGAGGGATTTTGAAAAATTTGTGAAAACGTAAGCAAACCATTTACACCCTCTTGGCTACTGAAATTTGAAAAATCGTGAAATTGGTTTTTAGTTCATTACATCAAATGCCGTATTAACCAATTTTATATCTCATTAGAACTAAGGGATGGCAGAATTTGTGAAAACATATGCAAACCCTTGGGTGTTGAATATCCAAAAAATGAGAAATGGGTTTGTTGGCGATTATATAAAAAGTCTGTGGAAATGAAAAGCGATCTAATATCTCATCAAACCTAAGAAATATGTCGAAGCTTTGAAAAGCATACAACCCCCTTACACAACGTAGGATTGAATATCTAATAATACTGAAATTGACTTTTGGCGCTTATATAGGAAACCTTCGAAAGTAAAAATGGATTCGATATATCATCAGATCTAAGCAATATATAGGAATCTGTGAAAACATATGCAACCTCCTTACACCCACTTGGGGGTTGAATATCCAAAAATCCTGAAAGGAGTTAATAGATAAATATGAAGACAGAACGAGAAAGTGAAAACAATTCAATTTATTATCACTTCTAAAAGAAATGACGGAATTCGTGAAAACGTGTTCAACCCATTTATACCCTCTTAGGGGCTGAAATAGGAAAAAAACTTAAAAATGAATTTTAGGCGATTATTAGGTAAGCCCGTGAAAATGAAAAGTTCGAAATCTAATTAGACCTGGGGGATATGGCAAAATTCGTGAAAAAGTATACAGCCCCTTTACACCCCCCTATGGGTTGAATTTCAAAAAAATCCAGAAAATGCTTTCTAGGTATTTATATGAAGAAGCCGTAGAATAAAAATGAATTCAATATTTGGGAAGACCTAATAGATATGACGAAAATCGTGAAAGTTATTTGCATTCCATTTTCACTGATCATTTTTTTCGCCAACCTTCTAAACGGCAATGAATATTTGAACATTTTTTTTAATCTAAATTACTTTTAGTTAACAGTTACAGTTAATTTACATATAATCAGCGGTTCTATAGATAGGAAAAACACCCCTCCCCCCGTTCCATACTACCCCTATAAAAAATTATATTATATATTATATATATTATTATAAAAAGTTTCAGATTTCTATCATTATAGGTTCTTTTTTTCTTTTCACACTCCCCCACCCTCACCTTGCACACCCTCACCCCCAAAATCTTACACTATTATTGAGATATGAGACGTGATTTTTTAGAGAAATTCTTATCCCCTCCACTTTCATACTCCACCGCCTCCTTAAAAAATTTTTCTTTCAGCAAACTTCATTTGTCAACCTTTATAAATAAACCGTATTTTATTTCTCTAGTGCAATTGGCTCGTGAGATATCGTAATCTTAGGGTTTTCACCCCCACCCCCCGTCCAGTACGCCACTGCCCCCACTCAAAAATTTGTTTTCGATCTATTGTCCTAGTATACCTACAGATGTTCATAAGATTTTAATTTCGTGACATTAACCGTTTCGGAGATATGGATTTTAGAATATGTCGATCTCGGCTTCCCCCCCACCCACTATCACACCCCTTCACTCATATCGGCAATTTTTTGAAAATGGGTCCACTATCGAAGCTCGATATAAGTTCTAAGTATCAGCTTCCTAGCGTAAGCGGTTGCTGAGTTCTAGAAACCAAAATTTTCCGACTAAAACGCTTCTCCCACTTCCCCTTAACACCCCCACCCTTCAAGATATGGTCACTTCAAGGGGCATACCCAGTCTATTCATAAAAAAAATTCAATTTAATGCCTCAAAGGGTTTGGGAAGTACGAGCCTTCAAACGATTTTTCGTACAACGGTCGACGTACGGCGTACAGACGGACTTTTGCTTTTTTGGTATCTACTAGTCATGAAACGTGAAAAATATTTTGAGGGTACCAAATTTTTGTTTACCAATCGTTCACAATACTACATATATTATTGAAATAATAAAGTAAAATAAGAACAACAGTCCTGCTCCTTCCACTGTTCCCTCCACAATTGTCTTTGAAATTCTCATTCGAATGGGAATTTTTGTATTTCTCTAATTGCAGTTCATGACTGTGTACTTCTTTCAGATTTCATTTAAAATTTTTTTAAAACCTTTTCAGGAGGGTTCATATTTTATTTTATATTTTTTACTACCACTTCCCTGCGCGCAATAAGTTTATTCCCTGTTTATCATATTCGACTATAAATTATGTAAATAAAAACATTGCATTTGGCCAGGATATTAGCGACAATTTAGTAAAATAGCAAAGTAGTTTGTTAAATTAAAGGGATTAAATTTATCTTTTTAATATTTATTATTTAATATTTAATATAATAAACTTACAAAAATTAACTCTTAAATATTTCTAATAAATAGGGTTCTTTGTTATTCATTTAATTGACGTTCTTCTTCACGTTTTATTAAAATGAGATTTGTAAAACGTATTGGAAAGTAATAAAAATTGTTGGCAATTAGAAAGAATTGAAAGTTTTTTCTATTTATTTACGCTGGGAAATTAATTTCATATTAATCCAAAGCAGCCAGATTTATTGATTAAAATTTTTAATAATTTACGTGTAGTGTACGCAACTGTTTCTTATCCTTACTTTAAAATTCTTTTAATTGCATTCCACATTAAAATTTCTGAATAGAAACTTGAATTATTGAGGATATAATCGATGTAATTTTTGTAATTACCGCCAATATTTTACTCCATTCCGTCGAAACAAAGCAAAAGAAATCAATTCCGTTTTTATATTAACAACAGCAGCTCGGATCATTAATTACCAATTAAATATAGACTTCAATCCATTAAATGTGATATTTATGCTCGAAATAGTCCTGATTTTAGTATGATAGCTACTCGAACCTTTTTGGATTTTTCGTCTTGGGCGGAAAGAAAGGCCGGCAAGCTTAACTAGCGGATAATATATGGTCGGTCTGAAGTTAATGAGGTGGTAAGCCATCAATATACAGGTAACTTAAGGTCACGCACGGCACAGAAAGGAGTTGAACTTTTTTGTTACTTTCCCGATACACAATAAATTGCTTCTTATGTAGTCGTTGGCTTGTAGTTAACTTATACGTACTAAGTTCTACGTTATTTTTTTGTTTTCGTACACAAAAAAAAAAAATCATAAAACTGGGTACGAGAAACCTGTGTAAGTTTCATGCACGCAATATTGTTAAGATCTTTGAGGGTAAGAGTAGCTTGGGAAATAAGTTTTCTGTATAATGGCGTATAGGCTGGAATTAATGTCTAATTATTACATTCTTTGAAAAAAATTAGAGCTTTAAGAAATTTGTTAAGCAATTCGTATCGTTTTTAAAAGAGTGGGTACTTGATTACTGCCAAACATTGTGAATACAATAACAAATAATTGGAAATATATAGTTGAAAGTTATAAATCAAAGAAATAGGCTTAACAATTAACCAGACGCAAAAACTTTTTGGTTCATTTTCGGGAGTGGTTCAAGTCCAGTAGAGTAATACAAAGAACAAAATAGAATACACTTTTTCAAAATCTCGCAATTATAAGATCAAACCAATATTATAATTATTTATTTAATAATCACCCTTATTCTGGAACCCGCCGTCGGGACAGTGCACTGCGATTCACCCAATTTTAAATTATTGAAAACGCGTGAACGATTTACTTTCTTGAAAATTTGATAGTTGATGCGCAATGAATTAGTCGCGTTTTTAAACTTTTTTCAGAGAGTAATTGGCAATAAATAAAGAAAAATTTGAGATGGTTCATCTCTCACATTTACAGTATTATAATTTTGGACATTTTTCTGCCTTAAAACATGGTTTCAAATACCCGGAAAAGACGTTTTTAAAGTATATCGATAAAGCAGTTTCCGAACGATTTCAATATTCACATATGCCGTAAATGGGAATCGAATGTGAACCGCATAGTCGGCGGGAATAAAAAATCCGCCATTTTCCAGAATAAGCGTGAATATTATATGAATTCATTTAGAGTCACAACTAACCTAAACAAGAAAGTAGATTGTTAATAATAAAAATAGTTACTCGATTAAGCGTTGCTATACACCATAGAGATATATGTACTGGAGATGACGAGCAGCGACTATTTTGAAGCCGGACGATTCCTCGCAAAAGACCGGCAATAAACACTATGCTACTATTAGCATCTTACTCACATTTATATTATATTCCGGTCTTGAAAACAAAAAACACCATACATTTGAATACTAGGCTACTATTTGCATTTCACTGTTACCTGGCATCAAATGCTCCATACAAAAACGTTTAATTTTGCTTCAAAATGCTTCAAAATGCTTCAAAGTGCTTTATATAAAAACGGCGTCTTGTCGTCTCCATTATTTATGTGTCTATGCTATACACTATTGGTATTCTGTGGAGAAGCCAATCATAAATAATTTGGAATTTCGCGATATAGGAATTTAAAAGAGGGGATGTTGGGATTATGGGATTACGTGTAAAAAACTTATATTTTTTAAGTCTAAGCTGTTACCAATAAGGACTAGGTATTACTTTTAATAATAAAATATATATTATTATATGAATATTACAATTTTCGCCGATATCGCGATTTTTAAATAGGAAGTTGTGAACACTTTAATAATGGAAATTATCATTGTGCCCATCTCTTTTGAAAAGTCCTTTAGTATTCATTAATAATAGTTGGCCAGTCTACTACATGACGTTGCTATGATCAATCAAAACACATATACTAAAATTTGTATCCAGCTTGATCCTCACCTCTCCGCCAAAGAGACTTTTAGACATGAACACAGCCAACTATTAAACTTTAAAAGGAAAAACTTCGAATTTTAAAAAATTTTAATTAATAAATATAACTGACTGATATTCACACAATAAATTATTGAATGTGGTTCCTCCTCAAGTGAGCTACCACATGCCCTAAAATATAAATATCTTATAGAACATCCTTATACTTCATAGGATAAACTAAAGAAGACAAGTTTTTAATCTTCATTGCTGGAGGCTACTGTCTTCTCAAGATAATTTTTTTTAGTTTTAATAGTTATTAAGATTCCAAAGATATATTTTTTAACAACTTCAAAAAAAGTGTTGTCCGAAATTTTGAATTTAAATTAATTTTGAAAAGTAGTTTTATAATTTTATTCCGTATTTTTATTCCTTGATATTGCTACCTGTGAGAGTGGGCGCAATGAAGCGCATGGTACACCTGTGTCTTTGATGCCCCAAATCTCTTAATAGATAAGAATTTAGTTTAGTTAATTTTGGTATACCCCACAGAACTTTTTCCTATTTCAATGAGAGATACTTTTTGTCCTGTCTTTGTATGATTGAATTTTTTGACAAATGCAAACTTATTTTTGACTAGAGGAAGACATTATTCAAAACGATTCGAAATCATTCGGTATAACGAAGATGGAAAACTTCTTTTGGAAAAATCAGTTGAAAATTGTCTTGGACTTGGCCGGAAAGCTGCATCGGAGGGCGTATCAAGCAAACTTTTGATTTGCAGAGATTTTTTTGTTAAACGTACATATATGTAAAAAGTCATTGAATTTATTTCAACGCTATGGTTAGCGCAGTCTTGCACTAGAGGTTGCGCGTGTGTGTTGGATTTTATCTTTTTCATTACACAAGTTGTACTAGATTACACATCTTACCATTCCCTATGAAGCCCGGCGTCCCCCATGGCTCAGTCTTATCACCAACTCTATTCTTAACTTTTATTAACAACTTTCTTTCGTTCGTTTCAACCCGATTCAAAGTTTTGCGAATGATAATACACTTTAAAATACCATCGACTCATTCACTGAGACACAACAGTATTCATTACCCGCTCAACACAATGATTCGTTTGATTCATTAGATTTCGATCTCAACTCATTCCTGAAATGAAGCAGGACAAATCGAGTAGAGTTAAATGCCTCTGAAACGCACTTTCTTGGAGTAAAAAGATCGATTGGAGTCTTTACTCTTGATGCCACTAAGCGTCTACAATTCCTTCGAAGACAAAAAAAAATTCACACTTCGGATCTTGGGAAAATCTTGAAGTTTCTTATCAGGTCTCGCTTCAGTATAATTCATATATTACGGGGCAGAATCATCAAAAAATCTTTTCCCATTATTCGCCCGTTATTCAGAAAAATAAGTAGTTGAAATCAACTATTTATTAACTCTTTCTAAAGGGTTTTCCAATAGGGACTTGACAACTTTGAATTCAATTTGTGAACGCACCCTTTCACTAATCATCGAACTGTCACTGTCAATTTATTCAGTAAACTTAACATTTTTATCATGGTAAAGTACACGAAGGAACAACGTCTGCAAATTATAAAAATTTACTACAGAAATTCGGAGTCGGTGACCGCTACTTTAAGAGCGTTAACTCCGATTTTCGGTCGTAATTCTCGCCCTAGTAGACAGGCAGTAACAAGTTTAGTGCAAAAATTTGAGTCTACATATTCGTTGTGTGATGTTGCCGTGCCAGTGAGACAACGGGTTGGTCGAAGTGTCGAAAATATCGCTGCCGTTGAAACGTCCGTAGCAAATGATCCAAATCAGTCAATTCCACGGCGTTCTCAAGTGTTGGGCATCGCCCAGACCACGTTATGGCCAATTTTGCGTAAGGATCTTGGTTTACACCCATACAAGATCAAGCTGACTCAAGAATTGAAGCCGATGGACCATTTGAAGCGACGTACGTTCTCCGATTGGGCTCTGGAAAAGATGCGCCAAGATGATCAATTTCATCGCAAAATCATCTTCAGTGACGAAGCTCATTTTTGGCTCAGTGGGTTCGTCAATAAGCAAAATATGCGTTATTGGTCCGGTGAAAATCCACATGTGCTTCATGAAAGACCACTTCATCCACAAAAAATAACTGTTTGGTGCGGTTTGCATGCTGGCGGCGTCATAGGGCCATATTTTTTCGTCGACGATAATGATCGTCACGTTACTGTGAATGGTAATCGTTATCGCGCCATGATTACCGATTATTTTTGGCCCGAATTGGAAGATATGGACTTGGACAACATGTGGTTTCAACAGGACGGTGCCACAAGCCACACAGCACACGTTACAATCGATTTATTGAAGAGTAAGTTTGATGAGCGTGTTATCTCAAGAAATGGACCAGTCGATTGGCCGCCTCGTTCGTGCGATTTAACGCCTCTGGACTTTTTTCTTTGGGGCCACGTCAAGTCGTTGGTCTATGCCAACAAGCCGACGACGTTGGAAGAGCTCAGAGCCAACATTGAACACGAAATAGCAGCCATTTCGGCCGAAATGTGTGGCCGAGTCATCGAAAATTGGGTCCAACGAATCGACCGCTGCAAACGTGCCCGCGGTGGCCATATGAACGAAGTCGAGTTCCATTCATAAATGTTTTGATTGTACTTCAACCCGATAATAAAGTTTTTGAAATATCTCAAATGGTTTGCATTTTATTTTGAAAAAAAGTTGTCAAGTCCTTATTGGAAAACCCTTTATATATTGAAAATCGTGACTACCATAAAATAAGTTGAAAGTTAACCAATATGTAGTAAGAGTAAAATAAAAGTTGAGTTAATTATATAAAAGTAGTTATTTACTACAATATGTTGTTTTCGTAGAATATAACTATTTTGCAATAGTTTTTACTGAAATTTGGTATATATGCAGTTTACTATTAAGTAGTAGTTATTAACCAGAAAATTGTCAATTTTAATTAATATGTTACTATTTTTCAGTTATTTTACCTAAATTATTGATTACCATGAGTCAACTACATATTTAGAATAAAATTAACTAAAATTTAATTTTACCTAAAAGTGATAACTTAATAAAATAATAAAGTAAAAATAATTATGTTATTTTTTAGTGTTTTATTAATTTACATAAAATAATTTATTCAAATGTTTTGCAGTTTTAACCTGTAGGTTACAGTTAGTTATAAAACCGTCGCAAGTTTCATTCCTGTAAATCAAAACATGTAAAACATCATTGCTATTTCAGATTTCGAAATGTCGGTGAAATTTCGTAAAGTCAAATGTGGTTTGTCGTTAATCTCTCATGCAACTAGAATGTGAAATGCACTACCTTTTTTTTAAGAACCATATTGGTTCTAATTTACAGCGTTTTAAACGGAACACCTATCGACTCCTCTCAGCCTTTCTTTTTTCCAATTACTGGTGTCCAGTTTGTCTTTTATCCTTTCCCAAACTAACTGGATTGGGCGTATTTTATTAAGGGCTGCCTGAAAAAAAGGTTATACTAGAATACTTTCAGAAAATAAAGTTATAGTTCAAAATCTTGACTTGAGGGGGTCCACCCAATCTACCCAACAGAACAATTTAAATTTAATAAAACACATTTTTTTTAAATGCCTCCCCTTTGAGACCAATTTCACAAACGTAAAAATAATAATATACTTTTTTTAAAAATCTAAGCAATTTTTTTCGAATTGTGTCCGAATTTTACTGCGCTTACTGTAAGACTCGTATCAAATGCACTTGGTTCGCAACAAGAGACCTGCAACATATTGCCGATCGCTTGTCATTCGATTGCGTGTCTCGTTTCGTTCGCAACAGTTGGTCGCGTTTCGTTCGACCGTGGTGTGACTGTCGTCGAATTTTAAATTTTTTGCCGGTAAACCGATCGAAATTTTCCGGAAAATTGTGAAAAATGATGCGCACGGTGGCACGCGCCCGTTATTCAATCGGGTGCATTCGTTGCAAGCACGAGCGCACGATTTTTTTCGATTATTCGGTGGCGTTTCGCGAAAATTTTGTTGTTGTTTTCGTTGAACGTCAAAACGTGTCGCGGTGCACGGCGAGTGATTGAAAGTTTAGTTGCTTGCGTGTCGCATTGCGGCGCACCGGGCTCGTGTTGCGTGATCCTTCGGATGTTTCGCGTTTTTAATGTTGCTGGGAAGTTGACGGTAAGTCAATATTTTTTTCAATTACATTTTTTAAGATGTTTTTTTTGGGGTTGTTGCAAGTTTGAAATTGTTTTGCAACGGTTGCGGTTGTCGTTTGATTTTGTTTGATGGGATTGAGAAAAATTTTGTAGCTCGAGTGGAAAAGTAGTCTTTTGCCATTGGGGGTGTTAAGTTTTAGTTGGCACCTGGTGAATATTTTTTCCCTTCAGTGAAAGACCGGCCCTAGGAACTTCACGGTTGTGTCCGGTACGGTTTTTTTTCATCGAAAAATTCGAATTTTGGTTATTCACATTTTTTTTATTTATTTATTTTTCGGTTTAATGCCAAATAAACAGGACAGCCTGTTGGGCGCCCTCTAGACTATGTACATGTGGCACTGACTTGCACGGGGTTTTTTAAATAATATTATTAAGTTCGTTTTGATAACGCCAGGCAATAAATTGCAAGTTTTTGCGAAGTTCCTTGATGTAAGAAAGGTTATTGTATGGATTTCGAGGGGCTGATCACGATGGCATAATTAAAATTATAACTAGACGCAACTTTATTAATTTTTGAATAGAAGTCCGAAACGAATTTCATGCTGATATGCCGGAAGATTACTAGGCTAATGGCCGTATTATTCACTTCGGGTTATTTTAACCAGCTGGTAAGTTATCCGGGACATTAACTTTAACCACTGGTAAATTTTTCTGGATATCAAATTGTATTATTCATCTCTGGTTAGATATTTAATAGGTCGGGTTATCTTAACGGTTGGCTTTCCAGTTTTCCATTATTTTTCTAATCAAACGGCAACATTTTTATTAATTATTCAGAGAATGTGACATATTCCTTTTTTGTGAATGTTTAAATTGCTATTTTTAGGAAAAATTAGAATTATTGGTTGCGATTTTATCATAGTTGCGGATCTGAGAGCAGTACAAACGATGTATGTGATGTACAGTTTACTCGTTCAACGAGAACCATCCCATTTGATTCCGATAGTTTCCTGAGTGTGTGCCACCGGGTGCGTACAACAGTCTATTAAAGGCTTATATCTCCCAAACTCTTCATCATCAATGGCGCGATAGCCCAAATTCGGCCCTGGCCTCCTGCAGTAGACGCCTCCAATCATCTCGATTCAAAGACCGCGCCCTGCAGCTGCTAATTTTTAAGATGGCTTTGCTATCTTCATCAACCGAGTCATCCCATCGTTTGCGTGGTTTGCCTACTGGCCTGTTATCACTCGCTTTGTATTTAAGATCATGTTTGGGGAATCTTCTGTCTTCCATCCGCTCTACATGGGCAGCCCACTGCAGTTTACGTAGTTTGATGAATGTCGAAGCTTCTGGCTCCTTGAAGAGTTGATACAACTCATGGTTGTATCTTATTCGCTAGTTCGTTCCTTTCTTCACAGGTCCTTAAATTCTTCAGAGAAAATTTCTTTCGAATGGGTTAACTGCTTTTTCGAAAGCCCTTGCAGCTATTAAATTTTAAATTTATTTGTTGGGTAGATTGAGTGGACCCCTTCAAGTGGTGACTTTTGATGGGTTGGAGTGTGACGGGGGGTGGGAGCTTTGAGGCGTTTAAGATGAAAAATTTTGGTATTTATATTTCAAGAATTTCGGAAATTTAGAACTTACATAGATCAATGATATTGTACCCATTTGGAATAAATTTTACTTTATTAATTTTTAATAATAAAGTATTTTTATATGAGTGAAGGGGCTTGGGAGTTCAGGAGAAAACAATGCGGCCGAAACACTCGAAAGCTGAGATCGAAACATTCTGAAATCCATATCTCCTAAACGGTTAAAGTCAAAAAGTTGAAACTTAGTGGCTGCTTGTAGACTTGTTACTTGGTGAATAGATCGAAAATAAATTTTTGAGAGTGGAATCTTCGAATTCATATGGGAGCTAGGCCTGATACACCCCTAGCTGAGAACTGGAGGGAGTTTATGTAAGGGGTGAGGGTGGAAAACGATGAAATGGAAAAAAATCATTTGGCTTTACAATACGGAATCGGCAGAAACAGTCTTTGTCGTCGCATATGTCGATGGTGATTTGTTTTGTATTGGTGACGCTCCAGTCGTCTTCTTCGTCAGAATCACTCCAATTATCCGACAAGTGAAATCTTGCCATAACTTCAATCGAAAATAATACAAAATTTGTCGAATCGCCAGTAAAATCTCTGAAAACCGGAACTTTTCCACCGGTAAAATTTTTCCCAGGGTAACTTTAATCACTGGTTACAAAGCCAGCGAAACACCGGTTAAAAACGATAACTGGAAGTGAATACGAGTAATATCAAATCTCCGGGAAAACTGGAATTAACCAGAGGTTATAAATAACCCGAAGTGAATAGTACGGCCCTAAACCTAAAAAACGTTCCAAATACCCTCCTGGTAATTTTTCTGGTTGTCCATCGCATAGTAACCCCACAGCATAAAAAGCATTCTAGACATCAACCCAAAAAATAATGAAGTTGCGCTCAGACTGTTGGCAGATTTTTTTAAATAATTTAATTAATTAAAAAAGAGCTATTATCTAAAGAACGAACTTTTTCACTGTCGGTAATAGACGGAGCATACTTAAAACACCATGGAAATAAAATGATGTGTTTGTTCTATCCTGGAAATGCAATTAAATTTCTAACAATAAAACTCAAGCGTAACCTTGAGCTGGAGTCCTCATAGAGCAATGAATTTTAAAGATGGTTTTTAAGAGGTGCTGCTTGTAGTCGAGGGTATTGTTTCGGACTATAACCTTAACATGCTTGTTAGCTCCCGTGAGAAAAACTTTTTCACTTTTATCTTTTCTTATGTCATAAAAGAAATTTTCAAAAGAACTCTTCTTGACCTTTACCTAGTTTCTTTCATAAGATCTGTTCTATCTGTGTTTTTTTTTCTTCATTGATCGGTGTATCTGGTATAATGGAAGACGTGTATTCGTTTGTCCTCTATTCTGTTCGGTAAATAGGATGAAAGGAAATCCTGTTGCACTTCATGGTATCCGTCCTTGTGGAAAATTCGTCCGAAGAAGTTTTAACTTGGTGGAATGGTATCGCTACTAGGACTTTACAATGGAAAATATTAAACCAGAAAGTAATTTGTGTATTGTTGCATTCAGCGGTAAAAGTTTGATAAAAGTTTGAATGGAAATAAAATGACTAAAACTTAGTGGTTAAGTTTAATTTTATGGAACTTCCCATTTAATTGATGCGGTGAGCACGAGTAAATGTTAAAGGCTCCTGAAGATGCAATTGAGGGTGCAACTATCATCAAGAATATCGCAATACAAAACAAGCTCGATTATCCGACACTCGAATGAAACGCAGACTGTTTAGAAGTGGAGGCACTTCTACACTTATTACATTTCCATGTAACCAGCTTTAAAACTCGATCGATCTCAGGACATTTTCAATATTAAGATTGAAATACTACTTAAAAATCCTGCAGGATGTTTTAGCTTTGAAAATGGAAGAAGATCTGGGAGTAAAATGTTTCCACTTTATCTGGCTTGTCGTAAATAAAAAACAACTGTCCTTATTTCAGAAAGGGGAATGGCTGATAGCTCCAACACTTGAATGTTTTTGTAATCTTTATCTAGCTTGGATCGTATTATGATTAATTTACTTTCCTCAACAAACTGAAGGCACTCGACATCAGTATGTTTCCTGTAATAACCTCCTGCCTATACAAATGTAAAATCATTTCAAATGTCATTTTCACCATCAAACTCAACCTACCAATTCCCAATTGTACGATTCCAACGATTCGGTTCGAACCAACCTTTCTCCTCCGCTTTTGGGTACGGAATTTCAAAAAAAGGAAAATTTACACCACTTAGATAACACAAAATTCACCTCCCCCAAGAAGAATCTGCTCCCATTGTCTCATCGCATTTAACAAAAGTATCCGAATCCATTTTCCGGCCATAGCGCTACCTCGTTCCAGTGTTCCTTTAATTGAACTTATATCTCAAGGTGCCAATAAAAACGAAACTTTTTTGGGTTCGATCCAAATCAGTCCTTTCGGTTGGTTTTTTCTGGTCCTGGTTGATTCTGATGTGGCCATTTCTTCTTCCGTGGTATCCGATTTCTTGCTCGCCGCCACCATGTAGTTTCCGAAGGATACGATAGACGACACTATTTTGACACAAGATACTCGACTATTAAGGAGATGGCAAACGACAACGGCAGGTCTGGAACAGCAGTGAAAACTGAAGACATGGACAGATGAGATTGTTGAGCTCGGACGTAAAACAAATTGTTAACACATCGTTTTCTATACGACGACGGAGGACAAAACCCTAATAGTGATTTTGTTTATCAAAGATCTTTTCGAATAGAAAAAGTTTTTCGGGATTCTAACACTGCTCTCATTTGTTTGGTGGTTTTACTCTTTCGAAATAGTTTTTCCTGGCGGGAGTGGCGAACTTTTCGAATGGTATTTAGGGGAAAATGCACTTTCAGATAGCGTTTCGGAAATTTTTGCGAGCCGAGTAAGATAAAGTTTCCTGTATTCCAGTCAAATGGAAGGAAAATCGAAGAAAACTTCTAGAAATTTAAAGTTGGTATGTTCCGACGTTGAACGGAAACTTATTCATCTTCCATGCAAAATTCTATGTATGCACCATACAGTTTTCTATCAATCACTTGAGAACGACTTGCATAGTGCAGTGCGGAGTTCCTGCAGGCAAGTATATTATCCAGGATGGATCTTTATAAAACCCCCCAAGAGAAATGCTTTACGAAGTATTTGGCACAATCGATAAATACCAAAAACGATTTAGCGCAAGCAAAACGCTTTCAGCTGTAAATCGTTTTGGAAAAGGAAGTATACAGTGTCGCTCAAAAACCTCAAAATTGTTCGATGCATTTTTCGACTTAAGCGAAACTCTTCGCATCCTTCCACCCCCTCCCGCTCGATTGATTGATTGAAATGCAAGTCCCTAAATCGTTTCCATCTCGTTTAACTCCTGGAAATAATTGCCTGATATATAAACGTGTTTAAAATTTATTGCATCCCCATCTATTTTCGTCTGCCTTCTTTGGTTTCATCTATTTCCTCAGCTGGACCGGCCTCGTCTCAATGTAGCCGCCTGTTGACCGAACCGCACACCACAGCCCTCTAGTGGCCAGTTCCTCTAACGTTATATTGGGATGGATTGATTGAAACCTAATTGATGGCACTGAATACGGATGTGGACTTGAGACATGGAAGGGATACTAAGTAATGCTTGAGTTCCGAAAACAAGGAAACAGGCTCTATACCTATGGATGTGGCGCATTGGGAATTGAATGGTCCACTGGACTCCAAACAAAGGATTTCGGTACAGAACTGACCTGTTTAATTAGACTGATTGGTTTCCCCATATTTCTATTGAGAGAGCACCTTCTGGGCTGTACTAATGGCTTCCTTACCCGAATTGAGAGATTTACGTTACGAAATCTGGAAGCAGTCAATGCCGCCCGTGTATAAGAAAAGCTATTCACTTTAGATTTCTGTGGCAATTAAAGTCCAGCCGGAGGAAAATCCTCTTCGTAATTTGAATTGAAATCGAACGAATGTTGGTCGAACAGTTAGATCAAATTAATTCGGCAGGATTATGGCTAAGACTACTGTGAACCCCTCTTTTTTCAATTAGGCGAAAGCAGATGGGATAACGCATTAGTTTTATGATAGTTGTGTAGAAACTCTGTCTTTAATGCGAACAAAATACGTCAAAATGTTCAAAATTTAGGAGGTAGTTAAAACTTTACGGTCTTACGTAAAGGTATAATAAACTCTGGAAAATATTTTTCTTTAATATTTTAATAGGGCTTTTAATCGCAAATTTTGGTTTATAGTTCTCAGAAACCGCTTGTGCTAGGAAGTTGAAACATGGAATTTATAACGTGGAGATGTGATCGGGGAGCCAATTCCAAAAAAATGTACGGTATGGAAATGGGATAGGGAGGGGACAAAGAATTGTGCCCAGCTCAAAACGACAATCTAAAACATCTTCCACACGATTCATATCTCATCTCTGATCTTACACAGTAGGTAGAACCCACAAATAACTATCAGCAAAAAAAGTTTTGTTTCAGTGGGATGAGGAAAAGGGCTCAAACTTGATAATTATATTTGTATTTTCTACTGCCATGGTAAAAAAAATTTCTGTATCGGCTTATGTTAAAAAGTTGAATCTTGTTAGAAATGTTGCAGAACTAGAGGCGAGAGTTCAGTAAAAAAAATTAAAATTTACATTGGCGTTTGGAGATGGGCCGACATAAGTGTGGTAAGAAGGTGTGTATATTTTTACGAGTGATGTCATTTGTTCATCAATTGATTTTTACTTCTTTGAACTTTTTTTACTATCGCCTAAAATTCAATTTTAGGATTTTTTGTATTCGAAATTAAGGCGACAAAAAGTTGCTGTAAATATTTTTACGAATTGCAGTTTGTATTTAGTTTTGATGGAATATCGAATTTACTTGCACGTGCTGTTTATTTTAATTTATTGCGTTTTAGATGAAAAATATGGTTTCTAGATCTCAGGAACCGCTTATGCTAGGAGGCTGAAAGTTGGAACTTATGTAGTACTATAATAGCAGACCCATTTGCAAAAAAATGGTCGATAGTGGTCAAGGGGTGTGCGAGTGGGGGGGGGGGAACAATGCGTCCAAAACGCTTGAAAGCTGGGATTGCAACATTCTAAAATCCATATCTCCTGAACGATTGATGTCAGACTGACTGTCTGAAACTTTGTAGTTGTCTTAAGAGATACTAGGAGATTTGAAAAGGGTCAAACTTTTTAAGGGGGGTGGAGGGTGAAAAACTTTGAATTACGATTCAATTACAATTGATTAGCATTGGAATCAGTGCAGAGACGTTTTACAAGATCACTCTTTCGCAGACTCAACCTCGAAGAGGCTTCGTATGATACGAGATTACTACAGCTCGGACTTTCTTTCTGAAGGACAGAAGATCATATTTAGATATGTTATTCCTATACAAAGTTTTATTTATTTTCAATTCTAATCTTTATGTTGAACTTACATTCAGAGCTACTAACCTCCGTTCTAGATCACAAGATACTTTTATTATTTCCTTTGCATCTATAAATGCCTATTTTAATTCGCCGTTTCTTCGATTACATCGCTCTTATCATTTAAATTGTCTTAGTTTATAAAGTCACAGTTTGCTCTCTTTTAAAATTTATTTGAAGTCAATATTTTATATTTATTAATTCTAATTTGTTCACTTAGTTGCTTTCATATCATTTTCATTTTTAATTTATTACTTTATTATTTTAATAATAAAGAATTGTTATCGATTTTTAAAAAAAAAAAATTTCCTACCCTGAAAATTTTTTTATACGTTTCACGACTAATAAGCACCAAAAAAGCAAAAATAATTTTCAGTCCGTCTGTGCGCCGTCCGCCGTCCGCCGTACGCAAAACGTATGAGGGCTTATAGCTCCCAAACCCTATGAGCTATTAAATTGAAATTTTTTTTTTAATATACTAGATTGGCTCCTTGAAGTGACCACTTTTTGAGAGATGAGGGTGTGAGGGGGGAGGTAGGGGAAGCGTTTTAGACGAAAAATTTTGGTTTCTAGATCTCAGCAACCGCTTATGTTAGGAGGCTGAAACTTGGAATTTATATAGAGCTTTGATAGTGGACCCATTTGCAAAAATATTGTTGTTATGGGTGAAGGGGTGTGGGAGTGGGGGGAAAAATAATGCGTCCGAAACGTTCGAAAGGCGAGATTGAGACATTCTAAAATCCATATCACCTAAACGGTTAATGTCACGAAATTAAAACATAATGGTAATCTGTAAGTATAATAGGAGAATAGATCAGCAACATATTTTTGAGAGGGGGCAGTGGCGTACGAAGGGGGGGGGGGGTGAAAAACTTTAGACTACGATAGACTTTAGACTATTGCAGTAGAAAAATAAAATTTGGTTTCTGTATACAGGTTGACAAATTAAGTTTGCTAAAAGTAAATTTTTTTTAGGGGGCGGTGGAGCATGGGAGTGAAGAGGGTAAGAATTTTTTTAAAAAATCACGTCTCATATCTAAAGAATGGTGTAAGATAGATGCTTAAAATTTTTACCAGAAGTAGGCCTAATAGACCCCCAGCAGAAAATAAAAATTTCAGGAGTGCGGGTGTAGATGGTGAGGGTGGGGATGGGTGAAAAGAAAAAAGTTCCGATTTTTATATCTCGAAAGCCTATAATGATATAAAACTGAAACTTAGTATTTAGATAGTGCTATAGTAGTAGCATGTTGGAAAAATATAATTTTTTATAGGGGTAGTATAGTACGGGGGTGGGGGGTGTTTTTCCTAACTATAGAACGGCTTATGCTAGAAAGTTGAAATGTGGTATGTATATGTAAATCAACTAGAACAGTAATATCAATTAAAAAAAAATTTAAATATCCATTGGCGTTCGGAGGGGGCCAAAAAATGGTCAGTGAAAATGGAATACATACAGTGGTGGCCACGAATTTAGCACACTTGGTATTTGTAACTTTTAAAGGCAAATAATATTTATTGTTTTATGCTTTTCACTCCACTTTTGTTTCTTGAGCGTTGCCTATGATGCGTTGATCATGTTCCGTTAATTTAGTCTGGTTCCTTTGTTCCCTTTCTACTCTATTCTCATTTAATTGCAAGTAGTACGTGATCTAAGCTGGCCACGAGTTTAGCACAACTTTAAAATCTCCCAATTTTCGGCCTTTTGTTTGTGTTAAATCGAATTGATTGGTAAGATTTGTTTTATTTTAAGTTCATTTATGATTGCTGTTTAAAAAATGGGTGTTTCGAAATGGCGAAAGGTACATGGTGCACAGAGGCTCAGCGGCAGGTAGTTCAGCAATTAAAGGGCAGTGGAAGCTCCGTTACGCAAATTGCTAGTGCTTTAAGGTGTTCCAGAAAGATGGTGTACAACGCATTAAGCCATATGCAACAATATGGGAGCTCCAAAAATGTTCAACAGCGAACAAGAGCACGAAAAACAACATTTAAAGAGGACTCTTTGATTTATAGAGCCTCAATCAAGAATCCTTTTAATAGCTCAACCGTTATAAAAAGGGATGTTTCGTCAGAATTTGGCATTGACGTATCCTCAAGGACAATAAGACGACGGCTCAATGAAAAAAAATTGCGTGGATGCATTGCACAGAAGAAGCCACTGGTGTCAAAAAGGAATTTAAAATGTCGAATTACGTTTGCCCGTGAGCACTTGCAAAAACCTTTAATTTTTTGGAAGAATGTGCTTTGGAGTGACGAATCAAAGCTTTGTCGGTTTGGATCTGACGGTAAGAGGTACGTGTGGCGTCAACCAAACATGCGGCACCATCCAAAGTACACTTACAAGACTGTTAAGCACGGTGGTGGGAGTGTGATGGTGTGGGCTGCGTTCTCTTGGTACGGCGTTGGCCCCATTTATAAAATAGACACAAGAATGGATCAGCACGTTTACAAAAACATAATTGTAAATACAATGATGCCATTTGCTGATGACAACATGCCACTTAGATGGCGTTTTATGCATGACAACGATCCAAAACTCACTTCACGCACAGTGAATAGTTGCTTGGAAGAGAACAAAATTGATGTTCTAAGGTGGCCACCCCAATCACCGGATCTCAATCCCATTGAGAATTTATGGAATGATGTCGAGGAGTATATTCACGAAGTCAAACCAAAAAATTTGGCAGATTTTTGGACCGAAATTAAAAAAACTTGGTACGCAATTCCGAGGGAACGTTGTATGACCCTGGTAGAGAGCCTACCGAGGAGATGCGCTGCTGTCATTAAATATAAAGGATATCCGACAAAATACTAAATTCATGCTTTTAAATTTGTTATTTGTTAGTTTGTTTTCGCTTATAATAAAAAGTTTTTCATTTTGTGCTAAATTCGTGTCCAGCTTGTTTTCATCTTATTCACAATTAAACTGAAATAGAAAAGAATAGGAAGAAAATAACCAAATTAAAAAAACGGGATATAATCATCACATCATGGGCAAAACTCAAAAAAAAAATTGGATTGAAAAACATAAAACAGTAGGAAATATTTGCACATGAAAGTTACAGATACCGAGTGTGCTAAATTCGTGGCCACCACTGTATATTTTCACGTCATATCTCTTAGGTCTTCCCAAATATTAAATTCATTTTTATTGTACGACTTCTTCATATAAATACCTAGAAAGCGTTTTCAGGATTTTTTGAAATTCGACCCCTAAGAGGGTGCAAAGGGGGTTGTATCCTTTTTCACAAATTCTTCCTTATCCCCCAGGGCTGATCGATATCGAATAGCTTTTCACTTTCATGGGCTTGCGTAATAATCGCCTAAAACTTGTTTTAGTAAGGGTTGAACACGTTTTCACGAATTTCGTCATATCTTTTAGAAGTGATAAGAAATTGAATTGGTTTTTACTTTCTCGTGCTGTCTTCATATTTATTTATTAACTCCTTTCAGGATTTTTGGATATTCAAACCCCAAGTGGATGTAAAGAGCTTGCATATGTTTTCACAGATTTTACCATATTGCTTAGATCTGATGATATATCGAATTCATTTTTACTTCCTAAGGTTTCCTATATAACCGCCAAAAAGTCAATTTCAGTATTTTTAGATATTCAATCCTAAGGGGTGTAAAAGGGTTGTATGCTTTTCAAAGCTTCGACATATTTCTTTGGTTTGATGAGATATTAGAACGCTTTTCACTTTCACTTCCAAAGACTTTTTATATAATCACCAACAAACAGATGTTTCAATTTTTTTGATATTCAACCCCCAAGGGTTTAAACATGCTTTCACAATTTTTGCCATCCTTTAGTTCTGATGATCTATAAAATTGGTTATTACGGCATTTGATGTAATGGCCTAAAAACCAATTTCACGATTTTTCGAATTTCAATAACTAAGGTGGTGTGAAGGGTTTGCTTACGTTTTCACAAATTTTTCAAAATCCCTCGTGTCATGAGATATCAAGTTGCTTCTTCTAAAATTGTCTAGAAGCCTGTTTCACAATTTTTTCGAAATTCAAACCACAATTCGTCATATCTCTTAATTCTGATAAAGCAGCAAATTCGTTTTTACTTCTATGGGCTTTTAGTGTAAATAATAGGTGTGTTTTTTTGCGCATTTATCCAGATTAGAGTAGTGATTAAAATTTACATTGAAAACAACAACAATATTGCTGTTTTTGTTATTTTTTATTCCTTTTCCCTGTAGATAGTAGGCTAGAATATAGATAACCGGAATAGTTAACCCAGTAAGCTCACTGGGTGAACTACTCGCGATAAATTCTCTAATCTATCCTACTACCTATTGAAAAAAGTTATAAAGAATCGTAAAAACAGCAATGTTGTTGTTATTTTGTATATAAATTTTAAACACTACTCGTATCTGGATAAATGCGCAAAAAAACACACCTAATATACCGAAATTCGAATAGTCTACACGGGCTAAAAATCTCTATTTTAAATATTTTTTTTTAAGAACAAAACTAACTTTCCAAGAAACCTCATAATTTCGAAACAACTGATATACTCCGACTTTGACCGCTCTCGAACTTTGACCCGAAAATAATAAAGTTTCGCCCAGACCACTGGCAGATTTTTTTTAATACTGCGGAAAAGGCTTAGGTTAACGAGAACGTTTTTTTAAGACCGTACACGAAAATGAATATGAACAATAATACCACATCCATTTAACCAAAAATGAAAACGAATCGAAAAGGACGAATATTAATGACTCTAATAGCCTTTTAGGAATTATGATTTTCCTGGGATTAATCTCGTTGTAATTAGGAGAGAAAAGAATGCCATCGAATTATGGTCGACCTTAATTTTTTATCCCAAAAATACCCGAAAATTGTCGAACAAATGTAGTCACAGAAAGAATATCGGGGCCGAACAATGATGTTCATAAGGATACGATGCCGAGAATCGAGAAAAGGACGCCAGGATAACTGGAAGATATTTGTCTTAATTGCACTCGGGGGCATTGTAAAGTGAGAGTAATGATTGTATTAGTTTGGGTAGTGGCGCAAAGTGATTTGAAAATGCGGTCGACTATGGTGTAGTTTGTTTCGTTGCAATGGATCTTAATTAGTTCCAAAAATGAACGATGCCACCTAATATGTAAAAGGAAGGATGGCTTTAGTCTTCGGCTGCATAATCGAAAGGAGCCACCTCCGTAATCATGCAGAGAAACTGAAGTTTACACCGTTCTTTAAGACTTTGCAACATCAAATCCATTTAATCAAAAATATTAGATTAATTTAAAAAAAACCAAGTTTTAATGGCGCTTTTTTCTGTTTCCACGAGTACATCGTTCTGTCTTGGAATCTCTTTTGTGTGCCACAAGAACATTGGGTCTATAATTACTTGATACAAAAGATCAATTTTGCTGTTTACCCAATTTGATCCTATTTCGAAATTAGACCATCAATTTGAATAGCAAACATCAATCGCAGCCATTTTTTTCTGTGTTCCTTTCGGGGGAAAAAAAACGTACCTACTTTCTGTTATTTCTTAACTCGAAAGAAAAGAAGATAAACTCGTGCTTGATTTTGCCTTAATGAACTATGAGAAGGGTCCTGTTTTTGGCGAAAATCCCAAACAATTCACGATTTTAATAAGTTGTTTGCCTTTCAGGAAAGTTTGTATTTGTGACCTCCGCCCTAGGTGACCTTTTCCATTGTGCTGTAAAAGATAATCGCCTTATACATTGTGTGCCAGTAAGGACTCGCTAGAAATCAAACTCTCCGAAGGCTCCCCAACTAGGGAAACAGCAACTTGAGATTCAGGCATGTTGGCACAATGAAATGAAAATTAGACCTTAGAAAATAGTACTAAGGGGGATAAGGTTAGACTTGTGCTTTTTTTCCTCACCTCCATTATGGCAGCAGACGTCTTGGAATTTGGTTAAAAGTCGATTTGGATTTTTTGTAGAAGTCAAAGTGTATTGGTGCCAGGAAATCGGCATTACAGCAATTCATTCAAGATTTTTTTTTTCAGCTAACGATTGCACTGATTTATTTCCGTCTCGTGAAAATGGTTTTTACCGAATGTTGGAAGTCGACATCTGGAACGAACTAGAAAAATGATTCCGAAAATTTCGAACCAACTTTGTAATGCCTCATCTTGAAGAAAAGACGGTTCTAAATAAAATGTAGAGCAATTCATGAAAGTATAATTTTAAATTGTTATAATAGTACAACACTAATTTATTAACCCATGTACGAAAGGCGGAACAGCACAGTACAGGCTTAGTACTGGTGCCAGAGTTGCCAGTACTGGCTAATGTTCCGGCTCCAGTATGTGGTCTAGACCGAATCATTGCGGGGCCAATGTCGATTTGATCACACCGGTCCAACTCTTGGTGCAAACTCTGGCCCGATACTGACTGCCAGCTTTGGCGCGTCGTGAATTCCCACTATTGGGCTATACTTCAGTTTCAGTACTGAAACGAATCCAAAATCAGTCATTCCCCAGTATCTGCGTGAGTGTCGATCATATACTGATTGCTAGTACTGTTTCGGAGCCCGCTGGAAGCTCTAGATCAGTGATAATTATCAATATCGACCAGGGACGCAGCCAATACAGAATCGAATTTTTTTAATTTCTATGTAATGATTAAAATATATATAGCGTGGGAGTACCGATCACCAGGATTGGCACAATACTGGTCTGGTGGGTTGTCAGTACCAAAACAATACCGCTCGACAAGTCTTGGCGGCCAATGCGATGCCAATTCTGTGCCGTGTAGGCAACTCTGTTTAGTCATGGGAATTAGATGATCTGGTTTATGGGCAGTAGTTTCATGGTCTTAACTTTTTGTTCCATTTTTATTTGGCAACAATTTTGAAAATTTAATTGAAAGATCGTTTGCATGCTATACCGCGTAGTTTGACAATGAAGGTGTTAAGTCACCAAGGAAATAGGCACTAACAGTTGCTATATATAAATTTTACATTCTCCCCTTAAATTTTCTTTTCGATATATGACTCTAGTATACTTAAAGTCAATATCACCCCCCGCCCCCCGCCCTCGCCATGGCTAGATCGTCCTCACATCACCATCCTCCCCAAAGTAACCACATAAAGGTGTCCAATCTAGGTTTATGAGCGATGAGTATTCAAAAGCATTTGCGTACGGCACGGCGTGCAGACAGACTTTTTTTTGGTTTTTTCAGGGTTTACTAGCATCGAAACGTGAAACTTATAAGGCAGTTAGAGAATTTTTATGTTTAGGTTTGAAGGTGTTATTTCCCCGTCGGCTATATTTTCATCATCATTTGGCGTGCCAGATCAAATCAGGCACTGGCCTCCTGAAGTCGTCGCCTCCAATCAATCCAAAGATCGCGTCCTCCAGTTGCTAACTTTTAATATGGCTATATTTTAGATTCTGAAAAACAGACATAATTTTAGTGATAAATTACTTTACTGCTACTAAAGCACACAACGCATTTATTAATTAGTACATTTGCAGCTTTAAAAAAAATTTTGTTTTTTTTGGTATATTCTGCTAGTGTGTCTGCATATAATGCCCGAGTTCCATTCTAACAAGAAACATAAACCAAAATATCTCGATTCCGGTTTCAAAGATATCTGTACATTTTGCATTGCCCCTCCTTCCGCACGCTACTGCATTCTTAATTTTTTTTTTCATTACTGTCTTAGTACATCTGAGATTTCGAATAAGAAATTATTTACTTTAAACCATGGCTGTCCCATTTTAAAACCTAGTTAGTGCTTTTAGAAAATTTTCAAGAAGAGTCTCAAAAACTATTTTTACTCAGCCCTCAAAGCTAATATTAATAATGCCTTATATTGGGATCCTCTCAGATAACCTGGGATAACTTGCAACATATCGGGATAGTAAAATTTTTTTTATAAATGAGTTAAGATACGAGTATAATAGGAAGTTTTGGGCACCGCCTTTAAAATTCCTAAGACGCACTTATACCATTGATACACAGCTAATATACAAACCATGGTATTGAAATCGTAGTATTGAAACTAGCTGCACATGATACACTGAACATATGGTATGATTTGACAGTATCTGATATAAGCAAGCAACGACATTTAGTTGCGATACTCATCACATAATTGGGGAATGGCACTACTATCAGTAAAATGCATAGTATACTAGATAAAATTATCGCATTTGTATACCATGAAACAGGTTCAATACTAGATATATACCAGTTCGTTTATCTCGTATATGCTTAGTATTGGGTGATACACTGCTGGTATTGACGATATTATGATATCCATACCAGCAGTGTATCCATGGTATTAGGAGACACAGACGGAACGTATGTTATTACTATTTTTGGGTATTACTACCTACGAGTACCCCTAAAACGTGACACTTAAAATAAAAGGGTTTCTTTCGAAACTTTGTCCTTTTTCCACTCAAACTTGATAAATGAACACTGGAGAATGATCAATAGAGCCACTACTGAAGTATTAAATACTGGGTAAGTAGTTGAGTTTTGTTATTATAATATTTTTAACGGCTTCGCAAATTCCATTAGAGCTATCAGTATACGTGATTTGTTATGCGCAAATTTTCTGTTCTGTTAGATCGAATCACAGCCAACTGAACTAAAAATTAGTAGCATCTACTAGTTCACTGTTATAATTCATGTTTAACCAAAATACTTTAGCAGAAGTCAATATATGTATATCAAGTTTCAACTTACTAGCGTAAGTCGTTTTTGATACAAGCAAAACACTATTTCATTTCGGTACCATCCTCTTCTCTCCTCTGGAAATGCATACCCCTAAAAGAGAGGTTAATCTATTTAAAAAATATCCGGCATGAAATCACGAATATTATCCTTTTCCGTAAAAATAACAATAATTATTCCGAAACTTTAACCAGACTCGCCTATCATTTATCTTAAAAATTATGGAATAAAAGCACAATATCTAAAATTGGAATATAAGGATGTGTAAAAGAACCCAGCTTTTTGCTTGGCACCGCTGTATAAAAAAAATTACAACGAAACCCGAAATTATTTATGAACCCAATTAAATTAAATTAAGTTTTATTCTTGGTTTTTATTTTCACCGAATACGGATACTAGCGTATAGTTGAACGCGGCTACTAATTGGAAGCAAGATACCCGAGATAGCAATTAGGGCTGTGTATGTGCGGCTAGCTGTGTAGCCCAGTTAATTGCATTTTTCTGTCTCATTAATGGAGCTAAAAACGGTTCTCCAAGTGGTTTACTTCACGGCTTCGTAACCCGTATGTTTTTTTTTAATAATGGCAATGTGTGGTTTGTTAAACAAATTGAATCCGGGTGGAAAATTAGTAAAAGGATATTATTTGTCGCTAAATAGTTTTTTTTTTGTTACTGAAATGGCAAGGCGTTTTAGGCCTCAGTCAGAATGCCAATCCGGCAAATATTACGAGTAAATATTCAGTGTGGTATGTGGGAATGAGAATGACAACATCACCATCCCACATACCATTCCATATCAAATGTTCAGAAGGGAGGAAACATTTTTTTTTTAAATTACTGAATTATGCCCATGCCAAGGATACTCTCCCTCTCGAGCTGGGCACAGTACATTTTCTCAGCTCAAGGAATTAGACAAATTTAACCGTATCAGTATAATACTGACTAACATTGAGCTAAGCTGGACGACTTCGAAATTGAGCAGCACTTGAAACTTGAAATTTAAAATTGCTGTAAAAAAGCTGAATTAAAAAAATTTTTGCTTGATCATCTGGAGAGTTGGAAAAAAATTTATTTTTCATATCTCTTGAACGGTTTATGCCACAAAATAAAAACTTAGTTATTCGATGTAGGTACAATGTGGAACTTCACAGGCGTGAAGCTTTGCAGGTCTAACCAAAAATACCATTATAAAATTCAATAAAATAAATTCCCTCTGAAAGTCAAAAATTAAAATTACGACGGACTAAAGCTAGTATATACGAATAAGAGAAAATTGACAATAATATTATTATGATAGCCTTGCGAATATTTCAACTACGTACCCGTGTATGTACTATAAATAAAATAAGGGTACTTATACTGGGATATTTGAAAAAAAAATTCTATAATATTAGAATAGGTTGAAACTTGTGCCAGATTGATGTCACATTTTTTTCACTCGCAACACTAAATATGAACAATATGTTTGTTTGATTAAAAATAATAATCTAATGATACATATAATAAATCTGTAGTCAATTTCTTTATAATTTCAAAAACAACATATCGCAATGTGAGATGAAAAATGTGGTAACTTCCAAAAACATTTTTTGATTATAATTGCATTTTAAAGATTGCAGTAGTTCCAGTAATTTTACCATTGTGTCTAGTGTTATCAAATTTTTTTTAAATAATAGTTTGGTTTGTTCTAAGTGCATAAAAAGGATGTTGGTAATGGAAATAATTTGTTTATGCTGTATTTATGTTCTCAATTATTCAGTACATTTATTGGGAGCAGTAGAACTGTTGTCGTCTAAATGGTAAAGTAAAGTACCCGAATGTGGTATATGGTCGCAATGTGGAATACCCCCCTAACTTCGAATTGCTTCACGTGACATCCGTAATTTCATATTGAAATCATCTTTTCTTGTACAAATTTAGAGAATTTATACTCATACATTGGGGATTCTTCATCTGTTTTATTCAAATGTCATATAAGTGAAAAGTAGTTGAAACTTTTTGCCAGTTTTGCGAGAAGACATGGTTAAATGAATTAAATCCTTTACTATGGATTGAATGTCTTTCGTGCAATACTTGGGCTCATAGAAAGTGCGCTATTGAAAAAAAATAATGAAGCATTTCTGTGTCCAAAATGCGACGATCCTTTCTTTTCGGAGTAATTTTACACTATTCCACATTAAGACCATAAAATGTATTTTGCAAGATATGCACTTTTTGGAAATTTTTATTTTTTTATAAATTACTGTATCTCAAAACAACATTATCTTTTTTATTATTGAATGGTACTACGATACCCTCTCGATTTGTATATTGTTCGCAGTTCTTACTGCTAAATTATAGTCTAGAGATAAAAAAATGAAAATGGTATTCCACATTCGGATACTTTACTCTAAGGGATGGAATATACGACAGTGTTTCATTGAAAAGAGCGTAAAAAATACATAAGAATCAATCAAAAATCTGAAAATTGTCATTTTGGATGTTACAATACTTATCATCTCATAGTGCGATATAATGATCGACTTTACACCAAAAAAAATTGATGTCCCAGTGCTTTGTATATTAACGTTTTAAGACTAGTAGACCCCAATTCAAAAGACTAGTTTTTAGTCCGTCTGTCCACTGTACGTCGTCAGCCATACACAAACTCATTCAAAACTCGGTATCTCACAAACCCTAGCTTTAAATTGAGACTATGACATACAGAGGTGTCGCAAAAATTGTTTTCACCAATTCCCTTATAGTTTTCAAATATCGAACTAATTTTACTTTTGTAAAACATTTTTTTAAGATTTTCTTTTTTAAATTTAACATTTAAAGGGTGAAAAGGGGTCAGGAATCGCACCTAATCTCTTCATCTAATAAGATATCAATATGGTTTTAACTTTCACGGACGTTGTATGTATTCACCTATAAACCGATGACAGGATTTTTTGATATTCAAACCTAAAAGGAGCGTAAAGGAGTTTCATGCGTTTCCCCGAATTCCAATATACCTCATAAATCAAATGAGACGGAGATGGATAGGTTTTTATTTCCTCGTGATTTTTATACAACCGCCTAAGAACTAATTTCACGACTTTAAGAAATTCAGCCATCAAGGGGTTGTATATGTTTTCATAAATTTCGCTATTTTTTTTTCAACGGTCCATTAATGTAATTATTTAAAAATTCATTTCGCGACGTTTTTGATATTCAACCTCCAATAGAATGTAAAAAAGTTGAATGCGGTTTGACAAATTTTCCCATATTCCTTAGGTCTGATGAGATTGCAAATACGTTCTTACTTCTACGGTGTTTGTATGTAATCGCCTAAAAACCAATTTTACGATTTTTTGTTGTCAAACTTTTTCATGTACAACCCGCATGTGGTGTAAGGGGGTGGCATACGTTTTCACGAATTCCGACATATCTCAGCGATCGATGAGATGAGATATCAAATCGGTTGTATATATTTTCAAGAATTTCGTCACATCACATCAAATTTGATGGGGTTACAAATTCGATTTTTCTTCAATGGGCTTTATATGTAAACGCCGAAAAACTAATTTCGGTATTTTTTGATATTTAACCTCTAAGGGACCTTTGCACTCACTTAGAGGTGGAATATATTTTCACGAATCGGGTAAAAATCGATTTCAGAATTGTTTCATATTTTTACTTCAATGGGCAGTTTAATTTGTGTAAAGAATTCTAGTAACAAAACTTATTTTCCATTAAACCTCCTCATGGGCGCCCATACAACATTTCGTAGGGAGGGGCAGAACTATGGCTTATAAAAGGAGTTTGTAATTTCGGGAGAATGAATGTGGATTTCTATCAGTTAGGTATCACTGAACATTTTCTGCCACACCAAAACAATATCAGCGCACCGAGAGATAGGGAAAACATACAGAGAAGTTGAAATTTTACTTAGAATCTGTTAGTTAGTAAAATCGCCCAACTTCTTCTGGAACATCGCATACAAAATTCCTCGAAACAAGTGATGACAGTTATGTTCTGGAATTTAAAAATTTCGCACGAGAACCTTTTTTTAATTAAATATTGCAGGAACTGACAATATTGCGGCTATTTTTCAATTAGCTACCATACAAAAGTTCTTAATAAAAATGGCTCTCATTTTTATCCGAAGAAGCGATAACTACGCAACGGAACGTATTAGACATAAAAGCTTTTTTGTGATTAAGTTAAAACGAAATTCTCGGGAGCGGGACTATGTAGTTACACTTATTTTGAAAGCAGCAAAACTGGAAAACAGAGTGAAATGAAGATACTGTTTTAGGCTGCCATACAAAAGTCTTTAAAAAAATTAGCGCTCTTTGGGGAGTCAACTTGAAGACTTGGAATTAGTAACCGTGCTCAAGCTGTGTAAATGCTATGAAGAAACAGATTTAGTAGGTTAAATTTATCGCTCTAGCTCAAAAACTTTTAAAGTTATTCACCTTTAACTGTAACCATTTCGTAATTGAGCAATTCTTTTGTTTTAATAAAGTTCAACTGAAAGGTGATAACCGTGGTTTAACAAAACGTGACGTAGGTACTTATGTTACTAATGTCCGTCTGATCCTGTTAGTTTAATCAATATACCTTGAAATTTTGTATATTTCCAAAGAACCTCTTTCACAGGTACTTAATGTCAGGAAACCATTAAGACCTCTGGGTTGGGGAAAGTGCCCCCTCTTGCCCCCCTCTATGGGCGCCCTTGAACCTTCTTGTTTTGAAACAACGGATGTTACATTGCGACTTTGACCGCGTCCCGTACTATGAACCAAAATCGTAATTATTGTTTTAAGGGTTTAGGTAGCGCCAATCTTTCTGTCACACCTCGACGCTAACCGCTTTCTGGATTGTGTTTCAAAAAATAGGTAATAAAGATAAAGGACAAGAGTATAGTTTTTAAAAGAGATGTCACGAAAATCATAGAAATAAAGTCTTCACATTTATTTTCTGTTTGTTAGGTAAATTATGAGAAAGGATTGTTTTTTGTAGTTCAAAGATATTTTTGTTATTCTAGATTCAGTTGCATGTCCTTTATTTTCGATCACTGCTTTCCAGCTAGAATGGAGACATCAATTACTAACAAAGTTCTGTGGATATTAATGTTCATTATTTTTGGATGATTTCCCATAAATTTCCGTTTTTTTTTAATTTATATTTTTCGATTGCGTTTTCAAATTCTGCCATCAATACCTCCTATCATAGTTTCGGAACTCATTCTAATTGTCTTAATTTCGATACTTCGTAGTATTTTTGGCCAATTCTTTTTACTGAGACTACTGAGCCAATCCAATTTAAACGATTTTTTATATTCATTGTAGTATTGAGTAGCCAGGAAGGTCGGCTAGTCAACCATGTTGGTTTAGGTTGGATTCCTGTTGTTATCGTACACAACTTATCTTTGATCTCTACTAATCTCATAAACATATACGACAGATGGCTCTTCTCTTGTCTTTATCACTATACATATATATACATACATACATAACTTAACATATTTGATACTTTTGTTTTCCTTGATTTGCATTAAGCCATAACTTAGCGATGTTATGTATCCGAATTCTTTCAGGAGCCACTGTACGTTAATGCAAAATGTTTACATAAATTCAAATGAAATGAGTATCGGCAATTTTTTCCTATTTGTTCGAATATGTGTTGCAGGCAATGAAGTTCAGGAAATGCGAACTATGTTCTTTTAGAATCAAATAGTCTGCATACTTTTAGGTAGTCCGTACTCTTTTATTCTTAACTTACGGTGGAAACTAATATAAGTTTAAACTTTATTGTAGTAGTGGTATATCTTTCTTTGGTTTTAAACGTTCTTAATGCATTAATTTTTAAGCATGACGTTTTGCAGAAATATAGAGCTCTTAAAATCAAGATTGGACCAAAATGAGGGTTTCTCTGCTCTTGCGGCTGCGGACTATATGTAGGTGCCGTGATCATCTAGGAATTGAATTTCACTCTATGTCTGATCCTTTGAGTTGGATGTTTATGGTCAGTGTAGATTGGGCTTTTCAGTACAGTAGTTGAAGTGTTGTACTCTAATAGCGAAGCTATAAATTTCTAAAAAGCCCATTATCTGCATATAAAGGGTTATTCAATAGGCACATAACAATTTTGTATTTTAATACAAACGCACCCTTAAACTTTTTTGTTGATCTGTCAATGTCAAAACGTCAGTCAAGTTTTACATTTTTATCATGGTGAAGTTCACGGACGAGCAACGTTTGAAAATTATCTCAATTATTCTGTGTTTTTACAGACCAACAAAAAGTTTAAGGGTGCGTTTGTATTAAAATACAAAATTGCTATGCACCTATTGAATAACCCTTTATTAAATCATTTGTATAGAAAGTCTGTTGGTTCGGGCTTTAAGACTTATAACATCTTCTGACCTAATTATCATTTTAAATTTTCAATTTATACAGGAAGAGAAAAACACCCTGAGAATATATTTTCAGCAATTCTGAAAATATCTACTAAAAGAAGTATCCGAAAATCAATAAAGTTTTTCTTCGTCACAAATTTCCGTGTATCAAATTACCTTCAAGTTTGGCTTTTTTCTGGCTGGACCACACCGACCATTACTTCTATGGCATCTACTGGCGGAGTACTTACCTCGGCGTCCGAATTAGGTCTCGTTATTATTGTTATCGTGAAATAAAAATGGAAAGGACTGCCTTAGGACCAGGAAACAGCTGTCTTGTCTTAATATCGGAATATCTAAGACGTGTGCCTAAAGGCAGAAATGTGATTTTTGTTTTTCCTGTATATTTCGTATGTATTATTTCCTGTTTCTACTTTCTCATTTTTATATTTTTATTTCATAGCATATTATACATATGTATATATTTTTTTTGCTAGTCCTCTTCTGGAGTCGTATTTCATAATGCCCATAAAGCTTTTCTTATGTTACGACATCATAAAATTTGGCCTTTCTTTGATGGCTTTCACTTTTCCTCGGCGGCCATATTACAGATGCAGGACGATCTAATATTAACCCATGAAATCCCCCTTTACGCGCATTTCTCCCTCAAATTGCAGAAACGGACGAAACATTGGACGCATAAACGTCTGCTCTTACGTGCGGTACCGACCTTCATAAAGTTCGGGTCCATTATATTTTCGAAGAGGTTCGTCAATGAAATGAATTAGCTTTTAAGGATTTTCCGCTAAGCTAGCGGCTATTATTGGGAATGAAAATGACGAGGTCAGTCTTAAGATGATTTCGATGAATTTTCGGCTGTTACGGATGGACAGGACGCAGAAGTAGTAAAAAATTAAATGATACTCGTAAAAATAAAACAGGAAAATGTGTGATAAATTAAATCGGAGCAGAATAACATGCGATTTTTTTTGCTAACAAAACAGAAAATTATCTAGCGACATTGTAACTACCATTTACTTTATTATTTTTTAATAATAAAGTATTATGATCGACCTAAAATTTCCAAAAAATTTGCTACCCTTTTAGGACTAGTAAACATCAAAAAAGAAAAAAAAAAAGTCCGTCTGTCCGCCGTACGCAAAATCGTTTGAAGGCGCGTAGCTCCCAAACCCGTTAAGGTATTAAGTTGAAATTTTTATGGTGGGTAGATTGGGTAAACTCCTACTACTGGCATCTATTGGGGGGGGGGGGGGGGGGGTGTAAGAGGGGACGAGGGGGGATCGTTTTAGGCGAACAATTTTGGTTTCTAGATATCAAGAGCCGTCTATGCTAGGAGACTGAAACTTGGAACTTATGTAGTACTATGATAGTGGACTCATTTGCAAAAAAATGGTCAATAAGGGTTGAGGGGTGTGGAAGTGGAGGGGAAAACAATGAGTCCAAAACGCTAGAAAGCCGGGATTGAAACATTCTAAAATCGATATCTCCTGAACAATTGATGTCAGAAGATTGAAACTTTGTTGTTGCCCTTAGGTATACTTCAAGATAAGACAAGGGCTAACATTTTAAGAAGGGTGGTGGGTGAAAAACTTTGGATTACAATATCTGCCGAACCAATTACACCAGAAAGATAAAATTTAGTTTCTGTATATGGGATCACAAGAGGAGTCTACTGAAATTAAATTTTTTGAGGGGGGAGGTGGAGCACGAAAGCATAGCAATTTCTCAAAAAATGTAATTTTTATATCTCAGAAACCGTATCAGATATGATCTTGAAAATTTTACAGGAGTTGGGGCGGTGAACCTCTAGTTGGGAAAAAATTAAAATTATATATATTTTTTGCTAGTCCTCTTCTGGAGTTGTATTTCATAATGCCCATAAAGCTTTTCTTATATTACGACATCATAAAATTTGGCCTTTCTTTGATGGCTTTCCTAAGAAATAACCAGGAGGCTATTTGGAACGTTATTTTTTAGGTTGTCAGCCGCATAGTAACCTACACCGCATCTCATCATTAAACACGTTTCGGACTTCTACCCATAAAATAATAAAGTTGCGCCCAGACTGTTGGCAGATTTTTACTTTATTATTTCAATAATACAGTATTGTGATCGATTTTTAAAAAAAAAAAATTTTGCTACCCTGAAAATTTTTTTTCACGTTTCAAGACGACTAGACACGAAAAAGGCAAAAAAGTCCGTCTGTCCGCCGTACGCCGTACGTCTACCGGTGTACGCAAAATTGTTTGAAGGCTCGTAGCACCCAAACCCTATGAGCTAATTAGTTGAATTTTTTTTCATGGGTAGAGTGAATATGCCCCCTAAAGTGACCAAATTCTGAAGGGTGGGGGTGTAAGGGGGGAGGTGGGGGAAGTGTTTTAGACCTAAAATTTTAGTTTCTATATCTCAGCAACCGCTTATGCTAGAAGGTTGAAATTTGGAATTTATATAGAGCTTTGATAGTGGACCCATTTGCAAAAAAATTGCTGATATGGGTGAAGGGGTGTGGGAGTGGAGGAAAAAATAATGCGTCCGAAACGCAAAAAAGCCGAGATCGACACATTCTAAAATCCATATCTCCTAAACGGTTAACGTCACAAAATTGCAACTTCATAAATATCTGCAGGTATGCTAGGAAAATAGATAGAAAATAAATTTTTGAGTGTGGGCAGTGGCGTACGGGAGTGGGGGGTGAAAAACTTCAGATTACGATATCTCACGAACCAATTGCACTAGATGAATAAAATTTGGTTTCTGTATAAAGGTTGACAAATGAAGTTTGATGAAAGTAACATTTTTTAAGGGGGCGGTGGAGCATGAAAGTGGAGGGGATACGAATTTTTCAAAAAAATCACGTCACATATCTCAAGAACCGTGTCAGATAGATGTTTAAAATTTTTACCAGAAGTAGACCTAATAGACTCCTAGCAGAAAAAAAATGTTGGGGTTGAAGGTGTAGAGGGTAAGGGTGGGGGAGGGTGAAAAGGTAAGAGTTCCGATTTTTATATCTCAAGAACCTATAATGATATAAAGCTGAAGCTTGGTATTTTGATAGAGCTATAGTAGTAGCAAGTTAGAAAGATATAATTTTTTATAGGGGTAGTATGGTACGGGGGTGGGGGTGTTCTTCCTATCTATAGAACGGCTTATGCTACAAAGTTGAAACTTGGTACGTATATGTAAATCAACTAGATAAGCAATTTAGATAAAAAAACATTTCAAATATCAATTGACGTTCGTAAGGGGGGCAAAAAAATGATCAGTGAAAATGGAAGGCACACATTTTCACGGTTTTCGTCATATCTATTAGGTCTTTTCAAATATTAAATTCATTTTTATTCCACGGATTCTTCATATAAATAACTAGAAAGTGTTTTCAGGATTTTTTGAAATTCGACCCCTAACGGAGTGGAAAGGGGGTTGTATATTTTTTCACGAATTCTGCCATATCCCTCAGGTCTGATCAGATATCGAATATCTTTTCACTTTCAAGGGCTTGCCTATTAATCGCCTAAAACTTGTTTTTAAGTTTTTTCCTTTTTCAACACCTAAGAGGGTGTAAAAGGGTTGAACAAGTTTTCACGAATTCCGTCATATCTTTTAGAAGTGATGAGAAATTGAATTGGTTTTTACTTTCCCATGTTGTCTTTATATATATCTATTAAATTCTTTCAGGATTTTTGGATATTCAACCCCCATGTGGGTGTAAGGAGGTTGCATATCTGATGATGTATCGAATTTATTTTTACATTTTAGGGGTGTAAGGTGGTTGTATGCTTTTCAAAACTTCGACATATTTCTTAGGGTCCTGTGCAAAAGTTTAAATTATTGTATTATGCACTTATTAAAAAAAAAAAAATATTCAACTCATAAAGGTGGTTGTATACATTTTCACGAATTCCAAAATTTTTCTTAGATCTAATGGGATTAGTTTTCGTTCCGGACTTCTACTCGAACAAATTATAAAGTTTCACCCGAACAGTTTGCAACTTTTTTTAACGTATTGAGTTACAGCAAAAAGTGAATGAAACGACAAGCGATCGACGTTGGAAAACTATGATAACACCAGCGGTGCCCTAGCTTGAAGATAGTTAATGTTTCAGGATATGTAACACTCTGTTAAGATAATTTTGCAAAGATTATAATTGTAAGAAATTTGTTTAACGAAATTTAAATAGAGTTTCCTAAAAGTAAAAAGTAACGAATACGCCATTCTCATAACTGTGTCTGTTTAATTGAATTCGATTGTGTCGCGTATATTGATTTCTTTCCTAAGACTTGTTATTTACTTATTTGTTTGAACATGTGCCTTAAAGAAGGAGTCACTAGCCTACACGACACATCTCTGGGTTGACTGAACAAGGCCCCACTCACTCCTTTGTTTTAGGAGTTTCCTGCGATTTTCCACCTGGAAAAGCCGTAATTGTATAAACTGTTAGCATTCCAAGTAATTGAATAGATAGAATTCCATGGAATTAAAGTATCGGCTACAGGGTATCATTAACGAGGAGTGAAAAAGACGGAAATGTTAAAGGAAGAAGAATAACACGCACTTAACCACATATGAAGTACATAAGTAGATTTTGTCCCTAGGTGAATATACGTTACCTGAAGGAATAACCGTAATTGATACGACGGAGCTACAATTAAACTAGCTAGTAAAGTTCTAGGTAGTAGTAAGTACCGGTACGCGATGTTTACTATGGCACACGAGCGCAGAGCGTTTTGGGAATCAGAACGTTCACCTTTCACCGCGATTTTTCCCTTAACATCAATGAGGCGACAGCCCAAATCGGGCCCTGGCCTCCTGCAGGTTTCTAGACAGTGGTCTTTTTTCTGGTGATGCATTGTCGGTGCATCGCTCAACCCCCGACTTGGAGGGCCAGCTCTACTAATTCATTACACCCCGGTAGAAAAGGGTGGAAGTTTTCAGCTGACTATGACATATTGGAGTTCTCCCAGCTATGCTGCGAGCCCAACTATGTCATACTTTTTGCCTACTTCCTGAGACGCACAGGTGTTACTGGCCATTCAGGTAAACTCCATGCTCCCTCCTCCTTTCTCAACCAGGCATGGGACCGGCTATGGCGGAGTTAAGTCTACCCAAAAAAGATGCGTACCACACACCAGTGCTGGTTCTCCCTTCTCGCGGTAGTTGAAATTACCATCACCTTTTCAGCTAATGGAACGCATTTTTCCAATTTCAGTGCCGGTTCTCCGCATGCAATTTATTTTTTGATTATTGTTTCATAGGTGGCGTAAAAGATTCGCTTATGCTGCCTCGCTTAATTTCGTTCACTAAAGTATTACGATCTCCTAAGAAGAACATAAGTCTTCCAATAATGAATTTCTTCCAGGAAACGAATACACTCGAAACGCTTGTGTTTAGTCGAGTGTCAAGTAATCATTTGGTGTCGAAATGACTTGCAATCTTAGAGTTATGAACCATAGAAAGGAAGCTTCGAAAAAGCGTATACAGGTGTATTCCAAAAATATTGTTGTAAAAGCTTTTTTTTTAAACACATTTGTATGGGATTGGTTGGTTGGTTGGTTGGTTTAAGTGGCAGCCCTGTCACCCCGACAGAGCTCAATTAGCTCAGAGGCCGTTTTGGAACCACAAACTCGTGTTAAACTCGGATGTTAAGGGTTGTTGATACTGGGGAATACAGAAGATGAATGTGAGAAAGGTTGATTCAATTGGATCGCTATAGCCACCCTGTGCTGTTCAGGAAAAGTAATAACTCTCTAATCTTCTTCCCCGAAATCTCCATCAGGTCCCCGTAGAAGGACTTGCCTAGCGCTCGCTCTCGGGCTCTAGCTAGAGCCGGACACTTGCAAAGGAAATGAACAAGCGACTCTCGCTCATTAGTGTCCTGGTAGCTGCGGCAGTGTACATTGAATGGAATGCCCAGTTTGGCCGCATAATCCCCAATCGGCCAGTGACCCGTACTGATCGCCGTGATTCTGGAAACGTCTGCCCGGGTCTTGTATAGAAGTTCGTCTGACTTGGCTCGGTTGTAAGATGGCCACATCTTCCTTGATATGGCGCAGGTAGTTAGGCTTTTCCATCTGGAATTAGCCGCTATCTGGAAGTGTGAGAGTATGACCCTCTTTACGACTCCTAAAGGAACGTGGACTAGTTCCGCAAGAGAGCCGGGTAGAGCGGAGCCCTCCCTTGCCAGTTCATCAGCCCGCTCATTTCCCATTATGTCTCTATGCCCCGAGACCCATAGCACAGTGACTTTGAGCCGTTCCGCCAAACCGGCTAGTTCGTTACGGCATTGCTGAACTAGTTTAGAGGAGGTGGTAGCCGAGTCTAGTGCTTTGATTGCGGCTTGGCTGTCGGTGAAAATGACGATGTTGTGTTTTGGCGATGAGCCATGTTTTAGTGTACGACAAGCCTCCCGGATCCCCAGTATCTCTGCCTGGAAGACGCTAGCGTGGTCCGGTAGGCGGTAGGACTTAGCGATATTATGTGTATCTGAGAATATTCCTGCCCCGACCCCGCAGTCCATTTTCGAACCGTTGGTAAATATTATCGTGTCGAAGTCTGCTTCCACCGCACCGTTCTTCCACTCCTCTCTAGTTGGGAAACCAACAGAGAATCGTTTCGTGAAGCTCAGTTTGGGGGTGATGTAGTCAGTCGGTGACGTAACCAATTCCTTTGGTAACTGTCCCAGGATATTACTATGCCCGTATGGCTTCGTAGTCCAGCACCCAGATTCTTTGAGCCTGACGGCTTTGTTTGATGCAGTGTTTTTTATATAAAGGTCGATTGGTAGGAGGTAGAGTAGCACGTTTAGAGCATCGGTCGGGCATGACCGCATAGCACCTGTAATGCCTATTGCCGCACTTCGTTGAACTCGACTGAGTTTAGTTATGTTATAGTCCTTACTTATGTATGGGATTAGTTTGCGATTGTGATTTTCGCAGATCCTTCGACAGGCTCCATCAATTGCTTCTCATATAACTTTTCGGGTGCATGACTGTAAAAATCATTTGGCTGTATTTTACTTTATTATTTTAATAATACAGTATTGTTATCGATTTTTAAAAAAAAAAAATTTGCTACCCTCAAAATTTTTTTTTTTACGTTTCATAACGAGTAGATACGAAAAAAGCAAAAAAAAATTTCAGTCCGTCTGTCCGCCGTACGCCGTACGCCGTACGTCTACCGGTGTACGCAAAATTGTTTGAAGGCTCGTAGCACCCAAACCCTTTGTATTTATCTATTTAGTTGAATTTTTTTTCGTGGGTAGAGTGGGCAGTCCCCTTAAAGTGGCCAAATTTGGAGGGATGGGGGTGTGAGGGGGGAGGAGGGGGAAGTGTTTTAGACGGAAAATTTTGGTTTCTAGATCTCAGCAACCGCTCATGCTAGGAGGCTGAAATTTTTAATTTATATAGAGCTTTAGTAGTGGACCCATTTGCAAAAAAATTGCAGATATTGGTGAAGGGGTTTGGGAGTGGGGGGAGAAATAATGCGTCCGAAACGCAAAGAAGGTGAGATCGACACTTTCTAAAATCCATATCTCCTAAACGGTTAATGTCACAAAATTGAAACTTAATAAATATCTGTAGGTATACTAGGAGAATAGATCGAAAACAAAAATTTGAGTGGGGGCAGTGGCGTACGGAGATGGGGGGTGAAAAACTTAAGATTACGATATCTCTCGAACCAATTGCACTAGACAAATAAAATTTGGTTTGTGTATAAAGGTTTACAAATGAAGTCTGCTGAAAGCAAAATTTTTTAAGGGGGCGGTGGAGCAAGAAAGTGGAGGGGATAAGAATTTTTCTAAAAAATCACGTCTCATATCTCAAGAACCGTGTAAGATAGATGCTTAAAATTTTTACCAGAAGTAGGCCTAATAAACCCCTAGCAGAAAACAAAATTTTGGAAATAAGGGTGTAGAGGGAGAGGGTGGGGGAGGGTGAAAATGAAAAAGTTCCGATTTTAATATCTCGACAACCTATAATGATATAATGCTGAAACTTGATATTTAGATAGAGCTATATTAGTAGCATCTTGGAAAAATATAATTTTTTATAGGGGTAGTATGGTACGGGGGTGGGGGGTGTTTTTCCTATCTTTAGAACGGCTTATGCTACAAAGTTAAAACTCGGTACGTTTATGTAAATGAACTAGAAAACTAATTTAGATAAAAAAAAATTTCAAATATCCATTGGCGTTCGGGGGGGGGGGGGGGGGGCAAAAAAATTATCAGTGAAAATGGAATGCATATATTTTCACGGTTTTCGTCATATCTATTAGGTCTTCCCAAATATTGAATTCATTTTTATTCTACGGTTTCTTCATATAAATACCTAGAAAGTGTTTTCAGAATTTTTTGAAATTCGACCCCTAAAGTGATGCAAAGGGGGTTGTAAACTTTTTCACGAATTCTACTATATCCCCAGGTCTTATCAGATATCGAATATCTTTTCACTTTCACGTGCTTGCGTAATAATCGCCTAAAACTTGTTTTTAAGTTTTTTCCTTTTTCAGCCCCTAAGAGGGTATAAACGGGTTGAACACGTTTTCAGGAGTTCCGTCATTTCTTTTAGAAGTGATAAGAAATTGAATTGGTTCCTACTTTCTCGTGCTGTCTTCATATTTATTTATTAATTCCTTTCAGGATTTTTGGATATTCAACCAACAAGTGGGTGGAAGGAGGTTGCATATCTGGTGATATATCGAATTCACTTTTACTTCCCAAGGTTTCCTATATAAAAAAGACAAAAAATCAATTTCAGTATTTTAGATATTCAATCCTAATGGGTGTAAGGGGGTTGTATGCTTTTCAAAGTTTCGACATATTTCTTAGGTTCGATGAGATATTAGATCGCTTTTCATTTCCACAGACTTTTTATATAATCGCCTACAAACCCATTTCTCAATTTTTCGATATTCAACCCCCAAGGGTTTGTATATGTTTTCACAATTTTTGCCATCCCTTAGTTCTGATGAGATATAAAATTGATTATTACGGCCAACCAATTCACGATTTTTCGAATTTCCAGAACCAATTAGGTGTGAAGGGTTTGCTTACGTTTTCACAAATTTTTCAAAATCCGTCTTGCCTCATGAGATATCAAGTTGCCTCTTATGAAATCGTTTAAAATCCTGTTTCACAATTTTTTCGAAATTCAAACCCCAAGTGGAAGTAATGGGTTTATATACGTTTTAACAATTCGTCACACCTCTTAATTCTGATAAGGCAACAAATTCGTTTTTGCTTCTATGTGCTTTTAGTGTACATAATGTACTGAAATTCGAATAGTCTACACGGACTTTTTCAATATTTAATCGGCTAAAAATCTCTATTTTAAATATTTTTATATTAAGAACAAAAATAATTTTTCAAGAAATCTAATAATTTCGAAGCAACTCATGATACATTCCGACTTTGACCGCTCCCGAACTTTGACCCGAAAAATAATAAAGTTTCGCCCAGACCATTGGCAGATTTTTTGGACTGTTTTTCTCTCTGGACCGCTCGAGGTTAAAATGCCGAAATAATTAAAATTAACTAGGGCGTTCATATTTTGATATTTTCCTTTCTAGCTCTTAGTAGACAAGTGAAACAAATCTTTTTCGGTATATTTTTCAGCGATCGTATGAGCGTAGTATTAGAGAATCTTTTCGTTTCTTACAATGGACCTAAGTGTCATGAAGTAGACGTTGATTTAATAGCTATGTGAAATCTTTCACGATTTCGGTTTAAGGAGGACTATTACATAAAATCCAGGACCAAAGTACAGGTTGATGTTTAGGTTTGCGTCTCGTTCACTCCTCCAATTTTGCTTAAACTTGAGATGTATTTATACAAGTATATTACTTCTTTTGACTTCCTGGCTTGGATCAAATTAATGCTCTATTCATTTAGGAACATAACTCGCTCTTCCGTTGAATATGTCTGCAGCCAAGGTATCTTTCCTTTATTAAGTATTGGAGAATTTCATAGAATACGAATGATTAGTCCATAACCTACAGTCATTTTGCATTTTCATGACGATCCTTGGGATTTGATACAGCCGTAAGTGGTGTTAAAGTGCTGACAAAGTTTTTATGTCTGACAATTTCCTGTTCACGCTAGTAGTTTAGCTGGGAAAGCATCACCTAAGCGAATTTTCCTATGTGGTTGTTGCTCATCATTTCCATTCAAACACCTTGAAAACATAGTAGTTCCTTGGTCAACAAAATAATATTTCTAAATACTAAAAATTTATGTCAAAGGATGTGTTCACGGGCTTTCAATAAGTTGCAAATGATATCACGACGGGGAATCCCACGTACTAAAAACAGTACAAATCTTGACATAAATCACAGCGGCACAAGTGCGTTATTCGTTCGTACTACCAACATGTGTCCATATCCTTGCGTACCGACTAAATCCTTGCTTTATACGCTATATGGCTCCACGGAGTGCCATGTAAGAGACGGGGTCGCGCACAAAGCTAAAATATAATAAGACGGGGGTCGGAAAATTTATGGAGGAATTACTTAGTACAAAAGGAGCTAAGTAAATATAGTTCTATCCAGACACTGTGGGTGATTATTTTTCTTTAATACTGTTCCCTGGGTGAATTTAAAAACAAAGACAACCTCGCCGGATAAAAAGGAACCTGGGCGCGGGATATGTAAGGCGAGAAAAGGAACCGATGTGATAAGGGCCAATCCAGAGTTGAGTGGAATGAGGACACAGGTGAGAACAAAAACTGGCATCTCATAAAAGCGGGCTGGGAACAAGATGACCTTAATAGAGCCTTTCAGAGCCTTTCAGCACCGTTGTTTGTTTTCCTCGAGTTCTTCGGTGTTATTTTTTCCTTATATTTATTCGCTTCTATCCCTTATGCCTCTGGCGTATTTCGTCCTTTTTCTTTTCTTTTCGAGGCTTAATAGTAGCACACTCCTCCACATACGATAACGTTAGACTAGATGTGTAAAGTTGGCCAGTCGGGAACGTATAGGTAGATACCTATCGCAAATATCCAGTATATGTGGAAAAGCGGGGTGGAGGCATTATGTTGGGGTTTAATATAAACACTTTTTATGGCACTATAACTGAAATCCCGGTACGTGCAGAACAACATTCTAAGTCCCGAAAGCATCATAATTTACAAGAGTATAAAAAATAGCGAAGAAACCGGTAGCCATTGTATGCTCTTGTGCACATCGAGGACGAGTATGTGCTAGGGCGTATCCTGTAATGCTACTGATTACAAAAGAATCATTTTAAGCTTTAATAACGTACGGTTTTATGAGTATTGTCCTTAGTGTTTTCTAAGGCTAGTGGATACTCTTTCTGGAATATTGGAAGGAAAAAAAAACCGTTTACACAGATGAGGAAAAGTTATAAAGTCCTATTCAGTGGTAAAGTGAATTCATTCTCGTCCTGCGGTAGGAGCTTTGTGGCTGCTCAAACTATAATGAGGTCTGTGGTTAGAATCATTAAACTAGCTGCTCTATAAAAGTTTTAATCCAGTTTCGTTATCGTTATCGTTATTCATGTAGAAAAATCAAAAAAATATGAATAAAACTCGCCAGCCGACGCTACTATTGATGTTAATATCTCGTAATGAATTCGCCTTTCAATCAAATTTGGCAATCATTATTTCAATAATCTCGTTAGGTTCGAATAAAGCACCTGGGGATATGGTGGTTCTGGACTCTACTTCACCAATTTAATAGACTCTTCGGTACGAGGTTTATCTGCTTCTGGCATCGAGATCCACTACCTGAAGAGCTCACCTGTATCTCATGTAGCGAAAAGGATTTTCCGTGTTCCTGCAACTTAGATTCGAAATCCAAGCTCAATTAAAAAGTCGAGCACATATTGAAGTTTCTCATCTCGTTTGCAACCGCCACCCCCGTTCCGTTTCACACTTCGGAATATTACTTCCGTAGGGTGTAACCTATTTTACGAACAAGAGATAAGGATTGCACTCATATTGATTTTCGTCCTTACACCGATCCGCAATGAGAGGATAAGCTTAACTTTTCCGACATTTTCACTAATTAATTGATACCTTCTGGCGGTCTCTATAGATGCGCTTGACGACCTGGCGAATCTCGAACACGGTTTAGAATGAAAATTGAAGTTTTTTTTTTAACCGATGTTTTTCAGGTTTATACACCGGAAGGATAGTGGATAGAAACCTGGGATTTTACTAAAACTTTACTTGTTTGTCGAGAAATAGTTTTGTGAAGGTTTTCGTGGTCCGATGCATTAAATCGATTAGGTTTTATTTTGAGTATTTTATTTTCACATTTGAAAGAAAGATTATTAAGAATTCTTCTTATCTCTGATTTCAGCATAAACCAGATCCCAGATGAATGGTACATAGGGTGGGTACGGTACACTGTTTTAAAAGAATTGAATTCGTAATCTAACTTTTACTTGAAATTAGCAGTATATTTCATTTTTTCAAGTAAAAGTACACATTTCAATCACTTCTACACGAAATTACTGGTATTAGTAAATTATTCATGTACTTTTCAACTGAACCGTACAATTTACATGAAAATGCTCACAAAATTACTCAACATATCGTGTAAAATTAACTATACGAGTATTTATATATGAATTGAAAATTACGTTCTTTTTCGTGTAATTTTACTTATATATTTGAATTTTACGACAAAAAATATGTAATATATGAAACCACGAAGTTCATTCGAATTTGTTTTCTACTGAAATGAAAATGAAACGCCTTCGGTGGCGCAGTGAGAAATTTACGCAGCAAAACCAGAAACGATTCCTACCTGCATCCAAGGAAGAAATAAGTGTATCTTAAAGAGTGCTAATTATTCACTTTTTTTAGAGAGTAAATTCAAGAGAATATCCAGTGAATTTGCTGCTTTCGAAGTTGAAATTTACTGATTGCAAATTGCAATTTACTGACCGAAAATTGAAAATTACATTCAAATTGACTATTACATCCCAATGTAAATTTACTGTGTAGGTTGGATACGGTAGGCTGAGTACATACGTGAGTGAGTGAGTGGTAGCGAAGGTACGCTGGGTGGATACGTATGTTACGATCGTATCGTAGGTTAATTCGTTTCAAGGCACTTAAATTAACTTCGCTGTCACTTCACTATCACTTAACATTGGTGTTACTTCGTTAGATAGATAGATTGGAAATAGGAGTTGGTATGGTTAACCTTTGTCACTGCAGCCTCTTCAATCCCTGCGCTTTCAATGAAGCCTAGTATTTTGCGAAGAGGAATGGTCAGGAATTCCGATGGGTCCATGAAACCCTGACCGAAGTGACGAAGTCTTTTGTGAGTTAAACCCTCACATTCACAGAGGATATGCTCTGGTGTTTCGTTCTCGTCATTGCATATTCTGCAAATTTCAGTCTTAGAGAGACCAATCCTATTGAGATGCTTCCTCATGTGACAATGTCCAGTCAGAGCTCCCACTAGGGTTTGGGTCTGGTATCTGCTTAATTTTAGATAATCAGATGTTCTTTTTTCCGAGTGTTTTGGCATAAAAGCTTTGAGTGCCTGTTGCCCGGTGCCAAATCTCAGTGAATGGCACTTTGCGAATTTTGCCACATTCGGTTGTTCATTCTGTCAGCTAATGGTATCCCACAGAATGGATATGGTCCCATGAAGTCAGCTTCTGAACCTTTCCTAGCTATTGAGTCGGCCATTTCATTACCTTCATAGCCGCTGTGTCCCGGAATCCAAATGAGATTAACTCTGTTCTTATTTCCGAGGTCAATCAGGCATTGGAGGCTTTTCCAAACAAGTTTGGAGTAGATTTGAACGGACTGATTTGCCATTATTGCTGCCTTGCTGTCCGAGAGAATATATATTTGTTGGTTTTTGTAGCCCCGTCTGATATTTTCTCTAATGCATAGTTCAATAGCATGAGTCTCCACCTGAAAAACAGTGGATGTTATGTGCATGCTACAGTAAAATTTCACATTTGGGCGCACTCCATAAACTCCTGCTCCTACACCTTGATCCGTTTTAGATCCGTCTGTGTACCAGATTATGGATCCTGGTTTTGGAGCGGGTTTGTTTGTGGCTCAATCCACCCTTTCAGGTAGGACAACTTTGAATGGCTTTGTGAAATTAAATTTCGGTACCATTGAATCAGAAAGAGGTATCGCACTAGTATCGGGTCCTTGTTGAGTTCCGCGGAAAGAGTTGGGCAAGCTGTTTTGCGCTCTGACTCGTCCTCGGAGCTCAAAAGTTGGTATGTGGTGAATCTAGTTTCTTTCTGTTTTTCTAAGTGTAGAGGTGCTAGGTTGAGAAGCACCTCTAAGGCAGCTGTGGGAGTGGTGCGCATCGCCCCAGTAATACCCAGGCATGCCAGTCTTCCAGGCTTTGTAATTTAGTCAGCTTAAGCTGAGTAGTTTTTTGCTTTGTTTTCTTCCACCAGACGGATGTCTCGTAAGTTTTAATGGGCCTAGCAATGACGGTATACATCCAGTAGGTTAGTTTTGGACTCAGTCCCCAGTTTTTGCCGAGAAGGCTCCTGCAGGTCCAGAGAGAGATTCTGGCCCTTTCAAGAACTTTGTCCAAATGAGCATTCCAGGTGAGCTTTTCATCCAGGACAATACCTCACTAGAATACTGTATGGATTCTTCAAAAAGAGTAGGCTTAGGTTAGTTAGTTAAATTATATATCACTCTACTGTTTGCGTGTCAGTATAGCTATATACACGCGACACGGAATACTAAATACTAAACTTAAGCAAATCAAACGCTTATCCGCCAAATCGGTTACACTCTTTTCTAGATCGGTACACGAAAATACAGTCCATGAATTAGTGGAATGGTACGAAGTTAGTATTTTTAACCTGGGTATATACCCCACCTATGGCTGGCAGTTGATAATTTTTTGAATCAAGCGTCTAGTGTGTCAAGTATAGTTTTCCGTCATTCAAGCACCAAATTGCCTTGTTGCTATATGATTGACTAACTCACATACGATTTTTAACCACCTTTAACAGTTTAGACTACGGGGAAAGTTTCGCTAACTGCTGAAAAAATATGCGACCACTTTTCAATTATCAATTTTCAGCTTCTAGTAGTAGCGTGATAAACCTTATTCTGTGATTCTCCAAAAAGTTAGACTGAATTTTCAGTCTCGTAAGTTTCATTTGCAATTCATACATTCGTCTTATCGAAGCGAACTAAAACACGAATTGGGAAAGGGTAGGTACGCAGGGTGGGTACGGTAGGCTAGTCACGTACGGTGGTGCTGGACTTAAGTAATTCATTAATAACTCTCGTTATAGAGGCACAATGCCGTCGAATGAAATGTTGAGAGGAACTTAAGCAAAATCAATAATAATCCTGCACCTTGGTATTAACCCGGATAAGCCCGAATTTTTTTTTTTTACTTTTGTACTGAAAATTTAAACGAGGCAATCATGAGCAGTCTAAACACGAAAATAATAAAAAATAATAATTTTTTTATTGCTGGTTTGTGACTAATATAGTGTACCAAATTTATATAATAATGTGAAATTTCTGAGCAACATCTTTACTATTTTAGTGTACCGAATTCGGTACACTAGAGATGTCCGGGTTAATGTCGAATGTCTCAAGTTTATTCAGTTTTTAATGTCATTTAGTCGGACCACAATTCAATTAAATCAATTTTCGTACTGAAATAACGAAAACTATGAACATAATGGCTCTAAAAGTAGAGATTGGTATAAGTGCAATTTCATGTTATAAATTCCACAGGAAAAAAAAAGTTAATTCGACTACAGGTAGAAATTTAATTAACCTTAATCTGCCGCCTTTCCATTCGGATAAATCGCTTTATTTGCAACGAGATTTCTGAATAATTGCTTCCGAAACTGAACACACCTCTCACTCTTAGGCAAATACAGAACTGCAAAATCGGATTTAAGCTATCTAATTGCACTTTGTTAAGTAGGTTTTTGCATCTTTAACTCCCTTTTCTCATCTTTCAGCTTCTTGCACACAACACAATTCGATTTATGTTTGTTTGCCTTCCTTCGATTCGACGTCGGGACAAAACTTTTTAAAGTTTAATTTCATTAGAATAAATAATTCCTTAATTAACAAGTAGAACCGACTTCTCAACTAGATCAATTTTAGCACACATTTTATGTGCAAGGATTTCCGTGTATTATGTTTGTTATAAGTATAAGAATAGTATTCTTAGTGGCAAGAGTTGCTTGCGGAGTACGTAGCCCACTTTATACTAAATGTGGAAGTTTGTACGAGCAAAGTGGGAATAAGTTGGAATATTGTTCGAGTAAAATTTTCATAACGCGATCTAAGGCTTTTGATTTATAACTTTAACTGTAAGTTTTTAGACGGCGAACTTCTCCAAAATGGAAATTATTTGAGTAAACTCCATATTATTAGTTTTCCTTCTTACTTTATTATTTTTGAATATTTTTGTGGTAACTAATAACATTCAATTTTTTGTTAATGCTTATGGAATAAATCAAGGGCGTCCCCAATACTTTCACTGTCCATCCGACGCGTATCTAACAACTTTTGACCACTTGAAAGTGTGTCAAAATTTTTGACAGAGTATCACTCGCCTAGTTGCTTCCACTCAAAAAATATTAAAGTGTCAATTGGGCAATTTTTAAAATTTTACTTTATTATTTTTTAATAATAAAGTATAGTGATCGACCTAAAATTTCAAAAAAATTTGCTATCCTGAAATTTTGTATTTTCACGTTTCAGGCCTAATAGATCCCAAAAAAGCAACACAAAAAATGTCCGTCTGTCCGCCGTCCGCCGTATGGTGGGTAGATTGGGTGAACCCCTACGATCGGTATCTTTTTGGCAGGTGGTGGTGTAAGGGGGAAGGAGGGGGGCGCGTTTTAGTCGAAAAATTTTGGTTTCTAGCTCTCAGGAACTGCTTATGGTAAGAGGCTGAAATTTGGAACTTATGTAGTACTATGATAGTGGACCTATTTGTCAATAAGGGTTGAGGGGTGTGGGAGTAGGGGGAAAACAATGTGTCCGAAACGTTCGAAAGCTGAAGCATTCTAAAATCCATATCTCCTGAACAGTTGATCTCAGAAGTGTGAAACTTTGTAGCTATTTTAAGGGATACTAAGAGAGTAGACAAAAGCTAAAAATTTTAAGAGTGAAAGTGCAGTGTAGGGGTGGGGGACGAAAAACTTTAACCAATTGTACCAGGAAGATGAAATTTGGTTTTTGTATATAAGATCACAAGTGGAGTCTACTGAATGTAAAAATTTGGAGAGGGAGGTGGAGTACAAAAGGGGGGGATAACCATTTTTCAAAAAATTAAATTTTTTATATCTCCTGATATGATCTTAGAAGTTTTACAGGAGTTAGGCCCAGTAGACTTCTAGCAGGAAAAATAATGTTGGTGGTGCTGGCGAAGGGGGTGACAGTGGGAAGGGGTGGAACGAAAAGAGTTCTGATTTTTATTTATCGAAAACCGCAAAGCATAGAAAGCTAAAAATTGACGAGTATATAGAGTCACTGAAGAGGTATCCTTGAGAAATAAAATGTTTGATAGGGGTAGCAAGATACGATGGTGGGGGGTGGTTTTTCATATCTCAGAAATTGCGAATGCTAGAAAGTTGAAACTTAGTATGTATATGTAGTAACACAACAGGAGTAATTAAAGCAAAAAAAATCAAAATTATACTGATGTAAAGAGCTGGATCAATGCGGTGTAGGTTGCTATGCGACTGATAACCTAAAGAATAACCAGGAGGCTATTTGGAACGTTATTTCTTAGGTTATCAGTCGCATAGTGCCCTACACCGCATCTCAGTATTAAACACGTTTCGGACTTCTACCCAAAAAATAATAAAGTTGCACCCAGTCTGTTGGCAGATTTTTCTCATTTGCTAAACATTGCAGAAGCTGCCATTTAATCAATTAATTTGTGAAATAGATATATCTACATTTATTTTAAACACATTTTTGGAGCATTTTTACACGCTAGATGAAATCATAGAGTATTATTAGTTTAATCCAGCCCGAAAAGTTTGTAAAGCATGGAACCGAGCATCGGACCAAAAAAGAGTTATATCTCATTTGATGTTCAGTTGTGGCCAAAAACTCCAAATCCATTTGCTGTCCGTCCGTCCGTCCGTTTGTACAATAACTCAAGAACGCGTTGACCTAGGAAGTTGAAATATTGTCACAACCTGTATAAAAGAAAAGGTACGGATAAGTTCGTTAACGGGCGATATTCTTCCACTCCTTCGGGTACCTCCCGTACAAGAGTCTTTAAAACACATATTCACGTTTATTGGTCGATTGGTTCATGCTAGGAACTCCAAATTTTGCACACATAAACTATTCAATATTTGAAGCTAAAATCTCAAATACAATGCAAGTCGCGCATTGCATTGTATTGCAATTACTATATTCAAAAAATCAAAAGAAAAAGCAAAAAGCAAAAGAAGTCTTGCACATATTAAACATTTTATTAAAGGAAAATAAATTGTTATTTATGAAAGCCCAAAGAAAATAGAGAAAGTCGTACTTACGAATTATAATTATTTGAGAAAGTTTTGATTGTAAATATAACTAAAAAGTTATTTAGGCGACTTTCTGGTTGTGAATTTAACTTCAAACTTATTTAAGAATCTCCGTCTCTGTTAATGTGACTCAAAGGTTATTTAGGTCTGTAAATACTGTAAGTTCACTTACTAAGTAGAACTCAAGTTAAATAGATCAAGCGAATGTAAATGTGATTCTTCAAACAAAAACCCAGGTACATGCAACATAAATCATAGACACTCCATTAATAATAATAAGGCATAATGTTCAGTGCACTAAACACTGCAGTCTATATTCATTCTTCCATAGTGTCGAGATTCCTGACTTGAATCTTATCTGCTTTCTTTGTAAGTCCTTTTTGTGTACTCGTAAGTATCCCGATTCTATACGCTCATAGACATTATCCGCAAAACTTTTCTTTAGGACTCGCCTTCCCTATCAGACGACTAGAATTTCCGTAGACAAGTTGCTGCAGGATGCACCCAAAAGTGCAGAAGGTGGTAAGTAACAAGTCTTCTGTGTCTACACTGGTACTGTATCTTGGAACTTTCATATCCTTTTTGGTAGATCGCTTCCTCCCGGGTAGTTATTTTGGTTATGTCCTTGCCAGAAAATGCACAAAATTGAGTTGACCAGGGAGGCTGTATCTGCAGTTTGTTACAGCCGTATGTTACTGTGGTTGCAGCGAATTCTCTCATAAGTTAGCTATAAAGAAAATTTGTTCTTATGACCGAATATCTGCAAACTGTTACCTACCATTTTCAAATTGTGCAATTCGAAAAGGTTTGCTATTTTCACGGTATAAGTCTTTACCGAGAAATTAAATTAAGTTTATTGTTCGTAATTTCTACAAAATTGTACAAAGCCTAATATAAGATTTGCAAAGGATATGCGATAAGAATATATTTACAACTTTGGTTTACCAAGAGAATTGACTTAGTGAATAAATTACCTATTGCTCCGTCTATGAATGATAAAGTTTGAGTTCCGAGCTCCCGGAAGTAAAAAATCTGGCTTTTTTAAGTACCAGCTAATATTGAAATCAAAGTAGCAAAATGGGCAATCTTCAACCCCAAACTTTAATCTGTTGAATTTAAAATTACCAGTTGTTTTCATAAGTATTTCGGCACTTTTAAATAAGGAGTATCTAAAATTCTGGCTTTGAAGTATGTTTGTTTTTCGTTCCTTACCGAGTAACATCAAGAAATCATTTTTTTATTGAAAAATGCTTTATCTAGTCTTGAAATAATTAAAATTTTAAATGCTCTCCTACGAAATTACATAACACAGTAAGTCTCCACATTTAAAAAGAAAAATAATAAGAAATAAATAAAAATTTTTAAATTTGTGCAATTTACCCGATAAAAAAAAATGTTTTTATGTTTAGACGAAACACACGGGAAGTTAGGGAAGTAGCATACAATCTTCATTGTTCATCAATTGAAATAAAAGTAGAAGTAGAAGAGTTATGTGAGCTGTTTGCGACATTCTTTTCGTCGGTATTCTCTACAACATCTAGGGTAAAGAACCCAGTTGCGAGCCCTACGCCAGTTCCGAACCACCATCTTTAATTCCACGAATAGCTAAGAATTCATTACAGTTTTTCCTTCACTATCATTTTTAGCAATCACTTTCAATTGCTTTTAGTAATTCAGCTATAGGCTTCGTGTGAAATATTTTCAATTGTTGTCAGAATTCGTAAAGAACACACGTGTTCCACAAAACGGCAAGTTCCTTATAGTTTTCGTTAAGAAACTTCAGTGACACCATAGTGCTTAAAACATTAGTTTTATATAATTAGTGTAAGTATTGTGACAATATGGAAAGTGTGTGCTACAAATATTATTATGTAATTTATTAAACATTGAAAATTTTATATTTAATTAGAATAATAAGACGGCTCGGGACTGGTACTGTATTTCTGATAATTTCCATTTTCGAGCCGGGTGGCTCGCAACTAGCACTTATGTATCTTTTTCATGGACCCTGTTGGGAGCCCCAAGTTCTGAGCCTCCTTTGAATTTTAAGACAATTTCTTTAAAAATATAATTTAATATAATTATACCGAAAATATTTTAATATAATAGGTGTGTTTTTTTGCGCATTTATCCAGATTAGAGTAGTGATTACAATTTACATTGAAAACACCAACAATATTGCTGTTTTTGTTATTTTTTATTCCTTTTCCCTGTAGATAGTAGGCAAGAATATAGATTTTAACCGGAATAGTTAACCCAGTAAGCTCACTGGGGGAACTATTCGCGATAAATTCTCTAATCTAGCCTACTATCTATGGAAAAAAGTTATAAAGAATCGTAAAAACAGCAATGTTGTTGTTATTTTGTATATACATTTTCTATGCTGTCCTATCCTACTCTGGAGAGCATTAAAACGCACCTAATATTGTTATAATGAATTATTATAGATATTTTTGGTTACGAAGTGTGTTTACTATGATAAAGTTAAAAAATATTCACTTGTTTTAGATATAAGGTAATTGAATATGCCAAAACCGAAATATACACAGGAGCAATAACAGGTTGCTTTAGAGTAAATAAGGAAAGGTTCAACAATTCGTTCTGTAGCTCTGAAACGTGGGATTCCGCGCGGTACAATACAAAACCGTTTGCATAATAGAACGCATAAACCAATCAGTGCCCCTTCACCTATTTTAACTGATGAAGAAGAAGAGAAAATTGTCGACTGGATATTACAGTGTCATCTCAAAGGCTTCCCTAGAAGAAAAGAGGAGATTCTATCTGCTGTAAAGGAATTTTTGGTGGCCCTGCCTAGAGGAAATCCAATAACACCCCCGGGAATAAATGGTACAAGAGATTCCTCCAGCGACACCCTTCTTTGTTAGTTAGGACACCTGAAGCAATTACTGATGCCTGTTCTAAAGTTGTATATAGTATATTTAATTGCTATATAAATGTGATCTTAACATTTTTCATAATTATAGAACGTTGAAAACTTCAATATATCTGAAATGCCAATTATTTTGATGGGTGATTCAAATGTATCAGACATTACGTCGTTTCTTTCGAAGCCTGATACTTCTGCGCGGTTAGCGATACGACAAACCGAACAACAAAGTTTTATTATTTTATCAAAACCTTTTTTTTTGTTAAAATGAAAAATATATTTATTTTTATTTAAAATCTTGGCTTCTTAAAATAATGTTAGGTACTATTTGCTATGAGAGCATGTGAGGCTCGGAACTGGCACATGATGGCTCGCAATAGGGATCAGAGCGGCTCGGAGCTGGAACAAAGGCAATTTTAAACTTTTTATTGATTTTCTTTAAACTATTATACCAATTACTTTATTATTTTAATAATAAAGTATTAAGAATGGAATTTTTTCATGGTAAGCTACCATAGAAGCAAATTTGATTAAATGTTGGTTGTTTTCCGGCGTCAGTAGGGTTTCTGGTGTGAAACCCCAACACGAAATCCCCGACTGTTGATTAATCGCTGTCCCTGAGAACATGACAGTTGGAAAACCTTCACTGGATACGCCAGTTTCATAAGATTGTGTTGGACTAGGTCCGAAGGAGCTGTTTCGTCATCGGAGGGCATAGACTCGTCAGAGGGTGTATCATGCCTACTATCCGAAACACCCTTACAGCTGGTGGAATTGCTGAGCATAATTTCTATATAGCGCACTCGAAATCAAATTTACGATCACGAATTATAAATTTTAGCTAATTTCCCGCCATCGCAACCCTATACTAAAGGAGGTGGCGCTGAAGATCATCTAATATTTCAACCAATTTGGTGGAATTTTTGGTTGTAAGCCAGGATATGTAGAGGTGAACGCTAAGAGCGTGACTTCGAAACCCGCCAACAGCAATTTTATTTTTTCGCTAATTTTAAGAATGGAATTTTTTCTCATGGTAAGCTACCATAGAAGCAAATTTGATTAAATGTTGGTTGTTTTCCGGCGTCAGTAGGGAAAACAATCTTATGAAACTGGCGTATCCAGTGAAGGTTTTCCAACTGTCATGTTCTCAGGGACAGCGATTAATCAACAGTCGGGGATTTCGTGTTGGGGTTTCACACCAGAAACCCTACTGACGCCGGAAAACAACCAACATTTAATAAAGTATTGTTATCGATTCTTAAAAAAAAAAAATTTTCTACCCTGAAAATTTTTTTTTCACGTTTCATGACTAATAGACACCAAAAAAGCAATAAAAAATTTTAGTCCGTCTGTGCGCCGTCCACCGTACGCCGTCCGCCGTCCGCCGTACGCCGTCCGCCGTACGCAAAACGTTTCAAAGCTTATAGCTCTCAAACTCTTTGAGCTATTAAGTTGAATTTTTTTTTGTTGGTAGACTGAGCACACTTCTTCAAGTGGCCACCTTTTGAGTGGTGAGGGTGTGAGGGGGGAGGTGGGGGAAACGTTTTAGACGAAAAATTTTGGTTTCTAGATCTCAGTAACCGTATAGGCTAGGAGACTCAAACTTGGAATTTATATAGAGCATCGATAGTGGACCCATTTACAAAAAAAAATTATAATATAGGTAAGAGGGTGTGGGAGTGGGGGGAATAATAATGCGTCTGAAATGCTCAAAAGCCGAGATCGAGATATTCTAAAATCCATATCTCCTAATCGGTTAATGTCACGAAATTAAAACTTTATGAACATCAGTGGGTATACTAGGAGAATAGATCCGAAACAAATTTTTGAGAGGGGGCAGTGACGTACGGGGGTGGGGGTTGAAAAACTTTAGATTACGCTATCTCACGAACGCATTGTACTAGAGAAATAAAATTTGGTTTCTGCATAAATGTTGACAAATAAAGTTTGCTAAAAGTAAAATTTTTTAAGGGGGCGGTGGAGCATGGATGTGGAGGGGGTAAGAATTTTTTTTAAAAAATCACGTCTCATATCTCAAGAACGGTGTAAGATAGATACTTAAAATTTTTACCAGAAGTAGGACTAATAGACCCCCAGCAGAAAAAAAAATTTCATGGATGAGGGTGTAGAGGGTAAGGGTGGGGGAGGGTGAAAAGTAAAAAGTTACGATTTTTATATCTCGAGAACCTATAACAATGAAAAACTGAAACTTGGTATTTAGATAGAACTGTAGTAGTAGCATGTTGGAAAAATATAATTTTTTATAGGGGTAGTATGGTACGGGGGTGGGGGGTGTTTTTCCTAACTATAAAACGGCTTATGCTAGAAAGTTGAAATTCGGTACGTATATGTAAATCAACTAGAAAAGTAATTTTGATTAAAAAAAATTCAAATATCTATTGGCGTTCGAAAGTGGGGCAAAAAAAAATTATCAGTGAAAATGGAATGCATATATTTTCACGATTTTCGTCATATCTATTAGGTCTTTCGAAATATTGAATTAATTTTTTTCTACGGGTTCTTAATATAAATACCTAGAAAGTCTTTTCAGGATTTTTTAAAATTGGACCCCCAAGGTGATGTAAAGGGGATTATACATTTTCACGAATTCAGCCGTATCCCTCAGGTCTGATTAGATATGGAATAACTTTTTACTTCCACGGGCTTATTTAATAATCATTTAAAACCAGTTTTAAACGTTTTTCCTTTTTCAACCCCTAAGAGTGTAAAAATGGGTTGAACACGTTTTCACGAACTCCGTAATATCTCTTAGGAGTGATAAGACATCGGATTGGTTTTTACTTCCTCTGGCTTTCTTTATATATATCTAAAAACTTATTTCAGGATTTTTGGATATTCAACCCCAAAGTGGGTGCAAGGGTGTTGCATATATTTTCACAAATTCTTACATATTTCTTAGTTCTAATGAGATATCGAATTCATTTTTACTTCCTAAGGCTTCTTACATAATCGTCAAAACGTTGATTTCAAGATGTTTGTTATTCAACTCCAATAGGACGTATGGGTTTCGATATATATCTCAGGATTGATGAGATATTAGATTGGTTTGCACTTCCACAGACTTTTTATATAATCGTCTTCAAACGCATTTCCGATTTCATGGAATGGCCCGAAACCAAATTACATAAAACCTTCTAATGCGGTAACAACTGAAATTATACTAGGACTAGATCTCGTCCCGGTGTATGACTCAATTATGTAATTCATACGTTATATGAGGCAGCGGCGTAAGTATTCTAGCGCGACCCCATTTTAAACGCTTCCCGAACTTTTTTTTAGGTTTTCAGTCATATAGAAACCTACACCGCATCTCAGAATTAAACTCGTTCCGAACTTCTACCCAAAAAATAATAAAGTTGCGCCCAGACTGTTGGCAGATTTTTTTGTTGAATAGGTATTATAACAAATAAGAATAAAATATTAAATCAGAACAGTAAAATATCAGATTGGTAACTGGCTCGGAACTGGGGTCTTTACCCTACATTCTCGACAGAATTATCAGAGTCTTACCCAGTTAGTATGGAGCGTCTTGTCGCCACTCTTGATATTAGTGTTAACGGTGGTTCTGATGGTATCCCCAACTTGTTTGTTAAACCTCTTTCCTCATCTCTCAGTTATCCTTTTGCACTTCTATTTAATAGAAGTATCGATGAAGGTATTTTCCCCTTTCGCTGGAAGCAAGCCGTCACTATCCCTATCCATAAGAAAGACGACAAAACACTAGTAACAAACTACCGTCCTATCTCTATGCTACCATGCTTGGCTTAATTACTTGAAAGATTAATACTTAATATCTTAATCATCATAGTATTAATAAAGACCAACATGGTTTCTTTAAAGGTAGATCAACTTCATCAAATCTCTTAGAATTTATAAATTCAGTTTCCAAAAGCTTAGGACAATCATAAACAGATGGACGTAATTTGTACTGACTTTTCCAAAGCGTTTGACTCAGTAAATCACTGCTTATTACTCTCCAAACTTAAAGGGTGTGGAATTTCGGAATCACTGTTTCCATGGTTTGCTTCCTATCTGGTTAATCGTAAATCGCGTGTTCGTTTCAATGGTTCAATGTCATCGGAATTTATTTCTCTCTCTGGTGTTCCTCAGGGCTCTATCCTGGGCCCACTTTTGTTCATCATATTTATTAATGATTTACCACTAATAATTCAATCTCCTTGTCTCCTCTATGCGGATAACGTAAAAATTTATAGGGAGATATGTTCATTGCATGATTGCAGAATATTACAATCAGATCTTAATACTCTTGCTTTGTGGTGCTCTAGTAATTGTCTTTCACTTAACGTCTCTAAATGTCGTAAAATGTCATTCGCACTTGAGAGAACCATGATCTCTTTTGATTATAATATTAACTCAAAAGTACTTCTTCAAGTCTCCCATATTCGAGACACCTGACTAAAGTTTGACCTTCACTTTCACAATCTAGTAAGTACTGCATCGAAATTATCAGGCCTAATTCTAAGATCATCATATATGTTCTCTAACATTCAAACTTCCATCAAGTTCTTCGTCACTCTAGTGCGGAGTGGCTTGGAATATTACTCTGCTACCAATCCCCTAACTTCAATTGTCATATTATTGCTCTTGAATCTGTTCAACGTAAGTTTACTCATTCTCCCCTTTACAAATATAGGATTCCCTATTGTCCTTACAGTGAACGTCTTTTACTCTTCAAGGTCAGATCCCTTGAACAACGAAGACTGTAAATAGATGAATGTGTTCTCTTAAAAATTTACAACGGTGATGGGGACTCAGCCTTAAGTTTAGACTTGGTGCTGCGTCAACCAATGCGTCCTAGCAGGTCAGACTCCATATTTGCCCCTCCTTTTCACCGATTAGTCGTTTACAAAGAAATTATGATGACCTCAAGATTGATCTTCATAGCCGAAATTATTATTTTTCTTAAACTAAATTCTAATTATATAGGTATATTACTTCTAATCTTTTGTTATTACTTTTTTTTCTCTCTTTCTTTACTTCTCCTTTATTTATAATATTTTTCTCTTTTATTTAATTTTTTTTCTATTTTTTCCAATTCGATATCTGATCAGACTCAAGAGAAATGGCGGAATTTATAATATATATTCAATATCGAAAAGTTTTGAAAAAGAGTTTTAGGCGAATAAATTCAAAACACCATTCCGGGTTTCAATATCAAAAAAGTATGATTTTGATTTTTAGGTTAATATACCTTTCAAAAGCCGGGGAAATAAAAGGCATATCGATATCTAATCAAACATAGGTGATATGGCCGAATTCGTGAAAATATATACAATAAAAATAATTCTGAAATCAGTTTGTAAAAAGCTCGGGAGAAGTAAAAATCATGTCGCTAAATACTCAGAACTAAGAGATATGTCAAAATTCGTGAAAATGTCAACAACTCCTTCCAGCCTCTAAGAGAGTAAATGTTGAAAATCCCTGAAAACGATTGCTATGCCTTTACCTGAAGAATTTGTTAAAGTGAAATTAACACGATCGCTCATCTAACCTAAGAGATATAACGAAATTCGTGAAAAATATGATATAAATATGAACCCCGTTTCATTTATAAATTCTTGCCCCCGCTCTGTACGCCAACTCAAAGCAAATTTTTTTTCTTAAATAACGTTTTTTACAACATCTGCGTAATCCGTTCATGAGATTGAACAAAACCCACCTCGTACCGTGGACCATGAGATACAGAATCCAAAATTGCACCTACCTCTTCATGATCCATTGCTCAAAATGGGCTAACTACACTCAATCTTGCAGCAAGAAAAATTAAATCAATAGCTCAAAGTCTTAGGAGCTATGAGCTTTCAGACGAATTTGAGCCGTTGACCGTAGACGGGGGTCAGATGGTCCAAAATTTCGCAAACATTAAGAAAAAAATTTGAAGGTAGCAAATTTTTGTACAACTTTTTAGGTGTTTCAGTTCTTTCGAACTACAGCAATTTTTGGCAAACATTTGGTGCATAAGAAAGGGATATCAAATGAGATTAGATGATATCTGAAATCACCATGCCAACCGTGGAGCAGGGTTTGATAGGTTTGGTTCTATTGGCACTTGCTAACTAGAAACTTGTTGGCGCTTGATAATTTTATCCCAGTACCTATACGATCTAAATTTAAATATTTCAGCAATAATCAAAATATTGTTGCCAGAATTTTCGAAAAACGTTGACTTTCAAACCACAAAAACCAACTATTCTGGCGTTTCACATGGCACAAAATAATTTTATTAGCCTGAAATATGTTTTCATTGTGCGCTGTATAGGTACGTTGTTGCATTAGAGCTAGTTTATCACGTCCTGAATTTTTCATTCGACGAATTGGTCATGTTTTGCTGCATAATATGCGTATGTTCGTTGGTCATTTGAAATGACCGCAACAAGCGTTCGGCACCTCGAAAATCGTTTTCCGGATGAAAAGGATTTAGAATTTTGTGTACCTCATCGCTGACTATATTGTCGCTTGTGTATATTTTTGAAGCATAATAAACAAACGCGGCAGGATGTTTGTTAACTGACAGCGTGGAAAGGTCAACAAATACAGCCTCACAATTAAATAATGTTCGCGATAGTGCACAATTGATGCCGTGATTAGATCGCTTCCGCAAAATTTTCCAATTCGGTTATTGCTATTATTGACGTGTGCTAACACAGTTGCTACCTAATTCATTGCCGGACGTGTAGCGGATGAACGTTTCATACATTGATTTACGTCAAGTGACAAAAATTACTTATATAGTGTTGAGGTGGCACCATACCTGCACTCTCCCGCACAAACGATGCAAATCTCAAACATTGGTTCAAAATTCTGACCGATAAATTACATTTTGGAAAAAAGAAGCGTTGTGTTAGGAATTTGAGGATATCTAAAAAAAATTGTCCCATTTTGAACCTGAGTTAAGCTGCTTTAAATCCATTTTGATACCAAAAAAAAATAGCCAATGTAAGTTAGCATAGTGTGCCAGTAGGCAAACCATGCAAACGATGCGAAGACTCGGTTGATGAAGATAGCAAAGCCAGCTTAAAAATTTGCAGTTGGAGGACACGGTCTTTGGATCAAGGCGATTGGAAGCGACGACTCCAGAAGGCCAGGGCCCGATTTGGGCTGTCGCGCCATTGATGAAGTTAACATAGTGGGGCTTGAGAAATTGAAAAAAACTGTTGTTACTAACCTTTGCAACTGTTTAGCATTACTTGGGTAAAATTACCCAAGTAATGCTAAAATTTGAAAAAAAGAAATGGCGAAATCCGGAAGCAACTTTATTAGTGCTCGGTGCCAAGGATATTAAAGTAGAAACAAAAAACAGACTCGAAAGGTGGAGTTGCTTTCGTCCTTTTATTTTCAGGGCCCCAAATGGACATGTTTTGATGTTAAGTACCATACCCTTTTGACAACCCTTCTGCTATTCTGATAAGATAGTAGATTGTTCGCGTTCGCAAATTGATTTTACTTTATTATTTTTTAATAATATTTTACTTTATTATTTTTTAATAATTAAGTATTGTGCTTGACCTGAAATTTAAAAAAAATTGCTACCTTGAAATTTTGTTTTTTTTCCGTTTATTACGTCCTATCCTGTCGTTCGACAAATAACTTGGTTCACTTACTAAAAACGGACGACAGTGCTTATGAATTCTGATGTGCTGCAGCTCCCTTCGTACGACGGATAAAAATTCTGTAGTTACAAGTTATGCTGACACCAGCTGATAGTTTGACAGTTGCTTGAACACAAGCGTTTCGAGTGAAAGTGAAAAATGGATGAAATTGTTTTTATGGTGTGACTTCATTCTTATTTTTGTGAGAAATTCTTGAGAGTATTATTACATAATGAATGAAACATGCAAAACGAGAGATGTCACATTTTCTCACTCCGGGGAAAAAACGAAATCGTATACAAACTTCTACCGAATGTTTTTGAATGTTCAAGAAAAATGCGGAAAACTTTTGGATAGATGAAACTATGCTTGAAAGGAATCAATAGTCAAAATAGTATACTCTTCGAGAAGAACTGGATTCAAAAAGAGCCAAATACGTTTCTAAACCTAGAAAAAATGATCCCATCAGTCATTAGGGATGATGGAAATTCTCATGCCTGGAATTTCTTCACATCCCTTTTGAACAAACTTAAATGAAATTAAGAAAATTTCCTCGGGTTAGGTAAATTTTTTCATAAATTTTTTGTTATAATGTTCTTTAATTTGAACCACCTGTTACATCATTAGAACCGTCAAGTCGAGCTAAAATCAACTGAAAAACAAGCAGTTTTACATTACAAATTTTAGCAGCATCATTCTTCGAATTCCTCCAGGAGTTGTGGTAAGAATCGAACAAATCAAATTTTTCCAATTTAAAATTGAAACAACAATCTGCTCGGAACCAAAATCGTATTAATAACCAATTGCTACTGCGAAACTCAGCAAACATCCAGTGGAGAAGTTAAGGTTCGATTCACCTAAGAGACTTCTCAATTTACCAGAAAGTTGGAGTATTGTTCGGGGGTAACTTGTTCCTGATGTGATTGCATGTCGCATACGACAACCATTACCACACGTTTCGGGAATAATGCGAATAGTATCGACTTCCATTGTCGTCAAGTCCATTAAACTTCCTACTGTAATGGACTCCACCCCGTAATGGAGGACCCCGGACTCCACGAGAAGCTCCTCCACGAAACGACGTCCATAATGGCCTGGACATGAAGAATAGAAGTACAATGGGATGAGCAAACAAGAGCCGAACAATAAGCAATTACTTCGTAGATCATGTCAACAAATTTCGACAATGAAATGTCTTGGCAAAGAGTACACCAACTTGAAGACATTATCGATTCACTTCGATACTTTGACTCTAATCCCGGCAAGGACAATGACAAAGCGAGGATATCGGGGAAGCAAGCGAACGACCACAAACGCAGAACAACGCCGACCCAAGCAATAATGCAAACAAAAGGCGGTAGGATGTAGTGGGAATCCCCGAAATGATCATGGGAATTACTGAGATCAAGCGCAAGATGGCCGGGATTCGAGGGATTTCTTTGAAGAGTGAAAACAATTTACGGAAAAAAAGTTTTTCGCCGGTCCAACAAAGGGAAAACTTTTCCTAGAGATTGTTGGGTGGAAAATGTAACAAGGAAAACATCAGCGGAGGATGTTTGTGAAGAGTGCGACGAGGAACGGATGGACGTATCAAATGGAGGAATTACTGGGAGAAGGTATTATATCCGATACTACTAAATCGACTACGAAACTTTGCGTCTGGTTGTAGAAACACGGCATGGGTATGACAAAGCGATTAACCCTAAGGTAACATTCGTAATTGATTTTTGAAAAGGATAAACGACATTAGCACAAAAGCCATCACTTTATTGCCTAGTCAAAAAAAAGTTAGTATAGTTTTTTCAAATACTTTTGAAATAATTGCATTTGTAAAGCTTAAAACCAGAAACGGATTCACTTTTAAGCATTCGGGGTAAAATTCAAGAATTTCGTAATTATTTTAATTTGGGTCCTAGTGCTAATGCTCGCATCCTCGTCTTAATATTGATTTTTTTGATTGGATTTTTTAAATTCAGCTTCACAGAATTAGAAACTTTACTCTACGCCCGAAAAGTAAGTGCGAAAAGACATGAGAGAGCATCGCAAGTGAATCACTTACGATTCTTAAACAAATCATGTAAACGATTCACCTAGTCATATATTTAGCTAATTTTCCTAGGTGTCTCGTAAAGCATATTTGTTAAATACTGCGTATACTGGGATGAGGTTGGGATCAGGTATTAAATGTATACTCTGTGACTGTTCATGTTCAAGTAGTTTATATTTCATATTCATATTTAGTTGGTAACATTTTAGTGCTAGTTGGATGCGTTCAGTATTTAATATATTACAATCTTAGTGCACAGCATTTACAATTTGTCTAAAATAAAAACAAGCTTATACATGCGCCTATTCTTAATAAAAATTTTAATTTTTCATCATATGCGGTGGACATTTCGCTTGCTAACGAATTGTGTACTGTTGACTAAGAGAAAATTTAAAGAAAATTTAAACTTTCTATCTTACCGCATTCATAAGTCATCGAATGTCCTGTCAGATGAATTTCCAAATTTTTCAAATACTTTTGCATAGTAGGTACCAAATTTCAATCAACTGGTACAATGTTTTCAAATATCGTGCGTTCATAAATGCAAAAGGACTGACTAATAGCAATCAAAATTTGGAGATTGTTGAGACCGGAAATTTAATATTGACCACGAATATGTTCACAAATTAGCCGTCATCTGGTTCATAAAAAATTTACCCTTATCGAGTTAGGATAGAAAACGAATGACTTAATGGAGTTCTCACACAAAAAAATAAGGAAGACTCAGCTAAAAAAAAATGTCGTAACTTAGATCCTGCAGGACTGAGCTAAAAAAAAGGTCGTAACTTAAATTCTGCAGGACTGAACTGGTATCAAAGGTATCACTGGGTACCATCACTGCTATGGTAAATGAGGAAGTATATTCGTAAAACCTCCTTAAGGATTACCACGGTAGCAGTACCATAAATTAATTTATTATAACGCTAGTAAGTGGAAATGGGGTGCATTTCTCTTAGGACTTCTGAAATATTGAAATTATTTTTCTTCTACGGGTTCTTCAGATAAATGCCTAGAAAATGCTTTTATATTTTTTGAATATACTTACCTTAAAGCCGTTCAAGGAATTTTTTCATTTTCAACCTCTAAGACGGTATAAAAGGGTTGAACACATTTTTACGAATTAATTCCTATCTCTTAGAAGTGATAAGACATCGAATTGGTTCTAAATTCCTTTATAATCATCTTAAAACTCATTTCAGGATTTTTTTCATATTCAACCCCCAAGTGGGTGTAGGAGGGTCTATGTTTTCACAATCTCCGCCATTTCTCTTAGGTTTAAAGCGTTACTTCTGAATAGATTTTTTTATAATCGACTAAAAAAAATTTATAGGATTTTGTGATATTCAACCCCTAAGGTGTTGAGATATCAAATTGATTTTTATTTCCTAAGGATTCCTATATAATTGCTTAAAAGTTTATTTCAGAATTTTTGTATTGGTTGCTGCAGGTGAAATGTCGTTTTTCTCTATGAAGTGAAGTCAGTTGCGATTTTCATGTCTCAACCTGCCGCCAGGTGGCACAATTGGTATTGGGTATTGAAGAATAAATACCCCTACATTTACTCATGTAGTTATTTCAGTTTTGGACTTCATTGAGATCGGACAGAAGAAAAAGAGAAAAAATGGTTTTCAAAAACAGGTAATTTTCCTTTATGAATTTAAACTTGGCCACAGCGCAACGGAGCCAACCGAAAACATTAACATCAACATTTGGAACTGATACGGTAAACAAACGAACCACACACACCGATGGTTCGAAAAATTCCGATCAGGAGATTTGACCCTTGAAAGTGAGCCAGGACCTTCGATCGACAACGATGAGCTGAATTTATTAGTGGAATCTGATTTACGACAAACTGTAAGGGACATTGCAGAGAAATTGGGCGTACACAATTCGACAGTTTGCCGGCACTTGCAACAGCTTGGAAAAATCAAAAAGCTTGGTAAGTGGGTTCCGCATGAACTTACCGAGCAAAACATGACGGGTCGACTGGAAATTTGCAGTTCACTGCTCTCCCGGAAGATCCGTTTTTGATCAGAATAATGACATGTGATGAAAAGTGGATACTGTCGTCGCCGATCGGCACAATAGTTGGATGCTAATGAGACGCCAAAACACAGGCCGAAACCAGGCCTTCATCCGAAGAAGATAATGGCGACTGTTTGGTGGTCTGCAGCTGGAGTTATTCACTATTCATTTTTGAAGCATGGTGAAACCATTAATGCAGAGAAGTATTGTGCCCAACTCGATGAAATGCAGCAGAAATTGCGTGTTAAATGGGCTAGATTGGTCAACAGAGATGGAGTTATACTGCTTCATGACAACGCACGGCCTCATGTTTCAAGAGCAACGGTTTAAAAATTAAACGAGTTGCGGTATGAGACTCTTCCTCATCCACCATACTCACCAAACCTTTCGCCAACCGACTACCACTTCCTTAAACATTTAGATAATTTTTTGGCGAACAAACAATTCGATAATGAAGCAGCCATCAAAAGTGACTTTCTTCGCTCTAGAAAGTCGGACTTCTACGAAACTGCCATAAATGCACTTGTATCTCGTTGGGAGAAGTGTGTTGTATCTGCTGGTGCCTATTTTGATTAATAAAATGAAGTTTTATGAAAGTTACAGTTGTTTGAAATTGTACTACCAAAAACGACATTTCATCTGCAGCAACCTAATATATTCATCCCCAAGATAGTGTAAAAAAGTTTCATTTGTTTTCATAGTTTTCAACATATTTATTAGGTTTGATGAGATATCAGAATGGGTTTTACTTCCACGGACTTTTTCTGTTATCGCCTATAAACCCTCAAGAGTGTGTCAATTCTTACGAATTCCGACATATCTCTGATGAGATATCGTATTGTTTTCTAATTCCTCAAGCTTTATATAATCACCTACAGATTTATTTCCAGGTTTTAGGTTATATATCCAAGAGAGTATGAGAAGGTTTCATACGTTATCACAATTATTGCCACTTCCTAGGTCTGATGAGATATAAAATTGGTTATTACCTCTACGGTCATTTCATGTAATGGCCTAAGAACGGATTTTACGACTTTTCAAAAAGCAACCTCCAAAAGGTTGAGAAAGTGTTGTGTATGTTTTCACAAACGTTGCAAAATCTCTAGTGTTGATTTTATCGATTTTTGTATAATCGCCCAAAACTTATTGCATAATTTTCCGAATTTCTACCCTCAAGGTGATGTAATGGGCTTGAATACGTTTTCACGAATTCCGTCATTTCTCTTAGTTCTGATGACGCTGCAAACAGGTTCTTACTTCAACAAAAATTAAATTAATCAAATAAAAGCTAATTTAAGTTTTTTTTTGTTATTCAACCGCGAAGGGTGTATAAAAGGGTTGTATATTGTTATATGCAAGCCTGGCAACCGCGCAACTCGATCGGTTTCGCATAATGGAAACAGCAACAACCGAATACCTAGCTGCAAAGTAACCCAATCAGAAACCTAGTTGAAGTATATAAGCGGGCGGAGCAACTCGATTGTACCAACCTTTTAATCGAATGTTCTCGCATATACCAGAACAGCGTAGAAGATCGAAATCGAATGCTCTAAAGCTTTCGAGAACCGTCCACACACTTCACCGAGCGAACATTCTGGTACAGTCTCGACTTCAGCCAAGTAGTATAAAAGCAGACGAGGCTTTCAGCGAGGGACATAGTAATTTTTTATTACGTGGACTGTGGCAGTCAACTAGTACGCGAACGTATTAGTGAAAAGCGATTGATATAGCGTGTGATCGAGTCAAGCGATATATAAGCGGGCGGTATTGCCATACAGTGCGAAATAATAAAGTAACACTTATTTTGATTTTAAACGAATTGTGTTTTACTTGAAATCCCTGCGAGCCCCTAGCTCGCAACAATATTTTTCTATCGCACCGTCATCGTAATCGCTTCCCAAACTTTAACCAGAAAAATAATAAAGGTTCGCCCAAACTGTTGGCAAATTTTTATTTCAAACGCAAGTAGAGAGCTGACAGTGCTATATACTATCAACTACTAACTAGCTGTAAGATAGGTCATCTTTGAATAATCGTAGGAGGGGCATTCGATTAGAAGTGGTATCTAACAACATGTAAATTTTAAAAAACTTGCCCGACTTTTGTGAACCTATCCAACTAGCAAACAAACTACGCATTTTGATTTTCCGGAGGCTATAAATTCGATAAGGCTTCGAGCGCAGGTTGTGGATTTTGAACTTCGATAAGGCTTCGGTAAGACTGTTGAGCACAGGTTGTGAACTTTTAACTTCGATAAGGCTTCCGTAAGACTTGCGAGCGGAGGCTGAACATTTCAGGAGCCATAGCTCCGATAATAACCTCTATATGGCCTTATAGAAGTAAATACCAACGGCTTTATGGAGGTTTGCAAGCGAAATTCGCTCGACATGTCTAATTGGAAACATCAAGTGATTCGGCTTCAACCCTATTACGAGAATGTTTCAGATTGGTCTAGTGTGTAGCGTAGCGGACTAATGTGTGACGGGACCGTGGTTCGAATCGGAGAGTGTGCAAGGTGTAAGTAAAATCAATTCGCATTTTTCAAACAAATAATAATAATTTACTGGAAAATAAATTCGTAGTTGGAAGAAAACAATAATTAATTAATTAATTAAAATAAATTGTGAATATTATTTTTGGTTTTTTTTCAAGTTTCGGTAAGACCTTACCGAAGCCTCCCATTCGCAGTATTGCTTCCCGTGAAAGTTTGGAAGCAATATGAACTTCCGTGCGGAAGCAAAAACAGCTTCGGTAAGGCATAATACCAACTGTTGGCGCTTGGCTGTTGCTGTTGAAACATGGGGAAATGTGCGCCAAATTAGTTCGGTAAGACCTTATCGAAGCTTTATCGAGGTAGGAGAATAGCTTCGATAAGGCCTTATGGAAGTTAGTTTGCTAGTTGGGTTGTATTTCAGTCTTGATTACGATAAAATGGTTAATCCTTTTTAGCCAACAGCTCCCATGCCATTCATCAATTATTTAATGGGAACAAGCCATACTTTCACAGATTTTTCCGAAGATAATACCCCATGTCTCCAGCCAGTTTTAATCAGACCAAATACTCAAATATATGACAAAAGTCATCGTCCAACTACTTGCAATTAATTTGATGACCTCTAACATTAATCAATTTTGAATAAATGGATAAGTTAAGCTATAACCCATTCGAATTAATCCATCGCACATATAAATAGTGGATATTGATATCTGGAGGAGCGTAATATGTTTGGCGGGGAATTACAAATGTTCTAATGGCTGTGCAAGGACATTTCGATTTCAATTCACTAATGATAAATGTTACTTACCAGAATTTGGGTTAATGGTGCGAGCGGAACCGTACGGATGAGAAATACAGTCTCCATTTAATCACCGCAACATTCAAACATGTGGTAATTCGGAACCCAGATTGGATCCACTACAATATTATGCGATAGTCCATAAATTTTATTAATAATCTTGAAATTCATTAACCATTCCATGTATGACGCATTTTGTGAGTAATAAAACGATGGAAGATTCGCCCTAATGAAAACATTAATAATGCGAAATTTCATTATTTATGGCATAATATTTTTAGCTTCACGGACTCCTTCGAGCGTGGCATCACACCATCCGCCTGTAATAATAGAGAGCAATATTGTGTCTAGTTTTACGGCCATCCGGATGGGATGCTGGCATAAACTGACTACGTATGCAATGTCCTGGGTCCTTTCCATGCCAAGTACTCGTATGCGTATTTCATAAAATCCAATATCGTGAAAGTGGTAGAGAGAATACCGTAGTTGCTTCACTTTATAAAGGTCCTGGACAAATAATTCAAGTATTAATGGCATGTCAAACCTTTCAACTTTGTAATGACATTTCTGCACACAGTAATTATTATCTCATTAATGAGTTGATAAGTGGCTTATATGTTTTTAACGTATGAAGATATTTGTACACAAACTCGTATGTCGTTAATTGATTTAAATAAAATGGATTCATTATTTCGAAGCGGTAGAGACAATATTTAAGCTGAAATTCAATGAACTGTTAAATAAGTACTGAATTATGAAAACTTTTTTTTTACGATAGACATTAAGTTCTGGGTCCATTGGGTAAAACTTGTTATTGACATTCTGGACATTTAAAATAAAATTAATTATTGTAAAAAATGGAATGGAGCCTCCACGAAATGAAAGCTATCCCAATGAATTAAATCAATTGGGTTCTTCAATGGTCAAAAGACCAACGAATATCTTTTACTTTATTATTTCAATAATACAGTATTGTGGTAGATTTTTAAAAAAAAAATGTGTTATCCTCAAAATTTTTTTTTTACCTTTCATGACTAGTAGACATGAAAAAAGCAAAAAAAAAATTTCAGTCCGTCTGTCCGCCGTACCCCGTAGGCCGTACGCCGTACGTCGACCGCTGTACGCAAAATCTTTTGAAGGCTCGTAGCTCCCATACCCTATGAGCTATTAATTTGAAATTTTTTATAAATAGACTTAGTATGTCTCTTGAAGTGACCACATTTTGAAGGGTTGGGAAGTGAGCAAAGCGTTTTAGACGAAAAATTTTGGTTTATAGATCTCAGCAACCGCTTACGCTAGGAGGCTGAAACTTAGAATTTATGTAGAGCTTCGATAGTATACCCATTTGAAAAAAAATTGCTCATATGTCTGAAGGGGTGTGGGAGTGAGGGGAAAAATAATGCGTCCGAAACGCAAGAAAGCCGAGATCGACACATTCTAAAATCCATATCTCCTAAACGGTTAATGTCACGAAATTGAAACTTAATGAATATCTGTAGGTATACTTGGAAAATAGATCTGAAAGAAATTTGTCAGTGAGGGCAGTGGCGTACGTGGGTGGGGGGTGCAAAACTTTAGTTTACGATATCTCACGAACCAATTGCACTAGACAAATAAAATTCGCTTTCTGTATAAAGGTTGACAAATATAGTTTGCTGTAAGTAAAATTTTTTTAAGAAGGCAGCGAAACATGAAAATGGAGGGGATAAGAATTTTTCCAAAAAATCACGTCTCATATCTCAAGAACAGTGTAAGATAGATGCTTAAAATTTTTACCAGAAGTAGGCCTAATGGACCCCAAGCAGAAAAATTTTGTAGGTGAGGGTGTAGAGGGTGCCATTGGGTGAGGGTGATCAGGAAAAGGTTTTGATTTTTATATCTCAAGTTGGTATTTAGATACAGCTTTAGTAGTAGTATGTTGGAAAAATATAATTTTTTTTGGAGTAGTATGGTACGGGGGTGGGGGATGTTTTTCCTATCTATAGAACGGCTTATGCTACAAAGTTGAAACTCAGTATGTATATGTAAATCACCTAGAGAAGTAATTTAGATTAAAAAAATTTTCAAATATCCATTGGCGTTCGGAAGGGGGGCAAAAAAATGATCAGTGAAAATGGAATGCATATATTTTCCCGGTTTTCGTCATATCTATTAGGCCTTCCCAAATATTGAATTCATTTTTACTCCACGAATTCTTCATATAAATACCTAGAAAGCGTTTTTAGGATTTTGTGAAATTCTACCCCTAAGGGGGTGTAAAGAGGTTGTATACTTTTTCACGAACTCTGCCATATCCCACAGGTCTGGTCAGATATCGAATATCTTTTCACGGGCTTCCGCAATAATCGCCTAAAACCTGTTTTTAAGTTTTTTTCCTTTTTCAGCCCCTAAGAGGGTATAAAAGGGTTGAATTTATTTTCAGTATTTTTTGATATTCAATAATAAGGGGTGTAAGGGGGTTATATGCTTTTCAAAGCTTCGGCATATTTCTTGGGTTTGATGAAATATTAGATGGCTACAAACACATTTCTCCAATTTTCCATATTCAGCTGCATATGTTTTCACAATTTTTGCCACCCCTTAGTTCTGATGGGATATAATATTGGTTATTACGCCATTTGATGTAATGGTCTAAAAACCAATTTCACGATTTTTCAAATTTCAAAAACTAAAGAGGGTGTGAAGGGTTTGCTTTTGTTTTCACCAAATTCAACCCTCAAGTGGATGTAATGCGTCTTAAGTCTGATAAGGCATCAAATTCGCTTTTACCTCTATGGGCTTTCAGTGTTCATAATATACCTAAATCCGAATAGACTGCACGGGGTTTTTCATTGTTTAATCGGCCAAAATTTATATTTTAAATATTTTTATTTTAAGAATAAAATTAACTTTCCAAGAAAGCTTTTAATCTCGAAACAACTGATGATATACTCCGACTTTGACCACTCCCGAACTTTGACCCTAAAAATAATAAAGTTTTGCCCAGACCATTGGCAGATTTTTTTATTTTTAGATAATTTCATAGTTGTTCTCAGTATACTTTGTGTGAATAGAGGTAGCAACAGGTTCTGTTCCAACCATACATCACAGTCATATCGAAATTAAGTATGTATATTGCACATGCTTAAAAAATCAACAGGTTTTTTTACATTTTCATCCAAAGTATCAAAATTAAGAAAAGTAGCAGATTTGCCTCTAATTCCAGGATAAATTCAATCATTTATTTATAATACTCTTAACTTAATATTGACTTAATAGAAATTGTATTTTATTATTTTTGCTTTTACTTTTTTAAACAATACAGAATTATGTTATGTTACAAAAAAATTGCAGTCCGTTTGTACGCCGTCCGCAAACTCGCTTGAAGGCTTCTAGCTCCCAAAACTTTTGGGATATTTCGTTTTTGAACAAAAAAGTATTATGATTGATCTAAAATAAAAAAAAAATTGCATACTCTAAAATTTTGTATTTTCACGTATTAAGACTCTAGTAGACTCCAGAAAAGCAAAAAAAATCCACCTGTCGATAGAAGGCTCGTTACTCTCAAACCCTTTGATATATTAAGGTCAAGTTCTCTAATTGGAATCCCTTTGAGTGGTAATCTTTGCGAGGCTGGTGGTGTGAGGTGGAGTCGAGGCGGAAGGGAATTTTAGATCAAAAATTATGGTTTCTACATCTTAGGAACTGCTTATGCTAGGAAGTTGAAACTGGCAACTATATAGAGCTGTGATAGTGAAGCTATTTACTTAAAAATTATCAATTTAGGACAAGGGAAGAACCCGTCCAAAACGCTCGAAAGCCGGGTTGGAGATATTTTAAAGTTTATATCTCATGAAAGGTTGGTGTGAGAAAGTTAAATCTTGGTAATTTTTTAAGCCGGTGGCGTATGAATGTGAACGGTAAAACAGTTTGGAACACAATATCTTCCGAACCGATTACGCCAGAAAGATATAATTTAACTTGTGAACATAAACTTATAAATCAGTATGCTAAATGTAATAATTTTGAGGTGAAACTCAAAGGTGGTGGCACAATATTTTTTTAAAAATGAAAATGAATTTTTTTTGCCTTAAGAATAAGTAGGAGGCGATTTGGAATGTTTTTTTCAAGTTGTCAGTCTCATAGTAATCAGTACCGCATCTCAGGATTAAACGCATTCCAAAATTCTATCTAATAGAATTAGGTTGCGCCCAGCCTGTTATCCGATTTTTACTTTATTATTTTTTAATAATAAAGTATTGTTATCGACCTGAAATTTAAAAAAAATTTTGCTATTTTGTATTTACACGTTTTAAGACTAGTAAATACCAAAAAAGCAAAGAAAAAAATGTCCGTCTGTCCGCCGTAGACGCCGTACACCGTACGCAAAATCGTGTGAAGGCGCGTAGCTCACAAACCCGTTGATATATTAAGTTAAAAATTTTATGGTAGGTAGATTGAGTGAACCCCTACAACTGGTATCAGTTCGGGCGGGAGGGTGAGGGGATGAGGGGGAGTGTTGTAGACGAAACATTTTGGTTTCTAGATCTCAGAAACCACTTATGCTAGGAGGCTGAAACTTGGAATTTATGTAAAACAATATTAGTGGACCGATTTCCAGAAAAATGGTCGATAGCGGTGGAGGGGTGTGGGAGTGGGTGAAAAACAACAAGTCCGAAACGCTTGAAAGCCGGGATTGAAACATTCTAAAATCCATATTTCCTGAACTATTGATGTCAGAAGGTTGAAACTTTGTGGTTGTCTTTAGGGATACTTCGAGATTAGGCAAGCGCTAACATTTTTAAGGGTGGTGGTCGGGTGTTCGGATGGGGGGTGAAAAAGGTTGGGTTACAATATCTTGCTAACCTATTACACCAGGAAGATAAAATTTGGTTTTTATATATTGGATCACAAGTGGAATCTACTGAATAAAATCTTTTTGAGGTGGGAGGTGGAGCACGAAAGTGGAGGGGTAGCAATTTTTCAAAAAATTTAATTTTTATATCTCAAGAACCGTACCAGATATGATCTTGAAAATTTTGCAGGAGTTGGAGTCAGTATCCTTTTAGTTGGAAAAAAATTGTTGGGGATGTGGGTGTTGAGGGTGATGGTGAAAGGAGGTCGAAAGCAAAACATTATGATTTTTATTTCTCGAAACCCGTAATGAATGGAAAGCTAAAAATTTACGACTTTATAGAGCCACTATAGATACACCCTAGAAAAATAAAATGTTTGATAGGGGTAGCAAAGATACAGGGGTGGTTTTTCATATCTCAGAAACGGCTTATGCTAGAAAATTGAAACTTAGTACGTATATGTAGATGCGCTACTAGAGTAATTAAAGCATATAAAATGTTTAGATTTTTATCGGCGTTCAGAGATTGAGTAAAAAAAATGTCCGTGAATCCACATTTTCACGAATTTCGTTAAAACTTTTAGACATATCGAGCTATCAAAGCAATTTTACTTCTACTGGCTCTTTATATAAGCGCCTAGAAAAGTTCTTCCAAATTTTTCGATATCCAACCCCTAACGGGGTGTAAAGTTGTTGTGTACATATTCGCGAATTTGTCTATTGATATATGAAATTCACTTTCACTTCTAAAAGCTTTAAACATGTTAGGGGAAAAAAAACCTATTTAAGTATTTTTCAATATTAAACCCCCGGGGGGTGTAAGGTATTGTTCAAGTTTTCACTGATTCCGAAAATCTCTTAGGTTTAATGTAATCGAATTCGCTTTTACTTACTTGAATAACCAGGAGGCTATTTGGAACGTTATTTTTTAGGTTTTCAGTTGCACAGTAACCTACATCGCTTCTCAGCATTAAACGCGTTCCGGACTTCTGCCCCAAAAATAATAAAGTTGCGCCCAGACTGTTGGCTGATCTTTTATATTAATTTTGTAGGAGTAGTTAACCTTGAAATAGCATAAAAAAATCAGTCTGTCTGTCCGCCGGCCTTCGTACTAAAACTCGTTTGAAGTTTCACAGCTCAAAAGTTCTTGGAGCTATTAATTTCAAAATTGTTTGATAGGTAGATTGATGGAATCCTTTTAAGTGGTAGGGGTATGAGGGGGAGGTACAAAAAATTTTGGATGATTAATTTTAATGTTTATATATTACAAACCGCTTATGCTAGTAAGTTGAAACTCGGGGAGGTGAAAACAATACGTTCGGTAGACTCTAAAACTGAAAAATTATACTTATTAAAACTAAAATTAATATCTCAGACAGAAATGGTTTATGCCAAATTTTGTGATTATTTGGAAGCATCTCTATATATAAAATTTTAGATAAATTTACTAGAATTCAAATTTTTGAAGAATAATAAAAAGTAAAATGAAACGGAATTCATGAATTTTTTCTCTATATCGTCACCGCTTCTCTGTAAAAATGAAGCGTCATCTGACTTTTAGTTTCTTTTTTAGGGTCTGCTAACTATCTTTAATCGTGAGTATAACCAATTTTCTATGTTCTAAATTATGACCCATGTTTGCTTTGATGTATCTACAAACATCACAGAAAAAACCCTTTGTAGTGCAATTAGTTTAGGTTGGATTAAGTCTCGTCCGAAACACTTTGTCACCATAACCACAAGCATAAAAGAAATAGTTCTGAGATAGTATTTCGAAATTTACAGAACAGCTAATAGAGGGCAGTAAGAGCTTTGTTTTTGCAGAAATAAATGACTTTTGAGGGGATAATGTAAAAAGGTGGATAAGGCAATAATGTTAAGCAAATTAGTAGTTAAACTAGTCCAAAGGTAATCGCCATGATTAAAATCATAACTAAAAGTGGTCTGTTTTTAGTTTTGCAGCACTTCTCCGCTGTAGTCCTGAAGCCAAATTCAAATACGTAACCATAGTTTATTCACTCTGTGTCAAAGGGACAAAACCTACCCCTTTAATTCATAATACCTATTAACAGAAATGTTATTATCAGGCTTCCAAGGTGGATTCATGGCCGGCTCAGTACGGAGAGATAGCAGCTACCCAAAAGGACAGTACACCATTACCTATTTTAATTATGATTTCGCTTTAGATCAACACGCAGTGGAATGCTCAAAATATTTCATTTGCCTAATGGCTCGATTGCATATTCAACAATCGACGTATATTCAAAACGCTCAACACGCCAGTGCACAAATGCATATAATACTCTGCTTTACGTTATGTATCCTGGCTTGATCTGGGACACTAGTCACTAGACTGTTCCTGGATGGACTATTCGAGGCAATTGTCATGAATTATGTCCGGGTCCTAAATGCTCGTTCTAATTACACCTACGATTAGACGCTTAGACAGTTCTCGAATGGAATTAATGTCCGAATTGCTAATATTGCTTTTGGGCTAATGAACTGGACCTGGAGTTTATCAAAACAATGGCATTTGTTGGATTTCAGTCCATTTCAGGAAACAAATATATTATAATTGCAACGTGGAAATTATTTAGAAATATGAAAATTAACGATTGATGGTATCGTAATTTTGGACAATATTCATGACAAAAATACACTTTATGACTATTTAATGTAACAATGACTTGGTTAAATCATTCCCGTCCTTGAGTTCTGCACCCTGTGTGATACTTTCTGAACATCGCAACGGCAGCTTCTTTTGTTCTTTTTTAAAGAATGGCAATCTGTTAAGTAGTAATATCGATTTTAAACACAAAGGAAAAAGATTTTGCTCACCAAGCTAGTAAAACCCTTTTTTGACTGAAGGACACGTTTCCACAGTTTTATTCTAGCAAAAGAAGAATAATTCCATACAGATATTGATTTTTTTTTAAAAGAAAATGTCTCAAAATATTTCACCATTTATTTAAATGTTGGGAAAGGCATAGCTGTACTAAATATGAAATCTATGCACTATCTACTATTCCGAGAATAACATTTTTCATGAAAAAGCTACCATTGAAGTCAACTTAAAAATTTTTTGAATTGTTTTCGGCTTCAGAGGAGTCTCTGAAGAACTTCATATGGCTAAAATTGGTATTTCTCCTGGCTATTGCCATTTAATGGCTTTTAAGTTGATCATGTTAACAGTCAGGTCACAGATCAATTTGATACAAATTAAATTCAGTCCAAACGCTTGTGAAGAAAAAATGTTACATATTGTTACATGCTTCTCAACACGCCTATATGAAAGGAAAATCTGTGGAAACGGCCTTACACTGGGTCGTTTCCACGGTAGAAAAATCTTTGAATGATAAAGAATATACTCTGGCGACGTTTCTGGATATTGAAAGAGCCTTCAATAATGTGGAAACGAATGCGATCGAGAAGGCATTGAATAGAATGGGTGTCGACTCATTCTTTACGTGCTGGATTGTGTCGATGCTAGGGGTAGAATTATTAACTCCTCATTGGGGGATGGGTGTAGCAGAATGAAAGCAACCCAAAGAACCCGGCAGGGTCGGGTGTTATCTCCACTGTTATGGGTCTTTGTGGTTGACGAAATTTTACAGGCTCTATCTATGACCGACGTCAAGGTGGTTGCTTACTCAGATGATATCGTTCTGATGGTGAGAGGTAAGTTCCGTGGCACCCTGAGCGATTTACTAGAAGTTGGGCTCAAATCCTTGAGCGGGTGGACTGGTAACTGCGGTCTGAACATCAATCCGGAAAAGACCGACCTCATCCTCTTCACGAGGAAAAAAGACCGTGAATTCAAAATCCCACGTCTGAATGGCGTTACTACCCCACTCTCCCTTAGTGTGAAATACTTCGGAATCTATATTCATCCTAGGTTGAACTGGAAACTCACGATTGATGACAGGATCAGGAAGGCATCGAATGCTTACTACGCTTGTCAGAAAATGATAGGAAAAACTGGGGGCCTTAGCCCGAAAATAGTCCATTGGCTGTACGTCACGGTAGTTAGACCCGTTCTAACGTACGGGTCACTGGTGTGGTGGCATGCGCTGGATGTCGAGACTAACAGGGCCGCCATGGACAGAATTCAAAGAATTTCACTTATTGGGATTACTGGTGCTTTACGCACCACGGCCTCCCGAGCTTTGGAGGTAATGCTTCATATAATCCCACTAGACTTAGCGGTCAAATCAGTAGCGGCAAAGAGTGCGTTACGTCTACGCGAGGCAGGCTATTGGAAGGAAGGAAGTGTGGGCCACACTAGGATCTTGCAAGTGGCCCTGTGCTCCGGCATTCCGGAGCGCACTGACTACAGGATACCGTCTTGTAGTTTTGGACATTCCTATCTTGTGAACATTCCCACCAGAATGGAGTGGGGATCCAGGATCGTCACTCCAGACGGGTTTGCTATCTATACTGATGGCTCCAAGATCGAAAGTGGAACGTGCTCAGGACTGTACTCTTGCGATCTCGATATCATGGAATCATTCAGGCTACCGGATAGCTCGAGTATGTTTCAGGCTGAAATATTTGCATTGACAAAAGCAGTGGAAAGAATTGTGCAGAAACAGTGTATGAATAGTACAATAACTATACATATACGTTGACAGCCAAGATGCTATAAAGGCTGTCGATGCGCACGTAACTAAATCTAGACTAGTGAGCGAATGCAAAAGAATTGTACAAGTGGTGGATTTAAAAAATACGCTGAAAATCTGTTGGATGCCTGGACACAGTGATTTCCTTGGAAATGAAAAGGCAGACGATCTCGCCAAAAGGGGGTCGGAGATGAGCCTAGAGTTAGCTGATGAGTCGGTTCTATGCCGCATCGAACGTGTAAAGGGGATGATTGACTTAGAAGCACTCAGACAAACTGAAGAGGCTTGGGCGAATGTTTCTAGTTGGCTAGAATGTGCTGGCCGAAACTTGACAAGAGAAACTCTAGTTTCATATTGTCTGTGAGCAGAAACACATGTAGACAACTTATGGGAGACATGAAGAAAGACTGGGAATACCCATGGCTGATCTGTGTCGCTGTGGTGATGAGAATATAGAACCTACACTGGAACATCTAGTGTGTGATTGTGAAAGCCTGGCTCGTACCAGATATCGGTACTTGAGGAAATTCTTCTTGACCGATTTATCAGAAATTGTAATGATACCTTTATGGAGAACTACTCTCATCATAAAGAAGAGCTTAATGATCTCCCGTGATGGGCTGTGGCACTGTGCTACGGTTCACTCCTCTAAACCTAAACCTAAACCTACATCATGCTAGCCTGGAAACTCGCACAACTCGTTCAATGCCCAGTGGGAAAAACCACAACTTCACACAACCTAACTGGAAAGCGGAGAAAAACATCCTATTGGCCGCCTTGCAATACCCAAGGAGAAAGGCGTGGAAAAATCTGCAAATTTCTACATAGTTTTACATTCTTCTCGAACAATTTTTCCCTTCTCGGATTGTTCTTAACATTTCCCAAACATTCCACACATTCAACCGAATATGCAAAAAAGCTCTCGACTCAACACATGTAGTACAGAAGCACGACAGAGTTTGCAGCCAAACACAGATTCTGCCTCGGTGAAATGACAGTCAGTTCTACGTGACAGTATTTGTAAAGCGATTCGGTTTGCTAGCAGCAATCGAGCAGTGATCAAGTTGTACATAAAATCGGGCAGCGTTGCCAGTAGTATGATTATTAGTGCGGTTATTGAATGCGAATAATAAAACGTTAGTATTTCTATAGATTTTAAACGAATCGTGTTTTAATTTAAGTCCCGGCAAGCCCCTAGCTCGCAAGAAGTTTAGAATTTAACCTCGTTGGGAATTTTACAAGATACACATTTATTGATGCACTGTTGTTAACATAGTGCTCACGGATTCGTTTTCATCTGGATATGGTCGGGTATAGTAAATATCACGTGACTTTGAAAGGCGTCACCACGATGACAATGTTCGAGAAGCACATAATGTCATGGTGTCGCATACAAATTTTACTCTTAGCATATTCAGAGTTTTGACAGAAATTATGTCATGCGTAAAAGTGAAGAATATTTACTGTAGAACTTATCCATTTTGTAGGATACCATTAAGCACAGCCAGAATGAACATACGAATGTGGCAAAAATCGCAAAGTGGCATTCACTGGGACTTGGCACCGGGCAACAGGCACTCAAAGCTTTTTATGCCAAAACATTCGGAAAAAATGAACATCTGATAATCTTAAATTAAGCAGATATCAGACCCGAACCCTAGTGGGAGCTCTGACTGGACATTGTCACATGAGAAAGCATCTCAATAGGATTGGTCTCTCTGTGACTAAAATTTGCAGAATATGCAATGACGAAGACGAAACACCAGAGCAAATCCTCTGTGAATGTGAGGGTTTAGCTCACAAAAGACTTCGTCACTTCGGTCAGGGTTTTATGGACCCATCGGAATTCCTGACCATTCCTCTTCGCAAAATACAAGGCTTCATTGAAAGCGCAAGGATCGAAGAGGAATCATAGTGAATCCGGGGGGACGTCACAATAGGCCCAACTGTGGCTGCAGTGATAGAGGTTAACCATACCAACCCCTACTTCCAATCTATAATCTACTGTAGAACTTTACTATAAAATAACTATTTTAAAATAAAGAACTACTTTCGGTATCACAAAGTCTTGTTAGTAATAATGTTTTCAAGGTGCGGCGTATTTCGTTATCAATCCAGACTTCAAAATCTAAAGTCAAATCATGGACCAAAGTTGTAATCTTCATCTGGAAGTCATAGACTTGTAATTTATCAATGAATTCAGGACTCTAATCATATACTAAATGCATGTCTATTAAAAGACACTAGAAGACTTATAATATACCAGAAATGACTAAAGAAAACGAGTGTCATCCCTCCAATACTTTAACTTTGCAATCCAAAGGACTCTAAAACAATTTGCTCATTAATTTTGCGAAGTAGCCTAAAATCATGGAAATCTGTTTTGCGAAGCGGTCGACATTTTCAAGAATAGTTTTAAGCGGAAGTTAAGGTCAAGTTCTTAAGGTAACTAGCTCCTTCACAAAAATCCTTAGATCATATGAATACATATAGTGTTCCATTCTCATAGGACCCGTAAGCGATCAAAATTAAGCCAATACGATAAAATAGTTTTTGGGAAGGCATATTCCATGTATTCGAGTTGATAGGGTTGCGATTGCTCATTAAACCGAAACCGGAATCGAGTCACCATTCCTTTTTCATAGTCGTAATAATAAAAGGTCCCAAACCACTGGTACTGACATCTTCAATTTCCGCTTTATCGTCGAATTTAATATTTCGTCCAGGCTCGATTCTACATCACCCTCCATGCTGGTTGGTGTATGAATGAGTATTTTCGTCTGACAGGTCGATAAAGCCAAAAAATAAAGTAAAAACTTTAATTGTACATAAATCGCATTTGTATGACGTGCACAATGGCGGAAAAACTGGCGCCCAGCGTTCTCGATTTTCTATAGCAAAACCAGCCACACATATTTCAAAAATATCAATAACCGCGCGCTATTAATTTCCGCGTTGTTCCAATTGATATACACCCCGATGAACGTATACAGGGGCCATATTGGCGGCATAAACACAAGCGGTTAGAGGCGTATCCTTTCACATGCCGTACACATTGTACACATATCGCAAGGCAATCGTACTGTAAATAGAGAGTACCGAGAACCGAGTGACAAAATGAAAAACAAAATAAAAAAAATACACAAAAAATGAAAAGACTTATTGCAATCGTTTTCCACCCAAAATTCATTTCCCTTCATTTGCAACTTTATAAAAGGTATCACAAAATATTCGAATTGTTGATTCGTATTTACGTAGGTATCTGTAAATTTCTTGAATTTTTTTCATTAAATTTTAATTTCGTTTAATTTTTATTTTATCAGTTTCGCTGTTTGTAGAATGCAACCCTTTATAGATAGAAATTTCGATTAACATGTCATTGCATATCCGCACAATTGCCTTGCGATCCTTTCATGTTCATATGTAGGTACTTTTCAAAGTACGGTTCCTTTCCTTTGGAATTACTGGTACTTCAATACTTTCCGTACAAGATCTACTCTCTTTTGTCCACGCGGTAGTACCGAAAGCTTTAGTCTCAGGAAGGGGCGCCACGCTGTACCGCAGCGCACACTAGGCACCAAAAGAGGGCCCATAGCGATCCCTTCGGAAATATCGTGGAACTAACTAATCACCCCCAAAAACATCCTAGATCCTAAATAAATTTGACCAATTTGTCATGCCCTATCAACCTCAGATCTTCCAAATTGTCGAAAAAAAGCCTGCCCAACCACTTCAGGAGGCCAGGGCCCGACTTGGGCTGTCGATGATGATGATGAACCACTTCAAGCGCCTCCTTACAAACGCTTGACATTCACACAAAATGTGGGTAATGTCCTCCTCAGCATATAGGCCAAGACAGTACCTACACACGTCAGAGCAAGCAGTTCCCAGTCAGTATTCCGGCGAGTAACCGCAATCGTTCCCTATTTAATGTCAATATTTCCCTGACTTTTGTCTGTCCAGCCTTGGCCAGAATGCTCTAGAAATCCTACAGCTCGTCAGCTGCTCCCACATTGAGTTCGCTGCGTCCGTGGCCCACTCCCTGATAAGCGTTTTGATGCCGCTTAGCGGTGGACTAACCCCCTCCTCCACTATCAATACCGAAAGTATTGATCATATTTCTTTAAACTTAACTCTTATTTTTAAAATATTCAGCATTTCATAATAGAACCATGTGAAAATTATCATTCACCTAAAATATTTGTTAGCATTCAACTTGTTGAGACAATTTTTAAACATCAATTTTGCAATTAATCTTCCATTGTACGTAGAATAAACATCAACGTCAATCCCAATTTCTTTAAAAAAAAAGCCCTTAAAACCCACACCGGAAGAAATTCATTGGTAAAATCAAATACAAACCTTATTTGATTTTGCGTCAACTAATCAACGTTGTTAAATCAAACATGGTTTAATAGTTAATTATGTTTTCATAACATTAGCCCTATCATTATTTGATTCAACAATTTCGTTGTCAATTTTGTCTTTAAATAATCATGTTCATATTTAAGTACAATTATCAATATTCAAAATAAATAAAATATTTTTGTGCTTCAATTATCATGATCAATGCTAGTGGAACATGTTAATGGTTCCTGAAATATTATGCAAGTGGTTCTTTAAGCACAAATATTTTTCGTTAAACAGTTCCATTTTTCATCTTTTAAACATGATACGCCAACAATGTGTGTTGTTACTTACATTAATATCGATTGCACTGAATTTTAAAAATGAATAATTATTTTTATATCATGTTATTACATAAAATATAATATAGTTGTCAAATAGTGCTAAAGTCTGCCCTGTAGTTTTCAGAAAAATTTAATAAAATACATAACTGCCCTTAAATTTTTTTATTAGCAAATTATATAATTTCACATATAAATACATAATGTTAATGCATGTGTATACATTATTTAAGAGTATGTATATTAAGTTTTAATTTATAATACATTTATATTCTATTAATGAAATTTTTCCTAGGTACTTAAAAAAACTTTATACTACTTCTAGCTATTAGGGTTTAAATATAAATTAATAGCAGGCCCAGGGTTGCCATATAGTTGGCTGCAGAACCCGCCGAGGTAGCTGTATAAAATAGCCCAAAAACCGCACGAAGACTTGTAGCCCCAAATACCTCGCTCAACTTAAACGTGTTGAACACAGTTGCGATTTCAACGACGAACTGTGCTCTAGAATTATTAAGAAACACTATAATGTAAACATTATGTGAATGTATAAATTCATATTTATCACTATTTTAAAAATCTTATTTGAAAAACATATTAGGTGCAAATTAAAGGTAAAATTATGCTAGAAAAATACGCGCGTAAATCGTCGTTTCACTCTCGCAGTAGAAAAACGTGTCCCCCGACTCTGCGGCGTTTATATACTGCATGTGTTGAGTTGAGAATTTTCCAGTATATTCAGTTGTTTGTGTGAAACGCGGCAGAAATGCCTATTACATTCAGGAAGTGTATAGAACATGCGAGAAGCATATAGAGCTCTCTATAATATTGCAAGGTTATTATTTTTCTCTGAAAACTTTAGTATCAATAATAAGTGAGTTGTTCGGTTTGCCAGAGTACACATATAACAATAACTTTAGACGGACAAAAATTTTTGAAAGACGAGTCTGTAACCTACCAATGCAGCAAAAATTATAATTAATAAATTATGCAAAAAATAAAGGAACTCTACGACAGTCATCAATATTCGTAAATATATTGTCTCTTGTATGTTACATTTCTATGAGTGTTCATAACTTGAAAGAAAGTGGTTCATTTGTAGAAAGTCTGCAAATAATGAACCGATTCTAAATTAATTTTAGTTTGCAAATATCGATTGAACTAAACTTTTTCATTATTATGACTGGAGAACCGAAAATATAGTGGCAAGAGGATTTGTGATATGATGTAATTTGCAAACGTTGTATTTGAGCCGTTAACACTAGCAAATTTAACCCAAGAGTTGTAAATCGGGTCTGTTGTAAACTGCGTTGGTCGAATAGCCCAAAAAGCTGTAAGTAGTCTTTTGAAATTTGTACCCGCGAGTTGAATATTTAAATAGCCCAAATCGCGAGAAATAGTCCAATCTGGCGACCTTAAGCAGACCCATCGAAATCAAATTTTTACGAGAAGTGGTGTTTTTGCAATAACTTTTAAGAATTTTATGTTTTGATATAAATCAAAATGCCCAAATAGGCTTTAATGGTCAGATCAATTTCATTACGTATGAATAGTGAACCATAAAATAGTTGGCTGTAAACTCTAACCTTGATATCATAGATTCCTAGCAAGTCGGTCCAATATTATATAATCGATTCAATTATCACGAAAATGAATGACTGTTGCGAGTCCTCTATAGTAGCTTTGTAGAATTTTCTTTTCTTGGATCCATCTACAGCTCAAGTTGATTGTGATTTGAAGACATCCCAGCTTGCGATAATACAATGTTGCTTGCTTGGGTACGAACTATGGAACTCAGAGCTCATCTAGAAAAACAAATGACTATTGAATACTAAATTGTTATAAACCAATGAGACTCCAGCAATATACTACTCATTACCCAAAAAACTATTAAAACAGAAATTCACTAACCTTTGAACAACACAAACTTTTACACAAATTTTAATCAACAATTCAAAATTCACTTTTTCTAACTTCTTTTAACAGTTTTGGACTTTAGCATACAATGAACATTGCTTGGTCAATCACGGAAAACTGGCATTTTCAAACATTTTTTTATATCAGTTGTTAATTTTCCTGTTAGATTAAGCTTAAACGTGGTAAGCAGGAGTAATATTTAACTGAACATATTTCTTGTTGCTTAACAATTATTTTGGCAATGAAATATTTAATGTAAAACAAAATCGTATTTGAAATAATCACATATTTGGTATGTTAAAATTAATCAATTGTCGTGATATTTAAATAAATATTTTGCTATTAACAATGCTTCATTAGTTGATTTAAATACATAACCTTATTTAATTTAACAATGTTTGTATTTGATATGAACATTTTAGACTAATTGTTGGTTAACAATGAATTATACTTGATTCAAACAATGATTTTTCTTTCGGTTCATTTATACACACATATTTACCGAGAACTTCTGAACGCTTTAAGCAAGGAAATTGAAATTTGACTCACGTTAGCTTCCTACCAGCGACATACAAAATAATTATTCTGAAGACAAATGATCAAGGCTGCATGTACTTCATACAATATTTGTTGAAAATTTGTCCATTTATCTTCCAAAATACGCTAGAGGAAGTAAGCGAACAAGAAAGCGTTCATTCAGGTCAATGCAATTTTGCACGAAGTATTTTTCAGTTTAAAATAACGTCAAATGTGTCAACAAAATTCACTGCAGGAATCTCCCGTGCAAAATTCTTTAAACCTCATTTACATGATTAGCGACGAGTAAATTCAGAACGTTATAATATTTGCGAGTAAAAGAATGACAGAAATCTAATGAGCCTTAATGTAGCCACTCCTCGATCATATAAAAGTCACTAAATATTTTACTCACCTTTCAGAACTCACTAACTTATGAAATCGTTAAGTAATGTGGTAAAAGTTGTATTAATATCGAGTGAAAAGTGGTGAGCGATATTTACCCATCTATACACTGAGAGAAATAATTAGTTGGCAAGAGATTGCTTCAATAAAATTTTCATTTCAGCAATCGAAGTTCAATTACGCTAATAAGAATTAGTTTGGAGCAATAGATAATCTGTTGTACAATAAATATTCGTTTAAGGCAATAAACATGAAGTGCGTGCAATAGAACCATTCTGTCAAGACAATCAATTTATGTTGTTTGCGCGATTCTGTTGAATGAACAGAACAGAAAAATGTCTAGCAACTCAATTTTGATAGCCGCAATATAACATTGGTTGTTGCAATAGAATATTGTTCATCACAACCGATTTTCGGCATCATTCTGTTGTGGCAACCGAATGTGTGTTCCGCCAAACGAATGTATGTTGCAGTAACTTAGTTAATCCACACTTAGTTAAGTTGCACATAGGGAAATGAAAATGAAAGGTCTTCGGTGGCGCAGTGGTTACGCGCGCCAATTCAAAAACTTTCAACACGGGTTCAATTCCTACCTACAGCCATGGATTTTATTAAGTCAGTAAGTAAGAAATAATATTTGAAGTAGGAAAATAGCGTCTTAGAAAAGTTCTATAGAATTCAGTGTAGGATTTAACACAAATAACTCCATTTTATTCTAGAGTTTACCAACAACCCGCGCATTTGTGGCAATCAAAATTTTAAGAGATTCTAGTTCGCTAGACAAATAATTCAGTTCTCCGAAAATATATTCGATACCAATAAACGAAAATTCGGTTTGGCCAACCCAGAATTTCGGTTCCAACAATGGGATAGGAACTTTTCCTGCAACCGTTGTAATTCCTTTAGCATATATTTCTATTGCAGTAATAAATCTGTTCTCTCAGTTTACAGTAAAGCTTAAACTGAAACAGCTTAGGCGAGGAAAGTAAAATTTCACAAAATTTAATTTTTCACTATTTCATAAAACGTAACGTAGCCATGGCAAACGACCGGTGGGAAAACCGCGGAAAAGATACGAGGACTCAGTTGACGCAGATTGCAGATCGCTTCTTAGATGCACAAATTAGAGGACGCGGGTGCTGAACCGAGATGACTTCAGACAATGTATCCTATTTGGGCTGTCGCGCCATTAATGATGATGATAAAACGTAGCCTGGCTACACTATGTCAATGGAGTCAAAGCTTTCAGTGAGAACCTGAACTCTCCAATATCGAATTAGAATAGTGTAGGAAGTTCTTCTCTCTGCATGTATCTTCTACATATACCATCAAATGTACTCGAATGATCTCGCAGCGTGCAAGACGTTGTAAAAGCACAGATGAACGTACACTACGCTAGATCCGTTTTAGAAAGTGAAACTTGTCTTTTGAATTTCATTCACAACTAGCAACTGTATGTTAGAGCCAGCAGGCTAGTAACGCAAAGTGTCAAGCATATTCAATTTAATGGTTTTGAACGAACAAGTGTTACAAGAATAATTAACCGATTTGAACAAAACGGTTTTTGTTTTTATTAAACAAAAATTTAATTGTTTTACATGAAATACCGGTGTAGCCGTAGCTTTAAGCCCCGTTTACACGGTGATAGTTTTTGCGATAGTTGATGTCATGATAATTACTATCGTTATAGCTCTCATCATGCAAACTTATCGATAGTTACTTTCGATACATGATAGCACTATCACGTTTGACGAGATATTGTTGATAGCACTATCGCGATAATTTTATCTTGACATTGACAAGAAATTTTATTTTGACATTTATAAAAAAATATTTAATTTGACAACATAATTAAATTGTTGGTAATTGAAGAAAATATTGCTTTATTCAAAGGTAAGGACAATTAATTTAACGGTGAAAGTGCTTTGATGGTCTGTAGCACTTCAGCTTTGTTCATGAACGATTTTTAGTCTCAATAAAGATGTTTGAAGTTGGAAGTTTGAAATTATTATTTGTGACATTTTTCAGTTCAATATGACCAGCCGATTCGACGTCTTGCCTGTAGATATATATTTTTTCTGAAATAGATAATTGATTTCGTCTCGGATATGGTTTCATTAAGTATGGGTTTAATGAAAAGCATCATCGCCCACTCGCCCAGTATTACTGATTCTTGTGGAAAATTCAATTCATTTTTCTCTATCGATCGTTGAAGACAAGATTTTCCAAATATACCGCCGTCTGATTGACTGCCAAAGCTTCCATCGTCAATATATGTGAAATTGCAGTCGTGATCCGATAACGCAAGCAACACAATACTAAATGTGATCCTGAATTCGGAGGACACTGACTCACAAAATGTTTACCATCTATGGATCCTACACAGTTTGGAAAGTTCCGTGACGTGTTAAGTCTTTTAACATGTGACTGGAACAATCACATACTGCATAAACAATATAACTGCTGTCTAATTTCACTGTCGTACTATCGCAACGTGTATATAGCAGACTATTGCGCTATCATACTCTCACACTGTCGTGCAATGCTCTCACGATAGTACTATCCTTGAATACTGTCACCGTGTAAACAAGGCTTAAGAACTAGTTAAATTTGTTTTTAGGGAAAAACGAATTCTCGAAAACCAAATATTTGAAAATAAGAACATCTAAAGTTAAGGCACACATTCAAGTGGTTTCAACAAAACATGCTTGCTTACATTCGCCCAAACTAGATTAAACTCAAAGGGTTGAGCTGTTCCAAATAGCTTCCTGGTTATTCTTTAGGTTGAATTTTAGTGTTTTATTCTATATCCTTGACAACTTAAGATATTTCAGGTTTTTACTCCTCACCTTCACCTCTCACCAGAACAGTATAGTTCCACTATCAGATTGACACTCTCCTAGTAATGCTTATGCGTCCGGCTGAATTGCATCTTGTATAAGCTCTTCAGAAGTATTCAAGTTTTGTCATTCTACGATGATTCGATTTACCGTCTGTCTACCTGAATTCCATTTTCAATCATACAGCGTAATGAGTAAGTTTGTTAAGATTTAATTGGTTTAGGTAAATACCCAGTATATACACGGTATAACCTCATTAGTTATGTACCGTTTCAAAAGATACCATACGATTTACATTTAATTTGATGTAGTTTAATTATTCGTCCTTTAAACTGAGTGCAAATACCGCAAAAGCCGCAATCACAAGACTCCACAATCCAACTCCAACCCTTGAAATCACAATGCCAGACAGCCTAAAGTGATTCTCAAAATAGTTCTTGAAAGTTCTTCATTTGGGCCGATAGCTACGTCTATGATTCCTTTATTATTGCTAAATAAAATCCGTTAATTTGTAATACACAACATTATTAATAATTAACTTGGAATGGCCGAAAGCATTAGTTAATTGCTCAGAATTTCAGTTTGACATTTGTCTCAGGATCGTTTCGTCTGTGTCACCAGTCAAAAGCAGCGAAAAGAATTTGCAATTATGAAGTGTACATAACGTGGCAAAAGGCAAAAAGGATTCCAACAATGAACTACCCGCTGAAATTTATTTTCATACCCGAACTACCCCAAGTGGGATGCCATTCGAGAACTGATATACGATTCCATGCTGTAACCAAACAAACAATTTCTCAAGCGTTTGATGTAGGTTCAGTCTCCCGGAGGCAATGTTCTTCCCAAGCGTAAAACAAACTTTTCATTTACGTTTTATTGTTCGACAAAAAGGACTCGTGTGGAGGTATTATCTACGCATGTATAGGCAATTTCGTCGAGACCTCGGCTCCTCGAAAAGTGTTCACTTTCATCGTCCTGCCTTGCCTGTTGTTCGATTATCTTTGCTTCTTTCAGAACCGGACGGCTTGCTAACACTTTCAAAACTAAGTGACTATACATGTAGCCCGAATCCTCCCGTAAGACGGGAATCTCTTAGCACATACTTATGTCGGGGGTGGTAGTAGAAGATGTGGGTTCTGACAAGGATACTACACCTTTCAAAACTTTTCGGTGGATTAATCTAAATCATTCGCAACAATTTGGATCAACGGTATCCCACATCGAATCGGTGCGGGGATATGGAAAGAAACCTTAAGATTTAGGGACCATGATTTGAGGATCGATATACCACACAACAAGAAATCCGTTCAGAGTGTCGTCTTACCGGAACTTTTACCGAACATATCATGATCTGCTTGATTTTGTTGGTGGTGCGGGTGAGCCACCAAGAAAGGGATGAGATTGTGATTAAGCGACGTGAATTGTTTTTAAAAGTGGTCTTGTAATAATGAAATGCGGTAATGGTAATGGTAATAGCATTGTGGCGAGGATAGTGATGTTACTTATGGTAAAAGGTAGGAAGTTGAATGGACAGTTATGGATCGTTATGAAACCGAAGCGGTTAAGGCGGTAACAATGAAGTTCCCTTCCACAAACCATAAAAAATTTCCGTCTGTCCGTCTGTCCGCCGTAGACGCCGTATACGGTACGCAAAAGCGTTTGAAGGCGTGTATCCTACAAATCTGATGAGATATTAAGTTAAAAAAAAATTTTTTTGCCTAAAATTCAGTTTCAGAATTTGTCATATTTAACCCACCTTACGGGTTTAATATGACAAATTCGGTACCGATTGGAAATTTAAACAATAAAATAAAAAAATCTGCCAATGGTCTGGGCGAAACTTTATTATTTTCGGGTCAAAGTTCGGGAGTGGTCAAAGTCGGAGTATATCATCAGTTGTTTCGAAATTCTGAGGTTTCTTGGAAAGTTAGTTTTGTTCTTAAAAAAAAATATTTGAAATAGAAATTTTTAGACGATTAAACATTGGAAAAGCCCGTGTATGGTAGACCATTCGAACTTCGGTATATTATGTACACTAAAAACCCATAGAAGTAAAAATTAATTTGCTGCCTTATCAGAATTAAGAGATATGACGAATTGCTAAAACGTATACAAAGCCATTACTTTCACTTGGGGGTTTGAATTTCGAAAAAATTGTAAAATAGGTTTTTAAACGATATCATAAGAAGCAACTTGATATCTCCTGAGACACGGAGATTTTGAAAAATTTGTGAAAACGTAAGCAAACCCTTCACATCCCCTTGGTTTTTGAAATTCGGAAAATTGTGAAATTGGTTTTTAGGTCATTTCATCTAATGCCGTATTAACCAATTTTATATCTCATCAGAGCTAAGGGATGACAAAAATTGTGAAAACATATGCAAACCCTTGAGGGTTGAATATACGAAAATTGAGAAATGGGTTTGTAGACGATTATTTATAAAGTCTGTGGAAGGGAAAAGTGATCTAATATCTTATCAAACCTAAGAACTATATCGAAGCTTTGAAAAGCCTACAACCCCCTTACACCTTTTAGGATTAAATATCTAAAAATACTGAAATTGACCTTTCGGCGCTTATATAGGAAACCTTAGGAAGAAAAATGGATTGGATATATCATCAGATCTAAGCAATATGTAGCAATCTGTGAAAACATATGCAACCTCCAACCCACTTGGGGGTTGAACATCCTAAAATCCTGAAAGGAGTTAATAGATAAATATGAAGACAACACGAGAAAGTAAAAACCAATTCAAATTACTTATCACTTCTAAAGGATAAGACGGAATTCGTGAAAACGTGTTCAACCCATTTATGCCCTCTTAGGGGTTGAAAAAGGAAAAACTTAAAAACAAGTTTTAGGCGATTATTACGCAAGCCCGTGAAAGTGAAAAGTTAGTCAAAATCTAATTAGACCTGGGGATATGGCAGAATTTGTGAAAAAGTATACAACCCCTTTACACCCCCTTAGGGGTAGAATTTCAAAAAATCCTGAAAACTTTTTTAGGTATTTATATGAAGAAGCCGTAGAATAAAAATGAATTCAATATTTGGGAAGACCTAATAGATATGACGAAAACAGTGAAAATATAGGCATTCCATTTTCATTGTTAATTTTTTTTCCTTCCTTTCAAACGCCAATGGATATTTTAATTTTTTTTTATCTAAATTACTTTTCTAGTTAATTTACATATTCGTACCGAGTTTCAACTTTGCAGCATAAGCTGTTCTATAGATAGGAAAAACACCCCTCACCCCGTACTATACTACTCCTATAAAAAATTATATTTTTCCAACATGCTGTTATACTACTACAGCTCTATCTAAGTACCAAGTTTGAGATTTCTATTATTATAGGTTCTCGAGATATAAAAATCGGAATCTTTTCCTTTTTACCCTCTCCCACCCTCTACACCTTCACCCCCATTTTCTGGTAGGGGTCTAATAGGCCTACTTCTGGTAAACATTTTAAGCTTTTTAAGCATCTTACACCGTTCTTGAGATATGAGACGTGATTTTAGATAAATTCTTATCCTCTCCACTTTCATGCTCCACGGCCCCCTTAAAAAATTGTATTTTCAGCAAACGTCATTTGTCAACCCTTATACACAAACCGAATTTCATTTATCTAGTGCAATTGGTTCGTGAGATATCGTAATCTTCAGTTGTTTACCCCCCACCCCCGTACGCCACTGCCCCAGCTCAAAAATTTGTTTTCGATCTATTCTCTTAGTATACCTACAGATGTTCATGAAGTTTTAATTTCGTGACATTAACCATTTAGGAGATATGGATTTTAGAATGTGTTGATCTTGTCTTTCTTGCGTTTCGGACGCATTATTGTTCCCCCCACTCCCACACCCCTTCACCCATGTCGGCATTTTTTTTTTAAATGGATCCACTATCAACTCTATATATATACGAGGGCGGTCCGACAAGTACTTAGCCTACAAAAGAAAAACGAACATTTTGGAAAAGTGGCGATTTATTTCTCAACATAGTGTCCTTTTAGCTCGATACACTTGACCCAGCGATGCTCCAACTTCTTTAACCCGTCTGAAAAATACGTTTTCTCGAGGTCTGCAAAGTAGGCCTCCTTGGCGGCGATGACCTCCTCATTCGACTCAAATTTCTGCCCGGCGAGTAATTTTTTCAAGTTTGGGAACAAAAAGAAGTCGCACGGGGCCAAATCTGGAGAATGCGGTGGATGGGGCAGCAGTTCGTAGCCCAATTCGACCAATTTGGCGGAGGTGTGAGCCGGTGCGTTGTCATGGTGGAAGAACACTTTTTTCTTCGCCAAATGGGGCCGTTCTTTCTGCAATTCGGCGTCGAATCGGTCCAATAATTCGTCATAGTAGAGCCCTGTGACCGTTTTGCCCTTCTCCAGGTAGTCGATGTAGATCACAACTTGTGAATCCCAGAAAACGGTGGCCATCACCTTTCCGGCCGATAGTACATTCTTCGCCTTCTTCGTAGCACGTTCGCCGGGTGAAGTCCACTGTTTCGGCTGTTCCTTGGTCTCTGGTGTGTACCAGTGGATCCATGTTTCGTCGACGGTCACGAAACGACGCAGAAACTCCTTCGGATTGCGCTTAAACCGCGTCAAACACTGCTCTGGAGTGGTCTCACGGTTGCGCTTGTTGTCCGGAGTGAGCAAACGCGGCACCCATCGCGCCGACAGCTTTCTCATGCCCAAAATTTCATGCAGGATATGACCCACGCGGCCTTTTTAGATGCCTACTGTCTCAGCTATCTCGCGCACCTTCAATCGGCAGTCTGCCAATACGAGATCGTGGATTTTTATCACGCTACCCTCCGTGGTAGCCGTTTTTGGAGCACCTGGGCGTGGCTCATCAAAAACCGACGTGCGACCACGTTGAAACTCGTTAAACCAATTTTTGACGGTCGCCATCGAAGGAGAAGAGTCACCGTACACAGCATCCAAGCGCTCTTTGATTTCGCTGCGCGATTTCCCTTCCAAAAACAAGAATCGAATCACCGACCGATATTGCTCTTTTCCCATTTTTCTAAAATCCGCGGACACGCCCGCTTCCACACGCAGTAGCCGTCTACGAGAACGTACTACAAGATAGTAAATTTTTCTTGCGATAGTGGCGCCATCGGGCGGTGAGGCTAAGTACTTCTCGGACCGCCCTCGTAAGTTCTAAGTATCAGCTTCCTAGCGTAAGCGGTTGCTGAGATCTAGAAACCAAAATGTTCCGTCTAAAACGCTTCCCCCACTTCCCCCACTTCCCCCCTTATACCCCCACCCTTCAAAATATGGTCACATCAAGGAGCCTACACAGTCTATTCCTAAAATTAAATTTCAAACGATTTCGCGTACAGCGGTTGACGTTCGGCGTAAGGCGGAAAGACGGATTGCATTTTTTTTTGCTTTTTTGTATCTACTAGTCATGAAATGTGAAAAAAAGTCAGAACGAACAAGCCCTCTCATGCTATTAAAAAAAAGAGTTGACCCCTTATTACACCAAGGGCTTCAATTCATATATAAATATAGTTAATTTTACTCGAAATGTTGCGCAATTTTGTGACACTTTTCATGTAAATTGTACGGTTCAGTTGAAAAGTACATGAATAATTTACTAATACCAGTACTTTCGTGTAAAAGTGCTTGAAATGAGTAATTTTACTTGAAAAAAATTAAATATACTGGAGATTTCAGGAAAAAAGTGGATTGAAAATAAAATTTTTTTAAAAAGTGTAGATATGAATGAACCGCTTTTCGTTGATAATTTTTTTGAAGACGTAGTTGTTGTATTTTACTAACATTACTTTTCAGAAATATTTACATATGGTACACATATCAACTCCATAGATATAGAAAACATTCCACCCCCGTGCCGCGCTACCCTAAATTATATTTTCAAAACTAAAGCTCGTGACATGTACAAAATTTCAGCCTTCCATCTTTGGCGGTTCTTGAGATATAGGAATCGGAACATTTTGCTTTTTTGGGAGGTTGAGAAAGGCGGGGTTCTCAACCTCTCCATTGGGCCTACTTGTTGGGTCCTTCTAGTATTCCCACTAAAGTATTGCACTTTTTCTTAAACGTGAAAGTTTATTTATTAATTTTTTTTTTTTAAATTTTACGTCGATTTAAAAATTTTATTATTAAAGTTGGGGGATGAAAACCGTATTTTTTTCAGATATAAATTTGAAGTTTTAGGTATTCAATAAAATTGAACATTTCTGTTCTCTACCATTCCGCCCGTTAAATCGGAAGAAAACTTTTCCGTGACCGTGACCGTCTTGACCATTTACTTACATAGTAATTAGAGTGGGTCACAAATTCCTTGCTAATTAGAAAGAAAAATTTTAATTTTTTGGTAGCGTCGGTAGCGGAAAGTATGCCCTATTTCTTATTAACCTTTTATCAATTTTCATAAGTTGTACTTCGGATAGTTAGTTTCGATGGTATTTTAACAGATGTAGATGTCATCCATTTCCTCAATTCCCAGAATTTTGTTGGCAAACTTTTGCATAGTCTTGATCCCTGTTTTAGCTCGAGTTAAAATTCATAATTTTTTGTTGTGCAGAATTAGTTTTATAAGAAATAGTTCGAAGCTGTTCCTCTCAAATCAGAACGGCAGTCATGAATCCTTTCCCAACCATTGTGAAGATATTTAATAGGCTCTATATTTTATTCATTTCAAACTGGGTCTGTACTTAATCGAAAGATTATAAGTCAAGTCGTTTAACGTGTGTTTTTGTTAGGCCTGGTTATTCGAAAGCCAAAAGTTTTTCAAATAAGTCCCATGGAATTGTCGTTAACTCTTGACGGCCAAATCGTATCAATAGAAGACTCCTTCAGCTTAAAATCAGTTCAAATGCTCTCGAAAACTTTTCTCGATTCCGGGCTCTTGTTTAATTGTACAAAAGCTAAATTTATCGTAAATTGAGTGGCGATAAAACAGAACTAATAACTCTATCCCAGTCCCTTAACAAAAATAAATAAACGTCACAGGACCTGATTTTTATATAAATACTAGGCCAGCGAAAGGACTTTTCCTCTAGGAAAATTGGCAATGTATTGCGGTAAGTGGGTCCAATAATGGCAAGGTATTGAGGTGAGTGGGTCCAATGATGAATGAATGGTGGTGGATCCTAGAAAAACGAAAGCCTATGCTGACATCTTTATCGAGTTTTCTTGTAGTTGCTGCTGTTGTTTTTGCTGTTGTATTCCCTGTTAATTTCAAGTGGGCTCGATATAAATCCTGAGGACCAACTTTACCTTCCGGAGTGCGCTCAATAACTTCAGGGTCCCCCAGCATACATAGCGCCGGAGCCCCTGAGAACAATATTCAACTTCTTTGTAGGGCTTCCATCTTTGCTTAAGTGAAACAGTGGCATTCTGAGCGGGCTCATGATTTACGATGTTTTCTTCTTCGCACAAGATTTTAACTTTATTCTTTGATTATTTTTTTTTTTCCGTTCGAACTTTTGAAAGTTCAGTTTTCAGTGTTTTCTGTTTCTTTTTCCCCGAGATTTTTCTCCCCAACATTTTCTTTCTTTTTCCTATAGTTCTGCAGAAAGAAAATATTTCCTTTAAAGATGATTAATGTTTGTCGAGGAATTTTTTGATCGATAGATGGCATTTGAGTACGCTTTTGTGCGCAAACTATGGCGAGACGAAAAGATTTTTAGATTTTGAAAAGTTAAGTGGTTTATAGCATAAGAATTTAATGCGTTTTGGACATGTTTTTATGTCGTTTAAAGTGTTTTCCGTTTGCTTTTAAAGGTTTCTTGAATTGGCTGGAGGCCAGACTTCAATGTTTTCGTATTAAGCTATCTTATTTTGGAGAAATTAATGGCGGGATTAACACAAAAGCGAATTGTATCGCAATATTTCTCCTTAATAAATTGGTAGCTTACTTGAATACTAGTTCAATATTCATGTTTCTTGTTCAACACAGCAGCGTATTCGAAGTTTGAACAAATTTCAATAGAATCTATTTCCTTATCCGATTTCGTGGTATTTAAAGAACTTAGGAATTACAATAAATTGTTCGAGTTCAATAATTCCATTCTTGCCTTTGCTAAATAAAAAACATAACGCAGTCACGATCGGCTGCAAGTCAATCGTATGATACTCTAGATGAAATACTGAACTCCGATTTATGTTTTAGTTGAGACTATATCGAAAGGAGTGCACATACAATTATGGCTGCATTACCTTTTATTTACAGGTAGAAACTATTGTATAGTGGCTGCTCGATAAGTGAGTTCCATACATTAAGTTAGGACATTTTTACAGAATTTTTGTATGGCAACTTCATGAAGGACTTATGGGATATTTGTCGTATTAATACTTTCAGCTGCGACTATTATAAAATAACGTATACAATCTTTCAAAGTCGTAAATTAATGCCTTCTAAAGTTATCGTTCAATATTGGTGAACACGTGTTTTAAGAACTTTTGTATAACAGCTACCCGAAGGAGTCGACGGATGGCACTAATTAATGAACACAGTTTTGCTTTTGATATAAAACTAATTCCTGTAAAATTTTGAATCCCTGTTCTAACTCGTACCAGAGTTATAGTGGATTCTGTAACTTGTATAAATTTTTGAAGAACTTTTGTAGGCTTTTCATCATATTTTGCTTCAAACATTGTAAACTTTAAGTATGCAAAAATTCAAGTTCCTAACTTCAAGCATTCGAGCAATAATTGTGAATACGTGTTTCAAGGACTCTTGTATGAACTTAGCCTTTCTTTTTCCATTTTACAGATGGTGACAAAATTTCAACTTCCTAGGCCAACGCGTTCTTGAGTTATCGTGCAAACGGACGGACGGATGGACGGACTGACGGACGGATGGACGGAAGAACGGACGGACGGACTGACAGCAAACGTATTTGGGGTTTTCGGCCACAACTAAACACAAAATAAATCTGTTCTATTCGTTAAAAACTTTTCGAGCTGGATTAAACTTATACTCTATATGATTTCATCTAGAGTATAAAAATTTACTTATAATTGCACATACCTTCAACTCAATCAACACAGTTGTCTAGTTGGAGACTTACACAAGAGTAGAAAATATGTTTGAAATTAATTAATTTTGTTGGCAAATATGCATTGAATCGAAACTTACGTTGGGCGCTAGTCTGTACATAATTAAGAGTCTATGAATTTGCGCACAACCGTAGGGCTCAATTTTACTTTATTATTGTGATCGAACTGAAATTTAAAATAGAAATGTTTCCCTGAAATTTTGTATTTTCACGTTTTAGGACTAGTAAACACCAAAAAAGTAAAAAAGAAATGTCCGTTTGTCCGCCTTAAATACCGTACGCCGTCCGCAAAAGCGTTTAAAGGAGCGTAGCTCACAAACTCGTTGAAATATTAAGTTGAAAATGTTATGGTGGGTAGATTAGGTGAACCCCTAGGACTGGTATCTTTTGGGGGCTGTGAGGAGGGAGTGTTTTAGACGAAAAATTTTGGTTTCTAGATCTCAGGAACCATCTACGCTAGTAGGTTGAAAGTTGGAATCTATGTAGAACTATAAACTTGAAAAACTTTGAATTACAATATCTTCCGAACGAATTGTACCAGTACAGTCGCCTAAAATTTCGTCCAAAAAACCGAAACTGTCAGCTTAGCGATTTTGTGCACTGGCCTATTAATTTACTGCCTTCTGCCATTCTGCCACAAAATTGAGCAACTGGCGAGAAAAATGCGATTTCGTGAAATCACTTCTCGCCTGTCACGCATATTCTTTTCGCCTATTTTTCTCGCTTAGTACTAGTGGAGCCGAGTTGTTTGTATTGCAATAAATTGTAATTAAAAAACATACTGCAGTTACGATCGGCTGCAAGCCAATCGTATAATACTCTAGATGAATACTGAACTCCGATTTATATTGTAGTTGGGGATAAAGTAGAATTACGTGTGTGCATGTTGTATGTCCTTTCTTAAGGACTGCCATTAGATTGCTACTCAAACCTAAAAGACAATATTCAGTGTTTAATTTCTTATCTTGAAGTAGTTAAGTCATCGAAAATAAAAAGTCCTTTTTGAAGGACTTTCACATGGGAGGTGCAGGAAGGACTCACTCGATTTCTTACATATTTATCCTTTTCCTTGGAAGCATTCAAAAATGAACGTGTACAAAATTTCAAATTCGTAGCTTGAAGCGTTCAAAAGTTATCGAAAAATATTGTTGAACACGTGTCTTAAGGACATTTTGTATGGCAGCTACCAGAAGGAGTAAACGGATTTTGCTGATTAGTAAACTCGAACTTCGTTTTTACTCAAAACTTATTTGTACAAATTTTCCAATTCATAGCTAACAGATTACTTGAGTTATAGGAAGTTCCGTAAATTAAGTGAAGACGTTTTGACAGGATATTTGTATGGCAGCTACACGAAGGACTAACAGGATTTCCTTCATAATCATACATTTAGCTCCAACTATTGAAAAAGTAACACATACAAAATTTCAAAGTCGTAGCTTTAGGCGTTCCGAAGTTATTGGTCAATATTCTTGAACACGTGTTTTAAGGACATTTTGTATGGCAGCTACCCGAAGGAGTAGGACGATTTTGCCCGTTAATGAACTTAGCCTTACAAATTCAACCAAACATCCAGATTCAAAATTTCAAGATCCTAGGTGAAGGCGTTCTTGAGTTATCGTGCTAACGGACAGACGGACGGACGGACGGACGGACGGACGGACGGACGGACGTCAAGCGGATTTGAGGTTTTTGGGCACAAATAAACAAAAAATAATATATAACTTTTTTTCGTCCGAGGCTTGGTTCTATGCGTTACAAACTTTTCGGCTGGATTAAACTTATAATACTCTCTCTATATGATTTCATCTAGAGTATAAAAATCAAGAAACCTAATCAGACATTCATGTTAAATGCCCAGGTAATCATATAATTAAATGAATAAACATAAAAATTTGTACTTCAATAAAAAATTAAAAGTAAGGAAAATTTGTAATACCGTAGGCACAACATTATTTTTTCGACTTAGAACTATTGCACCTAAGACTGCCGCATTTAAGGGTTATGCCCGAAAGGGTAACTATCCTATTAAACTTAATACATAAATATTTTACCTTAAAAAAAAAATTACTGCACTTATTCCGAACAGCAAAATAATTATTTTGTAGCCTGGGTGGCTTAGTGGCTAGAGCACTTGCCTTCAGTGCACCTGGTACCAGGTTCAAGTTATTTTCGGGAATGGGATTGGGTGCCGGACAACCAGTTCACTCAGCTGTAAATGAGTACCTGAGTTAATATCGGGGTAATAATCACGGACGAGCGTGTGGCTGACCACTTCACCTCCTAGTGTTCCGTTGGTCTAGTAATGAAGTAACTCTAGCATTACTTCAAGGCCTAGGCCCGATTTGGGCTGTTGTGCCATTGATTATTATTATTATTAAAATGATTATTTGATGAATTTTTAGACGCGAGAATATTCATGCCCTGCAAAAAATGATACATTCGCTTCGCATAAACGCCGTCGTGAGACAGAATGGGCATAAACAAGAGGTCGCAATATATTACAAAGTTGATGTGATTTTATTTAAGGAAGTTTGATCTTTTAGAATTGGGGCATCGATCCCAGTGTGGCAACTATACTGAGTTTACCCTATATTTGGAATTTTCGCTTAAAACAATGGACCGTTTATGTGTGCCAACTTCCTAACTTGAAGACTTCGACCAATAATCGTGAATACGTGTTTTAAGGAGTGGAAGAATATCGCCCATTAACGAACTAAGACTTATTTTTTCCATTTTACAGGTGATGGCAAAATTTCAACTTCATGGATCTATGCGTTCTTCAGTTCTTATGCAAACGGGCGGACGGACGGACAGATAGCGTATTTGGGGTATCCCAAATAACTCAAATAAGAGAAAAGTAATAAAAAAAATAAGGTTTCTTGGAGATTCGAATCAGCGACACGCTGATGTAAATCTCACACGCCACACGACCACCACTTCTTCATTTCTTAATATTCTTGCAACCTACTCTACTTGTGCCAGTCGCCCTCAGTCGAAGATGGGGAAGTTGACAGTAGCTCAATTTGACTTACTTTTGTCCCATTGCTCAAAATCGCTAAAACCGACAAGATCCAAAACGATATGGGTGAGAAAATCGTAAAAGGCAAGTCGAGTCGCCTTTGCACAGAATTCTACTATAGGAAGATATAATTTGGATTGTGTATATAGAATTACAAGTGAAGTCTAGTAAGTAAATGTAAAATTTTTTCAACATGACGTTTTTCCAATTACCGCATATCAGCATTAAATACGTCTCGGACTTCTACGCGAAAAATAATGGAGGTGCGCCCAGACTGTGGACAGATTTTTTTTGGAAACGGCTTCACTGTCATAGATCTATGTAAGGTCTTAGTTTCAACTTCCTGTCATAAGCGGTTCCTGAGATATAAAACCAATTTTATTCGTGTAAAACGCTCCTCCCCATCACACCTCCATATTCCAAAAAATCCCATTTGATGGGGTCCACCCAAAAAATTTTTTTTTTAAATAACTCCTCTTTATTTTTGAAATTTCTTAATAAGTGATACCAATTTCACAGACGTAAAAATAATAATAAGTTTTTTTTAAATATCTAATCAACCTTTTTCGAATCGTGTCCGAATTTCACTCCGCCTACTGTAAAACTCGTATCCAATGCACTTGTTCCGCAACAAGTGACCTGCAACATATTGCTGATCATTTGTCCAGCAACATATTGCAGATCGCTTGTCATTCGATTTCGTGTTCCGTTTCGTTCGCAACAGTTAGCCGCGTTTCGTTTCACCGTGTTGTTACTGTCGTCGAATTATCATTTTTTTGCCGGAAAACCGTTGGAAATTGGCGGAAAATTGTGAAAAACGATGCGCACGGTGGCACGCACTCGTTATTCAATCGGGTGCAATCGTTGCAAGGGCGAGCGCCCAATTTTTTTCGATTATTCGGTGGCATTTCGCGAAATTGTTGTTGTTGTTTTCGTTGAACGTCAAAAAGTGTCGCGGTAAACGGCGAGTGATTGAAAGTTTTGTTCCTTGCGTGTCGCATTGCGGCGCACCGGGCCCGTGTTGCGTGATCCTTCAGATATTTCGCGTTTTTAATGTTGCTGGGAAGTTGGCGGTAAGTCAATATATTTTTCAATTACTTTTTTTAAGATGTTTTTTTTCACGAGGGGGGGGGGGCTTGTTGCAAGTTTGAAATTGCTTTGCAACGGTTGCGGTTATCGCTTTATTTTTGATGGGGTTGAGAAAAATGTTGTAGCTCGAGTGAAAAAGTAGTCTTTTGCCACTGGGGGTGTTAAGTTTTAGTTGGGACCTGGTGAATACTTTTATACTCTAGTTGAAATCATATGGAGTATTATAAATTTAATCCAGCCCAAAAGTTTGTAACGCATAGAACCAAGCCTCGAACGAAAAAAAGTTAAATATTATTTTTTGTTTATTTGTGGCCAAAAACCTCAAATCCGCTTGACGTCCGTCCGTCCGTCTGTCCGTTAGCACGATAACTCAAGAACGCCTTCACCTCGGATCTTGAAATTTTGAATCTGGATGTTTGGTTGAATTTGTAAGGCTAAGTTCGTTAACGGGCAAAATCCTCCTACTCCTTCGGGTAGCTGCCATACAAAATGTCCTTAAAACACGTGTTTAAGTATATTGGCTGATAACTCCAGAAGGGTTTAAGCTACGTCTTTGAAATTTTGTATGTGTTATTTTTCCAATAGTTGGAGCTAAATGTATGATTATGAAAAAAATCGTATTAGTCCTTCGTGTAGCTGCCATACAAATATCCTGTCAAAACGTCTTCACTTAATTTACGGAACTTACTATCTAATCTAATCTTTTAACTATGAATTGAGAATTTTGTACAAATTAGTTTTGAGTAAAAACGAAGTTCGAGTTTACTAATCAGCGAAATCCCTTTACTCCTTCTGGTAGCTGCCATACAAAATGTCCTTAAGACACGTGCTCAAGAATATTTTTCGATAACTTTTGAACGCTTCAAGCTACGAATTTGAAATTTTGTAAATGGTTCCAAGGAAAAGGATAAATATGTAAGAAATCGAGTGAGTCCTTCCTGCACCTCCCATGTGAAAGTCCTTCAAAAAGGACATTTTTTTTCGATGACTTACCCAGTTCAAGATATGAAATTAAACACAGAATATTGCCTTTTAGTTTTGGGTAGCAATCAAATGGGAGTCCTTAATAAAGGACATACAACATGTACACACGTAATTCTACTTTATCCCCAACTACAATATAAATCGGAGTTCAGTATTCATCTAGAGTATTATACGATTGGCTTGCAGCCGATCGTGACTGCAGTATGTTTTTTCTTCAGACCGGCCCTAGGAAGGTTTTTTTTTTCATCGAAAAATTCGAATTTTGGTCGTACATATTTTTTTTTATTTATTTATTTTGGGTTTAATGCCAAATAAACTGGACAGCCTGTTGGGCGTCCTCTAGACTATGTACATGTTTCACTGACTTGCACGGGAGTTTTTAAATAATTTTATTAAGTTCGTTTTGATAACGCCAGCCAACAAATTGCAAGTTTTTGCGAAGTCCCTTGATGTAACTTTTGTTATTGTATGGATTTCGGGGTGGTGATCACGATGGCATCAATAAAATTAGAACTAGACGCAACTTAATTATTGTTTGAGTTGAAGTCCGGAACGCATTTCATGCTGAGATGCGGTATAGATTACTAGAGGCGACTGCCAACCTAAAAGACGTTCCAAATACTCTCCTGGGTATTTTTCTGGTTGTCAGTCGCATAGTAACTCACACAGCATAAAACACGTTCTGGACTTCAACCCAAAAAATAATGTAGTTGCGCCCAAACTGTTGGTAGACTTTTAATGCTCTTATTATTATACGTACTAAAAAAAAAAATGTATACTTTTATCGAATTCGGTGAATTCTAAGCGGCCCTTATTATACAACAGATCTCGGTTGATAAAAATGCATGCTCGTATAGTTCACAAAGAAATCATTTTTCAGCACAGCCAGAATTGGGATTAAAATTCAACTGGTCATTTTTAAGCATACAACATACTGAAGCTGAAGTCTTCTAAAATGCAGTACAAGTGTTGCTAGAATCAGACTATGTTTTAGAAGAGTTTCTACGTGCAACATTTTAGGTTTTTAGGTAAGGTGGGTGATCGCTTCGCGACCAAGCACATAGACCGCCAATGGGTCCGTTGTGATCCCACATGTACGGGAAAAAAAAGGTACCCGTGTGCCCAAGACAACATCTTAAGTAAACCACCATGCCAGCCTGCTAAACTGCAGCAGCTTGTCTAGCTTAATGTTTGCGAATTCGCCCAAGTCTATGGCGAAGCGCGTACCTAAAGTACGTTCGCGCCTCCAGGCCAGACCCGGGCATTCGCAAAGCAAGTGGAAAATACTTTCCTCAGCGTCAGGTTCACCACAGCTGCGGCACAGATCTGTAACGTCCGCAACACCTAGTCTTCTGGCGTGCCGACCGATCAGGCAATAGCCCGTCAGTACTCCAATTAGGATACGAAGAGTATTCCTATCTCCGAGTAGGATAAACTTTGTCCTGCTCGCATTTAGGGTCGGCCAGAGCTGCCTGGCCACGAGACACCATGTGAGTCCTGACCATCTTGTGTTAGCCTCTGATATGACCGTCACGTCGATAGCATGTTTAATGTCCTCTATGGGCCTCATCACTGGAAGAGCTAGCGCTTGATTCAGCGCCGAACCTCTCCTTGCGAGTTCGTCCGCAGCCTCGTTGCCCGGAATCCCGCTGTGACCCGGAAATTGTAATTGTAACGTTCAAAAGGGTGCATAAAGCACTAATCTTATCCCTGCTTATATCTTTATAATTTTGATTATAAAAAACAGTTTTCACAAGATTTACCAATATTTTTTTTTAAATCCAAATTATTTGCACTAATCTGGCACCCACTGTCCTTTATTTCTAGATTTTTAAGTTACACCGTAAAAAAAATCCATTGAATTTTACATCTTTTGGATAGTAGGCAAATATGCCACACCTTTTCAAGTAAATTTACATTGGGATGTAATGGTCAATTTGAATGCAATTTCCAATTTTCGGTCAGTAAATTTGAATTTGCAATCAGTAAATTTCAACTTCGAAAGCAGCAAATTCACTGTAGGTAGGAATCGAACCCGCGATCAATTCTGATTTTGCTGCGTAGGTTTGGCGCACGTAGCCACTGCGCCACCGAGGTCGTTTCATTTTCATTTCTGTAGAAAACAAAATCGAACGAAACGTCCAACTTCGTAGTTTCATATATTACATGTTTTTCGTCGTAAAATTTAAATAGATAAGTAGAATTACACGAAAAAGAATGTAATTTTCAATTCATATATAAATTATACGGGCCTATTACGAATCTCGAGTCGAGTGAGTATCTCGACTCACATTTGAAGTCAACTCGATCTAAAGTTGGTATTATGAAACTCGACACTTGAAAAGTCACTTCATTTGTAGCAGTCGACTAAATTTGACATTTCATTCGAGTGAACACCTTAGAGTTTTAATACCGATCGACTGCCATAATATGCAGTTCTTTTTACTCACACTTTTTTTCGACTCAAAGTCGACAAGTAGTATCTCGGTCGAGTTTCATAATTGCAGAATGTGAGTTTTTTGATCGAGTCGAGTTTCGTAATAGGCCCGATTGTTAATTTTACACGAAATGTTGCGTAATTTTGTGAGCGTAGTTTTCAGATAGGTATACAATTTATATAATAGATTATGCTTGTATCAATGAACTGCACTTACGAAAAAGGGGGTTAGTAATAAGCTTCTTAAGATTTGTAGCTCTATCTACTCACCATCGCTAATTTGATCATAGGACAGCTTCTTTTAAAAAGCATTCGAAATGATTTGATATTTTTCCGCGTTAAAGGTGCTCTTACACGAGCAATTTTTCAAGCAATTGATTGCCCGACGACTATTGCCAAAACTGGTGGAGCGATTAATGGAGCAATATCATGCTAGTTGCGGAATATTTCGGCAATGTTCTCACAGATTGCTGGTAATGCTCGTCCTATAGTTGCTGTATTTCCACTATCTTCGAGCAAAATTCTGAGCAATTGTCCGCGTTCGGTGATTCAATTGTCAAGTTTTGCATTTTTTTGTCAAGTTCGTGTTATAATGGCTTGGAATTCAAATATTTCGAAGTTTTTTTTAAGCTGACTGTCAAGTTTGCTTTCGTGCAGTTTATAGAGTGAATTGCTCATGTAAGCCCTTATCACCGAATTGCTAAATATTGGTCAATATCGCTCATCACAATTCAGCAACGACTTGATGAAAAGTTGATTCATTTGCTTTTGTTGATGTGTGTTGCTTCATATTTTCATGACGTCAAAATTGACGAATATTGCTGCAAATTTAGCAGTTTTAATCGCTCGTGTAAGAGTACCTTAACTGAAGAAAATCGTAAGGCGATGAAAGTGACTCCTAAAAATATTCACGCTTTCGTCTTCGAATAATAAAAAGTCCGAAAATTCAGAATCTTTAAATGAGAATCGCTGGGGGGGTTCTCGCAAACGGTAAACTAAAATAATCGGAAAAGCTGTTGAAAGAAAATCATATCACTATTGTACATGTGAGTGGAAAAGGATTTTTTGTCTTCATACGTTATATCACTCACCTACCACATAATGGGATACCGACTGCATTCTCATTAATATTTTTCGCTTAAACAGCAAAACGGACATACTGCGCCGTGATACGGTACGTAGTGGTAGTGGTTTAGGGTATGAGTTTTGGCACAGTTCCGACGTCACCAACGCCTGAAGGCAACATTTCGACTAGCTGGGAACAATTTCCATAATCGATCTGAATCCTGAAATAGTTCTGGAGAAGCGTTGTAGTCAACTCGATTTGCTTACACCTCCATAACAAAATTCATACGATACGATATAAACCGTATGGAAGAATCCAGTTGGTTCTGATGTTGTTGCTTGCATATGCGAAACTGCTATGTGGACAGCGACCATCTTTCTCTTTACGTTCAGGAATTTTCAGCTATTCATTTCGAATGCAAATTAATTCTATGGATGCTTTTAACGTTGAATTTCGAAAATGTTGTGATAATTTTGAAACTGAAAATAGCAAGACATATCAAATTTTGTTTTAGTTTCAGTTGAAACTTTTCTTTTGTCGGTTAAATGGTGTACGGTAGACTGTGATATTAGTAACCCTTCTTTTGATCTATTTCGTATTTAAATGACCAAAGTTAGTATATTGCTTTGGAAATTGCATACAAGGCAAAATATAAATGATATGGTTATTCAAAATTTGATAAAATACTTAGCTTCTATCGTATGAAAAAAACTCCATTCTCATTAATACTAAACAAGTTAGTCCATATGCCACACAACAGTAGTATGCCAAAAACCTCGACCCACAATTGGTTCTTAATCGGTCATAACCAATTATCTAATTGGGAAAACTTTTTTTTTTAGTCCTTTTTTCGGTCTTAAATTGGTGATATGCAGAGTTGATCAATTAATGTCTTGACTGCTGAATGACACTCGGATTTTGGAGTTTGGGTGTTAAGCTCTTTAAGCCCTTATAATAATTTTATATAAAATAATTATATTGAATAATAAATTTATTATTTGGTTTTCCTGCTTTTCAACAAATCGATTTCCAAACATAGCGTAATCATAATAAATATTTGATTTTATAGCAATGTATTTTAAAATCACTTTGTTGGTGCAAGGCTCTCATTATTTAAAAGTGCAAGTTACTCTTAGACTCAAATAAAATCTTTTATTCGATGATAATTTGTTTTAGTACAATTCTCTCATATTTCTGTGGCCACAGGGAATAAGTAGGTAAGTCTAAAAACGAAACTATTTAGGGTAGCACTTTTTTGCTATTGAACTCTTCTTTTAAATACAGTTTTTGTGAAAAAATTAAATTTGTTGACATATCAGTGATCAAATAACATACAGGGGGGGCCAAATACAAACTGGGCGCAACTTTATTATTTCAACGTTCCAAATAGCCTCCTGGTTATTTTTTAGGTTGTCAGTCGCATAGTACCCAACACCGTATCTCATCATTAAACACGTTTCGGACTTCTACCCATAAAATAATAAAGTTGCGCCCAGACTGTTGGCAGATTTTTTTTATTTATTTACGTATTTTTTTTATCAATAGAATAATTCATAGTAGTAAAAGCGAATTCGATCACATTAAACCTAAGAGATTTTCGGAATCTGTGAAATCTTGAACAATACCCCCAGGGGTATTAAGGGGGTTTAATTGAGAAAAATACTTAAATCGGTTTTTCCCCGACTACGTTTAAAGCTTATAGAAGTAAAAGTGAACTCCAAATCTCAATATACCTTAGGAATATATCAGAATTCGTGAATATGTACACAACCACATTACTCCCCCTTAGGGGTTAGATATCGAAAAATTTTGAAGATCGTTACTAGGCGCTTATATAAATAGCCCGCAGAAGTAAAATTGCTTTGATAGCTCGACATGTCTAAAAGTTTTAACGAAATTTGTGAAAATGTGGATTCACGGACATTTTTTTTACTCAACCTCTGAACGCCAATAAAATCTGAACTTTTTTTTTGCTTTAATTACTCTTATAGTACATCTACATATACGTACTAAGTTTCAACTTTCTAGGATAAGCCGTTTCTGAGATATAAAAAACCACCCCTCTCCCCCGTACCTTGATACCCCTATCAAAAATTTTATTTTTCTAGGATGTCTCCATTGTGGCTCTATATAATCCTAAATTTTTAGCTTTCTATTCATTATGGTTTTTGAGAAATAAAAATCAGAGTGTTTTCCTTTCTACCCCCTTTCACCATCACCCCCAACACCCACACCACCAACATTTTTTTTCCTACTAGAAGTTTACCGACCCCAACTCCTGTAAAATTTTCAAGATCATATCTGATACGGTTCCTGAGATATAAAAATTAAATTTTTTGAGAAATTGCTATCCCCCCACTTTCGTGCTCCACCTCCCCCCTCAAAAAATTTGGTTTTGATAGACTCCTCTTGTGATTCCATATACAGAAACTAAATTTTATCTTCCTGGTGCAATTAGTTCCGAAGATATTGTAATCCAAAGTTTTTCACCCCCCACCCCCACACCCCACCACTCCTTTTAAATATTTTAGCCCTTGTCTAATCTGGAAGTATCCCTAAGGACAACAACAAAGTTTCAATCTTCTAACATCAATTGTTCAGGAGATATCGACTTAAGAATATTTCAATCCCGGCTTTCATGCGTTAAATACTCATTGTTTTCCCCCCCACTTCCACACCCCTTAACCAATATCAACCATTTTTTTGCAATTGAGTCCATTATCATAGTACTACATAAGTTCCAAGTTTCAGCCTCCTAGCATAAGTGGTTCCTGAGATCTAGAAACCAAAATTTTTCGTCTAAAACACACCCCTCTCCTCTCCCCTTGTACCCCCACCCCTCGAAAATATACCAGTCGTAGGGGTTCACCCAATCTACCCACCATAAAAATTTCAATTTAATAGCTCAACGGGTTTAGGAGCTACGCGCCTTCAAACGATTTTGCGTACGGCGGACGGCGTACGGCGTCTACGGCGGACAGACGGAATTTTTTTTTTTTTTGCTTTTTTGGAGTTTACTAGTCCTAAAACGTGTAAATACAAAATTTCAGGGTAGCAAACTTTTTTGAAATTTCAGGTCGATCACAATACTTTATTATTAAAAAATAATAAAGTAAAATGCAATAAAATAAACAAAATTAAATTTTTTTCCATGTATTATGGCTTTATTAGTAAGAGTAAACTTTCCCATTAATGATGGAACACAACTTCGTTCAAGTAGCTGCCTCGGCTGGCTGCGCAGTAGCGCATTCTGTCACTCCAATTTTCCAAGAACTTGTTGATGGTTTCGGGCTGTAGCTCACGGATTGCTTGGATGATATTGGCCTTAAGTGCTTGAATCGTTTCTGGATTGTTGGCATAACATCGGTCCTTCACGGTTCCCCATAAAAAAAATCCAAAGGGGTCAAATCGCAGCTTCGAGGCCGCCAATTGACATCGCCAAGACGGCTGATAACACGATTTGGGAATTTGGTGCGTAAAAGATCGATTGTGGCATGGGCTGTGTGGCATGGCGCGCCATCCTGCATGAACTAGAGGTCGTCCAAATCCATGTCTTCAATTTCAGTAAAAAAATAGTTGAATGACATGGCTGTGTAACGTTCACCGTTGACCGGAACGTTGTTCCCAGCCTCATTTTCGAAGATAAATGGCCCAATGATGCCCCCACTCCACAATCCGCACCAAACTGTCACTCTCTGTGGATGCATTGGCTTCTCGACAATAACGTGCGGATTTTCCGAGCCCCAGATGCGACAATTTTGTTTGTTAACGTAGCCGCCGAGATGAAAATGCGCCTCGTCAGAAAAGATGATTTTTCGCCCAAAATCGTTGTCCAATTCAAGCTACTCTAAGGCCCAAATTGCGAAGCGATAACGAAGCGGATGGTCGTGCGCCTTCAATTGCTGAGTCAATTTGACCTTGTAAGCGAATAATCCGAGATCTTTGTGCAGAATTCTCCTCAGGCTAGTGCGTGAAATGTTGAGCTGTTGAGATCGACGGCGAGTTGATGTTCGTGGAGTGAGTCTCACACTCCCGGCTACAGCAGCCACATTCTCGTCTGTGCGCACCGTACGACGACGGGGGCCATGAGTGTTGTCCACTAGCATGCCAGTCTTACGAACTTTTTGCACAAACTTGCGTACAGCAGGCGCGGTGGGTGCTTCATTTAGGCCAACACTTCTTTTCAAAAAACGCACTGTTTGGGCTACACAGCACTCACTTTGGAAATAAGTTTTCAATATTTCCCAACGTTGTTCAAGCGTAAAGCGACTCATTTCGTTCCGCGGAGGTATGATACTGACTTTCTGTCAAGATTTCGAGCGGGAAACAGCTTTTAGTGTCAAAATAACCTATGATTTAAAAAGAAACCACTAGATGGCCCACCCTGTATAGAGATTCAATCGCTTGTTCGATTTCATTTGACAAATAGCACAAATTTCTCAAGTAAAAACTGAAATTGTCTAAGAACCGAATCGTTTCATTAACCTTTTTTTTATAGCAATGTGTTTTATAGTTCTGCCAATAACACAATTAAGAAAAAATCAAAAACAAATATAGCAGTTTCTTAATTTGAAAGGAGCGCGCGTTTCATATTGAGTCCAAATATTAAATAATAAAATTTGATCGAAAACCCATAATCTAGCACGACCCTTTTTTTTATTCCCCAAGTACTTTCATGCAGTATTTACTAGCAAAGCATTTCAACAAAATTGGAAATATGCTCAGCTATACGTTACACTTGCGTGAACTTATTGCATGTTCGGCTCCGTAATTGTCTGAGCGTAAAATAAGATAAGGTTATAAGAAAATTGCTTTAAAAAAACAACAACAACTAAATCGATAGGCTTTCATGGCACGAACATGATAAATTAAAATTATTAACTTTTTACCAGTGCCTTTATAGTGGCTTCGACACTAGTCGTGCCTCCGCGCGACGTAAGTAAAAAGCTCACAAAATAACCATAACTTGTGTTCCAACCCCATCGTGAAAAGGGGGATGGAACGAACAAAAATGAGCAATGTAGTAGAGGGCGAATAGCCCCCCAGGTGTGTTGAAGTGTAATTTGTCATGCATTTAAAGAGGTAACAATTAGTTTGGATTGTTATTATATTTCTTCGTTCGGTTACGAAACCCCAGATGTCCTTCGCATGATATTCAGAACACGCACTGTATGTTAAACTAGCCAACATAGTACTTAATTTTCACCCTTAAGTGGGGGAGAAACTTTTAAAATGTGTACACCGACGGTTGCCGCTAAGATTTCAAGTCAATTGGCAACTATTTGATATTATGATGGCGTGAAAATGGAAATAAGTTGGGAAAAAAGGTTTCCCGAAGCTGAACACTACGCCACTGCAATGATAAATACTATGGTCACTGTTTTGTTTATTTGTTTGTTTTGTAGGGATTGGCGAATTTCATTTTTGGCAGATTGGGTGGTGGTATAGTCTGTCGCCGTAGTGAAGGAACGCAATAATACACCCGCTTGCTAATTGACTCACGCAATACGAAAGGAAAATAGTTTTATTAGCGAAAGGTGTCCATCAATTACGGCAGTAAGTAATTAATTGGTTTGCCTGATAAATGACCTAGTAACTCTTAGATTGACTGGATATGACTTTGCTATTAGGCTGCCGTTAGGCACGAATATTAAATGAACTGATGCGTAATAACAATGTAATAACACTGTTTCAAATTCATCAATAAGTGATCACTACCCAAGCCCATATTTACAGGGTGGCGTATCCTGAACTGATTGAGTCTTCAAAAATAAAAGATTTTTAAGCTATGAAGAACTAGAACTAACTTCTCGGGATGCGGGGCGCGCCTGGTGTGACACTCATCTACCGTGAGCCGATTCTACAAGTATCGGTATCTAGAAAAAAGGGAAATAAAGGTCCTAGTAAGGAATGAAAAAGTCAATGTGAAAGAGTGCTGGAAAACCGGATTACAATAGGATCTTGTTAAGTAGAAATAAGAAATAAATTTAGTATAAAAGGCACAGGTAAAAATAGTAAATCAAAGTTCGGAGTCGTCAAGGGTATCGGCGGGAAAAAGAGAGAAAGTTAATTACCTTCCATCCATCAGGATTAACAAATGACGTTTCGTCACTGAAACAAAGCACTTTTGTTATTTTCCTATGATAATTTTACAAACCGTAGGAAGAAGTCAAATTAAAATACGCCAAATTAAAGTTTGGGAATGCCAGAATCTACTTTGCGTGGAAAATAAGGATCGAGCTAAATTAACACGATCTAATCGATTAAAGATATCGAAAAATTTAAAGAAAATAACCGATCAAGGCCAAAAAAGATTAGCCAACAAGCACCAGGTCGACATGGTACAGTAGATATTAGTGATATTCTTGTATTAGTTTAGATATTATATTACCGCGTATTCATATTAGGCTGTATCACCACATATCGGTATTAGCCCATCACTAATAATTAGTTACTATTAGAAATTAATGAAGTTATAATTAATAAGTTTCCAATAAAGTATTTAGACTGAATAAGACCTTACGAAACCGTTTCTTACAATATTATGACTTATTTCAGCCTACAGTGTCGCAAAAAATGTGGTACGTGAAGCTTTTCCCGACTTCTGATTCGGTCAGAAAAGGTAGTCTTGAGAACGGGGTCTTTTAATTACGAATCTCTGGGACCCAGGAACCATTTCTGGGTTGTCCGGACAAGGCTACATTCTTTCGTTTGAGTAGTTCATCGCGGTTTCCACTGAGAACTGTGTCGTGTACCCTAAACATTTAACATTCCAAGTAATTCCTAAGTATGTCGCTATTAAATTTTGATTTTAACCTTTTCACCTCCTGTCATATTTTTCACGACTTAGTGCTCTTTATTGTTCTTGAGTATCGATCAGACCAACGACCGATTAAAATTTATTAATTAAATAAATTAGGTTACGTAAATTTAAAAAACCTCATTTCATTAGCTTGACCGCTATTCGCTTAGAAGTTCGTGCGCACGTGTGTGGAGGTTTGAGGGTTTCAACCCCCGTCCTCCACATGTATTATTTTTTTAATACATTTTTTCGAGGAGGACAATAATAGATTCAAATGCAAACAGGTAGCGTGACCATTCTTCAACGACGTTTTCTATAAAAAGTTACAGTTTTCGCCGACTACACTCCTCCCAGTTATGGTTTTGACAAAAATTTCCTAACAACCATCCCAACCCGTCTAGAATAAGGAAGGGATTCGGTACGGACGGAAGAGTCCGCCCACATATATACGGACTGCTCCAAAACTGAAGACGGGGTAGGTGGAGGTGTTTTCTCTGACATGCTTAACATTAGCTGCTCCTTCCGCCTTCCGGACCACTGTAGTGTCTTTCAGGCGGAGCTTATGGCGATCAAGGAGGCCTTGTCCTGGCTGAGGTGTAATGTAATATCTACTAGGGATATTAGCATTTTCACAGACAGCCAAGCGGCAATAAAATCCTTGGAATCGGCCTCGACAACATTAAAGGTCGCCGCAGAATGTCGATCATCTCTTAAGGAGATGACTGAACAGTTCAATATTCTTCTGTGCTGGGTGCCAGGACACAGGGATATTTCAGGGAACTGCATGGCTGACGAAGTCTCTCGTCGCGGTACTACCCTTCAGATTATGCCGGAACATCGGAATCTGGGTGTGCCTCTCTCTACATGTAAACTGCTACTGGGATTGGACTCAATTGAGAAAACCAACTCAAGATGGGCAGGCTGTGTTACATGTCACACTGCGAGACAGATCTGGCCGAAGCTGGATCTAAAACGCTCTAAAAGGCTGACTTTGCTCAAAAGGGCGAATATCAGCACCACAGTCGGTGTCCTGACTGGACACTGTCTTATTGGTCGACATGCCAAAAGACTCGGCCTCTTCTCAAAGCACTTCTATAGAAGCTGCCTGGATGAGGAGGAGGAGGAGACAGTCCTTCACCTTCTCTGTACTTGTCCAGCTCTATCAGCCAGAAGGAAAGCTCATCTTGGAGCTTACTTCTTCAACTGTCTCGGTGATATTGCCACAATGGAGGTCGCGAGAATACAACGCTTCGTTGCAAGCTCTAAACGATTTGACGAGTAGGACCGGATTCGATGATCCTGTGGTAACACAACGGACCTTTCAGGTCTAAGTGTGTCCGTGTTCTCACGGGCAATCACGCGTACCTACCTACCTACAGTTTTCGATCTATCTTGGTCATAAGAGAACAAACATCCGGTAATGGACCAGGTTTGAAGCTGATTCGCTACACAAAGATTTGACACTTTGTACATTTTACTTTAATATTTTCTAATATTATAATACATTATTGTTATCGATTTTTAAAAAAAAATTTGCTATTCATGACTAGTAGACACGAAAAAAGCAAAATCGTTTGAAGGCTCGTAGCTCCCAAACGCTTTGAGATATTAAATTAAATATTAAATTAAATTATGAATAGACTGGGTAGGACCCTTGAAGTGACCAAATACTGAGGGGTGGAGATGTGAGGGGATAGGAGGGGGGGTACGTTTTAGACGGAAAATTTTGGTTTTTAGATCTCAGCAACCGCTTACTCTAGGAGGCTGAAACGTGGAATTTATATAGAGCTATGATAGTGCACCTATTTGCATAAAAATTGCCGATATGGGTGAAAGGGTGTGGTAGTGGAAAGAAAAATAATGCTTCCGAAACGCAAAAAAGCCGAGATCGACACATTCCAAAATCCATATCTCCTAAACGGTTAATTTGACGAAATTAAAACTTAAAGAACATCTGTAGATATACTAGTAGAATAGATCGGAAACAAATTTTATTGTGGGGAGAGTGGCGTACGGGGTTGGGGGGTGAAACATTTTAGATTACGATATTTCGCGAACCAATTGCGCTAGACTAATTAAATTTGGTTTGGGTATAAGGATTGACAAATAAAGTTTGCAGAAAGCAAAATTTTTTAAGGGGGCTAAAAAGACACGTCTTATATCTCAAGAACGGTGTAAGGTAGATGCTTAAAATTTTTACCAGAAGTAGGGCTAACAGACGCCTAGCAGAAAAATTTTGGTGGTGAGGGTGCATAGGGTGAGGGTTTAGAGGGTGATGATGGGGGAGGGGGAGGGTTAAAAAGAAAAGGTTCCGATTTTTATATCTCGAGAACCTATAAAGATATAAAACTGAAACTTAGTATTTAGATAGAGCTATAAGTAGCATGTTGGAAAAATATAATTTTTTATAGGGGTAGTATTGTACGGGGGGTGGAGGATGTTTTTCCTGTCTATAGAACGGCTTATGATAAAAAAATTTTCAAATGTCCGTTGGTGTTCGGAATGGAGGGCGAAAAAATAGATCAGTGAAAATGGAATGCATATATTTTCACGATTTTCGTCATGTCTATTGGGTCTTCCCAAATCTTTAATTCATTTTTATTCTACGGCTTCTTCATATAAATACCTAGAAAGCGTTTTAAGGATTTTTTGAAATTCGACCCGTAAAGGGGTGTAAATTGGTTGTATACTTTTTCACGAATTCTGCCATATCCCCCAGGTCTAATCAGATATCGAATATCTTTTCACTTTCGCGGGCTTCCGTAATATTTGCCTAAGACCCGTTTTTAAATTTTAGCCTCTTTCAGCCCCTAAGAGGGTATAAAAGGTTTGAACACGCTTTCACGAATTCCGTCATATCCTTTAGTAGTGATAAGATAATTGGTTTTTACTTTATCGTTCTGTCGTCATATTTATCTATTAACTAATTTCAGGATTTTTTGGATATTCAACGCCCAAGTGGGTGCAAGGAGGTTGCATATATTCTCACAGATTCCTACATATTGCTTAGATCCTATGATATATCGAATCAATTTTTACTTCCTAAAGTTTCCTATATAAGCTCCAAAAAGCCAATTTCAGTATTTTTAGATATTCAATCCTTAGGGGTGTATGCTTTTCAAAGCTTCGACATATTTCTTAGGTTTGATGAGATATTAGATCGCTTTTCACTTCCACAGACTTTTTATATGATGTAATCGCCTACAAACCCATTTCTCAATTTTTCGATATTCAACCCTCAATGGTTTGTATATGTTTTCACAAATTTTTCCATCACTTACGAGTAGTTCTTATGAGATATAAAATTGATTATGACCTAAAAACCAATTTCACAATTTTTCGAATTTCAAGAACCAAGGGGGTGTGAAGAGTTTGCTTACGTTTTCACAAATTTTTCAAAATCTTTCGTGTCTCATGAGATATCAAGTTGCTTCTTATGAAATCGTTTAAAAACCTGTTTCATAATTTTTTCGAAACTCAAACTCCAAGTGGAAGTTATTGGTTTTTTTACGTTTTAACAATTCGTCATATCTCTTAAGTCTGATAAGGCAACAAATCTATTTTTACTTTTAGTGTACATAATATACCGAAATTCGAATAGTCTTTCAATGTTTAATCGGCTAAAAATCTCTATCTTAAATATTTTTATTTAAAGAACAAAATTAACTTTCCAATAAACCACATAATCTCGAATCAACTGATGATATGCTCCGACTTATACCGCTCTCGAACTTTGACCCAAAAAATAATAAAGTTTGGCCAGACCATTGGAAGATTTTTTACAGCCAAAATACATCGGAAGACTTAACTGTCCAAAAATGGTTTATACGTAAAATCGATATTACAAGAAGACAATGATCCAAAACTTGGAAGTCGGCTTTGTACTGCGTTCAAACAAGCAAGAATTTTACCAGTTAGCTTCGTGGTAGCTCTGCAGTATCAATCACTGTTAATCTTTCAGTTAAAACATCACCTCGAGTCAAAGTCCACTTTTATACATCGTATCGGTGTACATCTGTGTAAGGCTCCTTCTTTTGTTCAATATTGCCGTCTTTTCCACTCCTCGCTAACGCTACCCGATAGTTACCACTAAATTACCTTAAATAGTACCAGTGAATATACCCCTTACGACTACTATATTAACCACGCTGATACCTACAAGAAAATCTTATGACGTAGAACACAAATTAAAACTTTTCCGAAACCGAATGGCAAGTGTAGGATGCAGGATAGTGGACTTATGGACTATGACGAACTGAATTGACCGTCACATTCATCATATTCAAGTCTCTTACAAAATGTTTAATCATTGACACCCCCACCCTCTCTGACGATATCCTCAGTACGGGCCCGTTGAGAGCTTATCTAAATTTTAGTAAATTTTTACGTAACCTTAAGAAACTATCAAAATTCACCATTACGTAATTATACTTAATCCTTACGGCCACGGTCAAAACGGATTTAATCCTCCTTGCTCCCATTTTACACATGTATAGCAAAATAATTGCTAAGATATTAAATTTTGCATAACATCCGCACTCATCCGTGCACACACATACCGAGTTCAGAACAATTTTGAATTGCAGATCAATATATTAAGGCCACAGGGATGCTTCTTGGAATAGTTGTGTAGCTATTTCGCCTCGCTTGGGCTTGAAATTTAATTGCAATGTGTAACATGAGTGACTCTTCCAAAACACTCACACACACAAATTAGAACCCTACACGCACACAGTAACGTATATAGATAATATAAATCGTAGTACAAAACAGTGGATGTTGTAATCTCCGAAGTTGAAAATCGAAATGCAAATTGCGATGTGTTACCGACATCCTTCTCGAGGATATTGCCTGTTAAGGTCGGATGAATGTGATCAACTAATTTCCTTCGATTAATGCTATTTACTGTGCGGGATTAAAACGAAATTTCATGTTCCCGATTGGAATTCATCGAATTGCCAATCAATCAGAATTATTCAAAATATCGTCGACAGTTTTGGTCTGTAGAAGAAATTTACAAAATAAACTTTCAGGAAAATTAAATCAAGGGTAAAATAAAGAACAACGCACTGCAATATAAGTTTTTTTTTAATTTATTTAAAATAACATGTTAATAGTTTCATCATTTCGACTACCTTAACTCCACCGCTGATATCATTTCACTTGGTTATATTTATTACTTTTTAATAACAGAGTTTTTAATAAAACTGTTTGTTTTAACTACTTCAAAGCTTTGTATGACGAACGTTTGTAGAGAAATGAATGCTATGTAAAATTCAAAATTTGTTTCATAACAATAATAAAATTAAAATTTTAACATACTGTTGAAATTTAAAAAAATGATTTTAAATTATATTAAAAGACAATATTCAGCAATTGTAAATAATATTCAGTGTATTACGAAACAGCAGTTAAGTATTTCACAAAAAACTTTAAATTTCACTCCGTTTAAGAAATTAGTAATAATAATTAATAAATTAATAATTAGTGACTGTTTTATTCCTTAAATACGTCTGAGTTAAGACCGGACAGATTTTTACTTAATTTTGCTCTATCCAAAGGTGGAATTATAGTAAACGCAACGCGCCCATGTGTAAATATCGGAGGCAATCCGTTCTCAGGCTGCGAATAAAATATTTTGGTATTTTGAACTTTATTTGACAGTTGTGGCAAGCGATTCAACGCGCTTATCATAACTGGTGTCGCGATAAGGCACGTGCGACGCGATTGTAACACGAGTTTTTCGCATCGACTAATTCCATTTTAATAAGATAATCGCTAATAAATGCCATGTGTTGGTTTTATTTATATGAATAAGCGTAGGGATTAAATAAGCTATTGGCGAAAGTTGTTCATAAGATACATACATTGCTCACCACTACCAAAAACTGTCAAATTTCAGATTTGAAAAATTTGCAGATATTCTTGTATGATTTTTTAAAATTTTTTTTTTATTTTATTTATGGTGTATCACATTATTTACTGCCACATAAATTAAAAACTTTAAAATTTCCAGTTTTAAAAGTCTGCTGTGTTTATGTATATATGTGGGTTTGGGTTGGCAACGCCGATCCATCGGGCAAAACCATTTAGAGTCGGCAATTAAAAACTTGCGGCAGCAGGCTCCTTCTCTTTGAAAAGCAACCGTGGACGTGGATAGACGTAACCGTGGTCGTCAAATATTATCATTCGATAAATATCATTTCATTTTTCAATTTGTATCATTTCATTCCTTAAATTATATCACCATTGGATTTTCATTATATTCATGTTTAATTCTACATCTACGTCAACCAAAGAAAATGTTAGTCTCCGTTAAATTTTGGTTGGTGTCTTAGCTTCACTTATCGTGTTCTAATTCAGCTGACGAAGTCAACAAGAGAGTAAACTAAAATATTTTTATTTGATGAAAAAAGACAAAATTTAATGGTAAATAATTTCTTTTTGTTTCTTAGGAAATTTCCATGTAAATTCGCTTGAAATTAGAATCATGGAGAAAAATTGTGACTATGTAGACGGTTTCGTTTAGATTACAAAGCTAATTTTTGTACAAATCTAAAGATAAAGAATCAAATAATTTTATATTATAAATAAATTAAATAATTTTATGTTATTATTTTATTTCCATTTCTTAAAAACACACAATTTTTCAACACAAATTAAGATTTTTGAAACCAAAATTGTAGGACTGTCAAAGCTGATTTTAGTAGATAGCCACATGCAAGTAGATTTGATGAGATTTCAGAACGAGGTAAACGGTTTTGGATATTTAACTTGTCAAAATCTTGCGATGTACAAGACATCAGAAAAGGAGAATTTGAAATCTTTTAAAATCTTCTTCAAATATCCTTAAAATATTGTGATACGATATATTCCGAAAGACTTTTTAGGCCTTCAAATGCACAGAATGCTGGAAAAAAATCAAAATGTTTGACATCAATTTTTGATCAATTTCTGTGCAATGCGGTTTTCGAGATTTCAATACTGGTTGGCAGGTAGTAGTGAGATTTATGAACGCTATATTTAAACACATCTGTTTGATGCCTTTCAATTTGAGGGCTTCGAGTTAAATATTTCTCTCAATTACGTAAGACCAGTTTTACTTTATTATTTTCTAATAATACAGTATTGTGATCGATTTATAAAAAAAAAAAAATTTGCTACCCTGAAAAATTTTTTTTTGCGTTTCATGACTCGTAGACACGAAAAAAGCAAAAAAGTCCTTCTGTCCGCCGTACGCCGTACGCAAAATCGTTTGAAGGCTCGTAGCTCCCAAACGGTTTGAGATATTAAATTGAATTTTTTTTTATTAACCCTTGAAGACGGAAAATTTTGGTTTTTGGATCTCAACAACCGCTTATGCTAGGAGGCTGAAATATGGAATTTGTATAGTAGTGGACCCTTTTGCATAAAAATTGTCGAAGGGGTGTGGGAGTGGGGCGAAAAATAATGCGTTCGAATCGCAAAAAAGCCGAGATTGACACATTCTAAAATCTATATCTCCTAAACGGTTGAAGTTACAAAATTGAAACTTGATGGGTATCTATAGATATACTAGGAGAATAGATCGGAAACAAATTTTTGGGTGGGGGCAGGGGCGTACGAGGGTGGGGGCTAAAAAACTTTAGGATATGATATCTCACAAACCAATTACACTAGACAAATAAAATTCGGTTTATGTATGTAAGGTTGACAAATGAAGTTTGCTGAAAGTAAAATTTTTTAAGGGGCGGTGGATCATGAAAGTGGAGGGGATGCGAATTTTTCTAAGAAATCACGTCTCATATCTCAAGAACAGTGTGAGGTAGATGCTTAACATTTTTACCAGAAGTAGGTCTAATAGACACCTATCAGAAAAAAATTTTGGGTGTGAGGGTGTATAGGGTGAGGGTGGGGGAGGGTGAAATGGAAAAAGTTCAGATTTTTATATCTCGAAAACCTATAACGATATAAAGCTGAAACATGGTATTTAGATAGAGCCATAGTAGTAGCATCTTGGGAAAATAAAATTTTTTATAAGGGTAGTATGGTACATTGGTAGGGGATGTTTTTCCTATATATAGAACGGCTTATGCTACAAAGTTGAAACTTGGTATGTATATGTAAATCAACTAGAAAAGTAATTTAGATAAAAAAAATGTTAAATATCCATTGTCGTTCGGAAGGGGGGGCGAAAAAATGTATCAGTGAAAATGAAATGCATATGTTTTCACGATTTTCGTCATATCTATTAGGTCTTCCCAAATATTTAATTCATTTTTATTTTACGGCTTCTTCATATAAATACCTAGAAAGCGTTTTGAGGATTTTTTTAAATTCGACCCCTAAGGGGGTGTAAAGGGGTTGCATACTTATTCACGAATTGTGCCATATCCCCCAGGTCTGATCAAATATCGAATATCTTTTCACGTTCACGGGCTTGCGTAATAATCGCCTAAAACTTGTTTTTAAGTTTTTTCCTTTTTCAGCCCCTAAGAGGATATAAAAGGGTTGAACAAGTTTTCACAAATTCAGTCATATCCTTTAGAAGTGATAAGAAATTCAATTGTTTTTACTTTCTCGTGCTGTCTTCATATTTATCTATTAACTGCTTTCAGGATTTTTGGATATTCAATCCCCAAGTGGGTGTAAGGAGGTTGATATGTCTTCACAGATTCCAACATATTGCTTAGATCTGATGATATATCGAATTCATTTTTAGTTCCTAAGGTTTCTTATATAAGCTCCAAAAAGTCAATTTCAGTACTTTTAGATATTCAACCCCCAGGAATGTAAGGGGGTTGTATGCTTTTCAATGCTGCGACATATTTCTTAAATTTGATGAGATATTAGATCGCTTTTTACTTCCACAGATTTTTTATATAATCGCCTACACCCATTTCTCAATTTTTGGATATTCAACCCCCAAGGGTTTGCATGTGCTTTCACAATTTCTGCCATCCCTTAGTTCTGATGAGATATAAAATTGGTTATTACGGCATTTGATGTAATTACCTTAAAACTAATTTCACGATTTTTCGAATTTCAAGAACCAAAGGGGTGTGAAGAGTTTGCTTACGTTTTCACAAATTTTTCAAAATCCCTCGTGTCTCATGAGATATCAAGTTGGTTCTTATGAAATCGTTTAAAAACCTGTTTCACAATTTTTTCGAAATTCAAACCCCAAGTGAAAGTAATGGGTTTGTATACGTTTTATCAATTCGTCATATCTCTTAAGTCTGCTAAGGCAACAAATTCGTTTTTACTTCTATGGGCTTTTAGTGTACATAATATACCGAAATTCGTATAGTCTACAGGGGCTTTTTCAATGTTTAATTAGCTAAAGATCTCTATTTTAAATATTTTTATTTTAAGAACAAAATTAACTTTTCAAGAAACTTCATAATCTCGAAACAACTGATGATATGCTACGACTTTGACCGCACCCGAACTTTGACTCGAAAAATAATAAAGTTTCGCCCAGACCATTGGCAGATTTTTTGTTTTGAATACTGGCAAGCACAATTGAAAATGTGCTTACTTTTGGACTTGTTCTTCGTCTTTCCAGTAAAAAGCAATAACCTAGATATTCACGATGGCCTAGTGTTGATTTTATAGATATATTTATATAGATAACGTCTTCTCTAGTAGTTGGCACGAGCTTCGATGTGAAAAACATCTTTTAAGGCCCAAAATCTTTTGATTTAAATCGAAAGTTAATGAAGACATACTCGTACTACAGAAATGATCCTATGAAGTATATATTGTGAAGTTGTTCGCGCTTTCTACGCGAACTTTAACCCCGTACAATCCTCAATTTTCACCTGCATACAAGTTACGGATTTCAATTGAATTTTAATAACGTCATGTTCAGTACCACTTCGTTAACGACAAACCGTACCAACTTTCATCCTCCTACTAAATAGCGAATAAACCATGCTGCACTGCAACAATTTCTTAACAAGGCTAAAACTCACTTGATAGCACCACTCCTGGCAAATGCAAGGAGCAGCTGAAATTGAGGTGTTCAGTGCTCGACAAAAACGAAGACCATCACGTTGAGATGTTTATTGTAAAGGTGCCTTTAGCAGCACATAATCAAAGTCACCGGCTTAAATGTTATACCTGCATGAAAGGTGGAGGTCCTGGGCGATAATTAGAAATTTGCATATCAAATTGTAACGATTCAGTCCGCTGCGGACACGCACATACTCCCGCTTGAACCGGGTCCGGCTTAGCGTACGTCCGATCCCATCCATCCGTTCGTCCAGCCGGGTAATGTTTTCATTTCAGCCAAAGTCCCAACGGAGCCTGGGAAAATTGTGATGTAAGTTCATGTTGGCGCCAAACTAAATTTACATTTGAATTAAAACACAACATGAAACAGTTGCCCCTAAAATAAATAAACTCGAGTCGAGTAGTCCGATAAAATTCAGTTGGTAGAAGTTTTGCGACATCGTCATCATAGCCAACGTTGGCTCGTATGCAAAAGCGAAATAGTTGTACTACCAGCTGAATGTATTTCGTTCTGCGAAACTAATAAATTTTGCAATAAATTCCATGACATCTGTGCGAAAACACTTTTTTGATTACGGAAGGTGAAGTCTAATTTAATTTGCACGCAAACTCAGTGTTGTTTTGACGGGAGAACAATTTTACTGTATGCATCCACTTATGAATATTTATAAATTTGTTTATTATTTTCAAATGTTTGTTTATCAACTTTAAAATGTATATTTCGTATGATGAAATAAATATGGTTTTAACAAGTACTCATACTAACTGCGTCACATGGCAACGCCCTCGTTTATAAAGCACAACACATCTGCTACTTTACTGAAAAAATCAAGTCTACAATGTTCTTCCTAACCGAAATAAAGAATCTTTCTTTCAGCCATACAGTGAAATTTAGTTCCTTGATCATTACGCAGCAGGAAAGTCGGTATAACGCACGTCAGACGTTTAGGCTACGGTATATTTTTTAACGCTAACTTTTTGCAAAATGTCGCTATAGACAATTATAGCTATAAAGAATATTTTTAGACCATAACGTATAATATTGGTTACACCACTTTTGCTGTCATGGACTAATTTTCGCGAGATTCTCTAATCCTTTTGTGCAAACATATACTTGGCGGCTTATGTTGTCTTGGACATAAGTAGGTGGAAAATCCACTTTTATATGTAAAAAAGTAAAAAGCAACAAAAAAACACATACTTGAATGCATACTTCACGAGACATGGAATGCAGGTGTGCATTCATCCTGACCGTAGAACTAATTGCTCTTCGATAAACTGCTGTATTTTCATCACATCTTTTTTTGCATATTTCAGTCATAGCGAAATTGTATCATTTTGAAATATATTGCAATTGGGCACAAGATATATTGACCACCACTGGTAAAGATTCAAAAAGTATGAACTACTATAAGAATTTATGCTTTTTGATTCTATGAAATATTGTGAGCAAATTTTGCACTGCTGTGCAATGGTATATTTAAAATAAAAAATCTGCCAACAATCTGGGTACAAATTTTTTTTGGGTGGAAGTTCAGAAGCCGTTTTTTTGCGACTGATTACCTAAAAAGGATAACGTTCGGATTATCCTTCTGATTATCCTTTAGATTGTCAGTCGCATAGTAACCTATACCGCATCTTACAGTTCCGGAATTCTAACCAAAAATAATAAAGTTGCGACCAGACTGTTGGCAATTTTTTTATTTATTTACTATTTTTTTCTTTCAACTTTTTCAAAAAAACATAGAGCATAAATCATCGACATAACCCGGTCAATGGACCTGAAGAATATGTGGGATTTCGTGTAAGCGGAGGCAACCACTTTGCACCCCTTAAGGTACTCTTACACGTGCGATTAAAATTGCACAATTTGCAGCAATATTCGTCAATTTTAACGTTACGGAAATATGAAGCAACATCGAGCAACAATAGCAACAGGCGATGTGGATCAACTGTTCATCAACTCGTTCCTGAGTTGTGATGAGCAATGTGATCCAATATCTAGGAATTCGGCAATAACAGCTTACACGACAAATTCAGTCTATAGTCAACTTATTATTTTATCGTTGCTTTAAGTCATGATAGCCCGCAAGCAAACTTCACAAACATATCTAAAACTCAAAAGATCTCAATCAAATCAAACACGAAAAAACCTACGACAGACTAATTATTTTCACCGATCGTAGACAATTGAAATTTTCCAAGTTCAATGAATATACACATATAGTGACTATAAGGAGGGCAATACCAGCAATCTGTCAAAAGATTGCCACATTGCCGAAATATTGCCGCAACTAATGTGGTATTGGTTCGTATTGCTCCACTAGGTATGACAAAAGTCGTCGGGCAATCAATTGCTTCAAAAATTGGTCGTGTAAGAGCACTTTTATGAGTTAAAAAAGGAGAAATTTAGAAAACAGTTTCTAGGGAATTAGTTTCACTTCTGCCGGCTCTTTATATAGCCCAGAGTAGTGAAATTAATTGGATACATCAACGCACCTAAAAGATATGACAAAATTCGTGAAAAAAACCTTTGCACGGACAATTCTTTTGCTCAACCTTCGCACGCCAATGCAAATCTGAACTGTGTTCTTGCTTCTGTAGTACATCTACATTTTACAATTTTCAACTTTTTAGCATAAACCCTTCCTGAGATACAAAAAACCACACCCAACCTCTGTACCTAGCTACCTCCATCAAAAATCTTATTTTTTTTCTTTACAGCCATCAAATTTAGCTTTTAGTTTAGTTTTTGAGAAAATGAAATCAGAAATTTTTCCTCTCCATCCCCTCTGACCACTACCTCTCAAAAAAATTTTTCTCTGCTACAGGTCTACTAGGACAAAGTTGTGTAAAGTTCTTATGGCCATACCTAGTTGGGTTCATGAGGCAGAAAAAATTTTTTTTTTAATTTATATCCTCAAATTTCCGTGCTCCACCTCACTCTTAAAAATTTTACATTTTATAGATTTCAATTACAATCATATATACACAAATTACATTTTATGTTTCTGGTACACGTTTCAGCTTTCTACCATAAGCGGTTCCTCAGATTTAGAACCAATATTTATGATCTAAAGCGCTCATCCCACCTCCATCTGATATCCACATGAGCCCAAAAGTTACCACTTGAAGGGGTTAACCCAGTCTACCCCCAAAAAATTTACAACTAAATTTCTCAACGGGTTTGTGAACAACGCGCCTTCAAACACTTATGCGTGTACGACAAAGGCGTGTACAGGAATATTTTTTTGTTTCTTGGGGCTTACTAGTTCTAAAACATGAAAGTACAAAATTTCAGGGTAGCGACTTTTTTTTGAAATTTCAGGTCGATCAAAACACTTTATTAATAAACATACTGCAGTCACGATCGGCTGCAAGCCAATCGTATAATACTCTAGATGAATACTGAACTCCGATTTATATTTTAGTTGGGGATAAAGTAGTATGTCCTTTCTTAAGGACTGCCATTAGATTGCTACTCAAAACTAAAAGTGTTTAATTTCTTATCTTGAACTGGTTAAGTCATCGAAAAAAAGGTCCTTCTTGAAGGACTTTCACATGGGAGGTGCAGGAAGGACTCACTCGATTTCTTACATGTTTATCCTTTTCCTTGGAACCATTTAAAAATGAACGTGTACAAAATTTCAAATTCGTAGCTTGAAGCGTTCAAAAGTTATCGAAAAATATTGTTGAACACGTGTCTTAAGGACATTTTGTATGGCAGCTACCAGAAGGAGTAAAAGGATTTCGCTGATTAGTAAACTCGAACTTTGTTTTTACTCAAAACTAATTTGTACAAAATTTCCAATTGATAGCTAAAAGATTACTTGAGTTATAGTAAGTTCCGTAAATTAAGTGAAGACGTTTTGACAGGATATTTGTATGGCAGCTACACGAAGGACTAATACGATTTTCTTCATAATCATACATTTAGCTCCAACTATTGGAAAAATAACGCATACAAAATTTCAAAGACGTAGCTTAAACCCCTCTGTAGTTATCGGCCAATATTCTTAAACACGTGCTTTAAGGACATTTTGTATGGCAGCTACCAGAAGGAGTGAAAGGATTTCGCTGACTAGTAAACCCGAACTTTGTTTTCACTCAAAACTAATTTGTACAAAATTCCGCATTCGTAGCTAAAAGATTACTTGATTTATAGTGAGTTTCGTAACTTAAGTGAATACATTTTGACAGGATATTAGTATGGCAGCTACACGAAGGACTAACAGGATTTTCTTCATAATCATACATTTAGCTTCAACTAATGGAAAAATAACACATACAAAATTTCAATGTCGTAGCTTAAACCCTTTCGAAGTTATCGGCTAATATTCTTGAACACGTGTTTTAAGGACATTTTGTATGGCAGCTACCCGAAGTAGTAGGACGATCTTGCCCGTTAACGAACTTAGCCTTACAAATTCAACCAAACATCCAGATTCAAAATTTCAAGATCCTAGGTGAAGGCGTTCTTGAGTTATAGTGTTCACGGACAGACGGACGGACGGACGGATGGATGTCAAGCGGATTTGAGGTTTTTGGCCACAAATAAACAAAAAATAATATATAACTTTTTTTCGTTCGAGGCTTGGTTCTATGCGTTACAAACTTTTGGGCTGGATTAAACTTATAATACTCTATATGATTTCATCTAGAGTATAAAAATAAATAAAATAACTTAATAGCCTACAGTAGCCTAAATGACGTTAAAAACACAAAGGTAAAACATACTGCAGTCACGATCGGCTGCAAGCCAATCGTATAATACTCTAGATGAATACTGAACTCCGATTTATATTGTAGTTGGGGATAAAGTAGAATTAGGTGTGTGCATGTTGTATGTCCTTTATTAAGGACTGCTATTAGATTGCTACTCAAAACTAAAAGACAATATTCAGTGTTTAATTTCAAACCTTGAACTGGGTAAGTCATCGAAAAAAAATGTCATTTTTAAAGGACTTTCACATGGGAGGTGCAGGAAGGACTCATTCGATTTCTTAAATATTTGTCTTTTTCCTTGGAACCATTCAAAAATTCATGTGTACAAAATTTCAAATTCGTAGCTTGAAGCGTTCAAAAGTTATCGGAAAAAAATTGTTGAACACGTGTTTTAAGGATATTTTGTATGGCAGCTACCAGAAGGAGTAAAAGGCTTTCGCTGATTAGTAAACTCGGACTTCCTTTTCACTCAAAACTAACTTGTACAAAATTCCGAATTCGTACCTAAAAGATTACTTGAGTTATTGTGAGTTTCGTAAATTAAGTGAATACATTTTGACAGGATATTTGTATGGCAGCTACACGAAGGACTAACAGGATTTTCTTCATAATTATATATTTAGCTCCAACTATTGGAAAAATAACACATACAAAATTTCAATGTCGTAGCTTAAACCCTTCTGAAGTTATCGACCAATATTCTTGAACACGTGTTTCAAGGACATTTTGTATGGCAGCTACCAGAAGGAGTAAAAGGATTCCGCTGATTAGTAAACTCCTACTTTGTTTTCACTCAAAACTAACTTGTACAAAATTCCGAATTCGTAGCTAAAAGATTACTTGAGTTATAGTGAGTTTCGTAAATTAAGTGAATATATTTTGACAGGATATTTGTATGGCAGCTACACGAAGGACTAACAGGATTTCCTTCATAATCATATATTTAGCTCCAACTATTGGAAAAATAATACCTACAAAATTTCAAAGACGTAGCTTAAACCCTTCTGAAGTTATCGACCAATATTCCTGAAGATGTGTTTTAAGGACATTTTATATGGCAGCTACCAGAAGGAGTAAAAGGATTTCGCTGATTAGTAAACTCCAACTTTCTTTTCACTCAAAACTAACTTGTACAAAATTCCGAATTCGTAGCTAAAAGATTACTTGAGTTATTGTGAGTTTTGTAAATCAAGTGAATACATTTTGACAGGATATTAGTATGGCAGCTACACGAAGGACTAACAGGATTTTCTTCATAATCATATATTTAGCTCCAACTATTGGAAAAATAATACATACAAAATTTCAAAGACGTAGCTTAAACGCTTCTAAAGTTATCGACCAATATTCTTGAACACGTGTTTTAAGGACATTTTGTATGGCAGCCACCCGAAGGAGTAGGACGATTTTGCCCGTTAACGAACTTAGCCTTACAAATTCAACCAAACATCCAGATTCAAAATTTCAAGATCCTAGGTGAAGGCGTTCTTGAGTTATCGTGTTCACGGACAGACGGACGGACGGACGGACGGACGGACGGACGGACGGACGGACGGACGGACGGACGGACGGACGGACGGACGGACGGACGGACGTCAGGCGGATTTGAGGTTTTTGGCCACAAATAAACAAAAAATAATATATAACTTTTTTTCGTCCGAGGCTTGGTTCTATGCGTTACAAACTTTTGGGCTGGATTAAACTTATAATACTCTATATGATTTCATCTAGAGTATAAAAAGCACTTCGGATTAACTGCAGCGAGATAAGCACGTTGGATTAGTTGGGGGTAAAGAAGAATAAGGAGTGCGCATATAGTTTGTTCTTTATTAAGGACTCTTGTTTGGTTCCTAGTCGAATATTAAAGACAATACCTTGAGTGATCAATTTCATATCTGGAACTAGAAAATTCATCGAAAGCAAAACTTCCCTTTTTCAAGGACTTTCACATGGGAGGCGCAGGAAGGACTCACTCGATTTCTAGTATATTTAGCTTTGTACCTGCAACCATTTAAAAATTAATGTGTACAAAATTTCAAGCGCCGGAAAATATTGTTTCAATATCCTAGGACAAGGCGTTCTTGAGTTATTGTGCGCATGGAGAGACGGACGGACAGACATAAAGACAGGCGGACCATAGGCGCGCCGTTGGGGGGGCCAGGAAGGGCCGGGACCCCCCCAGGCCCCGGCTTGGACCCTCCCAGAAAAATAATTCTGGCCCCTTCCAGAAAAGTAATTCCTTCCTATCCGCAAACTTTTTGTTGCCAATTGTTTTTTGTCAAATTTTTTTAACAATATAAACAATATAAATCTGACGAGAGCTTTACAAGATTTTTTCAATTTAGCAAAATAAATTGGAAATTGTTTTTGAAAATAACAAGATTCTCATGAAAAATTTTGTAGTTTTACGAAATTGTAACAAGGTTTTCTCCAAGTTTACAAACGTTTTTGAATGTAACCAGCTTTTTTTGAGAATATCTTTGAATTTTACGAGAACTTTAGAAGATGTTTTCAATTTAACAAATTAAAGTAGAAATTGGTTTTAAACATAATGACATTTGCATCAAATATTTATCCTAGAATAAATAAATTATTTTTAACTACTAGAATAGGTTTTTGAATATATCGAGTTTTTATAAAATATTATACATACCTACGATATTGGATTCGTATTTTTGGATTTCGGAACAATTTTTTGTAACTGAAGTCCTACCAGTATATTTCTCACTTTGAGTTATTACTTTGATGGTATTGAAATCATAAAACTTATGGTTATACACTTAAATGCATATATATTATAAATATAATAGTAATCATAATTAATAACGTTAAGTGAGAATTGCGAAAACAATAGAAAATAAGCTAGGAATGTATAAATACAATTTCTTTTATCGAAATTGAAGAAAACATCTTACGAATACAAAAAAAGCTTCTACATATAATCTTCGGGAACGTTAAAAATCTTCGAATTGCAGAAAAATCTTCAAATCTGGCATCGCTGCTACTACTCAAGATATATTCTCGAATCTCGCAATCACATTGAATTCAATTTTAAGGACTCTCTTTTGGATGATACTCGAAACTAAAAGACAGTGAGTTCCGTAAATTGAGTGATGACATTTTTATAGGATTTGTCTATGGCTGCTACTCGAAGGAGGACTCATAGGAACAGGGCCACCCTAACCACAGTGCTAAATGGGCTATAGCTCTGGGGCGCAATTGATGTTATGTTTTAATATTAATTAATTAATTTTAATTTTAGAAAATACTGACCACAAGAGCGCAGAAATGGAAGATTGTATTTTAAAACTATTATCTGATTTAGATATCAATTTGGAAGATTGTAAAGGGCAATCTTATGATAATGCTTCTAATATGTCGGGCATATACAGCGGCCTCCAAGCGCGCATTAAATCCATAAAACTCTTGCCATTTATGTACCCTGTGCAGCATATTCTTTAAATTTAATTGGAGAGTCGGCTACGGAATACTACACACAAGCAACTAAATTATTTTTATTTCTTTAAAATCTATACAATTTCTTTTTCGCGTCAACATCAAGATGGGAAATTTTGAAAGATACGCTAGCATTAAAAAAATCTGCCAACAGTCTGGGCGCAACTTTATTATTAAGTCCGAAACGTGTTTAATGATGAGATGCTGTGTAGGTTACTATGCGACTGACAACCTAAGAAATAACCAGGAGGCTATTTGGAACGTTATTTTTTAGGTTGTCAGTCGCATAGTAACCTACACCGCATCTCATCATTAAACACGTTTCGGACTTCTACCCATAAAATAATAAAGTTGCGCCCAGACCCTCGGCAGATTTTTTATTCTGTATCAGATAGCGCTAAACGCGATAAATCTTAGAACGCAGGGAAGAAATTGTATTTTTAGAACCTGCCACTACTATAGCCCTAAATTGCAGTTCTTCTGATATGAAGTCAGAGTATTTTGCTTTTCATCGTCCCCTACCCTAACCCGGTTTGTTGGGTTTACTTGTTGCATAAATTCTTATAACATATCTTCAATATAGTTCTTGGAATATGAGAAACGATTTTCTTCAAAAGTGTTTAACCTCCACTTCCGTACTTCACTGACCTCCTCAAAAGTTTATATACAGCATACTTCCTTTATATTCAAATGAAATTCCATAATTTCTGCGTAATTGGCTTGTGAGATTTCGTAATCTTAAGCTTTTTACCCACCGCCTCCGCACCCCATTGTCAACTCTAAAAATGTTATATCATATATTCTCCTCTACAAATCACAAAGTTTCAACCTTGTAGCGCAACCCGTTCAGAAGATATGGATTTTATATTCCAACTTTCGAGCTCTTCAGGCACATTCATTATTTTTCTCGTCACTCGTACACCATAAAAAATATTTTTAATAGCATCTTAAACACTCCTCTACCTCCTTCCTCATTGCCCATCAACCACCCAATAAAAGTGGGAGCATAAAGACAGTAAAATATTAATTATTATAGACCAGAAAAAAGCGTTCCCAGTTTGAACCTTTTCTTCATCGATATCGTGAAAATCACCAATTATTTTATTGTCATTATTCAAATTTTCTCTCCCAAAGAAACAAAGAAAAACCAGCCAATCAAACGTATGCAACACTGGATTAAAAATAATTATTGTTGCAACCGATTACTTAAATAAATCTAAGCAACATATCGAAAATTCGTTGTGCAACAAAGTGTCCTGCAACACGGCGAGCGAGTGATGCACGTACACGCACACACTCTTCTGTTCGATGATCTCATAATGGACGTGGTCGACAGGTTGATCGTAGCCGTGACTACTGCCGTGACGAAATTTCGCAAATTTTCCGGGAAATCACATTAAATTTTTCCGGAAAAGTGTGAAGTGCCGTACTGCGCGCGTTTATTAAGTTGTATATGGTGAATTTTCAAAGAAAATCGTTCTTTTTTCGGGGAATTAACAGAAAAATTGTTGTGCTCGGTTCATACGCAAAAAAAAAATTTTAAAGATGGTGGCCATAAATTTTTTTAACAAAGGCAATTCCTCGTCGGATCGGGTGGCCGCTTTGTTATATTGCGGCCATTTTTTCGAAGCTTTTTTTGAAGTATTAATTTTACATTTCATTTGCTGTGTGAATTTGCTGCGCGGGTAATTGATTTTTTTTGAATTTTTACTTTATTCATTTTTAATAATATGGTGGTTCGGGTTTTAGATGAACAATTTTGGTTCGTAGATCTCTAGAACCGCTTTATGTGGGTGGAGCAGTGTGGGAGAAACGCTCGAAAGCGGGGATCATTCTAAAATTCATATCTTTAAATTGCTGATGTCAGAAGGTTGATTTTTTTTATTGTTTTAAGGCGTACAAGGAGCATGGCCAGGGAAATTTGCAGGAGGAGGTGGTGTGTGGAGGGGGTTCTTATATCTTCCGAACAAATTGTACGAGAAAGAAAAAAATTGGTTTGTGTATGTAGAATTTAAAGTGGAGTGTATTTACTGTAAAATTTTTGAGGGGGAGCTGGAGCACGAAAATAGGGTGATAGCAATTTTCCAAGGAAATCAATATTTATATCTCAAGAACCGTACAAAATATGGTCCTAAAAATTTTGCAGGAGTTTGGCCCAGTAGACCTCCAGCAGAGACAACATTTTTGGGGGTTTGGGTCTGGTGGGTGATGGTGGAAGGTGATCAAAAGGAAAAAAATTGTGATTTTTATTACTCAAAAACAGCAAAGGGCAGAAAACCAAAAATTTGATTTTTATGTAGAAAAATACAATTTATGATAGGGGTAGCAAGGTACGCGTGTATAGGGTACGTTTTGATATCTCAGAAAGGGATTATGATTTGAAAGTTGAAACTTAGTGTGTATATATATGGATGTAATACAGGAATAATTAACACCAAATATAATTGAGACTTTCATTGGATGGAGGGGGGTGGCAAAAAAAAAACTGTCGGTGAAAAGCTTTTTTCCATATTTTGACGAATTTCGCCTTATACGCCTTAACTTTGTTTGAAAATGAATTTCAGGGTTTTGCTATATTCATCACCTAAGAGGGTGTAAGATGATTGTGTACGTTTCTACGAATTCCGACATATCTCTTAGGTCTGATGTTTAATCGCCGTCTTTAGAATTTTTTGTGTTCATCCCCTAACGGGTTTTGTCGACATTTTATAGTCTGGTTTTTAACTTCATTACTTTTTGGGTAGAAGTCCGAACGCTTTTTACAACAAATGAATATACAGGAGGCTATTTGGAATATTATTTTCTTAGGTTATCAGTCGCATAGACTTGTACTAAACAAAGTTGCGCCCAGACTGGAGTTCCATATAATATGGATATGGGGGTACCTTGTATAATTAACTTTTTGAACTAAAGAATTTTTTCTTTCCTTTCAGGGTTTCTCAAGCACTTAGCTTGTAAATAAATAATGAAAATAAAATAAAATTGTAATATACATAAAAGTGGAAACTGAAACTGAAAAAAAATGTCCAAAATAAAAAGCGATAATAAAATCCGTTCGTTCTAATCGAAATATTCGCTGCGTAGGTAATAATAAATAGGCGTAAAATAGAATAGTTAGAGAAAATCTGGTGAGTGAAAATTTCTTTACCCGCGTTTTTGATTTCGTCGACTTGAAAGAACGTATTTGCAAAGTTCACGTTAGAAACAATTTTCTATCGATCGGTTCATTTGAATTAATGGCGTTACAGTCATGGAAAATGAAGATTTTCCAGCAATTCTGAAAAATAAATCTCGCATTCTTGCAAATACGGTTTGTTTTTAGGCCGACGAATTCGACCAGACTGTAGAGCATTACCAGTCGAAATCTGGATCGAAGTAATGGGGATTCGATGCTATTTTTGGCCCTTAAGGCACTCGCTTAGTAAATATAAGTATTTCTCAAACTGTAGCAAGGGCTGGGTTATTTTACGTACAAATTGGTCTCAGTATTGGATACAACGACAGCCGGAACAGGAAAAAAAAGTGATTCAATCCCGTATCCGGACTGCGTACGAGGAAGCCGGATAAAGTGACGGATAAGGCTGAACCTAACCAGGAACATAAAAAAAGGATTCACTCCCGTATGCGGACGGCGTACGTTGCTCGATGGGGCCAAATAAAAGGCCGATAGGTTGGGGCTCGGAATTTTGTCAAACCCAGATTGTCCGCATAGCGGCGGCCGACTGGGTTTCGGGATGAGTTTGGGATTTGAAAAGAAACTCGGTTCGGGAAACGTTAGCTTGAAACCGTTAGGGAGGGCCATTCTCCTTTTCTTCTGACTGTGTGTGGATAAGTCGTAGTACGTTTCAGGAGCGCAACAGACAGTCTAGCTTTTGCTTGTCACTATTGAGAGCCACCATACTCATTAAGAACGATAGCTAATTTTGGGCGAGTTATAGAGGGTTTCCCCCTTTGAAATTCGTCCCGACTCTTGAGCCAGCGATTTGTGTGCACCCCACGGGCGAGTGCGGTGTGATTTTCTTAAATCCTGTTGCGTACAATGCCTATCGATTAGCAATCAACCGCAATCTGATTCTGGGGCCTCGGATCATCTAGAGACAGAAGCAATGACTCGGTGGGGGCTTGGTCGGTGTGCAGAGGCACTGCCTTGAGGATGCCTGGTCAGGGTGCTAGTCGATGTTGATCCAGCTTCGCAATAGAACTGTAAGAGGAACCGATTCAGAATGCGGGGAAAAGGAATGATAAACTTTTAGAGATTCGCATCTACCCTTAATTTTCTAATCAATAAACTTTTTTCCATCGTCCTCGTATCGAAATATCGGACGCGTCGCTAGCTTACCAGTTTGAGAATATCCAGAACTCAATCCAAATATCAAACTGTTCGATCGGTCGGTTTTTCGGAAACGGTTTAACAAAGTTTTATCACAAAAAAATGTGCAGTGAGGCTAGAAAAGCCTTTTAAATGTGTCCCTTAAATATAAAATGTGTGCCTTCTAAAAATAATATTCCCATAATATTGCAGTGCATCTAAAAACGTAAAAGTCTCAACTCCTCTTCATATGAAAAGTAAAAGGTCGGATGTCCACTAATTTCATTCGAATTTTTCCTTATTCCAAAAGTATCGCAAATTTAAATTTAGGAAATTTTTCCGACCTTTTACTGTTCATCCACTAAAGTGTAAATAATTTAAAAATAAGAATAATAGCAGAAGTGAAAGTGAAAGCGGCAGAATGTTGAACGAGTGCGGAGCAGCGGCCAGAAATGAATACGGTGAGTCCTTTTTTTTAATTTTTATATTCGTTGTTTTATTGCCTGTTTTAGAAACATTTCGAATAAAAAAAACATTTTTTTTGATTTTTTTTACGGATTTTATTTTCTTTAATTCCAGGTCATTTGTTTTGGAACAAATTGATTTTACCAAAGTTTTTTACTTCCTTTTCAGGGTTTTTTTTCAGATCTGTCTGCTGCGAGTGCTCGTCAATAAAATTAATAAAAATTTAATAAAGTAGTGCGAAAAACGTAAAAACCGTTTAATCGAATTACTCGCCGCGTAGGGATAAAAAAATAATAGAATAAAATTGGCGTGATCGGCCAGTTGAAGAAGAACTTGTAAGACGAAATTTTCTTAGCCGCGTTTTTTGATTTCGTCGACTGGAAAGAGGCCCATTTGCAAAGTTATCGTTGGAAAAAAGTTTCTAACGATCGGTTTATATTAAATAATGGCGCCACAGTCATAGCAATTCTGAAACACCCGCATTCTTGCAAATGTGCTTCGATTTTAGGCCGACGAATTCGACCAGACTGTAGCGAATTTTCCAAGCGAACTCTGGATCGAAGTAAGGCAGGAATAGACCCTTAAGGCACGCGCTTAGTGTAGGTGTTTCTCAAACTGGAGCAGGGTTCATAATGAGAACAGGATCAGGAATAAAGGATCCAATCCCGTATGCGGACGGCATACGATGAAGCCGAATAAATTGAAGAACAGAAAAAAGGATACACTCCCGTATGCGGACCGCATACGTTGATCGATGGGGTCAAGTAAAAGGCCGATAGGTTGGGGCTCGGAATTTTGTGAAACCCAGATTGTCGCGCAGCGTGGCCGTCTGGGTTTCGGGATGAGTTTGGGCGTTGAACAGAAACTCGGTTCGGGAAACGTTAGCTTGAAACCGTTAGGGAGGGCCATTCTCCTTTTCTTCTGACTGTGTGTGGATAAGTCGTAGTACGTTTCAGGAGCGCAACAGACAGTCTAGCTTTCGCTTGTCACTATTGAGAGCCACCATACTCATTAAGAACGATAGCTAATTTTGGGCGAGTTATAGAGGGTTTCCCCCTTTGAAATTCGTCCCGACTCTTGAGCCAGCGATTTGTGTGCACCCCACGGGCGAGTGCGGCGTGATTTTCTTAAATCCTGTTGCGTACAATGCTTGTCGATTAGCAATCAACCGCAATCTGATTCTGGGGCCTCGGATCATCTAGAGACAGAAGCAATGACTCGGTGGGGGCTTGGTCGGTGTGCAGAGGCACTGCCTTGAGGATGCCTGGTCAGGGTGCTAGTCGATGTTGATCCAGCTTCGCAATAGAACTGTAAGAGGAACCGATTCAGATTGCGGGGAAAAGGAATGACAAAAATTTTAGCGATTCGCATATAAACCATTTTACTTTTTAATCAATAAACCTTTTTCCCCCCTCGTATCGAAATATCGGGCGCGTCGCGTTGAGCACGTGTTCGCGAGCTCATTTAACAGTTTTAGGAGTTCAGTTGTGACCTTGTGCGTCGGAAAATATCCTGAACTCTATGCGCATATCAAACTGCTCGATCGGTCGGTTTTTCGGAAACGGTATACCAAAGTGTTCTTTATTTATCACAAAAAAGTGTGGCTAGAATATGCCTTTAAAATGCCTTGCGACGTGAAGTTGTGCCCCCAATTAATTGTCATCAAAAATATATCGCCCTGAAGTCCCTTAATTCCCATAATACAGCAGTGTAACTAAAAAAAGTAAAAGTCTCAATTCTTGTCCGGATGAGAATTAAAAGATCGGTTCTTTACTAATTTCTTAGCAATTTTCTTATCAGTTATTCGAAATTGATTATTTATAAAACTATTGGAGTATCGAAAATTTACATGTTTCTCTCGATTGAAGTACTTTTTCCGACCTTTTGCTGTTCATCTACTAAGTCTGTAAAAAATTAAAAAATATAAATCAGAAAGTTGTACGAATGCAGAGGAGCGGCCAGAAATAAAAATGGTGAGTCTTTTTTTATTTAAATTTATCTTCATTATTTTATTCCCTGTTGCAAAATTTACCCCCAATAGGGGACCACTCACTACAACCACTGTACAAATTTCAAGCTAATATCTTTAGAGGTTCCTTACTTATGACGTGCCAAACACGTTTGCGTATTGTGTTTACGGCGGACTTTCTTTCGCTGCTTTTTTATTAAAAGGAATAAAGTAAACAAGCACGTGAAAGTAAAAAGATATTTGATCTCTGATAAGACCTGGGGATATAGTAGAATTCGTGAAAAAGTTTACAGCCCCCTTTGCACCCACTTAGGGGTCGAATTTTAAAAAATCCTAAAAACACTTTCTAGGTATTTATATGAAGAAGTCGTAGAATAAAAAGGGAATCCAATATTTGGGAAGACCTAATACATATGACGAAAACCTTGAAAATATATGCATTCCATTTTCACTGATCATTTTTTTTGTCCCCCTCCCCTCCGAGCGCCAATGGATATTTGAAATTTTTTTTTATCTAAATTAGTTTTCTAGTTGATTTACATAAAGGTACTGAGTTTCAACTTTGTAGCATAAGCCGTTCTATAGATAGGAAAAACACCCCCCACCCTCGTACCATACTATAAAAAATTATATTTTTCCAAGATGCTACTAATATAGCTCTATCTAAATACCAAGTTTCAGCTTTATATCATTATAGGTTGTCGAGATATTAAAATCGGAACTTTTTCCTTTTCACCCTCCCCCACCCTCATCCTCTACAGCCACACTTCCAAAATTTTGTTTTCTGCTAGGTTTCTATTAGGCCTACTTCTGGTAAAAATTTCAAGCATCTATCTTACACTGTTCTTGAGATATGAGATGTGATTTTTTAGAAAAATTCTTATCCCCTCCACTTTCATGCTCCACCGCCCCTTTAAAAAATTTTGCTTCATTTGTCAACCTTTATACACAAACTAAATTTTATTTGTCTAGTGCAATTGGTTCGTGAGATATCGTAATCTAAAGTTTTTTGCCCCCACCCCCGTACGCCACTGCCCCCACTCACATTTTTGTTTCCGATCTATTCTCTTAGTATACCGACAGATATTCATTAAGTTTCAATTTTGTAACATTGACCGTTTAGGAGATATGGATTTTAGAAAGTGTGGATCTCACCTTTTTTGCGTTTCGGACGCATTATTTCCCTCCCCCCACTCCCAAACCCCTTCACCAATATCGGCAATTTTTTTGCAAATTGGTCCACTACTAAAGCTCTATATAAATTCCAAATTTCAGCCTCCTAGCATAAGCGGTTGCTGAGATCTAGAAACCAAAATTGTCCGTCTAAAACACTTCCCCCTCCTCCCCCTTTACACCCCCACCCCTACAAATTTGGCCACTTTAAGGGGCCTATCCAGTCTATTCATAAAAAAATTTCAATTTAATAGCTCAAAGGGTTTGGAAGCTACGAGCCTTCAAACGATTTTGCGTACAGCGGTCGACGTACGGCGGACAGACGGACTGAAATTTTTTTTGCTTTTTTCGTGTCTACTCGTCATGAAACGTGAAAAAAATATTTTGAGGGTAGCAAATTTTTTTTTTTTAAAAATCGATAACAATACTGTATTATTGAAATAATAAAGTAAAACAAAGTGCCCAAAAAATTAAGCGACATTCGTTGGTCAGCAAGAGCTGATTCAGTGAAGGCAATTGTTTCCGGTTATGAAAATTTTAAAAATGCTTTGAATAAAATTTTCGAAGATAATTTTCAAAAGCCTGCAACAAAATTTGAGGATGAGGGGTTGTTAAATGAGTTAAATTCACTGGAAACTGCTATTATGGTAGCATTTTGGAGCGAAATATTAGAAATCATAGATAAAACTAATATATCACTTCAAAAAGTTGATACTACAATTGAAAGCAATATTTGATTATACGCTTCTTTAGAACAAAGAAACGAAACGAAATACAGAATCATTTGACCTTTACAAATCCGAAGGTGTAAAATTGTCTAATTCTGAAACTTTTATATTTTGTATTTGCCATTTTCACTACCCATCAAAATTGTATTTTCTTATGACGAGGGGCGCATTATTTTTAGTAGCCCATGGGCGCCGAATATCTTAGAACGGCACTGCATAGGAACTATTTCAAATTTTTTCCTTCAACTGAAGCTGGTGAAAAAGCAATGTATAAAACATTTTAAAGTCGCAATCTAAGACTAATCATTCGTTGTTTATACGAACATCTAATTTGTAAGCATAAAACGGACGAACTTGTATGAAAAGCATGTGTGCCTTTCGGAAGAAGTCGTATTTTCTAAACCATTCGGCCCCTGGCCCCTGCCAGATTTTAGGTCATGGCACGCCTATGGGGCGGACGGACGGATAGATGGACGGACGGACGTCAAGAGGACTTAAAGTTTTTGGCCGCAAATAAACACAAAATAATATATAACTTTTTTTCTTTCGAGCCTCCGTTCTTTGCGTTACAAACTCAGATTTCATCTAGAGTACAAAAATTAATTATTTCATAAAAATGTTCTCTTTTAGCCATGAACTCGCAAAGCGTCTATTCAAACGTGCTGAACAGTTTATACACGCAGGTCCTTCTTCCGTCAAAAATCGCTTTTTTATTGCACATGAATTCATATTAATCGGTTTTGTTACAAATTTTAGTAGCTACGTATTTGGAAAAACATTTTTATATTGAAAAATTGTAAAAAGGTAAGTTTCTAAGTTTCGAGAAATTTTCATTATCTTGATAAATTATTACAATATTGGATATCCGAACTATTGAAATTCGGTCTTAAAGAATCTTTTTTAAAATAAACAATAAAATATTTTGGAAGTTATTACACACATTCCAAGATGGAGCTCAATTGTTTCGGCTCAATTGTTTAAATCATGTCAATTTTCAGAAAATTAATAAATAATTACGTACTCTGTACAATCAATAGCAACGCATATGGATATGTCATAGCCATTATAACAAGAAGAAATAAAAATTCCCTTATCATTTAAAGCAAAAAATTATTAAGTTTTTATCCTAGAAACCACACGATGTCAAATTCCGGGGTAGGCTCATCGGGTGCCGGGATCCGTTACAAAATATTTATTTCATTGATTGACTTCACTTTATTACTTTAATTAATAATCAATGGCACAACAGCCCAAATTGGGCCTAGGCCTTGAGGTAATACTAGAGTTACTTCATTAATAGACCAACAACACTAGGAGGTGAAGTGGTCAGCCACACGCTCGTCCGTGATTATTACCCCGATTTTTAACTCAGGTACTCATTTACAGCTGGGTGAACTGGTTGTCCGGCACCCAATCCCATTCTCGAAAATTACTTGTCGCCAAGCAGATTTGAACCTGTGGTGCTCTAGCCACTATGCCACCCAGACTTATCTAATTGATGACATATATTTTGTCATTTGATTTCCTTTGGGTTTTCTCGCCTCCGCGCGTCTGCTCTACTTGCCTTGACTTTCTCCTGATCGCCGCCTCCCCTCAACGTGATTCGATTGGTAATTCTGTGGGTACGACTCAACTCGCCTTGCCTTGACCCTCTCTGCTCTGCTCTCTTCCTGTCTTCGTCTTTCTGTGTGGCCTTTGCTCTCCCTGTCTTCGTTTCTCTATGCGGCTTCTGCTTTATTCGTCTCGGCTGCGCTGTGTCTGCTTGTCGTGGTCTTGGCGAAGTTCGTCATGGCTTGTCGTAGCTGGTTTTAGCCCGACTCCTGGCACGACTCTGCTTGCCTTAACTTGACCCTGTTGCTGATCGTCATCTCGTCTTCGCTCGCATGATCCACTCGTCGTGGCTCGCTCTGTGCTCGTCGCTGCTTTGCTCTGTGCGTCGTCGCTGCTCTGTGCTCGTCGCTGCTTTGTGCTCTGCTTGTCGTGGCTCGACATGCTTATCGGTGCTTTGCCCTGCGCGACGTGGTTTGGCTTCGCTGCCCACGTTTTGACTTTGCTGCTCTCGTCTTGGCTTTGCTGCGTTCGTCTTGGCTTCGCTGCTATCGTCTTGGCTTCGCTACTCTCGTATTGGCTTCGCTGCGTTCTTCTTAGCTTCGCTGCTATCGGCTTGGCTTTGCTACTCTCGTCTTGGCTTCGCTGCGTTCGTCTTGGCTTTGCTGCGTTCGTCTTGGCTTCGCTGCTGTCATCTTGGCTTCGCTGCTCTCGTCTTGGACTTGACTGCTCTCGTTTTGGCTTCGCTGCGTTCGTCTTGGCTTCGCTGCTATCGTCTTGGCTTCGCTGCTATCGTCTTGGCTTTGCTGCTCTGGTCTTGACTTCGCTGCTCGCCATCGTTGCTTACGTCTTGGCGCTTCTTGTCTCGACTCGACTTGGCTTCGCCTCGGACTAGACCTAATAGATCACAGACTTACCAAGAATAAAGGTAATTTGGCTAGCCTTTTTCCGTCTGAGGATCACTTAGGACGACTGTCCACACGACTTTAAGTGTTGCTAGAAGAGGAAGTGTAACTTCGCTAGCCTTTTTTGCAGACTCGCCGCTGCCGACCGAGGTGCTTTCTGGTCGATTCGCTCAACTATATATTTGGCGATAAACATTTACTATCCATTTTGTATGGAAGAATATTTTACTTCGTATAATTCGCGGTCGGTGTCTGTACCTCCCGGTATATAGTCCCACTGGATTATTGTTGGGTTTATCCGCTACTCTGTGTCGCCTGGGACGCTGTTGTGGTCCCGCCGATATTTTCCAGGCCTATTCTAAATTCCTGTGACGTTGTTTCAGTCTCTGTTGTTTTGTTTTTCAGGTTTTCTTTATGTTCTGTGTTATTATGTTCTATGTTAATTCATGTTGTTATATCTTTCATTTGTCTTAGTTCTTGACTTTTTGGCAATTCAATTCACTGTTACATGTTTTAATTCAATGTTTGTGTGTGGGAATTTCACATGAAAATTTCCGTCCTCTTCACGAATAGCGTGAACCATCGAAGGGCAATCGTAATAAAATGGCTATTAAATTGAACCCATTCAATCACCATAAAACCATCGTTTTCATTCTGAAATAAAACTTCGATTGATAAATTCCAGGAAGTAATGAAAAAAATATAATTGAGTGGTAGCATTAGCGTGCGGAAGAGTGGGCGATACAAACTATATATATACAAACTATATAGGGTCAAGGGCTCTAATAACCACTCCGATATTATATCTCGCAGGTATTTCCTGAAAAACATCAATGAAAATATTCTGAATTTTTTCATGAAGAGCCTTTTCTGTGAAAATTGAACACAAGTTGTTTTGATGAGAGATTTATTGGAGGGCAACTACATAACATCCAAAATCACATCCCGAACTTTTGGTTTGGTAGAATATGAAGGGATATATTTTTTAATCCTTATGTTACTCCGTGCTGCTATTAGTGGGTGTTAGTAATCTCATTACTATGGCTGTTGCTAGGACGACTTTATGGGACTGGAATACGACCCAACATTTCTCTACCCTCTCTCATCACTAAATTGTATTCTGATATATTGTTCAATTGTATACTACGGGATTCCTTGCCATTAGCAAACCCAGAAATTGACCAATGCTGTTATTATCGTTCCTTTCGTATTAATGTGTGATCCGAGAAACATCAGCACTTCTATGAACAATAAACTTCTTGTAGGTTGGAGCTATTCACATTACGGCTGCTAGACTTTCTTCGATACAAATGAGCACCGAATAAAGTCTCTTCCTATTAAGCCAATTTATGCTATTAATCAAAATTCATAGAAAGAAAGTTATGTGTATGCCGTATCTCGTTCAAATGTCTGTCAGTTACTCCTTCTCACAGTGGTTATATCCCTATGCACAATAAAATTTATGACAAATGAACTGCCAAAAATCTCTTAACCTACCCGCTTCGAAATAAACAAATGATACTGTCGAGCAACACCCCTACATTAGTCTTCATTTTATCGATAAGAATATAATCCCGAATGGCAATGGTTAAACTTTGATTGTACATTAGTTGGTTCCCATCGGTCCTTTTCAGTCCACCAAACGACCATGCAACACATTCCTTCCACAATAGAATCGTGTAATTTTTTATTCATGCGATTCCTCGATAGGTAAGAAGCTACATAGCTCCCTTACATATTCGTATGGAAAAGAAATGGCATGGGGGAGTTCTATTAGTCGGATAATAATGGAAAATTCACAAAAGGCGAAAAAAAAAAAAATTGGAAAAACTGGGAGCCCCAAGAAGCGAACTCCATAAAATTTTGATAAGGTTCGTGTAAGAGGAAAGCTAACATTCCCACGCTGCAATCTCAACAGTCATCCAATAATAACGAGCTGAATTGGAATATCCGTCTTGAATAATTCACAAGACCCGAAAGAGGAAAGCCTTGCTCTAATGATAAAACGCAACTATACCTGTGGGTTTATACGAGCGGAATCGGCAGGTGGATGCCAAGCGAAGTTGATTTTTTGAACTTCACCAGGGATGGGGCGATACTTGCGAGTAAGGAAATAATCTCCAGGTACTCCCAACTCCCTAATCCCGAATAATGACAGTATCTGTCTTATCTTGAGGACTATTCACGTTGCACTTAAAGCACCTGTATTCGCTGAAAAATTTCGTAATTTATTTTAAGAATGGCTAAAAACAATTCTTATTGCTCCGACTAACAATCATTCAGCTTGTTAAAATAAGATCTTCCTTGTCGAAATGACTCTGAAAATTCAACCGCATAATGCAATTATTTTAACTGGATTCAATGCCTTTGCTTTGATAGTTCCGATATAATAATGTTTCAGTTATTCGAAGTGCATTGTTAGGGATTCGATTGGGTGGTATGTAGGTTAAGTCATGGGATTTGGTTATATCAATCAATTTAGGTTGTAGCTAGAGAGATTATATCAGGGAATTTTGGTACAGCTATAATTTATACCGGGAATTGGAATGCAACAGAATTTGAAATTAGTACTAAAATCGTTGTGGATTACGAGAAACTACGAGACAGAGGGCCAGATTGGAACAAGTAGGGAATCAGTTGAAAATATCAATGGGACATAGAGGTTCGTTCGTCTTAGATTAAACTCCATTCATCTGAATAATATCTTTTCTATAGAATATTGTACTTTGTTGTGATTTGAATAGAGGTCTTGGATTGTAAAGGACTAATGGAATATATCGATTCGAGGGGCCTCGGTATTGTGATAGGTCTTTGAATTAAAAGTCAGACATTGATAAGGAACCATATGTGTTTCCAATGTAAGCTGTCTCTCCTCTAAAAAAACGTGTAACTTTAATTCCTTGACTATCTACTCATCTGGAGCGCTAAAAAAATTTATGAAAAATTTTGAAATTAATTTTCTTTCATTTTAAATAATACTAGCCCTGTGAAATACATCTGCTATTGTACAGAAAAGACCACGTCTACAGAGATCTGATCGTTTGATTTTTAGTTGTCACAATATTTCTGAAGCGAATACTTGCCTTTTTTTCTTAAAAAAAACAAAATACGGAATAAACTAACCAATTAAGGGGGGAAACTCCTTTATCGGGTAAAAAAAATCGATATTTTGAAAATAGTCTTAATCGATTGCTAAACTATTCAAGAATATTCTCTGAAAAAATGTCAGTCGATACTGCAGTGTTTACGAGTTACAGCTCATAAAGCGGAGGGGTCGGGTGAAGAGTACATAGTATTTTTTATGTTTCCAAAACAGTAAACGCGTTTTTCTCGAAACCTCATTTTTCGATTTTGCGTACACGATTGAGAAAATTCTACTGAACCGATTTGGCTTTATGACGGCTCATTTTATAGATAATTAAATTCTCTTCTATATGACGTTAATTGTTTTTTGAAAAAAAATTGTTTACACATTTTTTTCGTATTTTAAATACGATTTTTTTTTAGCGAAAAAAGCAATTTAAATTTAAAACTGTGTAAAAACATGCAATTTCAACTTTTTCTTTAAAAAAAACCCGACTTCTACTAGTATCATAAACTTTACAAAAACTATTTGTTTTTTTGGTTCAAATCAAAATTAAGGACGCTAGAGTGTAAGCAGCTAGAAACGAGGCGATATTAACATCCATCCATTTTACTTTATTATTTCAATAATACAGTATTGTGATTGACTATAAAAAAAAAACCCTGAACATTTTTTTTACGTAGACACGAAAAAAGCAAAAAAAATGTTCAGTCCGTCTGTCCGCCGTACGTCTACCGGTGTACGCAAAATTGTTTGAAGGCTCATAGCACCCAAACCCTTTGAGCAATTCAGTTGAATTTTTTTTCGTGGGTAGAGCGAGTAGGCCCCCTGACGTGACCAAATTTAGAGCGGTGGGGGTGTGAGGAGTAAGGAGGGGGAAGTGTTTTAGACGGATAATTTTGGTTTCTAGATCTCAGCAACCGCTTATGCTAGGAGGCTGAAATTTGGAATTTATATACAGCTTCGATAGTGGATCCATTTGCAAAAAAATTGCCGATATAGGTGAAGGAGTGGGGGGAAAAATAATGCGACCGAGACGCTAGAAAGCCGAGATTGAAACATTCTAAAATCCATATCTCCTAAACTGTTAATGTCATAAAATTTAAACTTAATGAATATCTGTAGGTATCCTAGGAGAATAAATCGGAAACAAATTTTTGAGCGGTAGCAGTGGCGATATCTCACGAACCAATTACACTAGCAAAATAAAATTCGGTTTCTGTATAAAGGTTGACAAATAAAGTTTGATGAAAGTAAAATTTTTTTAGAGGGTGGTGGAGTATGGAAGTGGAGGAGATAAGAATTTTTCTGAAACATCACGTCTCATATCTCAAGAACAGTGTAAGATAGATACTTAGAATTTTTACCAGAAGTAGACCTAATAGACCCTTATCAGAAAAAAGGATGGGGGTGTACAGGGTGAGAGTGGGAGAGGGTGAAAAAGAAAAAGTTCCGATTTCTATATCTCGACAACCTATAATGATATAAAACTGAAATTTGGTATTTGGATAGACATGTAGTAGTATTATGTTGGGAAAATATAATTTTTTATATGGGTACTATGGTACGCGGGTGGGTGGTGTTTAAATCAACTAGAAAAGTGATTTAGATAAAAAAAAAATTTCAAATATCCATTGGCGCTCGGAAGAGGGGTAAAAGGAATTATCAGTAAAAATGGAATGGATATTTTTTACGATTTTCGTCATATCTAGTAGGTTGTCCCAAATATTGAATTCATTTTCATTCTACGGCTTCTTCATATAAATACATAGAAAGTGTTTTCAGAATTTTTTGAAATTCAACCCCTACGAGGGTGTAAAGGGGTTGTATATTTTTTCACGAATTCTGCCTTATCCCCCAGGTCTGATCGATATCGAATATCTTTTCACTTTCATGGGTTTTGCGTAATAATCGCCTAAAACTTAATTATAAGTTTTTTCCTTTCTCAGCCCCCAAGATGGTATAAAATAGTTGAACACGTTTTCACGAATTTCGCCATATCTTTTAGAAGTGATAAGAAGTTCAATTGGTTTCTACTTTCTCGTGCTGTCTTCATATTTATTTATTAAAGTCTTTCAAGATTTTTGGATATTCAACCCCCAAGTGGGTGTAAGGAGGTTGCATATGTTTTCACAGATTCCTACATATTGCTTAGATCTTATGATATATCAAATTCATATTTACTTCCTAGGGTTTCCTATATAAGCGCCAAAAAGTCAATTTCTGTATTTTCATATATTCAATCCTAAGGGGTGTAAGGGGGTTGTATGCTTTTCAAAGCTTCGACATATTTCTTAGGTTTGATGAAATATTAGATCGCTTTTCACTTCCACAGACTTTTTATATAATCGCCTACAAACCAATTTCTAAATTTTTCGATATTCAACCCCCAAGGGTTTGCATATGTTTTCACAATTTCTGCCATCCCTTAGTTCTGATGAGATATAAAATTGGTTATTACGGTACTTGATGTAATGACCTAAAGACCAATTTCCCGATTTTTCGAATTTCAAGAACAAGGGGGTGTGAAAGATTTGCTTACGTTTTCACAAATTTTTCAAAATCCCTCGTATCTCATGAGATATCAAGTTGCTTCTTATGAAATCGTCTAAGAACCTGTTTCACAATTTTTTCGAAATTCAACCCCCAAGTGAATGTAATCGGTTTGTATACGTTTTATCAATTCGTCATATCTCTTAAGTCTGATAAGGCAACAAATTCGTTTTTACTTCTATGGGCTTTTAGTGTACATAATATACCGAAATTCGAATAGTCTACACGGACTTTTTCAATGTTTAATCGCCTAAAAATCTCTATTTTAAATATTTTTGTTTTAAGAACAAAATTAATTTTCCAAGAAATATAATAATCTCGAAACAACTCATCATATACTCCGACTTTGACCGCACCCAAACTTTGACCCGAAAAATAATAAAGTTTCGCCCAGACCATTGGCAGATTTTTTAAATTAAACAACGATTTTTTAATATGAGAAAATACACTGTACTCTGGAACTCTGCATTAAATTGTCATTAAAATTTCAAAGCGTTTCGAGTTATTATATCTGTGAAAATAATGCTTGAAAATCATGTATTTTTCGACCATGTGTCCGCCCTTAAATGACCAAAATATCCGTACTTGCTGAGCAGAGATTTTAATAATATTTTCAAAAATTTCGTCTTACATCAGGCGAAGAGTGGCCTGGAATACTTTAAGCATTGCAAAATATTATCAAGGCGCGAATTGTCGCGCAGTACAAGAAGATGGTAAAGAAACCGATAGACCTTTGAAAATATGTGCAAGGAATTTTAATTAAACTAAAAAAAATCGCACTTATTAGTTTTTAAATTAGTTACCAGAACCACCCAATTATAGGATATTCATATACAAAGACAGGAATTTTATTCGTCAATCATTACGCTACCTCAGACATTGTGGCTTAAGGTTGTTGTTTTATAACGCAAACTTTTGCAAAACATAATTGAAACTAATTATCAATAATATTAAGTTACATGCTTATCTAATTTCCAAACTATGTATTCCATACTCCTTTTTTTCAAGTATTCGAATAAATTTGCCATATAGTAGGTATGCCCGAAATATGTAAAACATAATGGCCGACTGTATAACTCCATTTTTTATATTGCAAAATGAGCTCCAATCACTCTGGTGTACGCAAAAGCCGGCAATTGCAGTCTTATCTCTTAGTTCATTTGATCCAACTCAGTCTGTCTTTTGCTAAGAATTAGAATACATTGTGTACCTTAGCTTGATGATATACGTAAATAAACAGTTTTCAGGCTTAAAATGACTGGTTTATAGCGAAAAGCCTTTGAGCATCACTGTTTCATTTTTTTGGCTACTTGCATGTTGTATTTGTATGCAGGTATGCACCCGTCAAGGAAGGTACTGAACAGAGTCTGCATTTATACTTATACGGTGGATCTAAAAAGATTTTCGAACACATAGTGTTCGGGTTCTATGGGAGCTACGCTTTAATGCAAATCAAGGATGATATACAGTAGCCAATAGTATAAGTTAGATATGTATGTATACAAATTTTCATAGAAATCAGTTCAATAGTTCCCAACTTATAAGTGTATACAAACATACAGGCAGGTAACATTTTATTTTCTAAATATGATATTGCATTTTGTTTTGTTCACTAGCTCTATCGGCAACATATTCTGTGAAAAGTAAAAAAAATTCAGAGAAATCGGCTCTCGCAGATTGATGTACAGATTACTGTGTGCAAAGTGGCAATAAAGAAGATAGTTTCGAGAAAATATAGAAAAAGAAAATAACATTCTCTAACGTTAGAATAGAAAGATATATAATATGTAAATAAAAATACACTAAAAAATTTATTTTAAATAATGTTTACTGAATTTTGGATAGTCCTTCGTAGTTGGGAAATACTTAATCTGCTATATTAAAGACTAGTTTATCCTAGCGATTAAAACTATAAAACACACTGAAAATCAATCTACAAATAGGACAATAATGGCATAATTCACTGAACATAAGAATATAAACTTGATAGCTCTGTAGATATTGGGGTATTGATCAAAATCCTTTCAATTTACATTTCCGCATGATTTTCTTTAGTTGTATGCTATATCGGCATAACAAACTTTTGCCAATGAAAGTAAAGCAAGTGGGCTGCAAAAAACGGTATGGGATCGAAGTCAGAATGCTAGACAAATTAAAAAGAGGTCGAATGCAATAGAGCCGACCTTACTTTTAGTCTTAGCAGAAGTTTGAATGAATGTTACTAACTGCGCCCAACGTAGGGCGCATGCAGGGTATCGAATTTTAATAATTACGTATGTACGTATTTCGAATTTGAAAACCCAATAACAAATAATATGAAGGCCATTTTTGGAAACTTTTGGAAAAACAAAAAAAATCGCCTGTAGACAACAGTTAAATTGAATTCATAACTATGCTCTGCCGAATCAATAAAACAAGTTATTTATTTATCATATTGTTACATGTAAGCCTGGCAACCCCGCAACCGTGCAACTCGATCGTTTCACATAATGAAAACAACAACAACCGAATACCTAGTTGCAAAACAACCCTATCAGAAACCTAGCTGAAGATAAGGCGAGACAACACGATTCTATCTCCCTTCTTTATCGAATGCTCTCCAATGTACTAGAACCCTGTACATGAACCACCGAACGAGATCAAAATCGAAAGCTCTAAAGCCTTCTAGAAACATCCACATCACCGGTGAACATTCAAGTACATCCTAGACTGCAACCGGCTAGTATATAAGCAGGTAAAGCGTTCAGCGAAGACACAGTAATTTTGATTACGTCGACTGCGACAGCCAGCGAGTATACGCGACCGTGTTGAGAGAGAACGAAAGTGAACGAGTCAAGCGATATATGGTATAAGCGGGCGGTACTGCCATACAGTGCGAATTATTGTGCGATTATAATTCTGTGAATTAAAGTGCGGATTAATAAATTATCACTTATTTTTATTTTAACCGAATTGTGTTTTACCTGAAATCCCGGCGAACCCCTAGCTCGCAACAATATAATTATATTTTACAAATTTATCTATGCCGCTCGAATTTTTGAAACACGTGGACTGGTGCCCTTCTACCATGAATCGAGTTAGCCAGAATAACTTGGTGGGTTTACTCATCATTTTAAAATCCATATCTTCTGTACAATTAATGTCAGACGATTGATACTTTGTGGTTGAGTTAAGAAATACTAGGAGATTAGAAAAGGCTTACAATTTTTAAGTGGGGTCGTAAGGTGTGGGGGTGGGGGATGAAAAAACTTTAGATTACAATATCTTCCGACTCAATTGTACCAGGAAGATACAAATTGGTTTGTGTATATAGAGGTGAAAGTAATTTTTCAAAAAATAAAATTTTTGTATCTCATCAACCGTACTAAAACTCCTGTAAAATTTTCAATTAATAGTTTTAGTATTTTTTTTACAGCAGTTATAGTATTTTCAATTTTACAGGAGTTAAGACTAGTAGACCTCTGCCGGGGAAAAACATTTTAAGGATGTGGTTGTAGGGGATGATTGTAGAAGGGCGCAGAAATGAAAAAATTCGGAATTTCATTTCTCGAAAGTCGCAAAGGATAGAAAGCTAAAAATTGCCATCTATATAGAGCTACTATAGAGACATCACAGAAAAAATTTTCATAGAGGTAGCAAGGTACAGAGGTGGGGATGGTTTTTCATATCTCAGAAACAGTTTATGCTAGAAAGTTGAAACTTAATATATAGGTATGTAGATGTGCTACTAGATTAATTAATGATAAGATGTGCCGAACCTCCATGACTTTCAAACTAATGAAATCGCAATTTCGGTAAAAATGTGACTGATGACATTCTAGCATGAACCCATTCAGTTAGTGTTTTAAAAAGTTAATTATAATTTTGATTATTGGTTGTATTCAAATTTCACTTTTATTCTAAAAATTAATAGAAAATTGCCTGCTATTTGATTAATTTTAAACAAGTGATAATTAAACCGATAAAAGTATTCCAGTGCATTCAGAATCAAATATATAAAAAAAAATTGTTCACGCTTATTCTGGAAAACGGCCGCTTTTCTATTCCCGTCGCATGTGCAGTTAACATTCGATTCCGATTGACGGCACATGTGATCACTAATAACGTTCGGTATTTATTTGACGATATTCTTTAAAGACGTCTTACCAGCGTGTTTGAAACCATATTTTTGTTCAGAATCATGTCCAAACTGTAAATGTGAGAGATATACCATCTCAAATTTCTCCTTATTTAATGCCAATTGCTTTCTGAGAAAACTTTGAAAACACGACTATTTCATTGCGGATTTTAGCTATCAAATTTTGTAGAAAGTAAATCGTTCATGTGTTTTCAACAATTTAAAATTGGGTAAATCGCAGTTCACTTTCTTGCCGGTAGGTTTTAGAATAAGGGTCGTTATTAATCTAGGTAATTAAAGTTAGGTTCTTACTGATTTTAAAAAAAAATTACAGGTTTTCCCTTCAGTACTAATCGAATTGTAAGTTAAAATCTAATACTATATCTAATTATGAAATGAAATTCGAATAGCCAAGGCAACCTAAAATATCTTGACAGATTTTGGAATGTTAAAAGTCAAATATTTAGCCAAGCTTTAAGTCGGTTTTTGACTTTAGATTTTGATAAATGTTGTTATTTTTTTTAATTTCCTTCAAAAATTTCGGCCCAGCTTGTTATATCGATATGCTATTAATGTTAAGCTTGTTGAATTTTAAATTGAAACGAAAGGAATTTTTTAGTTATAGTAAGTCCAAATAAAGGAAATTAGTTGTATATGTATATATTCCACTTATGTTTTTTTTTGTATGGTCAATGTTAATGATGTTGCAAGTTAGAGGTAAGTAAAAATACAATTCGATTAAAATAAATAATAAAGAAAAATCTCCTTTTCAATTAAATTAATAACAGTATTGATAATGTTTCCCCTATCACTTACTATACGATCGCTGTTATCAATGAGAATCATTTTATCATCAACTTACCAGTTAAACTGATCGTCGTCTCGCTTTCGCAGTAGAAAAAATGATTCCGTGTGCGAGCCCTGGTTCGCTTATACACCTATGTGCTCAGTTGAATTATTTCCGGGATATCCGCTGGTTTTTTCTCGAGAAGCTTCGATGTCACTAGTAAGTGGTTCGGGTTGGCAGGGTCCGCGCGTAACAATATGTATACAACAAAGGGGTTATTGTGCTCATATTTGCGATCCCTTCATGAAAATTCCCAGTATGGTTTTTCAGAAGGAATCCTATCTTACACCCGTCACTAACAGTTACGAGTACATCATCCCCAGCCTGTGCGAATGATTACTTTTAGTAAGGTCGAATTAAAGCCAACTAATGCCCTAAACACCGTCTAGACTTAAGGCCACAATAAATACAAAAATAATAAAAACAAATTCTGGACAAAGTCATTATCCGGAGATTTAGCATTTTAGTGTCTCTTAATACTGCCAATATCTATGTATCTTTCTTCTAGATTTTATTATTTTATTATTTCAGTATTTCAAATTTATGATTTTTGGAATTGTTGGGAGCTAGGGGTTCGCCGGGATTGCAAGTAAAATACAACTCGACTAAAATCAATAGAAATAATAACACTTTATTAAATCGTTTTCAAAAATAATCGCACTACTGGCAACGCTTTCCGATTTCATGTACTACTCGATCAATGCTCGAGCGCTGCTACCAATCATAATCGCTTTACAAACACTTTCGCTTAGAACTGACCGTCGTCTACCCTTGACTGTAGTAAAACAGATCCGTACAAGCTCTTTGGCGTCTATATACTGCATGTGTTAAGTCCAAACATTTCCAGCATATTCGGTTATGTGAGTAAAATATTGGAGAAGTGTGTGGAAGTACGTAGAGGTATTCAGAAATTTCTATGCTATCCCCATTTGATATGCAATTTGGTCAATCGGATGTTTTTCTCTGGAAACTGAAGTCAACTAAATAGATGAATAGTGCGGGTTGTCAGGCTGCGAATAATACAAAATTATGGATCTGGGAATTTCTGGATTTTTTCTGTCTGGATTTTCAAATTTTCCAGATTTTTTGACCCTGCTTTCAGAACTTTCGTATTTCTCAACTTTGCCTTTTTGGGTTTTTGTATTTCTGGATTTTGTTTGTCTAGATTCTGACGTGCTGAGTTTTTTCTTACTGCCCAAAAATTTTTTTCAATGGCCATCTAACATTTCGCTACAGCGTTTCCTGGCGAAATAGTTCACTCCAACCCGCTGACTTACAACGCCTCTGAATTCATATTACCAAGTATGCAATTTTGCACTCCTGGCAGAGGGAGTCCTGAGCTAATTTAGGAACCTCAACTAAATTATTAAGGAACTCATAACGCCACTTGTTCAAAATTACTATTCCTTAACTTCCTGTTCAAAAAGTTTGGCTCACATATTTGCATCCCACTCCTTTCAAACAATTAACCATAAAAAGGCTTATGAATTCAAAAAGCAACCGGTCCTGCTAGTTTATCCAGACTTAACTTCATCTTTTGCAGTTCGGTTTACTAATTAAATTAAATTTCCTTTAGAGAATACAACAAAATATTACTTTGGAAAATGTGACAGCTGGTAGAGTCGGTTGTCGTATTTTCCGGCTAGGCATCCCCTAAAATAACATTCACTATAATTTTCCTAAGCACAATAATAATTTTGAGGTTATAATTAAAATTTAATTAAAAATAAATACCTGCTGTCCAAATTTTAATGAATTCAAAGCGCTGTTGTATTTATCCGGAGTCACGTTTCGAAATAAATCACTGGCAAAATTTTATATAGCCCCGTTAGATTGGTTATATTTTGAGCGTTCCTATGCAAAAAAAAAATTGCCATGCTCCTTAAGGAAAAACATCCACCAACTGTCATCAACAACACGAAAATTACTGTCGTCCGGGAGCAATCAATTTTATTGTTTTGAAAGTTTAGAGTTGAATCGGTGGCAATTAATTACACGCCAAAGTGTTGGGGTCGACTAGACCAATACCGAAAAGGCGATATAGTCGTGACGACGACCAGAATACCACCTATAGTTTCTGTCGTCTCTGTTCGAGGATCACAACCCAGGAGGGTGGTCTATATACGTTTTTGCAAATGGAAATTAAATTTGACACCAACCGGTCCTCATTTGCATGAAAACCGGCTATGCAAATTTCTTTGTCTCATAATTTATGCCAACCATAGGGTCCTTTACAGTCGAAAGCAAGCAAAAACGAATAAGACCACGGGGACACTGAATATTCCGTAGCCTGTTAAGCACTGCATAGCACTATATAAGTGAAGTTTGTGAAAGTAGCAGAAACAGGGATGGGGGTGGTTGGTGATGCGACCAGGAGCCCAGTCCGAACTCCAAGAAAATGTTGACATTGCATCCACGCCATCAAACAAACTTTCGGTTTTCCCGGACATGCGAAACTCAAATAGAAATTTCTAACGCTACGCAGTCCTTGCAGCGACCAGCGTTGTGGTATCCCAGTTGCTGATGCTCCAAGTAATTGGAGCATGTTTGTTTGCCGTTTTGTCAGGAATCTCGGTGAAAAATCGTTGAGTTTCCAGCAAAACAAATGAAAACGATGTTCGGCCCTCTCCTTTGAAATTCGAAATCATTAAGGCTTGAACTGAATAGACGACATGCTTCCGATGTCAATTTTTTCGGCCGGCTTTTTTTATATTTTGTCTCCAAGTTCTAATCATCTAAAAATTCTGTCAGTGGCGGCACCATAAATCAGAAGCTGTAGCTGCGAAGAAGGTTCCTAATACTAAACTGACAGCAAACAATTTTTTTATATTCTGTCCAATGATTGTGCCCAAGGCTAGCAAAATCCTTTCGATTAGGCCTCGGACATGGCAGTGATTTTTAATCATTAGGCGAAGGATTCGCCATCGGAGTCGTCTTTGTGCGTCGCTTGAGCGATCGTCGACGGAAGACCAAGTCTTCATCATCAGCATCCCCCGGAAGTCCGAAAATGGACATTTGTAGTAGTGGAACATTACTTTTTCTCAAATTAATGGCATTTTTTACTCCTTACTCCGTTCTCTCTCCAGCCAACAATTAATATTCATTTATGCTAAGTTTCTGCGGAATATAAATCACCGTGAGACCCGAAACATAGGCCCAATGGATGTTTTAAATTAAATTTTCGCTTGGAATTCAAACAGTGTCCTGGCGAAAGGAACAGACCGGAGGGATGCATTCGAAAGTTTTGTCCGATAAAGCAGATTAACAAAACTAAACTAAATTTCATGCATCAGAAGATTTGCAATATTTTGTTGGAAATGCTGCTCAGCGCGGTACAGTTTTCTATACATTCAGCAACTAGTTGGTGGAGTTATATACAGAAAAATGGGGTTTTAATGGTACAGAGTATGCAGCGTGAAGTGATGAGTTAGTCTTTACGCGAATGAAAATATTGACAAATTTAAAATGGCACTTCATTAAACAGAAAGAATTGGAAAAGAACCCGTTGCTGCATTCACTGGAGTTCAAAACAATGGAGTGTACCCTCAAAAGCTAAAAGTGCGCGTCAAATTTTAAGATTTTTTGAGTAATATGATTTTATTTAAAAAAAAGCAATTCGATATCTCATCAGACCTAATAGATAAGTCGAAACTCGAAACGTGCACAATTATTTTACACTCTCTTCGGGATTGAATATCGCAAAATAATTGAATTGCCTATACAAGTAAGAGTGAATTCGATGACTATACTACACAGTATCATTTCTGTAGTATGTCTTCTTTAACTTGCAAGTCAAATTGAAAGATTTTTGCGCCTCATTAGACCTAAAATATTTGTCGAAATTCGTGAAAACTTCCACAAGTACCCTGAATATTAGACCTAAAATATTTGTCGAAATTCGTGAAAACTTCCACAAGTACCCTGAATATAGAAAATACTGAGTTTTTTCAGGGATTATATTTAAAGCCCTTACCAGTAAAAGCGAACTCGATATCTCAGTAGACCTAAGAAATATGTCGGAATTCGTGAAACGTACACATCCAATTTACACCTCCTTAGGGGTTGAATATCACTAGGAAGTACAAGATTCTGAAATTCAGGCTGCCAATGCTTGCAGGAGTCGAGCTGCAACTCTCAGCAAATGCGAAATATCTAGTCTTGATCTTGGATAGGAAGCTAAATTGGAAAGGCAATGTTGGAGAGCGTACTAAACAAGCTAATAACGCGTGTAGTCAGACCATTGGAAAGAGTTGGGGTCTGAAATCAAATATGGTACATTGGCTGTAAACGGCGGTTGCAAGACCCATTCTAACGTACGGGGCACTGGTACGGTGGGAAACCCACAGACAAAAAGTCTATCCGAAGGCAACTGAATGGAGTGCAGAGGAGTGCTTGTGTAATGATCACAGGGTCCCTGCGCACAACGTCAACAGTAGCACTGGAAGTTTGCATGCACCTTTTATCACTTGATATTTTCATTAAGCAGGTTGCGTCAAACACAGCGGTAAAACTATTAAGTTGTGGTCTCTTTAGGGAGAGATCCACAGAACACGGCTCCATTCTTAGGGAATTTCTTAAGGGTCCGGTCGACATTTGTACGGATTATATGATCCCGGTGAATGATTTTAAATCATCCTTCAGGATTATATACTCAAGCAAAGCGGACTGGAAAAACTACAACGTAGGCTTGCGCATTTTAGTTCACCATAGTGATCGATCATTTCCGATTCTTGATCCCTCGCGAACTAGTTCGTTCTTTCAGTTCATAGTTCATTACTTCAGGGGAGTTCAGTGATGAGTAGTCTTAGTTCGAAGACAGTAGATCTAGTAGAAGATGATGGGCAAAAAAAAGGTCAAGAGAGCTAGTAGAAGATGATGATGATGTGAAGGTAGTATATTGTCTCACAGAGTTCCGAACGGCAATGAAAAACGAACTATTAGCGAACTAGTTCGTTCATTTCATTTATGGGAACGCTCTTCTGAACTATTTCGTTCGCGAACTACACAATCCTAAAACTATATACGGACGGTTACAAAATGGAATGCGGCACTGGTGTCGAAGTCTTCTCTGAGCAGTTGTGCACAAAGGAGTCTTTTAAGCTGCCAGATGCCTGTAGTGTATTCCAAGCGGAGATTCTGGCAGTGCTCCAGGCAGGTAACATCATGTTGATGGAGGGGATATTCGGTCGGGATATCTCACTCAGCCGTCGAGATAACTCACTCAGCCAGGCGGCTTTGAATGCATTGGAATCGGGGACTAACAAATCCCAGCTAGTAAAGCGCTGTCGAGAAGTGCTCACGGTACTTTGTAGTCAGAATAGAGTACGACTATGCTGGGTACTAGGGCATAGTGACACTGGCCGATGAGCTGGCGAGACTTGGATCGGTGTCATCCGAGATGGTAGAAGAAGGAGTTGGTCCACCATTATACGGCATCAAAGCACGTATCAGATATCGTGCCTTGCGAACGCTAACGAGCTGTAGGACTTCAAGAGCACTCTGGCCAAGTTTGGTCAGACAGAAGACTAGGCAGATATTGGCATGGAGTAGGGGAAGTTTGCGGTTACTTGTCGGAATACTGACAGGGCATTCCTTGCTAGGGAAGCATGCAATGCGTATGGGGCTGCGCTGACTCTGACGTGTGCAGCTACTGCCTGACCTATATGCTGAGGAGGCCATCACCCACATTTTGTGTGAATGTCAGGCGGTTGCAAGGAGGCGACTGAGGTGGCTGGGCAGTCTTTCCTTTGATAATTTGAGGGACCTGAGGTCGATAGGGCATGACCGCTGGTCAAGTTCTTTAGGGATCTGGGTTGTTTCGGGGATGTTTAGTGACCTACGAGGCTTCGAAGGGATTGCTATCTGCCCTATTTTGGTGCCTAGTCTGCGCGGTGGCTTATCGCTTCGCCACTTCTTAAAACTAAAACCTAGTAACTGCTTTTCAGAAAATTTTAAAGAAGGGTCTGAAACCTATTTTTACTCAGTCCTCAAAAAGAATATTAAAAATCCGGTATATTGGGGTCCTGTCAGTTAACTAACTAACAAAAAGTTTTTAGGCACCTTTTTTTAAAAAAAAAAATTAAAACTTACTAAGTTTTGAAGTGGGACAACCGAGGTGTCCAGCTAGTCTACCCACTAAACATTTTTGAAGTGAATAGCTTAATGGGTTTGTGAGCTACGATACTACGAATTAGGGGCTAAAATGTGAACTGGAGTGACATGCTTGCGGTCTTCCGGGGTAGGTGCGGCTGTTGGTGGAAACATTTTTCACATTTCAAACCATAAACATTTAAAAGCCCTTTCTGAAAGTAGTTTTTAAAACTGGAAATAATGAAATTGTCCAATAAATAGCCACTTTTATATGGCTGATACTTGTAAGTAGTCATGTCTCATGAGAAACTGTCAGAGCTGCATGGCTATTATCCGGATAGGGCTATGAATTACAGTCAAACAAAGTTAAATTCTGCTAACTCTCTGTGTTGCTATGGGCCCTATTTTGTTCCATAGTGTGCGCGGTGGCTTAGCGCCTCGTCCCTTCTTAAAACTAAAACTAGGGGTTGAATATCGAAAAACCTTAAAAACAATTTCTTGGCTCTTATATATTGGTCTTTCAGAAGTAAAATTAATTCGATGCATCGACAGACCTAAAATAAATGACCAAATCCAAGGAAATGTAAAATTGTAAATTTTTTTCCTTAGATCAATTTTGTAGAGCATCTATTATACAACTAATTTTCAACTTTCTAGCAAATGCCTTTCCTGGGGTACAAAAAAACTCCGTACGTTGGTTCCCCTATCAAATATTTTTCTGGAATGACCTTATAGTTGCTCTATATGAACATCAAGGTTAAGCTTTCTGTCCTGTTTTCGAGAAATAATTATCAGAATTTTTATCTTTTCCATCCTACATTACACTATATTTCTGGTTTGATTGGTTCAAAAGATATTCTAATCCAAAGAAGAAGAAGATTTCACGCCAAAATGGTTCCAATGTTCAGCTTTTTTTACTATTTCCCTACGATAACGATCCTGGGAAAATACATACTTCTTCAACTTTTAGAAGCATTTGTTTATGAGCGTTGACCCCATCTTAAAGACCTACGCCGCTCTCGAGCTATAAAAAAGGTCAGAAATAATTAGCAGAATGAAGAAATATTTACCAATTAAAACGTGAAAAAAGCCACTAGCGCCATTACTGCCATTATAACAAGAAATGATTATCCTATTCAACATTTGAACAACGTTCTTTGAACTAATAGGATAATATTATCTGGCCGGTGGGTTATGTTCAAATAGTACGGCTGGGAATGCACACAAGTGTACAACAAGCAATAAATTACCTCAATTGCAGTATATCATGTAAATTCAAATTAGTTTACCGAGTTGCATAGACAAAAACCATCACATAGGACTAAACCGAACCGACGCCGCAATTTATATCTAATAGAAAAATCCATAAAGGACGAATTTGTACGGCAATTTCGTTATACACGGAATGCCTTTTTGTATGTGATGAGACTTTAAGGACGAGTAAAATTGCTATTGCATCGTGCGGTTTTGTATATCAACGTCCTTTCGTGATTCGGTTGTATCCAAATTGTGATTATGACGATAGGCAATTCTCTTCTTATCTTTTAATGAAACCGATTTGCTGAGTTAGTTGTCGTCCTTGTTCGAAAATGAATGCAATTTCAACGACATGAAATCCACTTTCGAAATTGAATTTATTATTTATGTTCGAATAATTTCGAAATGTGTAATTTTTCTCCTGTCCATCGATTGACAATAATTTTGTAATTGAGCCTTAGAATTTTGTCATATACAGCAGCGTCAGCTATAATTAACCTCACAAGCAGTACAATTTTTAAATTTTTTATTGTTGATTATAACCAATTAGATCATTAGAATTTAAAGCCTATATTCAGCACGACTTTTACTTTATTATTTTTTAATAATTAAGTATTGTGATCGACCTGAAATTTAAAAAAAAATATCCGTCTGTCCGCCGTAGACGCCGTACGCCGTATGCCGTCCGTCGCACGCCGTACGCAAAATCGTTTGAAGGCGCGTAGCTCCCAAACACGTTGCGATATTAACATGAAATTTTGATAGTGGGTAGATTGGGTGAACCCCTACGACTGGTATCTTTTCGGTGGGTGAGGGTACGAGGGGAGAGGAGAGGGGAGAGTTTTAGACGACAAATTTTGGTTTCCAAATCTCGGGAACCACTTATGCTAGGAGGACGAAACTTGGAACTTATGTAGTACAATGACAGTGGACTCATTTGCAAAAAATGGTCGACAGTGGTGGAGGGGTGTGGGATTGGGGGGAAAAACAATGAGTCCGAAACGCTTGAAAGTCGTGATTGAAACATTGTAAAATCCATATCTCCTGAACGATTCATGTCAGAAGATTGAAAGTTTGTGGTTGTCTTTATGGATACTTCGAGATTAGACCAGGGCTAAATTTTTTAAGGGGGGTGGTGAAGTCTGGAGTGGGATGTGAAAATCTTTGGATTACAATATCTTCCGAACCAATTACACCAGGAGGATAAAATTTGGTTTCTGTATATGGGATCACAAGTGGAGTCTACTGAAAGTAAACTTTTTGAGGTGGGAGTTGGAGCACGAAAGTGGAGGGGTAGCAATTTTTAAAAAAAAATTTATTTTTATGTCTCAAAACCGTAGATCATATCTGGATCTTGAAAATTTTACAGGAGCTGGGGTTGGCAGATCTCTAGTAGGGAAAACAGAATAACTAGGAGGCTATTTGAAACGTTATTTTTTAGGCTGTCAGTTGCATAGTAACCTACATCGCTTCTCAGCATTAAACGCTCTCCGAACTTCTACCCAAAAATAATAAAGTTGCGCCCAGACTATTTTTTTATTCCACATGCATAAACTTTATTTATTATTCACAATCTGCAATAATCACATTCATTATATTGCACCAAATGCTATTCACTTCAACAAGTAGTGCAAAAAAACCAAATTACTTAATGTTTAGTTTGCTCTTTGCCGCCAAATTGAAATGATGAAAAATTGTTCACTGTAATTAATCACACTCGACTCAACTTCACGCCACCTTCTATTTACTAACATAAATTGTTTCAAAATGTAAGAAAGTAGCATAAAATATTTCAAAAACATTATTTCAAAACGAATTCTTTCTTTTCTATCTCTAGATGCTTTTCTAGTTTTGAATTAAATAATTCCATCTTTTGGACGAAGGTTTAATTAAATTTCGTTCAACTACTACACAATACACAAGATCCTGCCAAAAAACATTTGCACTTTACAGCGAGACCTACGGCTTTTGACCGCTGTCAATAGCATTGTCAAAATTTTTAGCAAAATTTGTTTTTGTATTAAATAAAATTTTTTCCGGTTCTTTAATGTTTGAAACCTTTTAATCCTTTAATAAAAAAAATTTAATCGGATGTAATCAAAGCAATTGCAAATAAAATTCGGCGCCCAACGTGGGGCTTTTAGCTGAGAAATTAAAAATTATTTGTTTATATGCCAACCTTATTTTAATTCCTAATTTTAAAACACATTACACACGAATAAAATTATTGCTTCGTCACAAAACTTCCAGAACTTAAAAAATAAAAACAAAAGTTGACAGATCAACAAGATTCGTGTAATTTAAAATAAATGGCAACAACAGGTGTGGCAGCGGTAGACAAAACCAAATACTTCACACCCACCCAATGCCGAAGAGAAATCCTATTTAAAAAAAAAAAGTCCAAGTCAATAGAAATGAGTGCCGGAAAACTTAGGACCAACATGCCATGTTTGATTACTTTTTAACTTTTCATCAAGTGTGACATGACAAACATATACACAGCATAAATAATTTGTCTATAGAAAGTGAGCGAGTTTTGAAACTTTTATTATTTTTCCCCCCAAAGTTCTTGATACACACGCACATTGAGTATCTGAAAGCCCGACAGTGTCAATCGAAACAATGTTAGCTAAATTGGATAAACATTTGCCGGGAGCAATGGAAAATGTAAACAAAAGTTTCGAATTGTTTCTGTAAGGTTTTCGGTGTAGATCGACTAATTATATATATATATAAATCTATAAACTTTTCAAATTAGAGCGACAAGGTACAATGGAAGGGTACTTTATTTGTATTGTCTAAAGACCGTTGTTTCCAATAGTCTAAAATTATAAGTTTAGGACTCCATTAAAATAATTTTCTTTCATTTTACGAATCGGAAAATAAATTTTGAACCGTTGTAAAATTTCGAAAATCGTTCAATTTGCTTTAAATTCGTGATGTACAATACAACACGTTCAATTGCCAATTAATAAATATGTTTGTATTTATCAATTGACAGTGGCAAGAACTTTAATAATTTTCTTAACTTTCCTAAAACGAGTAGTTTTTTTCAAAATTCTGGCTAAGATTCGTTCGAGGTATAAAAAGAAATCAGAGTTGCGGTATTTAAAAAAAAGTTTTTCTTGTTTCTTACTTTATTATGTTTTAAGAATTAAGTTTTGTGATCGACCTGAAATTTAAAAACAATTTTGCTGCCCTGAAATTTTGTATTTTTACGTCTTAGAACTACCCATTCGAAAATATGCAAGCGCTCACCTAGGTAGCAAGTGTGAAGCGCTCCTTTGGCGTTGCCCTAGGTAGCGTTATTGAATCATTTTAAGTAAGATTGTGATTCAAGTATAAGAACCTTGACGCTGGCCTTAGCAGCACTATGGATGCACGTTCGGAAAAAAAAAATCTTAATTGTTTAAGTACAATAGAGCAAGTGTGAAGCGCTCCTTTGGCGTTGCCCTAGGTAGCGTTATTGAATCATTTTAAGTAAGATTGTGATTCAAGTATAAGAACCTTGACGCTGGCCTTAGCAGCACTATGGATGCACGTTCGGAAAAAAAAAATCTTAATTGTTTAAGAACAATAGAATTTTGATTCTGTGGATTAGTTTTGTAAAGTGCACACGCGATTCAAAATGTAGCGAAAAGTTTAAAAGTGTTAAAAAAAAGAAAAATTGCGATGAACGTTAATTTTTGTAAGTAAATTTAAATTACAAACTCAAATTTATTATTTTTGATACCAATTTTGAGATGTGGTTGATGAGATAATGCGCCTATATTAATTAGTCAATTATAAAACCCAGCTCCCTATAGGAAATTAATCTTACGTTTCAATAAATGATGTTTCCTCAAATTTGAAATTTTAAATATAAAATTAAAAAATATTAACGAATCCAGGAGTTACAGTTAAATTCGATAAAAAATATGTTTAACCCCTTTTCACTAGAATTCGATATCGAATGTATATCATTTACACTTTTAAATATGAGTAAACAAATCGCTGGAATTAGCAAACGGCATTTCAGGAGATTGCTGAAAAATGATATTCTTCAGCAAGTTAATTTTTATTACATTAGAAGTTGTAGGAGCGGCGGATTTCGAAAAGTCGTTTTTCGCAATCCAAAAACCAGCTCGCATGGAGAGCTGGTTTTTGGATTGCGAAAAACTGGCAATAAAAATCAACCTTAAAATTAAAATAATTTATAAAATAAATATTTTTTATTGAAATTTTTTAAGTTCAAATTTAGAATTTTTTTCAACTATTGATTTTATTATTTATATACATACCTATATTGAATAAATTTATTATTTTTGAATTATTTCAAACATTTACTTACCTAACTAATCCCCAGAATGGAAATTCTATTACTACCCATGTACGAAAAGCAGAACGGCACAGAACAGGCTTAGTACTGGTGCCAGAGTTGCCAGTACTGGCTAATGTTTCGGGTCCAGTATGTGGTCAAAATCATTGCCGAGCCAATGTCGATTTGATCACACTGGTCCTACTCTTGGTGAAACTCTGACCCGATACTGACTGCAAGTTTTGGGCCGTCAGTAAAAAAAAAACGAAAATAAAAAATGTTTTTCCTTTCATTTATTTTTTCTTCCAACTACGAATTTATTTTCCTGTAAATTATTTTTATTTTATTTTTTTTAAAATGCGAATTGATTTTATTAACACCTTGCACACTCTCGGATTCGAACCATGGTCCCGTCACACATTAGTCCGCTAAGCTACCCACTAGGCCAATCTGAAACATTATCGTATTAGGGTTGAAGCCGAATCAAAATTGATGTTGGGAAACAAAAAATATTTCTACCAAGATGTGCCCAATACAGAGCCGACCGTCGAGCCAATGCCGAAAGAGCTTAGTCACCAATAATAAGCCAATTCATGTCCCGACATACGCCCAGCCGCTCGGACCAAAGTCGACTCAGATAAAGTGGGAGTACTGATCACCAGGATTGGCCCGACACTGGTCTGGATTTGGTACTGAATCAATACCGATTGACAAGTCTTGGCGGGCAATGCGATGGCAATTCTGGGCAGTGTACGCAACTCTGGATGGACTCCGGCATTTCGCACATGGGTACTAGTGCTACTAGAACTTAAACAATAGAAATTTTCAAACGTGCTTCCAACGCCAAGGATCTTCTTATACTTGCCTTGCAAACTTACTTAAAATGCTTCAATAACGCAACCTTGGACAACGCAAAGAGAGCGCTTCACACTTACTACCAAGGTGAGCGCTTCACACTTACTACCAAGGTGAGCGCTTCAGACTTGCTACCTATTTTTCCGATTGGACAAACCGTTCGTAAAGCTCATTAGCATCGATAAATTTTCGCTGTTCAAATATAAACTTGCTTCCGGTAAGCAGCCAGAAAAACAAGAACGAAGCGCTTACCGCTGCGGATACGTAATGCTAAAAAGCAACAGGATAGGCATGGAAAAAGAAGCGATCCAAGCATCCAAAGAAGCGCGATAGTTATATAATGGAAGCACTCAATTTCCTAATAGGTAGTAAGCCCCAAAAACTTAAAAAAAAACACAAAATGTCCGTCTGTGTGTCGTAGACGCCGAATGCCGTACGCAAAACAGAGTAGTTTTCAACCCCGTTGAGACATTAATTTAAATTTTTTTATTGCGTAGATTAAGTGCACCCCAACCAGTGGTAAGATGGGTGAAAAACTTTGGATTCCAATATCTTTCGGACCAATAATACCAGGGAGAGACAATTTGGTGTGTGTATAAATGTTGTCAAGTAGAGTCTACTGTTAATGTAAAAAATTTTAAGGGAAAAGGGTTCACGTGAAAGGGTGATAGCAATTTAAAAAAAAAATTTTTTTTTTATGTATGAATAACCGCACCCGATTTGATCTAGAAATTTTTACAGAAGTTAAGTAGTCCTCTATCAAATAATTTTGGTATGAGGGTGTAAGTGAGGGTGAGAGTGACGGTGAAAGTGAAAAAAAAGTTTTGTTACTCGTGAACGCTAAGGTGCATTCTAGAAAAAAAAATTTTTTTCGAGCTGCAATTTATGAGGGCTCGGGGCATATGGATGAAAGTTGAAACTATGTGCAGATGTACTACAGAAGTAACTTAAGCAAATATTCAGATTTCTATTGACGAACGGGGTTAGTGCAAACAAATTATCCGTGAAAACTTTTTTTTTCACATTTTCACGAATTTCAGGTCCCTCGAGATATGAAATTTTAGGTCTCTCGAGATATCAACGCCTAGAAACAGTTTTCCAAATTTTTTGATATCGAACCAATTAGTGGGTGTAAGGTGGGTGTATACATTTTCACGAATTCTGTCATTTTACTTAGGTCTACTGAAATATCGAATTCGCTTTGACTTCTAAGAGTTTAAATATAATCGCAAAAAATCTAATTTAGGATATTGCGATATTTAACCCTCAAGGGGGTTCAAGGGGGTTGTACAAGTTTTCATGAATTTCGACAAATTTACTTCAATAGACTTTATATATCTTATTACCTAAAAATTAGTTTCAGGACTGTTCGATATTCCCCTAAGGAGTTGTAAGATAAGTGTGTACAATTTCGCGATTTCCGATATATCTTTTAGGTCAAATGAGATATCGAATTGTATTTTTTACTTTAACAGGCTTTCAATATAATCGCCTGAAAATCGCTTTCGGAATTCTTTCATATTCAACCCCTAACGGGCTTTGTCGACATTTTTATTAAAATTGAAAACAAAAAATTAATAATTAAGTAAAAATCTGCCAACAGTCGTGGTCGTAACTTTATTAATTTTTGGTTAGAAGTCCGGAATATGTTTTGCGGTGCTGGTTACTATGCGACTAACAATCTAAAGAATAACCAAGAGGTTCTTTGGAACGTTAGTTTTTTAGGTTATCTGTTGCATAGTAACATACACCACATCTCAGCATAAAACGAATAAAAAATTATAAAGTTGCGCCCACACATTTGGTAGATTTTGTATTGAAGAAATGCTATATATTAAAATACTAAAATACTGCATTCAGCTTTGATTCTCTATTTTATCATTTATATTTTACTTTATTATTTTTTAATAATAAAGTATTTAAGGTATTAACAAAAATTCTCGCCTTGACAGCATAAACACTCCGATTTTCAATGAATTTATTGTTTCTTAGATACGACCAGAATAAATTGCTGCCGAGATTTTAGGGGTAAGTAAAGCCTCGTTTACACGGTGATAGTTTTTGCGATAGTTAATGTCATGATAATTACTATCGTCATAACTATCATCATGTAAACTTCTCGGTAGTTACTTTCACGCTATCATGATAGCACTATGGCACTATCGAGATTGACTAGATAGCTGGTAGCACTATCGCGATAATTTTATCTTGACATTGACGAGAAATTTTATTTTGGCATTTACAAAAAAAATATTTATCAAATTCCCGCCACGCAATATTTTTTTTAAATGATAATGTTTTAACTTGAACTTCTAAAATTTAAAAAATAAAATAAAATTGGAAACAAAGTTAACATTGGAGCCCCGTTTATTATAGAAACGTAAATGTAATTGGAAATTTACATAAATAATTAAAATATGTGCAATGAGTTCGAAAAGGTTTATCACAGCTTCGTTCAATTATGTGCAATTATTTAAAAGGTGCTCCAAGAACCAGGTGTAAAATCTTAAAAGAGTACAAGCAAAGAACAAGTCCTACATTAAGTAAGTTATTAGTTAAAATATAAACGAATTGAAATTGATCACAACTTCGTTAAATAGGAGAGTGGAATCTCTGTCAGCAGAAAAGAAAGACATTAACTGGGAGTACTACAGAGCAAACGTAAGACCGGAATTTTTACCTATGGTCGAAGAATTCGAAAAGAAGTACACCGAATTCGAGGTCTCCTACCCAGAAGATCCCTATTCCGAACTAATCGAAAAATTGGCAGAGGAAGTGAATGTCTTTTAAAAGCAGTACAACTTTAATTGTACGCTAAACCACAAATTTTTGATTAATTTTTAAGTGCGAAATTTTCAAATATAAGGATGCTTCAGACGAGCACATCGAAGGATACGAACGTCGAATTTGCTATATCCTTTCACAGAACAAATCAAATCGGAACCATACTTTTTTATTTTTTCCTTACTGTCAAAACTTGTTGCTATCGTCCTCGAGTTAAGTATTTTGTCGTAATTAGTCCAATACTCTGACCCAATGGTTTTCAAGTTGGAGACCTACAAAGACCTTGTTCATGTGCTGAAGTTATAAAAAAGTTACTAGGGCACAATCAGTCATCACAATTAGTTACCTATTTTCATTCGAGTGGTGTGAGCAAGGAAGAATAATGTTGTAGAAAATCTGAGAGTAAGTATAACTTTAGGTAAAAAATTTTCTTGTAAATCTTCTGTCATATTTGTGACTTAACATCCATCAAATCATAATTTCTCACACACCACATATCAGCAAAATATATAAACCAATATCATGCTAGTAAGACAATGTCCAAAAACTTTCGACATTCTGGAGATGTTTTTAGCGTATAATCGGATTCCGTTTATAAGTTCCAATAAGAAACTTGGCAGTAGTACCTAGTAGTAGTGTTGAACACTAATTAAGTTAAGGTGACATGCAGTTCCACACTTTGTAAATTTCATTATAATGTCAAAACAAGACCAAGAATCCTCGTTTCTTCACTTGCATTAATCAAATTTGTTGCTGCCAGGAACGGGTGCTGAATAGACAATTAGTACGCAAGCGACAAAACTGATAAACTTTTCGAGTTTTGATTAAGACAGTCGAGTTAAACTTCGAAGTAGTAGTCGATGATACAGTCATCTTTTCGTGTATCAAACTGTGCTAAAGATCGAACTTTCTGTCATACGATATGATAAAATTAATCCTTGACCTTAGATGACAGTAGCCATTAGCACGACAGAGATATCGAAAGGTAATCCCTTCGGAGTTTTGATATCCTTTGTGACATTTATTTGCTTTTAATTGGCAAAGTTATCTCACAGTAGCAACCGTTCTCGTAATTTTGGGAAGGTTATTAGTTTTTTTTTAAGAAAAGTTCTTCATGAATAGTTGATGTAATAAACTGGACAGAAATATTTGATTGAAAGAAGGTAGTCATAATTTCATAACTACTTTAAGAAATTTAATAAATTACTCAAGGCGATTTCGACAATAACTTATGAAAACTAGTTTTAAGCACACTTCGATAATTCTAAGCCATCAAACGTTACGTCAAATTTAAACATTTCTAAAAATAATCGAAAATAGTTAAAATGACAGAAGATTCACAAATTAAACCAACCTCAACTTTTGGAAAAATCAGTAGATTTTTCGGGAGGATCGTACTGCTGAAGATCACACTTCTTTCGCTGCTGATCAAAATCAACGTCAATTTAGACGAGAGCTGGATTCCGAAATCGCTCTTCAGTTTCGATAAGCAAGTTTCAGCCTTGGTGAATTTTGCCTTAGCGAATTGCATCTATTGGGAGGCGACCTTCTTCAGTTTGATCGGAATGTATGCGTACTTGAGTCGTCAGAAATGCTCGTGGATGGCGCTGGTTCCATGGTTAATCAATTCCTTGCATCACTGGATTGTTGCTGTTTTCAATTTCATCAAATTAATCATGGAAACGTACGAATGTGAGAATTTCCATAAATTTTCGGTGATTTTATTGTGCACGCATTTTACACAAATGCTCATCATATCGGAAGTTTATTGTCACATGTTACAAAAGTGGAAAATTATGAAACATTTGGATCGCGAACGAATCAACTTTTACATGTGGCGGCGATTTTTGAGACGACACAAGTTGAAAGAGTATTGTATATAGAGTTTTAGTAAATCTTTTATGAAATTAAAAAACAATTGTGTTTTACTACAAATTTTGTTGTATTTATTATTATTTGTTGTTAAGCTTAGCACACTTATGTGTAAAAGGATGACCTTAAACTGAAGCATGGCGAAAGAAATAAATTAAAACAAAGAGTAACTAAATATTGAAATAAAAAACCATTGAATGTTTACAATAAATAAATCAAGTAATAAAAATAAATAAAAACGAAATTAGTACAATAAAAAAATAGAGAATGGTATAATTACAAAAAATTCACTAAATAAGTAAATATACAAAAACAGAAAAAAATCTGCCAACAGTCTGGGCGCAACTTTATTATTTTATGGGTAGAAGTCCGAAACGTATTTAATGATGAGATACGGTGTTGGGTACTATGCGACTGACAATCTAAAAAATAACATTCCGAATAGCCTCCTGGTTATTTTTTACAAAGGAAAACTTGTATTTTCATTTATATTAAAATATCTTACAAAATTATCTACAGAAGAAAACCGCTGAGTTTCACTATTCTTAAAGAGCAAATAGCCTTGTGCATAGTATTAGTAACTTTTTGTTGGAACACATGATTTCCCGATTTGATCGGGAGCATTCTAAATGAAAGTGAAATAAACGTTCGTTCTGTTTAATAAAGTCAGATTTACTCAATCTTTGTACCGTTCGTTCATTACATCTTTAACATTTTTAACGAATTTTTTGTACCATAGAATTCATTACATGTTCAAGAACTATTGTTTGATGAATTACAATGCTTTAAAATAATGATCTATGTACATTCTTTTGAGTAATACTTAAAAGTGTTTTTTGTTGCTACAGAAAGTATAAAATTAAAACGGTTTGGTATTAAGTTTTTTAGCACATTTGCACCTTTTCATAAAACTCTTAAATTAAGATTCATATTCTTGTAAAGGATTCACAAGAAAATACAATGAAATTAAGTTCACAATGTACCTCTATTTACAATTAATTCATTAATTAAAAATCTATATATGTAAAATGAATGCTTGTTTGGTTGTTTGTCCCCGTATACGTTCCTAAACCATTCATCCGATCGCAATTAGTGATTTTTTGAGGGCACGGCCGCGAAGGCTTCTGCGTTAGTAAAATCATTTTGCAATTGGTGGTACGCAAGTTGTTTCAATATTTGAGTGTACGAGTATTTCATATAGTTTAGCGGAAGTTCGTGCGTTTTGTTGAATGTTGGTTTGTTTGTTTGTTTGTCCCGTATGCATTCCTATGTCATTGATCCGATTGCGATGAAACTTTGGTAATTTGTTGAGCAACGGGAAGCAAGACTGGAAACCGCTCGCATATGCATAAGTCCAGAAATTCGTAGAATTTAATGATCTCACCAAACATATTAATTACTGGTTTGCTAGTCTACTTTTGATGTGGAAAGCCGCAGCCATATAGATTCTGGCTGCGTTCATTTGATTTTCCAATTATAAAATTTGATATGGCAATTTTTCTTCTAGTGCTTCTATTTGCTAGTCCTCCCACCACTTTATCTAATGAATTCAATCGAAAATTCCATTCAGTTATAAAATAGATTGCACAAATAATTAAATCGACACAATAATTAGCATTTGCTTTAAACGAATAACCCAATTAAAGGTGGTGCTCTCGAAATGTTCGGTCCCGCTCCGACTTACGTAACTTTGTTGCGTGGAATCAAATATATGGTTTTTCGGAAATATTTCTATATTATGGTGAATTCTGGGCACGTCACATCGCACAAATTCTGAATGCTTATATGTCGGCATAATGAGCATAGACAAGAGCATATAGGATATTCGTCGTTCCGTTCCTGTGCCACTACGTTGATGTTTGCGATTTTGAAGGCTTCATGATTTCGGTATTAGGAGTTGCGACACAAAGTCAAATTATTAAATACGACCTGACAACCACCAGATGAGAGGCTACTAATTAAGTTGATTGTGGTGTTCACGTCCATTCATCACTAACAACATCCAGCGCTAGGACATAGTCCTAATATCGAATCGCACACAACCTTAATTGCTTGTAGGATTTCCCGGAGATAATTCAAGCGAATACCAAAAGTTGAATTCGTGCGTATTCGCTGCATGTTGACAATTTTAATGAGGTTCACGTTGTGTTTTGATGAATAGCGTCAATTTGATGAGAAAGCTTGAATTTTGATATTGGACATTTCTTAATGCAGTTGGTTCGTTTTGATAGAACAAGAAGCATTGCCATAGCTGCGAACAGATCTTCTGTTCAGCTTACTGCGAGAAAATTGATGGAAATATGACCACAAAATCAAGTATTTATAACATTCATTACGAAATGGCACCACTTGAAAATACTGCGCCCAACATGAGGTAGAAACCAATAACCCATTGATTCCGTCGTAGCGGCCACCTCTAATTCATCAACGAAATGAAAACAAGCTTATTCAATTTATTGGTCAATATGTAGACAGGACATTCTGGCCAAATTTAGGAAGAAGCCAAGCTATATAAAAGTTATTCTTTTTATACTCTAGATGAAATCATATAGAGTATTATAAGTTTAATCCAGCCCAAAAGTTTGTAACGCATAGAACCAAGCCTCGGACGAAAAAAAGTTATATATTATTTTTTGTTTATTTGTGGCCAAAAACCTCAAATCCGCCTGACGTCCGTCCGTCCGTCCGTCCGTCCGTCCGTCCGTCTGTCCGTGAACACGATAACTCAAGAACGCCTTCACCTAGGATCTTGAAATTTTGAATCTGGGTGTTTGGTTGAATTTGTAAGGCTAAGTTCGTTAACGGGCAAAATCGTACTACTCCTTCGGGTAGCTGCCATACAAAATGTCCTTAAAACACGTGTTCAAGATTATTGGTCAATAACTTCAGAAGGGTTTAAGCTACGATATTGAAATTTTGTCTGTGTTATTTTCCCAATAGTTGAAGGTAAATATATGATTATGAAGAAAATCCTGTTAGTCCTTCGTGTAGCTGCCATACAAATATCCTGTCAAAATGTATTCACTTAATTTACGAAACTCACTATAACTCAAGTAATCTTTTAGCTACAAATTCGGAATTTTGTACAAATTAGTTTTGAGTGAAAAGAAAGTTCGACTTTACTAGTCAGCGAAATCCTTTTACTCCTTCTGGTAGCTGCCATACAAAATATCCTTAAAACACGTGTTCAAGAATATTGGCCGATTACTTCAGAAGGGTTTAAGTTACGACTTTGAAATTTTGTATGTGTTATTTTTCCAATAGTTGGAGCTAAATATATGATTATGAAGAAAATCCTGTTAGTCCTTCGTGTAGCGGCCATACAAATATCCTGTCAAAACGTCTTCACTTAATTTACGGAACTTACTATAACTCACGTAATCTTTTAGCTATGAATTGGAAATTTTGTACAAATTATTTTTGAGTAAAAACGAAGTTCGAGTTTACTAATCAGCGAAATCCTTTTACTCCTTCTGATAGCTGCCATACAAAATGTCCTTAAGACACGTGTTCAACAATATTTTTCGATAACTTTTGAACGCTTCAAGCTACGAATTTGAAATTTTGTACACGTTCATTTTTAAATGGTTCCAAGGAAAAGGATAAATATGTAAGAAATCGAGTGAGTCCTTCCTGCACCTCCCATGTGAAAGTCCTTCAAAAAGGAAATTTTTTTCGATGACTTACCCAGTTCAAGATATGAAATTAAACACTGAATATTGTCTTTTAGTTTTGAGTAGCAATTAACTGGGAGTCCTCAATAAAGGACATACAACATGCACACACGTAATTCTACTTTATCTCCAACTACAATATAAATCGGAGTTCAGTATTCATCTAGAGTATTATACGATTGCCTTGCAGCCGATCGTGACTGCAGTATGTTTTTTATTGAAGCTGTCTGCAAATACCAATGCAGTATAAGAGCAATTTCGACAAGAATTGCCCGTAATGTTTGAAAACAGGAAAAGATACTGGGATCGTTGTAGTAAACATTAAACTAGGGAACGGGATTATACGCAGTCAGGAGGCCGAAAAAAAGCAGGTTTTCATGAATTTTTCCTGGAAGGACATTTTAATTTATTAACGTAAAAATTTATATATATATTTTATGGTAACTTTTAACTTTATTCTGGTATTTTTTATTTTTAAAAATAATGATTTTTAAAACTGCTATAGCTGATTGCCGGGAACTCTTATAAAAAAACGCGTTTTGCACGCGTTGACCACAATATCTCTGGATAGGATCATATAAAATAAAAAAAACAAAAAAGATTTTGATAGTATAATGTATTATTTAGAACTTAATCGAAGGAATACGCAAAATATTAATTTTTAACAAAATGGCGGCTTCTCAAAAAAAAAATTCGATTTTCGATCAAAATTTCGGTTTTAAATTTTTTATAAAATGGAAAATATTTATCGGCGGTAAAAAACCTTCGATTAATCACTTAAAAGTACATTTATAAAGCTTGTGTAAAAATTTGAGACTGATCGGTTTTGCCGTTTCCGAGAAATCTTGATAACCGACTTTATAAACACAGTTTTGAGAAAAACGCGTTCAAAGTTTGAAAAACACTTTCAAACGCTTCGAGACGTCTTTACAAATATGAGTGTTACTTCGAGAATATTTGTCGGATTGACATGAAAATTTCTGTGAATATACTTAAATATATGTACATTACGAAAATGAGAAAAAAAAATTTTTTTTTTTTTTAATTTCGACTGTGTATAACCCCTTAAGCCCATGAGAGAATAACATGTAGGTATAACTACTTAACTACTATTAGGGGAGTAGTCCAATATTTTCTGAAGTGAAATAATGTTGAGGAAGGGTTGAAAGAAAAATGACGAAGCTCCAAATATTCTACCAACAATCGCGAAAGAATTATTTGAGTGTCATCAACTGCTCAACAAATCCTCTGTAATACAGCTGTTGGCATTATTGAGGATTTCTCTATATTTGCGGTATAGCAACGAAATTTTATATTGTGAATTATAATTTAAGGAAATTTGCCACAGTACTTTATGATTAAAGTATATGCACTGAAGTTCACCTCATATTTCAACCAATTTGGCAATTTAGTTGTTCTCTAGGGCATATTAATTCTAATCGCCATTTAGCGAAACACTTTTGACTCTACAACTAAGTGCACGTGATCAAATCCAGTCAGATATGCCATAATTTAATCATATTATAGTTTATTTTAGTTTAAATCCATTTTACTTTATTATTTTAATAATAAAGTATTGTTATCGATTTTAAAAAAAAAAATTTACTACCCTGAAAATGTTTTTTTTACACGTTTCATGACTAATAGACCCCAAAAAAGCAAAAAAAAAATTACTCCGTCTGTACGCCGCCGCCATACGCAAAATCGTTTCAGGGCTTATAGCTCCCAAACCCTATGAACTATTAAATTGAATTTTTCTGAATAGACTAGAAAGCTCGAAAGCCGAGATGGAGACATTCTAAAATCCATATCTCCTAAACGGTTAATGTCACAAAATTAAAACTTGATGAACATCTGTAGGTATACTAGGAGAACAGATCGAAATTGATCGAGTTTTGAGAGTGGGCAGTGGCGTACGGAGGTGGGGGTGAAAAATTTTAGATTACGATATCTCACGAACTAATTGCATTAGAATAATAAAAAATCAGTTTCTGTATTAAGGTTGGCAAATAAAGTTAGCTGAAAGTAAAATTTTTTAAGGGGGCGGTAGAGCATGAAAGTGGAGGGGATAAGAATGGTGGTGAGGGTGTAGAGGGTGAGGGTGGGGCGGGTGAAAAGAAAATGTTTCGATTTTTATATCTCGAAAACCTATAATGATATAAAACTGAAACATGGTATTTAGATAGAGCTATAGTAGTAGCATCTTGGAAAAATATAATTTTTTATAGGAGTGGAGGATATTTTTCCTATCTATAGAATGGCTTATGCTAGATAGTTGAAACTCGGTGTGTATTTGTAAATCAACTAGAAGAGTAATATTGATTAAACAACAATTCAAATATCCATTGGCGTTTGGAAGTTGGGCAAAAAAAATTATCAGTGAAAATGGAATGCATACATTTTCACGATTTTCGTCATATCTATTAGATCTTTCCAAATATTGAATTCATTTTTATACTCTAGATGAAATCATATAGAGTATTATAAGTTTAATCCAGCCCAAAAGTTTCTAACGCATAGAACCAAGCCTCGGACGAAAAAAAGTTACATATTATTTATTGTTTATTTGTGGCCCGAAAACCTCAAATCTGCGTGACGTCCGTCCGTCCGTCCGTCTGTCCGTGAACACGATAACTCAAGAACGCCTTCACCTAGGATCATGAAATTTTGAATTTGGATGTTTGGTTGAATTTGGAAGGCTAAGGGGCAAAATCGTCCTACTCCTTCGGGTAGCTGCCATACAAAATGTCCTTAAAACACGTGTTCAAGAATATTGGTCGATAACTTCAGAAGGGTTTAAGCTACGACTTTGAAATTTTGTACACGTTCATTTTTAAATGGTTCTAAGGAAAAGGATAAATATGTATTATTTTTCCAATAGTTCAAGCTAAATATATGATTATGAAGAAAATCCTACTAGTCCTTCATGTAGCTGCCATACAAATATCCTGTCAAAACGTCTTCACTTAATTTACGGAACTTACTATAACTCAAGTAATCTTTTAGCTATGAATTGGAAATTTTTTACAAATTAGTTTTGAGTAAAAACGAAGTTTTAAGTTTACTAATCAGCGAAATCCTTTTACTCTTTCTGGTAGCTGCCATACAAAATGTCCTTAAGACACGTGTTCAACAATATTTTTCGATAACTTTTGAACGCTTCAAGCTACGAATTTGAAATTTTGTACACGTTCATTTTTAAATGGTTCTAAGGAAAAGGATAAATATGTAAGAAATCAAGTGAGTCCTTCCTGCACCTCCCGTGTGGAAGTCCTTCAAAAAGAAAATTTTTTTATCATCGGAATCACCCAGTTCAAGATTTGAAATTAAACACTGAATATTGTCTTTTAGTTTTGAGTAGCAATCTAATGGTAGTCCTTAATAAAGGACATACACATGCACACACGTAATTCTACTTTATCCCCAACTACAATATAAATCGGAGTTCAGTATTCATCTAGAGTATTATACGATTGGCTTGTTTTTTTTCTGTTTTCTTAAATATGGAATGGACCTAGTTTGCTCATGCAAAGAACGAGAATTGTAGCAATTTTTCTATCTTAAGTCAAAGTGAAATTGAACAATTTTGGTAAATGGAAGAAATTGATGAATAGTAGCGCAATATTTTTACGATGCGTTTTATAATCGATGGATTTAGGGAAAGAGACGTAAGGGGAATTTATATATTAAAGTTCCAAAATGATGTTTTTGGTGCCTTGAGTATCCTACAGAAACATATATTGAAAATCTTAAGAGAGATAATAACGACAGTGACTAAGTGACGAAGACAATAAGGAAATTGACTGAATTATTCAGAATACTCGATTTTGATATGAACGAGGATAAATTTATGCAACATTATTGCAATTTGTCCTTTAAAACTAGCCAGGACATCAGACAATAACTAATGGAATAATTGTATTCTGTACTCCTTTGTGGAAACACAATTTGATCCATCTCTTTGAACTCTAACTGGAAGTGGTTCTCATATATTCTTCGTATATTCGTAATACTCATTTCGTACAAACTACCGATTTTCTGAAAATGGATTCCATTGATGTCCTATTCAATCACAGCCCGCAGTCACATCAACATTACGACCGTAATATCATAGATTTACTGGTTCTCGTAGTCATTCGTAATCCTTTTTGGGATATCCTGTGCGTGTGTAATGGATGTTTCGTCGACGAAGCATAGCTTGATTCGACATACAACGGTCTTCGTCTCATTGAAAATTGACACCTCCAGCCATTTTCGAAGTGATTCGTGCGCACTTAAATCTTTGCCAGCGTGAAACGTGCGCTCACGTACATCAAGTTTCCAACTGAAATGTATTCGGATTCGGATAGCATGACGCTGTACTATTCGGGCCTAGAGTGAATCACCAAGGCATCATCCATCCAAATCCGCACTAGAGCACGGTGCTTTATGCCCAGGCCCGATACTAAAACTTGTTCAGGGAGATGGAGAGAGAGTTGTATAGTGAGGTTACATCCGCCAAAATCATTGAATCAGATAATAGTTTGCGGAAATGGATCAATTATTTAGGAGCCCTCAACGAACAAAATATGGGAATGAACTCATACGAATGGGATTTTGTAAAACTGACATTTGTCGTATGCGAACACTCCCCAATGGATTACACCAATGTTTTGAGGACCGGAGCTGGTGCAGTGTACCTTGGTGGGTTCAGTGATTTATTGAAACTAGAAGCTAGTTGAAGAGTGGTATAAACCCACTTCTGAGTATATCAGATGGGAAATTCCGAATTCTGAAATCATTTGCAGGTAGTTTATCTGTCAAAGGACTGATGTCCGGCTATAAATCTTAGATGCGTAGTTTCAATCCTAAAAACGAGGACTTGCGGTGCAACGAATTAAGGATTCAGATTTATTGTTGCACGCGGTTTCCATGCGGTGCATGTTGAAACCAAAGAAAATGTATTTTGATTTTATTCGCCTTATGTCACGGTGTGTAGACTACCTACAGTGCTGTGATCAAATAATACTGCACTACCGAAATAAAATATTTTTTTTACCGATCTTGGATTTTTACGTATTGGGGAGTAATTAAAAAAGGAAAAATTGTTGCGAGCTAGGATTTCAAGTAAAACACAATTCGGTTAAAATAAAAATAAGTGATTATTTATTCTTCGCACTTTAATTCTATTAGCACAATTATTCGCACTGTATGGCAATACCGCCCGCTTTTACATAGCACTTGTCTCGATCGCACTCTATCAATCGCTTTCCGCCAATACGGTCGCGTACTAGGTGTCTGTCACAGTCGACGTAATAAAAATTACTATGTCCCTCGCTGAAAGCTTTATCTGCTTTTATACCAGTTGTCTGCAGTCGAGACTGTTCTTGAATCTTCGTTCGGTGGTGTGTGTAGATGGTTCTAGTGAGCTTGAGATCTTTCCATTTGATTCTCTCCGCTGTTCTAGTACATTCGAGCACATTCGATAAGAGTGGGGGTATAGTCGTGTTGCTCCGCTCTCCTTATATACTTCAACTAGGTTTCTGATTGGGTTACTTTGTAGCTAGGTATCCGGTTGTTAATGCGAAACGATCGAGTTGCGCGGTTGCTAGGTTTACATGTAACAATATATTTCAAGATTCCCTTTTTCATTCAGACCCATACTTAAAGAATATAGAGCATGATGGCAAAGAGAAAGTACTCATTTTCTTAGGATGCGGTAAGGCTGAAAAGGTGAATCTGAAAAGCACATCTGTGAAAAATAAACCACTTTATTGTGGTTTTTTCAAAATTCATGTTACATCAAATTCCGCACTGTGCTCAAAAATTAAGCTGTACACAGCCTGTTGACATGCGATTTCGTTAGTCGATAATTTGTGAATTCGCTTAGCAGGAGATTTTAAAGTTAGGGAAAAAAATCAATACAAATACAAAATAAAGATAAATAAATAAAAAATCAATTGTGAAAAAAAAAAAATTTCAAAAGTCTTGACGAAACTTTACTATTTATTTTTCGTGTCAAAGTTCGGGAAGCGGTTAAAATTGGGTCGCGATAGAATGCTACTGGGTCATACTCCGGTACGCGGTCAAAGTCGGAGTAAAATATCAGTTGTTTCGATATTAGGAGCTTTTGGAAAGTTAATTTAATAGAATCGAAACAAAAATATAGATTTTAGCCTTACAAATTCGACCAAACATCCAGATTCACAGACAGACGGTCGGACAGACGGACGGACAGACGAACGGAAAAACGTCAAGCGGATTTTTCTGGCCACAAAGAAACAAAAAATAATATGTAACTCTTTTTCGTTCGCGGCTTCGTTACAAACTTTTCGGCTGAATTAAAGTTGTAATCTCAGATTTCATCTAGAGTGTAAAAATAACATGAAGTATTAAACCTAATTTAAAGTTACAAAATAAACACTTATACAGTGAAACCTGTCTAAAACGGACCCTGTATAAAACGGAAACCTGCTATAACGGAAAAAAAAACTGGGAACGGTGCATTTTCCAATGCAAAACACCTTGTATAAACCGGAAACCTGTCTAACGCGGAAACGGAACGTGATTTGCGGAACGAAATTTTTCGCAAAACGGAAAACAGTTGAAATGTAACATGAGTGGATTTCAGTATGACTGACTGTAAGTGAAAGACTGAAAAATGCTCTTAATTTGTTATGGAACTAGAGTGTTACAAAAACTTTTAAAATAATTTTTGACATCTGTTTTGAAATTTTGGTAGTTCAGTCTTTGGCAAATTGTTGGTAAGGTGCAAAAAGAAAAAATCTGCCAACAGTCTGGGCGGAACTTTATTATTTTATGGGTAGAAGTCCGAAACGTGTTTAATGATGAGATACGGTGTTGGGTACTATGCGACTGACAACCTAAAAAATAACGTCCCAAATAGCCTCCTGGTTATTTTTAGGTTGTCAGTCGCATAGTACCCAACACCGTATCTCATCATTAAACACGTTTCGGACTTCTACCCATAAAATAATAAAGTTCCGCCCAGACTGTTGGCAGATTTTTATTATTTATTTAAGTATTTTTTTTATCAACAGAATAATTCATAGTAGTAAAAGCGAATTCGATCACATTAAACCTAAGAGATTTTCGGAATCAGTGAAATCTTGAACAATACCCCCAGGAGGTTTAATGGAGAAAAATACTTACATCGGGGTTTTCCCCGACTACGTTTAAAGCTTATAGAAGTAAACGTGAATTCCAAATCTCAATATACCTTAGAAATATATCAGAATTCGTGAATATGTACACAACCACTTTACACCCCCTTAGGGATTGGATATCGAAAAATTTTGAAGACCGTTACTAGGCGCTTATATAAATAGCCCGTAGAAGTAAAATTGCTTTGATAGCTCGACATGTCTAAAAGTTTTAACGAAGTTTGTGAAAATGTGGATTCACGGACATTTTTTGTACTCAACCTCTGAACACCAATAAAAATCTGAACTTTTTTTTGCTTTAGTTACTCTAATAGCACATCTACATATACGTACTAAGTTTCAACTTTCTAGCATAAGCCGTTTCTGAGATATAAAAAACCACCCCTCTCCCCCGTACCTTGATACCAATATCAAAAATTTTATTTTTCTAGTATGTCTCCATAGTGGCTCTATATAATCCTAAATTTTTAGCTTTCTATTCATTATGGTTTTTGAGAAATAAAAATCAGAATGTTTTCCTTTCTACCCCCTTTCACCATCACCCCCAACACCCACACTACCAAAATTTTTTTCCCTACTAGAAGTTTACCGACCCCAACTCCTGTAAAATTTTCAAGATCATATCTGATACGGTTCCTGAGATATAAAAATTACATTTTTGAAAAATCGCTGTCCCCCCACTTTCGTGCTCCACCTCCCCCCTCAAAAAATTTAGTTTTGGTAGACTCCTCTTGTGATCCCATATACAGAAACTAAATTTTATTTTCCTGGTGTAATTGGTTCGGAAGATATTGTAATCCAAAGTTTTTCACCCCCCACCCCCACACCCCACCACCCCTCTTAAAAATTTTAGCCCTTGTCTAATCTTCAAGTATCCCGAAGGACAACAACAAAGTTTCAATCTTCTGACATCAATGGTTCAGGAGTTATCGATTTTCGAATGTTTCAATCCCGGCTTTCATGCGTTAAAGACTCATTGTTTTCCCCCCCACTTCCACACCCCTTAACCAATATCAACCATTTTTTTGCAATTGAGTCCATTATCATAGTACTACATAAGTTCCAAGTTTCAGCCTCCTAGCATAAGTGGTTCCTGAGATCTAGAAACCAAAATTTTTCGTCTAAAACACACCCCTCTCCTCTCCCCTTGTACCCCCACCCCTCGAAAATATACCAGTCACAGGAGTTCACTCAATCTACCCACCATAAAAATTTCAATTTAATATCTCAACGGGTTTGGGAGATACGCGCCTTCAAACGATTTTGCGTACGGCGTACGGCGTACGGCGGACGGCGTACGGCGTCTACGGCGGACAGACGGACATTTTTTTTTTTTGCTTGTTTGGTGTTTACTAGTCCTAAAACGTGTAAATACAAAATTTCAGGGTAGCAAACTTTTTTGAAATTTCAGGTCGATCACAATACTTTATTATTAAAAAATAATAAAGTAAAAGTAAAAGCAAAAAGCAAAACCAAGTTTCCAATGGACTTGCGACCAAAACTTATTTTCTGATGATGCTTATTTCCATCTCAGTGGATACGTCAACAAGTAGAGTTGCAGAATATGGGCTGATGAAAATCCAGGGGCACTCTTTGAAAAGCAAATGCATCCAGAAAATCTCACTTTGTGGTGTGCATTTTGCGCTGGTGGAGTGATTGGTAAATTCTTCTTCGAAAATGCACCTGGCAACTCTGTCAGAATGAACGGGGAAAGGTACCGTGCCATGGTCACCGACTTCTTGTGGCCAATATTGTATGATTATGACATCGATGGGGTTCCAGCAAGATGGTGCGATGTGCCATATAGCTGAAGTTCCCCGGGCCAATAATCTCCAGAAACAGCGAAATCAATTGGCCACCGAGATCGTGCGATTTGACTCCGTTGCACTTCTTTTTTTGGAGTTACCTCAAAAGCTTGGTTTACCCAATAAACTCAACACTTCAACAACTGAAAGATCTTTTGGTCTAATTAAGGAGAAGTTATGCCGTGATGTCATCAAAAATTTGGGCAAACGGGTCGAGGTGTGCCGTAGGAGCATTTGAGTAATATTCTTTCCCATACTTAATTGCCATGGACCAAATAATATTTTTTAATAAAATTTTCATTAACTCCATCATCCTCTTTTTTTCAATTTTGATATAACTTCGGAACGCGTTATTGTAACACCCTTTATTTGAACTCATTATTTTTTAAGTACCCAAAAAACATTATTATATATGTACTGTACTTCAAGACTTTTGCTGAACAAAACTGTATAAAACGGAAACCTGCTAAAACGGAACAAAAAGTTGGGTACCACAGCATTCCGTTTTAGACAGGTTTTACTGTTAATTCAAAATTGTTTTTGTGTTTTAGAAAGAAACTCAAACTTTTTCAAGATGTTGCACATATTTTGTTCCTTTGTGTTACAAGTATTTGTACATAGCTTTTCATATTGGACTATGGGAACGCTTTCATGATAAATACCACCATATTTAGTAAATATTAATTACCTGTCAGTAGGTTAGGTTAGGTAAGATGGGTGGTTGCTGAAGCGACCAAACACTTAAATCGCCAATTGGTCCGTTGTGTTCCCACATGTACGGGAAGAAGAACCCGTGTGCGCAAGACCACATGTTATGTAAACCGATCCGCCAGCCTGACAAAATGCAACAGCTTGTTTAGCTTAATATTTGCGAATTTACCCAAATCCACGGCAAAGCGCGTACCTTAAGTACGTTCCCGCCTCAAAGCCAGGCCAGGGCATTCGCAAAACATGTGGAAAATACTTTCCTCGGCATCGGCACAGATCTGCAACGTCCGGAATACTTAGTTTTCTGGTGTGCCGACCGATCAGGCAATGGCCCGTTAGTACATCAATAAGGATACGAAGAGTCTTCCTATCTCCGAGTTGGACAAACTTTGTCCTTCTCGCACTCAGGGTCGGCCAGAGCGGCCTGGTCAATGGAGACTCGATTTGAGGCTGGACCACCTCGTGTTAGCCTCCGATATATGGCCGTCACGTTAGATTGTTTAAAGTCCTCAATTGGCATCTTCATTGGAAGAGCTAACGCTTGATTCAGCGCCGAACCTCTCCTTGCGAGTTCATCCGCCACCTCGTAGTCCGAAATCCCGCTGTGACCCAGAACAGAACAAATTGTTATGTTAAAATGAGTGCATAGCGCACTAATCATATCCCTGCACCGTATCACGAGGCGAGATTTGAGTAAGTGTGAGTCGAGCGCCTTAATCGCTGCCTGACTATCTGTTAGGATTGCGACGCGTTTGTTCCGCATTGCCCAAGCTTCTAGCAAATTGCAAGCCTGAACAACCCCCATCATCTCTGCCTGAAATACGCTACAAAAGTCCGGTATTATGAATGCGTCGCTATGGTTCAGGTCAGCGAGGAATACTCCTACACCCGTACCTGCGTCTGGCTTCGAACCGTTCGTGTAGATATGAAAGTCCCCCTTCATGCGGCTGATCCACATTCCACCCTTCTCTGCTGGGGATCATCGTTTAGAATCTCCTAGAGAATTCGAGCTGCGGAATTAAGAAGTCTGTATCCTCTACCGGGTTAAATTCACTAAACCGTCCGAGTATGCAGCTATGCCCCCCCCCCCTTCGCTGCTACACTCTTCAGATAAATATCCAGCGGTAGAAGATGCAGAATCATCTCTAGTGCCGTTGTAGGTGTGGTGCTAAGTGCGCCCGTTGCTCCTGTGGAAGCTAGACGTTGAACCTTGGTGAGTTTTTTGAGGTAGGTGGACTTCTCCATCACTACCCACCACACTAAAATTCCGTAGGTTAGGATAGGCCTATCTATGGCCTTGTACATCCAGCGAGCCATCCCTGGCTGAATCCCCTACTTTTTCCCGAACATCTTTTTGCAAGCGTAGAGATCCCCTAAAGCCTTCCTTAGTCGCTCGTCGATATTCTTACTGCAAGTTAGTTTCCCATCCAGGACTTAACCCAAGTATTTAGCATTGTCTCTAAGCTGTAGAGTGAGACCCCCCCGTTTAGGGAGTGTGAACTCTGGGATTATCGTTCTACGCGTGAAGAGGACCAACTCTGACTTTGAGGCTCACTAGTGTGAGAGCCCTTTCGAGCAGCTCACTTATCGTGGGACCTATAAGTAACATTTTCGCTGTTTTCATTGCGATTTTGCCTAAATAAAAACATTGCAGTAGCAGGAATTGCTAGTATCACAATTTTTAATTTTTATTGCGCTACTAAATTTTGGAACAACCCAAACACAACCAAAACCATCCAAAATGTGTATCCTAGTTTCTTGTGCGTTGTATTTTCATACAAGGGTCTGTGCACGCCACTGCAACATGTTCGATAGATTTAGGGTTGCCAACTCTATCCTTCATAGGTAATTAACTCACCACTTTTGAATTATACCTAGCTAAGGTAGACGTGAATTGGCGCAGTTTTAAGTTGTATATTTTCTGAATTACTTAATCTTATAATAACAAGGCAATTGAAAAACTGAAAAAACAACTTATCTGAAAATTTCATTAATTACTTTGGAGTGCTTCGAGTATTTGAAGTGTACAGTACTACACTTAGTAGCTTGAGTGAATGTCTCTAATGAACTTTCAAAACCAACCCTTCAGTTTATTATGTCAAACGCACTTGAAAACTTCCTCAAAACCAAAACCTTTTATGCCTTTATCCATATTAAACCTTTCACATACGAACCATATGTCCACATTATCCATGCATAGTTAACGCTCATTAAAACTTTCTCATTAGTGTCAGGCTCGATAAACTACTTAAACTTCAGATAATCGTTTACATCGCACTTGACGCCACCCTTAACTAACTACACATCCCTAACACTAAGTTGATAGGGTTAGCACTTGAAGGACTATCGATATTCCTTTCCCGATAGGCCACCTCTCAACTTTATAGGTGATTAGTAATAAAAGCAAATAAAGGCACTCCTTGGGTTATTGTGAACTTTAAACTTTCACTTGCCCCGGAAGGCTCGGATGTTTGAAAACAAGTACTTTCTCAGTACTGGCATACTTGCTTTGAACTGTGTACACAACCGACATTCTTCCTATCGTCACACATACGACGTAAGGTCTGCTTATCATATGTGGGCTCTATATTGGTGGTTGGACTGAAAATTAGTTATTAAGTCGAGAAGTTAAGGCACAAATAGCTCCGCTTTGATGTTATTAACCACTTGTGAGAAAATTATTAGAGTCATAAATTAAGTCGAGCGAGAGAAAGGTGAACGGCAGACTTCTTTTGCTAAACATGAATGGTTTCTTGCCAATTAATTAGTGGTTACGGTCTGTATCCTCTCAGTCCACATTTGATCAATACGACGGGAGAAGAGTAAATGGTGCTGACACACGAACCTACCCGGAACCTACCCTCAATCCTCACTGTACACAGAATAGATAGCATGTGCGCCTACACTTCCTTTATGTTGTTTAAAACTTTCCCGGGGCTTTGTAGTTTGTAATTTTTGTGGTTTCACAAGATGAACGCCGAAACTTTCTCCCTGCAACTTTCCAGACGAAATGTTATTGTTGCAAAGTACGGAATTAACCGAGGGAAATGCAAATTTACCGCGGCATGCGAAAAGTAATAAATAACGAAATTGCCGCCAGTGCTACTATCATTTGCCGTACTACACCGTTCAATCCTAAGGATTTTTTTTTCCAAATAAGCCCATTATTAAGATTTCGAAATTAGGCCAAAATTTAGTGTTAAATCGATCGTTGAAAATTAATTCCTAATGGTCATCATTTAATTTCGGGCCGTTGGGAACGGAGTGTTTTAAAATTATTTCGTCGGCGAATAAATTTGAGTAACATTCAGCACCAACTTCATACAAAGAATAGTTTTGAAGCGTCGTTATTTAACTGTGTGGTGTCGATTTGGTTGACATAGCCATTACGATGCCATTTACATTACAAACATCTGATAATCCGATTACAGCCCAGTTTACGCACTGTACGGTATTCGTGTAAAACATCCGAAATTATATTTACGTATTAGCCATATACCGTTCCTGAACGCTTCAGCTCTATAGTATAATGCATAATTGTGTAATAGGTGTGATTATAACGAGTAATTAGTTGCTGGTTACTATTTTGATTTAACGAAACTTTCATTGTTCAGGATGATTTAGTCCAAAAAAAACTTGGTTACGTATCAATGCCCAGCCCAAACCGCTGCATCTAGAAACTTGAAATTTAAGTAGAAGATATATTCGATCTTTGACGACCTCACACCTTAATTTCTCTTAGGCAAGATAATACTGTAACGGTTTTCTATAAGGAGTCACATTAATTTTTTAAACAAGGCTTTTCTTCGACCTATCTGCGTCCATCGTTTAAAATCATGTATCTTGGGTTAAAGCCGGGTTGACACGTTACGAGTGGAATTGGAACGAGTGAACTCGTACGAGCCAGCTCGTATGTGCACACTCGTATATGTTGTTGACACGCATCACTATGCAAGTTCAACGGATAGTTTTGAAAATGGCGGATATAGTACTACAAGGAGTCGAAGCTGTCGCAGTGGCGGATCCAGACCATGCTGTTGGGGGGGGGGGGCGGACATTTTTTTAATTTGGCTATTTTGTTTGATCAAGCTCTGTGTGAATTTAGCTACATAGACTGCACTTAGCAAAAACGGGATCATATTGTTTTCATCTTATTATGGGTCATTCCATCATGAATCGCCAAAGTTGTGAAATTACCATTTCCGATTCTTTTGAAAATGTTTGTACTTGAAGAACTAGTGAAAAAATTCAATTTTTCAATCTCATTTTTTAACTAACAAAAACAACAACAATCTTTAAACTAAGCCCTACTTTATTATTCAAGGATAAAAATTATCAGAGATATGAATTTTCAAAGAGGACTCGGACATCTTTTTTGGGAAATCTTTAACATACTATAACTAACAAAAAAAATGAAATAGAAACAAAAACTTGAAATCATATTTTTTTCCACTAATTCTTCGATTTTTTTTCCCCGATCTCATTGAGATCCCAAGTTAATTTTTTGGTATGTTTTGAAAAACAGCCTAAAAAATATAAAAAAATAAAAATAAAAACCGTTTTGAGATATTCAGGGATAAAGGACAAAATCATTATCCTTGAAAAAAATTTCAGGGATAATTTTTATTGCGACAACCTTTCCCTTTAAAATAAGCCATATTTTATTATTCCAGGATAAACATTACCAGAGATATTCATTTTCAAAGAGGACTCGGACACCATTTTTGCGAAAACTTTAACATACTATAACTAACAAAAAAAATGAATTGAAAATTGAATTTCAATTATTTTTTTCACTAGTTCTAAAAGTACAAAAATTTTCAAAAGAATCGGAGATGGCAAGGTCACAAATTTCGAAATTATTGGCGGGTTCTTGATGGAATGACCCTATTACCTACGCAACATCTTGTCTTGTAGACTTTTTATCATGGTGCGTTTACACTCACCCTTAAGGCTCGCCTCGAGGCGAGCCTCTACCCCTATCAGGTCATTGCAAACCGGTTTTCGTCGGCTGTGTTCTTTGCTGTGTTGAAAGGAATTTACACTCAACATGTCTTTGTGGCGCAACTTGCCTATAAGTGCGAAACGACAGAAATACGATGAGCTGCGAATTGTGTGGTACCACAGTTCATTGTATGTGTATACACATATGGAAGCGTGCGTCGGAGAAGTTGAAGAATGTTAGACTCTTGCGACTGCACGAGCCATCTGATTGGTTGATTTTATGGGGCGCCTCAAACGTTGAGTGAATGAATCCACCATCATGGTTCTGTTCTGTGCTTTGAAACATTGCTCCGCTGAACTACAGTAAATGCTAATTACAGTCCACATTGCAGTGGAGTGAAAAAAATCGGAGAACGGTTGAAGTAGGTATGTATGTTTAGTAAATTCGGATTTGCTCTTGGAGGGGGCGGCCGCCCCCTCCGCCTCCCCCCTCCTGTATCCGCCAATGAGCTGTCGCGGATATGTTAATTAGTGAGGTGAAAATTAGCGAAATCAATGGACAGAATTTGAAAAGAAAAACTTGGACTCGAAATTGGATTTAAAGACGCGATAAATTGGAAGCATCTTCCAATTTTCTTCGTGAAGTTGAGCAGAAAGATAGAAAAACCTTTAAAAACCTCGTAAGGTTGACAAAAGAAAAGTTCGATTATCTTTTGGAACGAGTTCAAATTAAAATCCAGAAGAGTGATACTGTAATGAGAGCAGTTTTATCTGCACGATTGAAACTCCAAATAACAATGCGGTACCTGGCAACTGGTGACACTTTCGGTACCTTAGAAAGTGATTATAGAGTTTCAAAAAGGACCATCTCGAAATTTCTTCCTTCCGTGTTAGATGCTATTTATGAGGCCTTAGAGGAATACATCCAAGTTAGTTAATAAATTAAATTTATTTCTCATTATATTGACAATAGTTAGGCGCTGTACACATAGCACATGACCAAACGAATTTTCCGATACGAATTTTCGTTTCTTAGCTTATTGTGAAATCTTTAGTTATTGAAAAATTAGTTATAGTCGTTAATTATAACATTTTCAAGAATATCATAAAAGAAAATCCCTAAAAAATTTTAGTTTTAATTGATAATAATAAAAAAAGACGATAGACGAACATCGTTCGAATATTTTTAGTCGAACGACAGATTGATTTTTGAAATTATTATTAAAACTACAAGTCTCTAGAGATTTGCTTTTATGATATTCTTGAAAATGTTATATTTAACGATTATAACTAATTTTTCAATAACTAAAAATTTCACGATAAGCTGAGAAACGAAAATTCGTATTGGAAAATTCGTTCGGTCGTGTGTAATGTGTTCAGCGCCTTATCCATAGTTTCCAAAATCTTAAAAAATGTGAGAAAATTCGAACTTAAGAAATGCTGTTAATAGCGTCCTCCAAAATTGTAATCTGTCCGGAATCTATTACTTGCACTTCTGGAAATATTAAAATTTGCTCGTAGGATATATTCGATGAACTTTCTTGCAGGTAAGAAGAAACGAGTTCCAGCTCTTCACAAATTGAATTATGGCTGGATGCCCCGACTGAAACCGCAATGTGATAGTTGTTCCGATTTAAAGCATTAAATTTACGTTTTTGCTGTATAAGGATCATGATCTCATGTTGGCAATCCAGGGCATCTACCATTGGAAGTTGTCTGAGATGACAAGCAACATTTTTTCCCGAAATACGCGAACTCGTCTTCCACTTCTATGGTCCGAATCACCTCATCAGTTGTTACGTGATTAGGAGGTTTTTCGTGATTTGGTTTTGGGCCATTACATGAAATCAGAAATGCATTTGTAGGCGATTATATAAAAAGTCTGTGAAAGTGGAAACCAATCTGATATCTTATCAATCGTAAGAAATATGTCGAAAGCCTTACGTCCTCTTGGAGTTGTATATCCAAAAATACTGAAATCAACTTTTACCGATTGTATAGGAAGCTTTAGGAAGTAAAACTAAATTCGATAGCTGATCAGAACTAAAAAATATGTAAGAATTTGTGAATACATATGCAACCCTCTTGCACACTCTTTGGGCTTGAATATCAAAAAATCCTGAAATGAGTTTTTAGATATATATAAAGAAAGCCCGAAGAAGTGAAAACCAATCCCATGTCTTATCACTCCTAAGAGATATGACGGAAGGGGTTTAAAAAGGAAAAAAATTTAAAACGGGTTTTATGTGATTATTAAATAAGCCTTTGGAAGTGAAAAGTTATTCGATATCTAATCAAACCTGAGGGATACGGCTGAATTCGTGAAAATGTATAAGTCCCCATTACACCATCTTCGGGGTTGAATTTAAAAAAATCCTGAAAACGCTTTCTAGGTATTTCTATGAAAAACCCGTACAATAAAAATTCATTCAATATTTTGAAAAACCTAATAGATATGACGAAAATCGTGAAAATATATGCATTCCATTTTCACTGGTAATTTTTTTTGCCCTCTTTCGTACGCCGATGAATATTTGAAATTTTTTTTAATCTGACTTACTTTTCTAGTTGATTTACGTAGACGTACCGAGTTTCAACTTTCTAGCATAAGCCGTTCTATAGTTAGGAAAAACACCCCTATTTCCGTACCATACTACCCCTATAAAAAATTATATTTTTTCAACATGGTACTACTATAGTTCTATCCAAATACCAAGTTTCAGCTTTAAATCATTATAGGTTCTCGAGATATAAAAATCGGAACTTTGTCTTCTTCATCCTTCTCCACCCTCAGCCTCTACACCCTCACCAACAAAATTTTTTTCTCTGCTAGGGGTCTATTTGGCCTACTTCTGGTAAAAATTCTAAGCATCTATCATACACTGTTCTTGAGATATGAAACGTGATTTTTTTGAAAAATTCTTATCCCCTCCACTTCCATAATCCACCGCCCCATTAAACATTTTTACTTTCAGCAAACTTTATTTGTCAACCTTAATACAGAAACCGAATTTTATTTGTCTAGTGCAATTGGTTCGTGAGATATCGTAGTCTAAAATTTTTCGACCCCCACCTCCGTTCGCCATTGCCCCCTCTCAAAAATTTGTTTCCGATCTATTCTCCTGGTATACTCACAGATGTTTATCAAGTCTTAATTTCGTGACATTAACCGTTTAGGAAATATGGATTTTACAATGTCTTGATCTCGGCTTTCGAGCGTTTCGGACGCATTATTATTCTCCCCACTCCCACACCCCTTCACCCATATCAGCAATATTTTTGCAAATGGGTGCACTATCGATTCTCTATATAAATTCCAAGTTTCAGCCTCCTAGCCTAAGCGGTTACTGAGATCTAGAAACCAAAATGCTTAGTCTTTTTTTTTAAAAATTCGATTACAATATTTTTAAATAATATAAATAATAAAGTAAAAAGGAAAGTGTAAAATGCGGGATGAAAGCTTCAGCTTCTCAGTGGATGATCAATTTTTAAACAGCTGACAAGATCATAATTCTATATTATGTGTTGAATGACGGAGAAGAAACAGTAGTAAATTTGCTCTCAAGTTGGGGCCTGTCAGAATTTGTACCTCTTGTCGCAAGTAAGATCTTTTTCTGGAATTATTAATAAAGTAAAATTTTAGTGAAAGTGTGTTTTAGATAAGGGAATCGATATTGAAGTTTTGAAGGAGTTGACAGCCGCTGCTCACATTACATCGGGAAGAAATATTTGCTAAAGTCTAGGCACAAAAATGCAGTTGAAATCAGCAACATATTTTTTAAGAGGGAAATTGAAAAATAATGAATTAATACATCCCAAAATCAAATTTATCGATTTGCAAAATGAAGTAGATTACCAGAGCTTAAATAAAGCGAGTTAATTTTAGTAATGTTGCTTCATATCAATATGCTGTCAAATACAATACCAAATACAAAATTTTATTGTTACTGGTAAAAAGTAAAATCTATCGTTTTTTGTATTAAATATATCAAACATGATGATCGAAAAAATAATTGGTTAATGATAAACGAATAACATACTGAGACGTATCGAAATTATTATAATACTTTTGTAGTTAAAAAACATACTGCAGTCACGATCGGCTGCAAGCCAATCGTATAATACTCTAGATGAATACTGAACTCCGACTTATATTGTAGTTGGGGATAAAGTATGTGTGCATGTTGTATGTCCTTTATTAAGGACTGCCATTAGATTGCTACTCAAAACTAAAAGACAATATTCAGTGTTTAATTTCATATCTTAAACTGGGTAAGTCATCGAAAAAAAATGTCCTTTTTAAAGGACTTTCACATGGGAGGTGCAGGAAGGACTCATTCGATTTCTTATATATTTATCCTTTTCCTTGGAACCATTCAAAAATTCATGTGTACAAAATTTCAAATTCGTAGCTTGAAGCGTTCAAAAGTTATCGGAAAATATTGTTGAACACGTGTTTTAAGGATATTTTGTATGGCAGCTACCAGAAGGAGTAAAAGGATTTGACTGATTAGTAAACTCAAACTTCCTTTTCACTCAAAACTAACTTGTACAAAATTCCGAATTCGTACTTAAAAGATTACTTGAGTTATTGTGAGTTTCGTAAATTAAGTATATACATTTTGACAGGATATTTGTATGGCAGCTACACGAAGGACTAACAGGATTTCCTTCATAATTATATATTTAGCTCCAACTATTGGAAAAATAACACATACAAAATTTCACTGTCGTAGCTTAAACCCTTCTAAAGTGATCGACCAATATTCTTGAACACGTGTTTTAAGGACATTTTATATGGCAGCTACCAGAAGGAGTAAAAGGATTTGACTGATTAGTAAACTCCGACTTCCTTTTCATTCAAAACTAATTTATAAAAAATTTCGAATTCGTAGCTAAAAGATTACTTGAGCTATTGCGAGTTTTGTAAATTAAGTGAATACATTTTGACAGGATATTTGTATGGCAGCTACACGAAGGACTAACAGGATTTTCTTCATAATCATATATTTAGCTCCAACTATTGGAAAAATAATACATACAAAATTTCAAAGACGTAGCTTAAACCCTTCTAAAGTTATCGACCAATATTCTTGAACACGTGTTTTAAGGACATTTTGTATGGCAGCTACCCGAAGGAGTAGGACGATTTTGCCCGTTAACGAACTTAGCCTTACAAATTCAACCAAACATCCAGATTCAAAATTTCAAGATCCTAGGTGAAGGCGTTCTTGAGTTATCGTGTTCACGGACAGACGGACGGACGGACGGACGGACGGACGGACGGACGTCAGGCGGATTTGGAGTTTTTGGCCACAAATAAACAAAAAATAATATATAACTTTTTTTCGTCCGAGGCTTGGTTCTATGCGTTACAAACTTTTGGGCTGGATTAAACTTATAATACTCTATATGATTTCATCTAGAGTATAAAGAAATGAATTCTAAATGTAAAACGTTTAATTTAAATAATATTTTGTATCCTCCTATTAACATTCTTACATTGAATAATAATGATTTAGTTTTATGTCCAAAACAACCATTTGAATGATTATCTTTTTTGTAAACAAATGTCATATCAGTTTTTCATTTAATAAAATACTTTATTATTAAAAAAATAATAAAGTAAAATTACAATAATACCCATCAATTTTTCTTTTCCTTCCCGTATATACAGAGAAATTTGGCTATTTGAACAACCATTTATTAAATAAAGTGGAACCGTATAATAATTATTGGTTTTTAATGTTTTGAAACTGAATCGATTCATAGTTGTATACACAGCTTAATATTCTGCATAATTCATTTTTATTACGTAAAATATGCAGATGGTACGTTTTGTACTAGACCACTCATATATAATTAATTTATATATAATTCCTATTAATGATTTTACTAAAGTAAAGTTGATGTTTTGTCAAATTTTGGGAAGAGTCAACAATATTCGTTGGAATTTTCAATAAATATCTGTTGTTGCTTTACAAATTGTTATACATCGAATGTCTACAACTTTTAGACAATTTAACAACTTATATTTTTGGTTTATGGAAAGCCAATATCATTACCATCTAATAGTTAATATTTGAATCAATGCAATATTAATCAATGTTTTATCAAATTGAATTGAGCAGGATGAAAACGCTAAAAGTTTGTCGTTGAATTAAATATTTTTTACATGATCTCTCTATTTTTTCTTTTCTGTGTAGTATCTTGAAATTTACTCTCAATATGTGAACAATTATCTGTAGAAGATATTTTTAGATTATAATAGACTTTTTTGGTGTTTGGAAATGAGTCCGGTCCATCTACAACGAGAGCACCAGCACCAACATCGACTTTGAGTATTGTTACATGCTACCGTGGCAGCCTGTACAACTCGATCAGTTTCCATTGAGACAAACAACAACGTCCCAATACCTAACTGGAAAGCGGGGAAAAATATCTGATTTTCCACACTGATAAATGCGTGGAAGACTCTGCAAAGTTCAAAATTCTTCTCCAACACTTTTCCCCTTATCGGTTGTTCTTAAAATTCCCGAACATTCCAAATACATCACCGAATATGCGAGAATGATCTCGACTCAACACATGCAGTTTATAAGCACGGCAAAGTTTGCAGCTAAACACAGTTTCTACTACAGCGAGATGGTCAGTTGTACGCGACAGTATTTGTAAAGCGATTTGGATTGGTAGCAGTGATCAAGTCGTACTTTAAATCGGACAGCGTTGTCAGTAGTGCGATTATTGAATGCGAAGTAGCACCGAACTGCATTGACAAATCGGCGTGGTATTTTGTTAATTCCACTGAATTTTGAAATTGCCATTTTTTCAATTTGGGAACCTTGAATTCTGTCAAAAATACCTAGATTTCAATCAATTCGGAGTCAAATGACAGTACGTCCGAGAACCGAAGGTGCACCGCATAGACATTAACCCAGTTGCGAAACATGATATTTTGTGGGTCATTGCCGATATATTTTTTTTTTACATTTTTCAAAATAATAAAGTGAAATAATGACTTTGTGAGTGATATTAAGTGCAAATACGGAAGACAAACGATGAATGATGGGTTCAAATTTCAGTAGATTCCATGCAAGCTCAGTTGACATTATTCCCGGCAGTGAATGATGTGAAAGGTCACAGCTGCTACCTACGGGATTTATTTATCTTTCGGAACAACCATTAGTTCTTTTATGCGACAGAATTGTTCCGACACTGCTGACGCATTTCTGCTTTCCTACACGCGTAATGTATTGACAGTTTGGCTTTTAGCGGTTTCTCTGTACGAATTACGTAATCGATATACATATGAGTTCGTAATTGAACTTTCCAGGACTCGAAATACTGTCTAAGTGGATATCCGGAATAACGCAGGAACAAACAGGAGCATATTACATAGCCGAAATTGGATATTGACCAAAAAATCTCAATTTAACGTCAAGCGCAGTATTCTATTATTGAGCGTATTCTTTTATTCTGGTAGTGAATTATTGATACGATAAAAACAATATACGGGGGTCTGAGTGATTCCTAGCGTTGAACACAAAAGATTCCAAATGTAAAATCCATGTTCGGAGCTTAATGCGTTATTAATGTAAGAGGTTGTCAAGGCAGCTAGCGTAAGGATCGGGGGCCCGACCTCCAATGAGGACATCATTCGAAAGACATGTCAAACATACATTTTGCCACAGCTACTACGTAGCTACAATGTAGCTGAAATAGACGACGATGGTGATGATTCAAACCGAACCGAACCTACCCCAACAAATTGACATATAAATTACAAGATCGATACAATGGACAGATTGCGGACAATAATAGCTGCTTATGCATACCCGCACTGTCAACAGATTATATCACCGCATAGCGTAGGTACAGGGTGTCCAGGAAGGGGTGGCAAATGCAAGGCAAAATCAACAACATCACGACCACGGAGAGAATTTCTGGTGAAGGGTTCGAGGGATTCAAGAGGGTTATTAATGTTAATTACAATTTAACATGATGTATATTTCAGCATTTCGGCATTTCTATTTTGGCAACAGAACGGCCTTGATGTGACCGAACAATAAATGGTAGAAAAGCTACAAGCATTGGCCAAGAAGCAGAGCAGGGTGAAGCGGCAACAAAACCATGCATAACCTTACCAAGATATTAATGATGTTTCGGAGCACATGGCCAACACACGACAGGACTCAATGTGTTCCTGCTATCTGCTATTCACCGAACAATTGTTGCCAGTTCTGTTCTATTTTCCCTTCAATTGTGTTCTGTTTCGAGTGCTAATGGATGGAAATTTCATTCTGCTTTTATGCCCATTCATTCAAGTACGCTGCCATTTTTCTTCGGATTTTTCGAAGCGTTTCTATCGCAAGGAAAATTTTAAGAAAACTTCTTATAGAATGAGTTTGATTTCGCGCATTTATTGACCTGACCTTTATTTCAAGAAGTCCTTCAAACGAAACCAAGATTGAAAAAGGCCAAGGCTTTCGACAAAATCACTCATATTATAGCTCCTATTAGTGATGTCCAAAAACACCAACCTGTCCGTCTCTAAATACAAAAATTGGAAAAACGTTAAGTTTGGTGGTTGATATGTGAAGTCCTGATATTTGGTACGTTAGAAACGATTACGATCTAGTCCTTCAGATAGATCCTATGCAACATGGTTTACAAATATTGATCGTACCTTTCTTGTCCTGTTATGTGATGCACCGAGCCACGACAGAAGTAAAGGGAATAAAAGTTATCGCAAAAATGTTTCCTTAAAGAGATGTGCCCTGAATAGAGTTTATTAGCTCCCTGTAAACAATTGTAATAATTGCAACTTCTATACGCAACAAATCTAATAATAGCATATCTACTGGATAAGTTCAATGATTCAATTAACTTGTGTGAGCAGTTCTTGAGCTGTAAAGTTTTTAGTCCTGGTTTTGAGTGAAAACAAAGCTTACTAGTCTACAAAATCCTTCTATTCCTTTCCATACAAAATGTCCAAAACACACGTTTTCATCAATATTTTCCAATAACTTTTGAATGCTTCTAGCCAGGAATTTGAAATTTTGAATACATTAATTTTTAAATGGTTCCAGATAAAAGGATAAATGAGTTATTCAGAGGAAGAGTTGCCTAACCAACAATTACTGCGAAATGAGATATCGGACTCTAAACTTAGACGTAATTTGAAAAATGACTTTCAAAAAGAAATAATTTTACTTTATTATTTTTTAATTTTAAACAATGCGTCCAAAACGCTTGAAAGCTGGGCTTGATTCATTTTAAAATCCATATCTCCTGAACAATTGATGTCAGATGGCCGAAATTTTGTAGTTGTGTTCACGGATACTAGGAGATTAGAAAGGGGTTAACATTTTTAAGGGAGTAGTGAGGTATGGGGGTGGGGGGTGAAAAACTTTAAATTACAATATCTTCCGACTCAATTGTGCTAAGAAGATAAAATTTTTTTTCTGTATATATAATTACCAGTGGAGTCTACTGAGAGTAAACTTTTTGAGGGGGGAGGTGGAGCACGAAAGTGAAGTAATACCAATTTTTCAAAAAACTTAATTTTTATGTCTCATGAACCGTATCAGATATGATCTTGAAATTTTTACAGGAGTTAGGACCAGTAAACCTCTAGCGGAGAAAAAAATTTTGAGGTTGTGGGTGGAGGGAGTGATTGTGGGAGGAGGTGGAAATGAAAAAATTCTTATTTTAATTTCTCGAAAGCCGCAAAGGATGGAAAGCTAAAAATTGATAACTGTATAGAGGTGCTATAGAGACATCTCAGAAAAAATTGTTGATAGGGGTACAAATGCACGGGGGTGGGAGGTGGTTTTTCATATCTCTGAAATGGCTTATGCTAGAAAGTTGAAACTTAGTACATATATGTAGATGTGCTACTAGAGAAATTAAAACTAAAAAAATTTCATTTTCATTTGTGTACAAAGATGGAGTAAGAAAAATGTCCGTGAAAAGGGTTTTTTCCCACATTGTCACGAATTTCGATAAATCTTTTAGACATCTCGAGCTGTCAAATCAATTTCACTTCTCCGGGCTCTTAATATAAGCGCCAAGAAACGCTTTTTCAAATTTTTCGTTATCTGACCCCTAAGGGGCTGTAAGGCGGTTATGTACTTTTCACGAATTTCGATACATTTCTTAGGTCTACTAATATATACAATTCACTTTCACTTCTAAATTCTTTGAATATAGTCGGGGAATAAACCGATTTAAGCATTTTTTGATATCAAACCCCCTGTGGAGTAAGGCATTGTTCGAGTTTTGACGAATTTCGATTTTTTTTTTAGGTTTAATGAGATCGAATGCACTTTCACTTCTATTGAATAATCTATTGAAAAAACAAATACGTAAATAAATAAAGAAAATCTGCCAACAGTATGGGCGCAACTTTATTATTTTATGGGTAGAAGTCCGAAACGTGTTTAATGATGAGATGCTGTGTAGGTTACTATGCGACTGACAACCTAAGAAATAACCAGGAGGCTATTTGGAACGTTAGTTTTTAGGTTGTCAGTCCCATAGTCACCTACACCGCATCTCATCATTAAACACGTTTCGGACTTCTACCCATAAAATAATAAAGTTGCGCCCAGACTGTGGGCAGATTTTTAGTTTTGCTGTGTTTTCAAAAAATTTTAAAAAGAAAAAGTTATTCTTAAGTGTCGTGTGTTGAAAGTATTAGTTTTTCGGGTAAAATACCGTTTATTTTTAATTTTATGTGACGTTTATCATAAAAGTTTTTCATTTCTCAAGATAAATAAAAAAATATTATGGAGAAGATTTCTGGTTCCATTTGTGTATTTTGCGTAAAAAAGGAGACAATCTTGTGTTATTTACGGAAAAAAACACCATCCAAATGCAAATCGGAGCTAAAAATACGTCAGGATAATAATTCATCATTTAATAGTATTCATTTGCCTAATTTAGCAAATAAATCTAAATGATTGTGCAGTATTATAGACAATTTACAGCGTTAGGGAAAAAATTTAGAGAAGCTTTGCGGGAGAAAACTGAAGCACGGTAAGAATAGTTAAGACATATAAGTTTATACTACTATTAGAATTGAGTATTTTTTTTTCGTAGGGCTATTATAAAATGAACGAAAATGTCATTGTTCTTTCGCATACGCGCATAGTAACAGAAATCGCGCGAGTGTGATATTTATACTTTCGGTGACTGCTGACTGGTTCCGTTCTAGCCATGTACTGGGTATGACGAGCAGCGACTGTTTTGAAGCCGGACGATTCCTCGCAAAGGACCGGCAATTAACACTATGCTACTATTAGCATCTTACTCACATTTATATTATACCCAAGTCTTGAACACGAAAAACACCATACATTTTTGGACTAGGCTACTATTTCAATTTTCCTGCCACCTGGCATCAAATCTGGCTTCAAAATGCTTCATACAAAAACGGCGTCTTGTCGTCTCCAGTATTTATATCTGTATGGTTCTAGCCAAATGAAGTTTGACTGTTATTTTCATAAATTACACAGTACCAAATTTCAGCTTTCTTAAAGCTCTTACGAGGACCTGATTTTTGCGACACCTTTGTGGGGGGGGGGGGGGAGGTGGCGTGCTGACTGGGTGAGTTTTACTGTTGGAGTGGCTGACCATTGATTTTTAGTTTTTCATTGTAAAAACTACCCCGTGGTTAATTGTCAGCTTTCTTAGAATTCTTTTATGACACTTGTTTTGATTATTGCGCACATAGTAACAGAAATCGTGCGCGCATGATATTGTTACGTGTAAGCCTGGCCACCGCGCAACTCGATCGATTACGAATAGGAAACAGCAACAACCGAATACCTAAGCTGCAAAGTAACCCAATCAAAAGCCTAGTTGAGAGTAAATTAGGAGAGCGGAGCTACACGATTATACCCCACTTCTTATCAAATGTGCTCAAATGCGCTCGAATGTATTAGAACAGCGTAGAGTGTCAAATCGAAAGATCTCAAGCTTTCGGGTATCATCTACATACACCACTGAACGAAGATTCAAGAACAGTCTCGACTACAGGCAACTGGTATAAAAGTAGATAAAGCTTTCAGCGAGGACATAGTAATTTTGATTACGTCGACTGTGACAGCCAGCGTGTATACGCGACCGTGTTGGTAGAGAGCGAAAGTGATCGAGTCAAGCGATATAAATAAGCGGGCAGTGCTGCCATACAGTGTGAATTATTGTGCGAATATAATTCTGTGAATTAAAGTGCGGATAAATAAATTATCACTAATTTTTATTTTAACCGAATTGTGTTTTACTTGAAATCCCGGCGAACCCCTAGCTCGCAACAATATTTATACTTTCGGCGAATGCTTCCGTTCTAATCAAATGAAGTCTGACTGTTATTTCCATAAATTATATATAATAGACATTTACTGTACCAAATTTCAGCTTTCTTATAACTCTGACGAGGACTCGATATTTTCGACACCTTTGCGGGGGTGCTGACTGGATGGGTTCTACTGTTGAGGTATCTCACCACTGTTTTTCAGTTTTTCATTATAAAAATTACGTCTTGGTAAATTTTTAGCTTTCTTAAAACTCTTTCATGACACTGAACGTTTTGGCATCTTTGACAGCTCACCGGAGCCAGGTGTCCCTACATCAGACTTGCTGACTTTAGTATATTTACATACACCCTAAATATAACCAAATACTAAAATATTAGCCTTCTTAAAACTCTTACGCTTTTTTGTCGCGAGCATTCCGACTATTACTTACCATTTCGAACCCCAATGCAAAGTAGTGGAGACGCTAACCCATTTTATATCATGTGTTGAAAGCTTTCGTGGCGAACGGAATTTCATTCATAGCAAAAGCTTTATTGATGTGGTTGCAAAAGCATGACTATACAGAAGATTTTATATCTAAATATCTTAAAGATTAATGCAGAAAAATCCAAAATAGAAATTTACAGAGGCCGACAAAAGTTAATCTATTTTTCAATTTTGATTAAAACACGATCACTGAAACGTTTTCAAAAAAATTTCTTCAAATTAAACTTCTTACGTATTAGACCTTACCGTACTTGCTGCTATGCTTATACCCTCTACAGACTATGGGTTTTAAACGCGTCTAAGTAGGCAAAGTTAAAAAAGTAGTGTTCAGACTAGGAAACTTGTTTAATTTTGATATATGATAGCTTGACGTGATTTGTTTTGACAAATAAATATTCAGCTGTGTTTCATCACCAAATTTATTCTTTCTAAATCATTTGAAACTAAAATGTTTGTATAGCAGTAATTAATAGTGAATTTATTAGCTAATGCAGTCGTTGCTCAAGCACAAAATTCAGTTTTTGCAGCATTAGGGGGGGGGGGGGGGGGGGGGGGCAATACATGTAAAATTTTCAAAAATTCGAGTTTCTTTTTTTTTTGCATAAATAGTTAAATTAACATCTAAAAAATATGTTTGTAAAGTTTTAGAATGAAATTCACATTATTTATCGATTAAAAACTCATTTAAGTGCTCCGCCTCAACTTGACGCTCGAGCGCTATTGAGTCCGTATTGATGACCAGAGAGTTTGTCGAGAAAATCGCCGCAGCTCTTCGACAACTAAAAAAGCTCGTCAAGCATGTCAAGAAGAGCTAAGAAAAAAAAACGAGTACTATGAACGTACTGAAGGACTTCTGTATGGGCCTGGAATCGCTGATTAGTTGGTAAGTAAGAGTTTCTGTGTGTCAAAACTTTAAACGCGTTTCTCTCGAGACGACTTTTTTTAAATTAGCGGGCAAGATAACTCAAAAAGTTCTCAACCGATTCTTATGAAACTTGGCACACGTTTTCTCTATAGTAGAAGCTTCTAGTTGAACCTCAAAAATGCCAAAAAAAATTTCAAAATTTAGCGTTTTTGACCCAAAAACTGTCGAAAAAATCGTCAAAAATCGTACTTTTTTTTATGAGGCGTGCTAATTCACGATTTTTTGACTTTTTTTTTTCTTGGTTCAACTAGAAGATACATGTTTAATAAACACACTCCAACCCATTTTTTTGATTTCAGATTGCTGTAACTGGTGCTAAAAGTCCCGCCGATTAATGCCTTTCGCCGCGAGGGTCTCAGGAGATTGGTTACTACGGCGGCAGTTTTGAAAAAAAAAATTAAATAAAATCAGATTATTGTATTTTAATATGTAATGAATAAACATGATCACTTTCAAAACGATTCATTTATTCCTTCTATTTTAAATAAGCCTCTGAAAAACTGTCTAAATTCAGGCGTTTACATGTATCGCCGGCCTTAAGTAGTTTCTTTTAAAGTTTACTTCGATTTCCGCGAGGGTCGCAGTACATATTTTCGGTTAAACGCGTTGTAGCTACGTGTTTTCGTAAACGCGTCCGGGAAGTGTTTTCAACGCATTTAACTCGATTTAAACGCGTTAATCTCGTAGTCTGAACATAGTATTAGTTTTTGTCTATTAAACGCCAAATCTATTTCCGGGAAAATGCTCGCCAGGTGGAAAAAAACAACTCCAATTTTTATTATTCACTGTAAAGTAATATCAATATATATTTCATATATGTATATTTACATTCAACAATATATCATTTGTTCTCCTTTCAATTTTCCATTTCATTGGTTTTGTGTTTGTTCTCTTTTTTTTTTATTATTATACACTTAACTTAAGCCTAGATTATTTTTATAATGCAAATTCTATAGACTAAGTTGCCGTAGTTTATCGTGAGATAAAAGTGACGACAAAATAAAAATTTGTTTCTTGTAATTTTTTTTACTTTTTACTTTTTTTTCTGTTGTGTACATTGTATGTGTGGAGTATAAAATTTCTTGGAAATTGAGTAGCAAAAAAGAAAAGAGCTAAAATATCTAAAATATACGTATAAAAACGGAATAACCTAGAAACAGAAATATACATTATACGTGTAATTTTAGTATATTGTTAGTTGCATCGCGTATGCAACTAACCACCCACCCATCCAGTTTATCTCTTCGACTCCGTTGTATTTAGCCCCATGAGTAATATGCCCATTTTTCCATTAACTTTTCATATTTCCTCGTATTGTTGAATTTTTTATTTTTTCGTTTTTATTTTATCTAGGTAGACACTTTTGTCGGGAATTTACAGAAATTTTTTTTTTATTTTCCCTTAAATACAAAAAAGCGTACAACAAAATAGGACGTTTTAAAAAGCGGATGAAAAACCTGAATGAAAATGGGAAAATATTAAAAAAAAAAAAAATACATACACTGTCAGGTGTAATTTATATTGATCTCCTCTGCCGTAGCTGCTCAGTCAGGCACAAAGCAAATGTATGTCCCATTTTTTCTGGGGGGTGGCTTGTCTCGTTCTGGTGCATTAGTATCGCAACAAAGTTTATGATTATCCAAATGGCATAAATTTCGCATGTCGAAGGACATTTATGTAACTTTATGGATTTTAAATTAATGGGTTCCTTACTTGCCAATCGCTTCAGAAATGCCAGCCTAGATGAATAGCTGGCGCTTTGCCCTACATAGCGCAAAAAGGAAGCATTGCATGTCACCAATGTTGGCAGAATTTGATGTAATTGTACTTCAGGTAAGTTGGTGGGCTGCGAAGTGCGGAAACTCCATCGGTAATGGCACGGAATTTTTCCACTCGTCCTTGTTGTGATGGTTGAGAAAATTGACAAAGTGACGACATTAGTCGAGAAACAATCCAAGGCAGACGATAGGTTCGCAGCGAAAGATTAGCGATAATTATGGAGCCTAGTTTGGCTCAGTTTCAGCGTTATTATGAGCAAATGTATTTTTAAACAAGACCATTAGCGGGTGGTTGTTATCACGAAACAATCTCATCGGACGCTCTTGGAACCTCCCCCTATTCGACTAATGGGAAAATATTTTTCATTGGTAAATTTTTTCCACCGATTGACGTAATATCCGCACCGCCATCCAGCCACTGGAAAGTATTTTGCAGGGTGTACAAATAATACCTTGAGCCTGAGAAATGCGGCCACGAGGAGTCAATTAAAAGAAGGCTTATAGAGTACTTAGTTGTATAGATTGAGGCCCCAAATGTTATGTCAGTTAAACTGATGCGAAACGTAAACTTCTTTATAAAAAATTTTGCTAACCGATAAGTGAAAAACTAAAACTTAACATTATCAAAGGAGAGTTGGAGTCTTACCAAGAGGTGGCATAAGTCGCGATACGACTTACTCCGAAATCTCTCGCTAGTTCAATTACAATTACAACGACAGATAAAAACAAAATTTCGCTAGGGTAGTAGTGGCTAACAAGTCTAGAAATAAAATTATAACTAACTAATTTCACAGTTTGGCATATCAATTTTCTTATCGTATGTACAATCGTTAAGTGGGTAAAAAGTTCGCTCAACGAGCGGCACAAATTCGATATCCTTGTTGCTATCGATAGAATCGTCATCGAGCCGCACACTTTCGGATTATCCTCCAAGGGATTAACCGTACAGTCTGAAGGATTCGTGCTGCTTACTAATTTGCAATTTACACGCTTCTGTGATGGTGACGATGACAACAGTAGCGAATTGCGATCCTTGCAATTCGTCGAAGTGGTCCTTGAAATCAATAGCTGCTCTATCGTATGGTGAATTATTCGGGTAATTGGCCGTATAAGACCAGTCGGGCATGACATTCGCGCCAGGATGAATCGCCTTGTTGTATTGAATGCAAGTAAGACGGTTACCAATAATTGGATCATTGATGGCGTGAACGAGAGTAACGACGGGGAATGTGATGCAAGTGCACTTGCTGCGGATTCCAGGCACTGGCGAAATTCAACGTAATCCACGCGAGTTATAGCGCAGTAGTGGTTCAGTGCACAGACACCTTCGCACGGTTGTGTCGGATAACGTACGGAATTTGCTCGATAGTATCTGCAAGGATATAAACAAAATTATTAAATTAGCTTATTTTCGTAAGAAATTACATACTAGTTACAATATTGGGAATGATTGATCTGGGAAAGTGTGAAGATCGATTAACTGATTTGGGGATAGTTCAGGTAATAAGCATATACATATCAAACTTAAAGTATATGATTTATTATACATTGTTCTCGATTCTCCTCTGAACGCATAAAAATTGGCCTCTCCTTCCTATATGTTCATGGGGTTGCAAGCATTTTATCTCAGGAATTTCCATCAATAGTCAGAATCAAATAACAAATGTCTATCGTTATTTATCATTGAACTCTGTGGCACATCCTACTTGTGCAAAATGGTTAATTATTCGCGTTGTGGAAATGTAAGGAATTTTTGTTGCTGTTGATGGTCTCATTTCACAACTCAGACACGTGTTTAGAGAGAGTCCGTCAGTCAACTTTATTATTTTTTGGGTAAGAGTCCGAAACGCTGAGATGCGGAGTGGGTTACTAAGAGACTGACGACCTAAAAAATAACCTTCCAAATAGCCTCCTGGATATTCTTTAGGTTATCAGTCGCATAGTAACTTACACTGGATCTCAGCATTAAACGCGTTCGAACTTCTACCCCAAAAATAATGAAGTTGCGACAATACTGTTTGATTGGGATTTATTTCTTATAGTATTATTTTCAATTTCAATAAAAATAATCTGACTATAGTCTGGACACAACTTTATTATTTTTTGGTAGAAGTTCGGAACGCGTTTAATTCTGGGATGCGGTGTAGGTTACTATGTGACTGAAAACCTAAAAAAAAGTTCGGAAAGCGGTTAGAATGGGGTCGCGCTAGATTACTTACGCTGCTGCCTCATATAACATATGAAATACGTAATTTGGTCATACTCCGGGACGCGGTCAAAGTCTTAGTTGTCAGTTGTTACGCGATTAGAAGGTTTTTTGTGATTTGGTTTTGGGCCATTACATGAAATCGGAAATGCATTTGTAGGCGATTATATATAAAAAGTCTGTGGAAGAGAAAACCAATCTGACATCTCATCAATCCTAAGAAATATGTCAAAAGCCTTACGTCCTCTTGGAGTTGAATATCTAAAAATCTTTAAATAAACTTTTTGACGATTATGTAGGAAGTATTAGGAAGTGAAAATTAATTCGATACCTCATCAGAACTAAGAAATATGTAAGAATTTGTGAAAACATATACACCCCCCTTGCACTTACTTTGGGGTTGAATATCCAAAAATCCTGAAATGGGTTTTTAGATATATACATATATGTAAAGAAAGCCCGAGGAACTGAAAATAACCTCTTAGGGGTTGAAAAAGGAAAAAACTTGAAAACGAGTTTTAGTCGATTATAAAACAAGCCCGTGGAAGCGAAAAGTTATTCAATATATAATCAGACCTGGGTGATACGGCGAATTCGTTTAAATGTGTACAACTCCTTTACACCCCTTAGGGGTCGAATTTCAAACAACACAGAAAACGCTTTCTAGGTATTGATATTAGAAATCTGAAAAAATGAAAACCAATCCATAATTTTAAAAGACCTAAGGGATATGACGAAATTCGTGAAAATGTATGCATTTCGTTTCCACTGATCACCTTTTTAGCCCACCTTTCGTACACCAATAAATATTACGAAATTTTTTTTATCTAAATTACTTTTCGAACAGATCTCCGTATAGTCATCAAGTTTTAACTTTTTTGCACATGTCGTTCTATAGATAGGAAAAATACCCTCCACCCCTGTAGCATACTACCCGTATAAAAAAAATATATTTGTCCAACACGCCACTATTGTAGCTCTATCTAAATACCAAGTTTTAGCTTTCCATGATTATAGGTTTTCGAGATATAAAAATCGAAACGTTTTCCTTTTCACCTTCCCCCACCCTCATCCTCTACACGCAGAACATAAAAATAATTTTCCACTACCTACACTCAAAAATTTGTTTCCGATCTATTCTCCTAATATACCTACAGATGTTCATTAAGTTCTAATTTCGTGACATTAACCCTTGAGGAGAAATGAATTTTAAAATGTCTCGATTTCGGCTTTCGAGCGTTTCGGACGCATTATTATTCCCCCCCACTCCCACACCCCTTCACCCATATTAGCAATTTTTCGCAAACGGGTCCACTATTGAAGCTCTATATAAATTCCAAGTTTCAACCTTCTAACATAAGCGGTTGCTGAGATCTAGAAACTAAAATTTTTCAATTTTTTTCAATTTTGCGTCCAAAAAGTGGCCACTTCAAGGAGCCTACCCAGTCTGTTAAAAAAAAAAGTTTCAATTAAATAGCTCACAGCTTGGGAGCTACAAGTCCTCAAACGATTTTGCGGACGGCGCGCAAATAGAGTGACATTTTTTTTTGCTTTTTTGATATTTATTAGTCATGAAACGGTTATTTAAAATTTTTCAGGGTAGCAAATTCTTTGTTTTTAAAAATCGATGACAATACTTTATTATTAAAATAATAAAGTAACATATCATAGTTGATTAAATATAGACATAGAAAAAAAAACATTTTCAAGGACATTTTGTTTACTCCACTTTTGTAGGCCAATGAAAATCTAAATTTTGTACTGCAGTAGTACATCTACATATAGGCAGTAAATTTCAACTTTTTAGAATATTGTTTCTGAGATATAAAAACACTCACCCCTGTGAGTGTAGTGGCTCTATGTAGTCGTCAATTTGAAGCTCTCTATCTTTTGCATTTCTTGAGAAAAAAGAATCAGTTGTTTACCTTTACACCTCCCACTATCACCAGCTCCTACAATTTTTTTACAAAAATTGCTTTCACAATTTTTTTTCGAAAAATTGCTATCCTTCCTTCCACTTCCATGCTCCACCATCCCCTAAAAAGTTTTACATTCAGTAGACTTCACTTGTAATCCTATATACGAAAACAAAATTATATCTTCCTGGTACAATTGGTTCGGAAGATATTTTAATCCAAAATTTTTTACCTACCATCACTACAGCTCTTTTCCCTACATCAATATTTCAGTTTTCGTCTAGGCTCTTAGTATTCCCAAAGCCAACCCCAAAGTTTCAACCTTCTGACATCAATCATTTAGGAGATAAGGATTTTAGAATGTCTCAGTCCCACTTTTCGAGTGTTTTGAAAGCCCCCCACTTCCACAACTCCTTGAAGGGGAACATCCGAGTAGAAAAAAAAAATTTCGATTTTTTTTCGCTCATTTTGAAGTTTGTAGTCGTCAGAAAATTGTGTGTAAATTTCATATTGAAAATCCAATAATTCTGAAAGTTATGGGCAATTAACCGGAATGGGCCCTTCGTGAATTCTCTATTTAGAGCGTCATTCAAACGCGATTATCTCGAAACATGCTTTTCAAAGACGGTGCCCAAAATATTCGGAAAACGACTCGACCGATTGCACAATATTGCACAATATTTTTTCACAGCCAACTTCACACTTAAGCCGCAAATACATATTTTGACAGCTAATAAAGCAAGGCAAGTTTGTGAAAAAGTTTGTTTAATTTCGCTGAATAATTTTTGTTTGTTGTCTTATTAAATATGGAACAACGAAAGCAGCATTTTCGGCATATTTTACTGTTTTACTATCGGAAAGGTGAAAATGCTGTTCAAGCACGAAAAAAATTAGTGGATGTGTATGCAGAAAATGCGTTGACAGAACGCCAGTGCCAAAACTGGTTTGCAAAATTCCGTTCGGGCAATATTGATATTGAAGAGGTACCGCGCTCTGGAAGGCCAGTTGAAGCAGATGAAGATAAAATAAAGGCATTGATTGATGTAAACCGCCGAATATCAACTCATGAGATCGCTGAGAGATTAAATTTATCGAATTCGACCGTTCATGATCACATAAAACGTTTTGGTTTCATTTCAAAACTCGACATATGGCTTACACATGTTCTTATAGAAAGAAATTTTATTCGTCGCATTGGCATCTGTCATTTGCTTCTCAAACGTCAAGAAAATGATTCATTTTTGAAGCGAGAAATGAGTTGTCTACAATAATGTTAAATGCAAGAGATCATAGAGTAAAAAAGATGAAACGGCTCAAACCACTAGCAAAGCCGATATTCATCAAAAAAAGGTAATGCTGTTTGTTTGGTAGAATTTCAAGGGAACCTTTTTTTTGAGCTTTTACCGAACAATCAATCAACTCTGAAGTTTAGTGTCAATAACTGGACAAATTGAATGACTCACTTAAACAGAAAAGACCAGAATTGATCAATCGAAAAGGTATAGTGTGCTACCGAGATAATGCGAGACCTCATACAAGTTTGGTAACTCGCCAAAAGTTATTCCAGCTTGGATGGGATGTACTACCACACCCACCATATTCACCAGATCTGGCACCTTCGGACTATTACTTGTTCCGGTCTCTACAAAATTTTTTAGACGGGAATACCTTCACGTCAAATGAGGACATCAAAAATGTATTAGATCGGTTTTTTGTCAGCAAAGATCAGAAGTTTTATTAGCATGGAATCATGCTACTACCAGAGAGGTGGCAAAAGGTATTGGACCAAAATGAAGAATATATAATTTAATAAAATATTTATACAGCCTAAGAAAACTATCTTTCATTTTCGTTAAAAAAAAACGAAATGACTTTCCGAACAACCGGATAGAATAAGCGGACCCTGAAATCTAGAAACCAAAATTTTTCGTCTAATACGCTCACTCCATCTCCTCCCTCACAGCCCTACCACCCTAAAGATACAACTAGTACAGATTCACCCATTCTACCCACCAAAATTTTTGAACTTAATATCTCATCGGACTTGTGAGCTACGCGCCTACAAACGCTTTTGCGTACGGCGTACAGCATCTACGACGGGCAGACGGACATTTTTTTCGCTTTTTTGGGGTTTACAAGATTACGCGAAAATACAAAATTTCAGGGTAGCAAATTGTTTTAAAATTTCAGGTCGATCTCAATGCTTTTTAATTAAAAAATAATAAAGTAAAAATTAAAAATAACAAACTATTAAAAACTTTCATAAAACATGTTATAATTAACATAAAATTACGTTATATTTAACATAAAATTACGTTACACGATCTGTAGCAGAACAGCCACGACGTGAGACGAATGGTGCACGTCAGTTTCAAGTTCAGAAAGTTTTTGATTTTCATACACAATTGGCGCCCAATGTGGGCTGGTTTCACAGTGAAAATTTTTGTAGCATTGAGCTGAGAAAGTGTACGCAAATGGGGACTTCTTATCCAACTTTTTGGGTTGGGAAGAAATTGCCCATTTTGCATGAATGATGAACATTTTAGGAAATTGCCTCAGAATTTACCTCGAAATTTCCTTTTTTCAGGTCAAAAGCGCATGAATTTCTTGTAAACTTGAGGACTAACACCTCTGTATTCAATCTCGGTGGTTACACTGGATCGATTCAACCCAGTCAAAATGTTGAAAACGGTATTGTGACCAAACTATCCGTCCGAAGTGGTTAAACAAATTTCGAAACATGCTCTGAACGTTCTAGATGATGTCCAAACAATTTATTTGTAAGAAATAAATTGGCGACATGTTAAACAAATTTCATGAAGAGGTGAAAAGACCTTTTCGCTAAAAAAAAAATTATAGCTTCGACAATGTTGAATATTTTTTCATAAAATTTTGACATATCATTTCTTAGATATGCTGCTTCCAGAAAAAAATAAAATAGTAGCATAGTGCGCGTTCCAAAAAAGGTATTTATTCCGACATATGAAGAAGGTCCATTTTACGTCCAAAGTTTGTCGTCGGGTCAATTCTACCCCGTGTCACCACGAAGGGTTAAGAAAAGAAATTCTAAAATCTTAAACATTCAGTTTTGAGTCGAGAAGGTTCCAGCTAAGTTATTAAATGCAAAGTGATCCTGAGATCTGCTAATAAGGAGTTCTTCGCTAAATTCCGTAATACGGTCAGTAAACGATTCACTGCTCACGATATAACACCAGCGCACACTCATAATATCAATAATGTCGGTATCAAAATGAGCCTGTTTCAATATAGGCCCATCAAATCAAATCGATTTTTAGTCCTCACTATTTTGTTAGTCGCAACGAAATTTTTGCCATGTTTGTTTACCAGAAACGAAACATGTGGAATGTTTTTAACTTCACCCCGTTCGTTCGCGTGGGGAGTTCCGTCGTCCTGCTGCTCGCTTTGTTGTTTGACGGAAACAAACATGGTTACACAGGGTTATGTCAAGTGGTTTCCTTTATAACATTACACCCATCCCATACAGGGACACGACAGCCGTGTAAATACGGTCGGTATTAATGTAATTTGCGCCCCGGACTATAAAAGCGAAACATTTACCTAGGGAAATAAATTCTTCGTGTCGCCCTGTTATTTATGATATGCCAAACTGTTTACAGAGAAAACTAACGACCACATCACAGCGCTGTAAACCTTCAGGAGTACGAGACCGTCACGAAACTTCAATATACGCCACATTTGCACTTATCAGGACGAAAAAATGGCAAAATTGTTTTTATACCATATATATAATAAAAAAAAGGAGACAGAATATTAAATAAACAAATACGTCTGTATCTTTCTCCGTAGCCTGAACATTACCATAAACTCTGAGCATTATACCGTGCCATATGCATATTTTACCTCTGTGATTTAGCGAGGGCACAAACCTTTCAGCTATATCAGTTTTTTTTAGTTCATTTCCCAATTATTCGTTGCAGCGATTTTAGGGTGCAACTGATTTTAATTGAATTTATTTGTTCGAAATGAATACGGATTCGTTTGGTTTTGGTATCTAGTGAAAATGGCATTAGATAGTAGATTAGAGCGGCTTTTCGAAAATGGAAAAGTTTTCATTTAGATTTTTTTTCCGAACGCGCGAAGGACAAGCAAATTTAATTGAATTTCTCTAGTTCGGAAATAAATTCAATGTGTGTATTTGGATGGCGACTAAAATTGAGTTTTTTTTTTTTTTAATCCGATCGAAATCGGAAAATTCGGAAGTTGAAAACGCATAAGGTGGTTTTTTGTCAGTAACTTAACAGTATATTTAAATTTCCTACGAAAAACATTATTATTTTTGTAGCGACCCTGGGCTGAACTTAATTTAAATTGAAAAGGAAGTTTTCCAGGAAAGGTACTGTTTAATTTGTTGTTTCCAGTTCGAATGAGACCTTTCACTGTCGAGTACGAAACATTATTATTTACTTACCTTTCTCGGAAAACTTGCTTATAAAAAAAACCCAACCCATCAGGATTTTGTTTGTCTCATTAGTAAATGAATTGAATCTTGGAAATACATTTGGCAGCCTACCGAAAAATCACGTCATTCCAGTCAAAGAAACGTTCAAGAAAATTGAAAAAAAAATAAATCAAGAAGTAATGCAAGGAAGAAAGACTTTGAGAAGCTTCATAAGTAGCAACTATAAAGAACCCACAGATAATATGTATTATGGTGATAAGTAAAATCTGAGAAAGAAAATTATAACTGATTGATGTCATATGAATTTAGCGAAGTTTTAAAATTTCAAAACAACTCTTCCAAAATCTACAAATTTTCCGACATAATTCAAAAATTTTGAAATTGTGTGCCTAGATTTCGAAACCTTACCATACAGGGTGGGCCATCTAGTGGTTTCTTTTCAAATCATAGGTTATTTTGACACTGAAAGCTGTTTCCCGCTCGAAATCTTGACAGAAAGTCAGTATCATACTTCCGCGGAACGAAATGAGTTGCTTTACGCTTGAACAACGTTGGGAAATATTGAAAACTTATTTCCAAAGTGAGTGCTGTGTAGCCCAAACAGTGCGTTTTTTGAAAAGAAGTTTTGGCGGAAATGAAGCACCCACCGCGCCTGCTGTACGCAAGTTTGTGCAAAAAGTTCGTGAGACTGGCATGCTAGTGGACAACACTCATGGCCCCCGTCGTCGTACGGTGCGCACAGACGAGAATGTGGCTGCAGTACCCGAGAGTGTGAGACTCACTCCACGAACATCAACTCGCCGTCGATCTCAACAGCTCAACATTTCACGCACTAGCCTGGTAGCTTACAAGGTCCAATTGACTCAGCAATTGAAAGCGCACGACCATCCGCTTCGTTATCGCTTCGCAATTTGGGCCTTAGAGCAGCTTGAATTGGACAACGATTTTGGGCGAAAAATCATCTTTTCTGACGAGGCGCATTTTCATCTGGGCGACTACGTTAACAAATAAAAATTGCCGCATCTGGGGCTCGGGAAACCCGCACGGATGCCAATGCATCCACAGAGAGTGACAGTTTGGTGCGGATTGTGGAGTGGTGGCATCATTGGACCATTTTTCTTCGAAAATGAGGCTGGGAACAACGTTTCGGTCAACGGTGAACGTTACAGAGCTATGTTATGCGACTTTTTTTTACTGAAATTGAAGACATGGATTTGGACGACCTCTGGTTCATGCAGGATGGCGCGCCATGCCACACAGCCCATGCCACAATCGATCTTTTACGCACCAAATTCCCAAATCGTGTTATCAGCCGTCTTGGCGATGTCAATTGGCCGCCTCGGGGCTGCGATTTGACCCCTTTGGATTTTTTTTTGTGGGGAACCGTGAAGGACCGATGTTATGCCAACAATCGAGAAACGATTCAAACACTTAAGGCCAATATCATCCAAGCAATCCGTGAGCTACAGCCCGAAACCATCAACAAGTTCTTGGAAAATTGGAGTGACAGAATGCGCTACTGCGCAGCCAGCCGAGGCAGCAACTTGAACGAAGTTGTGTTCCATCATTAATGGGAATGTTTACTCTTACTAATAAAGCCATAATACATGGAAAAAAATTTAATTTTGTTCATTTTATTGCATTTTTAGAAAGAAACTTGTATTTGGCCCACCCTGTATAAAAATTTAGCAGTTAACTATGATGTCAAGATTTTTAATTTTTTTCAAATTCAAATTCAAATTTCTTTATTGCCAGGAATAATTTTTATGGACTACATGTATAACTTATTTTAGAGATTAGACAATCGCTGTTTTTGGTGGATAGTTGAAGTCTGATTCCATACAGGAGCGGCATAGGAAATTATGGGCTGGATCACCTGTTTAAAAATTAGGAGCTTGTTGTCCGTAGAGAGCATAGATTTCCTTTTTATTAATGGGTACAGGGCATGATTGGATTTGGATAACTTGGAGCATAACTTTTCGATATGATCTTTTAGTATCAGCTTCTTGTCTAGAGTAAGCCCAAGGTAGTTGATATGGTTAGCCCATTCGATGGGTTGTCCTAAGAAATTGATAGGTCTGTTCGGAAGATTGTGGCTTATCCGTGTTTTGGTGAAGTATATCGCTTGAGTTTTCGTGGGATTAATTTTGATCTTCCATCTATTGTAGTATTGGTATAGCCTGTCCAATTATAGCTCTAGTTCGGTTATTATTGAGGCAGGTTATTTTGAATGAGAGTATATGCTGGTGTCGTCCGCAAAGATTGCTAGTTCACAATTTGCACTGATAGGTACGTCTGCAGTATAAATGTTGTATAGTGTTGGACTTAAGCATGACTCCTGTGGAACACCTGCGGGTATTGAATAATAGTTGGATTTGTTTGATTTAATTTTGACTGCGAAGTATCTACGAGTATTGTATAGAAATGAACGTATGATTTTGACAATATATATTGGAAATGAGAACTTATATAATTTACATAATAGACCTTGGTGCCAGACAGAGTCAAATAATTTGTCGATGTCTAGGACGACCATTCCAACAGATTCCTTGGCGTTAAGCGATTTTTTTATGTCCTTCGTGACTCTATACAGTTGATGAGTAGTCGAATGTTCTATCCTGAATCAGAACTGGAAAATGGGTATAATTTTGTTGGTCTCAAGAAAAGTATTTATTCTATTTAAAATAATTCGTTCAAAGACTTTGCTGAGTGAGGGTAATAGACTAATGGGTCGGAAGTTTTTAGGGCAGCTAGGGTCCTTACCAGGTTCAGGAATTGGTATGTCGTTTGCGTGCTTCTAAGTTTTTGGGAAATAGCTTAGTATCAAGCACCAATTGAAAATAAAATTTAATAAGATGATGGGTTTTTTGGGAAGGTGTTTGAGAAGGACATTTGGGAGACCATCCACACCTGAAGCCTTATTCGTTTTTAGTCGATAAGTATACTGCAGATTTCATTAGGTTTGCAGAAACAGTTGGCAGGTAGTTCATGTGAGTCGGGTATAGTTTCTACTGCGCGTTTGACAAATATATTGTTAATTGCATTACCCATCTGATCGGTTGTGCTATGCGTTGGTTGGAAGTTTTTTGAAATCAGCTCGGCCTTTTCGTTGTCGGTTATATGGTTTTGTCATTTCCATCAATAAGGGGTGGTATGTGGGAGTTGCGGTTTTTGAAGACTTTGTTCAACTTTCAAATTTGTTTGGAACTCTTGTTCAAGGAAGATAGCATTGTGTTCCGGTTTTTGTTTCTGGTTTGAAATAGTCCTGCTTGTATGGCTTTAGAAATACGATTGATCCGTGTCTTGATCATCGGGTCTCTAGTCCTCTGCCATTGCCGTCGTAGTGTGTTACGTTCATTGATTAATAATTTAGTTTCTTCATCAATTAGGTTAGCGTGAGGCTTAGACACGGTTATGAGGGATGTACATTCTTCAACTGCACTCCAAATATTAATGGTGAAAGTATTTAACAGGTTATCAATTTGATCATTTCGTATTACTTCCGCCATGTCAAGAGAGTTAATCTGGGTTTGCCTATTTAAAATTCTTCCGAACTTTAGCCAGTTAGTTCTGCTGAAACAGTAAACTTGCTTATTTAGCCGGGCGATGGGAATATCAATTTTAATAGAGAATAATACGGGAAGATGAGGTGAGGCTAATTTCTGAACTGTAATAGGCTGTGGCACATCACCATTTCTAGGCGCTTACATAAAGAACCCGCAGAAATAAAATCTATTTCGGCATGTCCAATATATATAACGATATCGTGAAAATGTGGAAAAATCCCTTTTCACGGACATTTGTTTTACTCAACCTCTATGCTAATAAAAATCTGAATTGTTTTTCCTTTAATTTCTTGAGTAGCATACGTACATATACGTACTAAGTTTCAACTTTCTTCTTGATAAGCCCTTTCTGAGATTTAAAAAACCACCACCCACCTCCTGCATTGCTATTCATATAAAAAATTTGTTTCTAGGATACCTCTTTATTGGTTTTATGTAGTCAATTTTTAGCTTTCTATGTTTTGTGGTTTTTGAAATTAAAAATCGATATTATTTTCTTTCCACCATCAGCCCCTTCACCTGTATCTACAACATTTTTTCCCTGTTAGAAGTCTACTGTGCTTAACTTCTGTAAAATTTCTAAGATCATATGTGGTACGGTTCTTGAGATATACAAATGAAATTTTATTAAAAATGGCTATCCCCCCACTTTTGTGCTCCACCTCCCACCTCAAAAATTGTAATGGGCTCCACTTCACTACACAAACCAAATTTGACCTTCCTGGTATAATTGGTTCGGAAGATATTCTAATCCAAAGTTTTTTACCCCAACCCCTACACACCACCACCCGATTCAAAAATTTTAGCTTCTGATTAATCTAATATTATCCCTTAAGACAACTACAAAGTTTCAATCTTCTGACATCAACCATTCAGAAGATACGTATTTTAGAACATATCAACCCCAGCTTTCAAGCACTTCGAACACATTGCTTTCCCCTTCGCTCCCACACTCCTCAACCCTTATCGCCAATTTTCTTGCAAATAGGTCCACTATCATAGTATCCAAGTTTCAGTCTCCTAGCGTAAGTGGTTCCTGAGATCTAAAAACCAAATTATATATAATTCAACTATTTGCCACAATTCAATTCCAAAGCTCGATCAAAATTCAATTCCTATCCTACTCTGGTAGCACTTATTTCTTATCAGATCTCTGCTTGCTGATAGCTTCACCGCCGCAGCCAGGAATGTGTGGAAGCAAATAGCGTACTGCTTCCACCGTGGCGTGTACGAAAATATTTTTCATGACGTCACAGTGGGCTTACTACGGAATGAAATGAACGCCCATAGATGCAACTTTCAAATTGCTTCCATGTGTCTTCTTCTTGGTTTCTTATCGCTTTTCTTTTTCGTGGTGTTGCCAAATCGGCTGTGTGCGATATTCGCGTGTAGTTTTTTGCGAACTTTTATTTAGACTGTGTCAAAGAAAATGTTTGAAACATGAATTTTTTTCGCGATTTTTCTGCGCGATTTAGAAAACGCATTTTAGATATAATATTTTTCAGCAAAATGTAAGGGAAGCAATGCTTCCCTTGCTTCCATGGACGCCACGCCACTGTGCCATACTACATTTTCAATTTCAGAAGGTTATCCGCATAATAACCATACCATTTATTTGTTTCCGCGTTTAGAAACACCCGAATTTCATTAAACTTGTATTAGACTATATGCAACTTTCTCAAATGTTTTATTATTTTTGCTGTCATATTCAATACAGTGTAATCGTCATATTTACGTGTGCCAAATTTTTTTTACTGCATGATATACACTTCTATAAGGATAGGGCAGAAACTATTTTAAAGAAAATAAATATGTCATCGATTTACTTGTGCGCAAAATCTGTATTAATTTCAGAAAAAAAAGCATAAAACATTTTTTTCGCAGATTTACTTACACATTGATTTATTTCAAACGGATTCCCAGTCCTCACAAAAAAGCAGAAACCAAAAATTTCTCCGAAGATTTGATTTTTTTTCAAATAGGAACTAGTTAAAGCAACAACTTAAAAATATTGCTACATTGCTACCTTGGTCAGTTCTGGAGATATTTGAGTAAAACGGCCAACGATAGTGTTCTTTGTTTGCAAAAGTTTTAAAAATAAATCAGTCAAATGAATCGTTCTTTACGACTAAAATTCGAAACCGTTTGACCTAGTCGCAATTCATTGAAATTAATGCTCGGTTTTTTTACACAGAATATATTTAAAATTTTATAAGTTGCTGTTATAAATTGGGATATTGCTATTATTTCGAAAACAAGACACAACCATTTCCAGTAGCTTTGCACGGAGTAATTTCAGAAAACAATACCATCATTAAAATTCTGTTACTATGTCCATATCTTTAAGATATGTAGCTAAAGACGGCATTTATCGCCAAAATTATATAAACTCAAATTTTAGCATTTGTAGCAAAAACATTTCCGCGAATATAATTTTGTCAGAATAATTTTAACACACCTTTACCTCAATCGTTAAAAAAAAGAAACAATAGGAGTCGACGTCGCCTAACTGAATATTATGGATGAGTAGATCTAAGATTGTGGAGAATAAAGCTTGTGTTTATATTTGTACGTCAGTTTGTCAAATATTTGACAATGTTTGGCTAAAGTTTGTATCATAATGTACGCCATACTATCAAATACTTGACCACAACATTTTTCAAGCGTCTTTGTATATTGTCATTAAAAGAATTTGAAATCGACCTGATTCCATTTGCATTTGGATTTGTCAAATATTTGTCAATTTTTGGAAAATGCGTATTTAGACAATGTAATTGTCAAATTTTTGTTTGACAAACTTTTTTATCTGTCCTACACAATGTTTAATTCAAACTTTATGAAATCATGAAACTCTTTAATTCCCACTAGAGGATTGTTCTGAAAAAAAAATTTTACGAGTTTCTTGTTAAAATGTATAGTTAAATATTAGACAGCATTCCATATAGTCTACTGCAAGTTTTAAAGAAATAAGAATCAAAATTTCGACTTACTGTTTTTTTTTAATTTCAGTTTAAGAGCTTTTTAATTATAACGACAAAAAAGTTGAATAGATATATACTATGAACTCGTAATCACACTCAATCCAACTTTAAACAAGTTTACAATGTAAAAATAATATGAAAAATTGCCACGGAATTGGGAATAAAAAAGGCAATTTTATTTTAATATTTTATAAAATTTCAATAAACTGGATATGTAAAAACGAAAAAACATATCGCGAGTAAATCCATTTCGGAAATTGCTTAAATCTGAACAAAAAGCCGGGCGCGATTTCCTCGTAACTTACGTCGAGCACGTTTTCATGTTCATATTCATTGCACGGATATAAACTGTGTGACTCAATTCAATTGCTAAAAATTAAAATAATATCTGCGTATCGTGTTCTTCGCTCCCAGATTATTTCCGAAATTTAAAAATGGCTATGCGTATCTGTTGCCTTGCTTAATCCCTTTCAATTTAAAAGCGCTTTATATCTGAAATATATTCGAAGAAATCCACTTGTTCGAAAGGCCTTTAAGATGTTTTGCTATCAAAAACTCATACATGGGTAAGCTGCTTTCAATCCGTCTGAACGGAATTTTCGGATACCTTTTCGCCGTATGGAACCCTCATTGTATCCTTCGTTTTTAATTAAAAATGTGATTATACCGGTAGAGTTCGCATTATTTCGCACATATATAAGAGCTGAATGCGAGCATGCTGTTATTTCATTCGCCGGGACAGGAAGGAAAAGCCAGGTTTTTCCGGATACAAAGCCTTTTTCCAATACAATCGTCTTAACGTTAGAACCTCGAGCGAGAAGCTAATAAAGCTTTTTGGGCCTTATAAATATCCCGTGACCCCTGTGCTTCATATTTCGAACGACAATGTACAATGAAGAGACAGTGATATTGGAACGGTGTGTAAATTCGGGACATGCACGCAGGAAGAAACACAACATCCCGGCTAAAGATGGCCTTCGTCTTTTGTAAGGATAAGCTCCTTTCAAAGGGAAGAAAATCACCTAGCAGTCATGAGTCGACAACTTTTGCAATTTCCTTAAAAGGTTTCTTTTCTTGTTTGATACGCTGCCGTGGCACGCAGAGTGATGTTCTTATTGCAGCCGTTCCCAGGGGACTGGGTTAGTACCAAAGGCGATTATTATTCCCAGTGTTGTACAGAAAATTAAAGTTATGGCTGTTCTCAAGTAGAACTGTGTTCGACGGAATGAAAAACTCGTCTTGCGGAAAACTTAAATCATAGTTGCTCACAAAGAATAACATAAATTTACCTTTTCTTAAACTCGACTAGAAAGATCGGAATATTTCTTATCATTTATTCACAGAATATCGGCTTGTCTGTAGTACTGAATAAAATTGTGCTATTAGAATAATTATAACAATAAAATATAAAAAAAAATTCATGTTGTGGATTTCATCGGTTTCCGCTAGCAATGATAATGTCAGCGGAAGAACAGATTCCTTGAATTGAAGTTCCTGGAAGTTAAAGGAAAATAAATTTCCAAGAATAGGGTTCAAAAGCACTGAATCGTCAAAACATTTTGGCCGCGATGAAATTGGTTTTCCAACGCATGACCTCGTCTTGTATCCTGTATCTTGTATTTTGTACCATGTATTTTGTATCTGGTATCTAGTATTTTACAGTTTCATCTGACGATTAATGAAAGAGCACGCATTTTACTTTATTATTTCAACAATACAGTATTGTGACCGAATTTGAAAGAAAATATTTGCAACCTTTAAAATTTTACGTTTCATGACTAGTATACCCGAAAAAAGCAAAAAAAAATTTCAGTCCGTCTGTCCGCCGTACGCTTAACGTCGACCGCTGTATGGAAAAGTCGCTTGAAGGCTCGTAGCTCCCAAAGTCTTTGAGCTATAATATTGAAATTTTTTTTATGAATAGACTGGGTAGGCCCCTTGAAGTGACCACATCTTGATGGGTGGGGTGTGAGGAGGAAGTGAGGGGGAAGTGAGGGAGAAGTGAGGTAAGCGTTTTAGATGGAAAATTTTTGTTTCTAGATCTCAGCAACCGCTTACGCTAGGAGGCTGAAACTTAGAATTTATATAGAGCTTCAATAGTAGACCCATTTGTAAAAAAATTGCTAATATGTGAGAAGAGGTGTGGGAGGGGGAAAAAAATAATGCGTTCGAAATGCAAAAAAGCCGAGATCGCCACATTCTAAAATACATATCTCCTAAACGGTTAATGTCACAAAATTGAAACTTAATGAATATCTGCAGGTATACTAGGAGAATTGAAATTTTTCAGTGGGGCAGTGGCGTACGGGGTGGGGGTGAAAAACTTTAGATTACGATATCTTACGAACCAATTGCACTAGACATATAAATTTCGGTTTTTGTATTAAGGTTGATAAATAGAGTTTGCTGAAAGTAAAATTGGGGTGGTGGAGCAAGAAAGTGGAGGGGATAAGAATTTTTCTGAAAAATCACATTTCATATCTCAAGAACAGTTTGAGATAGATTCTTAAAATGTTTACAAGAAGAAGGCCTCATAGAACCCAAGCAGAAAAAAAATTTTTGTGGAGAGTGGCGGACGGTGAAAAGGAAAAAGTTCTGATTTTTATATCCCGAGAACCTATAATAATATAAAGCTGAAACTTGGTATTTAGATAGAGCTATATTTGTAGCATGTTGGAAAAATATAGTTTTTTATAGGGGTAGTATGGCACGAGGGTGGGGGTTTTTTTTACAAACTATAGAATGGCTTATGCTACAAAGTTGAAACTCGGTATGTATATGTATATCAACTAGAAAAGTAATTTAGATAAAAAATCCACTGGCGTTTGGAAATGGGCGAAAAAAATAATCAGTGAAAATGTAATGCATATATTTTCACGATTTTCGTCATATGTAGTAGGTCTTTCCAAATATTGAATTAATTTTTATTTTACGGCTTCTTCATATAAATACCTAGAAAGCGTTTTCAGGAAATTCTACACCTAAGCGGGTGTAAAGGGGTTGGATACTTTTTCACGAATTCTGTCATATCACCCAGGTTCGATCAGATATCGAATATCTTTTCACTTTCATGGGCTTGCGTAATAATCGCCTAAAACTTGTTTTTAGGTTTTTTTCCCTTTTCAGCCCCTAAGAGGGTATAAAAGGGTTGAACACGTTTTCACGAATTCTGTCATTTCTTTTAGATGTGATAAGAAATTGAATTGGTTTCTACTTTCTCGTGCTGTCTTCATATTTATTTATTAACTCTTTTTAGGATTTTTGGATATTCAACCCCCAAGTAGGTGTAAGGAGGTTGCATATGTTTTCACAGATTCCTACATATTGCTTAAATCTGATGATATATCGAATTCATTTTTACTTCCTAAGGTGTCCTATATAAGCGCCAAAAAGTCAATTTCAGTATTTTTAGATATTCAATCCTAAGGGGTGTAAGGGCGTTGTATGCTTTTCACAGCTTGTCATATTTCTTAGGTTTGATGAGATATTAGATCGCTCTTCACTTCCACAGACTTTTTATATAATCGCCTACAAACCCATTTATCAAATTTTGGATATTCAACCCCCAAGGGTTTGCATATGTTTTCACTATTGTTGCAATCCCTTAGTTCTAATGAGATATAAAATTGGTTATTACGGCATTTGATGTGATGATCTAAAACCTAATTGCACGATTTTTCGAATTTCAAGAACCAAGGGGGTGTAAAGGATTTGTTTATGTTTTCACAAATTTTTCAAAATACCTCGTGTCTCATGAGTTGCTTCTTATGAAATCGTCTAAAACCCTGTTTCACAATTTTTTCGAAATTTAAACCCCAAGGGGAAGTAATGAGTTTGTATATGTTTTAACAATTCAACATATCTCTTAATTCTGATAAGACAGCAAATTCGTGTTTAGTTCTATGGGCTTTTAGTATACATAATTTACGAAATTCAAATAGTCTATACGGCCTTTTCAATGTTTAATCGGCTAAAAATCTCTATTTTAAATATTTTTATTTTAAGAACAAGATTACAAATTTTTAGCCTCGTCATCGCATTGCGCGGAACGTTTTTGATATGTATTTTTGCCTATTACTTCCAAAATGTTAATCGTAACTCATACATAAGTATGCAGCTTTTGTAGGTAATAATACGGTTCATAAAAAAATAAAATTAAGATGACATTTTTATTATGGGGTTTTCTGAGAAAAACTACATTGATCACTGAATTTTCATGGTTGATGTAGCAAAAATCTGTGTTTTCGAGTAAATATCTCAAGATTGGGTGCAGTTACAATTTAGACTGTTACATCAAATGAAAGGTAATTCGATTCTCTAAAATTCTCTTCTATAACACTTTGCCTAGTGATTATTGGTTTGAGGGTATCTCCACTGTTATTGAAAATTGACCCACCCTGTAGAACAATTTTTTTCTCCGCTCAAATCAAGGAAAAACCCCTTACAAGGTGGCGGACGGAGTGCCAAATACCCTGTATAACTATATATATAACTATAACCTTCCATGGTGATTTACCATACACTACTGAACAATTCACAACAAATTCAACGGATGTTGCTTTAACAACATGGCCGCTATAACCTAACAAATTTTGAGCGTTCCTACTGAAAAAGCCTATATTACAAGTTGCTCTTTCTACAATAATTATAATAAAACCAAGTTCTCAAAAGCTTCCCAATAAAAAAAAACCGCCGCTAACGCTACTAAATTCACATCCCGGCCATAACTCAGAAAGCAAACGATCGACTTCCTACCATTCAAATGTTCTGTGGTATCACGAAACATGACAAATTGGCACTTTCTCTTCATGTACCATTTAGGCAAACTAAATTGTGCGTGCAATCTTATTTTCAATAAATCACTTAAAATAAAATTGACTTATCACCGTCGATACGTAAGACGCGAAAATTTCATTCTTACAAGGATATTGCTGTCCCATTAGCTCTCGTTTCGTATGTGCGAAAGGACGGAAAAGTCACACATGTCATTACTAAACGGCGAAAGGCTATAATGAAAATAGTCCTGGGTACCCTTTAATAGGCCGTGGAATCGATAGCAAAACGATATGGTAAAAACTATTAGCAATAGGTAGGTACCTGAACGCGATACGTAGCCAACCCGAACGCATATATCAAAAGTGATTTAATGGCATCGGAAAATTCATTTAGATTTTTTCTTCTTTGTGCCGGTAGACCAGACCCAATACCATTGGGAAATATACCGGGTCTCTTTCGAAATCCCGACTACACATACCGCCATTTATCATCATCCCTTTTAGGTTCCATGGGGGGCCTAAATCTGCATAAATTCCTCGTAAATTTGCATACAAATAATCGACAAATCAATCTTCCATGTTAGGTTGTTACATTTCAGGGTGTTTGTTCGAATAGGTGCGTGTGACTGTGGGGGCTGTATATGGATCCTAGCTAACTCGAGCTGTATATGAACGGGGTGGCAATGCCGAGAGCTTTATGCAATCCAGTATTTCAGGTTGATGACGCAGAACAAAAAGTGCCAGAACCGTACAATCTACCCCCAGTTCCGTATACTAACCTAAAGTATTAGTCCCACCAATTTTCAGCCCTTGTCCGGGAATAATGACCGTAACCATTTCTATCGTGTCGCTTTAACAATTCTGAAACGAGAGACTTGGCGAAAAACGTGGCTCAAGCTGGTTCGTCGAAATGACGGAGGTGGTACGTTTCGGTTTTGCGGACAAGGAAATCCACTGAAAAACAGGACACTAAATGAACGTAAACATATTCGACACTTTTTGCCAGACTATGAATTAAACTTACACCGCACAGGGAGGTATCAATAGGGGAGTTTTTGCTTCGGTCACGTTGTCGCGTTTTATACGTTTGAAACCTAAGCCGGTAAGGGTGCGGACAAAATGCTGTCAAAAGGATCTAAATTGTGTCATACGGTCGAGTAAAATTTTCAGCCGTAAATGAAGAAAATGAATGGAAATGGTATAAAAGGTGGAAATTTATTTCAATGAGATTAGGAATAAAGGTGGCTTCATTTTTACTTGGTTTAGTTTCGGTAGTGACCTTAATATCGAAGGAAGGTATGATAAAAAGTTGTGCTAGTCAGCACTTATGGAATGAGTGATTGAGTAGCTCTTCGATTCTAGCTACCAAGTCTTTCGTCGTGACCGACATGCAAATCTTCAAGATGCAGCAGTTGGTGGAGGTGTGCTATGTGCTGTTAACCGCATGTTTTCAGCCGAAGTTTTTGATGTTCCTGAAACCGGAAATATTGAACTTTTATGTGTTCTCCTGACGATAAGTGAGAGGAAGCTGTATATTGTCACCACGTATATTCCTCCTTCTGCAAACTCAGATATATATGACTCTGTTTCCAGAGCATCTGAATTTATATGTAATATAATGCGATCCTGTGACGAACTTATTATCGTTGGAGATTTCAACCTTCCTTATATAAAATGGACCCAAGCTGATGATGTATCCGGCCTGATGCTGTCCTTTAACTCGTGTCCTCGACAAGATGAGCAATTCATCGATAATATGCTCTCGACAGGTCTCTGTCAGACCAATAGCATGGAGAATACTTTTGGCAGGTTCCTGGATTTAATTTTTACGTCAAATTCAAACTGCATAACTGTCAAAGACTGTAGCGAACCTTTGCTACCTGCATCGAATCATCATCCCGCGCTTCATTTAGTATTTAATTTTGAGCTTCCGTTAGTCGACTCTTCTGGGGTCTCCTACCATTACAATTTCAAAAAAGCTGACTTTTCTGTGCTAAATACCGATATTTGTGGATGTGATTGGTCGCAAGTGCTTAATGAGAAAGACATTGAGAAAGCTACTAATAATTTTTACTCATTATTATTTAACTGTTTCGCTCGTTGTGTTCCTATTACTTATAATAAGAAATATAAACGATTTCCTTGGTTTGACGAAGATGTGACCCATCTGAAAAACTTAAAAAATAAAGCATGGAAATCGTACTGTCTCTCAGGGTGCGAAGCGGATTATGCTACCTACTCTGAATTGCGTGAGTTGTTTGTTAGTCAGTCTAGAGTCGCGTATACTTCGTATATGGTCTCGATGAAATCATCAATTAAAGAAAATCCTAAGGAGTTCTGGAATTTTGTGAACTCAAAGAAACGTACCGATGGATACCCAGCACGTTTATCTCTTGACGATGTTGTCAGCGATGATCCCCTCACTATAAATAATTTCTTTGCCGATCATTTTCGTACCGCTTTTACATCATCAAACTGTAATATTAGCTACAGTGATTACCACTACATGACTAAGTTTCCGCAGACCTCATTAGAAATGAAAGACCTCAATATTGACGAGGCCACTTTCTTAAGGTTCATCTCGGACATTAATGATAACTTTGGGGATGGTCCAGATGGTGTGCCGCCTATCGTATTGAAACGTTGTGGCGCTTCATTAATGACACCTTTGCGATACCTATTCAATACCTCCCTTATTTCCGGTGTGTTCCCTAACATTTGGAAATTTTCCACAATTAGACCACTTTAGAAGAAGGGCAAGAGGACAGATATACAGAATTATCGACCTATTGCCAACCTAGCCTGTATATCTAAACTCTTTGAATCGATTGTCTGTGAAGTTTTGAAATTTCATAGCAAATCGATTATTGTACCTTTCCAACATGGATTTACCAAAGGCAGATCTACAACGACAAATTTGATGGAATTGTCAAATTTCTCCATTCCAGTAATCGAAGCGGGTCATCAAGTTGATTGTATTTATACCGATTTTAGTAAGGCGTTTGATAAGATCAATCATAACATTCTGATATGCAAACTTAAGCATTTGGGTTTTCCAATTATGTTTATTAATTGGATAACATCTTATTTATGCAACCGATTTCAAAGAGTGTTATTTCGTGGGGTATTATCCTCGGAAATTTCTAACACATCGGGAGTTCCACAAGGCAGCCACATAGGTCCTTTATTATTCATATTATTTATTAATGACTTGAGTTCAATGATTTTAAACTCTAGAATTCTTCTATATGCTGATGATGCAAAGCTTTTCCGCAATATTACGGATATGGACGACTGCATTCTCTTGCAAGAGGACCTTAGCCATTTATCCTATTGGTGTACGTTAAATGACATGTCTCTAAATGTTAATAAATGTACAACTATTTCTTTTTCGCGTAAGCGATGCCCATTTAATTTTAATTACACCGTTGAAGGAAACTCATTACAAAAATCAGACAAGGTACGTGATCTGGGCGTTTACTTTAATTCATCTTTAACTTTCGACGATCATATTAATTATATTGTGAATAAAGCGAACTCCATCTGGGGCTTTGTGCGAAGATGGTGTAAGGATTTCAATGATCCTTACGTCACAAAGGCGTTATATTGTGCTTTTGTTCGATCAATTCTGGAATATGCGTGCCAGGTATGGACTCCATATTATGAGGTCCATAAGAGCAGAATTGAATCTGTGCAGAAAAGATTTTTGAGGTTTGCACTTAAGGGGTTACCCTGGCTTGACTCTCAAAATCTTCCTCCCTATTCTGAACGTCTTAATCTTCTCTGTCTTGAATCGCTTGATAACAGAAGGAAAGTTCTCGGGACTGTTTTCGCATTTAACATTATCACTGGAGGAATTGATGCCCCTATGTTGTTACAAGAAATTTCTTTCCGTATTCCGGGTCGCACTTTGAGAGACTATACACTACTAAATATTTCATATCATCGAACTAATTATGGGCAACATGAACCGATCACATCCATTTCGCGTCTTGTTAACCGTTTTTATCCTGCTATTGATTTTGACTTGAGCGCGACACAACTGAAGTCAGCTTTAAATAAAATAATCAAATAATTTGTTTAAATATTCTATGTAATTGTTATATTTAATGGTCGCTTTTATTTGTTTTAAAACTGTAATGAACTTTTAAGTAATCAGGTCTTGATGAAACTGAAATAAATAAATAAATAACTGTAGATATCAAGTCGTAAATGAAGTGTTAAGGGAAGCGCTTTTTTTAGGAATACAAAGCATTGTAATACTGTCTAGAAATATATTTATTGGATATATTGTCAAATGCTTAACAATGACTGCGGTCAGTAATGAGACCCTAAAGTACTGAAGCTGATCTGGGCCTTTCTCGGAATCGTCTCGAGTATTTATACCCGTCGTCCGCGATGAGCTTTGCAGTAGGGATGAACTTCTACCCTTCTTCTCGCGCTGTTGCCAGTGACAGGTGGTAAACGCTGGAAAATTCTCAAGCGTTGTCGGATTTCTTGTTATATACCACAATTTAACACAGTTTAGAGGAATTATCGAAAAACACTCGTTTCATAATTTTATTTTATTGTTTTTAGTAATAAGGAACTGCTTACGTTAGGAACTTGGAACTAGGAATTTATATAGAGCTCCTTGCTTATTGTGGAGCCATTTGAAAACTTATTTCGACTTGATGGAGCGCTACAACAGTTGGCGGAAAACAGGCGCCCGAAATGATTGCTGAAATCGAGACTTTCAAAATTTATATGTTTTGGATATACTAGAAGGATATTTTAGAAACAACATTTTTAGTGGTGGAGGTGGCGGATGAAGGACTATGAAATTAAATTTATATTTAGAGTACGCTGGGCCGGATGTTAGTCCAGTGGTAGTGTACTAAGTCTTCGAAACATTGCTTCTGCGATGTCGTGGGTTCAATTCCCACTCAACGCATAAATTATTTATAAGAATTTTTCAGTTGCTATAACAGTGCGGAATGTTTAATGGAGTCACTATCTACTAAAGGATTTAACACTGAGCAGATGAGTTCTGTTTACATTCTGATCAGATTCACACACACCATAAGAGTTACCAGACAGTAGTTGATTTGTTATAGGCAAGATTGTTGTTCTGGTAGATCGCAGCCAAACAGCATAAAAAATTATGAACACTACTATTTAGTACACTGCCATATCCGGCCCGATTTCAGACCTTCCATCCCTAAGCTGACTGGACTGTACACTACAGTGTATTAAAGTCTTACCACCTAAAGATACAATCTGGCTGGTACTGCCGACCGTCGCGGTCAGCAGTAACTGCCGACAGTAGACTACTGCTTCAGGCAAAACCAAGCTGTCATATCTGTTTGCGACTGCTCGGCAGTTGATGGTTTTGAGTGCAAAGCAGCCGCGGTTAGCAGTTGAGGTTGGCAGTTACTGCTGACCGCGACTTTCAGCAGTACCAGCCAGATTGTACCTTAAGTCTAGTTCGGTATCCTTAAAAAAACACTAAATGTAAAATTATTGAAGGCGGCGGTGAAGCACGAAATTTGAAGATACCAAGTTTTCAAAAAAATCAATTTTTAATATCTCAAAAAGAGTTACAGATTTGTTCTTGACCTTTAACATGAGTTAGATCCGGTAGACCTCTAGGAAAAAAAATAATTGGTGGTGTTGGGTAGGGGTGAAAAGCCAAAAAAAGTTATTTTATGAGAACCGCTGAATATCGAAAGCTAAAAGTTGACATCTGAAAAGTATAGTACGACTATAATCGTAGCACCTTAAAAATGTTTGATAGTTGAGCAAGGTTGGGGTTAAGTTCTTTTGTATCTCAGAAAGTAGATAATTGGTACGCATAGTAGATGTACTAGAAAAGTGATTTAAGCTAAAAAATTCATTGACAAACATTGGCTTTTGTTTTCTTTATACTGATTGTGCGAATGTGGGACAAAAAAAATGTACATGTAAAAGGGTTTGCTTACATTTTCACGAATTTTGTCATATCTTTTAGCGCTACAGGCTCTTTTTGTAAGAACCTAGAAACAATTTTCAAGATTTTATGGTATTCAATGCTTAAGAAGGTGTAAAGTCGTTGTGCATTTTGTCACGAATTCCGACATAATTATTAGGTTTTATGTGAAGTCGAACTCGCTTTTTCAGTCAAAGCCTTTAAATGAAATTGTCAAAAAAACGCGCAAAAGCGCCGAAAAAATTTGAGCAAGAAAAAAATTCTGATTTTCATCTCCGTACGATGTGGTAAGAAAAATTGTTCGAAAAAAGGGTTTCTTCTACATTTTCACGAATTTTGTCATATCTTTTAGGTGTGTTGACGTATTGAATTAATTTTATTTCTGAGGGCTTTTGATATAAGTGCCTTGAAGTATGTATTTTTCCAGATTTCTTGATATTGAACCCAAGGGGGTGAAGTCTTTGTGTATATTTTCACGAATTCCGACATATTTAATAGGTAATGAGAAATCGAATTCGCTTTTACTTCTAAGGACTTTATAGATAATCGTGACAAAACCAATTTAAGTGTTTTACGATATTCGATACCCATGCGGGTGGTTAATCAAGTTGTCACGAATTCCGACATATTTCTTACGTCTAATGAGATATCGAATTCGGTTTTACTTATATTGGCTTTATATATAATTGTCCACAATTTAATTTCAGAATTTTGCGATTTTCAACATTGATGTGTAGGTTTTTACGAATTCTGATCTCAGTATAAAACCCGTTCCAGATTTCTATCCACAAAATGAATTAAGTTTCGTCGAGACTGTTGATTGAAGATTTTACATTTTGAATCTAAAGTGAAATTTTCTGATTCACTTTTTCTTCATCAAGCAATATCATAGTGCATATGGGAGAAGAAGTTGATTCTTGTCATTTTAATTAAATGGTGTAGAAATCGCATATGCTCTCGATATATGGTCACTTGGTGCAGGCGATGTGAATATTGATGGAATAAAAACAGATTCACTTGGTGAACATTCACTAAACTGTTGACTGTGTACTAACAGCAAGTAGTTGCTCAGGTGTAGCTTCCTTATTTTACATCAAACTATTCTTTGAAATGAAAGATAGTTGTATGCAGGTACAAAAATGGCAATGAATAGGATGAAAAAAGTATTTAGTTTGCCTTACTGAGCTAAATGCAATCATTAGATACTTACTTTGCAAATGAAGGATTTTCGGTATTTGTAAACCGATCCGCTAAATTGTGCAATGAAACAGACGAAACTTCCGACAGACCATAGTAAATGGACAGATTGTACTCGGGTTGCCAGTTTGTCTCGCCCAAAGTATTTGCCGTTGCCAAATCCAAGTAATATTGTGTATAATCCAGCACCTGTAATGAAAATTAAGAGATTATTCGTTTTAATCCTTTTCGGAGAATTCTCCAATATAAAGCAATGAACTTGCAGAAAATCCGCTGGAAAATTGCGATATTATAAAAAATTTCGACCAACCTGTCCCGAATCTGTATCAAATTTGTATAATCTCATGGCTGGATTATTCGATCCTACGCTGAGTTTTCGTGGTGTAACAGATGGCGAAATCATAATCCAAGATACTGGCTTGCCTGTGTTCCGAAAGTTTCCCCGGAAAAAGGGAAAATGATATCCACAAATCGTATCCGTGACGATGAAAAACGACGAAACCATAGAAAAAAACCAACAAAGAAGAAAGAAAGAAATTTAGTGAAAAGTCTTCTTAATTTTTTGTTTTTATATTATACAATAAAACGTTTAATGTTCTGTGAAAGATCAGAAAGTCATTATTAGACGATAAAGCGAGATTTTCAAGATTTGGCTAGACTTTTGGTGGAATTTTCACCGGCCGCGGTGAAACTTTTCCCGAAATTTTCGCTCCGGTTTCGAATAAAATGTTATTTAGTGCGAAATTAAAGTCTAGCGTGGTTCCATTGAGCAACGAAATAGCAACCTTTAATTCGGTTGTCCTTACGCTCCTTATCCAGATCAAAAAAAAAATTCCTTTTTGTTTATTATGTCGCCGCCGGGGAGTTTTCTTATGAATTTTCCGTGTTTTTCTTCCTATTTTTTTCTCTGCACACTACTCCGTCGTTATCGCTGTAAGGTGGAACAGATATGGCACGACTTCTATACAATTTCCGCAAGAAGTGTATCGTAAAATCATTAAGAGATAATTTTTATGGTTTGAATTTCCATGGCAAATATTTACTTCTTCTTCGTTGGAAATTATCTGTATATAAATTTTATGTTTTTGTAGCATTTTCCTCGGTGAAGTGTAGGAGTTTTTATTTTGGCAAGGACAACTTTAAACTGATTTCGCTTGAAAGGTACAAAAGGTAGAAATAAGATGAATGGTTCAGATTCGCGTGGCTAAGATTCAAAATATGCAAATTACAGGGAATATTTTATGCATTGATGTAAATAATGACTTTGACGAAATAATATTTTAGGAGTGGTATATTTTTGGTTCTGCGTTGAAGTATGTAGCTTTTCTCTACTGTTTAATTGGAACAATCAGAAATGTTGCTACCGGATTAAGAATAAAATTTGTTCACATATTATTGACCAAGAACAACAAGCATTACGCCAATGTTGTACTGAAATCGATACAGGCAAATACCCAGTTTAAGCTTCGCACCATAAGCCCTTCTTGGCCAACAAAAATTAGGAATTATTCCGTCAAAACTTATCTTGTGGCAAACACATAATGCAACGTTTTATTCGTGCCACTTCTGTGCTGGAATATAATTAAAATACTTCACTCGAGGAGGAATAATTGTGTATCCAGAGAGACATGGCTGAAATGGTTGACATTTTGACAAGGAGAGGATAAAATTTAATGCCTGTTGTTTTCAATATGTTTTGGCTTCTGACGAGCCTTGTAAAAGATTTTAGTATTTAAATGCAACACTATCTGAAACCGTGAAGAAAATTGACAAGGGGCTATATTGTGGTAACGATACATTTCCAGATACTTTTCTGTAATATTTGGTTTCCTTTATTAAATTTAAGCTCCTTGTAGTACAGGTTTGTTCTATTATTTTGACTACGAACCGTCCTGTGCAAAAGAGATGGGTTCACGGAGGGGTTTTTGGAGGAAATCTTTGTTTGCTTTCTCATGAACCTTATGGCCAAAAAAATAGTTGACATGGACAGTGGTGTACGAGGCTGTAGGGGTAAACCAAAAATCTAATAACTGCTAATAAAATATTTTAATTTTCATATTATATTACTATGTGAAGGTAGCTTCACTATCGTCATATAATTAAAAGCAGTGTCGTTTCGGGTTGGTAGAACATGTTTTTCTTTAATCTCAAGATATTATTGATGTAGCTGTACGATTGTAATAGCGGCACTATACATTAGGGGTTATTACATTAAACGAAAGAAGGTGCATATAATAAAGAAAGGTATAAATCTTTAATTTCATTCGATGTAAGTATTCATTGCTATGAAGAATAATAATTTTTTAATTTCATGATTTCTTTTAAGGGGGTAGGTAGAATATGTGGGCGAAGTGATTTTCCGATATTCGAAGCCGTTCGGAATTTACTGGCCGTTATATTCTCTGAACTCATTTGCTGTTAGTCGCGTTTTTCTCAAAACTGTGTTTTTCAAATCGGTAGACACGATATCTCAAAATCTATCTAACAAATTCCTTTGAAATTTGCTTAACTTATTCAGTACTCATGTAGACACTTTGCAAACTAGAATAATTGTGATTCATCAAGCCGTTTTTTTGTCGAGCTGAGGAAGTCGTAAAAAACACCAAAATTGACGATAAAGAGTTCAACAAGTTGCCAAAAATTCACTTTTCAATATTTTTTTAATAATCCTAGATCCGAAACTAGTTCTAGTATTTGAGATAAGCAGAACGCCCGCAATCGTGTCTACCGAAAAAAAGGTTTTTTGAAAAAGAGTGGCTAAGTTGTCATATACCTCAGCAATGAGCGAGAATTTTGGGCTGAAAAAATTGTAAAGTGTGCTCAAAATGTGCATAAATATGTGGTAAAAATTTCACAGTTGTATCTTTATTTACTTCGCCAAAAAATATTCCAAAAAAACCGTAAAAAAGAGCCTTTACACGGGATGACCCCCTTAAGACGAATAGGTGGCAATGAAGATCGTCTAATATTTCAACCAATTACACTAGCGAACTGCCAAATATTACACCAAATTTGTTGAAATATTAGATGTCCAGTGCCTACCTCAAGCATAATAATTGCTATGGCAAATTTAGTAAAGTTTTTAATTCGCGGAAATGAATTTCGGTTCTATATCGCATAGAGGGAAAAATCTTCAACAAAACCAGCAGCTGTAAGGGTGTATCGGGCAGTAGGCATGATACACTCACTGATGAGTCCATGCCATCCACGAAACAGCTCCTTCGGACTTAGTCCTACACAATTTTATAGAACTGGCTTCTCCAATGAAGGTTTCTCAACTGTCATGTCCTCAATGGCAGTAGCAAAGACTGCGATTAATCCCAGCCGGGATTTCGTGTTGGTGTTTCACACCAGAGACTCCTTTGACGCCGAAAAAAAACAACAAAATTTCTTAAAATGTGTTGAAGTCTGAGCGCATCTTTATTACTTTTAGGGACAAAGTCCGAGGAATCAAAGGTTGCCACATTCCTTGTCCCAATTGTTCTTTATTATTTTTTAATAATAAAGTATTGTGATCAACCTGAAATTTCAAAAAAATTTGCTACCCTGAAATTTTGTATTTACACGTTTTAGGACTAGTAAACACCAAAAAGGCAACAAAAAAAAATGTCCGTCTGTCCGCCGTAGACGCCGTACGCCGTACGCAAAATCGTTTGAAGGCGTGTAGCTCCCAAACCCATTGAGGTATTAAGTTGAAATTTTTATGGTGGGTAGATTCGGTGCACCCCTACGGATGATATCTTTTAAGGGGGTGTGAGGGGGTATGAGGGTGGAGCATTTTAGACGAAAAATTTTGGTTTCTAGATCTCAGGAACCACTTATGCTAGGAGGCTGAAACTTGGAACTTATGTAAAACTATAAAAGTGGACCCATTTGAAAAAAAATGATCGATAGTGGTGTAGGGGTGTGGGAGTGAGGGAAAAACAATGAGTCCGAAACGCTTGGAAGCCGGCATTGGAACATTGTAAAATCCATATCTCCTGAACGATTGATGTCAGAAGATTGAAACATTGTGGTTGTCTTTAGGGATACTTCAAGATTAAACCACGGCTAAAATTTTTAAGGAGGGTGTGGGGGTGGGGTTGACGGATATAAAACTTTGCATTACAATATCTTCCGAACCAATTACACCAGGATAATATGTGGGATCATAAGTTGAGTCTACTGAATGTAAACTTTTTGCAATTTAGCAATTTTTCAAAAAATTTAATTTTTATATCTTGAGAACCGTACCAGATATGAACTTGAAAATTTTGCAGGAGTTGGAGTCTGTAGACTTCTAGTAGGGAAAAAAATGATGGTGGTGTGATGGTGAAAGATACTATAGAGACACCCTAGAAATAATTTTTTGATAAGGATAGCACGGTACAGGGGTGAGGGGTGGTTTTTTATATCTCAGAAACGGCTTATACTAGAAAGTTGAAACTTAGTACGTATATGTAGATGGGCTAGTACAGTAATTAAAACTAAAAAAAATTAAAATTTTCAGTTGTGTACAAAAAGGGTTTTTTCCCACATTTTCACGAATTTCTTTAAATCTTTTAGACTTCTCGAGCTATCAAATCAATTTTACTACTGCGGCCTCTTAACATAAGCGCCTAGAAACATGTTTTCCAAATTTTTCGATATCTAACCCCTAAGGGGGTGTAAGGCGGTTATGCATCATACTTTTTCACGAATTCCGATATATTTCTTAGGTCTAATGACATATAGGATTCATTTTCACTTCTAAATGCTTTGAATATAGTCGGGGGATAAACCGATTTAAGTATTTTTTCATGTTATACCCCCTGGGGAGTAAGACATTGTTTTGACGAATTCCGAATTTTTTTTAGGTTTAATGAGATCAAATTCACTTTGACTTCTATTGAATCAATTGAAAAAACAAATACGTAAATATGTAAAGAAAATCTGCCAACAGTCTGGCCCCAACTTCATTATTTTATGGGTAGGAGTCCGAAGCGTGTTTAATACTGAGATGCGGTGTAGGTTACTATGCGACTGACAACCTAAGGAATAACCAGAAGGCAATTTGGAACGTTATATTTTAGATTGTCAATCGCATAGTAACCTACACCGCATATCAGCATTAAGCGCGTTTCGGACTCCAACCCATAAAATAATAAAGTTGCGCCCAGACTGTTGGCAGATTTTTGTTTCTAATACGGGTACATTATGTCCACCTACCGCATAAATTCCAAGATCTGCATTTGAGTAGTTTTTTAGATATGAGACTAGATTTTCAAATTTTTTTTAGCTCTCTTCCAAATCTATATTAAGCACCCCTTCACAACCAAATTATGACCACTTAAACCCAAATTATGACCACTTAAACCCAAATTTTGACCACTTAAACCCAAATTAATTAAAATTATGACCACTCCAACCAATCTGCCCACTAAAATTTTAAATTAATATTGTTGCGAGCTAGGGGTTCGCCGGGATTTCAAGTAAACCACAATTCGTATAAAATCAAAATAAGTGTTTATTAATTATTCGCACTTTAATTCTATTCGCACAATAATTCGCACTGTATGGCAACACTGCCCGCTTATATATTTCGCTTGACTCGATCACTTTCGCTTTCTACCAACACGGGCGCGTATACACGCTGGCTGTCACAGTCGACGTAATAAAAATTACTATGTCCCTCGCTGAAAGCTTCACCTGCTTTTATACTACTTGTCTGTAGTCGAGACTGTTGTTGAATCTTCGTTCAGTGATGTGTGTAGACGGTACGCGAAAGCTTGAGAGCATTCGATTTGATCTTCTACGCTGTTCTAGTACATTCGATTAGAAGAGAGGTACAATCGTGTGACTCCGCCACCTTATATACTTCAACTAGGTTTCTGATTGGGTAACTTTGCAACTAGGTATTCGGTAGTTGTTGTTTCCCTTATTAATAATCGATCGAGTTGCGCGGTTGCCAGGCTTGCACGTAACAATATCATAAAAAGTTTGTGAGCCACGAGCCTTCAAATACGTTTGCGTACGTCGGACGACGTGAACGGTGGAGAGACGGACCTTTTTTTCTTTTTGTGAGTATACAAGCTCTGGAACGTACAAATACATAATTTGAGGGTAGCGAAACTTTTTTTTTAAGCTTTTTGCCGATCACAATTTTTTACTATTAAAAATATAAAATTAAAATTTTTGACATCAAGTCAAAAACTATTGGCAACTAAGTAATTGCTAATTTTTTCATATAAATGAAACACATTTTTATACTCTAGATGAAATCATATAGAGTATTATAAGTTTAATCCAGCCGAAAAGTTTGTAACGCATAGAACCAAGCCTCGGACGAAAAAAAGTTATACATTATTTTTTGTTTATTTGTGCCCAAAAACCTCAAATCCGCTTGACGTCCGTCCGTCCGTCCGTCCGTCCGTCCGTCCGTCCGTCCGTCCGTCCGTCCGTCCGTCCGTCCGTCCGTCCGTCCGTCCGTCCGTCCGTCCGTCCGTCCGTCCGTCCGTCTGTCCGTGAACACGATAACTCAAGAACGCCTTCACCTAGGATCTTGAAATTTTGAATCTGGGTGTTTGGTTGAATTTGTAAGGCTAAGTTCGTTAACGGGCAAAATCGTCCTACTCCTTCGGGTAGCTGCCATACAAAATGTCCTTAAAACACGTGTTCAAGAATATTGACAAATAACATCGGAACGCCTAAAGCTACGACTTTGAAATTTTGTATGTATTACTTTTTTAACAGTTGGAGCTAAATGTATGATTATGAAGAAAATCCTGTTAGTCTTTCGTGTAGCTGCCATACAAATATCCTGTCAAAATGTCTTCACTTAATTTACGAAAATCACTATAACTCAAGTAATCTTTTAGCTACCAAATCGAAATTTTGTACAAATTAGTTTTGAGTGAAAACAAAGTTCGGGTTTACTAGTCAGCGAAATCCATTTACTCCTTCTGGTAGCTGCCATACAAAATATCCTTAAGACAGGTGTTCAAGAATATTGGTTGATAACTTCAGAAGGGTTTTACCTACGACATTGAAATTTTGTACGTATTATTTTTTCAATAGTTGGAGCTAAATATATAATTATGAAGAAAATCCTGGTAGTCCTTCGTGTAGCTGCCATACAAATATCCTGTCAAAATGTATTCACTTAATTTACGAAACTCACTATAACTCAATTAATCTTTTAGGTACGAATTCGGAATTTTTTACAAATTAGTTTTAAGTAAAAACAAAGCTTGAGTTTACTTGTCAGCGAAATCCCTTTACTCCTTCTGGTAGCTGCCATACAAAATGTCCTTAAAATACGTCTTCAAGAATATTGGCCGATAACTTCAGAAGAGTTTAAGCTACGTCTTTGAAATTTCGTATGTGATATTTTTCCAATAGTTGGAGCTAAATGTATGATTATGAAGAAAATCCTATTAGTCCTTCGTGTAGCTGCCATACAAATATCCTGTCAAAACGTCATCACTTAATTTACGGAACTTACTATAACTCAAGTAATCTTTTAGCTATGAATTGGAAACTTTGTACAAATTAGTTTTGAGTAAAAAGGAAGTTCGAGTTTACTAATCAGCGAAATCCTTTTACTCCTTCTGATAGCTGTCATACAAAATGTCCTTAATACACGTGTTCAACAATATTTTTCGATAACTTTTGAACGCTTCAATCTACGAATTTGAAATTTTGTACACGTTCATTTTTAAATGGTTCCAAGGAAAAGGATAAATATGTAAGAAATCGAGTGAGTCCTTCCTGCACCTCCCATGTGAAAGTCCTTCAAAAAGGACATTTTTTTCGATGACTTACCCAGTTCAAGATATGAAATTAAACACTAAATATTGTCTTTTAGTTTTGAGTAGCAATCTAATGGCAGTCCTTAATAAAGGACATACAACATGCATACACGTAATTCTACTTTATCCCCAACTACAATATAAATCGGAGTTCAGTATTCATCTAGAGTATTATACGATTGGCTTGCAGCCGATCGTGACTGCAGTATGTTTTTAAATACAAAGAATGAACTTTAATCAATGATATAGTTTCCATTTTGTTCGATGACCTTTTGCCATCTTTCCGGCAACTTCATAATTCCACGTTCGTAGAACTTCTGATCTTTATCGGCAAAAAAAGTGAACCAAATGCGAGTTCACAGCGTCATCATCATCAATGAAAGTTTTACCATCCAAGGAGTTTTGCAAAGATCGAAATAAATGGTAATCTGATGGTGCCAGGTCAGGGCTATATGTTGAATGTAACATCAATTCCCAACCAAGCTCCAATAATTTTTGGCGAGTGACCAAAGATGTATGTGGCCTAGCGTTGTCCTGGTGAAAAATGAGACCTTTTTGATGGACTAATTCTGGCCGTTTTTTGTTGATCGCTGTATTTATTTTTTACTGACGTTTTTGTAAACAATCCATTTTTCATCGCCAGTGATGATTCGTTCAAAAAAGGGTCGGATTCATTGCGTCTAAGATGCAAATCGCAAGCGTTGGTGCCCTTCGTTAAATGAATTTCTTTCAATTCATGTGGAATCCAAATATCGTGTTCCATACGTTTTAAATGTTTATCAATCGCTGTATATGACACATTTAACTTCTTTGCTATCTTTCATACAGTTACATGACGATTCGACTCAATTATGGCTTTAATTTGATCATCATCAAGCTCACCTGGTCGACCTGATCGTTGTTCATCTTTGAGTGAAAAATCTCCGTAACGAAATTTGGCAAACCAATTCCGGCACTGTCTTTCTTTTAGCATAAGGCTTCCTCGCCATACACATCACGTAACTTTTTAGCATCTTGCGCTGCTATCTTTCCTTTACGAAAATAAAATAGGAAAATATGACGAAGATGCTCGTTTTTGCACTCCATATTAAAACTGACGCCAAACTAATACCTTTTTAACAAAAATACGCGCAATTTGCTTCTAAAGCAAAGTAAGATTGACAGCTAACAAATTTCAAAAGGAAAAAAAATATATCATTGACAAAAGCCATTAAAAAACATACTGCAGTCACGATCGGCTGATACTCTAGATGAATACTGAACTCCGATTTATATTGTAGTTGGGGATAAAGTAAAATTACGAGTGTGCATGTTGTATGTCCTTTATTAAGGACTGCCATTAGATTGCTACTCAAAACTAAAAGACAATATTCTGTGTTTAATTTCATATTTTGAACTGTGTAAGTCATCGAAAAAAAATGTCCTTTTTGAAGGACTTTCACATGGGAGGTGCAGGAAGGACTCACTCAATTTCTTTCATATTAATCCTTTTCCTTGGAACCATTTAAAAATGAAAGTGTACAAAATTTCAAATTCGTAGCTTGAAGCGTTCAAAAGTTATCGAAAAATATTGTTGAACACGTGTCTTAAGGACATTTTGTATGGCATCTACCAGAAGGAGTAAAAGGATTTCGCTGATTAGTAAACTGGAACTTCGTTTTTACTCAAAACTAATTTGTACAAAATTTCCAATTCATAGCTAAAAGATTACATGAGTTATAGTAAGTTCCGTAAATTAAGTGACGACGTTTTGACAGGATATTTGTATGGCAGCTACACGAAGGACTAATAGGATTTTCTTCATAATCATACATTTCGCTCCAACTATTGGAAAAATAACACATACAAAATTTCAAAGACGTAGCTTAAACCCTTTTGAAGTTATCGGCCAATATTCGTAAACACGTGTTTTAAGGACATTTTGTATGGCAGCTACCCGAAGGAGTAGGATGATTTTGCCCGTTAACGAACTTAGCCTTACAAATTCAACCAAACATCCAAATTCAAAATTTCAAGATCCTAGGTGAAGGCGTTCTTGAGTTATCGTGTTCACGGACAGACGGAAGGACGGACGGACGGACGTCAGGCGGATTTGAGGTTTTTGGCCACAAATAAACAAAAAATAATATATAACTTTTTTCCGTCCGAGGCTTGGTTCTATGCGTTACAAACTTTTGGGCTGGATTAAACTTATAATACTCTATATGATTTCATCTAGAGTATAAATATGGCCAAAGACATCTATGTGTGAAATCGGGAATTAATTAGTTGCCAACCCAATGTAATATTAAATTTGGAATATGCAGACAGCATTTATATAATTAACAAATTAAAGATGTTATGTTTCTTTATGTTATGCTATACCAACATAACTATACATTTACATGCTTTCATCATCAATGGCGCGGCAGCCCAAATCGGGTCGTCACCTCCAATCGTCTCGATCCAAAGACCGTATCCTCCAGCTGTTAATTTTTAAGACGGCTCCAGCTGCTAATTATTTTTAAGATGGCTGTACATGTTTTCACTCAGAGTTTATTCACTTAGTAGATGAATTACTTGTAATCATTTCTCGAAAATACTTATTAACGCCGGACAGAAAATATGGAATGCGGAGAAATCAATAGTTTTGGAAATTGGTGAACTGCAGTGATGTACGCGGTAGTCGATATTATGAATTGAAAATCATCAATTATCGTTCATCCTTAATAAAAGTGAAAGAAACCTACTTGGTTCTTATAAATGCATTCATTAATATTATTATTATCATTGTATTGATACTTATAATATATCGAATGACATTGAAAAATATGCAATGAAATCAAATTCATACAAGTAATGTACTGTTATTTATTTGAAATTATTGATGAATGGATTCATCTTTCCAATGATAGCATTACAGATTGAATGGATTCGGTTTGATGATTTGGAATTCTTGAAAACATGAGCTGTATTTTTTGGAATTTAGTCGTTAAATTTCCAGATAGTATCAAATAGGGTGTTTTTATTTGTATATAACAATAATCACTTATCAGAAAATTCAAACTGTTACTAACAATTCTTCTCAGGCGTATTCTAAAAACAAAATTTTAGATGGAGTACGGTATGCGGGATATCATTTTATGATAAATTTTGTATGCCTTAAAATAGACAAGAGTAAGTAGCGGAAAAGGAATTTAAAAAAACCAAATGTAAGCTGAAGACTGGAAGACATTAATTTAACAGACTTTGAAAAGGTTGCCATATTTGCTAGAAATGTTCAATTCAATTTCATATTTCATATGTGACTCAGACTTCCATCATAATTTCGTCTAGAAAAATATCCTCAATCTTTGCATCATTTATCAAATTCAGATCCAAGAGTCTTTCCCTGCTTTTTCTTCATCGACGAAACATGATGCTATCATCAAACATATAAAAGGCCCTGTGACATAATATTTCCATTTGCAAGACACTGGAAAATAAATTGGGTGTGTGCTTTTAACCTAATCCCGTGAGAAATAAAATGAAATAAAAACAAAAAAATGGAAAAACCAAGGAGAATATCAAGCTACCAAAAATTGAAGACATCATCGATTTACAGTCAATTCCCCAAGCAATTCGCCTGTATTGCAGTGTGTTAACAGAAACACCGAACACTATCGTCATATTAAGGGGCGGATAGAGGCTATCCCATAAATACGTAAATAACTTTTCTTACCCATATCATTGTAGATGATCCTGAAGGAGTCCGAATGTAAATGTCCAAAAAACTGACCCTGAATAATTGATGAGTATTTGCGCACCAATCTCAGATATCGCAAATTGTTTTTCTCCGAAAAGGTCGTATGTCCATTTTGTTGACTGCCAAAGAGACGCTCGTCCGAACCCGGAGGGATATGACCAACGATATACACCTGAAATATTTAACAAGAAATCGGTTTGGGATTAAATTCAATTATCAGCATTGGATCTAACCGGGAATGAAAAGAAAAGCGTAAGCAAATCGAGAACAAAACACAACTGGGTTACGGAAAATTGAAACAAAAACGTTGAGATCCAGCCGGAATAATGCTATTTTCAAATGGACATTTTCATCCCCCAGCTTCGGGGTGGGTGAATACGACCCGGTTTGGGAGTAGACTGGAGGATGAGGGCACGACCATACCTATACCTACCCTGATTACGTGCACCGCTTTTTATTTGCTTAGCTCTACATACACCAAGTTAACCCAATTTGGTCCAGGGTATGAAAAACCCCTGAAGGACTCTTTAGATTATTTTGATTAAACATTTCACAATTTCTCTGGCTGGTAGTTTGTTGCTGGTGTCCGTGGTTGTTTGCATCTACTCGTACGTATTATTCGCTTGATGATGGGGCTTGAAACTTTCTTATCGCTGGCATTTAGAGGATTTGAAAGGCTCTTGCTTTGCAGACAGATTTTGATAAGATGGAGAAAGTGAGACGTTTGATTTTTTTTCTTTTCACATGAAATATGCAGGTTCGTGGTAATCTTGAGTAGAAATAGAATTTCAAGTTAATTTTTTTTTTTCGAGCCGCATTTAAATTGAATTCATTTTTATCTGGATGGACGAATCAGCAGCATAGTGATGAAAGTAGATGGGTTCCATGGGGTTTTCAAATTCGGTTATGAAAGAATCATGGTGGATCAATTTCTCAGCATGTGGGATACGGATTTTTATGTTGTGGTCTTACATTACGAACATTTTTAATTGTACATGAAGTATGTTTAAGCAGTAGAGTTTAAGTGTCTTGGAATCGGCCCCGACAACATCAAAGGTCGCCGCAGAATGTCGATCATCTCTTAAGGAGATGGCTGAACAGTTCAATATTCTTCTGTGCTGGGTGCCGGGACACATGAATATTCCAGGGAACTGCATGGCTGACGAACTCGCTCGGCGCGGTACCACCCTTCAGATTATGCCGGAACATCGGAATCTGGGTGTGCCTCTCTCTACATGTAAACTGCTACTGGGATTGGACTCAATTGAGAAAACCAACTCAAGATGGGCAGGCTGTGTTACATGTCACACTGCGAGACAGATCTGGCCGAGCTGGATCTAAAACGCTCTAAAAGGCTGACTTAGCTCAAAAGGGCGAATATCAGCACCACAGTCGGTTTCCGGACACTGTCTTATAGGTCGACTTGCTAAAAGACTCGGCCTCTTCTCAAACGACTTCTGTAGAAGCTGCCTGGATGAGGAGGAGGAGGAGAGAGTCCTTCATCTTCTCTGTACCTGTCCAGCTCTATCAGCCAGAAGGAAAGCTCATCTTGGAACTTACTTCTTCAACTGTCTCGGTGATCTTGCCGCAATGGAGGTCGCGAGAATCCAACGCTTTATTGCAAGCTAATGGTTCGACGAGTAGGACCGGATTCGATGATCCTGTGGTAACACAACGGACCTTTTAGGTCGAAGTGTGTCCGTGTTCTCACGGGTAGCCACGCGTACCTACCTACCGACCATGTTTAAGGAACCGCTGATGAAATGAATTCCGACTTTCAGTAGTCAACATAAATTTTCGGTTCAGAAATTTCGAATTCCGTTTTTTATCTTTTTCTATGGGGCAATTTTTTTTGCAATATCGTATCGATATTGTATTAGTATTTATTTACCAGTGGAAGTCACATTGCATTTCCAAGGGGGGGGGGGGGGGGGTGGGGCACTGAAGTTCAGTAGTTACTATAGAGAATATATTGGCTACCCGCCAATGCAGAGAGGATGCAAATTGTGCAAATGCTATGGTCACTGCGGTACCGCTTAACAAGTTTTCATTTCCGCATCTAAATCGCCAGAATATTAAAAAGCATTATCATCGCTCTGAAGAGATATCTTTAAGATTGTTCAATTTATCAGCTGATTGTGTGATATCAAAAATTTGACCCTGTATTGTATGATTGTAAGTCTTTAATTGAATAACTTGGGTAGAAACTAAAAAATAAAATTAATTGATTCCGAAGCTTCAATATAATTTACGTTTTCAGTAGAATTTGATCTCGATTTCGACAAAATTTAGAAGCCCAAAAAGACTTCAGGATCTCTCGCATGCATGATACATCTAGTAAATTTTGACAGTTTTCTTAAAATCTCGAGATTTCGCCAAATCCAGTTTGAAATCAACTGTTTTTTCAGACCACTAGAAAAGTAGTGTATTTAATTTTTATTAGTTCTACTATCATATATGTATATTTGATGAAACCCAATCTTGGGCATTAAAATCCGAAGCCTGTATTTCATAGTCAAAATCCTTCAGGTCGAACACGAAGAAGTGATCACCCCAGTTATTAAGTTATCCTACCTCACTTAAAATCTACGAAAGAAATATTTTATGTCAATGTAATTTATGAGGTACACATATTCACTAAGTCTCCTTATTGAGTCGATCTATAGTTTGGGTCATTGCTACCATAACCTAACCTAACCTACTCTTCAAATTCAAAAATTTAAAAAACAAAACTCAGAAATTCTCTAAAACTATTTTCAATTATAATAACTTCTTAAGCAGTATCTTTATACCTGATTTACATCAAAAGATTTTGGGGCGTAATTTTGAAATCTCGAAAAGCGTTTACACCGCTCTGAAGACATTTGTTTGATAACGACGATGATGAAAAAATTTTTAATTTATTTTGTAAGATTTAACTTTTTGAAAGCTTGCATTATTATGCAATTTGAAATTTTTTAATATTTTATACAGGTAGCTGTGGTGACAGATAATTTCAGGGCTGTTCAGTGACTATTATTGAGGCTTTTTTTCCAAAGATTTTTTGCGCGGTGCCTCTTTTAATAGTTCAATTAATTAGTGTAAAAAATATATGTTTTAAGTTTCACTCCGATCAGAAAAAAAAAATTGAGATTCCGAAAAATGGGTCCCGACGTATTGACAAAACGGCCAAATAATATTATTCTGTGGATGATTGTAATTCTAAATATCTATATAGGTTATGTAGTTAGTAGTCTGGGTGGCTTAGTGGCTACAGCACTTGCCTTCGGCGCACCTGGTACCAGTTTTGAATCTGCTTGGCGACAAGTAATTTTCGAGAATAGGATTTTGTGTCGGACTACCAGTTCACTCAGCTGTAAATGAGTACCTGAGTTAAAAATCGGGGTAATAATCACGGACGAACGTGTGGCTGACCACCTCACCTCCTAGTGTTCCGCTGGTCTAGTAATGAAGTAACTCTAGCATTACTTCAAGGCCTAGGCCCATTTTGGGCTGTTGTGCCATTGATTATTATATAGGTTATGTACCATCGGAAATACCATCTAGTGGTCGCAATAAGAAAGTGAAGTTTATTTAATATTGCGACAACCTCCCCCTTTAACATAAGCTCTATTTTATTATTCTAGGATAAAAATGACCAGAGATATGAATTTTCAAAGAGGACTCGGACACCATTTTTGCGAAAACTTTAACATACTATAACTAACAAAAAAAAATGAGATAGAAACAAAAAATTGAATTTCATTTATTTTTTTCACTAGGTCTTCAAGTACAAACATTTTCAAAAGATTCGGAGATGGTAAGGTCACAACTTTGGCAATTCTTGATGGAATGACCCAATACTTAATAATACGAAGTTAGTACCGTCGGTAAAAATATCTGATTTCTAATGCTCAATATTATATTATAGAAAGAGAAAACGGTTCCGAAAGTCCTTCACCAAGTACGCAATAAAAACTATGACGGATTAGTGATTAAATGTCAAAAATAATCAAATGTTGCCGATGACACTAACTTCCTATCGTTACAAAGTTACGCTCAAAAAATTTTTTTTTAAGAAAAACTTCAATTGCTGAATTTATGCACTAGATGGCATTTTCGATGGTACACTACGTATATATTTAGAGTCACAATCACCCACAGAATGATAATATATAGGCCCTATGTCGATATCTTGGGAGTTTTAGGAATCTTATACAATTTTGGTTTCTTGAGGCAAGTATTCCCCATATGTTATCGAGATGAAACTTTAAACGTATTTTTATACTCTAGATGAAATCATATAGAGTATTATAAGTTTAATCCAGCCCAAAAGTTTGTAACGCATAGAACCAAGCCTCGGACGAAAAAAAGTTATATATTATTTTTTGTTTATTTGTGGTCAAAAACCTCAAATCCGCCTGACGTCCGTCCGTCCGTCCGTCCGTCCGTCCGTCCGTCTGTCCGTTAGCACGATAACTCAAGAACGCCTTCACCTAGGATCTTGAAATTTTGAATCTGGATGTTTGGTTGAATTTGTAAGGCTAAGTTCGTTAACGGGCAAAATCGTCCTACTCCTTCGGGTAGCTGCCATACAAAATGTCCTTAAAACACGTGTTCAAGAATATTGCCGATAACTTCAGAAGGGTTTAAGCTACGTCTTTGAAATTTTGTATGTGTCATTTTTCCAATAGTTGGAGCTAAATGTATGATTATGAAGAAAATCCTTTTAGTCCTTCGTGTAGCTGCCATACAAATATCCTGTCAAAATGTATTCACTTAATTTACAAAACTCACAATAACTCAAGTAATCTTTTAGCTACGAATTCGGAATTTTGTACAAGTTAGTTTTGAGTAAAAAGAAAGTCGGAGTTTACTAATCAGCGAAATCCTTTTACTCCTTCTGGTAGCTGCGATACAAAATGTCCTTAAAACACGTCTTTAAGAATATTGGTCGATAACTTCAGAAGGGTTTAAGCTACGTCATTCAAATTTTGTATGTATTATTTTTCCAATAGTTGGAGCTAAATATATGATTATGAAAGAAATCCTGTTAGTCCTTCGTGTAGCTGCCATACAAATAGCCTGTCAAAATGTATTCACTTAATTTACGAAACTCACTATAACTCAAGTAATCTTTTAGCTACGAATTCAGAATTTTGTACAAGTTAGTTTTGAGTGAAAAGGAAGTTCGAGTTTACTATTCAGCGAAATCCTTTCACTCCTTCTGGTAGCTGCCATACAAAATGTCCTTAAAACACGTGTTCAAGAATATTTTCCGATAATTTTTGAACGCTTCAAGCTACGAATTTGAAATTTTGTACACATTAATTTTTGAATAGTTCCAAGGAAAAGGATAAATATGTAAGAAATCGAGTGAGTCCTTCCTGCACCTCCCATGTGAAAGTCCTTTAAAAAGGACTTTTTTTTTCAATGACTTACCCAGTTCAAGGTATGAAGTTAAACACTGAATATTGTCTTTTAGTTTTGAGTAGCAATCTAATAGCAGTCCTTAATAAAGGACATACAACATGCACACACGTAATTCTACTTTATCCCCAACTACAATATAAATCGGAGTTCAGTATTCATCTAGAGTATTATACGATTGGCTTGCAGCCGATCGTGACTGCAGTATGTTTTTACACTATTTCAAGCCATTATGTTGCTGCAAAAAAAATTCAAAAATTTTAAATTGAGTGATTAGCTTTGATTAGGGTTTGAACTTTTTACCCGAGTAGATTTCAAATTCATCCAAATATGGGAAAACTTTTAGATTTTGATAGAATCTTATCGAAATCTCGACATTTCGGCAAATCGAGTTTTACATCTTTGGATTTAAATCATAATTAAGTTCTTATAGCTGATTTACGAATCTCGTGATTTCGACAAAACTATTAAGATTACTGGATTACCCAAAAATTTGAATAAGTTTGATATCTGCTCTAGTGATTAGGTTTTGTGAAAACATAGTTCAAAATCCACTCCAATGATATTGTGTTTCACTGCATTTACCACAATTTACGTTTTAAGTTAGGATTACAATGCACATAATGACAATTGTCCAAGCATAATCTAAATCTAAATTTTTCAAAATTAGTTTAAAACAGTAAAATCTATTTCCTTAACACAACACACCACAATCTACAGATTGATTATATATATTTATTTTCGAAATTTTATTACTTTTCGATTGAAATATTTTTAATTAGTACAGTCTTCTTTTCAATCAGGAGACAAAGGACGAAAAAGAAGGATTAAAGAAAGACATAAGGGAAAATGAGACTTAATTGCATTATACTTTATTAAGTGTATCTTATTAATCTAATAGTCTCATATAATTTTTCTTTAAAGCAGACGTGATAAAGTAATCATTGGTGACAAATTTGCTAATTGGGGGGGGGGGGGGGGGGTTCCATGGCCATGGCCACGGTTCTGAATCAATTCTGCTTATAAGAACAAAAACTGAACTATTAAGATCGATACCATTTTCTTGAGAAATCAGTACTGTGATAGTATTGAATGGAGTTCTTCTCGTAAAAATTTTGAGTTCATATCCATTTTATGCAAGACGTTGATGTTTTTAGGAACCAAAATTGAGTGAAACTTTGTATTCCTGGTATTTTTCTAGTCTCATTCTCTCTTTCATGTTTTTTTTTGCCGTTTCTGAATTTTTGCAAATTAGGACTGCATCAGTACTGCATTAAAGATTGAATCCTCATTATTTTCCCATTACAACTTGTTATTCGTAAAAGGTGTTTTTTTAAGAGCTGTAAGATTTGAAATTGAAATATAAACACACATATGTTGAGTAAATAATCCTAATTTTTTTTAATCGATAGATAATGTTATGGCATTAATGTTGAACAATAATTTTGAACATATGCCCATTACGGAAGAGGCTCAAATACCTCATCCTGGAGCTTCAATTTTCGATCACCTTTTCGAGCATTTCAGACCTTATCTTACAAATGGTGCACTCGATTTTGGCTTCAAACGCTGGAATCATTGTTGGCTTGCCTCCATAGAACAACGACTTCAAATACTCCCATAGTCCAACGGCGTCTAATCACACGATCTTGGAGGCCACGCCAAATATCCATTTCTGGAGAATTTGTCATCGAACACTTCCTTTCTTGTCTCGATGGTTTTGCTGATAGTATAGCATGTGGCACCATTTTGTTGTCCAAATTTCCTAAACCACGTTCGCGCACTTTTGGAAACAAAAACTCGTTAATCATAGCTCTGTACTGCGCGTCATTGACGGTGCTATTTGGATTTTCTTCATTTTTAGCCCAAACCGCATCGGTAGCGGATTCATCCCGTGTGGAATTATCATTATTTACAAAGCCATTGGGAAGTGAGCCTCATTACTGAACAACATTTCAAGCGCCTGTTCAACCATCCTATCATCTAACTCTCGACTCAAGGGATGATCGTTCGGCTGTACCAATCTTGAAAGTGTGTGAATCAAGATCCTTGCCCAAAATCTACCACCAAGTAGATGGACACAGATCAAGGCTCTGATCAATTGTCAGCTGTTTGAGTGTTGCCATATTAAGAAAAAACCTTCAAAAAAACCCCGTTTACATTTCTCCCTTTCTGCTTCGCGATTTTCATTAGAAAATTATATAATATGTATGTTTTTCGGGGTCTCATCCAGTGCAGAGTAGGGTAGCAACATGGTAAATAAGAACAAACTCACTTCAGTTGTTTGGCTACTCTGCACTTTATAAATGTAGAGTATAAATGCCATTAAAAACATTGTGTACCTATGTTCCCTCAATGCCATCTAGATGTTAAAAGTTAAACCTGTTTCTCTGCTCTAAATCGTTCATTTGCACTCTCTACTCTGTTCAGCTCTGGAGTGCAATAGAACGCACCCAGTATAGAAAACTAGGGTAAAGGGTTACGTTAGTGGGCAAATAGTCTCAGATTTCCGTGGTACGTTGTAATTAGAGGGCCCAGTCCTAGCTTGTGTCTATTTAATGAAACTTACGCGATACGATAAGGACGATGGTGTTTCTTTCCACTTATACATCCTACTTAGGCTGTAGAAAACTGATGATATGTTAAAAAACCACCTTGCACTAAAAACATATTTTAAGTCCTCGAAATGGCAGAATGGGAGTCGGTCAAAAGAGCGATTAGAAGATATACTCGTAATAGTCTCCTTCTAGAAATGGTACTCCTGTTTTGCATATTTTACTTTGGATTGTTACGGACTAGATTATTCAATTCTAGTTGGAACTAGCCACATTATTCCTTAAACTTTCGGAACATATGCAGTTAAATTTTACAATGAATAACCCTTACACAAGACTTAAATTTTCAACTCCATAACTTCACTAATAGCAGGGAAAGAATGTCGCAGATAAATTAGTTACAGAATGGTCGATAAAACTTTGCCGTTTGCGATACTACCGCACATTAAAACTAACGTAATATTTACGGATGGCAATGGCAAAGGACCATAACTGAAATATCGACGAAAGTTTAATTTTACTACTGAGAAGGCCACACATCAGCCATCATCGACAGACCCCGTCCCGAACAGGGTTGACGAGAATTCCCCAAAAACTCACCCCGTTCAACCAACCAACTATTTAACACTAAATAAGCTCTAAGGGTAGCCTTCAGCTCGAAAACTATTTCCAGGAGCATTAAAAGGAATCGGAAAATCGTTGGGCGTTGGGGATTTTGACGACGACACCGACTTTACGGCGAACGATAAGAGTTTCGGAAAGAAGGGAAAAAAGCTATACGAAATTGGAATTCATGGCGCACTTTCCGTAATGGAAATCGGTGGAAAAAATCGTCCTTTCGTGCTCGAGGAAAGTTTGTCACGTTTTTGTAACTCAATTGATTTGTTACGCCGATGGCGGGTCGATTATCTCATCGGGCAAGAGTTTCCTGTATACATCAGGCTATACCCACTTTCAGGACCCTTACACATATGGTTCGTATACAATATCAATTCCGTGTACTGAGAGGTGGCTTCATAAAAGCATTCAGTGGAAGTTTCACATCACTTTTTTTTCTTCTTTTGCTGTGTATGGGTATCAAGGAGCAGGACCAGGATATTTCGAAATACAAAATTTTCACATAAGATCGTTTCGTGTATTGCGGAACAGTTGAGTTGACATGATGTTATTAGAGATGAGAGGAGCTCAGATACGTGTAGGTGATATGATGGGGTGTCTGGTCGTAATGGGAGCGCAGTTAGGGAGTTATGAGGTGGAATAATGGGATTGTGAAAAGGAATTAAGAGCCATTCAGACGTACTTGCGAGCATAGTAAATCTTACGTGAAAGGAAGTTTCAGGACGGAGATACGGTTGTTACGGCGGCTTTCGCTTTTCCTGAATGCCGTCTCGAAATGCACTTATTATTAATGTTATAGATCCCTTATGGAATTTGTTTAATAGCAAAGCATTGAGGTTTGTTTGGAGGGTGGTTAATGTAGTAGAGTAATTGAGTACAAACTGTGGTACACACAAAGCAGATAATTCAAAAGTGGATGTTATACTAGTTTTATTGAATAATTTTTTATAAGAGATTTTTTCAACATTTTGAAGCTTAAGGAATTAAACCAGGTTGGACATAATCACTTAAGATGTTTACAATCGTCCTGCGCGAACCTGCCAGATTTCTGTGAATATTCTGCGAAGGACAATGTTACAGCGCCGCAGCAATAAGTGACGTACAGGGTTGAGCACGATGCAGCTGGCTGGTAATCGCTTCGTCATCAAGGATCAAGCCAACGTTCGAAGGAAAATGCAACCAAGACTCTTGTTCTTCCCGATAAGTCTTTTTGCGTTCGCTGCGTTTCCGGGTGCGTAAGCACAGCTGCGTCGTGCTCAACCCTGTACGTTACTTATTGCTGCGCCGTCGCAACACTCCCTCCCGGTATGCCGATCGGAGTCTAGTCGGCCTACCTCATCTTCGCGGCGACGTCCAGCACCGCCAGCTTTACTGTGGGGCATCGAAGAACTCCACTCATCGTTTGGACGCTGGCTTGGCGTACTTGTCCACCTATACCGCAAGTAACGTCGCGTACAATACCTCGCTTCTAACAGTTGCGAGGCGTGGTGTCGTCTACGATGAGTACTATATCGCCAACTTTAATCGGATCTGCGCGTCGGAACCACTTAGTCCGCCTAGTGAGATCGAGCAAATACTCACGGACCCAACGCTTCCAAAAACTGTCAGCCAGTTGCTGAGCTACTTTCCAATTTTTCCGAGGGAGACTTGGGCCATCGCTGAATTTTCCAGGAGGTCGGTATCCATTTGAGCACCCTAACAGAAAATGGTTTGTCGTTAGTGCTTCCTGATCGCAGTCGTCGATAGGTATGTAAGTAAGAGGTCGGGAATTGATAATATTTTCCACCTCCATCATGAATGCCCTCAGCAGTTCGTCGTTCGGATTGCGGGATGGCATGATCCTTAGTAGGGTTGCCTTTACAGATCAAACGAGGCGTTCCCAGCTGGCTCTCATATGAGGAGCTGCTGGAGGGTTGAAGACCCACTTCAAATGTTCCCCTGGAAACGTTGTTTCCGGAATTGTGTAGTGATTTGCTTTTAATAGCTCCTTGCGAAGTTCCTCTCCATTCTCCATTCTACCATTTCAAAAAATAAAATTGCTGTTGGCGGGATTCGATCCGGCGGTCTTAGCGTTGAGCTTTATATATCCTAGCGAACAACCAAAAATTCCATCAAATTGGTGGAAATATTGGGTGATCTTCAGTGTAAGGGTGTTTCGGATTTAGGCATGATACACCCTCTGACGAGTCTATGCCATCCGATGACGAAACAGCTCCTTCGGACCCAGTCCAACACAGTCAAATAAAAAACTGGCCTATCCAGTGAAGGTTTTCCAACTGTCATGCCCCCAGGGACAGCGATTAATTAACAGTCGGGGATTTCGTGCTGGGGTTCCACACTAGAAACTCCACTAACGCCGGAAAACAACAAAAAACTTCTTAAAATTTGCTTCTCACCATGAAAAATTCCATTCTCATTTCAACTTTATTATATCATCTAATTTCTGCCTTTCTTACCAATCTAAACATAAAAAAGTCGGCAGCGCCATCTAGTTGTAAAATTTCGAGATTTTATCGCGCGTAGTGATGCAGTACTATTTTTAGTCTTCTCTCATGTCTATTTGAGTGAAAATGGACAAACTTAATAATATATATTAATAATTAGCTACATATTTTTCGCCCTTACGAAGTGCAGAGCAGATTATTGTTACTAAACACTACTATATTTGCACTATACATGTATCCTCAACGCCATCTAGATGTAAAAAGTAAAAGGAATTGGCAAATAGCAACATGTAGGTTATTCTGATGAACTGCCGGAGATACCATCTAACGGCCGTAATAGGCATATAAATAAATATAAATTTTTCTTTTCAGATAGGTTCACTCGACAAAAATTTGTGTTTTCTATTGCTCAAAGAAACCCACAAAAGAACGCTTCAAGAAGTTCTTCACCAAGAACGAAAAAAGCAATTTCATGATTTTTGAAATTTGCTCAATTTTCGTCATATTTTAAATTTGGTCTGTTTCCTCGGTATAGCTAAGATATGTCCCAATGAATATATGGTTGCTCCTGGCTCCTGACGAATTTTCAAAGTTTACATGAACAAAATTTAAGTTTCCATGCATGTTTTCGGAAAAAAAAATCTGCCAACAGTCTGGACGCAACATTATTATTCTTTGGGTAGAAGTCCGGAAAGCGTTTGACGCTTTACGCGAAAAAAACCTAAACGACTCACTTGTGAAGACTAGGTGAATCACTTGTTAATATGTATTAATAAGGATTCACAAGGGGATGTGCATTATGTACAGCCAGAGAGTCAAATTTTGCATTTCGATTTTGAATTTTGTAATTTTCTGGGAGAATTTGTATCTGTGCATAATATATTGTTTCTTGACCCAGTACAACCAAGGGCTCTCATAGCAGGGGGCAAGAGTGGGAACTTGCCCCCACCTGGATTCTACCTTCCAGTATTTTAAAAACACCATTTTTCACTTGAATAATTATTTTTTTTTAATCTAGTGTAACTAAGACCTTTTAATTGTTCTGTTACACATAATTTGTTAAGCTACTAACAAATAGTTACTAAATGAACACTGTTTACTGTTTTCAATGAAAAATAAAAGCAAAACATCTTTTTATTTGTATTTAAAGAAATTTAACTTGTTTAAAATTAATGTTTCCTTACTTACTTCAGAAAAATTGGATTGTAATTCAAATTTGAGTAGACAAATTAAAGGTAAGGACATTATTATTTTATTGGAAGATGTAATTGAATTTCACACTCTTTTACACTTTTTTTTTACACTTATGAAAAATACAGGAAAACCCAAAGGTCTTAATGGTTTCTTGAGATAAAGTAGTCTACTTTTTTGGGCCAGACTGTGAAGCAACATTGACGGCGTTGACTGTGTAGCTCAATCAAAACAATGGTAGACAAAGCTACTAGGCCCTATGAAAGGCGCGTCCGCCGTCAATACGATCTCTTTTGGATAGTGGACTTTATCGTGAATATCTAGTTGCGATTCGCATCAACGCTGCTTCAGTGATACTTCGAAAGGTAATTATTCTATAACCTAACCTAACCTATCTTCACGCTGCTTCAGCTGGGGAACTTTTTCAAAGGTAATACGTTTTCAACGAACCTAACTCTAATTCGCAAAATCAAAATTCATATCTCCAACCTTTTCATTCCCTCCTGTTCAACGAGTAAAATTACCACTGAACAAGATCACCTAACAAGATCAAATATCCTGATCGTATTCATTGGTCCGTCGAGCCGGATCAAACATCAAAGAAGCTGCAATTTTGCCCTTGTGAACTCGCCAACAAAATTCGACACCAGCAAGTATCAACTTAGTAGGCTTTCGGCGCACCTGGTACCAGGTTCTAATCTGCTTGGCGACAAGTAATTTTCGAGAATGGTATTGGGTGCCTGACCAGTTCAGCTGTAAATGAGTACCTGAGTTAAAAATCGGGGTAATAATCACGTAAGAGCGTGTGGCTTACCACTTCACCTCCTAGTGTTCCGTTGGTCTAGTAATGAAGAAACTCTAACATTACTTCAAGGCCTAGGCCCAATTTGAGCTGTTGTGCCATTGATTATTAAATATCAACTTGCAACAGATCAGACTTGATCAGATCAACTTGAAAACAGAGGGTGTTTTCAAATATGCAAAATTTTAAAGTATTGTTACATGTAAACCTGGCAACCGCGCAACCGTGCAACTCGATCGTTTCATATAATGAAAATAACAACAACCGAATACCTAGTTGAAAAATAACCCAACCAGAAATAAGGCGAAACAGCACGGTTGTATCTCTCTTCTATCGAATGCTCTCCAATGTACTAGAATCCAATTAGAATCAAAGTCGAAAGATCTCAAGCTCACTTGAATCTTCTACACACACCTCTGAACGAAGATCGAAATCGAAGGCTCTAAAGCTTTCGAGAAGGTTCTACACTGAACGAAGATCGAAATCGAAAGCTCTAAAGCTTTCGAGAAGATTCCACAAGCATCGAAGATTCAAGAACATCCTAGACTGCAACCGGCTTGTATATAAACAGGTGAAGCTCTCAGCGAAGACACATTAATCTCGATTACGTCGACTGCGAGTATACGCGACCGTGTTGAGAGAGAACGAAAGTGAACGAGTCAAGCGATATATGGTATAAGCGGGCGGTACTGCCATACAGTGCGAATTATTGTGCGATTATAATTCTGTGAATTTAAAGTGCGATTAATAAATAATCACTTATTTTTATTTTAACCGAATTGTGTTTTACTTGAAATCCCGGCGAACCCCTAGCTCGCAACAGTATGTTGATTAGGCTTGTGTAGTTCGCGAACGAACTAGTTCAGAAGAGTGCTCCCAGAAGAGAAATGAATGAACTAGTTCGCAGTCAGTCCCGCTCTTCTTCGAGTTCATTTGTTTTCATTCATGGCCTTTTGTAAGTCAGTGGTAGGTTATACTTGTACGCGGATGACCTTTTCTACTTCTTCAGTGACGACCTTTTTATTTTAGGTCATCACATTGTACCTGAGGACCTTTCTTTTTTTTAGGTCATCACATTGTACCTCATTACTCTCATCACTGAACTTGAAGTTCGTTCTTTAGAGTTCTTTCTAGTTCGCGACTCAACTCCCGCGAACTAGTGAACTAAAAGAACGAACTAGTTTGTGAACTAGAAATGATAGCTTCTTCCGGTGAACTAAAATGTTCAAGCCTAATGTTGATTAAAGTAGCAGGATCAGAAGCATATTAGTAACATTAGTACGTAACGTTTTGTTAAACCAAGGTTATAACTTTTTAGTTGCACTTTGTTAAAAAAAAAAAATTCTCAATTACGAACTGATTAAAATTAAATTAGAATAACTTCGAAAGTTTGTGAGCTAGATCGATAAGTTTTACTAACTCTGCTTCTTCTTAGCATTTACAAAAGCTCGAACACAGTTACAAGTAATTCCAAATCTTTAAGTTGACTCACCAGAAAGCACTAATTTTTTTAAAGACTTTTGTATGGCAGCCTAAAACAGTAACTTCACTTCACTCTGTTTTCCAGTTTTGATGCTTTTAAAATAAGTGTATCTACATAACCTTGTGTAGTGGCATTTGACGATAGCGAAATTTTTCTCCTTAACAAAGTAATGTTTTTGCCACTGTCAATACAGCTAGATTTGTAGGCGACTTTGTTGATTTGACGAGTCAATCAATCTCGTCAATGAAATCATTTTTTTAAAAATAATTAGTTCGTTTTTTTCAGTCTTGATTAAACGATCATTCGATCAACAATATTTTAAATTATAAAATCAATTAATTTCGCAGAACTAATTGAAACTTAAATCTTTTAAAATCTAATTTATCAATTATTCGAGTCAATAAAATATTTTCAATTTACGTAAAGTTAAAAAATAATACTACAAAATATTTAATTCACATTTTATTTACATAACTTAATTTTATTTCGATTGTAATAAATTGTGTTTGCCTTTTATATAAAAAGTTTAATCAATGTTTATGTGAGATTTTATTTATCAAGGCCGACAAGAATTATTATTATAAATTATTTAACCTTCTTTTTCAACATCGAACTATAAAGTTCCAACTTCATTATCAGCTTTATTCAATCAAAAGAAGAAGATTTTCCTCATGATTATCAACTATTATCAATCTTAAGAAGGAGATGTGCGAATATTAATAATATACGTAAGGATCTCTTCACCCGCTCCCCGGGATTTTGTTCTTAGCTTAATCACAAAAAAGATTTTACGTCCAATACGTTCCGTTCCGTAGTTACCGCTCCTTCGAGAAAAAATAGGAACCATTTTTATTAAGAACTTTTGTATGGTAGCTAATTGAAAGAGTATCGCAATATTGTCAGTTCGCGCAAAATTTAATTAAAAAGAGGGTATCGTGCGAAATTTTTTAAATTCCAGAACATAACTGTCATCACTTGTTTTGAGGAATTTTGTGTGCGATGTACCCGAAGAAGTTGGGCGATTTTACTTACCAACGGATTCTAAGTAAATTTTCAACTTCTCTGTATTTTCCCCTATCTCCCAGTGCGCTGATATTGCTTTGGTGTGGCAGAAAAAGTTCAATGATTCTTGACTGAGTGAAAGCCCCATTCGTTCTATTCGTCACAAGATGTAGCTCCAAAAATTGCAAACTCCTTTTATAAGCCATAGTTCTGCCCCTCCCTACAAAATTTTGTATGGGCGCACATGAGTACAACTCTTAAAAGTTCCTATCGGACTAAAATTCCTTATTCGTATTGGTCACGCGATATGTGATTTCGGAAAATATGTAATGTGAAATATTTTTTCGCCAATTAAACTCACATCAGTAAAACCAAAAGAATAATCCAAAACTAATAAGTCATAAGGAATAAGATAATACAAAAATGTAATCGCACTCCAAAATTAATAATCAGTAAAGACGATAACCGTTTAAACAGGTGACGAGAAAGACTTCTCCCGGCAAATAGTTAATCCTGACAAATCGAATAATGCCAATACCAAATATTGATCTGCTAAGTAAATTCTGTCAATTAAAAGCAACCTTCCAGGTATATCATACCACCGTACCTTCTGCAGAAGACTACAAAAGAAGTCTTGTCATCGGCTTCAAAATGGGGGCGGTAAATTGCTTTTGCGTCAAAATGCCCTTTTGAAATTCGTTGCCAAGAGCTTTAAATGTTTACCACTGAAAAACGACGAGTACTTTCTTTTGACATTTTTCCATGAAAGAAATGTTGACATAAGTTTTATCGAACAGAAAAAAATGGAATTGTCCTCGGCTTAGATCTCATCCTTACCTGACTGTTACAAGGATCCAATCAATAAGTAATATCCAATTACGCAATCGGCGACCTCGATAAGGCCGTAGTGGGAAGAATTTCAAGTTTACAGCCAGTGAAGCAGTCTGTAGCGCTCTCGTACATTAGGTAATACAGAAGTCATTGAAATGGTCGTGAAGCTGTTCAGGTTCAAGGCAAAAACGAAAGGAATCGATCGGATTCAATATCGACCCTTCAGCCCGACGACGTCTTCAAGACGGTCGTCATCGTCCTTGCACGTCCTTTCCGACCAAAAATTTCTGGCTCCGAACCAAGCGGAAAACTCATTTCATATTTCGTTTGATACTGAAAATTAGATAGGTTTACTTTTTACATAGCGACCTTTTTTCCGTCGGGATCGGGACCAACAAGTGTCCTTGCTAGAGCTCCTGATACGAGCTACTTCTTGCTGTCTTGGCCTGAGATGACATCAACAGCGATGGCAAGTAGTACGGGCTGAAACACTTCGATTGGAATCATTCACTAGAAAATGAAATTCCTCAACGATTTCTTCATTATCATTTAATGGCGTCGGTTGTACATGCTGTTGATTTTATAGATGGTTGCCTACCTGTAACTCAGACAACTGGAATCATTCTCATCCCTGGGCGTATATTGGCGAAGATATCGACAGGTTGGTGGGCTATTGAGTCATTGAAGAGCGTTTAACGATTTGTCCTTTTGTCGAATCAAACCTGAACGGATGCAAACTTTCCTAAGATTAACCAAACGTCCAAATTACAAACTGCCAATGACAATGACATAAATAATCTCTTGTTGTTGAAAAAATAAATGTTTTGTTCAGGTAGTTATTGCTTTCAATTATTTGAAATGTGCACTTAAAAATTAGAATGGCATTTTCTGGTCGAGTTGGTTTCAAAAGGATTAACAATCAAGGTATATCAGGGTTGTTCTTTCAGAGGAATAAAATGTGCGGTTGTGCTGGAAAAAGTAGTAGCCAGGTATTGGAAACCGTTCTTTATAATAGAATTGTCCAATTTATTTCAAGAGATCGTTACTTTTTGTGTTGATTCTGAGCAGTTTTCTTATCAGCCTTTCAGATTGGTCTTGCAATGAACAAATCCATTAGTATGAATCAATTTACCTCAAATACGAATTCTAAGAAGCTCTCTTTTCAGAACAATTTTAAATTCGGCCAGTATTCGCGAAAAAGTATTTTACGCATTTTGCATAGGACCTACCCGAAGGAGTGGAATAATCTTGTCCACAAACGAACTCGACAGTATATTTGTTTTCTTCAAATTATTTCGTTGAAATGTCGTCCTCCTGGTTTAGAGGTTTCTTGTGTTAAGGTTGGTTTCGAAAGATTAATGCAAAAAATGTAGGACCTTTAAATTATAGCTACAAGAAAAACACAATTGACGTTCTACGTATTCATTTGCGTACTCTTAAAAATAAATCGGCAGAAGATTTCAAATTTGCAGCTTGAATCGTTCTGATGCTATCGACCGATAGTTATGAACACGTCTTTTACGACTTTCGTTTGGTAATTATTCGAAGGAGTAAGACGCTTTGCCGGAATCAGACGGTATTAGGCCAATCATGCTGCAGAGAGCCTCCGAAGCAATCCTCAGCTGGTTGAGTACGATTTTCAGGAGCTGCTTACCGGCAGGGTATGTTTCACGGGCCTGGCGAGAGGCACGTGTAGTTTTCATTCCCAAAGCGGGAGGACCCAGTAACACGACATCGAAGGACTTTCGACCTATCAGTCTATAGTCGTTCGTTCTTAAGGTGCTGGAGAGGCTTATAGAAACATAAATTCGGAGATTATGCGAGAACAGGCTGCTGTCTAACGCTCAGCATGCCTACATCAGAGGGAAATCCGTAGACACAGCCCGACATGAAGTAGTGGGGTCTATAGAGTTTAGTTTGGAAAGTAATGATTTCACGTTGGCGACATTTCTAGACGTTGAGGGGGCTTTCAACGACGTAATAGTGGAAGCAATTAGGGAGGCTTTAAATGGCATAGGCTTAGAGGAGGGACTGACGGGCTGGTTGACGACCTTGTTGGAAACCAGGATTGTGAGTTCGGAGAGGGGGCAAGGAAAGGTAACGAGGCAAGCCTCGAGGGGTACTCCACAGGGTGGGGTGATATCGCCCCTTCTGTGGCTCCTTGTAGTAAACTAGTAGAAATCGAAAGGAAAGGAATCAAGGTTGTGGCCTACTCGAATGACATAGTCATACTAGTTCAGGGAAATTTTTTGGATACTATTACTGACATCTTGGAGTCGGCACTCCGTACACTGAGCAGGTGGGTCAAAAGATTTGGCTTGTGGGTTAACGCCTCAAAAACTGAGTTAGTTTTATTAACTACGAAGCACAAGATGCCGGAATTCAGGCTGCCAATGCTTGAATGGGTCGAGCTGCAACTACCGGAAAAAGCGAAATATCTGGGCCTGATTTTGGATAGGAAGCTAAATTGGAAAGAAAATATTAGAGAGCGTATTAAAAAGGCTAACAACGCGCTTTTTGCGTGTAGGCAGGCCGTTGGAAAGGGCTGTATACGGCGGTTGCAGGACCCATTCTGACGTACCGGCCACTGGTATTGTGGAAAGCCACAGACAAAAAGTATATCCAAAGGGAAGTGAGTGGAGTGCAGCGGAGTGCTTATGTAATGATCACAGGGCCCCTGCGCACAACGCCAACAGCAGCACTGGAAGTTTGCATGCACCTTTTACCACTTGATATTTTCATTAAGCAGGTTGCGTCAAACATAGCGGTACATCTATTGAGCTGTTGTCTCTTTAGGGAGAGGTCCATAGGACACGACTTCATTCTTAGGGAATTTCTTGATGGTCCGGTCAACTTTTGCACGGATTATATGATCCCGGTGAATGATTTTAAATTATCATTCAGGGTTGTATATCCAAGCAGAGCAGACTGGTAAAGCAAAAAGGTAGTAAATGAGGAAGAACTCTCCGCGTATACGGACGGTTCCAAAATGGAGTGCGGCACTGGCGCTGGAGTCTTCTCTGAGCAGTTGAGTGCAAGGGAGTCTTTTAAGCTGCCGGATGCCTGTAGTGTTTTCCAAGCGAATATTCTGGCAGTGCTCCAGGCAGGTAACATCATGTTGATGGAGGGGACATTCGGTAAGCATTTGAATGCATTGGAATCGGGGACTATTAAATTCCAGCTAGTAAAGCGCTGCCGAAAGTGCTCAAGGTACTTTGTAGTCAGAATAGAGTACGATACACTGGGTATCAGGGCGTAATGACGTACCAGGCAACGAACGGGCCGATGAGCTGGCGAGACTAGGATCGGCGTCAGACGGGATGGTAGAGGAGGTGGTTAGTCCGTCATTAAACGGGATTAAAGCACGTATCAGGGATTGTTCCGCGGACGCAGCGAACTCTAGATGGAAGGCGCTAACGAGCTGTAGGACTTCTAGGGCACTATGCCCAAGGTTGGACAGACGGAAGACTAGGGAGATATTGACATGGAGTAGGAGAAGTCGTCGGAATACAGACAGGGCACTGCTTGCTAGGGAAGCATGCTATGCGTATGGGGATCGCTGACTCTGACGTGAGCAGGTATTGCCTTGACCTATATGCTGAGGAGGACATCACCCACATTTTGTGTGAGTGTCAGGCGGTTGCAAGGTGGCGACTGAGGTGGCTGGGCAGTCTTTTCTTTGACAATTTGGAGGACCTGAGGTCAATAGGGCATGATAAGCTAGTCAAGTTCGTTTCGGGACCTGTGTTGTTTAGGGGATGTTTAGTGACCTACGAGTAGTGTATGCGGTGGCTCAGCGCTTCGCCCCTTCTTAAAACTAAAACTAAATCTGAGACGCTTTGCCTGTTAACGTACTCAGCCTTACAAATTCGACCAAATATCGTGATTACTAATTTTAATATGCTAGGTGAAACCGTTTTTGAGAGCTCGTGCATTCAGACAGACGGACGAACAGATAAGTAAACGGATTTCGGATTTTTGGACACAACTGAACAAAAAAAAAATTATAAATAACTTCTTTTCGGTTGAGACTCCATTCTATGCACTAAACTTTTTTCATTTAGAGCATGAGAGTCTGTGTGCAATTTTCTTATGTTATGGGTTTAAGTTTCAGACGAGATTTATGTAAGCATACACACCACAAAGAGTAATCAAATCATGTTAGAAAAAATTTTGATATGTTCATGATAATTTACAAAATAAAAATTTTTTGCAATCACTTCGATAAGCTATTGAAAATTTTTTAAAAATATATCCAAAATACTTCTCTTGCATTATTACATATATAAATCAAATTTCAACTTTCTAGTGTAGGCCGTTCTCGAAACAGAAACATCGATTTGATATATAGCAAGTTTCAACTTTCTAGTTTACGGTTTTTCTTAGACGGATTTCCTTAGATGGATGAATCAAATTATTTTTTAATTCATGCCATCGGAACAGCATTGCATAACTACCATATTTCAACTTTCTTTCATTACCGTTTTTGGACATAGAAAAATCATAGTATTTTCCATTTAAGGCCGGTTTACATGTCGAATGCAAGTAATTTTTACTGAGATTGTGAGGGAGAAGGAAATCTCTTATGAGAAACTGATCAGGAGTGAAACGAGCAGAGATATATCCAGTAAAAAATACTGACGATATTTCTATCAATGTGTGCGTGCCAAAATTTTTTTGTACTGGTTGCTTCTACTCCATTGAAAATTCGATAAGCTAGCTCCCTCACAATCTCAGTAAAAATTATTTGCAACCGACATGTAAACCGGCCTTTATTTAACTACAAAACTCCAGGGCTGCAATTTTTTTAAATTCCAAGCCTATCTGAGTTCTTAAATATGAAACAATATTCAATTCATATACTCGCAATGTGCCATGCAATTGTGTACCTTCCTCCCGAATTGACAATTTTAATTATCAACAAAATAAATTATTTTTAAGCCTATTGTAACTGCGGTACGTTTGTGTCCGTAATTATTTCTTTAATAGTTTTCGAATCAGTGATTAATTTTCATATTCGATAGATCAGTCTCCAGAAAAACTTTATCGGCTTTGTTTAAACAGCCAAAGAGTACTAAGAAATTCCGAAAGAATTATATTCAATTAAATTTTGAAAATGATTGAATTATTAAATAAATTCTTATTACGTAGTTATTTACACAACTTGGAAGGAAGAAAGAGGTTAGGGTATGAACCCAATACTTGCAAAGACTGATGACACATTAAGATATTAAGCCCTACTTTGGACGCCGGTTTCGTTTAGCCCTACGTTGGGCGCCTATTTCACTATGCTTAAACTGTTTCTTGAATTTACAGCCGATGGCGCAAATGGATTGCAGTTTGATTCGTTCCTTGTTCCGTGTGTACTCGTAAACTTGAATCAATATCCGTTTTGCCTACTCTCTTTACCCAACTGATACAACTTGACATTACAATTTTAAAATAATCGGCAAGACAATATCAATTTACGGTAGATAGTTATTCAATACTAGAGGTTGTTGGTTCGAATTTGGTTCAACTATGTAGTACGTGGTATAAACATGTTAGTGTTTTGATTATTGTCTTGTGCTCCAAAGACAGACCACCCTGAACAACAAAGTGAAGGAAACAAATGTTGATATAGGAAAGTACATATCGAATCGGCATCTTCAAATAGAAGCATCGTTAGCCTGGATCACATCCTATTACCCGGCTTTGAAAGATAAATCCTTTTATATCCATTAGACGTGCAGGTGAGCATCTTCCGAAATTACTATGGAGCCAGCAAAAATAGAGTCTTTCACCTTTCCTGATATATTCTGCAACATTTTACCGTTAATGGACCCTGCATTTTAATTTCTCTGTAATTAATTTAATTCCAAACCGCCACACGTGTTATGTTCACGCTATCTTACTTTCACATTTACTTAAATTCAATAACACACTCGTCCGCCGAAATAGATAAATTCCAACTAAGAAGACGTTGCTGCTATCAGGTTTTTATTAACTTTAATTAAAAATAATAACTTCTTCCTTCGCAACAACTTTTCGCCGCAAAATCATGTGTTGCACGAAGCAATTTCACTTCAGCACACTGCTGTGTTATCTCGTTTATTTTCAGATAATAAGATCGTAGCGTAGTTTGAAAAGAAGCCAAGTGGGAAACACTCGTGTATGAGGAAAGTCTCGAAGGACATAGAGCAACTTCCGTGGGTCAAGACGCAGTAACATAATTTCCGATGGTCTCGGGTGGTGACCGGGCGGAAAAAAACACCCACAAGAACTTGCGAGCAACTGGAGATGTAGTCACCGATAGATGGGTGGGTGGGTATTCTCATGCCATTACATAAAAAATAACCACCTCAAGATAGGGATGATTTACCCCAGTTCATAGTGTAGAACATAGTCTGCTCGTATCCAGAACTTGGTAGCTGGGTGGCAAGCTGGAATGGCATATCAAGGCCCTAAACTTAAAACTAAAACATAACCATTGTACAGCACTACGTGGTAATAGCTTTCGAGTGCAGCCACTATAAAAGCTCGGTATTATGAAAGAATTAAGTCAATGGTATCCAGGACGCTTGTATACGTTGCTTTACTCGGGGATGTCCTGTCCTCCTGATAACATACACGGTTCAGACCGAGCACACGGGAATTTTTCCACACAATGATGGTGTAATTATTTCGATTCTTAGTGGCAAGCTCTGCACTTACAAGAGTCGGAATTTTTTTTCATTTTTTTTTTAGTTTGCGCCACGTTCCTATTTATGTAGGAGCAGGAGTTCACGTAATGGCAGCACGGTGATACAAAGGTTTAATGCTGGAAAACTGATACTACAGGAGGTAAGAATGCAGATTGAAGTTGGTTCCCATAAGTAGTTTTTGACTGTAGGAACAAATGATTATGCTGCTATAATTACGGAAAAACTTCCAGATGCTTCAATTGACCTAAATAAAAAAAAAAAAAAATGATACGATGGGGTTGAAGTAAGGAGGTGGTGTTCATATTTGAAGCTGCTTCCGGGAATAATCTTGGATAAATTTATTTTCAAGAAGAGTTCGAAATTGCAATAAGGTCGCTGATGAAGTGGTGCATAATTCTATGAAATAAGAATGTAATACTAAGAGGTGTCACTGAAAAACGAGAATTTGGTCAATAGAAAATTTATGATAATGTAAATACGAGGAAGGACTATAACCTAAATTTATTTCAGTTTGAAAAGTGTTGGTACTTTCAGAGATCAGATTTTACACCTTTGCATCTGTAGTTACATTATAGCTCTGAGAGAGGCCATAAGGCTACAGCAGTACAATAAATTCAAGGCAGGAGACCTTGTCGGTCACCTTAAAATTCTACTGGAATTTAATCAGAAGGACCTAACCGACTCAGTAAACGATAACATGCCAAAGGTATATGATTTTGAGAAACCATATATGGAGACTCTGGGAGATCGTGTATCATGGCAATCTGGTCTACCAGATTTTGGGGAAGGTCCTTCAGTCTGGTACACGGACGGCTCTAAAACCTATAGTGGAACTGGAGCGGGCGTATTTGGACCCAATTGTAAAATATGGACGGCAATGGGTCAAACCGCCACTGTGTTTCAGGCTGAGGTACATGCCATAAAGCTGTGCGCAGGTAAACTTCTACTGAATAAACCAAAAGGCGCTACAGTTATTATCCTATCTGACAGCCAAGCGGCACTGCTAGCGCTGAAATCTTATTGTTTCCGTTCTAGGCTTGTGTGGGATTGTCATAATCTTCTTAAAGAGCTGGCACATCATAATAGTCTAACCCTGATGTGGGTGCCAGGACATGAGGGTATTCCGGGCAATGAATCGGCTGACCAGCTAGCTAAGCGGGGAGCCAACTCACCAATGATTGGCCCGGAACCATTCTGTGGAGTAGGTAAAGGCTTCATTAAGGATGGTATTTTTAAGTGGATAAATCTTCAGGTGGAAGATTATTGGAACTCACTTTCAGGACTTAGACAGTCAAAGAAATTCCTGACCTTCTCAAGTAGGAGAGCGTCGGAATTCCTTTCCTTAAGCAGGTATAACGCACGGGTCATAATGGGATATTTTTCCGGACATTATTTCCTTAATTATCAAATTAAGATCATCGGTAAAGTATCACTAGATACATGTCGATTCTGTGATATCACATCTGAAACCACGGCACACATTCTGTGTGATTGTGATGCAGTGGCCAGATCAAGAAGGCAGATTCTCGGTGGATTTACTCTCACCTGTGAAGACCTGTCGAAGACTCCCCTGAGTAAAATCATCTCCTTTCTCAAAGGAATCGATATGGCCTAGGGAGTGGTTAAGAGCCAGGAACAAAAGACCTCTTAGGTCGTAGTTCGAGAAGTAGTGAGGCTTCTTTAGGCTCTACCATTTTTAAATAATAATAATACATTATAGCTAGTTGCTAAGATTAATTTTTTGGTTATCTATCTTAATTTCAATTACTGCTGCAGTACATCTGCATATACGTACTCAGTTTCAACTTTCTAACATAAGCTGATTCTGAGCTACAAAGAACGACCCTACTGCAGTACCTACCTTACTTGTCCCATTAAAAAGTTTATTTTTCTAGGCTGCCTTTATATTGCCTCTATGATATGGTGTGGTATATGAGGTGGTGATGCCATCATCACTAGTGCTAAGGAGGTATTTGTCATTCTTGACTCCACCGCAAAAGAAGTCGGGTTACGTATAAACGAAAGTAAAACAAAAATAATGACGCAAACAAAAAAGAGAACGCCAATCAGACAGAATGTAACAATTGCGGAGTATAATTTGGAGAGTATCTTGGGGCTAATCTAGCAAAAGATGGCAACGAAACAGACGAAATCAAACGACGGATCATGCTAGCAAATAAAACGTATTATTCGGTACTTCCAATAATGAAATCAAAGAAAGTGCACAGGAACAATAAGCTGCGAATATATAAAACTATTATACGACCTGTGCTCTGTTATGGCAGCGAAACGTGGACATTAACGCGAACTTCCGAAAAAGCAGTTAACACATTCGAAAGAAAGGTTCTCCGAAAATTTTTTGGACCCGTAAAGGAAGGAACGGACTAGCGAATAAGATACAACCATGCGCTGTATCAACTCTTCAAGGAGCCAGAAGCTTCAACGTTGATCAAACTACGTAAACTGCTGTGGGCTGGCCATGTAGAGCGGATGGAAGACAAAAGAATCCCCAAGCGTGCTCTCAAAGGCAAAGCGAGTGGTACCAGGCCAGTAGGCAAAACACGCAAGCGATGGAAAGACTCGGTTTATGAAGACAGCAAAGCCATCTTTAAAAGTTAACAGCTGGAGGACGCGGTCTTTGGATCGAGACGATTGGAGGCGACGACTTCAGGAGGCCAGGGCCCGACTTGGGCTATCGCGCCATTGATGATGATGATGATGCCATCATCCTCCTTCACTTAGACGTTAGTTTTCGTCCGTTGTGCTCCCCGTGTGAGTGTGATTATACGTACTCCTGGAACCTAAAACCATTTAGTGAATTTTGTATAACTCTCTATGTTACATATCTTTCCCGTATCGATATCATCAAGGTCATCGAGGAAATAAGCGCCGAGATTCCGTCTTCTTGTTCCCGACAGGGCCGGACACTCGCATAGGACGTGGAAGATTGACTCTTCCACTTCTGGGTCACCGCAGCTATGACAGAGATCATTTCCCTCGGCACCCTCGTCTAGCGTGGCTTCCGATCAGGTAGTGCCCTGTGAGCACTCCGATTAGTATGCTAGCATCTTTCTTGCGCAGGCTCAGGTCATACTTACTTTTCCTGTGATCATATTCAGGCCAAAGAGTTCTTGATATTGAGCATGTAGTTAGGTTTGACCATCTATTACCTGCCCATAGTGGGTGTATAGACAGACAGTGCTGTGTAGCCCAAACAATGCGTTTTTTGAAAAGAAGTTTTGGCCGAAATGAAGCACCCACCGCGCCTGCTGTACGCAAGTTTGTGCAAAAAGTTCGTAAGACTGGCATGCTAGTGGACAACACTCATGGCCCCCGTCGTCGTACGGTGCGCACAGACGAGAATGTGGCTGCTGTAGCCGAGAGTGTGAGACTCACTCCACGAACATCAACTCGCCGTCGATCTCAACAGCTCAACATTTCACGCACTAGCCTGAGGAGAATTCTGCACAAAGATCTCGGATTATTCGCTTACAAGGTCAAATTGACTCAGCAATTGAAGGCGCACGACCATCCGCTTCGTTATCGCTTCGCAATTTGGGCCTTAGAGCAGGTTGAATTGGACAACGATTTTGGGCGAAAAATCATCTTTTCTGACGAGGCGCATTTTCATCTGGGCGGCTACGTTAAGAAACAAAATTGCCGCATCTAGGGCTCGGAAAACCCGCACGTTATTGTCGAGAAGCCAATGCATCCACAGAGAGTGACAGTTTGGTGCGGATTGTGGAGTGGTGGCATCATTGGACCATTTTTCTTCGAAAATGAGGCTGGGAACAACGTTTCGGTCAACGGTGAACGTTACAGAGCCATGTTATCCGACTTTTTTTTTACTGAAATTGAAGACATGGATTTGGACGACCTCTGGTTCATGCAGGATGGCGCGCCATGCCACACAGCCCATGCCACAATCGATCTTTTACTCACCAAATTCCCAAATCGATGTCAATTGGCCGCCTTGGAGCTGCGATTTGACCCCTTTGGATTTTTTTTTGTGGGGAACCGTGAAGGACCGATTTATGCCAACAATCCAGAAACAATTCAAGCACTTAAGGCCAATATCATTCAAGCAATTCGTGAGCTACAGCCCGAAACCATCAACAAGGTCTTGGAAAATTGGAGTGACAGAATGCGCTACTGCGCAGCCAGCCAAGACAGCCACTTGAACTAAGTTGTGTTCCATCATTAATGCGAATGCTTACTCTTTCTAATAAAGCCATAATACATGGAAAAAAATTTAATTTTGTTCATTGTATTGCAAGAAATAAAAATATTCTAAATAATTTAAGTCTTATATGTGGCACGAAAATGTTCATTGTTGTCAGTCCTGGGACTTCAAACATTATATTTTCCCTTCTTCTTTTTCCCTTCTAATACACAAATTTACCATGTACCTACCGTAAGACCACCATCAAAAATTTATCTTATCTCAACCGAAATAATAAACTAAACTAAACTAAAATAAAAGATACGGAAAAATAGTTGTGCTGGCCGAAGATAAGATCCGGTGAAAAGTCACTTGTCCCGTATCATAGTGGACGTAATTACCTTGACACAATGGGGTTATAGATTCGAATCTGGAAAGTAGAAAGAAAGTATTAAGGAAGAAAAGGATCCTAATTGAGACTTATCAACTGTACCGAAAAGATTCCTGTCGCAAAAGTTATCGCACACGACTTGATTTCCATACGCAATTAAGACGCCTAGCCTTTTTCGCGGGATTGCGTTGCGTAAATAAGGTCGACCGCAATCGGTAAGAAGCATTAGTGAGCATAAAGGAACCTGAAAGGCTGAAGGATAGTAGAGCCGATTGAGCACACTGCGAAAATTTAGTATGGTCGTCTTTGGAAGCTTTTGATGTAGACCGGGTGAAGGAAGTGAAGTTAATCCGGTGATAATAATCCCCGGCAGAAGGCGGAATCCTTACCAAAAAGCCGTGAAAGTCCTTCTGTTATTTTAATCCTACTGAAAATGATGAAACCTACAATTCCTATAGTCAGGATCCGCAAGCTTCCTGTATAATTGAATGCAGTAGTTAGTTACCTTTGACCTAGTCACGTTCAAGGGAGGCCTGTCCTGACCGACAGGTACCCTGGATCTGAACCACTTCGTTCTGCCTTTTCGACTACGGATATTTAAATAATGTTCACCAGGACGACTACATAAGGTAATTTGCCACGCAGTATAACCTTTATGCAAATGCCGTTGAAAAAAGTTGGAAGAACGGCCTTAAGTAATGGCGTTTCACGGATCTGGTACTGTGGGAGCAAAGAAAAAGAAACGTGAAAGTTCTTTTTAATTACTCGACTTGTCTTTTGGTAGAAACTACTTGGCTTGTCTTGATGATCTAGAAATGGACGACAAAGGCGATTCATCTATCATTGCCAGAAGCTATGGCAAATGGCTAGCCGAACATAGGATTATTAAGGACTCACTGAAAAGCTAAAAGAGATAAATGACCTCTTTAATAATAGCTAGAGTATATAGTTCTTTTGGCATTTTCATTCAACTTCCTTTCTTCGTTTTTTTCTATGGATGTGTAATAATGTCACTACGGAAAGGATAACGTTCACAGGACACTAATTCACAAAAAAGACTCTCTAAAGTTGGTGACAGCCGGAGAAAAATTACTAAGTTATGTCCGCTAAAAGTAAATGGGTTCGTGCGGCCAAGGCTGCAAATTCAACATGTCACTGGACATGAATTGATCAATATAAAGTTGTCTCAACATTCAGCTTACTACTGAGCTATTGGATACAATACTACATATGTTACTTTATTATAAAAACAATCTAGTGAAATATTAACGATGAAAACTATCATTGAAAATATTCAATACGTTTTTCAGGAAATTTTGTATTTGCCATATTTCCTTGATAACATATGAACGAAATGAACTGAGGCAATAATTGAAGAACTATTGCGTAAATAGAAACAACGTGTTTTTAAATAATGTGCATTCCAAAAAATGCAATGTTCTAGCACCTACGTTGGTAAACTAACAGCCTATCTTCGAAAAAAATAAAAAATTTGTTGGAGCTTTGTTTGAAAACTCAGATTGAATAAATATGACGGAAAATCAATAGGGTTCCATAAAAATTTCTTTATTTCATAATGTTATCCGCTTTTGGCAATATTCCACAAAATACCTACATTATTCTTCTGTTGACTCCAAGAATCGCTCTTTAAAAAGACAGATTAATCAAAGAAAACAAAATGGTTAATTAAGCGATTTTCAAGACACAATTCTCTCTTTCGAATAATTTTTATTTCTTAGACCACTGGTGATAGGTGCGTAACTTGGAGTAATTTGACCCGAGGGCAACTTTGTTACTTAGTTCTCTAGAGTAGGCTGTAATATATACCTACGTGCAAATTTTCAACTTTCTAGCATAAGGCATAGGCTTTGAAATTAGTCGACCTATGATAGAGAACTCTTTTGTTGGCACCGATACTACCAAAGTTAATTAATTTGAATAGCGCTAGCCTGGTTTTTAATTATTGTGCCAATGTATCAAGGATTCTTGAGATTTAAAAATTAAGTTTTCGCTCTAAACTCTTATCGATCTTATAAACACCCGAGCGTGTACAAATATTTATTCAAGCCACGGAAAATCGTCAGTAGCTCTCTGATTCAATGTTTTTGTAGTTTTTAATAATTCGTAGTTAACAAACAATTTCAATTAATTTTTTTTTAATTTCAAGCCGATTGTTAAGATTATTATTATTAAAAAATAATAAAGTAAAAATATTAAATTCTCCAGGAAAGTTGGGGTTGATGATCCCGTTCAGAACACGATAAATTTGTAATATACTTTTCAAGCCTCCAAAAATATTTAACAACTTATATTTAGAGTGTGTAGTAGAGGGAGGACCGTTTTAGACGAAAAATGTTGGTTTCTAGATCTCAGGAACCGCGCCAGTAGGCTATACCACGATCGGCTGGAAGATCTAGATGAAATAGGGGAGAGTGGGCTAGCAAGGTAAAGTGATACCCTTTAAAATTTCTAGTTTGCAATAGCGCCATCTCTTAGCAAAATAAATTATACGATAAAGCTTCATAAATTGACCACAATGCATTATAAACGAAATCCACTTTAATTACAGTTCCTTGAATTTTTCTCATATTACGATTTTGGCACCGTCTGATGTAAATATCAGTGTTTAATAATTGCATTAAAAAGAATTGTTAGCGAATGAAAATTGTTTGGAACAGTATCCTTGAGATAGGCGTACGGATTGTGTTTTGATGATTATTTAAAAAATATATAAATTTTAGCATATGCTTGCTGTTTAATGTTTATTCGGGGCAAAGTGAGCCCCGGGCGCATTTTACCCCATACCAATACAATTTTATTTGATAATTAAAAATAATAATTTTAGCATGGCTAGAACATACAACAAAAAATTAATGCAACAATCGTGGACTGAAGATGCTGTGAAAATTGTAATAGCTTCTGTTGCTGAAAAAAATTGACCTAAAGAAAGCCAGTAAATATTTCAGTGTTCTCAGGGCTACTCTTCGAAGCAGAGTACGCTCTTAACACACTAAATTTCGCTTGAATTTATTAAAATCATACTATTTGTCTTAATTGATCCATTGCTCCAGTTTTCGCTTTAGTTTTGGGTGAAATTATACTATACCCCTTGGAAGGACTCACTTTACCCCAGTAGTGGGGCAAAGTGGGCACTTTGAAGTATGTATAGAAAGTAGTAGATATCTTTTTTATCAGCAGCAATAATTTAATTTCACGAATATATGACTAAGCTAACATTGTAAGCAATCAATTTTGCGAGAAAAGGATTTTATAACTTTACCCATTTTACAGAATGCCGGTACAAACCTTCGGGGGCTCACTTTACCCCACTTTCCCGTACTGAACTCCGATTTATATTTTAGTTGGGAATATATTGTTACAAGCAACCACGCATCTCGATCGGTTTCGCAAAATGGAAACAGCACCAACCGGATACCTAGTTGCAAAGTAACCCAATCAGAAACCGAGTTGAAGTATATAAGGTGGCGGAGCAATTCGATTGTCCCTCCCTTCTTTCTCGCATGCACCAGAACAGCGTAGAAGAACCAAAATTCTCGAAAGCTCTCAAGTCCACTAGACCACGATTGAAGATTCAAGAACAGTCTCGACTACAGCCAAGTAGTTTAAAAGCAGGCGAAGCTTTCAGCGAGGGATATAGCAATTTTTAATACGTGGACTGTGACAGTCAACTAGTGTGCGAACGTATTAGTGAACAGCGATTGATATAGCGTGTGATCGAGTCAATCGATATATAAGCGGGCGGTATTGCCATACTGTGCGAATAATTTTGCGAAACAATAAATTATCACTTATTTTGATTTTAAACGAATTGTGTTTTTACTCGAAATCCCGGGGAACCCTTAGCTCGCAACAATATATATTCAACTTTTTTTCGTCCGAGGCTCCATTCTATGCGTTACAAACTTTTGGGCTGGATTAAACTTGTCACACTCTCAGATTTCATCTAGAGTATAAAAAATCTGCCAATAGTCTGGGCGAAACATTATTATTTTTAGGGTCAAAGTTCGGGAGCGGTAAAAGTCGGAGTGTATCATGAGTTGCTTCGAGATTTTTAGATTTCTTATGGAAAATTAATTTTCTTCTTAATATAAAAATATTTAAAATAGAGATTTTTAACCGATTAAACGTTGAAAACGTCCGTGTAGACTATTCGAATTTCAGTATGTTATGTACACTAAAAGCCCATAGAAGCAAAAACGAATTTGTTGCTTTATCAAAATTAAGAGATATGACGAATTGTTAAAATGTATACAAACCCATTACTTCCAGTTGGGATTTGAATTTCGAAAAAATTGTGAAACAGGTTTTTAGACGATTTCATAAGAAGCAACTTGATATCTCATGAGACAAGAAGGATTTTGAAAAATTTCTGAAAACGTAAGCAACCCCTTCACATCTCCTTGGTTCTAAAAATTCGAAAAATCCTGAATTGGTTGGCCGTAATAATCAATTTTACATCTCATCAGAACTAAAGAATGGCAAAAATTGTGAAAACATATACAAACCCTTGGGGGTTGAATATCGAAAAATTGAGAAATGGGTTTGTAGGCGATTATATAAAAAGTCTGTGGAAATGAAAAGCGATCTAATATCTCATCGAACCTAAGAAATATGTCGAAACTTTGAAAAGCATACAACCCCCTTACACCCATTAGGATTGAATATCTAAAATACTGAAATTGACTTTAGGGCTTTTTTATATAGGAAACCTTAGGAAGTAAAAATAAATTCGATATATCACCAGATATGCAACCTCCTTACACCCACTTGGGGGTTGAATGTCCAAAAATCGTGAAAGGAGTTAATAAATAAATATGAAGACAGCACGAGAAAGTAGGAACCAATTCAATTTCTTATCACTTCTAAAAGAAATGACGGAACTCGTGAAAACGTGTTCAACCCGTTTATACCCTCCTAGGTGGAAAAAGGAAAAAACTTAAAACAAGTTTTAGGCGATTATTATTCAAGCCCATGAATATGAATAGACATTCAATATCTGATAAGGCGTGGGGATATAGTAGAATTCGTGAAAAAGTTTACAACCCCCTTTGCACCCCCTTAGGGGTCGAATTTTAAAAAATCCTGAAAACACTTTCTACGTATTTATATGAAGAATTCGTAGAATAAAAATGAATTCAATATTTGGGAAGACCTAATAGATATGACGAAAACCGTGAAAATATATGCATTCCATTTTCACTGATAATTTTTTTTGCCCCCCCCCTCCGAACGCCAATGGATATTTGAAATTTTTTTTTATCTAAATTAGTTTTCTAGTTGATTTACATAAACGTACCGAGCTTCAACTTTGTAGCATAAGCCGTTCTATAGATAGGAAAAACACCCCCCACCCCCGTACCATACTACCCCTATAAACAATTATATTTTTCCAAGATGCTACTAATACAGCTCTATCTAAATACCAAGTTTCAGCTTTATATCATTATAGGTTGTCGAGATATTAAAATCGGAACTTTTTCCTTTTTACCCTCTCCCACCCTCACACTTTACACCCTCACTTCCAAAATTTTGTTTTCTGCTAGGGGTCTATTAGGCCTACTTCTGGTAAAAATTTTAAGCATCTATCTTACACCGTTCTTGAGATATAAGACGTGATTTTTTAGAAAAATTTTTATGCCCTCCACTTTCATGCTCCACCGCCCCCTTAAAAAATTTTGCTTTCAGCAAACTTCATTTGTCAACCTTTATACGGAAACCAAATTTTATTTATCTAGTGCAATTGGTTCGTAAGATATCGCAATCTAAAGTTTTTCACCCCCACCCACGTACGCCACTGTCCCTACTCAAATTTTTGTTTCCGATCTATTCTTCTAGTATACCTACAGATATTCATTAAGTTTCAATTTTGTGACATTAACCGCTTAGGAGATATGGATTTTAGAAAGTGTCGATCTCACCTTTTTTGCGTTTCGGACGCATTATTTTTCCCCCCACTCCCAAACCCCTTCACCTATATCGGCAATGTTTTTGCAAATGGGTCCACTACTGAAGCTCTATATAAATTCCAAATTTCAGCCTCCTAGCATAAGTTGTTGCTGAGATCTAGAAACCAAAATTTTCCGTCTAAAACACTTCCCCCTCCTCCCCCTCCTCCCCCCTCACACCCCCACCCCTCCAAATTTGGCCACTTCAAGGGGCCTACCCAGTCTATTCATAAAAAAAATTTCAATTTAATAGCTCATAGGGTTTGGGAGCTACGAGCCTTCAAACGATTTTGCGTACAGCGGTCGACGTACGGCGGACAGACGGACTGAAATTTTTTTTTGCTTTTTTCGTGTCTACTCGTCATGAAACGTAAGTATTTCTTTTTTGAAGAAAAGAGATACGTAATTTACGAAATGGCAAAATTTTTTTTTATTGAAAAGATTATTTTTCGGCATTTAATTTTTAAAAACAATTTTGAGCATATGACACCGCGACTGCGTCTAATAAACACCATCCCATCCGTCCAATTTTTGGTCATTTTTTCGAACATTTCTGGCTTATCCCATTAATAACCCGTCGAATGTTGGCTTCTAAATGTTGAATCTTTACTGGCTTATCAGAATAGATCAGTGATTTGATGTATCCCCACAAAATGTAATCCAATGGTGTTAAATCACACGATCTAGGCGGCCAATTGACAGGTTCAGTTCTTGAGATATAATTGACGCAGCAATCTGTGAGTTTGCCGTATAGAACGCAAATTTCGAAAATAAATTTCCACAATTTGTAAACATTGTTCTAGTGTAAGTCTTTCCATAATAATTTGCCAAAACGTACTGAACAAACATGTAAAAGACACCAGTCAAGTTTGACAGGTATCTGTACTGAAAATACTATACCTCTAAAAAAAACACCATATATATCTCAAGAACCGAAATTCCGGTAAAGAATTTATTTTTAAGTTTAATTTTTTTCAACAGTCAACTTCTGAATAAAATTACGAATTTTTGAAAATACTTTTGTAAGCAAGAATGCAATTTTAGAATGCAAATTTTAAAAAAATTTTAGTTTGTTTCCGATGTCAGAACAGTATAAGAAGACCAACCCACAAATTTTCTTAAAGTTAGCAAAATTTATCGCTCTACAAATACCATATGTGCTCGTTAAATTATGGAGAAAAAAATTTTAGTTGGCTGGATTCAATGCATGTCTCTGGTGATAGAATTAAGTAGCTATTGGCAAATATACCACTCGAATATAATTTCAGATAGAATTTTTTATCTGTTTACTGAGTAAGAAACACCTTGACGAACACCTCAAAGCTGTAAGGCCGTATCGACATTTCTAGTAAAGGTTTTTCATAGGTCATGCTCTAAATGAATACAGCTTCAGGTAATCTGAAGTCTTAACTAGAAAGCTATTGCCTTAAATTCTTTTTTTAATACTTTACTTCACTATGAATAGTAAGAAAATCGTTAATTACGGTGAATAGTCTTAAATAAAATATATTTACTAATTGAACCTTTCCGTTTGAACGAAGAGCCCAAAGACAGTGCAAATTTATCCAAGGAGTGAAAAATGGCACGAATTTTGATCAATCTGAAGTTTATGTTTTAACATTTCTATGCAATACGGTTCTGTTGACACCCGATAATCGCTTTAAAATGCAATTTGTCCCGAATCATTTTGTACGAAAAGCCGTTGAAAATCCAAAAAGATGCCAACGCCGAGATAAGAGCACAGCTTATATCTTATTATTCTGCATCTATAAAGAAACTTGAAATTGCAAAAGTTAATCCTAGCAAAAAAAAAAGTAGATGAGATTGAGGGAGAATACATAAACTTAGATTTAAATTTTTCTTCACGAAAAACTTTGAAAATTTAAAACATTTTCGGGGATTTCGTCCTTCGTACTATACACATACTCTGGCTTGCTTAGTAGCTTCCCTTCTTGGCCATTTTAACTTATGCAAGCATAAAACCACTGGGATTTTATAAATTCTAAAGAAAGAAAATCAGGAAGAAAAGTTGGGAAAACCCGAACAAAAATGTATAGGTGGAAGTTTTGTTGTAGGATTTGAGCTTACCGTTTCCTTGTTCCGATTCGACTTGGCCAGGACATCCTCGAGCCAGGCCCATTGCTTCTCCGTTTCATGATTGTCATATCCTGATAGAGCACTAACTTGTCCTCCACCATTGGTACTATGATGCGATATGGGACCGCGACCGTATCCATTCGAGTCACCTTGATAGTGATGTCCTTCGCCATGATGATAGTAGAAATGTTTGTATTCAGGTAAATCGAGGCCACTTGTTCCACCACCGCCCATTGAATTCGGTCGTTGCCGAACCGCGGCCAACTGACTTTGCGAATATTTCGGATCGTGTCGCATGAAATTCGTATTAAGCGCGATTATCCTTAAACGACTTTTGGTCTGTTCGATTGTGTAGTATCCGCCTGTGGACGAGAAAAAAAATCGAATAGGGAAAAATTGAAAACTGGAAATTATATCGAAAATTAATTTTTATTACGGTCAATTGTATTTTATTATTAATTTGTATTGCTTTTTGTAGAGAGCTTGTAGGTTGGCGTGACTGAGCATTGAGCAGGTTTTTATTTTAAATCCATTCGATCGGAAAAATAAAAGTTATAATTATTTTAATTGCATACATTTTTTTAGTAGTACTTTCTCGTTTGAGGATTATTACACAATGTAGAATTTTTTCCCTAGGAGAGCGTTTTTGTCAGTCGAAGGGTATGATTTTAAAATGGTAAATTTCATTCTGTATAATTTTGCAATGAAGATTTAAAATGTAAGTTTTGTCCTGCTTAATTGCGTTTGATTGTATTTTATGGAACAGATAGTACTAATTTTTACATACAGGTGGAGTAGGCCCTACCAATTTCAACTTGCAAAATGCGACTCTTAGTTTTACTTTAATATTTTAATATAATAAGGTATTGTGATTGATCTAAAAAAAATGCTACCATGAAAACGTAAACACTAAAAACACCTAACAAAAATGCAATCCGTCTCTACGCCGTCTTCCAACCGCCCTCCTGATAGACCCCTAAGTGAGTGTAAAGGGGTTTTACACAGTTTCACGAATTCAGCCATACCCCTCAGGTCTTATAAGATATCGAACAACATTTTACTTCCAAGGACTTTTTATTCGCCCTAAGCCGTTTATGGAATTTTTTGGTTGCCAACCCCTAAGAGGGTGTAAATCGGTTGTACACATTTTTACGAATTTCTTCATATTTCTTAGGATTAATAAGCCAACGAATTGGTTTTAACTTCCTCGAGCTTTCTTTATAATCGCCTAAAATCAATTTCAGTCACCAAAGAGGTGTAATACCATGGATACACTGCTTGTATACAAATTACATTATTCAAATCATGATATGCGATACACATGTTCTACTTGTAGAAACCGGATCATCACATCGCACACAAAACTGAAAACACGCTCAAACAATTCTACCTGACGGAAGGATAGAAAAATCCACAACGGCCATTCATTGGAATTTCAGTTGATTTCAGTTTTAGATGGCGCTGATGGCAGTTAAAAGAAGGCTATTTCAGCTAAAATTATCGAATTTATATACAAGGAACCAGGTTGGATACTATGTAGATATCAGCTCGTTGAGGTACTATATGCGTATTATTGGGTGATACAATGGTGATATTGACGATATTATGATTTGTATACGAGCTGTGTATCCAAGGTATAAGGTGGTTGCAGACGTTTTCACAATTTTCGCCATACTTAAGTCTGATAAGATTATTTCTTACTTCTACGGACATTTCACTTATATGCCTAAAAACTAAATTCACGATTTTTCAAAATTCTAACCCCAAGGTGGTGTAAAGGGGTTGCATAAGTTTTCACAAATTTTTCTAAATCTATAGTATCTGATGAGATCAAATTGGTTTGGTTTTTGTATTGTAACCGCTTAAAAATTTATTTAACGATTTCTCGAAATTCAAACACCAAGAGGATGTAAAAGGTTTGTATACGTTTTCACGAATTTCGTCCTATCTCTTAGGTCTGAAGAGATAGCCAATTGTTTTTTACTTCTAGGGCTTTATGTGTAGTCACCTAAAACTAATTTCAGATACAGGAGTTGCATACGTGTCCATGAAGTCGTAACGAAATTCGAGATGTCTTCACTGGCTTTTTATCGGAATAATCTGATAAAAATCAATTTTTTCAAAATTTTTCTTTCGGGTTAGTTTATTGAATTCAACATGAATGTTAAAACAATTATCTAGAAAAAACCTCCTTGCATCGAAACAACTGATGTTTTCAACTTTGACGTATGATCCATTAACGTAATTCAAGTCTTAAATGTGGAAGCGGCATAAGCATTCTATTGCTTCCCAAAAGTTGATCCGAAAAATATTATAGTTCCGCACACACTGTTGGCAGATATTTTTTTAAGAAAATTTATTATTTTAACCATTCGTTGAAGACAAAAATAACAGATTTTATTTAAAAATTGCCGACTTCCAATACAAAAAAGTAAATGTAAAAAGTTTTCCCACATTCATAAATATTTGGATATGACATTTTTCACTCTGGAACCAAATACTTTGCCATTTATGCTAACGAGCAGCTTATTCAGTAGGTAGAGCAACCTTCTCTAAAGGTGCTGTTACGGTGCTCTTACACGAGCAATTTTTTAAGCAATTGATTGCCCGACGATTATTGCCAAAACTAGTGAACCGATTAATGGAGCAATACAGGGCAATATCATGCTAGTTGCGGCAATATTTCGAAATTTTTTTCACAGATTGCTGTATTGCTCGCCCTATAGTTGCTGTATTTCCACTAACTTGGAAAATTCTGAGCAATTGTCCTCGTTCGGTGATTCAATTGTCAAGTTTTGTTTTGAGTCTTGCATTTATTTGTCAAGTTAGACTCAACTGAATAGCAACAGGCGATGTGGATCAACTTTTCATCAACTCGTTGCTGAATTGTGATGAGCGACATTGACCAATATCTAGCAATTCGGCAATAATGGCTTACACGGGCAATTCAGTCTATGAACAACACGAAAGCCATTAAAACCCAAAACTTGACAATTGAATCACCGAACGAGGACAATTGATCGGATTTTTCCAAGTCAATGGAAATACAGCAACAATAGGGCGAGCAATACTAGCAATCCGTGAAAACATTGCCACATTGGCGAAATACTGTCGCAATTAGCATGATATTGTGCTATATAGCTCCATTAATCGCTCCACTTGTTTTAGCAATAGTTGCCGGGCAATCAATTGCTTGAAAAATTGCTCGTGTAAGAGCACCTTAACTTTTTTTTTGGGCAATTAGTAGTTTTAGTATTGCTCGAACCTTAGAGAAGTAATGTATGATTAATCAATCAAAAATGCTAGAAATTCTAATTTTTCATGCAACAAGCTTTGATTTTTCTAAGTAATGCTTTATGGGAAAAAAAGTTGAAAATTGACATTGACCAGGCTATAGCTATTAAGTTATTTTTCACGATTCAAATTTAGTGAACTATTCTAATAGTCTTGTATGCGTCTCTGATGATTTAGAGTGGTTTAAAACTTCAAGTGTAGAAAATTATAGTCACAATTAAATTTAGGTTGATGTCTTGGCTTAGCTTGACTAGGTTTACGACAACCGGCGAGATCTACGAGAGAAAAATTTTTAATTTTTCTGCTGTAATTGTGACAAAGCACTTCCAATAGGATATTTTCGTTTTGGTATCTGAATCATGAAGCTGACTATTCGGACGCATTAGCTCAGCTTTTTTGAAACTATGTGATATCAACATAACAAAATTTTACGTAACATAAACGAAGTTGACTACTAGAGCTGGTCCTGCATATCTATCATTTGTAAGATACCAAACACAGATTGACATATTACCTTCGCTTTTTGCGAGCAACGATATCAACTAACCTTGTCTACGTCCACCCTAGTCCAGGGTTTATCATCCTTGATCTAAGTAAAAAAATGTATTTAAAGCAGTAAAAGGGTCTCAGTAGTGCCAATGCTCCAGAAGGGATCGTACAGGAACTAATCTAAACTTATCTCGGAATGGTGGTACCTTTCAAGGCATTACAGAAAGCACTATGTAAGGGTGGCATTATGATAAACTTGCTCATCTATCGAATATTTGCTCGAACATCTTAAATCAGCCAAATGTTGTTTTTCTCATGTTACTCATGTTTTGATCTAAAATCAAGAAACACTGAACTTTCCGAATAAACTGAACTGGGTCATGTTTGAATTTACCTAGTCTTCAGTGTGTTTACTATACAATAATGGGCACCTCAGTACTGGATATCGTAGTAGTCTTTTTCCAACCTAAAACGCTTGATAGTACATTAGCGAACTCCCCTTTAGCTCGCGGCTTTGCTCTAATTGAGTATTAGTATTATATGATAATATCTTCATATTAAATTACAGGACTCCTCGGGGAATTGGGAAGCTGATTGATTAGATTGGAAAGCGGATCAGGTTTCCTATTGCCGAATTGATGATGGATTAAAAGAATTAGGAACAGAATTACAGGACAAAATTCTACAGTGGGAATTTGCTGTTTTTATTATTTTATCTCAAATAAAAATACTTTATTATTAAAAAATAATAAAGTGAAAATTGTCAAAAATCAGTGCGCAGCATTGTTAGTGTCCGATAAAATTTAGAATGCGTTTAAAGTGAGGTGCGACATATTCATCTAACCTCAAAAATGGACCATAAAAGTATTTCAAAAAAATTTGCTAACATTCTGGACGCAACTTTACTATTTTTCCGGGCAAAGTGCAAGAAGCGGTTAAAGTTGGGGTGCAATGGCTTGTTTATGTACCAAAAAGGGGATTTTTCGAATTCTGTCTTATTTTTCAAATCAAAACCAAAATTCACATGAAATTTTAACTTTCTGGCTAAGCGTTTTTTGAGAGTTAGTACAAAGCCTACACGAAAGACTTCAATGCAATTACTGGAAATAATTTAAATAACAAGTTCTTACGAAATAGTTACAACAGAAAGATGCAATTTGGTTTGAGTACACAGGTTGCCAAGGTGAGTTCGCTAGATATAATATTTTTTAGGGGGCGCCTGAGAATGAAAGTGGAGGGCACTTTTCTAAACAAACGTGCGGCTCATATATTAGGAACCGTTTAAGATATGATCTTGGAGATTATACGGAATGTAGGTCTACTAGACCTCGAGAAAAAAAAATTGAAAAATTACTTGAAGCAATCATTCGATTGGCACTATATTTGGCAGTTTAGCTTCAAACATTCCAGGGTTTGTGTATGCAAAATTTGAAATTCTTAACTTGAATCATTCGACTAATAATCGTAATTACATGTTTCAAGGACTTTTGTATGTGAGGTACCCGAAGTACTGGAAGGATATCGCCCATTAACGTTCTTAGCCTTATTATTATAACCTAACAGCTTCTCGAACCACAACCTAAGCGGTCTTTTATTTCTGGCTCTTAACCACTCCCTAGGCCATATCTATTTCCTTAAGAAAGGAAATGATTTTGCTCAGGGGAGTCTTCGACAGGTATTCATAGGTGAGAGTAAATCCATCGAGAGTCTGCCTTCTTGATCTGGCAACTGCATCAGAATCACATAGAATGTATGCAGTGGTTTCAGATGTGGTTTCACTGAATCGACATTCGTCTAGTGATACTTTGCCGATGATTTTAAGGAAGGAAATTCCGACGCTCTCTTACTTGAGAAAGTCAGGAATTTTTTTGACTGTCTAAGTCTTGAAAGTGAGTTCCAATAATCTGAAGATTTACCCACTTTAAAATGCCATCCTTAATGAAGCCTTTACCTACTCCACAGAATGGTGAGTTGGCTCCCCGCTTAGCTACACTCTTAAAAATTTATTGAATTTCACTACTTATAAAGTTGTAAAAATTTAAATTTTATTCAATAAATTTGTCTGCTTTTAAGACACACGTGTATCGTAATCATAAAATCATAATTTCTTTGGATTCTGCGAGCTCTTCATCTATAGTCCCAGATAATTACATAGGTAGCAATAGCTTTGAATTAGTTATGGGAAATCAATGTTCAACTCCTCTTGTTCATAAACTTAGTCATTTGTTTCTCAAATTACAATCCGAGCAGTTTCTACCAGAAAATTTACCATACTTCAACGAGAATCGGACCATATTGTTAGACACCTTTGAAGTAAGTATTGTTATTTAATATAATATTGATGTGTTAACAAATTCAAATTCCTTAGACAGGTACATTAAAGAAATAAATATCGCCGACGACTTTAACACCGTGGATAGCTATTATAAGTTGGTATAAATAGTTTAATTTTAGCAATATATATTAATAAATATATTCTTTTAGAAAATGGAGATCAGGATAATACTACATATTTGTAGATCAAGAAATAGTTCATAGCTGCTCACAATGCTGCGAAGCTATGCAGGTTCAATTGACAGCCTCTTATATCTGCAACATCCGATATCCTGTAGGTGTATCGTTAAGCTCGGAATTTATTCAAAGTTATTTTTTCAACGTCAATCATGACACAACAAGAGGAGCCAAACGTTCCTCATTGAACAAAGTTGCGACATTCATTTCCAAATTAATGAATTAAAATTTTTCAAGCTTACGTTCATATATCATACTTTAATTAAATTAATGTTTAATTTAATGCATAATTATTCATTTATTTTTTTTTTACATATTCATTTATATTTTTTAATTCTATCTGCAAAGTACTCTCATTTCAAAAAAATATTTGACAGACGTCAAACAGCTTCTCCTTATGTTTATATTTCCATAAAATGAAATTGACATATCTACGAGTATATGTAATAATTTTATATTTTCTAGAGGAACTGCTAAAATTAATTTCAAAATTACTGCAAATATTGTAAACGAATTACATAATGAAGAGGAATATTCCATGTTAAAGTGGAAATCATTTACTTACTATAATGAATATTTACATATCAATATTGGATTCGATTACATTGCGTTGTGTACATTTTAAAGTTATATTGGACTAATATTACATTGCGTAGCAGACATTACATTCTTTAAACTATGTTCAGATTACGAGATTAACGCGTTTAAGGGGGAACATCCGAGTAGAAAGCAGAAAAAATAGGTGAATTTTAGAAATTATCATCTCAAAAACTATTTGCTCGATTTTATTCAGGTTGGTTTTATTCGAAAGTATATATGTTGAGGTACGCTAATAATTTTTTTTATAAATATATATAAACCGGGGGCGCTGCTGTCATGGTCGGCGTAAAGAATGTCCGTCGCTCGCACGGTCTGCGGTTCCCAAGATTACATGCAGTCGGTTGATCCAAAACAAAAATTTCAAATAGATTTTGTAAATGTAAAGTATGATGCCCTTCGATACGTAGGGTTTTTTGAAAAAAAAAATTTTCACGAAATGGTGACCGATTGAACTATATTTTCAGTTTTTAACCGGCCTTTCTGGCTTGATAAAAAAAAGTAAATAATTAAAAAAACATACTGCAGTCACGATCGGCTGCAAGCCAATCGTATAATACTCTAGATGAATACTGAACTCCGATTTATATTGTAGTTGGGGATAAAGTAGAATTACGTATGTGCATGTTGTATGTCCTTTATTAAGGACTGCCATTAGATTGCTACTCAAATCTAAAAGACAATATTCAGTGTTTAATTTCTTATCTTGAACTGGTTAGTCATCGAAAAAAAAAGTCCTTTTTGAAGGACTTTCACATGGAAGGTGCAGGAAGGACTCACTCGATTTCTTACATATTTATCCTTTTCCTTGGAACCATTCAAAAATGAACGTGTACAAAATTTCAAATTCGTAGCTTGAAGCGTTCAAAAGTTATCGAAAAATATTGTTGAACACGTGTCTTAAGGACATTTTGTATGGCAGCTACCAGAAGGAGTAAACGGATTTCGCTGATTAGTAAACTCGAACTTCGTTTTTACTCAAAACTAATTTGTACAAAATGTCCAATTCATAGCTAAAAGATTACTTGAGTTATAGTAAGTTCCGTAAATTAAAAGAAAACGTTTTGACAGGATATTTGTATGGCAGCTACACGAAGGACTAATAGGATTTTCTTCATAATCATACATTTAGCTCCAACTATTGGAAAAATACTACGTACAAAATTTCAAAGACGTACCTTAAACCCTTCTGAAGTTATCGCCCAATATTCTTGAACACTTATTTTAAGGATATTTTGTATGGCAGCTACCAGAAGGAGTGAAAGGATTTCGCTGACTAGTAAACTCGAACTTCATTTTCACTCAAAACTAATTTGTACAAAATTCCGATTTCGGAGCTAAAAGATTACTTGAGTTATAGTGAGTTTCGTAAATTAAGTGAATACATTTTGGCAGGATATTTGTATGGCAGCTACACGAAGGACTAACAGGATTTCCTTCATAATCATACATTTAGCTCCAACTATTGAAAAAGTAACACATACAAAATTTCAAAGTCGTAGCTTTAGGCGTTCCGAAGTTATTGGTCAATATTATTGAACACGTGTTTTAAGGACATTTTGTATGGCAGCTACCCGAAGGAGTAGGACGATTTTGCCCGTTAACGAACTTAGCCTTACAAATTCAACCAAACATCCAGATTCAAAGTTTCATGATCCTAGGTGAAGGCGTTCTTGAGTTATCGTGCTAACGGACAGACGGATGGACGGACGGACGGACGGACGGACGGACGGACGTCAAGCGGATTTGAGGTTTTTGGCCACAAATAAACAAAAAATAATATATAACTTTTTTTCGTCCGAGGCTTGGTTCCATGCGTTACAAACTTTTGGGCTGGATTAAACTTATAATACTCTATATGATTTCATCTAGGGTATAAAAATCCTAAGTAGTGAAGTAGAAAACCTATCCGAAAATATTGTGTGAAATTTTGGAAGCAATAGGTCAAGCTGTTTTCCGAAGATTTTGGGGACCGTCTTTGAAAAGTATGTTTCGAGATAATCGCGTTTGAATGACGCTCTATATAGAGAATTCACGAAGGGCCGATTCCGGTTAATTGCTCACAACTTTCACACATATTGGAATTTCAATATGAAATTTACACACAATGTTCTTAAGACTACAAACTTTAAGATAAAAAAAAATTGTTTGATAAAAAAAATTTTCTACTCGGATGTTCCCTCTTAAATCGAGTTAAACGCGTTGAAAACACTTCCCGAACGCGTTTACGAAAACACGTAGCTACAACGCGTTTAACAGAAAACATGTACTGCGACCCTCGCTGAAATCAAAGTAAACTTTGAAAGAAACTATTTAATGCTGCAGACCTTCAATTTTATGCTTGTGCAACAACTGCATTAGCTATTTAATTCACTTTTCATTACTGCTATACAAACAGTTTTATTAAGTAAATTTGCTAAAGAAACACAGCTGAATATCTAGTTCTCAAAACAAATCACGTCAAGGTGTCATGTATCAAAATAAAACGAGTTGTCTAGTCTGAACACTACTTTTTTAACACGTTCAGTTTGTCTACTTTAGGTTTTTAGGTTGTAGGTAAGGTGGGGGTCGCTACGCGACCAAGCACATAGACCGCCAATGGGTCCGTTTTGATCCCACATGCACGGGAAAAAAGGTACCCGTGTGCCCAAGATAACATCTTAAGTAAACCATCCCGCCAGCCTGACAAACTGCAGCAGCTTGTTCAGCTTAATGCTTGCGAATTCGCCCAAGTCTATGGCGAAGCGCGTACCTAAAGTACGTTCGCGCCTCCAGGCCAGACCCGGGCATTCGCAAAGCAAGTGGAAAATACTTTCCTCGACGTCAGGTTCACCACAGCTGCGGCACAGATCTGTAACGTCCGCAACACCTAGTCTTCTGGCGTGCCGGCCGATCAGGCAGTGGCCCGTCAGTACACCAATTAGGATACGAAGAGTATTCCTATCTCCGAGTAGGATAAACTTTGTCCTGCTCGCATTTAGGGTCGGCCAGAGCTGCCTGGACACGAGACACGATGTGAGTCCTGACCATCTTGTGTTAGCCTCTGATATGGCCGTCGCGTCGATAGCATGTTTAATGTCCTCTATGGGCCTCATCACTGGAAGAGCTAGCGCTTGATTCAGCGCCGAACCTCTCCTTGCGAGTTCGTCCGCAGCCTCGTTGCCCGGAATCCCGCTGTGACCCGGAACCCAACAAATCGTAACGTTCAAAAGGGTGCATAAAGCACTAATCTTATCCCTGCATAGCCTCACGAGGCGGGATTTGATCAAGTGTGAGTCAAGCGCCTTGATCGCCGCCTGACTATCTGTTAGGATGACGACGGATTTGTTTTGCATCGCACAAGCCTCTAGCAGATTGCAAGCCTGAACGATTCCCATCATCTCTGCCTGAAAAACGCTACAGCAGTCCGGTATTTTGAATGACCCGCGTTGGTTCAAGTCGGCGGAGAATACCCCTACACCTGTACCCGCGTCTGTCTTCGAATCGTCCGTGTAGATATGAAAGGCCCCTTCGTGGGGCTGATCCACATTCCACCTCTCTCTGCTAGGGATCCTCGTTGAGAATCTTCTAGAGAATTCGAGCTGCGGAATCAAGTAGTCTGTATCCTCTAACGGGTTACATTCACTAAACCGTCCGAGTATGCTGCTGTGCCCCCCAGGTCTAGATACCCAGCTGCCTGACTGTCTTAGGCGCACGGCACTTTTTGCTGCTACACTCTTCCCATAAATATCCAGCGGAAGAAGATGAAGGATCATCTCTAGTGCCGCTGTAGGTGTGGTGCTAAGTACGCCCGTTGCTCCTGTGGAAGCAAGACGTTGTACCTTGGTAACTTTAATGAGGTAGGTGGATTTCTCCAGCGCTACCCACCACACTAAAATTCCGTAGGTTAGGATAGGCCTGACTATGGCCGTGTACATCCAGTGAGCCATCCCTGGCTGAATCCCCCACTTTTTCCCGAACATCTTTTTGCAAGCGTAAAGAGCCCCTAGAGCCTTCCTTAGTCGCTCGTCGATGTTCTTACTCAAGGTAAGTTTCCGGTCCAGGACTATACCTAAGTACCTAGCATTGTCTCTAAGCTGTAGGGTGAGACCCCCCAGTTTAGGGAGTGTGAACTCTGGGACTTTAGTTCTACGCGTGAAGAGAACTAGCTCCGTCTTTGAGGCATTGACCCCCAGTCCACAGCTGTCCGCCCACGCGCTCACTAGTGTGAGTGCCCTTTCGAGCAGGTCACTAATAGTGGGCAGAAACCTACCCGATATCAGAATTGCTAAGTCGTCCGCGTATGCGATCACCTTCGCACCCTGGCGGGTTAGCGAAGTTAAAATCGTGTTGACTACCAAGAGCCACAGTAGTGGTGAAATCACACCTCCTTGTGGCGTACCCCGGGCCGTGTACCTGCGTACCGTGCTGCTGCCCAGTGTCGATTCAATGACACGGCTGCTTAGCATTGCGGTTATCCAGTTACGGAGCCCCATTTCCACTCCCACATCCCTCAGTGCATCGCTGATCGCCCCAACTTTTACGTTGTTAAAAGCACCCTCGATATCTAGGAAGGCCGCGAGAGTGAATTCTTTAAAAGACAGAGACTTCTCAATCTCCAAAACTACCTAGTGTAGCACCGTGTTTGCCTACTTAAACGCGTTAAAAACGCATAGTCTGTACTGTATTACTGTATTTTTACACAACACCCTAGGCAACTTATTTTCCTACTTTAAAACTAGTAATTTTTTGGTAGAGTGTAGCTGACTAGCCAATTCATTTCGCGGAATACCCTTATGTCCTGGCACCCACATTAGGGTTAAACTGTTATGCTGTGCCAGCTCTTTAAGAAGAGAATGACAGTCCCACGCAAGCCTAGAGTTGAAGCAATAAGATTTCAGCGCTAGCAGTGCCGCTTAGCTGTCAGATAAGATAATAACTGTAGCGCCTTCTGGTTTATTTAATAGAAGTTTACCTGCGCACAGTTCTATAGCATGTAGCTCAGCCTGAAACACAGTTGATGTTTGTCCCATTGCCATCCATATTTTACAATTGGGTCCAAATACGCCCGCTCCAGTTCCAACTTAGCCTTACAATTTTTATTTATAAGTGGTGACTAAATTTCAGATTCCTGGTTCAACGCGTTCTTGAGTTACCGTGCTAACGGATGGACGAACAGGCATAGGTAGGTAGGTACGCGTGGCTGCCCGTGAGAACACGGACACACTTAGACCTAAAAGGTCCGTTGTGTTACCACAGGATCATCGAATCCGGTCCTACTCGTCAAACCATTTAGAGCTTGCAATGAAGCGTTGGATTCTCGCGACCTCCTTTGAGGCAAGGTCACCGAGACAGTTGAAGAAGTAAGCTCCAAGATGAGCTTTCCTTCTGGCTGAAAGAGCTGGACAGGTACAGAGAAGGTGAAGGACTGTCTCCTCCTCCTCCTCATCCAGGCAGCTTCTACAGAAGTCGTTTGAGAAGAGATCGAGTCTTTTAGCATGTCGACCTATAAGACAGTGTCCGGTCAGGACACCGACTGTGGTGCTGATGTTCGCCCTTTTGAGCAAAGTCAGCTGTTTAGAGCGTTTTAGATCCAGCTCCGGCCAGATCTGTCTCGCAGTGTGACATGTAACACCGTTTGCCCATCTTGAGTTGGTTTTCTCAATTGAGTCCAATCCCAGTAGCAGTTTACATGTAGAGAGAGGCACACCCAGATTCCGGTGTTCCGGCATAATCTGAAGGGTAGTACCGCGTCGAGCGAGTTCGTCAGCCATGCAGTTCCCTGGAATATCCCTGTGTCCTGGCACCCAGCACAGGAGAATATTGAACTGTTCAGCCATCTCCTTAAGAGATGATCGACATTCTGCGGCGACCTTTGATGTTGTCGAGGCCGATTCTAAGGATTTTATTGCCGCTTGGCTGTCTGTGAAAATGCTAATGTCCCTAGTAGATATTACATTACACCTCAGCCAGGACAAGGCCTCCTTAATCGCCATAAGCTCCGCCTGAAAGACACTACAGTGGTCCGGAAGGCGGAAGGAGCTGCTAATGTTAAGCATATCAGAGAAAACACCTCCACCTACCCCGCCTTCAGTTTTGGAGCCGTCCGTATATATGTGGGCGGACTCTTCCATCCGTACCGAATCCCTTTCCCATTCTAGACGGGTTGGGATGACTGTTAGAAAATTTTTCTCAAAATCATAACTGGGAGGGGTGTAGTCGGTGTTTTCAGCAATGTTATTGAAGTGATTCAATATTGTTGAGTGACCTGCATATATGCCAGTCCACTGTGCAGAGGCCCTAAGTCGAATGGCTGCATTGGCTGCCATTTGCTTGCCAAAAATGTCTAGGGGTGGCAGACTGAATAGCATGTCTAGTGCTGCAGAGGGAGTTGTTCTCAGAGCTCCACTGATGCATATGCATGCTGATCTCTGTACTTTCCCTAGGGTGGTGCAGTTAACTGCTTTGTCTAAGGCCGTCCACCAGACAACAACACCATACATTAGTATCGGTCTGATGACGGACACGTAGAGCCAATGAACTATCCGGGGTTGCATACCCCATTTTTTGCCAATGGCCTTTTTGCACGAGTAAAGCGCAACTGTTGCTTTCTTTACCCGTTCCTGAATGTTAGGTTTCCAATGAAGTTTCCTGTCCAAAATAAGACCCAAATATTTTGCACTATAGGTGAAAACTAGACTAGTACCATTCAGAGAAGGAGGGTCTACGTGAGGAATTTTATATTTCCTGGTGAAGAGGACTAATTCTGTTTTGCGTGGGTTCACACCCAACCCGCATTCAGCTGCCCATTTGGAGAGGATAGAGAGAGCATTTTGCAATATCTCACTCAGCGTGTTGAGGTGCTTTCCCGAGACAGCAATTGCAACATCATCTGCATAGGCAATCACTCTGCAGCCCGCCCCTTCCAATCTCAATAGTAGTTTGTTGACCACTAAATTCCATAGAAGAGGGGAGAGCACACCACCTTGTGGTGTACCTCTGCTGACAAACCTTCGAGAGGAGGACTCGCCCAGCTTTGTGTTCACAATCCTGGATGTTAACATCAAATTGATCAGCGCGCCAAGCGAGGACTCTACCTTCAGGATAGAAATTGCGTCAGTGATTGCTTCTGGTCTGACGTTGTTGAAAGCTCCCTCGATATCGAGAAATGCAACCATGGTGTATTCTTTAATACTGAGAGATTTTTCAATGGTGCGCACGAGCGAATGTAAGGCCGTTTCAACCGACCTCCCCTTCGAACAGGCATACAGACGAACAATCGGACAGATGGACGGACGGACAGCAAGCGATTTTGAGGTTCTTGGCCCAAACCGAATATAGACAAATAATATAAACTTTTTTGTCTGAAGCTCGGTTCTATGTGTTACAAACTTTTTGGGCTGGATTAAACTTATATTCATAGGCGCGCCGTTGGGGGGGCCAGGATGGGCCGGGATCCCCCCAGGCCCCTGCTTGGACCCTCCCAGGAAAATAATTCTGGCCCCTTCCAGAAAAGTAATTCCTTCCTATCCGCAAACTTTTTGTTGCCAATTGTTTTTTGTCAAATGTTTTTTAACAATACAAACAATATAAATGAATCTTTTAAAATGAACGAAGCATATCTCAACTGACTTTTGAAAATAACAAGACTTTATTGAATTTTACAATCACTGTTCTTTCGATCTGACGAGAGCTTTACAAAAATTTTTCAATTTAGCAAATTAAATTGGAAATTGTTTTTAAAAACAACAAGATTCTCATGAAAAATTTTGGAGTTTTACGAAATTGTAACAAGATTTTCTTCAAGTTTACAAACGTTTTTGAATGTAACCAGCTTTTTTTGAGAATATCTTTGAATTTTACGAGAACTTTAGAAGATGTTTTCAATTTAACAAAGTAGAACGACATTTGCATCAAATATTTTTTGATGTTATGAGATCCTAGAATAAATAAATTATTTTTAAGTAGAATTGGTTTTTGAATATATCGAGTTTTTTATGAAATACATACCTACGATATTAGATTCGTATATTTGGATTTCGGAACAATTTTTTGTAACTGAAGTCTTACTAGTATATTATTCACTTTGAATTATTACTTTGATGGTATTGAAATCAGAAAACTTTTGGTTATACGCTCAAATATATATATAATATTATAAATATAATATTAATCGTAAATAATAACGTTAAGTGAGAATTGCGAAAACAGCGAAAACAATAGAAAATAAGCTAGCAATGTAAATATTATATAAATACAATTTTTTTTTTATCGAAATTGAAGAAAACATCTTACGAATACAAAAAAAGCTGCTACATATCCATCAAAATCTTCAAATCTTTGGGAACGCTAAAAATCTTCGAATTGAAGAAAAATCTTCAAATCTGGCATCGCTGCTACTACTCAAGATATATTCTCGAATCTCTCAATCACATTGAATTCAATTTTAAGGACTCTCTTTTGGTTGGTACTCGAAACTAAAAGACAGTGAGTTTCGTAAATTGAGTGAGCACATTTTTACAGGATTTTTCTATGGCAGCTACTCTAAGGAGGACTCATAGGAATAGGGCCACCCTAACCACAGGGCTAAATGGGCTATAGCCCTGGGGCGCAAGCCTTTTGGGAGCGGCAATTTTTATTGATGTTATGTTTTAATTTTTTTTAGAAAATACTGACCACAAGAGCGCAGAAATGGAAGATTGTATTTTAAAACTATTATCTGATTTAGATATCAATTTCGAAGATTGTAGGGGGCAATCTTATGATAATGCTTCTAATATGTCGGGTATATATAGCGGCCTCCAGGCGCGCATTAAATCTATAAAAATCTTGCCATTTAAGTACCCTGTGCAGCACATTCTTTAAATTTAATCGGATAGTCGGCGGCGGAATGCTACGTACAAACAACTAAATTATTTTTATTTCTTTAAAATCTATATAATTTCTTTACCGCGTCAACATCAAGATGGGAAATTTTGAAAGATACGCCAGCATTAAAAAAACAAAGTGCCTAAAAAATTAAGCGACACTCGTTGGTCAGCAAGAGCTGATTCAGTGAAGGCAACTCTTTCCGGTTATGAAAATTTTAAAAATGCTTTGAATGAAATTTTCGAATATAATTTCCAAAAGCTTGCAACTAAATTTGAAGATGAGGGGTTGTTAAATGAGTTCAACTCACTGGAAACTGCTATTATGGTAGCTTTTTGGAGCGAAATATTAGAAATCATAGATAAAACTAATATATCACTTCAAAAAGTTGATACTACAATTGATTATACGCTTCTTTAGAAACCTAACGAAAAGAAATGAAATAAAGAATCATTTAACCTTTACAAATCCGAAGGTATTTGTAGTAGCCCACGGGCGCCGAATATCTTAGGACGGCACTGCATAGGAACTATTTCAAATTTTTTCCTTCAACTGCAGCTAGTGGAAAAGCAATGAATAACACATTTTAAAGTTACAACCTAAGACTAATCATTCGTTGTTTAAACGAACATCTAATTTGTAAGCACAAAACGGACGAACTTGTATGAAAAGCATGTGTGCCTTTTGGAAGAAGTCGTATGTTCTGAGCCATTCAGCCCCTGGCCCCTGCCAGATTTTAGGCCACGGCACGCCTATGCTTATATTACTCAATGATATCACCTAGAGTATACAAATTTCATGTATCCATTGGTGTAATACGGTGCACATTTTCTCACGAATTTTGTCATATCTATTATGTCTTAGGTGATATCCTTATCAATGAGTTTTAGAAAAGAAGGACATTTAGTCCGGAAGCGAGGAAATCTTGGTGGCGTAGTGGGTAGCACGCTAGTGTATTAACCTTTAAAAAATCACATTAGAATCAATGGCAGTGCCTCAGAGAAGCGCTGTCACATCCGTATGACCTAGGTCGAGTCTTTATAGGAGCTGAAGGTATTAAACGTCCGATAGCCCAGTTCATCGGAAGGTAGAGAGTCTCGTATATGGTGATGAATAAAATCTACGGAATTTAGTCAGAATACAGTAGGTATTTAGTAACTGGATGTCCGTTCAATTGCGTTCCATGCGATGATATCGTTGTAATTTATTTCCGGAGAATTTGAAGGGCTTTCTGAAAGAAAATGTGAACGCAGAAGCTCATGGGATATTCTTTCGATTGGAAATGGCTAATTTTTCTGTCTTCCTGGCTTTTACTCGTTATTACGGTCGCTAGTGAAAACGGGAAGGAAAAAGGTAGCAAGGAGTAAAGAGTATATGCACCATTTTAAATGCAATTAACCGAACTGAAGCCCACTATTCTCTTCCAAATAAAGTGTTTTCATACATGATGATGATGTTGGTGATGATGAATCAATCCACCATATCAATCTTTCCAAAAAATGTTCAAAAAACATTTCCAAAATTTCTTCACCTGCTGGGAAAACAGTTTAGGAAGCACCATGACTGCACCCTCTCTCCTTGTAGTGAAACACTGTTTTCTAGCACTATAGTGCTTAGTTTAATTTCGAGGAATTCCACAATTGTTTACAACTGACAAATCCACACAAGAGATGCACTTTTTTACCTACCCTTAAAAACTGCCCATCCTTCAACCATTACAAACAATCGAAAACAAATTAAAAAAGTTTACGTACCTTTGTCGAATGTCTGCACCGCTTCTGACGGCAACCAGTGTCGCCAAAGTTCTCCTAGCAAACGAAAATCGCTTATCGAACCGTCTTCATGTCCAAGAACAGGAAAAACAAACTGCGATGGAAAGGTCCTACCCAACAATTCGGTTATATTCCTGAGGATGTCCAGCCTCGTTGATTCTAGTAATCGGTGGGCCGAATGTGAAAGTCCATCACTGAAAGTACAAAAAAAAAAGAAAGTAATCAGAAATGAAAAAAGTTCTTAATCAGTCAAAGACATTATGGCCGTGCCTCTGACATCTGCAGGTAATTGTATTAGAGTCAAGTGACACTTTCAATTAGGCTCCAAAAGGATCTGGTTAATCGGGTTAAATTCCAACGCGATTAGCGTACACATTTTTTTGTTGCGTGTGTAGGACTCCTCTTCGCGTAGTATGTTATACAATTTTAATATGTTAGGAGACTTATGTAACTGGGTTTCACTCACTGTCCGTAGCTTCAATAACCATGAAAGTCGCGATATTTTAATTAAAAATATGTAGCAAGCGCGCTACTTGTTATGAAAGGACTCTTTGACGGATTTTTAAAACCTTTTCACAAAAATTGATATTACAGCATTAACTTGCTGCATTTTCTCTCCCTTTTTGTTTGTATGAAGGATACTTTTAAAGCCGTTTAAATTGCTCAAAACAACCGGTCCATGAGAAGCTAAAAACTCGATAAAATTATGCGCAAAAAGGGTGGAATTTTCAAAAACGAATAACGTACCTACTTTCTGTAAATTCTCGTCCGGGAAATTTTTTCTGCATTTATTTTCAATTTCCCGACGAAATTTGTCTGAATTCCGGCGCCCACTTGAAAATTCTGTAACAATGGAAACGAACTGAAAGTGTTTTTGACAAATAAGTGCTTTCGGTACTTGGCTCTTTGTATATACGCGAAAAACGAGGCACGTAATAAATTTTATATCGCGAAACCTCATAGCACGCTAATGAAATCAACAACAACCAAAAAACTGGTGGTAGGCTCATCAAAATCATCATCAAAATTATAGTCGTTCGGTTCGCATTCTTTCTCACAGGCAATTATGAAATTCCGAAAAGATGAATGGGAGACCGCTGCGAGATCTCTTTAAGAGCTTAATTAAGACGCTAAGGAAAAGAGCCCAGCACAATACGCCTACCACAGCCTACACCCCCCACTTGTTTCTCAACCATAAGGGAAGGAAAATGAAACGACGAAATTAATTTACCAACTTGGTCGATTTGAATAATAGAAAGAATTCAAGGCGATGGCGGAAAAATTTAAAGATTTGAACCTAGTTGTCTATTAAAGGTGTTTAGGTTTAGTGCTTTATACAAAGCTCAGATGTAATCGTTTTACATGTTTGAGACATTGGCGGATACAGGGGTGGCGGAGGGGGCGGCCGCCCCCCCAAGAGCAATTCCGAATTTTCTAAACATACATACCTACTTCAAACGTTCTCCGATTTTTTTTACTCCACTGCAATGTGGACTGTAATTAGCATTTACTGTAGTTCTGCGGTGCAATACAAAGCACAGAACAGAACCATGATGGTGGATTTACCATACACTCAACGTTTGAGGCGCGGCTCTATCTCCACCATAAAATCAACCAATCAGATGGCTCGTGATGTCGCAAGAGTCTAATATTCTTCAACTTTTTCTCCGACGCACGCTTCCATATGTGTACACACATACAATGAACTGTGGTACCACACAATTCGCAGCTCATCGTATCTCTGTCGTTTCGCACTTATAGGCAAGTTGCGCCGCAAAGGCATGTTGAGTGTAAATTGCTTTCAACACAGCAAAGAACACAGCCGACGAAAACCGGTTTGCAATGGCCTGATGGGGGTAGAGGCAAGCCTCAAGGGTGAGTGTAAACGCACCATGATAAAAAGACTACAAGACAACATATTGCGTAGGTAATAGGGTCATTCCATCAAGAACCGCCAAGAATGACGAAATTTGAGACCTTACCATCTCCGATTCTTTTGAAAATTTTTGTACTTTAAGAACTAGTGAAAAAAATAATTGAAATTCAATTTTCTGGTTCTATCTCATTTTTTTTGTTAGTTATAGTATGTTAAAGTTTTCGCAAAAATGGTGTCCGAGTCCTCTTTGAAAATGAATATCTCTGGTAATTTTTATCCTGGAATAATAAAATATGGCTTATTTTAAAGGGGAAGGTTGTCGCAATAAAAATTATTCTTGAAATTTTTTTCAAGGATAATGATTTTTTCCTTTATCCCAGAATATCTCAAAACGGTTTTTTTTTATTTTTTTATATTTTTTAGGCTATACTGTTTTTCAAAACATACCAAAAAATTTACTTGGGATCTCAATAGGATCGGGGTCAAAAAAATGGAAGAACATTATAGTGGTTATAGAAAAAGGGTCATTTAATCAAGAATCGCCAAAAGTGTGACCTTATCATCGCCGATTCTTTTGAAAATTTGTGTACTCGAAGAATTAGTGAAAACAAAATATGATTTCAAGTTTTTGTTTCTATCTCATTTTTTTTGTTAGTTATAGTATGTTTAAGATTTCCCAAAAAAGATATCTCTGGTAATTTTTTTCCTTGAATAATAAAGTAGGGCTTATTTTAAAGATTGTTGTTGTTTTTGTTAGTTAAAAAATGAGATAGAAACAATAACTTGAATTTCAATTAATTTTTTCACTAGTTCTTCAAGTACAAACATTTTCAAAAGAATCGGAAATGGTAAGGTCACAACTTTGGCGATTCATGATGGAATGACCCATAATAAGATGAAAACAATGTGATCCCGTTTTTGCTAAGTGCAGTCTATGTAGCTAAATTCACACAGAACTTGATCAAACAAAATAGCCAAATCAAAAAAATTTCCGCCCCCCCAACAGCAATGTCTGGATCCGCCACTGGTTTGAGAGACACAACTGTCTCGCTATTCGCAGTTTGCTATATTTTCATAGCTGGGGGAAAATTTATCGGGAACACTTTGATGTTGCAACTAGTTTTGAAGACACCACGTTCCAAACGTGGTGTCTTCAAAACTAGTTGCAACATCAAAGTGTTCGTTTCTAAGATTTAAAAATTAAGTTAAATTGACTAGAACCAACTCTATCGTACCCACCACTTTCGAAATTTAGTCCTTCTTTAGGCTCCCAATATACCTTTTATGATAATCGCAAAGTTTCAACTTTCTGACAGCAACTTCTTAGATCATTTCGGTCCCATCTTTTCGAACGCATTGTTTTTGCTTAATAAATTTTTTTTTTAAATTTCTACTGTCGAACGGAGGTGAAAATTGGGTGCACATATTTTCACGAATTTCATCATATCTGTTTCGTTTTATGAAATATGGAAATTATTTTTCTGCTACGAGTTCTTCTGATAAATGTCTAAAACTTGTTTTCAGGATTTTTTGAAATTCGTCAACTAAGTGGAAATAAGGACTTGAATGCAATTTTTGAATTTTGCCATATTCATCAGATCTGATTAGATATCGAATAACGATTTTCTTCGACCGGCTTTTTATGTAATTACCTAAACGACGTTTGAAGGATTTTTTCCTTTCAACCCCTACGAGGATCTAACATGTTTTCACGACTTCCATCTTATCTCTCAAGAGTGATGAAATATCGAATTAGTTTTTATTTTCTCGGGATTTTTCTAGAATCATCTGAAAAGTAATTTCATATATTTTTGAGATTCAAACGCCAAGTGGGTGTACGGGGGTTGAATATGTTTACACAATCTTCGCCATATCTCTTAAGTTTTTTTGCGATATTAAATTGGGTCTTACTTCTGCATAGTTTTTGTATAATCGTCTACAAATAAATTTTCGGATTTTCTGATATTCAACCCCCACGTTTCTGCGAATTCCATCATATTTCATAGATCTGATTAGATATTGAATTGATTTTTATTTCCTTTGGCTTCCTTTATAATTGCTTAAAAGTTTATTTCAGAATTTTTAGATATTCCACTCCAAGAGGGTGGAAGGTGGTTGCATATGTTTATACAGTTTTCACCATATTTCTTAGATTTGATGAGCTATCACAATGGTTTTTACTTCCATCGACCTTTTGTGAATTCGGCTCTCAGTAAAGGTTTTTTTAAATATTCAACTCTCAAGAGTGTGGGCAAAAAGTGAGTGCATATGTACGTTTGTACGATTTCATGTCTCTTAGATCTGATGAGATATCGAAGTCGAACTCCTCGTACTTTCCACATTATCGTCTGATAATTAATTTCAGGATCTTAGGGTATACAGCCAAGGCTTGCATACGTTTTCACAAATGCCGCCACTTCCAAGGACCGATGAGATAAAAAATTGGTTATTACCTCTACGGTCAATACATGTAATCGCCCAAAAACCGATTTCACGAATTTTTTCAAATTTCAAAATTCTCCCTTCAAAGGGGTGTGAAGGTGTTGCATATGTTTTAACAAATTTTTCAAAATTTCGGCGTCTGATGAGATATCAAATTGATTTGATCGATTTTTATACAATCCCCTATGAACTTATTGCACAATTTAGACCCTAAGGTGGGTTTGTATACGTTTTTACAAATTTCGTTCCGGGAGTATGACCCAAATACGTAACTCATGCGTTAAATGTGGCAGTGGGGTAATTATTCTATATATAACACCCCTCTAACTCCCGAACTTTGACTTTGGCAAATTTTGTGGTCGACCTGGAAGTTGAACAAAAAATTGTTAACTCTAATTTTTTTATTTTTACGACTTAGGGCCGGTTTCACAGTCGAAGTTTAAATCAAAAATTTTCTTTAAATTTAGGATCAAACGAATAATGCGTTTCACAGAGGTTGTGAAATTCAAGTTTGAGACAATACTAGGATTAAACTAAGCGGTAGAAATTCTTCGGTTTATGCTCGGATTAACGTTTTTGATCAGGGGCGGATTTTACCTTCTTGCCGCCCTAGGCCTCAGAAAATTTTGCCGCCCCTTTCGTCGGAAGATCGAATACCGATAGGTATTGCTTCAGATGTACTGAGCTTTTTTTTGGTCACATTTTTGCTGTTTTTTTTGCTCACACATTTTTCCACACCCTTTTCCTGGACGTTTCACGTGATGTATGTCAACAATATTGCACGAGAACAAAGCTTGCTCTATGAAGAAACAAAAAAAAATTTGCCGCCCCAAAAAAAATTTGCCGCCCCCGAAATTTGCCGCCCTAGACCTGGGCCTACCGGGCCTAGTGGCAAATCCGCCACTGTTTGGCTGTTTTGATAGTTGGCCGATTCTCCTCTATTTCAAAGTACCGTGATGGACAATATTAATCGAAACGATCGGAATGTGTTACTTTTAAATAAAATGTTTTTAATTAGTGGTGAAATTAGATAAAATTAAAGCTTCGACGAACTTGTTGTTTTCTCATTTTCCAATTTTAAATATTACAACGAAACTAAATGACAGAAGAGGCAGAGCATATCAATGTAACAAACTCAAAGAATCTGGGTGCTGGACTGCGAAACCGTATGGGCATAGCAACATCCTGGGACAATTACCAAAGGAATTGGTTACATCACCGACTGACTACAAGAACGGTGAGGTGGAAACAGACTTCGACACGATAATATTTACCGACGGTTCAAAAATTAACTGCGGGGTCGGGCAGGAATATTCTCTGATACACATAATGTTGCTAAGTCCTACCGCCTACCGGACCACGCTAGCGTCTTAGCGGAGATACTGGGGATCCGTGAGGCTTGCAGGACATTGAAACACGACTTATCGCCAAAACGCAACATCGGTATTTTTACTGATAGCCAAGCCGCAATCAAAGCACTAGATTCGGCTCTAAACTAGTACAGCAATGCCGTAACGAACTCGCCAGTTTAGCGGAGCGACTCAAAGTTTCTGTACTCTGTGTCCCGGGGCATGGAGACATAGTGGGAAATGAGCGGGCTGATGAACTGGCCAGGAAGGGCTCCGCTCTTCCCGGCTCTTTTGCAGAACTAGTCCACGTTCTTTTAGGAGTTTTCAAGAGATAAATACTCTCCCACTTCCAATCAGCGGATAACTCCAGATGGAGAAGCCTAACCACCTGCGCCATATCTAGGAAGATGTGGCCATCTTACAACCGAGCCAAGTCAGACGAACTTCTATTCAAGACCCGGGCAGACATCTCCAGAATCATGGCGATTAGTACGGGTCACTGGCCAATTGGGGATCATGCTGTCAAATTGGGCATTCCGTTTAATGAACCTGCCGCAGCTGCTAGGACACAAATGAGCGAGAGTCACTTGTTCATTTCCTTTGCGAATGTCCGGCTTTAGCTAGAGCCCGAGAGCGAGCACTAGGCAAACCCTTCTACGGGGACCTGAGGGAGATTTCGGTTAAGAAAATTTGAGAGTTATTACTCTTCCTGGACAGTACAGGATGGATATAACGGATCAATTTTCCTCGCACTCATCCTTTAAATTCTCAAGTCATAACAACCGCTAACATCCGTGTTTAATACGAGTTTGTGGTTTCAAAACGGCCATTGAGCTAATTGAGCTCCGTCTAGAGGACAGAGCTAACACTTAAACCAACCAGCCATACCAATGTAAGAAAGCTTAATTTCAGCTAAATTAGTTCACAATGATTGCGAACTTCAGATCATTTAATCTTAGGTTCTTGCAGTGAAATCGGGTCAAATTTAAAGTGTAGATTATTCTTAAGTTTAAGTTTAATCAAACTTCAGTTCAAATTAAAAAAAATTAAATCAGTCTGTATACGCCGTAAATGCCGTACGCAAACTTGGATTACCTGAACTCAAGAATCACTGGAATTATGGTCTCAAAGGATTTAATTGTCAGTAGACTGAGTGGCTCCCAATCAAGGGAAAAGTTTTTGGTAATAGACGGGTACATATTTCGCACTCTTCTTCTACTTCCTTTTAATGGAAAGTTGGTAGCGATTTACTTTCAACTTATTTAACCTTCACTTCTTCTGATATAAATTTGTTACTTGTTCTTGGGCAGTTGTTCACATAATTTAATTCTCGAAGAAAAACTAGTAGTAATTTTTTGGAAAAAAAGAATCCGTCGAGCCGGATTTGAAGTAGTGACCTAAAGAAACGTATAGTGAGCCTGAGTTGTAATATTGTTAAGTCACATTGGATTAGAAAATTATCTTTTTTTTATGTTATTTTTGCGATTGGTGGAATACAGGTAGGAGCAAGTCCCCTTCCTCCCCCCTAAGTGGGTCCCTGAATTTTAATATTATAACCTTTGAAGAATAAATATTAGACAATACAGGGGTAGATCTAGTAAACTCAAAATCAGATAATATTCCAGTTGAATCCCGATTGTCTATCAGATTACAAAGATATGGTAATATCAGACAAACGTGTGTTTTGAAAAGTTTTGTTCACTTTATATGCTGGTCACATTTCCTGAAGATTAAGAATAGATTGACACGCACTTTAGTAAGCCTACAGGAAATAGCTTTCATGATCATTCCGTTAAAGCCAGTGGGTACCTACTCTTTAAATAATGTCCAACGTGTCAGGAAGTTTACGACCTACTAGCAGTAGATTTTAATCATTGACATCTTAATTATGACTAGAGTAATGGTGGCCCGAAAAACAACTTTTTTTTTCAAACGACCCCCATCGTGTAATTAACGCACTTTTCCATTACGTCGTCGTAGTTATTTCTGACCACTCTAAATTAAAGTGTCCTATTCCGTACATAAATAGCATAAACACGAGGATATAGTATAAAGTAACATGCCCGGAGTAATTTACGATCACAATGTTTCATTAAACATGGCCAGGAGCTCATAAACGCATAAAATTTAATTCGCAAGTACAGTGAGTATCTGAGAAGCCTTCGGCAGCGATGCATACTACTTACTAAATAAAGTATACTATATTCTCGGACATAATAAACTGAGCATAAAACTTTAATGACATCGACGGGGCAAGGCAAGGGCCACTGTCTTTATATAGCTTTTCTACTAACAAGGACGACTAGCCGGGCACAAGGATGCAGGGTGGTTACCGAAGGAGGCGCAAAAAAAATAACATGGAGATTGCTTTTCATCTGAATTTCGTGCAGAGCCATAACATTCCAATCAAATCGTTATGCGAAGAACGTTTATTGCATAACTTTATGATAAAGGAAACTTAACTGGGGGCCTTTCATTTTCTATATTCCTTTGCAGAGCTCGGGCTCTTATCCCTTTTTCTGTTTTCTTATTGTCACGTGATTTTTTTTTCATCCCCGGGTTCCTTATAGTTTCACATAATATAATGGGCTCATGGACTACTAAAAAAACGAGGAGAATTGCTTACAAAGTAAAAAAGGATTTTTTGTAATGCCATTTAGTTTTGTTCGTTTGTGGCATTAGAGCTAGCTTCTAGTGAAACAAATACTGCCGAGAAAATCTCCTAGGGGAAAGAAAAAACGATGAGTGAAAAAGGGAATGGGTCCCTGAAAAAAGAGGGTTAAAGGATTCTAGGATACGCAAAATATATGAACGAGTAAATCATGAAAACCGATCCAATGCTGTCGGGTTTATGTTTAAAAACAAAAGATAATAGTATCAACCCTTTTTTGGTTTGGCTCGTGTGTGAAAGACCTTTGGAAAAAAAAATCCCCGGGTTAACCTGTTACGGCAATGTCAAATCATTATAAAGTACTTTTTATGTTAACGATGACGGCGTACGTGAGAGTAGCGGATTTTACTTATCCGTTTAACTAAATCTAAAACCTTTTTTAGACTTGACTTTTCAACATTGAATTTTAGGAGTTGGCAGTCGTTTTTCATCTGCTTCGATTCGATCTTAGCAAGAAATTTTTTCGATTAGAAATGTGGAGATACTTCAGAAGATTTCAGTAAAATTCCTTTCGTCAAGCTACAACCCGAAAGTTTAGTCATCTGCTAAAGATTTGACATAGTTATAAATATGTTCGATAAAAGCGAAATTACTTAAGCCTTGATTCAATTAAAATCAAAAATAGTGTTTTTTTGTCAATATTGTCAAGAAATTACTTTATTATTTTTTAATAATAAAGTAATTACCTGAAATTTCAAAAAAATTTGCTACCCTGAAATTTTGTATTTACACGTTTTAGAACAAGTAAACACCAAAAAAGCAAAAAAAAAAAAATGTCCGTCTGTCCGCCGTATACGCCGTACGCCGTCCGCAAAATCGTTTGAAGGCGAGTAGCTCCCAAACCCGTTGAGGTATTAAGTTGCAATTTTGATGGTGGGTAGATTGGGTGAACCCCTACGGATGGTATCTTTTAAGGGGGTGGGGGTGAAAGGGGTGATGAGGGGGGAGCGTTTTAGACGAACAATTTTGGTTTCTAGATCTCAGGAACCGCTTATGGTAGGAGGCTGAAACTTGGAACTTATGTAGTACTATGATAGTGGACTCATTTGCAAAATTATCGATAAGGGTTGAGGGGTGTGGAAGTGGGGGGGAAAACAATGAGTCCAAAACGCTAGAAAGCCGGGATTGAAACATTCTAAAATCCATATCTCCTGAACGATTAATGTTAGAAGATTGAAACTTTGTGGTTGCCCTTAAGGATATTTGAAGAATGGACAAGGGCTAAAATTTTTAAGGGGAGTGGTGGGGTGTGGGGCTGGGGGGTGAAAAACTTTGAATTACAATATCTTCCGAACCAATTGCACCACGTTTATGTATATGTTATCACAAGAGGAGTCTACTGAAAGTAAATTTTTTGAAGGGGGAGGTAGGGCACGAAAGTGGGGGGATAGCAATTTCTAAAAAAAATTCATTTTTATATCTCAGAAACCGTATCATATATGATCTTGAAAATTTTACAGGAGTTGGAATCGGTAGACCTCTAGTAGGGAAAAAAATTTAGTGGTGGGGGTGAGGGGGTGATGGTGAAAAGGGGTAGAAAGGAAAAAAATGTTTGTTCTTATTTCTCGAAAACCGTAATGAATAGAAAGCTAAAAATTTAGGGTTATATAGATCCACTATAGAGACATCCTAGAAAAATAAAATTGTTGATAGGGGTAGCAACGTACGGGGGTGAGGGGTAGTTTTTTATATCTCAAAAACGGCTTATGCTAGAAACTTGAAACTTAGTACGTATATGTAAATGTACTATTACAGTAATTAAAAAAAAGTTCAGATTTGTATTGGCGTTCAGAGGTTGAGTAAAATAAACATCCGTGAATCCACATTTTCACGAATTTCGTTAAAACTTTTAGACATGTTGAGCTATCAAAGCAATTTTACTTCTGCAGGCTATTTATATAAGTGCCTAGTAACGTTCTTCAAAATTTTTCGATATCCAACCCCTAAAGGGGTGTAAAGTGGTTGTGTACATATTCACGAATTCTGCTATATTCCTAAGGTATATAGAGATTTGGAATTCACTTTTACTTCTATAACGTAGTCGGGGAAAAACCCGATTTTAAGTATTTTTCTCTATTAAACCCCCTGGGGGTATTGTTCAAGATTTCACTGATTGCGAAAATCTCTTAGGTTTAATGTGATCGAATTCGCTTTTACTACTATGAATTATTCTATTGATAAAATAAATACGTAAATAAATAAAAAAAATCTGCCAACAGTCTGGGCGCAACTTTATTATTTTATGGGTAGAAGTCGGTAGAAGGTAGATAGAAGTGATGAGACTGAAAACCTAAGAAATAACCAGGAGGCTATTTGGAACGTTATTTTTTAGGTTGTCAGTCCCATAGTAACCTACACCGCATCTCATCATTAAACACGTTTCGGACTTCTACCCATAAAATAATAAAGTTGCGCCCAGACTGTTGGCAGATTTTTTAGCAGGTTGTTAAAAAAAATTTAATTCTCAAAATGTAGAAAAGTCAAATATTTGACAAAAAATTTTTTTTTATAAAAAATTAAGTTAAATTTTTCAGGGCCAAGCAAAAATTTTACGATTATACTACAAGTATTTGCTTCCAGTTAGCAGCGAAAACATTAAAATATTGGACACACTTTCATACGTCTAATTCAGTAGTTAGAGAGCATGCCACTTTTGAAATATATGGCTATTTTCGTTGGTCAAATCATGTATATGTCAAATTTTCAAGTTATTTCATTTGCCTTATGCTTATATTGGACCATGTTGTACTTTGTCAAATATTTGACTATTTTTGCTGACCAATGCAGTCAAATAGTGTGATCGTCAAATTTTTGTTGGCCATGTTTTTTTTTTAAATAACGCTTACTTGTCCTGAAAAATTTAAGGTAAAATTTTGTAAAAAAGGTTTGTCAAATATATGGCAATGTAATAGTTAAAATGTTTTTAATTGACCTAAAGGTGTATTTTGCCTGAAAGAATGTAACTGTTTTTCCTTTTTTTAATCTGTTGTCAAATATTTGGCAGCATAGCATACCGTCTAATTCAAGGTGCAAGATAGTAGAGGTGGAGAATAACACGCATGTACACCGATACGAAGTATAAAAGTGGATTTTGGTTTAAGGTGAATATGTTTCAAATGAAAGGTTAACCGTGAATGATACCACAGAGCTACCAAAAATTTTTGATTGGTTCCACGTAGTACAAAAACAACTTCGATGATTTGAATCGTTGTCCTCTTGTAGTATCCAATTTGAATTTTTCCTTATAAACCATCTTTGACCTTCTGGTGTATTTTGACCATTTTGGAAGCGTTAAAATTGTCTTTAAAAATGTACAAATAAGTGTGAAATCTCCGTTCTGAAAAGTATGCTGAATGAGTTTTGTTGTGTTGGTACGCTAAGTTGATCATCAATCACGCGTGAGCTGGATAATGGGGATGCGATTGAGGCGAGTGTGGGGACCTTAAATTCAATTCTGGTAATGGTTTTTGAGAAGTCCTGTCTACTACCCAGGGCTTCAAAGAAAACCAACCCACCTTGGTCCCCATTCCACCAAGAGAACTCAGAGAATCTTCGAGGAAGCACTTTAATAAGGCGAAGCGTGATGGGAAAACGGAAGACTCGGACAGGTATAAGGCTAGTCTCAGGGTCTTTAAATACAAGATTAGGAAGTTTAAACGGGAGTCGTGGAAGAATATCTGCGTTTCAGTAGGTGAATATAGTGAGGTATCTAGGCTCCGGAAAATACTTTCTCAGGGGTCGAGTCCACCTAGCTACATTAGGCGGAATGACGGGACGTAGGTGGAGACTAGCCAGCAGACTCTGGAGCTCTTGATGACCACTCACTTCCCCGGTAGTACACTGGTTGACCCCTATTCCGTGTATAGGAGGGTCAACTCTAGGAACAACTTGGTTGTACCGGAGGGCAGAGGAAAATCCGTAGACATAGCCCTACCCAACTAATTCATGGGTCTATAGAGTTTAGTTTGGGAAGTAAGGAATTTACGCTAGCGGCATTCCCGGATATTGAGGGGGCCTTCAACAATGTGACAGTGGAGGCAATTAAAGAGGCTTTAAATGGCATAGGCTTAGAGGAGGGGCTGACTGACTGGCTGACGACCTTGTTGGAGACCAGGATCGTGAGCTCGGAAAGCGAGCAAGGTAAGGTAACACGGCAAGGCTCGAGCGGTACTCCGCAGGGGCCTGATATCTCCTCTTCTGTGGCTCCTTGTAGTAAATGGGGTAATAATGGAAATCGAAAGGAAAGGTATAAAGGTGGCGGCCTACGCGGATGATATAGTCATATTAGTTCAGGGAAAAATTTTTGGACACTCTTACGGACATTTTGGAGTCGGCACTTTGTACACTCGGAAAATGGACCGAAAGATATGGTTTAGGAGTAAACGTGGTTTTATTCACTAGGAAGCACAGGATTCCGGAGTTTAGGCTACCAAGGCTTGATGGGGTCGAACTGCAATTATCGGAAAAAACGAAATATCTAGGTCTGATCTTGGATAGGAAGCTGAACTGGAAAATGAATGTTGGAGAACGTATAAAAAAGGCTAATAACGTGCTTTTTGCGTGTAAACAGGCCGTTGGAAAGAGCTGGGGTCTGAAACCAAATATGGTACATTGGCTGTACACGGCGGTTGCGAGACCCATTCTGACGTACGTGGCACTAGTATGGTGGAAAGCCACGGACGAAAAGTATATCCAAAGGGAACTGAGTGGAGTGCAAAGGACTGCTTGTGTAATGATCACAGGAGCTCTACGCACAACTTCATCAGCGGCACTGGAAGTTTGCATGCACCTTTTACCACTTGATATTTTCATTAAGCAGGTTGCGTCAAACACAGCGGCAAAATTAGTGAGCAGTGGTCTGTTTAGAGAGAGATCCATAGGACACAGTACAATTCTTAGGGAATTTCTACATTGACGGGTCGACATCTGCACGGATTATATGATCCCGGTGAATAAATTTCAGGCACCCTTCGAGGTCTTATACCCAAGCAGAGAGGATTGGGAAAACGACAGGGTATTGAGCGAGGGGGAACTCTCCGGACGGGTCAAAAATGGAATGCGGCACTAGCGCTGGAGTCTTCTCTGAATAGCTGAGTGCACGGAAGTCATTGAAGCTGCCAGATGCCTGTAGTGTATTCCAAGCCGAAATTTTGGCGATGCCCCAGGCAGCTAACATCATGTTGATGGGGGGATATGCGGTAACCATATCTCACTCTACATTGACAGCCAGGTCGCTTTGAATGAACTGAAATTGGAGAATGTTAAATGCCAACTAGTGAAGCGCTGTCAAAAAATGCTCAAGGTACTTTGCTGTCAGAATAGAGTACAACTATGCTGGGTACCTGGGCATAGCGGCATACCAGGAAACGAACTGGGCGATGAGCTGGCGAGATTAGGATCGGCGTCAGCCGAAATAGTGAAGGAGGGGGTTAGTCCACCACTAAGCGGCATGAAGCGCTTATCAGGGAGCGGGCGACGGACGCAGCGAACTCAGGAGTAGCTGATGAGCTGTAGGATCTCTAGGGCAATCTGGCCAAGACTGGACAGACTAAAGTCTAGGGAAATATTGACATGGAATAGGGAAAGATTGCGGTTACTCATCGGAATACTGACGGGTCACTGCTTGCTAGGGAAGCATGCTATGCGGATTGGGATAGCCGACTCTGACGTGTGTAGGTACTGTCTTGACCTATATGCTGAGGAGGACATTACCCACTGTTTGTGTGAATGTTAGGCGGTTGCAAGGAGGCGCCTAAAGTGGTTCGACAATGGTCAAATTTATTAGAGATTAGGATGTTTTGGGGGTGATTATTAGTTCCACGTTATTTCCGAAGAGATCGCTATGGGCCCTCTTTTGGTGCCTAGTGTGCGCTGCGGCTCAGCGTGGCGCCCCTTCCTAAAACTAAAAGTACGCCAGGTAGAAAGGTCGCACAGAAAAGAAGCTTCGATTTATAAAATTACGTTCTTCCAATTAGTTCGTCCAAGCAAGTCTTTTTACGACGTGTCTTATAATCAGTAGTAGTTTCTGCACTGTGCTTTGAAATTTCACATCATGAATTTCACGTATTCGAAAAGTATTACAAGACACAATTAGACCTGTTTTGCGAAATATAATTTGCCCACCACTTTCCTCCTCCGCTTTCGTAGTATTTAGCACAAGACCACGATGGATGAATGTCGAACGAAAACTGACACTCTCTGTACAAAGCGTCATTGAAAAAGAGTCACGTTACCTACATGCGTTTGAATCTAACATCTACTGGTTTTCAGGAAGTAAGAGAGTTAGACTAAAAGTTGCGCATGATTGTACTCTTCGAGAATATGCAATACATTTTTTTTTTAAATATACCAACCCCCCCTCCCCCCACCCACAATGCGCCGAGCCTGCTTGAGCCAGTTGCAACAAAGAGCAAAATTCAATATTATCCTAAAATTAAATCTTTTCTATAAAATTATGACAGGCTTACGTGCATTAAATAATTGTCCTCAATTGAGGCAGTGCCGATCGTAATTTTGCCATCAGTACCCAGTCACCGAATCCCGATATATTCGTGCAATTCCCTAAAATTTCGGATTATCGATGGCCAATAGAGTGACTACATGTTTACACGACGAGTAGCGAAATCCTATTACGCGTATTGTCTGACGACTAGAAAATCTGTTCAACAGCCCCCCAATTGAAAATTTCAATTAATTATATTTCGATGTGCATAAACTTTAGTGGATTATCGGCCGATACACCTGTTTCCGACCGATACCCGGACGCGGAAGGTATAGTTCGAGCCACTTTGAACACGAGCAGCACTGATTAAATTCAAAGGACAAAAGGAAATGGGAAAATTTGCAATTCATCAACCAGCTACTTGCATCGAAAATCGGATAATCTTGTAGCTCGAGAATTAATCAGTATGTATGTACATATGTGTGAATCGTGTTCGAAATGTCAGTAGATTAGGCCCTTAGTTTGTAAAGTAGAATACAAATTCAATCCGGCGGAACGGAATTTGCGATAGGTACTCGATAGCGCTTATTAGATTACGAATAGTACTTTCAATGGATTACAGAAGCGTGTAAACGCTTCCGCTTTTCCTTTAAATTTTTTCAGAAGAGTATTGGTACCTAAACCCATCTTATACTTAAATGGATATCAGTAATTCCATTGTAACGAGTAACACTGTCACTACTATTTTAAATGTCTAATTATTAAAATAAAATAATAAAAAATATTAGGGATTTTAGAATTCTGCGCTATTATTTTAAAAATGCAGTAAAGAGTGTGACCCGGACTATTTGCCACTACTAGCTAAATTTGTTTTCAAATATAATAATGAAAACATAAAATAAATCTGTGAACTCAATTCCCGAATTTTTAGAAAAAAATTTTGTAGATAGACTAATCGAAATAAAGAAAAACAGTATTCAAGAAAATCAATATTTTATTTGATAATTTTAAATAATTGTTTGATAATTGTTTTATAAACGTAGATATATATTTATCTTATACCATGGATACACTGCTTGTATACAAATTACTTTATTCAAATCATGATATGCGACACAAGATGGCATGATATACATCCCATACATGTTATACTTTGACATTTAGCTGTCAAAGACAAAATTTTTGATTTCAAGCTTATATTTGTCTTATTATATTTGATTTGTGCTTATATTGTGATATTTTAAAATGAATATGAATTCAACGCAGCAACAAGCCTAGTACTGTTAAAGCCTAGTACTATGTTCCGACCGAAACGAAATGAACAGTAAAATTCCATATAAAAAAATCTGCCAATGGTCTGGGCGAAACTTTATTATTTTTCGGTTCAAAGTTCGGGAGTGGTCAAAGTCGGAGTGTATCATGAGTTGCTTCGAGATTATTAGATTTCTTGGAAAATTAATTTTGTTCTTAAAATAAAAATATTTAAAATAGCGATTTTTAGCCGATTAAACATTGGAAAATTTCTTTCTTCTTATCATTTATACTCTCTTAGGAGCTGAAAAAGGAAAAAACTTAAAAACAAGTTTTAGGCGATTATTACGCAAGCACGTGAAAGTGAAAAGATATTTGATATCTGATAAGACCTGGGGATATAGAAGAATTCGTGAAAAAGTTTACAACCCCCTTTGCACCCCCTTAGGGATCGAATTTTAAAAAATCCTGAAAACACTTTCTAGGTAATTATATGAAGAAGACGTACAATAAAAATGAATTCAATATTTGGGAAAACCTAATAGATATGACGAAAACCGTGAAAATATATGCACTCCGTTTTCACTGATAATATTTTTTGCCCCCCTCCGAACGCCAATGGATATTTGAATTTTTTTTTTATCTAAATTAGTTTTCTAGTTGAACTACATAAACATACCGAGTTTCAACTTTGTAGCATAAGCCGTTCTATAGATAGGAAAAACACCCCCTACTCCCGTACCATACTACCCCTATAAAAAATTATATTTTTCCAAAGTGCTACTAATATAGCTCTATCCAAATACCAAGTTTCAGCTTTATATCATTATAGGTTGTCGAGATATTAAAATCGAAACTTTTTCCTTTTCACCCTCCCCCACCCTCACCCTCTACACCCACACTTCCTAAATTTTGTTTTCCGCTAGGGGTCTATTAGGCCTACTTCTGGTAAAAATTTTAAGCATCTATCTTACACTGTTCTTGAGATATGATACGTGATTTTTTTGAAAAATTCTTATCCCCTCCACTTTCATGCTCCACCGCCCCCTTGAAAAATTTTACTTTTATCAAACTTCATTTGTCAACCTTTATACACAAACCAAATTTTATTTATCTAGTGCAATTGGTTCATGAGATATCGTAATCTAAAGTTTTTCACCCCCCACCCCCGTACGCCACTTCCCCCACTCAAATTTTTGTTTCCGATCTATTCTCCTAGTATACCTACAGATATTTATTAAGTTTCAATTTTGTGACATTGACCTTTTAGGAGATATGGATTTTAGAATGTGTCGATCTCACCTTTTTTTCGTTTCGGACGCATTATTTTTCCCCCCACTCTTGCAAATGGGTCCACTACCGAAGTTCTATATAAATTCCAAATTTCAGCCTCCTAGCATAAGCGGTTGCTGAGATCTAGAAACCAAAATTTTCCGTCTAAAACGCTTCCCCCTCCTCCCCCCTCACACCCCCACCCCTCCAAATTTGGTCACTTTAGGGGGCCTACCCACTCTACCCACGAAAAAAAATTCAATTAAATAGCTCATAGGGTTTGGATGCTACGAGCCTTCAAACAATTTTGCGTACACCGGTAGACGTACGGCGTACGGCGGACAGACGGACTGAAATTTTTTTTTGCTTTTTTCGTGTCTACTCGTCATGAAACGTGAAAAAAAAAAATTTTGAGGGTAGCAAATTTTTTTTTTTTAATAATCGATAACAATACTGTATTATTGAAATAATAAAGTAAAAATGAATATTTCGCTCATTTTTCGCGACGAAATATTTCGTTCGTTTTTGAGTACTGTGTTCATGGGCGGAATGGACATTTGCAGTAGTCACTAATAGATGGCGCTTGGGTTAGTTAAAGTTTTGTTTCCAAGGGTACGGTACCCTTGTATGAGAAGCAAAATATTTGACAATCCAAAATTTACAACCTTTCGTTATCAATTCGGTTCGTTTGTGCTCGGGAAATTTTGTGTGAGTTATATTTTGTTGTGTTGTGTGTCGGAATTGTAATATCTTCCCAATATTTGAATTTTTTTCAAATTTCGCGCGCTTTAATTTCACTGACATCTAGTAGCGAACTGCATAGCTTATTTCACTCTACTTCGAATGTACTTTTTTCGTTAGTTTTCGTTTCGCCGAACACAGTACTATACTTAATAAAAAAATGTAGAAAGTGGACCATCACATCACACACAAAAATTAAAATACGCTCAAATAATTTTAACTGACGGAATGATATAAAAATCCACAATTGTCATTCATTGAAATTTCAGTTGATTTCACATTTAGATGGCGCTGATGGCAGTTAAAAGAAAGCTAAAATCATCGAATTTATATATGTACCAGGAAACAGGTTGGATATTATGTAGATATCAGCTCGTTGACGTACCATATGCACATTATTGGGTGATGCACTGGTGATATTGACGATATAATGATTTGAATACGAGCTGTGTATCCAAGGTATTATCGACTACTCTTTATCCGTCCTAAATCGCAATGAGGCATAGCTGTATGCGGAATTAAGTATCCGAATTGTTTGTAGAGCCGCTGTACATAAATGCAAATTATATACAAAGATTCATCTGAAAACATTTAGGTGTGCGTTCCGTGCTTTTGGGCCCTCCTCTTAAAAAACGTGGCATAAACCCGAAAAATTATAAAATTACGCTCCGATTGTTGGCAGATTTTTTCCATTTATAATGAAACACTAGTATAATATGATTAGTGTGGTTAAATACGATTATATGTACAAAGGATCAGAATACAAAATCCCAGCACGTTTGGAAACTCCGACAAAGCGGAAGAATCAAAAGCACCTTCAGAGAAAGCAGTTTGATAGGAAGTATGACACAACTTGAAAAGTATTCAAATAATAACTATTGTCTCTAATTTGAACCACGAACAATACCCAAAAACCCTAGATCTAATAGTATAAAAATAAAATTTCAACTTTCTAGCATAAAACGTTTAAAAACTTGATAAACATTCTCCTTCCTTGCGAAGTTTTAACTGGTTAGCATAAGCGGGAAAAATGTACAGGAAATTATACAAAAAAACCTTAAACCATAAAACGTTAAACTAAAGGTACTTTTACACGACCGATTAAAATTGCTTAATTTGCAGCAATATTCACAACAATAGCAACAGGCGATATGGATCAACTTCTCATCTACTCGTTGGTGAATTGTGATGAGCGATATTGACCAATATCTAGCAATTTGGCAATAAGGGCTTACACGACCAATTCAGCCTATGAACAACACGAAAGTAAACTTGACAATCAAATCTAAAACCTAAAATAAAACTTGTAAATATTTGAATTCCAAGCCATTATAAAACGAAACTTGACAAATAAATGCAAAACTCAAAACGAAACTTGACAATTAAATCACCGAACGAGAACAATTGCTCGGAATTTTCCAAGTTAGTAGAAATACAGAATAAGGCGAGCAACACCAGCAATCTGTGAAAACATTGCCATATTGTCGAAATATTGCCGCATGATATTTCCCTGTATTGCTCCATTAATCGCTCCACTAGTTTTGCCAATAGTCGTCGGACAATCAATTGCTTGAAAAATTGCTGGTGTCAGAGCAAAATTAATCATAGCAATTTTTTTTTATTTTAGTATACTATCAAACACGAGTTATACTACATCCATGTCGTGGTATGCAGTATCCTAAGTGAATGAACTGTTAAAATACCAGGTATTTACCCTCTAAGTCACATGCATTGCACTATTAGTGTTAAAATAAAAAATTAGTCTGGGCGCAACTTTATTATTTTTTGGTTAGGAGTCCGGAACGCATTTGATGCTGAGATGCGGTGTAGGTTACTATGCGACTGCTAGCTTAAAAAATAACGTTCCAATAGCCCCCTGGTTTTCCCTGCCGGAGGTCTACTAGGACTAACTTCTGTAATATTTTTAAAATCATATCTGGTACGATTCTTGAGATATAAAAATTTAATTTTTTGGAAAATTAAATTCTCCCCAATCTACCCACCATAAAAATTGCATACGCTTTGCGTACGGCGGACGGCCTCTACTGCGGACAGACGGACATTTTTTTTCTGATTTTTTAGTTCTAAAACGTGAAAATACAAAATTTCAGGGTAGTAAATTTTTTTTAAATTTCAGACCGATCACAATACCTTATTGTTAAAAAATAATAAAGTAAAGAGAATTTGAAGAGAATTTTCGATTTGTCCAGATGTTTGTTCCAAGTTGACGTGAAAACCACTGATATAATTTCGATTAAATTTCGTATACATAAATACATACAAACTTAGTGGATAGGCTACTTTATGTCATCCTAGATTCGCAGTAAGGCTCCACAAACAATCTGATGTTAAGTATCCGAATACTTTCAACAGCCATAGTTGCCGAATCCCAAAGTTACAAATTGAAATAAATGTTTGCCTGTGTTTTTTCTATTGATGCATTTTATAGCTGCAAGCACTTTATCGGTACACTTGTAGAGAAAGTTCGGCAAAGTCAGTAAACTTTCAGTAACTGAAAGGTTACTCCATACATTGGCTGGCAAAAGAATTTCAATTATGTTTGGTCTTTCTGCATGAGTTGGCCATGCCTTCCGAGATGGACGCAAACTATATCCCAAAGAAATATTTGAACGCGCTGAGTGTAGTTAGCCCCTTCGAACAAGAAAGCTTCTAGTGCAACAGCAAAGGCCTGCAAGCATTAAACGCGAGCAACGGGGACGAATGAAAGATGGTCTATTCTGTTGCAAAAATTTGTCTTATTAAGTGCTACCAAAAATTAGCTACCACTAGACGGCTGTCTCATTTCAAAACCCAGTAAGTGCTTCTTTGAAAATTTTAAACGTGTGTCCAGAAAGTTCCTATTAGGCAGCTCTCATAAATAAATGTTACTATCCCGAGATGTTGGCAGTTCGCCCAGGATGTCTGGAAGACCTCTACATGTTGGACTATTAAAATTATTTTTGAGAGCTGAGTAAAAATAAATTTTCAGACTCTTCTTTAAACATTTCTAAAAGCACTTACTAGGCTTTGAAATGTGACAGTCGTAGACTTCTCGGATTGCTAATCATACTGTAGGTTAACACGAAATCCCAATGAACTGCGTAATGGCGAACTTAATATCCAGATTAACGGATTATGTTGGAGCTACTTTTCTAAGGTCTGAAATGGAAACTCAGGAAATCACCCATCGTCTAGCTGGAATCGAATGATTCCGAGTGATACTGGTAAGGGATGTATTCCAACAGAATAAGAATCACTTCCAACAACACATGGGTAAAACATAAACATACTGTTCTTAGTTACTGTACGTTGCAGTCGCATAAAAATCGATAAGTACAACCGATATCCAGGGCCACTACTGAAGCAGCTTCTCCCTACCATTTTTTTTTGTAGATTTACTGCTTGCACTCAAAAGCTTGACAACTAAACCAATGGTACCCACCTAAATCCAGTGAAATTTCCCAAGAAACTACACAAAATCTTCAGCTACCTAATGCAATACCAATTACATTCCACTTAGAATATCGTAAAAAAAATTTGCAGTCTGAGAATTTCATGGCAAGGATACATCAATCTTCGAGGACGTTAATATCAAACTATCGGTTAGAATAGAAAAGATGGAGTGCAAATAGCTCGAGTAGATACGAAAATCTTTCGGGGTGGTAAAGGCGATGGGGGAGGCAATACGAATAATAAATGTTACGGAAGTACCGCCATTAAAGAAAGTGTTTGAGTAAAAGCAATCTGAAAGTAATAGCGTGGGAAAGTTATCGTCACAGTGACTAAGACAGTTCAAGGTGATTTTGAATTTCATATGGGTTTTGTCGAGGAATACACAGAGTAATGTATTCTAGCCATAAAAACTAGTCATAAAGATTATCGCCGTTAAGGTTGGTATTTACTTCAATAAATTGCTCAGTTTTACGTGTTTTGGTGACTTTAAAGTAGTATCTTATGAGAACATGAATTGAAGAATATGCTGTTGAGAAGATGCCGAAAATGCTGTAAAATAGGACCTTACTTTACTCATACATAGCTTGAACTTTTAAACACATAATCCTCCCATGGCTGCATTCGATCAACATTGGTGACCCCCATCGACACCTGATTCGACACGGACACCTCAGTGCAGTGATTGGGTGAATTGACTAGGTAAATAGCTTTATTTTTAGAATATCTTAACGGCCATTTTCTCTTCCTTGCAAGATTGATGATTGCATTACGAGCAATTTGTACTACATTTTAACAAAATTAAATTATTATGGAGTTTTGGTTCATGTTACAAAATTTTTACTTCTGATATTCCTCCCGAATCTCTTCAACTACGTGGTTTCTTTTAACGGGGATAAATTGCTAGCCAACGGCCTAACTCCGGTGAAGGAACAATCGGGAATATAATTTTTTAGAATGGTTCTTGTTGAATAATCATATCCGAATAGAACACCGGTAATCCGCGCGGAACTATTTTTCTCTTTCCATTCTGAAAAATGCAGACTACTGTCTGAATTCTGTTATCAGGATTCGATCCAATTTCGAATGTCTTTACTGCAGATGTCCTTAAATTTATTGTATGAAAGGAATTCTGCGATACCCATTCAGTACTGAATTTTTTTGGACAATAATGAATTTGAAAAATGTTTTTATTGTTATTATTATTTTTGTAAATGTGCCCCTTTCGTGAATGTAGAACTGAATTGCTGTTATTATATTATTTCTTCAATCCTAAGTCTATAAAAATTATACGAGTACATAGATGAAAAATTGGTGGTTTCACTTCATACACTTCTAATTATACAACTCCGAGTATATTATTATCATATTCCACTTAGAATATGAACACAGAGTGAATCGTTAATAGTACTGGCACAGTACAGTTGGAAAAGAAAGACTGAAGGCTCAGTGTTACCAATGCTGAAGGGTGAAACTATTCAGCTCTCGGAGAAAGTTAAGTATCTTGGAGTTATCTTGGATAGCAAGCTTCTCTGGAGGGAACATGTAGATACAAAGGCGAACCGTGCGCAAGTAACATTCTGGCAGTGACGGAGAGCTTTTGGAAGAACATGGGGTCTTAGGCCGTCGGCTATACACCGCCATTATAAGACCCATCCTAATCTATGCATCAGTGGTTTGGTGGACTAAGTCCGAATGTGCATACATTAGAGCCAGTCTCGCTAAACTACAGAGGACAGTCTGCATCGGTGTAACAGGTGCCTTGCGTACCACACCGGGTGCAGCCCTCGATGCACTGCTCAATCTGCAACCGCTTGACATTATTGTTCAGGCAGAAGTAATGAGAGCTACACGCAGACTAATGAGATTAGGCCTGTGGAGAAAATAGCATTGCACGGGTCATGGATAAATGGCTCGAAGATTGTCTGGGAACCCCATCTCCGCTATGCCTTCGGATGCTATGACTTCGACCAGTATGCTCAAAAAGAAATATCAGGTGGCGATCTCGAGTAGGGAGGAGTGGGAAAACCAGTCTGCACGGCTTAGCGGATTCACTGATATATTCTATACGGACGGCTCAATGACTGAAGACGGGTCGGGAGCTGGAATGTACTTGCAGACTGACGATCTCAGGTACTTTTTCGCCCTAGGAAAACATTCTTCGGTATTTCAAGCTAAAGTATATGCGATCCTTAAGACAGTAGAATGGATCATAGAGGGAAGATGGAGAGGTAGGATGATCTGCATTTCCAGCGACAGTCGGTCCGCTCTACAATCCCTAGATATCGTATTTTCAAAGATTGTACGTGAGTGTAGAGAACGGTTGAATTCTGTTGGCAGATTCAATGACTTAAAGCTTATATGGATTCCAGGCCACCAGGGTATAAATTGCAATGAAATAGCTGATGCATTAGCAAAGGCTGGATCGGAGTAAGCCATGGTCAGACAAGAACCAGTTTTCGGTGTGTCTATTGCCTTTTTTAGGCTACCATTGCTGAGTGGGTGAGTAAATCATACATTGAGAGATGGCGCATTCTTCCGTGAATGCGGCAAACCATAAACCTTGTCGAGGGACCAAGTGAACGAACCGCTGCTTTTCTTCTCAAATTAAGCAGGAAGGAATGTGGTAGAATGGTTGGTGTCCTCACAGGGCATAACTCGTATGGCCTACACCTGGTCAGACTGAGAATCGTTGACGACCCCATGTGCACTGCTTGCGACGAGAGCGACGACACAACGGAACATTTCCTTCTCGAGTGTCCAGCTTACTCTTTTGCGAGAATGCACGTATACGGCGTTGATGCTATAAGGATGGAAGAACTCCGTTCTCGATCCCTACCTGAGCTGTTGAAGTTCGTGAGGAGGACGAAAAAGTTCGGGTAGAGACTGAGGGATTTGAGTATAATTGGCCACGTAGGCCTGAATGCTCAAGATGCGTGTCTTCCCCCACACCAAACAACAACAACAACTGGCACAGTACTGACTTAAGGAATTCGTAAACGTCAAGGCAATTTTTTTTTTAAATTTTAACAGTTTGAAGAAGTAAATGCCACGGATCGAATAAATTTTACACATTTCCAGATAATTTAGAGAATAGATAAACCTGGATTTTATGTACTTTCAGACCTCAATAGGAATGATTATTTCAGTATAAGGTATGTAAGAATAAATTTTACTAAGTCGAAAAATCTGTAATTCTGTTTAACATGCGATGATTATACAGATATCAGTGGATGTATAATAGCAATAACCGTCTAAGTATTACACAAAACGCTGATGATGAAGCAACCAACTTTGAACACGAAAGTTTATCTCAAAACGATTTCAATTAAAATCTCTGGGCTTCTAATGAAATATCAATCATAATCATACTGACATGAAAAATTAAAAATTATTAAAAGTATTGAAGAAAGAGGATTAAATCTCTAGAAAACCAGTTGTAAGATCTCTCTCTCTCCCTATAAACAACCTTAGTTTAATCAGAAATGGTGAATATATATTTCAATGTTAAAATTCATTAGTAATTCTTTTGTATTTTTGTTAAATTCTTTTGAATTCATTTGTCATAACAATATCTCGAACATCAAATTTTTACCTCCAAAATATTACTGATGTCGCGAGTTCTAAAGACTTAAGTATTCTTCAAGTAATTAATATCACTAGATAGATTAGAAATAGGGGTTGGTATGGTTAACCTCTGTCACTGCAGCCACAGTTGGGCATATTATGAAGTAATATTACTAACTACAGTTCTACTTCAATGCTGATACACAAAATTTCTTCAAAAACAATTTATAACACTGACACTGTATTGGAAAAAATTTCGCCACACAAAAAAAAATCTGCCAACAGTCTGGACGCAACTTTATTATTTTTTGGGTAGAAGTTCGGAACGCGTTTAATTCTGAGACGCGGTGTAGGTTACTGAAAACCTAAAAAAAAATTACGGCTGAATTCGTGAAAATGTATACATCAATTTTACACCACCTTGGGTGTCGAATTTCAGAAAATCCTGAAAACACTTTTTAGGTATTTCTATGAAGAACCCGTACAAAAAAAATTAATTCCGTTTTTAGAAAGACCTAATAGATATGACGAAAATCGTGAAAATATATGCATTCCATTTTCACTGATCATTTTTTTTGCCCCACTTCCGAACGCCATTGGATATTTGAATTTGTTTTTACTCAGAATTTATTTTCTAGTTGACTTACGTATACGTATCGAATTTCAACTTTCTAGCATAAGCCGTTCTATAGTTAGGAAAAACACCCCCATCCTCGTACCATACTTCCCCCATAAGAAATTATATTTTTCCAACATGCTACTGCTATCGCTCTATCTAAATACTAAGTTCGAGCTTTATATCATTATAGGTTCTCGAGATATAAATATCGATACTTTTTACTTTTCACCCTCCCCCACCCCCCCCCCCCACACACATCCCTGAAATTTTTTTCCTGCTGGGAGTCTATTAGTCCTACTTCTGGTAAAAATTTTAAGCATCTATCGTGCATCGATAGCATTTTAAGCATCGTTCTTGAGATATGATATGTGATTTTTTAAAAAAATTCTTACCCCCTCCACTTCCATGCTCCACCGCCCCCCTTAAAAAATTTTACTTTCAGCAAATTTTATTTGTCAACCTTTATACAGAAACCAAATTTTATTTCTCTAGTGCAGTTGGTTCGTGAGATATCGTAATCTAAAATTTTTATATTTTTCATCCCCACCCCCACTCAAAAATTTGTTTCCGATCTTTCATCCTAGTATACCTACAGATATTCATAAAGTTTTAATTTTGTGACATTAACTGTTTAGGAGATATGGATTTTAGAATGTGTCGATTTCGGCTTTCTTGCGTTTCGGACGCATTATTTTTCCCCCCACTCCCACACCCCTTCTCCCATATCAACAATATTTTTGCAAATGGGTCCACTTTTGAAGCTCTATATAAATTCCAATTTTCAGCCTCCTAGCGTAAGCTGTTGCTGAGATCTAGAAACCAAAATTGTTCGTCTAAAACGCTTCCCCCACCTCCCCCTCACACTCCCACCCCACAAAAAGTGGTCACTTCAAGGGGCCTACCCAGTCCATTAAAAAAAAAATTCAGTTCCATAGCTCATAGGGCTTGGGAGCTATAAGCTCTCAAACGTTTTGCGTGCGGCGGACGGCGTACAGACGGACTGAAATTTTTTTTTGCTTTTTTGGTGCTTATTAGTCATGAAACGTATAAAAAAAATTTTTCAGGGTAGCAAATTATTTTTTTTTTAAATCGATAACAATACTTTATTATTAAAATAATAAAGTAATCACAAAATTAATCCGAAAATTCAAATTCGTGTTTCTTTCCAACTGTGTCCAGTACTGAAAATCGATATTAATTTGCTAAAGTCCGAATTCAGTTCGACAGTATGAATTTTCAGAACTTGATTCACATGCAATTAAAGTTGTCAGTACTAAAGGATGAGTGTCTAAAAACTTTATGCAGGTACGACCGTATCTCGAGTGGGATTCTAACTCACAACGCCTGGTATGATAGAGCCCGGTAGCCCATACTCCCAAAAGGGAAAGAATTAAGTGACTACTGCAAAGAATTTGGTTGGCTCTTCGCCACAAAACCACAATTTTTCATAAAAAATGAGTCGTGAAATGTGAAGAAAATTATTTATTCATATTAAATTCATGAAAGTTTTTATTGAAGATTTTGGATGATATGCGAATAATGTCTGTGTAAATTTTTGCCCTAAAGAACTATTACCCTGCTAATATTTACCATTATCTGCTCTATATTTTACAATTTACGATGGAGTTTTCCACCTTAAGCCAGTCTTGCCTAAAAAGTTATTCGGCCTCCCTGCGGAATCCGTAAAAGTAACTGGAACTGCACGTAGGTACACAAAACTTAAATTGTTTGTATGCAAACTCGAACTCGCACGTTTAACTTATAGAACTTTAATTGCACGGAAACGATGCCGACACACTAGATATAGGAAATCAGTGCATAGCACAGCTATCGATTTAGTGTGAACCAGGAAGCCAGCAGGATCCGATTGCCTTTAGCCGGTATAGTGCAGCAAGAGTGGTTGTAGGCGAGGTGTAGTTGCCGCCCCCGAACACTTAAAGTCCTTCCTGCACTAAGCCCGGCCGAGAGTTCTGACTCCGTACTATTTCATTGGCAATATGTGTGCCGGATTTTCAGTAAATAAATTCCAGGATAATATCTGACGTTCATAAATTTTAGTTCAGAGGGGTTGGATGGGTGCTGGCGTTGCTACCCTTTCTACCCTTGTACCTCGAACAGTGCAGTTCGAGGTGAACTCGTATCACATACTCACATTAGACTCATATGTTCTCCTTTGGACTTTTCGCAGTGCAAATTTAATTTCAGCGCATATCCTTTTTTTCTACAGATAAAAAATATAATGGAAGTGTTCTCGTAGTGCAATAAAAGCCATTGGCGTTTTCATTTATGCGGTTTCGAAGGCAGAACCGTGTTCGCGGATGCAGTCGTCCTGGCTTGTTATTTACATTCTGTCTATGCCCAAATGGTGCTCGCTGATGGGGTGAAAATAAGTAAATTACCGATTGAATTTAAGTTTATATAATAGTTTTTTTTTACTTTAACTATAATTTACGTTTGTCACTGCACAATTCGATGACAATCGGGGCTTGATTCAGATGCGCCTTTTTTCCTATTTCCGACGAAGGAGTTTTCAATTGGACACTGCGGAAATTGTATGTCGGAATGGTAAAGTTTTCAGCTGGGGCTTTTATTTGCGTTTTCAAGTAAATTGAAATGAAATGCTATCGTCCATATATTTAAACGTCCTGACAGTTGTTCTAAAGAAAATTTACGCGCACTTTGAATGCGGAAACGTTTGGATAAAGTGAATAAAAGTGAAATTCTTCACGTTGAGTCACTAGAATTTCGCTGCGAGAGTTCAATGAGAATCGAATGTACGACATGCGGTTAAGATCAATCGCAAACTATTGACTTTTAATCGGTCGACAGTTCAGTTGAGTAACCAATGGTCAGGCTGGTATATGGAAGCGCGTACTATCGTAGTGATAAGTTCATACGGTGATACTAATACTTTGGTGATCATTGAGGACGCAGATAATAATCTTACAGCTTTAATTGACTGTAACTATCGGCCGAGTAGTTTGAGTGGTGTGCGCATGGACGCCGACTAAACAGTTGAGTGAAAAGTACACGGAAAAAAGAAAAAGAACATTGTACATTTCAACAATGTAGCTGCAAATATGTGATGGAAACATATAATATGTATTCCTTACACGTAAATATGTTATCATTACTATTTTCTTACAACTTTCTAGGAACATTAAGAATTGTACTAATTTCCCAAAATAGCAAAGTAAATAATACACATAAATAGTTTTCTGAAATATTTAATTTGTATTGTTGCGAGCTAGGGGTTCGCCAGGATTTCAAGTAAAACACAATTCGTTTAAAATCAAAATAAGTAACAATTTATTTATTCACACTTTAATTCTGTTCGCACAATTATTCGCACTATATGGCAATACCGCCCGCTTATCTATATCGCTTGATTCGATCACACGCAATCGATCGCTTTCCACCAATACGTTCGCGTATACACGCTGGCTGTCACAGTCGACGTAATAAAAATTACTATATATCTCGCTGAAAGCTTTATCTGCTTTTATACCAGTTGTCTGTAGTCGAGACTGTTCTTGAATCTTCGCTCGGTGGTGTGTGTGGATGGTACCCGAAAGCTTGAGAGCATTCGATTTGATCTTTTACGCTTCTAGTACATTCGAGCATATTCGATTGGAGTTGGGGTATAATCGTATTGCTCCGCTCTCCTTATATACTTCAACTAGGTTTCTGATTGGGTTATTTTGTGGCTAGGTATTCGGTTGTTGATGTTTCCATTATGTGAAACGATCGAGTTGCGCGGTTGCCAGGTTTACATGTAACAGTATGTTACTATATAAAAGTAATGCAAACTAAGAAAGTGTAGAAGAGACATTTTTTGTACTGTTTAACATCAAATCATGTGCACTGTACACATAATATGAAACGTTTACCACAAAAATTGTTGCAGCAAAAAACAATCGCTCTTCTTTGCGGTAGATTTGAATAAATCAGTTTCGACGCGTCTTCTTTGTAAAATAGTCAAGTGACAAGTGTGTTAATAAATCAATTAAACTTATTAAATGGAGTTTGTTATTGAAAGTTTCAGTTCAAGTGTTACCAACTGGTATAAAAATTTTAATCAATCTCTCCAACATGACCCTGTGCCATATTATAGTCCAATAAAAAAAATTTTTTTATAGTATTATACGAGTACCTATTGACAGCAAAAGTGGGACTTATTAGGACTGTCAAAAACGCAACATATTTCTAGAACATTTTCGTTGCAATTAGTACTATTCATTCATTCTCGTTCCTACATTTTCAGAACTATGAAAATGCTTCAAAGTTTACGCTACATAACAAATGTTCTCAAAACATTCCATATTGTGGTTTTTACATTTGTACTGTGTTGGTTTAACAAATTTTAATCGTAGATATTACTATTTTTTTGTTACTCACATTTCTAATTGTATTCACCACTCTTTCGTTGTGAATTATTGCGAAATGTGTTTTGTACACAAAAATAGTAATTAATATAATTAAATTGTTCTTATCACATTTTAATAAAAACATTTTATAGTGGTACTGAGAACTAAAAATGATGGTTAGCTGAAATTTCACCATCACAATAGTAACAAGAACCCTTGTCGCTGGGAGTCAAAACTATTTATTTTTTCCGTGTATGTGTGCAGCTCGATGCAATTAAAAAGTTTGTAATGTGCGCTAGCCTCAAAAGCTAGTTTGATTAAAAACTTTGGAGTACGATACCTTCTGAGCCAAGTACGGGTATTTGGCTCGGGGGAGGGCGGCAAGCAAAAAATTCGGAATTTTATTTCAGAAGATCCGCTTAGTATTGAATGCTAACAGTTCACGTCTATATGCAGCGACTATAGGGTCACACCACAAAAATGAAATTGTTAATCGTGGTACCAAGGTACGGAAGTGCGAAGTGTTTATCGTATCTCAAGAACAGCTCATGCTAGAAAGTTGAAACTTAGTATGTATTTGTAGGTATACTAGAAAGGTATTTCTAGCGAAAACATTTAATAAGATATAATATAATATAATAAGATTTATTTCAGGTAGTGCAAACAAATTGTCAATCAAATTCCCAGACCACGACCTCAAATGAAATAGATATTGTTACGTGTAAGCCTGGCCGCCGCGCAACTTGATCGATTACGAATAGGAAAACAGTAACAACCAAATACCTAGTTGCAAAATAACCCAATCAGAAACCTAGCTGAAGTAAATAAGGCGAAACAGCACGATTGTATCTCTCTTCTTATCGAATGCTCTCCAATGTACTGGTCCAATTAGAATCAAAGTCGAGAGATCTCAAGCTCATTAGAACCTTCTACATACACCACTGAACGAAGATCAAAATCGAAAGCTCTAAAGCTTTCGAGAACAATCCACACAACACCGAGCGAACATTCAAGTACATCCTAGACTGCAACCGGCTAATATAAAAGCAGGTGAAGCTTTCAACGAAGACACAGCAATTTTTATTACGTCGACTGTGACAGCCAGCGTGTATACGCGACCGTGTTGATAGAGAACGAAAGTGAACGAGTCAAGCGATATATGGTATAAGCGGGCGCTATTGCCATACAGTGCGAATTATTGTGCGAATAGAATTTAAAGTGCGGTTAATAAATAATCACTTATTTATATTTTAACCGAATTGTGTTTTACTTGAAATCCCGGCGAACCCCTAGCTCGCAACAATATGTAATGGTTGACAGTGGATCCGAAAAATAATAAAAGTTGCATCCAGCCTGTTGTTATAATTTTTTTATCTGCAAGGCTATCAGAGTGCTGTAAAATAGAAATCTCCTGAAATGTGTTTTCTTTAGATTTTCTGAAAATTTCGGGCCTTGGAAAATTTATCATCGAAGATATTTTCCATAGTTTCGATGAAAGTGTAAATTTTTTTTAAATTAAGCACACCTACAGCAGCTGGAAATAAGAGCAAAATTGTTTATAAAAAATGGGGTGAAAAATTATACCCTTTTTCTCATTTTATAATAATTTTTTCGAATAGATGAGATAAAGGTGGGTATTAGTACCTCTGTGTGCCATTGATTCAACCCGAGTTTTACATAGATATTGCACCATTTAGCACTTAGTTATATCTGTTTTGTCCCACTTGTGGCGCAAGACGATTTTGTCTAGACTTCCTAAAAAGGTTTTATAAAAGAAAAATCTGCCAACAGTCTGGGCGCAACTTTATTATTTTTTGGGTAGAAGTCCGGAACGAGATTAATTCTGAGATGTGGTGTAGGTTTCTATGTGACTGAAAATTTACAAAAAAGTTCGGGAAGCGGTTAGAATGGGGTCATGCTAGAATACTTACTCTGTAAGGACATTCGTCACGACCTTTGCGTTGGAGTTCGCCCGGCTATGCCGAGAGTCCAACTTCTTTAAGGTCGTGAGCGACGGCAGTATTCGGTGCCGTCGCGTGTCTGGGGGTGTGGCGTTCGCTGTGTCGGCAATGTCGCTGCCGACGCCTTTGCTGCGACGGCTCACATCGCAGCCGTCGTCTTTGTTGCGACGGCTCACATCGCAGTCGTCGTCTTGTTGCGACGGTTCACATCGCAACCGTCGTCTTTGCAGCGACGGCTCACATTGCAGCCGTCGTGCTGTTTGTGTAACTGCAGCGATGACTATTGTCGTCATCGCTTTGCAGTTGTGTTGCGAGTCGTTCCGAGGAAGTGAAAACCAATTCGATGTTTTATCACCCCTAAGAGATATGACGGAATTCGTGAAAACGAATTTAACCCGTTTATAACCTCTCAGGGGTTGAAAATGGAAAAATTGAAAAGGGGTTTTAGTCTATTATAAAACAAGCTCATGGAAGTGAAAAGTTATTCAATATATAATCAGACCTGAGTGATACGGCCGAATTCGTTAAATGTATACAACTCTTTTACACCCCTTATGGGTCGAATTTCAGAAAACACTGAAAACCCTTTCTAGTTATTAATATGAGAAATCCGTGAAATGAAAATCAATTCATAATTTCGGAAGACCTAAGAGATATGACGAAATTTGAGAAAATGTATGCATTTCGTAATCACTGATCACTTTCTTAGCCCCACTTTCGTACACCAATAAATATTTCGAAATTTTGTTTATCTAAATTACTTTTCTAATAGATTTACGTATAGTCACCAAGTTTCAACTTTTTTGCACATGCCGTTCTATAGTTAGGAAAAACAACCTCCCACCCCCGTAGCATACTACCCCTATAAAAAATACGCCACTACAATAGCTCTATATAAATACCATGTTTTAGCTTTCCATGATTATAGGATTTTGAGATATAAAAATCGGAACGTTTTCCTTTTCACCCTTCCCCACTCTCAACTCCTACACCCAGATCTTTAATTTGTTCCTGCTAGGGGTCTATTAGGCCTACTTCTGGTAAAAATTCTGAGCATCTATCTTACTGTACTTGAGATATGAGACGTGATGTTTTTGAAAAATTCGTATCCCCTCCACTTCCATACTACATAGCCCCCTTAAAAAATTTTACTTTCAGCCAACTTTATTTGTTAACCTTTATACAGAAACCGAACTTCATTTTTCTAGTGCAATTAATTCGTGAGATATCGCAGTCTAAAGTTTTTCACCCCCCACCTCCGTACGCCACTGTTTCCGATCTATTCTCCAAGTATACCTATAGATGTTCTTTAAGTTTGAATTTCGCGATATTAACCGTTTAGGAGATATGGATTTTAGAATGTCTCGTTCTCGGCTTTTTTGCGTTTCGGACGCATTATTCTTACTCCCACACCCCTTCACCCATATTAGCAATTTTTTTGCAAATGGGTGAACTATCGAAGCTCTATATAAATTCCAAGTTTCAACCTTCTAACATAAGCGGTTGCTGAGATCAAGAAACCAACATTTTTTCGTTTAAAACGCATCCCCCACCTCCCCCTTCACACTCCTACTCCTCAAAAAGTGGTCACTTCAAGGAGCCTACCCAGTCTAATAAAAAAAAAGTTTCAATTTAATAGCTCACAGTTTGGAAGCTAAAAGCCCTCAAACGATTTTGCGTACGGCGGACGGCGGACAGCGCACAAACGGAGTGCTTTTTTTAGTGTTTATTAGTCATGGAACGTGTAAAAAAAATTTTTGAGGGTAGCAAATTTCTTTTTTTTTTAAATCGATAACAATACTTTATTATTAAAATAATAAAATAAAATTAACACATTCAATTTAACGTAATACGGTAAAAGATACCTTACAGCTTTGAAAGTTTCACACAAAATTATTTCTTTTTGACTTTTATCCAAAATGGCACTATAGCTTAACAGTGCTGTTTAGTAGTCCGCCTTTACCTACTCTCCCCTACGATGTATACAGGCAGTACATTTATCCTGTCAAATTCAGGTTTAAGTAATTTCGAAATGGTGAAACTTCCCAGCTGCTCTTCCGCAATCTGTTCTGACACTCAAGTCTCGTTGAAGGATCGAAAATCAATTAAGCCTGACTTAATAGGCCATGCTCGCTTAAGTTATAGATGAGCCTCACATGGATCCTTCAAGATGTACATATCTCATTTTTGGTTGAGAAAAATTAATGTCTTCTAGAGTTTTGCGCCCGCGTATCTATTTGTACACTATGTTGAAATAACTTAATAGTGCGTTAAACAAGAAAGCAGACGATCTTCTAAGAAAAAGCGTGCAAAAAAGCAGAAACACCTCTTTGGTTCTAGTTAGTTGACTAAATGGATTTGGGCGCTTATCAGCTAAAATTGCCCTTCCTTGTCGATAAAGACTCGCGGGATTTATAGGTACTAATTGTGATAAAAAACAGCAACCATTTCTAGCTTGGCTTTTCCAGTACCTTACAGTTTTCAATTACCACAAATAGATAGATAAATAGATTTCGATATGGTCGGTTTCCTCTGTCATTGAAGCCTCAATACCTGCGTTTTTAATATAGCTTAGTATTTTTCGAAGAGGAGTGGTAAGGAACACAACAAATACGATCTTCTTAATTTCAAATTTTAAAGCCAAGGATTCTTGGATTCTTAAATAAAAAAAAATCTCTTAAAAATTAAATACACAGAAATACTGCGACACATATAAAAATCCCATTATCCTGTCTTGTGTGCATCCCGTATTTTCCCAAATCTCTGAAAGCTTATAGCTTATAGACATTTTGGGATTTCCTGATTTCACTGGAACCTTTTAAAACAATCAGAACTCACTTCAATACCCATAATCTCGCTTAATTCTCATTCCAGTCGAAAAATACCTTCCGACATCCTAAGCAAATTCAATATTAGCCTCGTACCCAATTATTTTCGGGACACTCTGAAAATTGGCTAACTGACGCCATTCCCCGGGCCAGGACCCTTAACGATCGTCCACTGTAGCCGTAAGACGTGTGCAATATAATAGCCGGGTATGTCCAGCCTTGGCCTCTGCCCGTCCATTATCCGGACGAACCTTCCCTTTCCCGAAAACAACTTTTGAAATACTTACCCTGTCCAAAGGACAAACTCGACGTTGTCTCCTTGTCTGGACTTCATAGCCACAGTTGCTGACTCAAGTAGACTCCACGGGCTATCACAGAGGTAATCTCCAAAACGGCCTGGTGCACGGTTGGATGATGTCGGGTGATGCTCCGAGTGCCAACAGCCTACAATGAGATTTAATCAAATATTAAAATGGAATTCAATAATTTTCCGGTCCATGTGAAAGGATCTGGGCTAGTGTCGAAGCTCGAAGGACGAAAATAGCCGGGACACAAGTCCGTAACGGCCATTACGATTGTACGATTATATGAGAATGGAAAGATGAGAACAACAAGGCTGTCTGTTTGTTTGCTTGTTTGTTTGTCGTTTTATTTGGTTGTTTGTTTCAGAAGGTAGCTGACATCGCTTGCAGCTGCCGTCTGCTAGCCTGCAATTCAGACTGTAAGGACAATATCGTGGAATGCACTAATTGGAATCTAATTTTACTCTTAGCTGCACGAAATAATTGATCCGGAATTTTCGTCTATTGAATGAAAATGACTCAGCTTTCAGAACTCGTTCTGCAGTAGTTGATAATGGGACTGTCATTGGTAGCGCTGGGAACGGAAATGATTCTTCTGTAAACTATAAAGATGGATACTAGGATCAATAGCGTCGACACTATCCACAGCGAGGTCATCCGCTCACAACTCGACTATAAATTATCAAACTGGAGCTTGGTTATTTGCTATTCCATTAAATGATGGAAATAAATCAGGCGAAAAAGGACGAGGATTCGAAAGAGTATATGCAGTGGTTATTTGATATTCTACACATTCGAAAGCCGGGATAAAGTGGAAGCTGCCTTTGCGGTTGAGTTTTGTGTTGATTTTTAGTATTCCACGTTTCTAACAAATTGCATATCTGGCTGAAGTATTTTAAAGGCAATGGTCCTGCAGATGCTAGCTGCTGGTGTCCTTTTCGCTTGTGTGATTTATGTCGTAAGACAATTGAAACTGCACTCGACTCTCTAGTTCACTATTAAAACTTTGTACTTTATATGACCAAGAAAAGATTACCACTGTGTCATTGTATCACAGATTATGGTAACAACCACGGATTTCAAAAAACGAAAAATGAAAGGAAACACTTTTATTTGCCGAACTTTTTACTGCGGTTGCATATTAAATTGTACGTGGGAAAAAATGCTAAACTGTTTCTTTTTGTTTATAAAAGAAAGCACACGGAGCAATGAATGAAGCAACAAATTGAATAAAATTTACGTACATTATATTAAAATCATATTGCTGATTTGCGGCTTTTTTCGCGCTTATGATTTAAATGCCTTAAGTAATTCCGAGAATTCAAATATTATTCTTTTAACCGAGTGTGGCTTAGATTTTGATATTAAGAGTATTATAACGTATTTATTATTGTTAATGTTTATACTACGATTATTTAGAGGTAAAATTCTTGAAATTTTATTATTCAACATACTCTAACCACCGGAATTTATGCATAGTCTACAAAAACAGTTTCTCAGATTTATGGAACTATTTGTGTGATTTTAATTAATTTTTCTCGATATAATGTTGTTTTCCATATTTTAGAAACTATAAAAGACCAATTTTCTTAGATATTATAATTGATGTTCGGGAAAAAATAGCAAATGTTACATAAATTAAAAATGGCACTAAATCACTAACCAGACCTTTGAGAAATTAATATGAGGTCGAGGTAAAATAATGTTAAAATTGTTTTTAGTAGCTATGTTCTTCTTTTCTTTCATTCCTTACAAAGTTAGGTATAAATAATTAAAATGTCATTCACAACAAAATACAAATAAATAAATTTTTAAAAGTGCAAATTTGCATTCCATCCGCATTTACTAGCTATTTCTGGCCAGTTCTGTTTTTCAGTACCGGAACACAACCAATTTCTTAAGAACTCAGTGTACTACGACTAAATGAATTTTGGAATTGGTGACGTTATTCAGATCATTGCAATTTTACGTTAGAGATAGAATATGTTACAGAAAACAAAAAAAAAAGAATAATATTCAAGAAAATTAAGTGAAATTTTGGAATCCCTTGTAGTACTGTAACAGTACTGTTTCAATACCTACTGCCCATATAGGGTTCCCCAGCACTTACTGCAGGGCCATAGCAGGGGCCAAGTGCTGGCGCCAAGCGATGGGAGCTATCACTGGTTAACCTCTAGGCCATTGTTGGCCGCCAGCGTTGGCAAGCGAACTTTTGTAGTTAGGTACTAATAGGTAGGTAGTCATAATTCGTAAGGTAGGGAGTTCAAGAACGCATCGCATCCCCAAAAATGCGTTCCTGTCGTATCGTATTTTTTTCAATTTTTGGTACCAGAGCAAGCTAGGACGATTAATTTATATGACAAAATAATTAGGTAAAGAGGAAATAGTTTCATTTTCTTGCAATAAGCGCGGAGAGTAAGGAACCGAGCACTGGCGCCAGTATCGGTCACCAACACTGGGCCAGTATAAAACACCAGCACCGGGTCCAAGCTTTCATTCAGCAGTGATCCAGCAATGGGCCAGTGCTGGTTGCCACTGCCGCGCCATTATTGGCCCAGCACTGGGCCTATTGTACGACCCTATATGGGTGTAAGCAAAAATTTAATTTTATACAAAATTTCGTATTAATTTCAAGTCCTAGTATGTAGTTCCGCTGGAATACCGATCGAACACAATTTTGATCAAGACTTTTCGTTTCTACTTAGTTCCACAGAACTGAGTTTGGTTTTCAATTTCGATTCCTTAATGCCGTCCTCTGAGGCACTGTTTCTGCTTCAAACACAAATCAATTTTTTAGACTACCCCCGATGGCTAGGTGGTATTCAAACCAACGACTTCAGGGTTGATAGACTAGCGTGTGCCACCGAGGCCCTTTTGAGTTGAAGTATACTTTTCGTTAAAAAAAAGTAGAACTTCAGTCACTGGGCCTGTGTACCTGTGCTTGTTTGAAAGTCGTCGATTAAATTTTCTTTTTAAATTGGCCATTTTAAATTTGTCAGTGGTTCTTAATAAGGATATTTTGGTAAGACATCGCTGTTCCTCTAATCCGTGACGTGTTTTTTTGATTTGATTTAATTTAATGTGATAACGTATTAGTATTATTCTGTATTCTTCAGACAGTCCCTGAACTGAAGAAAATTTTCAATATTAAAAAGGTGTGAAAATGTGACGATAACGGACAGTCTCCAATACTCCTCATGCCGGGAATCCTCGATAAAGCATAGCTAATCCGTCCCAAAATACCCGAATTCATACGTCCCAGCTTTCGAGCTACGTTGATACATTGACCTTGATAAAATCTAATAATTCATAACCATATCCTAATGCTACGGCTCGTCTGCAAGGACGAATTTTAGCTGAAGTCAAACTCTTAGATTAATGGGTAAATGTATCAAATTTGTCAAACACATCGTGTACTATGCGTGTAATACCGGTGATTACATAGAGCATCAGACACAAAATTTCACTCATCGGGCAGGAAGACACATCACTTCACTCATATAATCGTACTATCGTACAGATGTGTACTCTCGGGGTAATTTATTAGAATTAAAGTCGTTAGGGTTGAACTTACTTCTTAGAGGCTCTCCTTTCGGCGAATAAAAATAGTCCAAATGGAGGTCGGTTATATGCCAGAAGTAACCTGAAAATGAAATAGAAAGTACGTTAGAAAGTAGGTTTATTACATTTAATGGATAGAGACTAAATTATCACTTTTATTGACTTATTTCTATCACACTGTTACACCAATTTCAAAAGAATTCGGAATACTTGTATGTAAAAAAAATACCCCAAAACAAAGATGTAAAGACTATTGGTTATTAATAACATAAGTTTATACTCGAAATCATAACTGAATAAATATTATTATTATTATTGACTTATCGCAGAAAGAAATTAAAACTACTTACACCAATCAACAATTGAACAACTAGAATGGTCGGTACTATCATGACTATTACGTTATTTGATACGTCTGGAGGACGTGAGTTTGAATGAACTACAAATGATGGATCTATCAGCCATGGCTTAAGGGGGGAACCTCCTTTACATGGTCGAAAAATACATGATTTTCACGAATTATTTTCTGAGGTATAATCACTCGAAATGTTTTGAAATTTTTATGACAATTTAATGCACAATTCAAGAGCACAGTGTAATTTATTCACATTAAAAAATCGATATTTAATTTAAATACTATGTAACTGAAAACCTAAAAAGCGGTTACATACTTACATATATTTATTGAACTGTTAAGTATTACATAGCTTAGTTGCTGATTAGAATTGAATTCAAGTGACTAGATTAGAACTGTCTTTACAACTTCTATGTTGAATAAAATTTGTTTTTAGTTTACAAATACTTCACTAATGCCTAAGAACTAGTTAAATTTCTTTTTAGGGAAAAACTCTCAAAAACCTAATGATGCAAGCCTTACCTAAAAAAAGACGAGAAAGAAAAAAATAAAATAAAAATAGAAACAAAAAATAAAATAAACAACGTGACAGTTTTGATATTTAGTTTTTTGACATATCAGTAGTAAAAGCTTTGACAATTGTTACAATGAATTCAATTTCGCTCCAAAATCGCATTAAAATAATAAAAATCCACTATGAAAATGGTGGATCTGTAAAAGTTACATTTCATAAAATTCGTGATATTTTCGGTCAACATAATCGTCCTTCTCAGACCGCTATTAAGAATTTGGTCGATAAATTTGAGTCGACAGGATCGGTACATAGTGTGCCAACACCAACGCGTGTTCGACCGGGTCGTTTAAGTAAAAACATGGCAACCGTGAGCCACAGTGTTGAAGAAGATCCGAATTTATCAATTCCTCGACGTTCTCAAGAATTGGGTTCATCCACAACGACCACATGGCGAATTTTGCGTAAGGATTTGGCTTTGAAACCTTACAAGGTCCAACTGGTGCAAGAATTGAAGCCGGCCGATCATTCACATCGCCGTAGATTCACTCAATTCATTCAAGAACAACCGCTGGTTTTTCTGAAAAAATCATTTTTTCAGACGAAGGCCATTTTCATTTGTCTGGATATGTCAACAAGCAAAATTGCCGCATTTGGGCTTCTGAAAATGCAAGAGCGATTGTTGAGAAGCCTTTGCATGCTGAACGTGTCACTGTATGGTGCGCTATGTGGTCTGGAGGCGTGATTGGGACCTTTTTTTTCCCAAAATTCGGCTGGAAATGCGGATACGGTCAATGGATTACGCTATCGAGAGATGTTAACAACTTAATTTTGGCCTATTATTGATGGATGATATGGATATCATTGACATGTGGTTTCAACAGGACCGTGCCACAAGTCACACAGCCACCGAAACAATGAATTTACTGCAAACCAAATTTCCCGATCGCATAATTTCACGAAATTCAGCTGTTAAGTGGCCGGCCCGATCATGTGATTTAACACCACTGGATTATTTTTTGTGGGGCTATGTTAAAGACAGAGTCCAATCGAATCGATTGCAGCCTTAAAACTCAAAATCCGTGACGTGATTAACGAAATAGACCCGCCATTTTGCCAAAAACTGATTGAAAATTTTGATGAAAGAATCGACATCTGTATGCGTAGTCGTGGTGGACATTTGTCCGATATTATTTTTCATTTATAATTGCCAAACCATACTCTTTCTTATACAATAAAAATTTTAATCATTTTCATCTAAATTCTCTGTTTTATTTTGTTTTAAAAAACAAAGTTCTGTTGAAAAACCCTTCGCAACTTTATTATTTTTGGGTAGAAGTCCGGAACGCGTTTAATTCGGAGACGCGGTGTAGGTTACTATGTGACTGAAAATTTAAAAAAAAATTCGGGATGCGATTAGAATGGGGTCGCATTAAGGTACGCGTCCACTAGGGCGGACCGGCCGGGCCGGGCCGCATCGCAAAAACCCGCCTGCCATACATTGTTATAGAAGTGTGTTCACTGAAGGCGGGTCGCATTAGTTCGCGACGGGTTTTGCTGGCGGATCGCGTTGCGAGCGGATTTCTGCTCGAGCAGAATGTCGCCCGGCTCGTCGCATCACAATGGACGCAGCGAAACAGTTGGAGTCGGCATTTTCCGTCTCGCGTGATCCATCGCAAGTGGACGCAGAAACCAAAATCCGTCTCGCACCGTTGCGTGCGGCCCGCCTCTAGTGGACGCGTACCTTTAGAATACTTACGCCGCTGCCACATATAACATATGAATTACATAATTGGGCCATACTCCGGGACGAGGTCTAAGTCGTAGTATAATATCAGTTGTTACGTGATTAGGAGATTTTTCGTGATTAGGTTTTGGGCCATTACATGAAATCCGAAATGCGTTTGTAGGCGGATATATTAAGAGTCTGTGGAAGAGAAAACCAATCTGATATCTCATCAATCCTAAGGAATATGTCGAAAGCCTTACGTCCTATTGGAGTTGAATATCTAAAAATACTGAAATCAACTTTTTGACGATTATGTAGGAAGCCTTAGGAAGTAAAAATGAATTCGATATCTCATTAGAACTAAGAAATATGTAGGAATTTGTGAAAACATATGCAACCCCCTTGCACCCACTTTGGGGTTGAATATCTAAAAATCCTGAAATGAGTTTTTAGATATATATAAAGAAAGCCCGAGGAAGTGAAAACCAATCCGATGTCTTATCACTTCTAAGAGATATGACGAAATTCGTGAAAACGTAACCTGTTCTTACACTCTTAGGGAATGAAAAAGAAAAAACTTGAAAAGAAGTTTTAGGTGATTATTAAACAAGCCCGTGGAAGTAAAAAGTTATTCGATATCTCATCAGACCTGAAGGATACGGCTGAATTCATGAAAATATATACAACCCTTTTACACCACCTTGGGGGTCGAATTTCAAAAAATTCTGAAAATACTTTCTAGGTATTTATATTAAGAATCCGCAGAATAAAAATATATTCAATATTTGGAAAGACCTAATAGATATGACGAAAATTGTAAAAATATATGCATTCCATTTTTACTGATCATTTTTTTTGCCCCTCTTCCGAACGCCAATGAATATTTGAACTTTTTTTAATCAATATTACTTTTTTAGTTGATTTACATATAAATACTGAGTTTCAACTTTGCAGCATAAACCGTTCTATAGTTAGAAAAAACACTCCCGACTCCCATAACATACTACCCCTATACAAATTTATATTTTTCCTACATGCTACTACAGTAGCTCTATCCAAATACCTAGTTTCAGCTTTTAATGATTATAGGTTATCGAGATAATAATATCGGAACCTTTTCCTTTTCACCCTCCCCCACCCTCACCCTCGACATTTGTTTTTCTGCTAGGCGTTTATTAGACCTACTTCTGGTAAACATTCTAAGCATCTATCTTACACTGTTCTTGAGATATGAGACGTGCTTTTTTAGAACAATTCTTATCACCTCCACTTCCATTCTTCACAGCCCCCTTTAATAATTTTACTTTTACCAAACTTTATTTATTTAGTAGTCTGTGTGGCTTAGTGTCTAGAGCACTTGCCTTCGGTGCACCTGGTACCAGGTTCGAATCTGCTTGGCGACAAGTAATTTTTGAGAATGGGATTGGGTGCCGGACTACCAGTTCACTCAGCTGTAAATGAGTACCTGAGCTAAAATCGGGGTAAATCACAGACGAGCGTGTGGCTGACCAGTTCACCACCTAGTGTTTCGTTGGTCTAGTAATGAAGTAACTCTAGCATTACTTCAAGGCCTAGGCCCAATTTGGGCTGTTGTGCCATTGATTATTAAACTTTATTTGTCAACCTTAATACAGAAACCAAATTTTTAATTTTTCTAATGCAATTTGTTCGTGAGATATCGTACTCTAAAGTTTTTCACCCCCCACCCCCGCACGACACTACGCCATCTCAAAAATTTGTTTCCGATCTATTCTCCTAGTAGACCTACAGATATTCATTAAGTTTTAATTTCGTGACTTTAACGGTTTAATAGATATGGATTTTAGAACGTCTCGATCTTGGCTTTCTTGCGTTTCGAACGCATTATTATTCCCCCCACTCACACACCCCTTCACCTATATCAGCAATTTTTTTGCAAATGGGTCCACTATCACTCTATATAAATTCTAAGTTTCAGCCTCCTAACGTAAGTACTGAGATCTAGAAACCAAAATTTTCCATCCTAAAGGCTCCCCCCACCAACCCTCAAAAAATGATCACTGAAAGGGGCCTACCCGGGGGCCTACCCAGTCTAAATTTCAATTTAATAGCTAATTGGGTTTCGGAGCTATAAGCCCTAAAACGATTTTGCGTACGACGGACGGCGTACGGCGCACAGACGGACTTGCTTTTTTGGTGTCTAGTAGTCATGAAACGTGGAAAAAAAATTTTCAGAGTAGCAAATTTTTTTTTTTAAAAATATTTAACAATATTTTATTATTAAAATAATAAAGTAAAATGGATGCCATGTTAATATCGCCTCGTTTATTGCTGCGTACACTCTAGCTTCCTTAATTTTAATCTAAAACAAAAAATCAAAAAGTGTTTGTAAAGTTTATGACACTAGCCTCTAAATGATGTCGAGTATTTTAAAGAAAAACTTGAAATTGCATGTTTTTACACAGTTTTAAATTTAAAGTGCATTTTCCGCTAAAAAAAAAGGACTTTAAAATAAAAAAAATATGTAAAAAATTGTTTTTCAAAAAAAAATTAACGTCATCTATTAGATAATTTAATTATCTATAAATGAGCCATTATAAACACAAATCGGTTCAGTAAAATTTTCTCAATGGTGTACGCAAAATCGAAAAACGATGTTTCGAGAAAAACGCGTTTAAAGTTTTGGAAACCATAAAAATACTATATACTTGTCACCCGACCCCTCCGCCTTATGAGCTGTAACTCGGAAACACTGCAGATATCGACTTGAAATGTTTTCAGAGAATATTCTTGAATAGTTTAGCAATCGATTAAGACTATTTCCAAAAAATCGATATTTTTGACCCGATAAAAGAGGTTCCCCCCTGAATTGCTGATACTGATAGAAACAACTAGCTGCTGAATAGACTGTGCGAAATCGAGAAAAAAAAGTGTTGCCAAAATCGAGTTTTTACAAAAAGCCTCACTACAGTAAGATTTATTCCATTATTACATTACAATTTTGATTTAATTCGTACTTTTTGTTCAGGCAATATTTTATTACCGTCATCCACACCTCACATTAGCTTTGCTCCCCTGTTTTTCAGAAAATTACAGGCTTCAAAGTTTGTTACTTTTTCAAGTATATAAAAACTGGCTTATAATGGTCGGATCTGATACAACGCTTTTATTTTAAAAATGTGTATTTAGTAACTGAATGCAAGGCTTTCACTATTCAGTACACAAACACTTTTCAGCTAGAAAGGAAAGTGAAATTCTAAGACTTTCACTTCAGTTTCCTTTCCAATCATTTTGCATGCTTCGGGACGACGGCTTAAACGATATTCCCGATTATTATAACGATCTGATAAACGAACTGACCGAACATTTTTCACAATGGCAAACCTACCAATTTCCTTAACTCGAACATATTTTCGGGAAGGATCAAAAACAACAACAACATAAACCCTGTGGCTATAGCGTGACATAGGACTTGGCACGAAAACCCCTAAATGGGAAACAAAGTGAAGTGTAATTGGCAGTATGAGAGCTTAGGCAACAACACCAACCACATACGCACTGCCATACATAAATAAAAATGTGAGATGTCGATTAAGGTAATCGATTAACGAAAATAGAGATTTTCCACACGAAGTCAAGGAGTCGCTCTTCAAATAGCCAGAAGGCTTCCAAGTACGGCGATGTAAGGACATTCAGCATGGAATGGGATGGAATTCATGCGAAAATTTGTGGTAGCGTGAGAAGTATTCGTGTCGTGGCTTATAATTAGTGCTATGATTTATAACCACAAGTCCTGGTCTAATTAAAATTCCTTTCGAACAAACTGAACACTTGATTTGAGCTGCCATGATATAATCGATCCTTTTGTACGCCTGGGTGAAACTTATATTGATTTCAACAATGGAAAACCCTCACAAGGAAACCTGGGTATCCGAAAGCGATGTACTCGCATACCTACTATGGGACGACCGCAATGTGAAAACTTTATCTACCAAAAAATATATTAATGTTGGTACCTGATGGCAGTGCTTTCTTGAACAAAGTTTCGAATGTGGCTTTTCTTTTTTGAACTAACAGGTTGACCCTCGACTCGCCCTCCACCGTAGAAATAGAGCGAATATATTAGCCAAGGTAGGAGTTAGAAGTCAAAGTTAAATCGTATTCTGTTTTGTATATAAATTGAATTATAAAAATTCAACTTCAAGCGGAAGTTTTTAAAGGATCCACAGCTTAAAACTTTAAGTGGCTATGGACTAAACTTTTATTTTTAAAAAATATCAGATATTAGAAGGCTTGATGATATCATAAATTTTTTTTTGTGTAATATGTTTTAGATTATTATTGGATAATCCGTTGGAGCGTACAGTTTAAAGAAGATGCCGCCTTCCGCATAATGTTAAATTTTTAACTAAAAGAGCACAATATAAAAAAACTTTTTTATAATTGTATTTTATTCACCCAAACATAAGATTTCACATATTTAAGTACAGGGGTCAATTTTACTTTAGTATTTTGTAATATAAAACATACTGCAGTCACGATCGGCTGTAAGCCAATCGTATAATACTCTAGATGAATACTGAACTCCGATTTATATTGTAGTTGGGGATAAAGTAGAATTACGTGTGTGCATGTTGTATGTCCTTTATTAAGGACTGCCATTAGATTGCTACTACTTGCTATCTTGAACTGGGTAAGTCATCGAAAAAAAATGTCCTTTTTGAAGGACTTTCATATGGGAGGTGCAGGAAGGACTCACTCGATTTCTTACATATTTATCCTTTTCCTTGGAACCATTTAAAAATGAACTTGTACAAAATTTGAAATTCGTAGCTTGAAGCGTTCAAAAGTTATCGAAAAATATTGTTGAACACGTGTCTTAAAGACATTTTGTATGGCAGCTACCAGAAGGAGTAAAAGGATTTCGCTGACAAGTAAACTAAAGCTTCGTTTTTACTCAAAACTAATTTGTAAAAAATTCCGAATTCGTAGCTAAAAGATTACTTGAGTTATAGTGAGTTTCGTAAATTAAGTGAATACATTTTAACAGGATATATGTATGGCAGCTACACGAAGGACTAACAGGATTTTCTTCATAATCATATATTTAGCTTGAACTACTGGAAAAATAACACAAACGAAATTTCAATGTCGTAGCTTAAACCCTTCTGAAGTTATCGACCAATATTCTTGAACACGTGTTTTAAGGACATTTTGTATGGCAGCTAGCCGAAGGAGTAGGACGATTTTGCCCGTTAAAGAACTTAGCCTTTCAAATTCAACCAAACATCCAGATTCAAAATTTCAAGATCCTAGGTGAAGGCGTTCTTGAGTTATCGTGCTAACGGACAGACGGACGGACGTCAGACGGATTTGAGGTTTTTGGGCACAAATAAACAAAAAATAATATATAAATTTTTTTCGTCCGAGGCTTGGTTCTATGCGTTACAAACTTTTCGGCTGGATTAAACTTATAATACTCTATATGATTTCATCTAGAGTATAAAAATCTGCCAATAGTCTGGGCGAAACTTTATTATTTTTAGGGTCAAAGTTCGGGAGCGGTAAAAGTCGGAGTGTATCATGAGTTGCTTCGAGATTTTTAGATTTCTTATGGAAAATTAATTTTGTTCTTATTATAAAAATATTTAAAATAGAAATTTTTAGACGATTAAACATTGAAAAAGTCCGTGTAGACTATTCGAATTTCAGTATATTATGTTCACTAAAAGCCCATAGAAGCAAAAACGTATTTGTTGCCTTATCAGAATTAAGAGATATGACGAATTGTTAAAACGTATACAAACCCATTACTTCCACTTGGGGTTTGAATTTCGAAAAAATTGTGAAACAGGTTTTTTGACGATTTCATAAGAAGCAACCTGAAATCTCATGAGACAAGACGGATTTTGAAAAAATTCTGAAAACGTAAGCAAACCCTTCACACCTCCTTGGTTCTGGAAATTCGAAAAATCGTGAATTGGTTGGCCGTAATAATCAATTTTACATCTCACCAGAACTAAGGAATGGCAAAAATTGTGAAAACATATACAAACCCTTGGGGGTTAAATATCGAAAAATTGAGAAATGGGTTTGTAGGCGATTATATAAAAAGTCTGTGGAAATAAAAAGCGATCTAATATCTCATTGAACCTAAGAAATATGTCGAAACTTTGAAAAGCATACAACCTCCTTACACCTTTTTGAATTGAATATCTAAAATACTGAAATTGACTTTTTGGCTTTTTTACATAGGAAACCTTAGGAAGTAAAAATGAATTCGATATATCACCAGATATGCAACCTCCTTACACCCACTTGGGGGTTGAATGTTCAAAAATCCTGAAAGGAGTTAATAAATAAATATGAAGACAGCACGAGAAAGTAGGAACCAATTCAATTTCTTATCACTTCTAAAAGAAATGACGGAACTCGTGAAAACGTGTTCAACCCGTTTATACCCTCCTAGGTGGAAAAAGGAAAAAACTTAAAAACAAGTTTTAGGCGATTATTACACAAGCCCATGAATATGAAAAGATATTCAATATCTGATAAGACGTGGATATAGTAGAATTCGTGAAAAAGTTTACAACCCCCTTTGCACCCCCTCAGGGGTCGAATTTTAAAAAATCCTGAAAACACTATCTAGGTATTTATATGAAGAATCCATAGAATAAAAATGAATTCAATATTTGGGAAGACCTAATAGATATGACGAAAACCGTGAAAATATATGCATTCCATTTTCACTGATAATTTTTTTTGCCCCCCCTCCGAACGCCAATGTATATTTGAAATTTTTTTTTATCTAAATTAGTTTTCTAGTTGATTTACATAAACGTACCGAGTTTCAGCTTTGTAGCATAAGCCGTTCTATAGATAGGAAAAACACCCCCCACCCCCGTACCATACTACCCCTATAAAAAATTATATTTTTCCAAGATGCTACTAATATAGCTCTATCTAAATACGAAGTTTCAGCTTTATATCATTATAGCTTGTCGAGATATTAAAATCGGAACTTTTTCCTTTTCACCCTCCCCCACCCTCACCCTTTACACCCACACTTCCAAAATTTTGTTTTCTACTAGGGGTTTATTAGGCCTACTTCTGGTAAAAATTTGAAGCATCTATCTTACACCGTTCTTGAGATATGAGACGTGATTTTTTAGAAAAATTCTTATCCCCTCCACTTTCATGATCCACCGCCCCCTTCAAAAATTTTGCTTCCAGCAAACTTCACTTGTCAACCTTTATACAGAAACCAAATTTTTTTTATCTAGTGCAATTGGTTAGTAAGATATCGCAATCTAAAGTTTTTCACCCCCCACCCCCGTACGCCACTGCCTCCACTCAAATTTTTGTTTCCGATCTATTCTTCTAGTATACCTACAGATATTCATAAAGTTGCAATTTTGTGACATTAACCGTTTAGGAGATATAGATTTTAGAAAGTGTCGATCTCACCTTTTTTGCGTTTCAGACGCATTATTTTTCCCCCCACTCCCAAACCCCTTCACCTATATCGGCAATTTTTTTGCAAATGGGTCCACTACTGAAGCTCTATATAAGTTTTAAATTTCAGCCTCCTAGCATAAGCGGTTGCTGAGATCTAGAAAATTTTCCGTCTAAAACACTTCCCCCTCCTCCCCTCTCACACCCCCACCCCTCCAAATTTGGCCACTTCAAGGGGCCTACCCAGTCTATTCATAAAAAAAATTTTAATTTAATAGCTCAAAGGGTTTGGGAGCTACGAGCCTTCAAACGATTTTGCGTAGAGCGGTCGACGTACGGCGTACGGCGGACAGACGGACTGAAATTTTTTATTGCTTTTTTCGTGTCTACTCGTCATGAAACGTGAAAAAAAAAATTTTGAGGGTAGCAAATTTTTTTTTTTTAAAAATCGGAAACAATACTGTATTATTAAAATAATAAAGTAAAAGTATTACGAATATGATAGAACGAAAATTAAAAAAAAAATATTCTCTCAAATTTTGTATTTTCACCTTTTATATCTGGTAGATACCCAGTATTTTTTCGATATTGTCGTAACGTATATATTGTCAGTGCTAATTTTATGAAAATGCATTCAGTTGCTTATAAAATACTGTATTATTGAAATAATAAAGTAAAATGTTTGCTGTCCTTTCTTACTCCAGTTCCTAATTAATTTCTTTTATCCGGAAAATCTAAGGCAGTACTTTAGTAGCGCTTTAAAATGATCACCTTGTATTCCGTCTTCGATTCCCAACTACGAAAAATCTGCATCTAAACGGCTCTCTTGTGACCGAAATGGAAGCTCAAAAAAGAAAATTTTCTCTTCCGGATATTAAGAAAATCGGAACCGATTCTTAGTTAATTTTTAATTACCCTTGGGAGTTGCGGTTGAGACGTTACAAGTAATGGGCGTAGTTAAGATCTATGCGAAAATTTAATGGTGAATAGTTTGAATTTCCCGGATGAAAATTATTGCAGTCAGTGGGTAGATTTACATAATGCTATTTAACGCAAGACAGAGTATACGTTTGCATTTGGGAATATTGTTCTGGAATAAATTTTTATACGTTGGCTTCATATCCACATCACTTTGTATCTATTTTTTACAGAACTAATTCGAAAATTCAAGCAAAGAATTGCGTGAAGAGTCACTGCATTGGTTAGTCGAAATTGAATTTTGTCCGTAGGAGTCATAATGGAATGAAAAATTATTATATTTGCAGCTAAAGAAAGAAGTCATGAATTTTCACTGAATGTGAAGAAAAATTTAATTTTATACGAAGAATCGTCAAGCAAAATCATTCATTCTGATTCCTAGATGCTTAACGTTCGATTCATCTAGGTGATTTATGTAAGAGTAACAAAACAGAAATGTCAGTAATTCATTTAAGAATCATAAGTTAGTTCACATGTGAGCACATATCTCACCTAGATGAATCGTTGGTGATTCATTTCCGATAATATGGATGCGATGGGAAACATAATCGTCATGGGAATTATCTTCTTTCTCACTTCGAGTCTAAGTTTTACACTTTAATCTCGATATTGATCTCAGTGTTATTCATAGGACAACACATGAATCTGTAGAACTAAAGCTGAATACAGACTGGTCTCAAAATGAAAAATGAGCAAAAAGATTTCAAAGAATAACACCAGTGATCAACTTCAACAGAAAAGTAAAATTGTAAAAAATTATAAATTAAATAAGGAAAAGTTAAGTTAAAAGTTATGTTCAAAGTGAAATATAAGTTATTAAGGGATCGATGTGACAAGATTAGATTAGTAGAATTTTAAATCTCCAGCAATCAATCCCGAGAACATGTGAAGAATAACCATACGGCTACTTGAAACGGTATTTTTCTAGGTTGTCAGTCGCATTGTAACCTGAACCGCATCTTAGCATTCTACTAGTAACACACTTATTCCAAAAGTGGGGAATAGATGTTGGACCCACGCAAAGTCATATCGTCCAATCAGTCTAACCTCTTTGCTACGTAAATCTATGAAAAAGGTATTAGACAGATACATAAGGAGCTCGGCTACTTTCAATCAGCTCAACAAATATCAACTCGCTTTGCAAGCCGGTAAATCGACTGTTAGCGCTCTTTAAAATTGAGAAGACGTTGACAGCCAAAGAAATAGCGTTGTGCTATTTTCTTGACGTTGAAGGTGGTTTTGACAACACTTCCTATAAATCCATTGAATTACTTACTCGTAAAATAAGAGTAGAAGAAACGGTAACGAGATGGATAGTAGCGATGCTTGACTCTCGCAGAATTTCGGCTCAGATCGGAGGTAAAGGTTTCACTGTACGAGCGATGAGGGAATGCCCGCATACGTACTTTCACCACTACTGTGGTGTATTGTTGCAGATGATCTCCTTAAGGATCTGAGCACCAAGGGTTTAGAGACTCAAGCATACGCTGATGATCTGGTGATCACTGTAAGAGGTAAACATGACTATGTCTTTTCGGACCGCATGCAAGAGGCTCTAGAGATAGTAGATCACTAGTGCGTCCAACAAGGATTAAGAATAAATCCAAGTAAAACAATTGTAGTGCCGTTCACTACAATACGGAAGGTAAACTTAAGGCCTTCGATTGTGAGAGGAACTACAATTGAATTCTCTTCTGATGTCAAATACTTGGGAGTTACTTTGGACAAGTGTTTAACTTGGAACTTACATCTTAAAAACATTTCCACATGAGTACCATTGTCTTTTATGGCGTGTCGAAGGCTATGTGATACCACATGGGGTCTCAGACCATATATGATATACTGGACCTATAAGTCTATTATAATACCAATTATTACATATGCCGTTATGGTGTGGTGGCCAAAGGTTGAACAAATCACAGAACAGAAGGCCCTGCAAAAAATTCGGAGGCGTTCTGTTCTTAGCATTACTTAAATCATGTCCCACTGATGCGATGGAGGCAATGATACACATGGCCCCATTACACTTAGAGATAAAGAAGGGGGCTCTGAAAGAGACTATAAGGCTACAGCAGTACAATAAATTCAAGGCAGGAGATCTTGTCGGCCACCTTAAAATTCTACAGGAATTCAATCACAAGGACCTAACCGACTCAGTAAACGATAACATTCTAAAGGTACGTATATGATTTTGAGAAACATATATGGTGGCTCTGGGAGATCGTATATCATGGCAATCTGGTCTACCAGATTTTGGGGAAGCTGCTTCAGTCTGGTACACGGACGGCTCTAAGACCTGTAATGGGTAATGCATATTTGGACCCAATTGTAAAATATGGATGGCAAAGGGACAAACAGCCACTGTGTTTCAAGCTGAGGTACATACCATAGAAGCGCAGGTAAACTTCTATCGAATAAACCAAAAGGCGCTACAGTTATTATCTCAAGCGGCACTGCTAGCGCAGAAATTCTATTGTTTCCACTCTAGGCTTGTGTGGGACTGTCATACTCTTCTTAAACAGCTAACACATTATTATGTTTTTAATAGTCAAACCCTAATGTGGGCAACAGGACGTGAAGGTATCGAATCGGTTGACCAACTAGCCAATTCACAAATGATTGGGCAGGAACCATTCTGTGGAGTAGGTAAAGGGTTCATTAAGGATGGTATTTTAAAGTGGGTAAATCTTCAGGTGGAAGATTATTGGAACTGACTTTCAGGACTTAGCCATTTGAAACCACTGCACACATTCTGTGTGATTGTGATGCAGTGGCCAGATGAGGAAGGCAGACCCTCGGTGGATTTACTCTCACCTATGAAGACCTGTTGAAGACTCCCCTGAGTAAAATCATCTCCTTTCTTAAGTGAAAAAATATGACCTATGGAGTGGTTAAGAGCCAGGAACAAAAGACCACTTGTTCGAGAAGCAGTAAGGCTTATACAGGCTCTGCCAAACAAATAAAATAATAAACCCAGCCAGCCACTGGTGCCCCACGTTGGGCGCCCTACGTTGGGCGCCAATTTATAAAATGTGCTAAGTTATAAAATATTTGCTCTCTATAATAAAATTTAACAATTGAACTGATATGTTTATGTTCTCCAGAAGGATTGGTATCTCGGGTAGTCCTTTTTAACAAATTTAACATTGATCTGAACCGAACATACGGATAATGGAAGATGACCTCAAGAATATCCCACAGCATTTCGCAAGGATTCCTGCTTCTTTATTTTGTTGGAAATATATACAACAATATTTTCGAAGGAGTTATTTCTGGATAAAAACTTTGCCTTGAATTGTGATCTTAAATCCATGCTACAGAGTCGAAGAACAAAAAGCACTCACTGAATTGTTGAAAGTCTCATTGTCACCTGGAAATGTTATGAAATCTATTTTGAAACACACCGTATAGCTGTACGACTGATTTTAGGAAAGAGGATATCATCACGTACTACACTACAGGGCAACCATAAATACAAATCCCGAAATCGACAGACACCTGTCAACTTTCCATTACACCATTACTAATTCAGCGAAAGCGTTCCATCCTGAACATGAAATGCACACTTTACATTGTACTCCATTAACTCAAAAAAAAAAAATTGCTCGCTCCAAAAGTTCCAATTTGTTAGTCAGTCCTGTCTGCATCGTTGAACACATTTTTTCCGCTAGGACTTGTACATATCCGGCAATATGCAAGTCGATCATTGTCAATAAAACTGCCATAATACTTCGAAATACGAAAAACTAAATCCACTTCACTATTTTACATTTAGCTGCCACCATTCCGTTTAATTGGCAAATTCATCGTATGGCACCTGTTCCTTTCAGAATGCTACGCATACATCGGGCATTCCATATGATAATGTTCCTATTTAAATCCTCCCCGGATCCAGCCACCGTCGGGATGTAATAAAAAAAACTGCACTCACGACTGAATACGCTTAATCGTTATACATAAAACGATTATAATGTACCTGTACTCCGTGTATCCTAGGGAGTATGGTGGAGTACTAACCACCTAGCCATATAAAAGGGTGCGGCCTTGTACCATACTCACAGCTAGGTCGAAATTACCGCGCTGTTAAAATGTGAGCAATAGCTTGTGGGACGACGGAACAGCTATCGAGACACGAGCTTCGAATTCAATTATTCAAAATGAACCGACAAAGGTAAATTAATTTGTAAAATTTAATTACACGCTCGACTGCACGAGGTAATCATCCCCATCGTAAACGACTGTACTAATTAACGAGGATGCAGGCTCCCAAGTTCTGTTTTCTATTGTATTTCTGTATACAAAATACTGTCGAATTTAGTCTAGTACGAGATGAACTTAGATAGCAGCTGTACTACGAGTACTCCGCTACGAACGATTAGTATAAGGGGGTGGGGTGGACTTAATGCCGAATTTCGGAACAGATGCTACCGCTGCCACCCCTAAAAATATTGCTGATTCTACTGAATACGCTGCGCTAATATCGTTCCTTGCTCGGTTTTCGGGACTCTCCACTCATGTATAAGTGTTACAAGGATCTGGGTGGAAAGCTGTTGCCAATAATTAGAATGGTGTGGAGGACATTGTACTGCGAATCGAAGTTAATATCTCTTCGTATTTATTACGCAAGGAATATCATTATTGTGTACGTCCTACAAAATACTGACAAATATAATTGAACATCGTCTTAAGCCCTATATTAACGAAACAATAGACGAATACCAAGGTGGATTCAGAATCAGACGATCTACAACAGACCAAATATTCTGGGTGGAACCTATGCTTACCAAATACTGGGAATATAGCACAGATGCGCACCAAATCTTCGTAGATTTTAAACAAGCGTGCGACAGTATCGACAGAAGGGTACTGTACCAAATTATGCTTGATTTTGGAATTCTACCAAAACTAGTCCGACTAACAAGACGCACAATGACGAACAATGAATCCCAAGTAAGTATACAAACCGATTCCACAACCAGCTTTCGAACGGAATGTGGTTTAATCCAGAGATATGGTCTAGCCCCCATGGTTTTCAACTTGGTACCAGAGTATGTCATCCGAAAGACCACAGTCGACACCAATGGGATACTACTATTGAAGTCCACCCAACTAGTAGCACACGCTGCCGATATAAATATCCTTGAAAGATCCTTCCTAGTGCTAAGGAGGTATTTGTCAATTTAGCCCGATTTGGGCTATGATGATGCTTTATTACGAAAATATTAAATTTTTGAACAATTGTATCTATTAAAATTAGAAAATAGTTTCAGGTTGAGATTAACTTTGATGACAGAACAATGGATTCATAGACTGATTCCCCTCATTTATTATTATTTAATTTATATGTAAAGTTTGCAAATTTTTCTGTCCACTGGTTGAAATTTTTGACTTTTATAATGAGTTGTAAGCCCGTATGAGAACATACTCTCTAGCGAGCGGAAGTGACTGCCATACCTTTTTTTTTGATCAGAAAATATTTTTAATGTCCTCGGAAAAAATCAACAGTCTTACTAAAAATAATCGGTTACTGGCGAATAGTCCATTCGGCAACTCGGTATGTGAAATATGCAACACACAGCGAAAGTATACTTTTCTTGAAAAATTGCATATGTTGTCACATAAGCCGCATCAGTGCACATTTTCGCTGGCAACTGCAGTTGTCGACATCGTAAAATGTTTGGCCAAATTCTTTTAGTAGTCGTACAGAAGACGAATTTTAACAGAAATGGACTTGTTTTAGTTCTGGACTTGGTCTAAAGAGACTGTTTCATCATTGGGTTGCATTGAATCGTTAGAGGGTATATAATTCAATTACCCGAAACAGCCTCAGCTGGTGTTGTTGCCTATTTTGCTTACAAAAATTGTGAAATATAATTGGTTGAAGTCATCAATTTAATCAATCCCCAGTATCAACAACCCTTAACATCCGAGTTTAACACGAGTTTGTGGTTCCAAAACGGCCTCTGAGCTAATTGAGCTCTGTCTGGGTGACAGGGCTGCCACTTAAACCAACCAACCCAACCAACCACCAATTTATAGCCTTTTTTTAATAACACATAAAAAATGTTGGGTATAGCCCGCAATTTTTTCTCACCATTCGACTAATTACGTAAGGTTTATTGAAATTTTAAACTGTACTGTAAAACCCTGAAATTAATTTTTAGGCGTTTATGTGACGAGCTGCTAGTAGGAAATCTATTTCCATATCTCATGACACCTAAAAGATGTGACGGTATTCGTGAAGATATATTCATCAAGAGGTTCAACTTCAAATTGAAATTCAAATTTATTATTATCGTGAACCATATGATTACATGTACATTTAGTAGTAACAATTTTTTGCTTGTGCCTCTACAACAATGGTGTGAATCTTAAAACTAACAATGGCTGTATTGAAATAAAATTAATTAGATTGGTTTGAAGGAAAAATGGTTTAGAAAAACCTTCGGAGAACTAAACAAGGAATTAACAGCACAAAATTAAACAATAAAAAATAATTAAACTAAAAAACTAGAGTTAAAGATGATATTACATGACTATCGGTTAGATAGATATAATTAGGGGGTTATCTATAAATTGAAGTTAATAAAATTTCTATAAATTTTTTCGAAAAAATTAGCAGCTAAATGAATATTAGACAATTCATGCAGTAAGCTAGTTTGTATTATTTTTAGCTTTCGTATATGAGTTTTTGCGCAACTACACCAGATAGGCGCACCATATAAAAATATGGGACGCATGACGGACTTATAGATAAGCAGCTTATTTTCCAGGCTGAGTTTGGATTTCCTATTAATAAAAGGGTATAGGATACGAATGGACTTCAAACTTTTGGAGGCTACTTGATCGGTGTACTCGTGAAATGTAAGTTTTTTGTCCAAGTAGAACCCTAGATACTTGATATCAGTTGACCATTTGATGGGTTCGCCGAAAAGAATTAAGTTGGGGTTCGGTAAGTACTTTCGAGCTGTTATCTGGATAAAAAATATTGCTTTGATTTTGCTTGTATTAATTTTTACTTTCCAATCACGAAAGGATTCGTCTATAAGGCCAGAAGTTGAACTTGCAGCTATTTGATTATAGTAGTTGGATCAGAGGATAGATAGCTGTGTCATCGGCAAATGCTGCAATTTTGCAGTCTGAGTATTGGGATATGTCAGATGCATAAATAATGAAAAGCCATGGGCCTAGACAAGAGCATTGTGGGACGCCTGCTGGTAATGACTTACTGGAAGATAGGCAGCGTTTGATTTTGACATGGAAGGTACGACACGAGAGGAAGGATTGAATTAGTTTAGTAAGGTAAACGAGACAGTTTAGTTTCCTGAGTTTGAAAATGATGCCATTATGCCACACAGAGTCCAAAGCTTTCTCAAAATCAAGTACAACCTTACACATATAATTTTTTTTACTAGAGCTATTTTTAATATCGTTAGTGACTCTGTAAAGTTGATGGATTGTTGAATGTTTTTGGCGGAATCCAAACTGAAAATTAGGTAAGACTTTTTTCTCTTCCACGAACACTTGAAGCCGCCTCAGTATTTTGCCAATGCTAGGTAATAAACTTATAGGCCTATAGCTGGTCTGATCAGAGTTATTTTTTCCAGGTTCAACTTTCTATCATAACCCATTATTGATATAGAAACTACACACCCTCCACACCTACTCTACTTGCATCGTTTCGCTATTGGCTCTGAATATATAGAAATCTGAATGCTTTGCTTTCACCTTCATACCATTGACCGCATTTGTCAGCAGGTAAAGGTTTATTAAGTACAGTACTATGTAAATCCTATGGTTTTATTTCAAGTAGTCTTTATTTTCATTATTCAAAGAACAATTCTTTACTCTTTGAACTCAATCTACAAACTGTACAAATTTAAACTTAATATCTAAAAGAGTTCATGAAGTTCAAACTGCGGCGGTCAGACGGACTCAATTTTTTTTTACTATTTTGGAGTCGAGTTGTACTAAAGCTTGAAAAAAAATATTTTTTGTCTGCGGGGTTGCAAATTTTTATTTAAATAATAAATAATAACAGCATATTAAATCTTTTTTTACTTGAAGCTTAAAAGGTGAATTTATCAAAAGCTGCGCAAGCAAACAGGCAAGAATAATTTTTTTCACTCATCGCAACATTTGTAAAAAAAACCTGACCGAAGACGTTGGTCAGATTTTTTTAATTAAATTTTAATTAAACTATATTCTAAAAAAGATTGGAACGATGAACAAAATCGTTGAATATTTTTCATGATATATGAACTTGTTATTAATATGAATCTCATCTATAAAAATATTCTGATGTCCTCATTTAATATTAATTATTAGTGGAGATCGAGGAAGATTGATATTGTTCTTGCTTTTTGCTTAAGGATACAAAAACCGACTTTACAAATAAGTTATAATAGTTACTATGAAAAATGCAAACTTTATTTTTTTAATATGTATAAGGAAGACATTTTTATGAGCGCTGTGTCTCAACTAGAGATGGGAGGAATTATGAGCTTTAATGAAAATACTCAAAGTTGATTATTTTAAGGCAATGCTGGGGGTATTGCGGGAAATAATAGGAAACTAGTTTTAAAAAATTTTGGCTCTAGTCCTGGATTTGACGGCATAACAATTGAATGTCTAAAAATATTAAAAGATTTTATCTCAAAGCCTCTTACACACTTAATTATTTTTAACCTTTCGAAGAGTGTATTCCCTAAAATTTAGTAAACACTCAACAATTATTGACTTATTTCCTTAATACACATCGTTGGAAAAATACTCGAAAAGGTTGCAAAGTAGAAATTAATGAGTTTCTTTAAAAGACATAAAATATTAAACGAAAGTGCGTCAGCCAAACATGAACGCGAAAAGGAAGTTTTAATCCCTATAGCCCTGCAAATTTTGAGATAGCGATATCTTTTAATTTCAAGTCGAGCGGAGAGTGAAACAAATTGAAATTGACTTAAAAGTAAAATTCCATAAATGAAAAATGTTAATTTTCATTTTGAAGTTTTGTTGTCCAGTAATACTTTTTCCTAAATCTATCTTCCATCTCCTCTTTTCAATTTATAATTTTTAATCTTCAATTTTCAATCTTCAATCTTCAATTTTCCATCTTCAATTTTCAATCTTCAATTTTCAATCTTCAATCTTCAATTTTCAATCATCAAACTTCAATCATCAAACTTCAATCTTCAATCTTCAATTTTCAATCTTCAATCATCAATCTTCAATTTTCAATCTTCAATTTTCAATCTTCAATTTTCAATCATCAAACTTCAATCTTCAATCTTCAATGTTCAATTTTCAATCTTCAATCGTCAATCTTCATACTTCAATCTTCAATTTCCAATCTTCAATCTTCAATCTTCAATCTTCAATCTCCAATCTTCAATCTTCAATCTTCAATCTTCAATCTTTAATCTTCAATCTTCAATCTTCAATCTTAAATCTCCAAACTTCAATCTTCAATCTTTAATCTTTAATCTTTGATCTTTGATCTTTGATCTTTGACTTTAATCTTTAATCTAAACCCACTATCCTCCATCATCCATTTATCATCCTCCATCATCCATCTTCCATCATACATAGTCCATTCTCCATCCTCCATCCTCCATCCTCCATCCTCCATCCTCCATCCTCCATCCTCCATCCTCCATCCTCCATCCTCCATCCTCCATCCTCCATCCTCCATCCTCCATCCTCTTGCAAAACACAAAGATCCGTAAAGATCTGTTGAGCCGTCGAGATCCGCGAACTGCAAAGATCCGTAAAGATCTGCTGAGCCGTCGAGATCCGCGAACCGCAAAGATCCGTAAAGATCCGTTGAGCCGTCGAGATCCGCGAACCGCAAAGATCCGTAAAGATCTGCTGAGCCATCGAGATCCGCGAACCGCAAAGATCCGTAAAGATCTGCTGAGCCGTGGAGATCTGTTGAACCGTCGAGATCTGTTGAACCGTTGAACCGTAAAGATCCGTGGAGAAGATCTGGCTCAGTTGGATCTTCTGCTTGAGCCGGTTCATTGATCTGATCAGATCTGAGTTACCCATCTCTAGTCTCAACCTGCTCCGGTCTTCCCTATATTCATAATTATAATGATCACATCCATTGAAAACTGGTGAGGCACCTAACTCTGATGAACAAGTTCATCAAATTAATTCACAAGTGCATAAGTACAATGTTTCGTTTTATAGTATTGACACAGAGCGATATTTTTATAATCATGTGAACACTTTCATTATTGATTGAACTTATCGGGCGCATTGAAATCACGCCATAAAACTTATATTGACGGAAATATCGTCTCTTAAGAAGATTTTAATAAATGGTCTAATCAATACCGTTTTTGAGTTAATTTTTTTGTACACAAAATCAATCATTTCCATTAAATTTTAATTTTTCTAATTTAAGCTGCTGTAATTTTTCCTGGTTTTTCTCTTCAAAAATGATGAGTAGGAGTTTCCTTTCTAAAATATCAAAGTAGAACGGATTGGAGTTACATAGTTCATTGAAATTGTGCATTTTTACTTTAATAGTGAAGTAGTGAAAGAGTTCATCAACGATGTGAATACGTTCCTTTTTCAAAAAGAAATCAAAAAGAAAAGATACCACTCCGGTGAAATATGAGTCAACGCTACAAATAAATTCCAATAGAACCAAGATGAGATAGCTAAAATACAGATTGCATCTTCTGAATTCAAAATGTACTCACATGAATATTGTAATTGACCAGTATCTAACGGTATTATATTAAGCATTAATCTAAGTAATCATTACCTGATCTCAACATCCCATGTCAACCAATCTGGAAACTAGATAGAGCCCCATTTCCATAAAAACCGTCAAAATTATGCATTGATGTCAACGTTTCGAACATGTCGACAAGATGCCATCCCTTCGAGAAATCCAAACAAGACCCGTAGATTCTCTGAATAGTCTTCCTTGTAACGTACGACAACTCAAAGGACTATTCCAAAACGGATTTGACTTTAACATATCATAACTTTCGTCGTCCATCGAAACTGCTTGACAGTTTAGTCCAATCGACATAATCATGTTCATCGGGGTTTGAGCATTTGATTTCAATTTACCCTCATTCGGGATGATGTATTGCAATTGTTCCGACGGCATCTAGATCAGGTCGTTATCTGTTCGACTTGCAAAGACAAATTGCCATCAAAACCACCCCCGTCGGAGCTCATCCTACCCGTTTTGGTATATCCTATTTTGCGAGATGTCATGTTACCGTGGCAGTACCAAGTGATATACCACGCTACGTGGTACACACATCTCTTCCGGTCGAGTACGCTTTTAGCTTTAAGGCGAAGCCTAGACTATGATAGATTTCTTTAATTTATTCACAATTCGCTCGAATATCGGCCCTGCCACATACTTCTGCCATACTCAACCCCCAGCACTATTAGTGGCTTAAGATGCAGGATTTCATGTAGCATTCGATCCAGTGAAAAATGAGCTCGAATATCTGACGAGAAAATGATATCAGTCACACATATGTTAAGGATGTACAGTGTCCTCGTCCGTTCGACTTCCAGGCCGAGTACAGGTAGTTGGAGTTACCCTGGAGGTACGAGTAAGCCTGGCAGTACGATTTATGGTTCCTCATGCCAAAATATCGGGATAATTTTCGAAGATGGCATATTTTTGTTTGATGCTTTTGATTAAACGTAGACGAGAACATGAAGAAAGTTAGTGGACGACAGCAGTAACGACAACACCTCCCTGTACTGTAACGTGGGTGGTTTTAGCGTGGCATTGAACAAGGATATTCAACGCTGAGCAAAATAATAAAATAGAACAGAAGAAACCCATACACAATTTCATCATGTTGGAATGTCTTTCATATTTTACTTTTATGCGGTACCTTCTAGGCTCACAACCACATACTCAGGCGTTTGGTACTTGAAACCGATACACCTGGATGGCTTGATGGAACATTATGCCCATACCATAGTCCTTTATCACCTGTGTTGTACTATATTTGAGCTTTTGATCAAAACGAGTGTCACACTTGGCTTTGTACACGTATTTGCTTGTATGTATTCTGTTCCTGGTAAATATTTATCCAGTGAGGGTAGTCAGGTAGGTGTACATTGCTGCTTCGAATTCAGGTAAGCTTAGGGTAGGTAAGTGTATGCTGGAGGATAGAATGTTTGGGGTTTTGTTCAGTACAGGCAAGGTTTGTAATTTTATCTTTTCTTCCGTGGTGCGCGAAGTGTAGTACGAAGGTCATATCGGTTGTTCGTTAACTCGAAATCGATAGCTTTGATGTAGAGATTTGCGGTAGCTTAAAAGTAAAATATTTTCCGGACTCTTTTCTTTAACATAAAAATTGTTTGAAAAGCCATCACATGTGATTGAAGTGTTAGTCGAAGAAAATGAAAGAAAATCGTGAACGCTTCACTGAATACTTTTACACATGTTCGATCAAGAAGGGGGTGGTTTAGGATCTTTTTTTTAGTAGAAAAGACATCTGTTTGTGTTTTTTAGGAATTATAGCGGAAATATCCAGATAGCGACCTACAAGTCCATATTTTCCAGTCTACGTCTTCACTGTGCGCAAAGCGTGTGGTTGGAGTTTGGAATATGCAGCAAATAGTTGCAAGCTTATTTTCGGTATTTTTCATTACGGAAATTGAGTTGGTCTAGAATAAACTCACTAGGGCAAAACTAAATACACCTACGGACAAAATTTAGGATAGACATCGTCGCTCCAGTATTTTCTTTATCAAAGACTCAGTTTTTTTCCAGGGATCTTATGCTTTTGCACTTGGTATGGAATGTGGGGTGGTGATGTTGTCATCCTCCTTCACATATACGGTAATGTTCGTCCGTTGTGCTCCTCAATAGAGTATGCTCGTGAAACCTAAAACCATTTTGTGAACTTTATGACTTTATAGCCTCCCCTTATCGATATCAGCGAGGTCAACGAGGTAATATGCGACGAGGTTCCGTCTTTTCGTTCCCGATAGAGCCGGACACTCATTACACTTAATCTGCCAAAATTTTTAAAACTTAAACAATTCTACGAGGGCGGTTTGATAATGACGTGCAAAAATCAAGAAGGAGGGGGAAGGTAAGGAATTCGTTATTTTTTTTGACCTGCAAAGATTAAGCCTGATACGTCGTTTAGTTTTCGAGAAAGAGCCGTCTAAGCAAGTCGACTTATAAAAATTTTTAAAAATGGATAAAAATTAATTTCTTGTGTTGATTAAACACAATTTTTTAAAAAGGAAAACAGCTAAAGTAACCAAAAAAAATTAGATAAGCATTATGGGGACTCTGCACCATCGATCCGAATGATTTACAAATGGTTTTCTGAATTCAAGTGTGGTCGGACGAGCACAGAAAACATACCAAGTCCAGGTCGTCCAAATGAGGTCACCACGCCAGAAATGATCGATATAATCCATGATATCGTGATAGAAGATCGTCGAGTAAAAGTGCGTGAGATAGCTAACGAAGTAAGCATCTCATCTGAACATGTTTGGAATATTTTGAAAAGCTATTTGGACATGAGAAAGCTATGGGTGCCGCGTTTGCTCACAATCGACTAAAAACGCAATCGTGTGACAACTTCACAGCACAGTTTGCAACTGTTTCAACGTAATCCGAATAAACTTCTTCGTCGATTCGTAACTGTTGATGAAACATGGATCCACCACTACACTCCAGAAACCAAAGAACCTTCAAAGCAATGGATGGAAGCCGGTTCAAGCGCACCGAAGAAGGCAAAAACCGTTACATCAACTGGAAAGGTTATGGCGACAGTTTTTTGGGATTCCAATGGAACAATATTCACCTACTACTTGGAGAAAAGAAAAACAATAACGGGAGCATATTATTCTGAGTTATTGGTTCGATTGGATACTGAAATCAAGGAAAAACGGCCTCATTTGGCGAAGAAAAAAGTGTTGTTTCATCACGACAACGCTCCGGCTCACACGTCTGCTGTTGCAACGGCAAAACTGTTTGAATTACGGTACGAATTGCTCCCTCACCCACCTTATTCTCCAGATTTGGCACCCTGCTACTTTTTATTATTTCCAGAATTAAAAAAATGGCTTGCTGGAAAGAGATTTACCACGAATACTGACGTCAGAAATGAAACCAATGCCTATTTTGAAAGGTTGGACAAATCATATTATTTAGAAGGGAATTGGAAAAACGCTGGACTAAGTGTATCGAGCTAAAAGGAGACTACGATGAAAAATAAAATAAATTTTTTCCCAGAAAAATTATGTTTTCTCTATTTTTGCACGTCATTATCAAACCGCCCTCGTATTATAACGTCATTCCAATACATGGTGGAACTAAGAACAAAAATGGATAGCTTACTAAGCATCAGCATTGTACCCTACAAGTGTTTTACCAGTGAACTCTGTTTGAGCTATATGGCCTAATTCACGGTTAATATTTGGAAACCACCCGCACAGCGGTACCTGTACCAACATTGTACATTTGGCATATGTGTGACATGCTGCGTCTATCGTTCAATATTATCGTTTTTGAAACTCCTTGCGAATGATAGCTAACAATTCACTACAAAATTAGCTGCGGTGATGAAGGTTACTTTTGTATTAAATACGGAGTTAAATCTACTCGGCACGGGACTTGGCGAAGTAAGTTTGTAGGTTACTTTAAGTTTGAGTACGCAATACCATTAAATATAACATGCACTCATCAAGGTACAAATTTCGGAGCTCCAAAGAAGGTATTCCAAAATGTACAAGTCACCAAAGCTGTACTAACCATACATCAGCCATAATCTAGTCAATCAAAAAACAAGGCACATAGTCAAAGAACAGAATATTAAGTTTGGGATTTAAATGAAGATTACATCTTAGAGTGTTAATGATTGATTACAAGTAGCGGCAGGCATTAAACTTTTTTTTTTAAATCTTTAGCATAAAGGAAGAATGAGGAATTAATCGAAAGTGGATGGTTATTGATAAGAATATCGATAAGGAATGGACCAAATATCTAACCCTGAAGTACGGCCGATAGGGAAATAAACTAATCGAACACGACACGTTCACAAGATATGACATTAACCATTGAAGAAGCTAGGGTCATATTCAACCTTCTTAAAGGCTTGAAGGTAAATCAATACTAATAATATTAATCTGTTTCTTACTAATTACCTATTTTTTATTGAAAAAAAAAAAAATTTTATTTGGGCAGTGAGGTAGGTAAGGACAAAATAATGTGTCCAAGCACCGCAGGGATCTAGATATTACTTGAAACATATAATAAAAGTGAAGTAGGGGAGGCCGGGGACAATAGAAACATTTGCGATTCATGATTTTTTTCGCACGCGTCTATCGCAGTTTTCTAATATATTAAAAGTGTTATAGAGAGTACCTACATAGACTCTATTTTATATTTTAATTGTTTCGTTGACCTTTAATGAGAAACAAAAGAGATATTTTAAAAAATATTGAAGGCGTCGACATGTTTCAAATGTCCCCGTGCCTGGAACGGTTGAAACAATTGAAACAGCATTTAGATTAAGTGTAATATGTATTTATTATAATCCAAAATTGTCATAATTAGTCAGATTGTCAAAAATGTGTAGCATTCGTGATGTTAAAACTTTCTTCTCGTGAAAGGCTTGTGGTTTGAGTGCAGCGAATTGAAAGTTCTGGATTTATGCTTCATGATTTATGGATATATGCTTCATGAATCCAGAAAACCAATCTTCTTGAGCCATAGAATTTCGTCTTCATGTATCTGGCATGTTTAAGGAATATTTAAAGGACAATTGGAAGGCTAATTTGCGAATTGAAACACGTTTCGACTGTTCACACTTTTATTGTTTCCCACAACACATTTTGATCTAAACACTCAATTGTTTTCTTAACCTCGTACGAACGTATGAATTTAAACTATTGCAACTAAAGGAAATATACTAAACTACACAAATATTAATAGTTGAAGCCTGATAGTCATGTTTTTATTCCTTTTAATACTCTTTTTCGATTATGGAAAAACTTTACACAGATGGTGGAAAAACATATTTTTTGATATACATATATACTTTCACTTTTGACTCTAACCAACGGTTTATTAATAGCTACCAGGGGCATTTAGAGACGCTTCGTTTGACACTTTGAAGCTTAATTTAAACCAAGGATTGTGTTCATTATGACCATTGTTTCTATTGTCCCTTGTTTCTACTGTCCCCGGTCTCTCCTATGCTAAATGTAAAATTTGGAGGGGTGGAGGAAATTATTTTAAGAAACTTAATTTTGCTCTATTATTTTTTAATAATAAAGTATTGTGATCGACCTGAAATTTCAAGAAAATTTGCAACCCTTAAATTTTGTATTTACATTTTAGGACTAGCAGACCCCAAAAAAAGCAAAAAAAAAAAATGTTCGTCTGTCCGCCGTACGCAAAACCGTTTGAAGGCGCATAGCTCACAAACCCGTTGAGATATTAAATTGAAATTTTTATGCTGGGTAGATTGGTGATCCCCTACGATTGGTATGTTTTTGCTGGGTGGGGGTATAAGGTGTGAGGAAAGGGGCGCGTTTTAGACGAAAAATTTTGGTTTCTAGATCTCAGGAACTGCTTATGGTAGGAGGTTGAAATTTGGAACTTATGTAGTACTATGATAGTGGACCTATTTGCAAAAAATTGGTGATAAGGGTTGAGGGGTCTGGAAGTGGGGGAAAAAACAATGTGTCCGAAACGTTCGAAAGCTGGGATTGAAGCATTCTAAAATCCATATCTTCTGCACCGTTGATCCCAGAAGTGTGAAACTTTGTAGTTATCTTAAGGGATACTAGGAGAGTAGACAAGATCTAAAATTTTTAAAAGAGGGGAAGTGGAGTGTAGAGGTGGGTGGTGAAAAACTTTAGATTACAGTATTTTCCGAACCAATTGTACCAGGAAGATGAAATTTGGTTTCTGTATATAAGATCACAAGTGGAGTCTACTGAATGTAAAAATTGGTGGAGTACGAAAGTGGGGGGGATAACCACTTTTCAAAAAATTTAATTTGTATATCTCAAGAACCGTACCAGATATGATCTTAGAAGTTTTACAGGAGTTAGGCCCAGTAGACTTCTAGCAGGAAAAAAATGTTGGTGGTGCTGGCAAAGGGGGTGACGTTGGGAGAGGGGTGGAACGAAAAGAATTCTGATTTTTATTTCTCGAAAACCGCAAAGCATAGAAAGCTAAAAATTGACGACTACTATAGAGTCACTGTAGAAGTATCCTAAAATAAAATTTTTGATAGGGGTTCTCAACTAGCAAACTAATTTCCATAAGACCTTATAGAAGCTATTCTCGTACCTCGATAAAGCTTCGATAAGGTCTAACCAAACTAATTTGACGCATATTTTTCCATGCAACAGCCAAGCGCCAACAGTAAGTATAAGGCCTTATCGAAGCTGTTTTTGCTTCCGTACTGAAGTTCACATTGCTTGCACGAAAAATAAATATTACGATTTTTTTACTTTTGTTTTCATCTAACCACGAATTTATTTTCCTGTAAATTATTATTTTTTGTTTGAAAAATGCGAATTGACCTTGCACACTCTCGGATTTGAACCACGGTTCTGTCACACATTGGTCCGCTACGCTACACACTAGACCAATCTGAAACATTGTCGTAATAGGGTTGAAGCCAAATCACTAGGTATTAGACATGTCATGAGCGAAGCTCACTTCCAAACCTCCGCTCGGTTTTACGGAAGCTTTATCGAAGTTAAAAGTCCACAAACCTCGATAAGACTGTTGGTATTTACTTCCATAAGGCCTTATAGAGGTTATTACCGAAGCTATTGCTTCTGAAAGTTAAACCTCCGCTCGTAAGTTTTACGGAAGCCTTATCGAAGCTAAAAGTTTACAACCTGCGCTCAACAGTCTTACCGAAGTCTTATCGAAGTTATATCCTCCGGAAAATCAAAATCTGAAGTTTGTTTGCTAGTTGGATATCAAGGTACAGGGGTGGGGGTGGTTTTTATATCTTAGAAACAGCGTATGCTAGAAAGTTGAAACTTAGTATGTATATGGAGAAGTACTACAGAAGTAATTAAAGCAAAAAAAAAGTTCAAAATTTTATTGATGTACAGAGTCAGAGTAATGCGGTGTAGCTCACTATGCGACTAAAGATTAAACAGGAGGCTATTTAAAACGTTATGTTTTAGGTTATCAGTCGCATAGTGACCTACACTGCATCTCAGTATTAAACACGTTTCGGACCCCAAATAATAATAAAGTTGCGCCCAAACTGTTGGCAGATTTTTATATCTCATGAACCGTTTCCGATAAGATCTTTAAAGCGTTACAAGAGTTTAATGAGGAAGTGAGGGAGGGAGGAGTTAAAAACATACACAATTATTAAGCAAAGAATTGACGTCTGTGTCGAGCTACTACCACACCCTAGAAAAAAATGTTGGTAGGGGTTGCAAGGTGGTCAGTGTGTTTTGTATCTCAGAAGCGATTTATGCTAGAAATCTAAAACTTATGGAGATGTATTAGAAAAGTAATACAAGCAAAAAAATAATAATAGTAGGGCCAACAATTTTTTTTCCGTGAAAAGGGGTTATATTAATTTTCAGGAATTTCGAGCTATTCGGTCTCTCGATATATCGAATAAGATTTATTTCTGTCGACTCATTTTTAAGCGTCTAGAAATCGTTTACCAAATTTTTTTTGTATTTAATTCCTAAGGGGGTGTGAGGTAGTTGTGTACTTTTCACGAATTCCGACATATTTCTTAGGTCTAATGAGATATAGAACTCGCTTTTATTCAACCATTAGGAGGTATAAAGTGATTGTGTGCGTTTTTAACGAATTTCGACATATCTCTCTCGGACTGATGAGATATCGAATTGTTTCTTACTTTTCTATATAATCGCCTAAAAATCGTTTTTTTTTATATTAAACCTCTAAGTGGATTTATATATATTTCACAATTAAATAAATAATCTACATACAGGAAAAATGCCACATAAATGGCCGAACATTTATTATTTTTTGTGTAGAAGTTCAAAACCCAATTAATATTGCAATGCAGTGCAGGGTACTATATGAGTGACAACCTACGAATAACTAGGAGGCTATTTGAAACGTTGTTGTTTTTAATTTGTCAATCCTGTAGGCGCCTGTACCGCATCTCAGCATTAAACGCATTCCGGACTTTTACCCAAGATAAAATAAAGTTTTGCCCAAACTGTTGGAAAATTTTTACTTGGGTCTGGTAACTAACTTAACTTAGAACTAACTTGAAAACTGAAATTTTTAAATGAACTACACTTTTTGGATCGCGTATTAAATGGCGGAAAGAGAATGAATCGCAAGGATAACAATTTTATTTTTGGTAAGTTTCAAGAATGGTTTATTGTTGAAACAAGTATTCACACCGATTTATATTTAAAAATAAAAACTCTATGAAGTGATAGCTCTAAGAACGCATTCACCCTTCCGCTGATGTTAGCTAGAACCCGGATTAACATTATTAGGGTCGATCTTATTCAGCAACAATATTTAGAACTTTCTGCAATCAATAAATGATTCGGAAATGTAATTCAGGTAAAAAAAGGGAAAGAGCGAAGACGTTGAATATCATCACGTTACCATAGCTTACTAAATTAGTTAGTGAATGTCATTGATGATTATCGAATGGTGAAAAAAAATTTTTTTGCTTGAATCATTGAATGGATTGAGTTCCAAAATTAGCATATATTCGATTTCTATCAAAATTTTTAAAACTTTTCTTATTCGAAAAATAATCCGCCTTATTAAAATTATGTCGCAAGTCAACAGGATTCTTTTTTTAACTTTCGCTCTACAAACTCACGTCACATTAATAATGCTGAAAGCTATTCCATTAGGTAATAAGTTTTTTTTATTGCTGTTGGTTGCCACATTTTTTCGGTTCAAAATTAGCATATTTGGGGATTTTCATACGGAGTACTTTTAAACCCACCCCGAAATTGAAAAAAATGGGGTGCTAAAATTTGCATTTAAAATTGACGAACAGAGTTTGCAGCTTCATTACGCTCAGTCTGTACGAAATATTTTATTCCGCCCATTTATTGTATTTACGGTTTAAAAAAAACGTAACGTTGAGTTTAAAGGGTTCAAGTTTCACGTGTGCTTTTTTGTCGGAGCCTTTCATTAATAATATTCAAAACTGACTATCCTGGTCGGAAAAATTCCAATTAAAAGAGTTGAGTTGCAGGCGTTCGATTTCGGCATCGCGGAAAATGGTCAAAGTGCAAATTTCCACGTTGCATTTCCATTTGATTGCGTTGGAGTTACCCCGAGAGATAATACTTTGATAGGACAAATGTGCAAATTTTCTTCTATCTTATAAATAAGAAAAGGGATCGTTTGCGAACACTTCTTCTGATTCTTTCTATGGATAGCTTTTCACACTGCTGTAAAATGATTTCGATAGAAAATTTTGCGGCCATTGTCAGTCGAATCGTTGGAAAAAAGCCTGTCTGATTGAAGATGTCGTCTACTACAATGACCCGTCTACGATTGTAGAAAACCCGAATATATTGTGAAGGACGAATGTGAATTTCAAATGAACGATTTCAATAATGGATCGATTGTTGGTACCAGTTGTGAACTTATAGCTGTGTGAAATCTCTTTACATATTTGATGAATATTTTCTGAACTTTCCACCCGTCTTGATGGGGATTCTAGAAAATGCAGCGATTCTTGCTTTGCCAGATCGAAACACATTTGAATAGATAAATAATTTAATTTACAAAAAAGTCAATCAGCATAGAGGTAGACTTTGTGAAAAAAAACGTTACGACTGCAAATATTATAGATAAAAATAGATATGTTAAATATATTAATGACGGTTTTGAACTCCAATCTTCGGCTCTTCTTCAAAATGAAGGGAATATGCAGTACCATCAAGATAGTACTTGTACTATCTCATGATAGGCACTTATGCAGAAAACTAAAGGTGAGTCTATGGACAACTAGATAAGCAAACCCCAGGCCATAACATTAGATACATTAGAACAAAAGCAGTAATTCTAGTCTTAAAAAGAAAAAGCCAAAAAAAAATAACGCGTTTCATTGCATTATAATAAAACAAGTTAAAACGAGGCGCAGACTCCCGGATCTTATGAATAGATTTTCCTCTTTTAGTTGCTAATTTTGATCTTAAAATACTTTTGATTTGGTTTAAATTTTAACCAGCTTAAATTGGCTTGTTCTCCGCTGAAGTTAAAGAGAATCTAGTTGTGAACTAAATTCATCATCATCAATGGCGCGACAGCCCAAATCGAGCCCTGGCCTCCTGAAGTCGTCGCCTCCAATCGTCTCGATCCAAAGACCGCGTCCTACAGCTGCTAATTGAACTGAACTAAATTATTTTTTTTCTTTTAACTTCTGTGATCGGCTTGAAATTTTATAGGCGAGCAAGCCCCAAAACGGAAGAAAATATTCAACCCCTAAGGGGGTGTAAAGTAGTAGTGAAAGTTTCACGAATTCCGGCATGTCGCTTAGGTCTAATGAGATACCGAATTCGCTCTTTTTCTAAATCGTCGCCTAAAAACTAATTTAAAATTTTTCTGATATTCAAGCACAATGGAGGTGTAAAGTTATTGGGTAGATTTTTACGAATTTCGACTTTTTTCTTAGGTGTGACAGAGTATGACAGATATTGAATTGTTTTCTACTTTAACGAGATTTCTACATAATAGAATAAGAAAAGGTTTTGATCTTAAATTCCTAAGGTCGAAATATCCTCACCTATGTAAGTTAAAGGAAATTAAAAAAAATTATTAAATTAATAAATAATCTGGGTGCAACCTTATAATATTTTTGGATTTTGTTAAGAGATTTGTAAGAAATTAGAATTATCTAGGAATATGTGTCCGTACATTTTACATGGAGCAGCATGTAAAGATTCTCTGACTATTGTTTGTCCGCATTGAACCCTTTCTCAAGTGCCTACTTCTTTAAAAATGATGACCAATCAAGTTTCGTATCCTTTCTCTTTAATTTCAATTTGTAAACGGTTATTCAATAAGTACATAACAACATTTTGTATTTTAATACAAACGCACCCTTAAACTTTTTTGCTGGTCTGTCAATGTCAAAAATTCAGTCAAGGTTTACATTTTTATCATGGTGAAGTTCACGAATGAGCAAGGTTTGGAAATTATGTAAAATTATTACCGAAATTCTGAAATTCGCAACTTTAAGAGCGCTTACTTAAATTTTCGGTCGTAATAATCGTCATACAGGCTATGCGTGCTACAGTGGATAAGTTCGAGTCAATATATTCACTATTGAATGTTCCTGTGCCAGTGAGACAACGCACCGGTCGAAGTACCGAAAATACCGCAGCCGTAAGTGCTTCAGAGCCAAATAAGTCGATTCCACACCGTTCACAGGAATTGGGAATCTCTCAGTCAACATTGTGACGAATTTTGCGTAAAGATCTTCGCCTACTCCCTTACAAGATCATATTAACTCAATAACTGAAGTCTCTTGATCATTTGAAACGCCGAAACTTCTCCGATTGGGGTCTGCAAAGAAGAAAATCCTCAATTTCATCAAAAAATCATCTTCAGCGATGAACTTCATTTTTGGCTTACTGGCTTTGTCAATAAGCAAAATATGCGATTTTGAACACCAACAAACCCACATGTGCTTCAAGAGACTCCATTGCATCCACAAAACGTGACAGTGTGGTGTGGATTTCATGCCGGAGGTGTGATTGGATCGTATTTTTTCGTCAATGAAAATGATCGCAATGTTACGGTGGAGTTAGCTATCGTGCCATGTTGGAAGACTAGTTTTGGCCAGAATTGGATGGACTTGACATCAGTGATATGTGGTTCCAACTAGAGATGGGCCGTTCACGAGTGAACTGTTCCAAAAGAACACTTCATTGAAGTGAGTGAGTGAAGTAACTCACTCATTTTGGTGAACTGTAGTTCCATTCGACACGTGACAAAAAAATTAAAAACGATATACATATATCAATCGCATGAATATTCAAATAATGCGCAAGTGGTAAAACTAATTTTTGTCCACTGAGACGAAATTTTAAGCACCAAATTTAACGCTGAAAGCACTAAATTGGCATCACTGATTATAAACAGTGCTATTGTCTTCAATGTAATTATGTATGGCATACGCGACGCGGTGCGAAGAATGTCACGACATTCTATTTTCCATCATAAGAAAAAATAAAGTAAATGTAAATATTCACGTATACACCGCTCCTATTTCCCAACCCGCAAGCACAACTACTGCCTGCCTGACTATAGACCGGCTGGAGAAAATCCACACACACCAGCCCTACGAATATCTGCCTGATTAGTGTGTGGTTAAATGAGCGGCTGTTTAGAGAAGAAAACTCACACACCCACACCAGCCCACTAAACGGCTGTTAGAAGAGATAGAGTGAGTGAACAATTCAATTGAAGTGACTACATAGTGACTACGGAACGAAAGAACGAAGAGTTCCATTGAGTGAGTGAACACTTCAATTGAATTGACTAGTGACTACTGAACGATGGAACGAAGAGTTCAATGGAAGTACTTCACTGAACTCGTTCCTTAAAATGAGTGACTCGGAGTGAAGTACTGAAAGGAACTGCTTTGCTCATCTCTAGTTCCAACAAGATGGTGCAACATGCCACACAGCTAGTAAAACACTTAATCTATTGAAGGAGAATTTCGGTATTCGTGTAATCTCGAGAAATGGTCCGGTTGAATGGCGAGCTCGCTCATGCGATTTAACGCCGTTGGATTTCTTTTTATAGGGTTACGTTAATTCGTTGGTTTATGGAAACAAGCCAACAACATTAGAGGAACTCAGGAACAATATCGAACGCGAAATTGCCCACGTTCCGGCCGATATGTGTGGAAGAGTGATGCGAAATTGGCTCCAAAGAATCGATCGATGCAAACGTGCTCGCGGTGGTCATATGAACGAGATCCATACATATATTTACCATGTGTACTACACCTGGAATAAATTTCAGCCCGATATCTCAATTATTCTGTGTTCTATTTAAATACAAAACTGTTATGTCCCTATTGAATAACCCTTTACATCGGTAACATTAAAAGTATGAAATTTTTTGAGAAACAAACATGTAGACACAGATAATATTAACCTTACATACTTCTAAAATTAAACTACTGCATCCACCTCGCACCTATAACACAGCAAAAAAGTTTCAACTAATTAACAGGTGCAAAAAACAACAATTATTAAAAGAAAAGGCTGCTCTATTTTGGTATTTTCTTATTATGCTCCATATAAAAGACACTGTACGGTGAATATCAAGAAAAGAAAACCATCTTCAGTTCTTGCCGTCAAGAACACACCTTAAGTTCGAACAAAAGCCGTTCACAGCGGTAGCAAAGGAAAGGAAATTTTTCAACATTAAATTATAGTCATCAGGTGAACATAGCGTGTACTTAGTATACAGGTGGAAAGTCTATTCGCTTGAACGTGTGAATTCAATTATGTTATGAAACGGTTCCCACATGATTTTATACCCTTTTTTTTAAAAGGAAGATTCAAACCGTTTACCTTGAAATTAAAACAAAGTGGATGAGTATGGTACTTGGCTTAGGTAAACTGTATTTATCTTAATTGCCGCAATTTTATTAGTTTTAGTCAAAATTTAAAAGCTTAATTCTTTCTGGATACTTGGTCGCACTTCACATTTTGCCATAAATTTTGCTCTCCTCATATGCCTTCATTCCAAATTTCACCTTTTTAGCATTACATTTACGAGATATAAAATGTGGTGAATACCCTTCGATTGTCCGAAAACTTATAATATATTGTCACACTTCGGTACGATACTAGTTCATTAAGAGATAATACTACCACAGGTACCTGCGTTTCAAGTTTCAAATTTATAGAGTAAGATAAAATTGGCAATAAAATGCCCATTAATCATTGATAGTCTTCGTTTTGAAATGCTCAAAACAAACTTTACTTCATCGCATTATTTTCTCGTTTCAAAATAAATCCTTACGGCAAACAATGTCCTCTCAGTTATTAAAAGTATAGCTGCAAACAAATCAATCCCCTCAAATTACATTCTTAGCTTTCGTGTTACCGTTCGGTGCTCACTTTCTTAACTACTTCTTACTCCATACAAAAGTCACGTCTTTACTGAACCAACTTCCCAATACACAAACTATACACTTATTTCCGATATTTTCATCACATTTTTATTACTCGCAAGATCACATCGTCATTTCAACCATTTACGATGTAAAGTGGTTGCGTTATTGACTAACAATCTATACCCGGAAAAAACAATAACAAATTATTATAAACTTCAGGAAATACTTATTTTTATGATTGAGGAGACCAGAACAGGACAAAGCCATAAAAAAGAAAATGTTACCTTTTCGAAAATGGTATTCAAAATTTAGAGTAATTACTTTTTTGCAAAAGAAAATAATTTCTAACTAAATACCATCAATCTAAATTGGATTTATTTCCTTACCGGTTAAGACTGTCTTCTTAAGGTGGATTAAGGAAATTCATGTCAACGTATCAAGCGTCTTACATCTGAACTTCACTAGGTTTTCTTTCTTTGCATGTCGCCTGTTAAATACTTTGAAATATTTTCATTTCGTGAAATAAACTGCTCTTAATTTAATTAAAGTTTATTAATTTGCTAGTTATTTACAGCAGTAACCGAAAGTTAACTATTTCGTTTTTTTGTAAATTCCAGACGTAACTCCAAGCCAATTATAAATTTTATTCGTAGCAATAAAATAATTTCCTGCAGGTTCTATGACAAGTACATAAATTTCCATAACTATTTATGTTTTTGTGTTCAAAACTAAAATTGTAATTGCTGAACTACAATTTTCGTTCAGAGAAAGTTTGTTTTAATTCATAATATTTATTTGTGAATTTCGACAGAAGTTTGTTAATAGAAAAATATTTTGGTTTTCGTAGAGTGAATCGCGGATAGAAAAGTAAATTTTTATATTGAAAAAGTTTCGAGAGTTTCGTGATGAAATTATTTTTCAGTGGAGTTTCGGAAATTCAAATAGTCTCCCATCATAGCAAAAAATTATTTTATATTTTAGAGTTGCTTACTGAATATGTAGAATAATAAGACCGCGTCGAATGATATCGAAATGGAGGTGAAGTTTCAAAAGTAAATGGAAAATCTACATACGCATTTTAATTTCAATTAATTTCATCTCAATTATCAATCTGGTGACCCTTTTATGTACATCTAGAAATTTATAGAAAACTATGATACCGTAATTATTATAATAATTTTCCATTTTTTTTATCACATTCTTTCCAAATGTTATTATTTTTGCAAATAGTTAGTTCACTGTATATAACTGGGTAATAGAAATAAGAACTAAAAATATGGAGGAACAAGTCTGAAGATCTTGGCAACAAAAAATTGCAAGCAAAAATTAACATCACTGAGGGTAGTAAAAAACAAATATATTTTTAAAAAGTATTCTCACACTCCGAATTCGGCATTTATCCGAATCTTGTAAGGAGTAATAAAGGTTATTTTTATAATTCTTTTACTTTATTATTTCAATAATAAATATTTTCCTATCTATAGAACGGCTTATGTTAGAAAGTTGGAACTTGGTAGATATATGTAGATCTACTAGGAAAGTAAATTAGGTTCAAAAAATTTCAAATAGCCATTGGGGTACGGAAGAGGGCCAAAAAAAATGATCAAAGAAAATGGAAACAATATATTTTCACGAATTTCGTCATATCTCCTAGCTGTTCTTAAACATTGAATTAATTTTTAATGTTCGGATTCCTCAGATAAATAGCTAGAAAGAGTTTAAAGTTTTTTTTGAAATTCGACCCCTAAGGGGGTGTAAATTCTCTCAGGTCTGATTAGATATCGAATATCTTTTCACTTCCACGGGCTTGCGTAATAATCGCCTACAACTTGCTTTTAAGTTTTTTCCTTTTTCAACCCTTAAGAGGGTTGAACTCGTTTCGACGAATTCCGTCATATCTTTTAGGAGCAATAAGAACTTGAATTGGTTTTAACCTCCTCGCGCTGTCTTCATATTTATATAGGAACTATTTTCAGGATTTTTGGATATTCAACCCGCAAGTGTGTGTAAGGAGGTTGCATATGTTTTCACAAATTTCTACATACTGCTCAGATCTGATGAGATATCGAATACACTTTTACTTCCTAAGGCTTCCTATATAATCAACAAAAAGTCAATTTCAGGATTTTTAGATATACATCTGCAAGGGGAAGTAAGGGGGTTGTATACTTTTCACAGCTTCGACTTATTTCTTAGGTTTGGTTTTCACTTCCACAGACTTTTTATATAATCGCCTGTAAACCGATTTCTCCAGTTTTGGATATTCAACCCCCAACGGTTTGCATATGTTTTCACAATATTTGCCATCCCTTAGTTCTAATAAGATATAAAATTGGTTATTACGACATTTGATGTAATGGTCTAAAAACCAATTTCACAATTTTTCGAATTTCAAAAACTAAGGGGGTGTGATAGGCTTGCTTACGTTTTCACAAATTTTTCAAAATCACTAGTGTCTGATAAGATATCAAGTTGCTTCTTATGAAATCGTCTAAAACCCTGTTTCACAATTTTTTCGAAATTCAACCCTCAAGTGAAAGTAATGGGTTTGCATACGTTTTAACAATTCGTCATATCTCTTAAGTCTGATAAGGCAACAAATTCGTTTTTATTTCTATGGGCTTTTAGAGTACATAATATACCAAAATTCGAATAGTCTACACGGGCTTTTTCAATGTTTAATCGGCTAAAAATCTCTATTTTAAATATTTTTATTTTAAGAAGAAAATTAACTTTCCAAGAAACCTCATAATCTCAAAACAACTGACGAGATACTTCGACTTTGGCCGCGTCCCGGAGTATGACCCAATTGCTTAATTCATGTGTTGTATGCTTTTAAACACTTCCCGAACTTTGACCCGAAAAATAATAAAGTTTCGCCCAGATTATTGGCAGATTTTGTTTAATGCTTCATTATAAAAGGCTCTCGCCAATAAAGAAAAGGACTTTCTGATTGATTGTAACAATTTAATAATTATTTTGATTTAAAATCAAACCAGTACCATATTATGCTAGCGTAGCCAGTTTAAATCTATATCGGATCCTGCCATCGGATTGTTTTTTTTCTAAGTAAAGTAAGTTTTAAAGCGGTAAATAAAACATCGAGGCATTTCGAAAATAGCCCCCAATTTTCACTTTTGACTCTTGCATACCGGACTGAAAAAGGGTTAACTATTTTTGCCGCATTCGTGAATGTCTTTTAAGACAAATAAGATATCGAATTCATTATCACTTCCGTAGTCTACTTGCACAAACGCCTAAAATGCGTTTGCTGGATTTTTCGTTACTTAACCTGCCAAGTGGTAAAATAAGGTAAATACGTTTTCACACGTTTTTCCATATCCTTTAATGCTTTAAGCTAGTTAATTTTTACTTTAACTGCCTATTTTAATAAACGTCTAAAAAGTGTTATCGTTATTTTTGGGTATTCAGTAGCGAAAATTGTCAACATTATTTTGCAGCAAGATAGTTACCCGAGGGCTTCTAATGACCTACTGCGGTATGAAACCTCTCATTCTGAATGAGTGGTATGAAGAGGTCCGCAGATCAGGTTACCCTCTCGTTAGTTTTGGGGTTTAATATTGTTACGTGTAAGCCTGGCAACCGCGCAACCGTGCAACTCGATCGTTTCACATAATGAAAACAACAACAACCGAATACCTAGTTGCAAAATAACCTAATCAGAAACCTAGCTGAAGATAAGGCGAAATAACACGATTGTATCTCCCTTCTTATCGAATGCTCTCCAATGTACTAGAACCCTGTACATAAACCACCGAACGAAGATCAAAATCGAAAGCTCTAAAGCTTTCGAGAAACATCCACATCACCGAGCGAACATTCAAGTACATCCTAGACTGCAACCGGCTAGTATATAAGCAGGTGAAGCTTTCAGCGAAGATATAGTAATTTTTATTACGTCGACTGTGACCAGCGTGTATACGCGACCGTGTTGGTAGAGAGCGAAAGTGATCGAGTCAAGCGATATAAATAAGCGGGCAGTGCTGCCATACAGTGCGAATTATTGTGCGAATAGAATTAATAGTGCGATTGAATAAATTATCACTTATTTTTATTTTAACCGAATTGTGTTTCACTTGAAATCTCGGCGAACCCCTAGCTCGCAACAACATCAAATTTTCTACTCTACTTTATATTCAATGCTTTATATCTCCAATTTTCTACTTTACTTTATTTTATGTTTAATGTTTTATATATCCTCGATATGGATATTCATACAGGCTTTGGTCATGTTAAATTACTGTACTGTGTCGGGCTGTTTGATCTTCAGCCATTAATAAGTAAATAAATAAATAAAAAATAATAAAGATGATTATTTAATAAATATTACAATTGATCAAATTTCAAATCTAAGTGATTTGTGTCCATATAATATGGTTAGGCCCCATTTTTTCGGTGTTTTAATAAATTTCATAGATTAATAAATTCCATATATTAATAAATTTTAAATCATTCATTTGCCGTATTGTCTACTATTTTTATACTCTAGATGAAATCATATAGAGTATTATAAGTTTAATCCAGCCGAAAAGTTTGTAACGCATAGAACCAAGCCTCGGACGAAAAAAAGTTATATATTATTTTTTGTTTATTTGGGGCCAAAAACCTCAAATCCGCTTGACGTCCGTCAGTCCGTCCGTCCGTCCGTCCGTCTGTCCGTTAGCACGATAACTCAAGAACGCCTTCACCTAGGATCTTGAAATTTTGAATCTGGTTATTATGGTGGAACAACCTCTAGGGAGTGTCCATATTTTGTGTGGGTACGTAGTTGGGTGGGTGGTCTTGAATATATGCATTTATAAATTGTACCTAAGAGCTAACTCACGTATCAGCCCAAACTGCTGCTGAAAAGTTTATAGAATATTTGTTATATGACGTATGTAGTTCGTGGCTTAAGAAGATTTTCACCCTTACAGCGATGAAAAGAAGGTAGATATTTTTTCCATTTCTCAATATAAGGTATAAAAAAAAGTCATATGTAGCTTTACCTTAAATTCATTTCCAAGATTTTTATTTAATTCACAAATGTGCAAGAAAGGGTTACACATCCATTTAAGCATTTCTCACTATCTTTTATAATATATCGAGTTATTTTGCAAAGGCCTAAAAAGAAATGTCAAGATTTTTCGATATTTAACTTCCGAAGGAGTGAAAAGCGGTTAAGTATATGTTCACGATTACCTCAGCATTGACTAGGCTCAATGAAATTACGTATTGATTCTTGCTTCTACAATCATGTAAAAAGTAATTTCAATGTTACGATATTCAATTCTAAGGGTAAGGAAAGGGGTTCATGAGTACCTCAATATCTTTCAGGCCGGCTCAGATCAAATTCCTTCTACGGGAATAGTCTACATAATCGTTTGCGGCTATTTTTTTATATAGCTAACTATTTCGTACAGAATTTAGTTAGATTACCCTGAATATTCACTAAATTGTTTGCTGAGATATTACAAGACCTCTTATTCCGCGCGTGTTTGAATTTTATTAAGAATTTTACGTTTTATGTATTTGAGCTTCTTAACTTTTGAATTCCATCTATCAGAATGTTGGGATTTTGTTTGATCCCAGATTTTGTTCTTCTAGATTTTTGCATAAAATTTTGTCGGTCCTAATAGTAAGCTTTATATAGCTCACTTTCGTTTCAAATTGATTCTCTTTAGTGCCGATAAAAACTATCGATTTTATATGCACTTTATTAGAAAGCACTTTGTAAAACTTCCTAAAAAGTCGAATCCTTTCCAGGTTGCATGTTGCGCTAAGGACTTAACATATTTTTTCAAAAAATCTGCATATACGTCGCAATTTACGCTCAATCCTCTCTAATCCCAATCATCCTCATCTAAATCCGACCTGCGGTAATACCCTAGAAAATGTTGAATTCCGACAAATTCGAGCTAATTTCGGAGCGCTGAAAACCGGATTAGCAGCAATTTTAAAGGATCCCAAAAAGCTACCGTACGAAAAAATATCATAAACTTCTAATGAGGATTTGTGCTCATTTTTATGGGTCACTTCCTAGGTATGAACCTTAGTGCTTAGTTGTTATACGTCTATTCGAGCGTCCATTGAAATTTTTGGGGGATGGTCGCCGTAGTCGTTGGGGGATGGAAGTCTGGCTCAACGAACAAGCAGAACACAGAAGAACCCTGGAAGGGTATTATTTTAGCATAAGCTATTCGGCAAGGAAAATCCTAGTTAAGCATTTCGTTCGGGGAACCAAACGAAAGCAGCCAACAAAGCTGAAATTTTACTGCTTGGAATTTTACATGGAATTCGGGAAAATTGAATTTTCTTTGTACCGGCGATGATTTTCGAAATACCATAGCATCGACCTATGGTACTATAGTCAAGGTTCTTGTAATAAATCCCAAATTGGTTGAATGGGATTTACAATTTTGATGTCATCATTGTTTTCGGGTAAGAAGCAGTAGGTACCTACTCTCAAAATGGGATTTCCGTATTACGGTTACAGTTTGACAGAAATATCGTTTCGAATGGGATTTCGAATACGACGTTATTAACTTATTTACGCAATAATTTAAATATTTAGAGTCCTGTAAATTAGAGGACTGGAATTCTTCTCGAAAGCTGAAAATGACGAGGTATTTCGTATTTATGTCTTGCAATAAAACAAAGCTTGTAAAATTTTATGATGAATTTTGTATTGTTATTTGTTATGACCAATTGTTATAAGGCGATTCGGGTACGTTTCTGAATACTTTTACAGGAAAAATCGATAGAAATACCCCCGCAATTTGTCAATGTGATATTAGCTACTTTTAAATTTTCATATAAAATGTTTAAGTTATTCCACAAACTTTTAATGACTGGTTAGCGCAAGTCTACCACTGTTGACAATAGTCCCTGTACAAAAGTCCTTAATACATATTTTCAGAACAATTTCCAGAAATCATAAAAATTTCTCAAAGTAAGTAGAACTTGGTTGCTTGAGAGCAAAATCACCACAATCCTTCTGCAAGTTGGAAAAAAATCTGTAAAGCAGCAGAATACGAAAACGAGTCAAAATTTTAAACTTTTTTGGTAAAACGAAGGTCTTGCTTCGAGTAGTTTTTATTTGACCTCACAAAATAATTCTTAGTTATAAAATTGATGCTAACTTCAGAAGGCAAAAGGATAGGGTCGAATTGAATGCATCAAAAACAAGTCAAAGCCATTTCTCAAAAAAGACACATACATTTCAAGTGCCTCAGAGGAATAAGTTAATTTAACGTGAAGGCTTCAGAATGCTTGGCGTGAAAGAATCCTTACTTGGCCATATATTTAGAATTACAAAAGGCACAGTCCATTGCTTAGGAGTCCTTTACAGATTTAAATAAAAATCGGTTTAATAATTTTTTTATATTCAACCTCTAAAGGGCTATGTCGATATTTTATTTCATGTTTTTACTGAAATGAAAAATGGAAGATTTAAAATTTTTTGATAAATTTTCAACATTTGAAAGTATGCAAATAAAACTAGGTAGAATCAAAACTATCTAAGTTAAACAAAATCCACAATCCTTCCACAGCTCTCTTTATACTCTAGATGAAATCATATAGAGTATTATAAGTTTAATCCAGCCCAAAAGTTTGTAACGCATAGAACCAAGCCTCGGACGAAAAAAAGTTATATATTATTTTTTGTTTATTTGTGGCCAAAAACCTCAAATCCGCCTGACGTCCGTCCGTCCGTCCGTCCGTCCGTCCGTCCGTCCGTCCGTTCGTCCGTCCGTCCGTCTGTCCGTGAACACGATAACTCAAGAACGCCTTCACCTAGGATCTTGAAATTTTGAATCTGGGTGTTTGGTTGAATTTGTAAGGCTAAGTTCGTTAACGGGCAAAATCGTACTACTCCTTCGGGTAGCTGCCATACAAAATGTCCTTAAAACACGTGTTCAAGATTATTGGTCAATAACTTCAGAAGGGTTTAAGCTACGATATTGAAATTTTGTCTGTGTTATTTTTCCAATAGTTGAAGGTAAATATATGATAATGAAGAAAATCCTGTTAGTCCTTCGTGTAGCTGCCATACAAATTTCCTGTCAAAACGTCTTCACTTAATTTACGGAACTTACTATAACTCACGTAATCTTTTAGCTATGAATTGGAAATTTTGTACAAATTATTTTTGAGTAAAAACGAAGTTCGAGTTTACTAATCAGCGAAATCCTTTTACTCCTTCTGATAGCTGCCATACAAAATGTCCTTAAGACACGTGTTCAACAATATTTTTCGATAACTTTTGAACGCTTCAAGCTACGAATTTGAAATTTTGTACACGTTCATTTTTAAATGGTTCCAAGGAAAAGGATAAATATGTAAGAAATCGAGTGAGTCCTTTCTGAACCTCCCATGTGAAAGTCCTTCAAAAAGGAAATTTTTTTCGATGACTTACCCAGTTCAAGATATGAAATTAAACACTGAATATTGTCTTTTAGTTTTGAGTAGCAATTAACTGAGAGTCCTCAATAAAGGACATACAACATGCACACACGTAATTCTACTTTATCCCCAACTACAATATAAATCGGAGTTCAGTATTCATCTAGAGTATTATACGATTGGCTTGCAGCCGATCGTGACTGCAGTATGTTTTTTTATATAAGACTGCCTTCGATCTTCGATGCATGTTTTTAGAGATTCTTAAAATCTTAGTAGTTTAAATTTGTAGATTTAAGTCGTAAGAATAAATACAGTTAAAAAATAAAGCCGGTGTTATAATAGACACAACAAAACAACCCTTCCTTCTGCCGCATATCACCGAAAGACTCGTTGTCTCAAGGTTGAACAATATAAAAGTCTAGCAACAAATAAAGGCCACCTTTTAAAGGATCAAAACGTCTACTCTACGAACCAAGTATTCCAGGAAAAGAGCCATTTAACAGACATTGGTAACCTTTGTTAATAATCAAGGTGTTCTTTGATCTAAAATTGCGCAATTTAAGCCTATTTAGTCTTTTCGGCGTAGAGCCGCCTTCTCTAGAAATATACAGGCGAAGCTTCTTGAGTTAAATCAAGAGCCCGTGATAGCTGTCTGACTTTTTACGGATTATTAAATTGCTCTCTAGAAAACATATTAAAAAATGGCTAGGGGAGAATCAATAGCTCTCCATATTTCATAACAAAATCCAGTTCCTTTCTTTTGCCAATAAAATCCCGGGAAAAAAAACTGTTGCTCAAATTACCACGGGTATTTGGACTTGAATTCACTTTAAATGGTTCAGCACTCTATCGGGGTCACAAAGAGTAAATCGGATCATATTGCAGCCAAATGGTATTGCCATCATTGAATTTATATCCCATTGAGCACGCATGGGAAAAAAAAACTTCAAAGAAACATTCTGAATGATTCGTCAGCAATGTTAACAACAGAACAGCTTTGGATCTAATCTTCTTATGTAGTACGTTGGCTGGGCTAGAGAGCCTTCATTGATTTTATGAAATGTATGAGCCAAAATTTGTTGACCCGAATTGTCTGTAGGCTATATTGCAGACTACCGGAAATAGATATTTTGCAATGCGGTAAAATATGACAAGATTGTACTGAACTCTTGAAAAAATTACTAAAATTTTTATCATGTTGTTCTCTAAGAATAAAAATATCTATTAAAACAAAATACGATTAAAATTATATCTGAAAGCCTTTAGGAGATTATGTAGTACAATTCTCGTGAAACTGGTTTTTTAGTCCTTTCTATGTCCTTGCCGGATACTTAATTCAATGCTTCTTCGCGGAATATTTCGACAAAACAGGAATTACTTAGTTCTCACATCTATGTAGCACTCCCTCATGTTATGTAAATGTACAACATTTGACTTTAGTGGCTTAAGACGTTCTGCTGCCATCAGAATAACCTGCCATAAGTGTCAATTTTTACAGACGTTCTCAAACCAACTTTCAACATTCTAGCCTCAACCATTTGTGAGATAAATTATATACATGCTATATTTGACTTTAAAACTTGAACTTTGACCCAAAAAATAATAGAGTTTCGCACAGACTATTGGCAGATTTTTTTGTTAATCGTCGATTCGTCATTTTTATGAAACAGGGTACAGGTGACGACAGCTCAGCTCGGCGTGTGTTCAAGATGTCAGCTGTAGCTGCTTCGAAAGCATAGCAAGACTGTGGCAATTGTCAAATCCAACCATACCAAGAAACAGATTCTTCGGATTTTGGACAACCAAATTCAGCTTTCATAGCTTGCAACAACTGATCAACCAATATAAAGTTGGCGCATTATATGACATATATTTGGGGGTTTTGCGATCAAAAAAGATGAATAAAAATAAAACTAAAGTGAAAATGAGCAGTAACCTTAAATTTTTCGCTAATTTCCATTGTTAATAAAACATCGTTTTGCATAATAAACATACGTAAAATGACGATAATGGAATTTTTTCATGGTAAAGCTAACCAGCTAATTTTAAGAATTTTTTGGCTGTTTCGTCATCGGATAACATTGACGAAACAGCTCCTTCGGACCTTGTCCAACACAGTTTTAAAAAAATCTTCCAATGGTCTGGGCGAAACTTTATTATTTTCGGGTCAAAGTTCGGGAGCGGTCAAAGTCAGAGTATATCAGTTGTTTCGAGATTATTAGATTTCTTGGTAAATTAATTTTGTTCTTAAAATAAAAATATTTGAAATACAGATTTTTAGCCGATTAAACATTAAAAAGCCCGTGTAGACTATTCGAACTTCGATATGTTATGTACACTAAAAGCCAATAGAAGTAAAAACGAATTTGTTGCCTTTTCAGACTTAGAGATATGACGAATTGTTAAAACGTATACAAACCCATTACTTCCACTTGGGGTTTGAATTTCGAAAAATTGTGAAACAGGTTTTTAGACGATTGCATAAGAAGCAACTTGATATCTCATGAGACAAGACGGATTATGAAAAATTTGTGAAAAAGTAACAAACACAACACACCCCCTTGGTTTTTTAAATCCGCAAAATTGTGAAATTGGTTTTTAGGCCATTATCAAATACCGTAATAACCAATTTTATATCTCATCAGAACTAAGGGATGGCAAAAATTGTGAAAACATATTCAAACCCTTGGGGGTTGAATAACGAAAAATTGAGAAATGGGTTTGTCTGTGGAAGTGAAAAGCGATCTAATATCTAATCAAACCTAAGAGATATGTCGAAGCTTTGAAAAGCATACAACCCCCCTACACCCCTTAGGACTGAATATCTAAAAATACTGAAATTGACTTTTTGGCGCTTATATAGGAAACCTTACGAAGTTAAAATGAATTCGATATATCATCAGATCTGAGCAATATGTAAGAATCTGTGAAAACATATGCAACCTCCTTACATCCACTTGGGGCGGGGGTTGAATATTCAAAAATCCTGAAAGGAGTTAATAAATAAATATGAAGACAGCACGAGGAAGTAAGAACCAATACAATTTCTTATCACTTCTAAAAGATATTACGAAATTCGTGAAAACGTGTTGAACCCTTTTATACGTATACCCTCTTAGGGGCTGAACAAGGAAGAACTTAAAAACAAGCCCTTGAAAGTGAGAAGATATTGGATATCTAATCAAACCTGAGGGATATTTTAAAATTCGTATAAAAGTATACAACCCCCTTACCACCCCCTTAGGGATCGAATTTAAAAAAATCCGGAAAACACATTCTAGGTATTTACATGAAGAAGCCGTAGAATAAAAATGGATTCAATATTTGGGAAGACCTAATAGATATGAAAAAAAGGTGAAAATATATGCATTCCATTTTCACTGTTAATTTTTTTCGCCCCCCTTCCGAACGCAAATGGATATTTGCAATTTGTTTATTCTATTTTTTTAAGTTATTTAAATTATTTTTCTAGTTAATTTACATATAAATACCGAGTTTAAACTTTGTAGCATAAGCCGTTCTATTGATAGGCAAAACACCCCACCCCCGTACCATACTACCCCTATAAAAAGTTATATTTCTCCAACATGCTACTACTGCATGTCTAGTACCAAGTACCAAGTTTCAGTTTTATATCATTATAAGTTCTCGAAATATAAAAATCGGAACTTTTTCTTTTCCACCCTCCCCCACCATTCTGATAGGCGTCTATTAGGCCTACTTCTAGTAAGCATCTATCTTACACTGTTCTTCAGATACGAGACGTGATTTTTTTGAAAAATGCTAATCCCCTCCATTTCCATGCTCCACCTCCCTCTGAAAAAATTTTACTTTCATCAAACTTAATTTGTCAACCTTTAAACAGAAACCGAATTTTATTTTTCTAGTGCAATTGGTTCGTGAGTTATAGTAGTCTAAAGTTGTTCACCCCTCCCCCCTCCGGCATGCCACTGCCCCACTCAAAAATGTGTTTCCGATCTTTTCCCCTAGTATAACTACAGATAAGTTTTAATTTCGTGACATTAACAGTTAAGGAGATATGGATTTTAGAATGTCTCTATCTCGGCTTTCGAGCATCTCGAAAGCATTATTTTTTCCCCTACTGCTTCACCCCTTCACCAATATCGGAAATTTTTTTTGCAAATAGGTCCACTATTGAAGTTCTATATAAATTCCAAGTTTCAGATTCGTAGCATAAGCGGTTGCTGAGATCTAGAAATCAAAATTTTCCGTTTCCCCACCTTCCTCCTCACATTCCCACCGCTGAGAATTTGGTCACTTTAAGAGACCTACCCAGTCTACCCACGAAAAAAAATTCAACTAAATAGCTCAAAGGGTTTGGGTTCTACGAGCCTTCAGACAATTTTTCGTACACCGGGCGACGTAGGGCGTACGGCGGACAGACGGATAGATGGACAGACGGACTGAAATTTTTTTTTGCTTTTTTTGTGTCTACTAGTCATGAAACGTGAAAAAAAAATTTTTCAGGATAGAAATTTTTTTTTAAAATCGATCACAATACTAAATTATTGAAATAATAAAGTAAAACTGGCTTCTCCAGTGAAGTTTTTTTCAACTGTCATGTCCTTAATGGCAGTGGGCAGCGATTGAACCCAGTCAGGCTTTCGTGTTGGTATTTCGCACCAAAAACTGATGAGCCTATGCCATCCGATAACGAAACAACTCCTTTGGACCCCCGGTTGCGGACGAGCTTGCACGTGCCAAAAAGTACGTAGCTTTGAACCTTTTACAGCTTATAACCCGTGGCCTCAGTAAAAAATTATATTTGAAGCAGTAGCAAATTTTTATCGGTGAAATTTCAGATTCGAAAATTTACTACTTTTAATAACTACGTCTATTACATTTCACGGTAATAATACGAAAGATAAGGAACCGTCACTCATATCCTGGCATATCATAATAAAGACGACAATATGAAGAGCCCTATTATCAGATTCCCGAATAAAATTTTTAAGCCTACACTAAGATGCGACACATGTCGGAATACCGCGTCACTAAATCCATAGGTGAATGTATCCTTTAAGCTGACTCGAACTTTTTCTCATGTCAGTTTTATCATCAGGATTCGAGATCCAATCTATCTGTGTGCCTGATAGATACGAAAAGTTTGGTGGAAAAAAAAAGTTTTGACAGTCTCCAGTGAAATAACTTTATTTCTCGGATTGACGTATCCTTACCAGGAAAAAAATTCATCCGTTCCTTTAGGCGCTCCATTTTGCGATGTCATTAATCCTTTTCGGAGCTCGAGTAAAAGCAAAAGATCGCAAACATTCACTGGCATCGTTCTCTGCTCGAGTAACTGCCGTAGTCATAATGTGGGCGTGAGGCTATGCATGTTCATGTCCTTTGAACAGGACCACTTTTTTTTTATGGAAACTCGGAATAGCTTGAGACTCAGAACAAAGGGTAAATGGTTAAAATAGAAAAAACTTCAAACAAGGACCTTTCTTCTCGTCGCATTGTTGATTACAAATTGTCGGGTCCTAAAGCTTACAAGCCCTTTTTTGAGCACTGCCTGTCCTCTGAATCAGAGTATGCAACACACTCGTGTCCGATTCAAGGATTTTTCAGCACTCCCTTATCTCTGAGATCCTTTCCAGGGCCAGGGAGTATTAATATTTTTTTAATCCAGTGCAAAGTGGCTCGACGTGTGGGTGCGATGTTGCAGAAAACTTTAAGGGTCATCCGTTGAACGTTTCTTTCTTGTGTTTTTTTTTTTCGAAAAATTCTCAACGAGAAAAGTTTTTTTAATAGATGACCAGTTTCCTATAAAGAAGGTAACTTTATCCACCCCCGACAGCGCCTCTCGTCCATTCCCTTGGACGCAATTAAATTCGCATTCTAACACATCGCTACAAAGTGATAAATGCGATCTGGGGATTTAATTAGTTGGAAAAGAAAAGTTTAAGGACACCATTTTTTTTTTGTTCCCGATCTGCAACACTGGTCAACACTGAAGAGCTCTTACGAAGCTGTTTTATGACCTCAGTTTTATTTGTCCAGACGGTAATTTTGTTCTATTGGATATTGTTTTTGTTGTTGTGCGGGGGTCATAAGTATGTTTACACGACAGGGTGGCGATAAAATGTCGAGAGAGATAGAAGTTGCATTAAAAGTAGTTTCGGTTGGACAATGTTTTTCGTATTAAATATACGGTGTCAATGATTTCATCAATTATTAAATACTTCAATATCGGGTAATTACCCTATACAGGTTTAGTTTAGTTCGAGATAATCTTCATTTAACTGAAAGTATTTCATCGCTTGAAGAATTCTTTTTTTTAATAGAGTGTAATTAAGACCGACCATTTCTTCTATTGATTTGTTGAACTACCAACAGAAATTTATTGAATCGACACCATTTGGCTGCCCAGAAACAATTATTTTATTAAACTCCACACTCTGGATGTTTTCTTTGGAGAAATAGGCTAGATTTCACATAAGTTGTGTAGAAGCCAGAAAAAAGAGATCATGATCTTAACAGATTTTTTATGCAGAGGATCATCTGCTTCTACTATTCTTTGGACATATCCTTTCCACTTTCTGAAGAAAAAAGGAATTGCCCAATTAGTGAAATGGCTTGTATTAGGAAAATAACTTCGAAAGTCTTGAAGGTGGAGCAGTAACTGGTACTCTGGTATGAAAGGCAATACAATTACAGGAGGAAAAAGTTGGCAAATTTTACTTTAATTATTTTTTAATAATAAAGTATTGTGATCGACCTGAAATTTCAAAAAAAATTGCTACCCTGAAATTTTTTATTTTCACGTTTTAGGACTAGTGAACCCCAAAAAGCAAAAAAAAATGTCCGTCTGTCCGCCGTAGACGCCGTCCGCCGTCCGCAAAACCGTTTGAAGGCGCATAGCTCACAAACCCGTTGAGATATTAGTGTTGAAATTTTGTATGGTGAGTAGATTGGGTGAACCCCTACGATTGGTATCTTTTGAAGGGGGGGGGGAGGGGGTGTGTGAGGGGGGAGGAGAGTAGCGCGTTTTAGATGAACAATTTTTGGTTTCTAGATCTCAGGAACTGCTTATGGTAGGAGGCTGAAACCTGGAACTTATGTAGTACTATGATAGTGGACCCATTTGCAAACAAATTGGCGATAAGGGTTGAGGGGTGTGAGAGTGGGGGGAAAACAATGTGTCTGAAACCGTTTGAGCGCTGGGATTGAAGCATGCTAAAATCCATATCTCCTGAACCGTTGATCTCAGTAGGGTGAAACTTTGTAGTTGTCTTAAGGGATACTAGAAGATTAGACGAGGGCTAACATTTAAAATGGGGAAAGTGGGGTGTAGGGGTGGTTAGTGTAAAAAACTTTAGATTATAATATCTTCCGAACCAATTGTACCAGGAAAATAAAATTTGATTTCTGTATATGAGATCACAAGTGGAGTCTACTGAATGTAAAAATTTTGAGAGGTGAGGTAGAGTACAAAAGTTGGGGATAACCATTTTTCAAAAAATTTCATTTTTATACACAGTGCGACAAATAAATTCCGAGACTCGAACCATATCTGTGTAACTAGTACTACGATCTATGTGTACAGACCGGCGTTTGAAAGCTGTAACACTCCTCTTCCCGGTAAAACCAATTTTGTTTAAATCGGTTGATAGTTAGCAAAGTTATGACAGTTTTCCCAAAACAACTTATTTGTTGATGTTGAAATATTAAAATGTTGCTCAAACAATGCTCATTACATTCTTTGATAGCAAAGGAATTGTCCACAGGGAATTCGTTCCAACTGGTCAAATAATTACTGGCGCATTTTATCTTGAAGTTTTGAAGCGTGCGATGGCCAGAATCCGTCGTATTCGACCCGAATATCGTGCTCCAGAGAACTGGATAATGCACCAAGTCACACCTCACTCATTCTTCGTCAAATTTTGATTCAGAATCAAGTCTGTGTGTTGAATGATCCACCGTATTCACCTGATTTGGTCACATGCGATTTCTCTCTATTCCCGAAATTGAAAGGATGTTTTTTTAATGACATTTCGACCATCAAAACAGCTTCAACACGAGCACTAGAGGCAATTCCACAAAATGAGCTAGAAACTGTAGGAGAATATTTTGAATAAAAAAAATTAAAAATATTCAGATTTTTTCTTTTAATTATGTTTTCCATGACCAGTTTCGAAACTTATTCTGTCTTCTATTTCTCGAAAACCGCAAAGCATAGAAAGCTAAAAATTGACAAATATATAGAGTCACTGTAGAAGTATCCTAGAAAAATAAAATTTTTGATAGGGGTAGCAAGGTACGGGGGTGGAGGATGGTTTTTCATATCTCAGAAACAGTGTATGCTAGAAAGTTGAAACTTAGTACGGATAGAAGTACTACAGGAGTAATTAAAGCAAAAAAAAAAGTTCAAAATTTGATTGATGTACAGAGCTGGAGTAAAAAAAATGTCCGTGAAAAGGGCTTTTTCCAGCATTTTCATGAATTTCGTTATAACTTTTAGACATGTCGAGTTATCAAATTAATTTTACTTCTTCAGGCTCTTTTTATAAGCACATAGAAACTTTTTTCAACTTTTTCGATATCCAACCCCTAAGGGGGTGTAATGTGGCTGTGTAAATTTTCACGAAATCCGATATATTTCTTAGGTCTCATTAGACGATATATCGAATATCGAATTCACGTTCAATCGTAAAGGCTTTAAATATAAAGAGGAAAGCCCGATTTATTCGATATTAAACTACGAATACTGCGATGCGGTCTAGGTTACTATGCGACCGATAACCTAAGGAATAACAAGGATGCTATTTGGAACGTTATTTTTTAGATTGTCAGTCGCATAGTAACCTACACCGCATCTCAGCATTAAACACGTTTCGGACTTCTACCCATAAAATAATAAAGTTGCGCCCAGACTGTTGGCCGATTTTTGTATATGCAACAATCGGTGGGAAACTTTAATGATGAATTTAACAAGTGTATGAATATTATTGATTTGAAAAAAAAAGTATCAGAACTATAGACGCTCATATCTATTTGTAGGACATTGTGTATTTTATGCCTCATTGTGTGTATTTTAAGTGTTTTCCAAACGTATCCGTAACGACGTTGACTGCAGCGATTAGACCGAATAAAGTAGACTTTCTGAGCTTAAGGCGGAAGTAGCATAGAAGACGAAAAAGCACTGTTGCTGCTCTATGTCCCCAGTCACACAGATACTGATTATTTTTGACTAATCGTCACTATAATCCTCTCGTCTAAGCCACTTTAAAAATTGATACAACCACTAGAATTTAACCCTTAAAGTTTTAAAGAAAAAGAACAGTTCTTACAATATATCCATGTTTATCTATACGTAAGATGCACATTTTTGAATACTCCTGTACATATGTGGGTTTAACTTCTGACCATTTTCACAGTGGCTAAGATAAATCCTCAAATGGACGAAGAGGAAGTTGGTCGTAGTTTTCACTATTCGAATATATGAGTACTAGATAGTAGTCCAACTAGACTAGTCCAACAAAGAACCGAATAACTTTCAAAGAATCATCCAAGGATGAACTTCGGGATTAAGAATCCGTTTAGGAAAATACCAAATACGATGAGAGGAACTTCAATGTTAAATGCAATGCAGATGTTCAACTTTTCGATAGGATAGTTTCGTAGATAAATTTCTTTTCGGATATTTTCAGAAGCAGCATTTTTGAGATTAAATATATTATAGAAGAATATATTTCTGACTGTAGGATCAAAACCCTTTAAGCCAATTAGAAGTTTAAGCGCTAATCCACAATTATTCTAATATTGTATTATTGCATCCTCACTCTCGCCGAGGCTAGGCGAGAACGCCCTAGGTGAGAACGCTCATGGCGGTACGCTCTGTATATAGCATTCAGGCGTTCCTGAAAGCATATCTCGTCTCAATGTCCTGATGACAGACAGTGTGGAGCTAATTAGGTTAAGTTAGGTTAGGTTATGGTAGCAACCTTCAAAACTATGGAGCAACTCACTTTGACCATTTTGGAGCTACTAACAACTCAAAGTATTGGACTATCATCACAAAGGTCGTGAGTTCAAATCGAATTCGTGACCAGGTCGTACACATATCCTTGTTTTATTGTACAATTATAACTACCCCTTTTCCGAGTGTTCGGTGAGAGAAAGCTCAGGTCGGACGAAGAAATATTAACGGAGAGAGCAAGGCTTAATTTGGGCTACCGCACAATAAAAGAAGAACTCATAAAGTAAATAATTAATCAATTGTTGAAATATTTGTTGCGATAGAAATAAATATAAGGGTGATATTTCGGTAATTGACACCGCTGCTTAACAGACCGCTTATTATTATTATTTTTTGGTAGAGCCTGTAAAAGCCTTACTGCTTTTCGAACCACGACCTAAGTGGTCTTTTGTTTTTGGCTCTTAACCACTCCCTAGGTCATATTTTTTCCCTTAAAGGTACAATCTGGCTGGTACTGCCGGCCGTCGCGGTCAGCAGTAACTGCCGGCAGTAGACTACTGCTTCAGGCAAAAACAAACTGTCATGTCTGTTTGCGACTGCTCGGCAGTTAACGGTTGTGAGTGCAAAGCAGCCGCGGTGAGCAGTTAAGGTTGGCAGTTACTGCTGACCGCGACGGTCGGCAGTACCAGCCAGATTGTACCTTAAGAAAGGAAATGATTTTGCTCAGGAGAGTCTTCGACAGGTCTTCATAAGTGAGAGTAAATCCACCGAGGGGTCTACCTTCTTGATCTAGCAGCTGCATCACAGAATGTGTGCAGTGGTTTCAGATGTGGTCTCACAGGATCGATATCCGTCTAGTGATATCTGCCGATGATTCTTAGGTGATAATTGATGAAATAATGTCCTTATGTCCTCGCGTTATACCTGTTTAAGGAAAGAAATTCCGACGCCCTCTTACTTGAGAAAGTCAGCAATTTCTTTAATTGTCTTAGTCCTGAAAGTGAGTTCCAATAATCTTCCACCTCCAGACTTTCCCTCTTTATAATGTCATCCTTAATGAAGCCTTTACCTACTCCACAGAATGGTTCCGGGCCAATCATTGGTGAGTTGACTCCCCGTTTAGCTAGCTGGTCGCCGATTCGTTTGTGTCATGTCCTGGCACCCACATTAGGGTGAGACTGTTATGATGATAGTCGCACTACTGGCAACGCATCCCGATTTCATTTATTACTTAATCGCTGTTACCATTCGAAATCGCTTTACAAACACTTTCGGGTAAAACTGACCATCGTCTCGCTTTCAAAGCAGAAAAACTTATCCCGTATACAAGGTATGCAACGCTTGTGGCGTTTCGTGAAATGTTCGGGAATAGTGAAGAACATACGAGTGCTGACATTAACATTATCGTTTAGCGGGTTCGCATGCATCAACAAGCTGATCTTAAGAAAATTGCGCGATGAACTTATTGAATTCAATTATGTCCCTGTTCCAGAGTTCAACACACGTTCCACTGCATTCTTCTGACTAGTTCGGACAGGTATTTCATGCGCTCCTTAATTAACTTTCAGATTGCAGTTTTCAATTTTATGTGGCACATCGTGAAATATGTTTTGCATTGTGTTTAAAATGTCCGAGAATAGTATTGGCCTTATTAATTTCAATAAGATTGGGCTCTTGTAGATCTCTCAGAAAACCCCGACATCTTTCAGAATTTCATCAATGGCGTGACAGCCGAAATCGGTCCCTGGCCTCCGGAATTCGTCGCCTCCAATATTCTCGATCCAACGGCCGCGTTTTCCAGCTAATTTTTAAGCGGACTTTGCTCTTAATTAATCGAGTCTTCTTTTTCTTTCAGAATTTAGAAGTTCTAATTAGAAAATACTAGATAAATCCAATTATGGACTTAGCAATGCAGGTTACTACAGTACGTACTTGTCTTATTCTAAGTGTAGCCCAGTATTTTACTGGATGCTACATTAGAAATACGACTGCTATAATTGGAAAGGGGATTATTGCAAATATTAGAATCGTTTCAACTCTCAACCAAATTTCATGCAACCAATTTCACCGATACTCGAAATATTGCAGTTTATTTGTGAGTGGCAATAGCTTCAAAACGGAATATTGCAAGCGGTGCTCGATCAAATTGTACACCCACAAACCCATGAATAACATTGACGCACTTCAAAAATTCAATTATCTTATCTTTCTTTGAGCTCCCATCACACTCAACTAATTTAAGGGTACTCGAGTATTTTCCAAGGATATATCGATGGAACACTTGAAATTCGAGTGCGATTCGATTCGAGATGCAATCGACTGCTTCTGCAGTGCGATGATAAGAGTATGTGGCACATGCAAATTGCATCAACTCATCCATACATCGAGGCTTTTATCCTGGCTCATAAATCACAAAGCACAGCATAGACCGGCTCAACATGGTGAGCGATTTAACAATCCGCCAATTAACAAGATCTCAGGCATTTATAATAGACAGGATTCGTATAGGCAAACATTTATTCCCACCTCAAACACTAAGTCATCCGAACGCTTCGCAGCATGCAAATAGGCGACTAGCACTTTATGTTCGAGGAGGAGTATGCTTCGTCCTTCGGCATTTCTACGGGCGTTGGGAGCTATCGTAGGCTACAACTTTCGACAGTGATATGCTGCGCACGTTCGCATAAATCTCTACTTGTCCCCGATTCGAATGCAACTTCAGATTCGTCTTCGTTGTGCCAATGTTTGGCCCAGGTCCCATTATTTCCGGTTATGTGCAGAGTTTCCCTGGATTTTCCCTGCTCCTTGGAACAATCTGGGCACTAAGATGCACTGGTATTAAGCAAAAGTCCTTAAGATATTTCGTTTGGACACCAGTTACTTTGATGTGGATAAGATGTGATTATTGTCGACCTTTGCATCGAGCTTCATACGGTACGTAAGTGCATTTCAGATACCGGCGGAGAACTTACGGACGACGAGTACTCGCATAATCTAAGGATTTGAATTTAGACAGGGTACAGGAGGATGTAGCTTTTAGGCGCAATTAATTCCACTCGTGTGATTTAGATGACAATTTCAAGAAGTCCGACAATTTAATGCACTCCATTTAGGAGATCTAGAATTACGAAATGTTCCATTAGTGTGTCTACTAATGTTCCATCAATGTATTATGTGATGGACGCTTTGATTGTTTAAGAAAATGGACCTGAGTATGAGAAGGATACGAAGAACTGCGCTTAAAATAAAGAGCTCAAGTGATTTCTGGAAATTAGTTTCAATCGTGTTGTGATAAATCTTTGCTGCAGGTACATAGCACCTATGACTTGACTTGAATTTGGATGTTTTTATGTTTGTATGTCGAGTTTAAATATGTGTAGTGTCTGTATTGCCGAACGCTCAGTCTAAGAACACACATTTTTTAAAACTCTCTGGAAGATATCCTATCTGGAAAAAAATAGCAGATACCAAAATTTTCGGGGGAAAAATTGCCCTCCGCATAAAAGATGTGGTGGCAACACATAAAAAATTAGGCTGGCCAAAGTACCTGTAATAAAATATCACATGCTCACTGAATATATAGAAAAAAGGATACCCTAAAAATTGCTTTAATTAGCTTTTCCACCAAGCTGTAATTTTTTCCAATTATGAGAACAATCAATAATTTTTCTATTACTCAAAGTTACGAAAATTAAACGTATTACAGAGCCAAGAGGTTTTTTACATTCTCTTTTTTTAGAGTGAATATCGAATATCGAGCAAACTGGATAGAATTCGAACTAAATACCTCTACATTGTTAATAAAAGCTTCACGCGAGAAACTGGAAAATCTAAAAAAAAAAACAAAAAAAAATTCCAAATTCCGAAACGCGATTAATGCTGAGATGTGGTGTAAGTTACTATGCGCCTCCTGGTTATTCGCCAGTAAAATTTTTTTTTACTTTAATTACTCTAGTAGAACATCCACATGTACGTACTAAGTTTCAACTTTCGAGCATAAACCGTTTCTGAGATAAGTAAAACTACCCTCCATCCCCGTACCTTGGTACCCCTATAAAAAATTGTCTCTAGGATACCTCTATAGTGGCTCTATGGAGTCGTAAATCTTATTCTTTCTATTCTGTGCGGCTTTCGAGAAATAAAAATCAGAATTCTTTTCTTTCCACCCTCGGTCACTGTCACCACCTTTACCAGCACTCCCAACATTTTTTTTCCCTGCTTGAATTCTACTGCGCATAACTCCTGCAAAATTTTCTATGATCATAGCTGATACAGTTCTTGAGATATAAAATTCAATTTTTTGAAAAACGGCTATCCCCTTACTTTCGTCTTGCACCTCCCCCTCAAAAATTTTACATTCAATGGGCTCCACTTGTAATCCTTCATACACAAACTAAATTTTGTTTTCCTGGTACAATTAGTTCGAAAGATATTGCAATCCAAAGATTTTTACCGCACACCCTTTTGTCCTTAACGTAGTGCATCTCTGTATTCCCGTAGAAAGGTCCTTGATCAGTTCAAAAATTTCCATTTCTGATATAACTCAGTAATACCAATTCTTTAATTCTACGTCAGTAATTCGACGTCTATGTCAGTAATTCGATGTCTATGTCTACGTCTATGACTACGTCTATGCTACGTTTATGTCTAATTACGTCTATATCTACGTCTACGTCTATGTCTAAGTCTTTCTCCAAAATGTCAGCTTTTTACCTTATGATTCAGATTTTTGTGATTGAATATTGATAGAAATTGGGCACAATCAAAAAATATTATTTATCAAATCGGTACTAAGGACGCATTCGTCTACATCTATGCCTACTTCTATACCTACGCCTATGTCTACGTCTATGACTACGTCCATTTCTACGTATATGTCTACCTTTATATCCACGTCTACATCTTCGTCTACTTCTATGCCTTTATCCAAATAGTTAGCTATATTCCTATAGATTCAACTGTCATAGTCAAAGTGGAAATATAATAATGCAAATCTTAGCTAGATTTTGCCAACTTTCAGCCAACTGGCATGGAAATCCTATGAGAAAAATTATTTTGTCATATTTACAGCAGAAACATTAAAATTTTGTTCTTTTTAATTGAATAGATGATGAAAAGTCTGCTCTCTCCTTGACTTCGTCCGTTGTTCAAAAAGAATTGAAGTTAAGCCAAGACAACAACAAAAACTTAGTTTGGGCAGGAATCTCCTAAGCCTAATACCCTGTACAGACTATGCGTTTTAAACGCGTTTAAGTAGGCAAAATGAACGAGTTAAAAAAGTAGTGTTCACACCAGGCAACTCGTTTTACTTTATTATTTCAATAATACAGGATTGTTATCCATTTAAAAAAAAAAAAATTTGCTGCCCTCAAAATTTTTTTTTCCACGTTTCCAAATTTCAGTCCGTCTGTCCGCCGTACGCCGTACGTCGACCGCTGTACGCAAAATCATTTGAAGGCTCGTAGCTCCCAAACCCTTTGAGCTATTAAATTGAATTGAAAATTTTTATGAATAGACTGGGTAGGTCCCTTGAAGTGACCAAATTTGGAGGGGAGTGGTTGTGAGGAGGGAGGAGAGGGAAGTGTTTTAGACGGAAAATTTTGGTTTCTAGATCTCAGCAACCACTTATGCTAGGAGGCTGAAATTTGGAATTTATATAGAGCTTCGGTAGTGGACCCATTTGCAAAAAAATTGCCAATATAGGCGAAGGGGTTTGGGAGTGGGCAGAAAAATAATGCGTCCGAAACGCAAAAAAGGCAAGATCGACACATTCTAAAATCCATATCTCCTAAACGGTCAATGTCACAAAATTGAAACTTAATGAATATCTGTAGGTATACTAGGAGAATAGATCGGAAACAAATTTTTGAGTGAGGTCAGTGGCGTACGAGGGGGTGAAAAACTTTAGATTACGATATCTCACGAACCAATTGCACTAGCCAAATAACATTTGGTTTCTGTATAAAGGTTGACAAATGAAGTTTGATGAAAGCAAAATTTTTCAAAGGGGCGGTGGAGCATGAAAGTGGAGGGCATAAGAATTTTTCTAAAAAATCACGTCTCATATCTCAAGAACAGTGTAAGATAGATGCTTAAAATTTTTATCAGAAGTAGGCCTAATAGACCCCTAGCAGAAAACAAAATTGTAGAAGTGTGGGTGTAAAGGGTGAGGGTGGGGGAGGGTGAAAAGGAAAAAGTTCAAATTTTTATATCTCGACAACCTAAAATAATATAAAGCTGAAACTTGGTATTTAGATAGAGCTATGTTAGTAGCATGTTGGAAAAATATAATTTTTTATAGGGGTAGTATGGTACGGGTGCGGGGGGTGTTTTTCCTATCTATAGAACGACTAATGGTATACGCTACGAATTTGAAATTTTGTACACGTTCATTTTTAAACGGTTCCAAGGAAAGGGATAAATATGTAAAAAATCGAGTGAGTCCTTCCTACACCTTCCATGTGAAAGTCCTTCAAAAAGGACATTTTTTTTCGATGACTTACCCAGTTCAAGATATGAAATTAAACACAGAATATTGTCTTTTAGTTTTGGGTAGCAAACAAATGGGAGTCCTTAATAAAAGACATACAACATGCACACACGTAATTCTACTTTATCCCCAACTACAATATAAATCGGAGTTCAGTATTCATCTAGAGTATTATACGATTGGCTTGCAGCCGATCGTGAGTGCAGTATGTTTTTTATTTTAAGAACAAAATTAATTTTCCAAGAAATCTAATAATCTCGAAGCAACTGATGATACACTCCGACTTTGACCGGTCCCGAACTTTGACCCGAAAAATAATAAAGTTTCGCCCAGACCATTGGCAGATTTTTAATTTTGATACAAGACAGCTTTACGTGATTTGTTTTGACAAGTAGATATTTAGCTGTGTTTCATTAGCAAATTTATGGTTTCTAAATTATTTAAAACAGATTGTATAGCAGTAAGTAAAAGTGGATTACTTAGCTAATGCAGTCGTTGCACAAGCACAAAATTCAGTTTCTGCAGCATTAAATAGTATCTTTTAAAGTTTACATACTTCGATTTCCGCGAGGGTCGCAGTACATGTTTTCGGTTAAACACGTTGTAGCTACGTGTTTTCGTAAACGTGTTCGGGAAGTGTTTTCAACGCGTTTAACTCGATTTAAACGCGTTAATCTCGTAGTCTGAACATAGTATAACGTCATAAACTGTTAGCTACTTCTTCCTTTTGAAAAATTAAAATAGATATAGCTAACTCGCCAGCTACAAAATATGCTCACTGTAAACGACTTTTCGGTATTTCCGATTTTGAATTGTGTTCGAATCTAAAGGTTTATTCAATAGGTACATAACAATTTTGTATTTTAATACAAACGCACCCTTTTAGGTTTTTGTTGGTCCAATTTTCCTTATGCAAATTAAACACTAATCACAAATAGCTTCAATTTATGCACAGAAGAAACGCTTTGAATTACTATGGCTGAAAAGATATGCGATCTGAGCACCAACTCAACAGAAATATTGTACAAATACTTTTTATAAATATTTATTGCAACGAAATAAACATCTATCTATCTATCTATGAAACCCACCCTTAAACTTTTTTTCTGGTCTGTCAATGTCAAAACTACAGTCAAGGTTTACATTTTTATCATGGTGAAGTTCATGGAGGAGCAATGTTTGGAAATTATGTCAATTATTCTGTGTTTTATTTAAATACAAAATTGTTATGTCCCTATTGAATAACACACTAGTGTTGTTTACTACATTAAAATCTTACTTTATACAGCTCCAGCACATCGATAAGTGTAAACCGGAAACTACAAGGACCTTTATATAAAACTTGGTACAACTCCATTTGTTTTACCTCTAAATGAAGAATTTTGAACATTTGGCATCAGATGAATCCATTGACCTACAAAACATATTTTTGTAGCACTTCAACGAATTTGGCCCATTGAAATTTTGCTTTCATTATAACGATGAAAACTCGTCAAGGAAAATTGCAAATTCTGTCTAGTGAATTGTTGAACAAACTGCTCGGATAAAGTCTGAATTTTGGATTGTTGCGGCTAAACTCATTGAAAGCAGCAGGTAGCACGTGTTTGCGGGCAAAACTTAAACCAATTAGTGGCCTTCGTTATCCGTATGAAGCACGTGGATATAGAAAGTTGCTTCGAATTACTCAATATGTTCCTTTCGAGTTTAATAACGTTGCGGTATGATCATTAGTTTTGCAGTTCTGATATCGGATGAACCTACCCCGAAGGTGAAAATGGTAGTGGCAACGAATCGGTTGGATATGTAAATTGAAGGAGTGGCTAAAATATCCTTCAAACAGATTCGGTAGCATTATTTTTTCATGTGGAGATAATTGTACTTCATTATTTTTTAACAATTAAGTATTTTTATGCGACTGTAACTCGGCGGTTTTGTGCAGGGATTTAGTTTCATTTTGGACAGTATCATGAACTCAAATTCTACTCAGGACTCACGATTTTGAAAATATGATTCTTCAGGTATTAATTCTCGTTGCCAGGATCTGATGGAAGCAATATTCGATTCTTGCGATTAAAAATAATTTTGCGCGAATATTTGTTCGCAAAAGTGAAGGAGTGGAAGCCCTTGAATCGCAGCATGGATAATACCAACTATCCTAGAAAGGATAAGGCATGGTCGGCAAAAATGGTAACAAATGAAGACTGCACCAGTCTGCAAGGATAGCCGTGATTGTGATATATATAAATTTCCTCTGGGTAGTAATATGGATCATTAATTGACACAATAATTGCTTAATGCAAAAGTTCAGTCAGCCTTACATCCACCGAACTACCAATTTTCCACCAAAGAAGCCCTTCGCTTTCAGCTAGGGGCAAAAGTGCTCTTGCTAATTCTGAAGTCGACTTTGTGTTGTCGCCCGGCTCTACATAAAGTGTGATCGTCCTAGCAAACGGAAAGTAAATGTTGATAGAAACTACGCTGAACCGGGTCCATACCCTCCGGATAATACTTAACGCTAGCTGGCTCAGTCACACAGTCCGCTTTAAAGTTTTAGCGTCTTCTTCATCGTCCTTCAGGACATTGTGTAATACTCCACATATGAACTTATATCGTCGACTTGCAACCCTATCCTGGTTACGGTTCCATTAGTCGCGTCTACAATGACGCACTCGTTTTGCATTATTCTCGGTTATGTCAAAAGCGGTAAGGGTTGATGTGTGGAGGAGTGTTGCTGTGATTTCGCCGGTTCGGGTTTCTTTCTTCCTAACTCGTCTCATAAGACGATACAAATTTAACGTACCTACGACATATCCTACCTGTACGGTGAGTATTTACGTGGGAAAGTGGTTTGCCCGTTGACTGGAGTTTTCTTTCTTTCAAAGTCGGAATTGTTTTCACCAAATGGTTATGGCGGTAACAAGTGGTTTTACCTTGCTTTCTTAATTGAACAGGTTAAGATGGTTTTGTCTGGAAGAAAACATGACACCGAGAGGATGCTATGGCCTGAATAGTGGGGTGAACAGAGTAGCTTTTGTATATCGGATATGTCCTTTTTGTTGATATGCTTTTAGCGTAAGATGCGTATAAGATCATGTGACGTTTTGTTAAATCGTGGTGTGTAGCTTTTTTTCATGTTCAGGAAAGGAATGAAGTAAAAGCAATTTTGAAGTAATTGTAGAGTTCAGTTCTGCTTGAGTCGAACACAGCGAGGGTTGTAAAGCCTCTTTGAGGATTATACACCTAAGTGGCTCCAATTATGTGGAATTCGACAAAGCCAACCACAAAGAATAATTTGCATAATTTTGTTTTACGACGAATAACAAAAATAATTGAAGTAACTCCTTTTACTTGGAATTGTTTTGAAGTGGAAACACGACGTTACCACTTTATGAAATAAAAATTAAGCTTAAGTTACCTGATAGAAAGCAAGGTCATCAGAAGTAGTATACGAGCTCCTGAATTTCTGAGTTTTAGAATATGATCTACTTTTGAATTTGATCAAGCTTTTCTTTCGAATTTTTCTTCCCATAGATTATAACTCGTCCTCCAACCGAACAAAAACAACTTTTGGTTATTTAATTACTAGAATATAACTTTTTACTGATTTTTCTCATACGAGTAACTTTCTGGTTATGAAAATACTGTCGTGCCAACTTTGCGCTGGCCTTATTCACTTTGAGATGACTATAAGACATGCTTATTTATCTGGAACATCGGTTTTACATTTATAGAAAGGAAAATGAACAATACAAAAAAAAAGAAATCGTGTAAATATTAAACACCATACTACAAAAAAGCATATTTTTATTATTTAAAAAAAAACATACTGCAGTCACGATCGGCTGCAAGCCAATCGTATAATACTCTAGGTGAATACTGAACTCCGATTTATATTGTAGTTGGGGATAAAGTAGAATTACGTGTGTGCATGTTGTATGTCCTTTATTAAGGACTGCCATTAGATTGCTACTCAAAACTAAAAGACAATATTCAGTGTTTAATTTCATATCTTGCACTGGGTAAGTCATCGAAAAAAATGTCCTTCTGAACTTAGCCTTACAAATTCAACCAAACATCCAGATTCAAAATTTCAAGATCCTAGGTGAAGGCGTTCCTGAGTTATCGTGTTCACGGACAGACGGACGGACGGACGGACGTCAAGCGGATTTGAGGTTTTTGGCCACAAATAAACAAAAAATAATATATAACTTTTTTTCGTCCGAGGCTTGGTTCTATGCGTTACAAACTTTTGGGCTGGATTAAACTTATAATACTCTATATGATTTCATCTAGAGTATAAAAATTACTTGAATGACTTCCTGGTTACGCATATGACAAAATTTATGTCTGTAACCTTTTGTTAATATGAATTGTTATTGAATAGGTACAGAACTGTTTTGCATTTTAATACAAACGCACCCTTAAACTTTTTTGCTGATCTGTTAATGTCAAAATGTCAGTCAGATTTTACATTTTTATCGTGGTGAAGTTCGCAAACGAGCAACGTTTGGAAATTATCTCAATTATTCTGTGTTTTATTTAAATATAAAATTGTTTTGAATAACCCTTAGCTATTTACATATGCTTTTCATAATTAAAGAAGAGAAATAGGTAGGTAATCTTATAATATTCTTAATATCCTAAAAAAGTAAAATTTAAACATTGATTTTGAAGATATTCAGTTTTGTTGAATTTATAAACATGTTTTAGACTATTAGCTCCAAATTTTGAAGTAGTTTTTTTCTTGGACATTTTTGGAAAGTGCAGAACAGTGGGATACATTTCAACAAATGAAATGACATTTGCGGCTTCCATTTTATCATTAAAAAATAAATTAATATACATTTTAAAAATTTCAGCATTATACAGTAATTTATTTATTTACCTTACATACGGCATAAAAAAATTGACTTAATTTATTGGTCTGATATTTGACAGTATTGCATTCAGCTTACAATGCAGACTTTACTCAAATGTTTTTAGTTACACAGAACCCGTATTTTCTGTTTAAAAACCCAATGCAACGTTTTATTCGGACTTTAAAAGAACAATAATCAAAAAAACTAAACATTTCACTTCATGGCTTTTTTACTCGAAATCGAAACAATACATTCGTTCGGTCCAAGTAATAAAAAATCAAATAAAAATTTTTCAACTGGAATCCACGGAATTCGGTCAATCCTTGACATAGCCACATAGCAAAACAAGGCCGACTGTAGTCGCATAAAATCAAAAAATTCCTAAACAATTTTCACTGTCCTGTTCATCTGGCCGTTGCATAGCTCGAGATGAACAATAGCTGTTGAATCTGAAAACCAGGAAAAACACTAAGAAATAATAAATTGTAACTCAAAGTTATTAAGGTTTAAGGATTCTGCTCAGTCAGTCGTCGAATCCTCAAACCACTAACGACGCCTAAAACTGCAAACTCTTTCAGAAACACCCAATTCAAAGTGTTTTCACCCCCATCCCTTAACTGTGGTCATTTGACTGATCAACAATACTGACATTGTGGAAAACGCAAAGTGAAATAGAACAACTATCCGTTCAGTTTTTCCACCGGATTTTCACTCCACTTTAGGTCCTTTTTGACGGGAATTTCCTCAGTTTCATATCAAAGGAATTGCGAGCTACAGAACTGAATAGCGAATTTATTACAAGTTGAGTTTATTCTGGGTTTCATCACGAAACTGAATTAGATTGTGGGTAGTTACGTGGTGTTGCGAACAATAAATGACCAGGCCGAACGTCTTTCTTAGCCAATAAAGGACAAAAGAGAAAGCTGAAAGTGGTTCCCTTGAATCCAAAAACAATTATGTAGCTAGTTCTACTTGACTTAATTAACAAGAAACCATCCCTTACTCGTCCTTAAAAACTCACTATGCTACACCTAATATTATGCCCTACGTTGGGCGCCAACTTTTACTATGAATTTTTTTTGGGTCCACTTCAAAATGCTGGGTAATTCCGACTATATTTTATTGGCTGGTTCTTGACTATTTAGATTAAGTTTTTTGAGAATTCCGATCTAGAAGACTAACAACATCTTTTTAATTATAAAATCCAAGAGACAGAAAAATAAATTATTTTATGTTATAATAAATCTACCAACAGTCTTGTCTCATCTTTATTCTTTTTTGATACAAGTCCGGAGATGCAACTTAAAAAAATTAAATTCCACGTAGCCTCCTGATTAGTCTTCAGGTTGTCAGTTGCATAGTAGCTTACAGCATCTCAACATAAAACGCGTTTCTGACTTCTATAAGTGATATTTCTGAATTTGTCAAATATACACATCTTACAGCCTTTTAGGGGTTGCATATCGCAAAATCCTGAAATATTAATTTTTAGTTCATTATATTGTATATAAAGCCCATTGAAGTAAAGACGAACTCGATCTCATTCGAACCTAATTGATTTGAAGGAATTTCTGAAAACTAGAACCATACCTTACACCTCAAAGGGGTTGTATATTAAAAAATCGGTCTTTCTTGTCAATTATATTTTAAGCCTTTAGAAGTGAAAGCGAAGTCGATATCTCAGATATATATCGGAACTCGTGGAAATGTACACAACCACTTTATTCTCCCTTAGAGGCTGGATTTCGAAAACTTTGGAAAAAATATTTCTAGGCGCCTATATAAAGAGCCCGCAGAAGTAAAATTAATTTGATAACTCGACATGCCCAAAAGATGTAACGAAATTCGTGAAAATGTGGAATGTTTCTTTGTTCAGTTCTATGAGCTTCTCAAAACTTCTGAGTGTGTACGTTGAATATATTTATGGTCTCCTTATAACGTGTCTCAAGATGGAACCAACACTATATCCCACGGACGGTACATGGCAGAAAGTTGAAAATTATTACATATGAATGTAATACCTAGTTGAAGCATTAGAGGATGAAATAGTTTGAATCAGGAATCGGGGCCCACATATGTAGGTGCAAATGCAGTAGGGCTATTAGCAGACACTTGAAACGTGAAATAAAAGAAAAGTATTTTTTAGAATATCTGTTTACATTAGTTTTAAGATTGGTAATAACACAGATACATTAGTCAAGGATTCGAAAGAGATACTTTTTATTTAGAGAACACTGTAAAAACTGAAAGATGTATTTGTGTGTTCTTAACAACTGCGAAATAAATTATGTTGCAGTTTCCTCAAATCCTAAATATAACAAAATCCACAAGCACAAACTGGAATCAAAAAATTATTCAACAGGCAACATGTTTTGGATTTTCATCACTCAACAATTGAATAAATAAATTAGATACCCTCTAAAAGTTTCCATACACTTTGACAAAAACAATACAAATCTTCAACAGTATCCATGGTATACTTAAATATTTAATGCTGCCAAATCTGATCAATTTGGCCATGCTTAGTAATTGCTGAAAAAGATATCAAAAAATGCTGATTGAATTTTTAAGCTTAATATTGACAATGTGTCGGAAGTGCCAAATTCTGTAAACTTCACCACTTCAACACCAGCGTTTTGTCAGTAGGTTCAGATAAATTTTTAATCGGTTGTTCTTGAAATGTCGTTTCTTTTGCATCCGAACAAAAATTATGTCAATTCTTTCACTCCAAATATCCGACTGATTAAATTCCTATTCAACTTTAAGAACTTCTGTTAAGAATGTAATGAATGCTTTGTACAAAGCCCCGTCGCCCATAAAGTCTCCTTTCATCGGAAACCTGCCCTGTCTTTCCTTTATCCTATGGCTTCATACAGGAGTGGCTTAGATACTTCCCCGAACAAAAACCGAATAGATTATCCCCGGAACTTTGATAATGTTCATCTTATCAGTCTGAAGACGGAAAGTTAATTTCAAGAGAATTTCCCTATCAAAGCCGAAATGCTGGCTAAAACATGACTCGTACATCAGGTGAACTTCACTCCCACCTTCTACTCCGGTGTCTATTCAGCTTACCGGAAAACAGAAATAATTCCGTAGCATCACTGGTCTGTAGATTGAAAGAAGTCCGGATCATACGACTCAAAAATGAAATCTATTTCGGGTACACTAATTAAAAAGGAGCCGTACTTGCAAGTTTTGTAAAAGGAGTTTCACCCACTATCCTGCAAACTTAGTTTCATTTTCGAGTTGCCAAGCCAACAGCAAGCTGGACTGGATAGTAGAGACCAACTGAATTTGGTTAGTAGCTACGTAGTTTAATTATAAATGACTTTAAAGCATCTGCTCAGCGACGATAATAAGCACCTTGGGGGATGGTGGAGGGTAAATTCCGAGGTGCTATGCTAATCAAGACAAATATATTCTGAGTGTACTAAGCCTTTGACAAATTCGTTTGTCGTAGCTTCTTAGGGGTAATTGAATCCTCAAATTTGATTAAGAACTTAAAGATGATTGTTATCATTGGGTAGATGTGGTCAATTTCAGACTGGCTTACTTAATGAATAATTAGGTACAAAAACGTTTTTAGTTCTTCGATATAAAAAGCATTATTTTCTGCAAAATAAAGAGAGAGTAAAACCTATTCCTGTAAAACCTGAACGTGATTTTTGACAAATCTTTTCCCGACAATCATGTAAGAAAATAAATACCAGAACTCCCTTAGATTTTCGAAAATACGCAAAGAAATCTCACCGCTAAAATGCTACGCTCTTTGCTCATATCTCACTGTTACTTAAGTCTCAGAAAATATTGAATTAAATAACTGGGAATTTGATATCGACGTGCACCAAATAGCTATTGATAGGTATACTATGAGTATATAAAATATTTTTCAACTTGAACTTCCACAAAAACTTGTCTAACTCACATAATCAGATCGAAGAGATATGGCGGAATTCGTGAAAACGTACACAACGCCTTTACAATCAATTAGGGGGTTGATTATCGAAAAGTTCTGATATCAGGTTTTTGGCTATTATATAAAACCGTGGAAGAAAAAACAGCCCCTATGTGGAATTTTTGTTTTTGCTTAAACTAGCGGAGCAACTCTCAACAAACCGTTCCAAATGTACTGAAAATGCTTTTGTCAAAAATCATATTTTTTTTGTTGAATATTTTGCTTTATACCCTCTTCCACATTCAACCCTCTGTTTTCCCTGATAGAGGTCCTTTGGGTCTGGGATTGCAATCCAGTCCTGGAACCTGGAATTTTTTTTTTTACTAGTAAGCCTCAAATAAGCAAAAAAATATGTCCGTCTGTCCGCCATAGGTGCCGTACGCAAAAGCGTTTGAAGTTATGCACCTCATAAGACCAATGAGATATTAAGTTGAAATTTTTTTGGTAGGTAGAGTGGCTCAACCCCAAGGGGTTGGGTGGGTAGTGGTATGATAGGGAAGGTGGGGGAGTATTTTAGATGAAAATTTTTGATTTCTAGATCACAGAAACCGCTTAGGCTAGAAGGCTGAAACTTGGAACTTATATAGAAATCTGATAGTGAAGCGATTTGCAAAAAAAGTGTAGGGGATGATGGTGGGAGGGGCTGGGAAAGCATAAAACGCGTTGCGGACTTCTACCCAAAAAATAATAAAGTTGCGCCCAGACTGTTGGTAAATTTTTTGAAAGAAGAGTATCCACCACATAAGTCAGTGATAGACGTACCACTGACTTATGTACGCATGTGGTGTTGCTATTCTGCTCCAATAACCTACTCTGATCTAGAAAAGAATGCAAAACATTACGCCGTATATTTAAAAAGCTTTTTATTATTTGTGCAAGTGAAAGTTGGTTGAGAAGCACACGTCTAGTCGTTTATCTATTAGACTAAACTTTCTGTCCCTATTCGTCATTGATATTGTCGCAAATTTCAGTCTTTAGCTTCTAAGTTATAAATTTGTCCCTAACTTCTAACTTACTATAAGTTTGAAGGTATTAATTAAAATGGATAAAATAAAGTCAAGTCAAACATTTTGGAGAATTAGCATTTTACGCTATTCAAATTGATTTTGTCCCATTTTTAAGGTTTTTGAAATGTTACTTTATTATTTTCTAATAATACAGTATTGCGATCGATTTTTAAAAAAAAAAAAATTTGCCACCCTCAAAAATTTTTTTTCACTTTTCATGACTAGTAGACACGAACAAAGCAAAAAAATGTCAGTCCGTCTGTCCGCCGTACGCAAAATCGTTTGAAGACTCGTAGCTCCCAAACGGTTTGAGATATTAAATTGAATTTTGAAAAATTCAGGCGTTTTAGACGGAAAATTTTGATTTCTAGATCTCAGCAACCGCTTATGCTAGGAGGCTGAAACTTGGAATTTATATAGAACTTCGATAGTGGACCCACTTGAATAAAAATTGCCAATATGGGTGAAGTGGTGTGGGAGTAGGGAAAAAAATAGTACGCCCGAAAAGCAAAAAAGCCTAGATCGGCACATTCTAAAATACATATCTCCTAAACGGTTAACGTCACAAAATTGAAACTTAATTGATATCTGTAGGTATACTAGAAGCATAGATAAAAAACAAATTTTTGAGTGGGGGCAGTGGCGTACGGAGGTGGGGGGTGAAAAACTTTAGATTATGATATCTCACTAACCAAAATCACTAGACAAATAAAATTTGGTTTGTGTATAGAGATTGACAAATAAAGTTTGCTGTAAGTAAAATTTTTCAAGGGGGCCGTGGAGCATGAAAGTGGAGGGGATACGAATTTTTCTAGAAAATCACGTCTAATATGTCAAGAATGGTGTAAAATAGATGCTTAAAATTTTTACCAGAAAGAGGCCTAATAGACCCCTAGCAGAAAAAAAAATATTGGGGGGGAGGGTGAAGAAGAAAATATTTCGATTTTTATATCTCGAGAACTTAGTATTTAGATAGAGCTATAGCAGTAGCATGTTGGAAAAATAGAATTTTTTATAGGGGTGGTATGGTACAGGGGTGGGGGGTGTTTTTCCTATCTATAGAACGGCTTATGCTACAAAGTTGAAACATGTACCTATATGTAAATTAACTAGAAAAGTAATTTAGATAAATAAAAATTTCAAAAATCTATTGGCGTTTTGAAGGGGGGCGAAAAAAATTATCAGTGAAAATGGAATGCTTACCTTTTCACGATTTTCGTCATATCTATTAGGTCTTTCCAAATATTGAATTCATTTTTATTCTACGGCTTCTTCATATACATACCTAGAAAGTGTTTTCAGGATTTTTTGAAATTCGACCCCTGAGGAGGTGGAAAGAGGGTTGTGTACTTTTTCACGAATTCTGCTATATCCTTCAGGTTTGATCAGATATCGAATATCTTTTCACTTTCTAGGGATTGCGTAATAATCGCCTTAAACCCGCTTTTAAATTTTTTCCCTTTTCAGCCCCTAAGAGGGTATAAAAGGGTTGAACACGTGTTCACAAATTTCGTCATATCTTTTAGAAGTGATAAGAAATTGAATTGGTTTTTTCTTTCTCGTGTAGCCTTCATATTTATCTATTAACTCCTTTCAGGATTTTTGGATATTCAACTCCGAAGTGGGTGTAAAGAGGTTGCATATCTGATGATATATCGAATTCATTTTTACTTCCTAAGTTTTCTTATATAACCGCCAAAAAGCCAGTTTCAGTATTTTTAGATATTCAATCCGAAGGGGTGTAAGGGGGTTGTATGCTTTTCAAAGCTTCGACAAATTTCTTAGGTTTGATAAGATATTAGATCGCTTTTCACTTCCACGAACTTTTTACAAAATCGCCTACAAAACCCATTTCTCAATTTTTCGATATCCAACCAACAAGGATTTGCATATGTTTCCACAATTTTTGCCATCCCTTATTTCTGATGAGATATAAAATCGGTTATTACACCTCAAAAAACCAATTTCATTTTTTTCGAATTTCCAGAACTAAGGGGTGGAAGGGTTTGCTTACGTTTTCACTAATTTTTCAAAATCCCTCGTGCCTCATGAGATATCAAGTTACTGCTTATGAAATCGTCTAAAAACCTGTTTCACAAGTTTTTCGAAATTCAAACCCCAAGTGGAAGTAATGGGTTTTTATACGTTTTAACAATTCGTCATATCTCTTAAGTCTGATAAGGCAAGAAATTCGTTTTTACTTCTATGGGCTTTTAGTGTACATAATATACCGACATTCGAATAGTCTACAGGCACTTTTTAATGGTTAATCGGTTAAAAACCTCTATTTTAAATATTTTTTTTAAGAACAAAACTAACCTTCCAAGAAACCTCATAATTACGAAACAATTGATCATTTGGCCGCTCCCGAACTTTGACCTGAAAATAATAAAGTTATGCCCAGACCATTGGCAGATTCTTTTTATCTCCACTGCATATTATTTTACTTATTTAAATTGAAGGCAACGACTAATTTTAAAAAGATTTATTAAAACATACTGCAGTCACGATCGGCTGCAAGCCAATCGTATAATACTCTAGATGAATACTGAACTCCGATTTATATTGTAGTTGGGGATAAAGTAGAATTAGGTGTGTGCATGTTGTATGTCCTTTATTAAGGACTGCCATTAGATTGCTACTCAAACCTAAAAGACAATATTCAGTGTTTAATTTCTTATCTTGAACTGGTTAAGTCATCGAAAAAAAAGTCCTTTTTGAAGGACTTTCACATGGAAGGTTCAGGAAGGACTCACTCGATTTCTTACATATTTATCCTTTTCCTTGGAACCATTCAAAAATGAACGTGTACAAAATTTCAAATTCGTAGCTTGAAGCGTTCAAAAGTTATTGGAAAATATTGATGAACACGTGTTTTAAGGATATTTTGTATGGCAGCTACCAGAAGGAGTAAAAGGATTTCGCTGATTAGTAAACTCGAACTTCCTTTTCACTCAAAACTAACTTGTACAAAATTCCGAATTCGTAGCTAAAAGATTACTTGAGTTATTGTGAGTTTCGTAAATTAAGTGAATACATTTTGACAGGATATTTGTATGGCAGCTACACGAAGGACTAACAGGATTTTCTTCATAATCATATATTTAGCTCCAACTATTGGAAAAATAACACGTAGAAAATTTCAATGTCGTAGCTTAAACCCTTCTGAAGTTATCGACCAATATTCTTGAGCACGTGCTTTAAGGACATTTTGTATGGCAGCTACCCGAAGGAGTAGGACGATTTTGCCCGTTAACGAACTTAGCCTTACAAATTCAACCAAGATTCAAAATTTCAAGATATTAGGTGAAGGCGTTCTTGAGTTATGGTGTTCACGGACGGACGGACGGACGGACGGACGGACGGACGGACGTCAAGCGGATTTGAGGTTTTTGGGCACAAATAAAAAAAAAATAATATATAACTTTTTTTCGTCCGAGGCTTGGTTCTATGCGTTACAAACTTTTGGGCTGGATTAAACTTATAATACTCTATATGATTTCATCTAGAGTATAAAAATAGGGAATATTTTAATATACTATATGCACGCCGTTGCAGTTTCCTTGCGAGTAGCCACCTTTTTTAATACCAGTAAAGTAACGTGATGTAACTATGTTACTCCGTAAACACGGAACTAAAATCAAACTTTATTTATGGAAATTTTAACGAGAAGAAAATTAATTGATCGCGAAGTAGAGCAAATTACCAAGAAAATGAGTTTTTCATAAAAAGAAATTTAACTTTAACTTACTTCACGTAAACTACCAACGTTCTGAAATCCTTTTCGTCATTACTCTCATCGTTTAGCGTCACCAGATTGCGATAAAGCGGTAAAAAGAAAACTCATTCAATACTTGGTTGCATATGTTAAGCTTGCGTGTAGATATTAACTTTATCCAATTATCGAGGTCGTTCGAGGACTTAAAGGAGCGGGCAAGGATTGGCAAAACAACGCCATTGGAATGCCATACATGAATCGTATATCGCGGTGGTCAACAGCTTAACGTGGTCGCGATAAACTTTGCGATAATGCGGTACTACACCAGGACAGCTATAACATTTCCTCCCACCTTTTTTAAATTAAAAAAAAAAAGAAAAGGAAAAAGGAAGAAAGGACGAAATGAGGAAAAGTCGGAAGACCGGCTGGAGCGGTCGTAATTCTTCAACTTCCGTATTTGCAGATAGGGGTGGCTATTTGCTCATGATATCACAAATAAAGCATTTTCCTCGTCCTTTTTCCAGCATGTAACAGCATTTTTTCAATTTTTTATTTCTCTCTTTTCACTGGTGTTCATTGTACTGTTGTCATACCAGATTCCTGGTCTTCCCGTGTCCTTTCCTGCCCTTTTTGGTCATTCGAAGCATTTGTTGGTTTTACGTGTGTGTGGCTACTGTTGACCATTTCGATATAAATCACAAAGATCGATTTTTTTTTGTATCCCACTGCCCCCGCATGTCCTGCGAATACGATACGTAACTCATGTCCTGGTTGTATCAACAGAACGTGAGGTATTTTCCCTCGGCATAAAGTAAAATTAGTACGGATGTGTTTGTGTTCATGGCTGTCGTGATTTAATGGCATTAATTTAGTACGAAGGACTTAATCGACGCTCTCCACATCCAAGGAATTTAAAACCGCATCAATTGCAAATCTTGGACGAGTCTGGCAAGGAATTTAACCAGCGTGCATTTATTCCGACGATCTGCTTTTTGATTATTGAGCGAAGAAGCAGTCAGCAGAGAGAAGCGATCCCTGCGGGATACCGGGCATGTGGTGTTCCTGAAGGAGCCATTCGGCTTTAGTGATTTTTCCTTTTCTTACCATGTCTCCTTGATCACGCCATGATTTATTATGCAATTACTTTCGTACAAAGGCGTTTCGCATGTCACTATTGTTTTATGTGCTCGATAATTGATTTGCCTTGTTCGTACGGGACAAAGACCATTGGCAATTCTTTGGCCAAAAGTTAAATAATGAAAAATATACAATTGTCCTGAGTGCGGATATAGGCAACATATGTTAGTGTTGCGCACAAGATTTGGAAACATGATAGATGCCGCATCTTCTTACGGAAAGTCCTTCAAGCGATGTGTCAGCATTTTGTTGAGTAAAGATATAGGAGAATAAAATTGGTCATGTGGATGTTGACGGATATGGCAAATCAAAACTTGTACACTTCTTCGCCATTGGCGAATAGAAGGGAATTTGAAAGAGAGAAAGTGACGATGAGTTCTATACTGAAATCACTCCAACTTACATTCCTTGGCAAAATAATAAGATGGTACATTATTCTCCAACAATACAGTCTTATTTTGCCCTAATCTTTGACCACAGTGTTGTTTGTCCGGATCACGCAAGTATAAAGTCCTATTGAAACGAACGCTCGAAATTTGTTAGGTTATAGCGGCCATGTTGTTAAAGCAATATCCATCGAATTTGTTGTGAATTATTCAGTAGTGTATAGCAAATCATTATGGAAGGTTATAGCGTTGAAAAACGTGTGTAAATCATCAAATTTTATTTCAAAAATCAGAGCTTCGTTCGAAAAACTTTCCGCGCATTCCGTGATTTTTAACAACGAGGCCCATTTCTTGATGAATGGATGTGTGAACAAACAAAATTATCGGATTTGAGATGGTACCAATCCACACGGGATACACCAGCACCAATTGTATCCCGAGAAAGTCACTGTTTGATGCGGATTTTGTTCTGGCGAAATCATCGGTCCGTACTTCTTCTAAAATGAAACTGGCATTGCCATAACCGTCAAACAATCGATGATAAGCAACTTCCTGTGACCTAAACTTGATGATATGGATACCGACGACATGTGGTCCCAACAGGATAGCGCTACACTGTTTTAAAAAAAAATTATTTTCAATCCAATTTTTACTTGAAATTTCCTGTATATTTCATTTTTACAAGTAAAAGTATACATTTCAACGAAATTTACACGAAATTACTAGTATTAGTAAATTAATCATGTACTTTTCAACTGAACCGTACAATTTACATGAAAAGGATCACAAAATTAAACAACATTTCGTGTAAAATTAACTATATTTATATACGAATTGAAAATTACGTTCTTTTTCGTGTAATTCTACTTATCTATTTGAATCTTATGACGAAAAACATGTAATATATGAAACCATGAAGTTGGACGCATCGTTCGATTTTGTTTTTTTCTGAAATGAAAATGAAACGCCTTCGGTGGCGCAGTGGCTATGCACGCCAAACCTAAGCAGAAAAGCCACAATTGATCGCGGATTCGATTCTAACCTACAGGCAAGGGTTTTATTAAGACTAAGTAACTAAGAAATAGCATTAGAAGTAGATATAAGTGTATCTTGAAGAGTGCTAATTATACGTTTTCTTTAGAGTGTAAATTCAAGAGAATATGCAGTGAATTTTCTGCTTTCGAAGATAAAATTTACTGATTGTAAATTGAAATTTACTGACTGAAAATTTAAAATTACATTCAAATTGACTATCACATCCCAATGTAAGTTTACTTGAAAAGGTGTGGCATATTTGCCTCTTATCCAAAAGATGTAAAATTCAATGGATTTTTTTACTGTGTATGTGCCACACAGCGCATGTCACGATGGATATTCTGCACGAGCAATTTGAGGGCATCGTTATCTCGTACTGCCAGGTGCGATTTAACGCCTTTCGACTTATTCCTTTGGTGCGGTATCTTAAATCGCTTGTACGGGGTAGACATTTGAACGATGTTATATTCCATACTTAATGCCATTAAATATTCTTTCAAATAAAAAATGAATGGGGTGGATATCTCACACAAAACTTGTTTTATTTACATTAAGAAATTGAACGTCCTTATTGAAAGACCCGATATATGATTCCTTGATTTTCCATCAGGTTGAGGGATAGATTTTACTTTATATAATAGTTTTTTACTAATTAAGTATTGTGATCGACCTGAAATTTCCAGAAAATTTGCTACCAGGAAATTTTGTAGTTTCACGTTTAAGCACCAGTAAACCACAAAAAAGCAAAAAAAAATGTCCGTCTGTCCGCCGTTTGAAAATCGTTTTTTAATATGTCCGAAACGACATGCGCTAGAAAGTTGAAACTTAGTACGAATATGTAGATGTGCTACTAATAAAGCAAAAAAAAAATTCAGATTTTAATTGGCGTATAGAGGTGAACTAAATAAATGTCCGTGAAACGATTTTTTTTTTAAACTTTCACGAATTTTGTTTTATCTTTTAGACATGTCGAGTTATTAACTTTATTTTACCTCTTTATATAAGCGCCTAGAAATGTTTTTCCAAATTTTTCGATATCCAACCCCTAAGAGGGTGTAAAGTAGTTTTGTATATTTTCACGAATTCCGATATATTTCTTAGGTCTAATATAATAATATCGAATTCACTTTCACTTGTGAAGGCTTTAAGGGCTCACATACGCGCTGAAAACCGAGTAAATTTTAAAAATTATTACAAAGGTTATATGGTGAAAAAAAAATTTATTTGTAAAGTTCACATATCTTATCAACTATTCAACTATAAAAAAAGAAATTTTTTTTTTTTAATATTAACATTGTTTTTTACGGTTAGAAACGGACTACTTATGAAAACTTCCTGATCGGCATCATAACTTCACCAAAAATCATTCAATTTGCAAAAATAAAAAAGAATGTTGTAAAATAATGTAGTAGTTATAGTCTCACGGAGGGAATTTTTTTTTTTTTTCAAAAATAAATAAGTTACAGTATTTCAAACTTTAGTAATCAGTTTTTTAAAGAAAATTTACGTTTAATAATTTATAAAAAAATTTGCAAGCAAAAAATTAAAAAAACCTCTCGTCAGACTATAGAGAAAGTAGTTATCAAAATTTAAAAAAAAAAGTTGAAATTATTGAAAATTGACTGAGTTATCGTGCCGACCATGTCTAAAAACATAGTTTCGAGAAAAATGCGTTTAAAGTTTTTGGTAGGTACAACGTCAACTTGTGGCTAGTCTCCCATTCCAGCTTCGTACTGTACACCTTCTTCCTCTTGGATCCTCGTATTTTTCACAGATGGTCCCATAAATGACCTTGTTTGCTATGAAACCCAGCTTTTGCGAAAAAATAAATGCTAAACGCTGCTGTTGAGAGCGGCGCGGCAATTAGCCAGGAAGCCGCTTCAAACCAATGTCTGGTGACATTTATTGCTATAACTTTGTAATAGAGTGGAATTTTCTAAATTTTAAATTTTTTTTAAATTCTTAGAAGTATAAAAAATAAAAATCTGTAAAAAAAAAATTAATTTTTTGAAAACTTCAGGGGTATATGAGCCCTTAAATATAATCTAAAGAAAAAGAGAAACTGATTTAAGCATTTTTAGATTTTAAACCCCCTGGGGTGTAAGGTATTGTACAAGTTTTCAAGACTTAAAAAAAATCTATTAGGTTTAATGAGATCGAATTAGCTTTTAAATAAAGTTGGATAAAATCGATTGACCTCCGAGTCTGATCAATTCAGTAAATTAAATTAGATATCAATAAATAATTGGATAGACGTAAAACCTTTATTATTTTTCAATAACGAAATATTTCTCTCTGTGCAGAACGTCATTGTGATAGTTCGCCACCGCGAAAGTATGTTGTATACACTACGATAGTTTAGCAATGCGATAGTAGGCTCTGTAACGTCAACTCGATATTCATTTGACGTGTCGATGTCAACTAAATAGTGTTGCGAGCTAGGGGTTCGCCGGGATTTCAAGTAAAACACAATTCGGTTAAAATAGAAATAAGTGATAATTTATTCAATCGCACTATTATTCTTTTCGCACAATTATTCGCACTATATGGCAATACCGCCCGCTTATCTATATCGCTTGATTCGATCACTTTCGTTCTCTACCAACACGGTCGCGTATACACGCTGGCTGTCACAGTCGACGTAATAAAAATTACTATATCCTCGCTGAAAGCTTCACCTGTTTTTATACTAGCCGGTTGCAGTCTAGGATGTACTTGAATGTTCGCTCGGTGATGTGTGGATGATTCTTGAAAGCTTTAGAGCTTTCGATTTTGATCTTCGTTCGGTGGTGTATGTAAAGGGTTCTAGTGAGCTTGAGATCTTTCGACTTTGATCCTCATTGGATTCTAGTACATTGGAGAGCATTCGATAAGAAGGGAGATACAATCGTGCTGTTTCGCCTTATTTCTAGGTTTCTAATTGGGTTATTTTGTAACTAGGTATTCGGTTGCTGCTGTTTCCATTATGTGAAACGATCGAGTTGCGCGGTTGCGCGGTTGCCAGGTTTACATGTAACAATAGTATCACGAAGTGAAAAAATCGCGACAGTTCGGTTTATACGGCGATAGTTGTTGTGATAGTTTTATAATTTTTACTCTATCGTCAAACGTGATAGTTCTTATGATAGTGCGACAACAAGTATCATGCAGTTTATACGATGAAAATTATCACCATAGTATCTGTCATGATGTCAACTATCGCAAGAACTATCATCGTGTAGTCAATTCTAAATTAATGTTTTGTTTTGTTCAGTTTCCCTTAAAATTAATTAACTATTTGTTAATGAATTTCTATTGTAAATTAACCGAAAATAACTAAAACGATGAATAGACAAAAAAATCAAAACACTGATTTCAATATTTATTGTACATACTAGAAATAGTTGTAATATGAACAATGAAACCTAAAACAATTCTAAAGCCTGTATTACACTGTATGCCATGCGGTCAAACAAAATTTGACTGAATTTGATGTCAAATATCTATTTGACATGCTGCCCGATTGCGATATTACTCCATTTGACACATTTGACACCATCGTCAAATTTTCTCCTCGTGTCAAACGGTCAAACGCCATCAGGTCGGATCTATTGTAAATATTGGTGTATATATAATACACTGTATGCCACATGTTCAGATTAATTAACGAGACGTAAGTGTATTGAACAAAAAATAGGAGAGTAATAAGAAAAGTTACAAAAAATTTACAAAAAAAAGTGCTATGCGGTTATTGTGATGTCGTATTTACTGAATGAAAGACAGAAGTATAATAGTTTAAACTAATTATTCATTTCATCGATTGCCACAAAAAATTATATATTCACGAATGACACTTCCTATTTGACTCATATAACAAAATTGTTTTTTCCAAAAATCGCAAACGTTTAAATATGGTCCGATTGATTATCAAATGGTGTCAGATGGTCAAATGAAACATTTTGTCAAACAGCATTTGTCCATTACACTATCTGACAGCATCTGGCAGCATTTGACAGGGAAAATGGTCAAATATTTAACCGCGTGAAATACAGTGTAATACTAGCTTAACAGCTGATAACTGCTAGGCATACTATCATGTACTTTTTCTGGAGTATCAGCGACAAAGTATCAGATTGATACAATTTTACCCTTGCTACAAATCGAACGTACAATCTTTCGACTTAGTTTTCAGGCAACCAAGATTTTTATCATTCTAAAAATTCATGTCAAACAAAATGAATTAGAGAGATCCTCTTTCCTCTCCAGTCGTACTCCACCAACCTTTCATTCTCACTAATCACATAGATAGATATTGGAAATAGGGGTTGGTGTGGTTAACTTCTGTCACTGCAGCCAAAGTTGGGCCTATTGTAACGTCCCCCGGTTTGAATAGGATTCCTCTTCGATCCCTGCGCTTTCAATGAAGCCTAGTAGTTTGTGAAGAGGAATGGTTAGGAATTCCGATGGCTCCACGAAACTCTGACCAAACACTAATTACATTAAATTCCCTCAGCCTAATCCAACGGCGCAACTTATGAATTCCATTAAAAAGGAACTCAATATTTTTACTTTATTCAGGGAATTTATTTTGTTTCTGTCCTTTTAGACGTTTCATTTACACTGGTAGCTTTTGATATCGAAATTCGAAACGTTTCTATCTGCCGTCGGCCTCGTCGAATAAAACACATCGAGCACAAAGGACCTTTCAGATGTATAGAAATCAAATTCAATTCAACGCTGTCATTCCTTTAAGGCCCCCGTACAATTCACTCTGCCAAACTTAAACAAATAATTTGGATAACATGGAGCTTGTTTTTATCGCAACCATCTAATTTCCTTTCACCGTTTGCTCCGAGTTCACTTTGCAAGGGAAAATAATAAATTAATTTCTTAAATAGACCAAGTCATGATGGCGGCGGACGGGTTCTTTATGATTTTTGCCCTTCGATCCGAAAAGTTCGAGCCCGAAATTGCTTTTATTGCAACGTCATGACGTACACTATTAAAGTTCCGAAAAACACATGCAATTACGCGAACGATACAAATAATATCTCGGAGGTATAATGAAAATTTCACTAAACAGCTTTGTCACGATGTCCTTGGGGGTGGGGCCACGTGGGATGTACGATAAGGTTCACGGAAAAATCCATAATAATAATTGACCCCCGATGTTTGCTGGCACGACGCTGCCTTCTTCATTTGCAATAAATCGGTGTCGGTCAGGCAGGTGGGTCGTTATTATCGGTGCTGACATCTTGTCATGATGTGCTGGTGACTTACATAATTTCGTTCACATCATCATTATAGTCGCCAGTCCAGGTACTGATTGCAGTCCACCTATAGAAGGATACAGAGCATACCTTGACGTCTAGATGGAGCAGTAGGAGGACAATGCGAGCAGAGTCATTTCAATGTAGCCTGTCATTTCGAAAGTAATAACAAACAGCCCCTATGATGGTACGCTCTTCGTTTCGTACCCTTTTCAAGTCGCTGGCAATTCGCAACGTTCGGGTGTTGTGGCGATTGCAGAGATTTCCACCCTACTGTAAGGGTAATTTCGGGGTCCTGGCTGACGAAGCTTGTTTGCCCTTTCATGTTGCCCCAATAGACCTTGGTCGGGAAGAGGATGTATTGCATGGAAGTAATGACTTGCTGTAAGCACTGGCGAAGAGCTAAAAGGTTGAAAGTCACAGGAACTGCTTATCCTGTCACCCTTTGATGGTGATTAGATGTTCTGTGTAAACAAATTTAATGTTCGAGCCTCGGCTATAGAAGGGATATGTGTCGTGTACATAACAGTGATTGCTTGGTAGTTGTATGGAAAATGCGGTGAAAATTTCACTAAGTGACGGTAGTACATGGTGATTGGTAATTACGATATCCACTTGCTGATGGGGATAGTTCCGTAACTACAGATCCACTAAACACCGTTTCGATCAATAAAACCGACTATCAGTTGAACGCGTGTGGGTTTAAGAATATTAAAAGTTGTATTGTTAATAAATAAGTAAATTCTGGAGAGTGTTTCACCTTCGGCATTTGAAATATGTGTGCTACCTTTGACCAGAGTTCTTTGGAAAAAAAGCAGAACCTAGGTTCTAACGTAAGACAATGGCCATGGAGGCCATGCCCCATTATTACGTCTGCTTTAAAGAAAAATTATATGAGACTATTAGATAAATAGATACGCTTAATGAAGTGTAATGCACTTAATAAAGTATAATGCACTTAAATCTGATTTCCCCTTATGTCTTTCTTTAATATTTAATTTGTCTTTTGCCTCCTGATTGAAAACAAGACTGTACTAATTAAAAATATTTCAATCGAAAAGTAATAAAATTTCGAATATAAATATATATAATCAATCTTTGGGTTGTGGTGTGTTATGTTAAGGAAGTAGCCTTTAATGTTTGAAACTGATTTTGAAAAATTTGGATTTGGATTATGCTTGGACAATTTTCATTATGTGCATCCCAATCCTAAATTAAGACGTAAATTGTGGTAAATGGAGTAAAACACAATATCACTGCTGTCCAGGTCATTTTGAGTGAATTTTGAACTATGTTTTCACAAAACCTAGTCACTAGAGCAGATATCAAATTTACTCAAATTTATGGGTAATCCTGTAGATATTAATAGTTTTGTCGAAATCAAGAGATATCTGCAAATCCAGTTTGAAATATTGCGTTGTAAATCAGCTATAAAAACTTAAATTATGAGTATTAACAGTAACTATTACATATTAATAACTGATTTACATCCAAAGATTTAAAACTCGATTCGCCGAAATGTCGAGATTTCGATAAGATTCTATCAAATTCTAATATATTTCGAATATTTGGATGACTTTGAAATCTACTTGGGTAAAAAGTGTAGTTCAAACCCTAATCAAAGCTAATCACCCAATTTGAAACTTTTGAATTTTTTGCATCCATCATAATGGCTCGATAATATATGGGAATACGTGCCTCAAGGACCTTAAAGAAACCGAAATTATATAAAATTCCGAAAACTCCGAGATATTGACATAGGGCTTATATAGTATCATTCTGTGGGTGATTGTAACTCTTGGTGTACCATGGAAAATACCATCTAGTGCCTGAATTCAGCAATTGAAGTTTTTCTTAAAAAATAAATTTTTGAGCGTAACTTTGTATCGGATACGGTACGAAGTAAGTGTTATCGGCATCATTTCTTTTTTAATTGCTCAATGTTATGAAAAAAATAAAAAAGGAGTCCTTCAGCAAGGACGAAAAAGATGACATTTGATCACTAATCCGACATAGTTTTTATTTCGAACTTGGTGAAGGACTTTCTGAGCCGTTTTGTCTTTCTATAATATAATATTGAGCGTTAGAATTTAGGTATTTTTGCCGACGACACTAACGTCGTATTATTAACCATTATCAAAATACGGTCGAAACCGATTAAATATGAAAAACTTCAGCTTACGACCACTAGATGGTAGTTCCGATGGTACATAACCCATTATTTAGAATCACAATCATCCACAGAATAATATTATTTGGCCGTTTTGTAAATTTTTTATTTTTTCTGATAGTGGGTAAATTTAAAAGATATATTTTTTACACTAATTAGAACCATTATAAGAGGTACCGCAAAAAAAAATCTTTGGGAAAAAAATCGTCAATACAAATAATAGTCACTAAACAGCCCTCAAAATATCTGTCACCACAACTACCTGTATAAAATATTACATAATTCATTCAATTAAAATTTCCTCGTTACCAAAAGTTAACTCTTACAAAATAAATTAAAAATTTCATCATCAGAGTCGTTGTCAAATAAATGTCTTCATAGCGTTGTAAACACTTTTCGAGATTTCAAAATCTACTTGCCAAAATCTTGCTATGTAAATCAGAGAGATGGAGAATTTCCGAGTTTGGTTTTTTAAATTTTCAGAATTAGGAGAGTAGGATATGGTGGCAGTCATCTAAACTATAGATCGACTCAATAAGGAGACTGAATATGTATATATACCAAATAAATTACATTGACATAAAATATTTCTTTCGTAGTTTTTAAGTATTGTACACAGTAAATTTTTATACTCTAGATGAAATCATATAGAGTATTATAAGTTTAATCCAGCCCAAAAGTTTGTAACGCATAGAACCAAGCCTTGGACGAAAAAAATTTATATATTATTTTTTGTTTATTTGTGGCCAAAAACCCCAAATCCGCTTGACGTCCGTCCGTCCGTCCGTCTCTCCGTTAGCACGATAACTCAAGAACGCCTTCACCTAGGACCTTGAAATTTTGAATCTGGTTGTTTGGTTGAATTTGTAAGGCTAAGTTCGTCAACGGGCAAAATCGTCCTACTCCTTCTGGTAGCTGCCATACAAAATATCCTTAAAACACGACTTCAAGAATATTGGCCGATAACTTCAGAAGGCTTCAAGCTACGTCCTTGAAATTTTGTATGTGTTATTTTTCCAATAGCTGGAGCTAAATGTATGATTATGTAGAAAATCCTATTAGTCCTTCGTGTAGCTGCCATACAAATATTCTGACCAAACCTCTTCACTTAATTTACGGAACTTACTATAACTCAAGTAATCTTTTAGCTATGAATTGGAAATTTTGTACAAATTAGTTTTGAGTTATAACGAAGTTCGAGGTCACTAATCAGCAAACTCCTTTTACTCCTTCTGGTAGCTGCCATACAAAATGTCCTTAAGACACGTGTTCAACAATATTTTTCGATAAGTTTTGAACGCTTCAAGCTACGAATTTGAAATTTTGTACACATTAATTTTTGAATGGTTCCAAGGAAAAGGATAAATATGTGAGAAATCGAGAGAGTCCTTCCTGCACCTCCCATGTGAAAGTTCTTCAAAAAGGACATTTTTTTCGATGACTTACCCAGTTCAAGGTATGAAATTAAACACTGAATATTGTCTTTTAGTTTTGAGTAGCAATCTAATGGCAGTCCTTAAGAAAGGACATACAACATGCACACACGTAATTCTACTTTATCCCCAACTACAATATAAATCGGAGTTCAGTATTCATCTAGAGTATTATACGATTGGCTTGCAGCCGATCGTGACTGCAGTTTGTTTTTTAACTGGATTTCACTAAAACTTAACTAGAGTAGAACTCCTAACCTTTCTAGTTAAGAATCTAGTTAAATTTGTTCAACTGAAAATCCAGTACATTCTTTTCACTGAATTTTCAGTTGATTATACTGATTTCTCGTACTCGTAACTAGATCGCTCTGGTTTTAAATTGTATTGAATTTCTAGTTAATTTAACTGTATTATTCACTGAAAATTCAGTATATTCAATTTACTGAAATTTTCCTCTGAAATCCATCAACGGATACACCGCAAATAAAACAAATCATTTTAAAACACAATTTCACAATAAGTAAAAAACAAAAAAATTATAAACACTTTCACCTTTTAGCAGCTACCTTCGCATCGATACCATTCGATTTTAAGTAATTATAAAAATAATCCACATCCATTGCGGCCGTCTGTACGAAAATCTTACGTCGACTGACTTTAAACAAGCAAAGAACAAATGAACGATAACTTCTTTTCGGTAATTTCTAATGAAAAATAGTTGAAATCGACTGAAATTCAAGCGAAATTTAAATGTAAAGCAGATGGCTTCCACTAGATATTCCATGAAATTCACTGCAAATCTAGTTATTGGTTCCATATGATGTCAATCGATTACTTTTCTAGTTAATGAAAACAGAAGCTCAATAAAATTGAGTTTTGAAAGAATTTCCAGTTAAAAAAAAATGGCTTTCTAGTTAATTTTTAATTTTACTAGACAATACTAGTTAAAATTCATAGAATATCAGTTTTTTTAGAGAAAAGAATTGGAATTTTAGTATTTATTCCTAACTATATACCATTCTAGTTCAATTTAACTAGATTATTTTTTACTGTGTACTTAATAATTGGGGTGATCACTTCTTCGTCGGTCCTGTAGTCTTTAGATTATGAGATATAGGGTTCGGATTTGAATGCCCAATATTGAGTTTCATCAAATATGTATGATAGTAGAACCAATAAAAATTAAATACACTACTTTTCTAGTGGTTTCAAAAACAGCTAATTTACATCCGAAGATTTCAACTGGATTTGGCGAAATCTCGAAATTTTCTCATACATGTAAGAGATCTTGAAGTCTGTTTGGGCTTCTAACTTTTGTCAAAAATCGACATCGACATCGACTTCTAATGAAATCGAAAATTATGTTCACCAAGCTTTGAAATCAATTAATTTTATTTTCTAGTTCCTACCCGTGCTATTCAATTCCCCTTTGCTTAAAGTCTTACAATCATACAACACAGGCTCAAATTTTTGATATCATACAATCAGTTGATAAATTGAGCGATGTTAAAGAAATCCCTTCAGATCAATGTTAATACTTTTTAATATTCTGAAACTCCTTCATCTGTATGCTGCATTAACGAGTACCTACTTCACCTATTTTCTCTACAGTATCTACTGAACTTCAATGCCGCGCCCCCCTTGATCAAGCGATATGACCGCCACTGGCGTAAGAGGGGTTCCTCAGTTCTGTGAAAAGTTAATGCCAAGAACTTTGGAAAGAAACGAAAAGCTAAAACAACTTGAATAAAACCTTTAAAAAATTAATAAGAATGCTTAAATCGAATTGGCGGAAATTTAAAATGATAAGTAAAAATATAAAATCACTCATCTCAAAAAAATTATCGAAATCAAAATGTTCAAAAATCAAAGGAACTTAAAGGTATTTCCATTTTTTTATATATTAAAACTAAAGTAGACAGTAGGATGGACCGAGAAATTGGACAAAAAAAAACGTTTATCTCAAATTTGTATTTTCATCAATCTGTAGAAAGTGAACTATTTATTATCATGCGAAATCGGTACTGTAACCGGACTCTTAAGGCAGGCGTCCACTAGAGGCGAGCCTCATCACAACGGTGCGGCGAGCATTTTTTTCTATGTATTTCGTCCCGTCGCGAGTCTCGTACAGTGGACGCACTTCCATAACAATGTATGGCAGGCGGATTTTTCCGATGCGGCTCGGCCCATCCGTCCTAGTGGACGCCTGCCTTTAAAAGTCGAGACGTTTTGAAGTTGATCACAATTATGCTACAGATATTATGATATCTACATAATAGAAAAAAAAAATGTTCCAGAAAATTGAGTGGAACTTTCCTAGCATTTATCTCGTCTTTTTCTCATGTATTACTGAAGTTTCTAAATTTCTAAAGGTATGAACTACATCAATACTTGCTACATGCAAACATTTAAAAATTATATACATTAGGTCTTCAGAATCATGCGGTTTACGGCTTGAATTGTAGGAGAAGTAAGTTTACTTATTAACAACTGTTATGTATTTGTTGGACTACATTATTGCATATAGAGGACAAATTAATAGAAAAACTGCCATAGAAAACCATATTTAATAACAAACTGTTTTTATTAATAACGAATTTCGCCATTAATACGGCATCCATGTAGTGCTGATATCGCAGTACTGTAGCAGTACCCTGTTCAGTACTGAATGAATTATATTTAGTAATTTTTTTTTGAAATGTCGCACTGGAGATCTACTGCAGATTTTAATGCTGGGAGAGGAAAATAGATCAGCTGAAATATCGGTGGTGTGCCGATGCCTATTGACTGTTGGTATCTCAAATTGCTAGTGGTAGAAAATTAAAACTTGATTGACTATTACAGGCGAACATTGTATTTATGGCGTAGGTGAGGGAGAGGTATTTCGTTTTTATTACAGCAACCACAGCGTTGAAGTTTGGAACTTCTATGTAACAATAAAATACCTCTTTATTAAAAAATAATAAAGTAAAACAAATATTTTGGTTAAAAAATGGTTTTGCAGTGTCACGGCGGCTGCATCATGAAAATTACATACCGATATTTTAAGAAATGCAATTTTCGAGAGAGTGGGTATGAGGAGTTTGACGAATGTTTTCCTTGGAGTTCCATGATTGAGGATAACGCGTATTAGACAAAAGTAGCGAAATAGCGTCACTTCCAGGTGGATAAATGTGAAAGAACCGACTCGTCATTGACTTCTCTAGCAACAAAAGAAGCAGTTTTAATCAACTTAAATATGCTGGATACTGTATGAAAGCAATTATTACAGAAACAATTATATTATACATGGGTGGGGTGATATGTCCTTAGGAAGTGATAATTATAATTTAATTGTTTCTGGAATTTGATTAAAAAGTCTATCATATTCGGAAAACAAAAGACTTTTGAAATCCATTGAAATTGTAGAATCCGGAGTTTAATTTACAGGGATTGCGTACGTTCGAGCGGTAACCGCATATATGTACCTACTTGTGATTGAAGCACGTAGCAGTTTTTACTCGTTATTCTAGAAATTCATCACGTGCAGTAACATACGCCTCACAGCAAATTATTAGTGAAGTGCTGAAGCTAGAAAGGATCCCCCGTCTAGTAAATGAAGAACACTTTCAATTACGTTTTGCCAGCGAACTACATACATGTAAGTCATGTGTGTGTATCTGTTTGACGTTCATCTAACTCCTTTTCACATTTCGTGTAAAATAAAGTGAACATTTTCATCCTTTATCTTCCTTTTTTTTATAACTTCCAGGCTTTATGGTATGTTTTACTACGTTGTCGTTATACACACCTTCCTATCTATGACGCATCATCGTCTTCATCATGCACAGAGAGCTCTGGCCCTAGAACACTTGAAGCGTGAATTGCTTTGCATCGAGAAATTAAGAAAATTACTTCAGGAGTTTTTAACGATGGAAATTTCCTAATTGAATTGAAATTAAAAGTATCTGGAGGCAAGACAAAGCACCTCGAGTTACGAAAACATCTTCGTCTCTAAATTTTTTTTTTTTTTTAAATTCCCAATTATCAGATTGATCAGGAAAGAAAAGTTGAATACGAACAATTCGCAATTTTAATGAACGGATTTTCATTACGTACATCGAAAGAAAATGCATTCAGGGAAAAGGAGCAAATTGCTACTATGTTCAATTGAGAAATGGCGTTAAGAATTGCATTATTTCTGCTTGAATCAAATCCTTGCATCGGATCTTTATTGCTGTATATCTTCTACGAAATTTGTCCTTTTAAGCTCGTCAACGAAGTTCCTCCACGAATTCGATTTACATGTAGTATGCAACGCGCAGCTAGTCTTCACTAAGAGTTATGTATAAGTGTTGACTTATTTATGGTGATGGCATAATTTACTCATCTTCCTACAATAGTTTAGCTAGGAGCAATTCTCTTTTCCACCAACAATCCAAAAAATAGCTTTTCGCGAATTTTTTATATTTTCTATTGCACTCAGCAATAATAATCGTAGTACATTTCATATTAAGGTTAACTACTTTTTCACCTAATACACTAATCGTTATCGTAAAATAACCGAGAATAAAATAGAATTTAGTACAAAAGTATGCATTAAAACGCATTTTTATAGACTAAGTGGAATCACTTGACCGAAATTATCTTCCTACTAAAAGAAAGTCGACAATATCAACGCCACTAACCGAAACAATTAAATCCGTACGAATTACAGCACGTACCTACCCTCTATAAAAACTGACCTTAAAGCCTGATTTCAGGACACAACATGAGCATTATTATGTATTTGAATGTGTTGGTTTGTTAAAGGTTTGATAAGAATGCAATTAAAACTAAAATTGTTTCAGTACAACGCTTTTTACGACTAATAAACTAATGGAAGTAGTTGTACATCCCATACAAGTGCTGACTGCCAAGAAGTTTAATAGTGTCATTATTTTTGGTTTTAGTGATTAAGTTGGTATATTAATCATAATACCTAAATTTTGGACGATTTTATAACTTTGTAATTGCACTAAGTAGAACGGTCTAATAACGCCCAAAGATAAAATATCTACATAATGGGTAACTATCCAGAAACATATTATAGTAGTTCCTACTTTAGAAAATTTCGTTACCGGCTATTATCAATTGAATACAAATGCATTACTAGTGATACATTTTCTTTATCCAGAATGTATAGTTTTTGTTAGACGTAAGACCCAGGGTTGCCAGATAGTTGACTGCAGAACCCGCCAAGTGATCTTATGAAAAAGCCCAAAACCCGCATGAAGACTTGTAGCCCAAATACTGCACTCAAATTTGCAAATTTAAAGAGCTACTTAAACACAATTGCTTTTTCAACGACGAACTTTGTTCCAAAATTCGTAAGAAACACTGTAATGTATAATACATATTGTGTGAATACATAAATTCGTATTTATCACCATTTTAAAAATCTTATTTGAAAAACATATTAGGTGCAAATTAAAGGTAAAATTATAATTGTAAAGTAATTTTGCTTGGTTTTCAAGTAAAACATAATTCGCTTTCATTTACTACTGGATCGCTTTTATCGAAATCATTTTAAAGATACGCTTTCGCGTAGACAGTCGTTTCACTATCGCAGTAGAAAAACTTATCCGTCGGCTCTGCGGCGTTTATATACTGCATGTGTTGAGTCGAGAAATTTCCAGCATATTCGTTTGTTTGTGTGGAACGCGGCAGAAGTACTTAGAGTGTCTAGAACATGCGAGAAGTAAACAGAGCTCTCTACAATATTGCAAGGTTGATGTTTTCCATAAATAAATAACATAAATGATATAAAAATTCATTGTTACAATGAACGAGTTCATAATATTTATAAAATCAGTAATTCGTATTAAAGTACTGATTCATTACTACTATTAACTGTGTCACTCTCAGTATAATATAATGAACGAATTCATAATATTGATGCGATTAATCCTGTCACTGTAATCAATACCGCGTTCATAATATTAATACACATATTGATATCAATATGATGAATTTGAACTTTAATATTATGAACGTGGAACTGGATATAATTTCGGCTTTTTATGCCATATGAAAACGAATAAAGGTTTCCAAGCACTTGAGCGAAATTTTTGCAGCGGAATAATTAACACCATTTGATTACGTGCCAACGATTATCTACTAGTGCGTGCGAATCTTAACAAAACGTAGCAGCCAACAGAGGATCCGAAACCTTAAGCTTTGCGATAGTCGTTTTCTTCAATATAATGAATGTGTTCATTATTACTATAAATATAATCAATAAGTTTTACGAATGCACGCCTTCATCAGTGCCCTTTCCATATATAGAAATTGATGAACATATTTTTAATGAAATGATATTGATAATATTAATGTACGGTTTATATATCATGAAAAATATTTGATGATTTTCTACATTGTTGTAACGATATCTTCATTAATCTGAAGAATTTCGTTTCATGAAATGAATTCATTAATATTAAGAACAGTATTTTTTCAGTGTAGAAAGTCCACAAATAATGAACCGATTCTAAATTAATTTTAGTTTGCAAATATCAGATATGATATCGTGTGAACTACTATTTTTCAATATTATGACTGGAGAACCGAGACTTAGTGGCAAGAGGATTTGTGATATGACGTAGTTTGCAAACGTTGTATTTGAGCCGTTAACACTAGCAGATTTATTTAACCCAAAAGACCACTGAAATTAAGTTTTCTTAATTTTTACTTTATTATTTCAATAATTTATTTTTATTTTATCCTCGTAAATCGAGTCTGTTGTAAACTAGCAAAATAACACAATTTGCGTTGGCCGAATAGCCCAAAAAGCTATAAGTAGCTTTTTGAAATTTGTGACCGCGAATTGAACATTTAAATAGCCCAAATCGCGGGAAATAGCCCAAAGTGGCAGCTTTAGTAAGACCGCATCTAAGGACTGGAGTTTCCATTAATCTGAAAGTTTCCATTTTCATTTTACTAGTTTCTGCTCTTGCCTTCATATAAGACAATAGCAAAAATTGGCGCAGTCGGTATAACGATGGATTAAAACATGATTTAAATTGTTTCAAGTCATCGTTATACCGACTGCGCCAATTTTCAGATTTAGATTTAAACTCATATTTTTAACAAATTTAATTTTTGGAATTTAAAAGATTTAATTTTTAGATTAACCTAATTTTAGTAAATTATTAGATGTGATTGAACTCAGGGAATCTTCTAGGAAGCTTTTTAATAGGGCGAAGCGTGATGGGAAGACAGAAGATTGGGACAATTATAAAGCCAGTCTCAGGGTCTTCAAATACAAGATCAGGAAGTTCAAAAGGGAACTTCTACGCATCAATAGGTAAAATGGCGTCCAGGCTCCGGAAAGTACTTTCTCGGGAGCCGTGTTCAACTAGCTACATAAGGAGGAGTGACGGGTCGTGGGTGGAGACTAGTCAGGAGGCCCTGGAGGTCTTGATGTCCACTCACTTTCCTGGTAGTACACTGGTGGACCCCTATTCTATGGAGAATAGTTGCTTTTCTGGAACGAATTTGTTGTTGTACTAAATGGATTGGAAGAACTCCTGGGTGAAGACACGATCAAATGGGCTCTTTTGCTACCTTCAAATCAGCAGGACAAGACGGTATTAGGCTCATCATGCTGCAGAGAGCCTCCGGGGCAATCCTCAGCTGGTTGAGTACGATTTTCAGGAGCTGCTTGCGGGCAGGGTATGTTCCACTGGCCTGGCGGGAGGCGCGTGTTACTTTCATTCCCAAAGCGGGAAGTCCCAGTCACACGACAACGAAGGACTTTCGACCTATCAGTCTATCGTCATTCGTACTTAAGGTGCTGGAGAGGCTTATAGAAACAAACATTCGGAGATTATGCGAGAACAGGCTGCTGTCTAACGCTCAGCATGCCTACATCAGAGGGAAATCCGTAGACACAGCCCTAGTGGGTATATAGAGTTTAGTTTGGAAAGTAAGAAATTAACGTTGGCGGCATTTCTTTACGTTGAGGGGGCTTTCAACGACGTAACAGTGAAAGCAATTAGAGAGGCTTTAAATGGCATAGGCTTAGAGGAGGGCTGTTTGACGATCTTGCTGGAAACCAGGATTGTGAGTTCGGAGAGGGGGTAAGGAAAGGTAACAAGGCAAGCCTCGAAGGGTACTCCACAGGGTGAGGTGATATCGCCCCTTTTGTGGCTCCGTATAGTGAACGAGGTTCTGATGGAAATCGAAAGGAAAGGAATAAAGGTTGTGGTCTACGCGGATGACATAGTCATACTAGTTCAGGGAAAATGTATGAATACTATTACTGACATCTTGGAGTCGGCACTCCGTACACTGAGCAGGTGGGCCAAAAGATGTGGCTTGGAAGTTAACGCCTCAAAAACTGAGTTGGTTTTATTTACTAGGAAGCACAAGATCTCGGAATTCAGGCTGCCAATGCTTGAAGGGGTCGAGCTACAACTTTCGGAAAAAGCGAAATATCTGGACCTGATCTTGGATAGGAAGTTAAATTGGAAAGAAAATGTTGGAGAGTGTATTAAAAAGGCTAACAACGCGCTTTTTGCGTGTAGACAGGCCGTTGGAAAGAGCTGGAGTCTGAAACCAAATATGGTACATTGGCTGTATACGGCGGTTGCAAGACCCATTCTGACGTACGGGGCGGGGCACTGGTATGGTGGAAAGCCACAGACAAAAAGTATATCCAAAGGGAACTGAATGGAGTGCATCGGAGTGCTTGTGTTATCATCACAGGGGCCCTGCGCACAACGCCAACAGCAGCACTGGAAGTTTGCATGCACCTTTCACCGCTTGATATTTTCATTAAGCAGGTTGCGTCAAACATAGCGGTAAAACTATTGAGCTGTTGTCTCTTTAGGGAGAGATCCGTAGGACACAGCTCCATTCTTAGGAAATTTCTTGAGGGTCTGGTCAACTTTTGCACGGATTATATGATCCCGGTGAATGATTTTATATCATCGTTCAGGGTTGTATACCCAAGCAGAGCGGACTGGGAAAGCAACAGGGTAGTAAATGAGGGAGAACTCTCCGCGTATACGGACGGTTCCAAAATGGAATGCGGCACTGGCGCTGGAGTCTTCTCTGAGCAGTTGAGTGCAAGGGAGTCTTTTAAGCTGCCGGATGCCTGTAAAGGATTCCAAGCGGAGATTCTGGCAGTGCTTCAGGCAGGAAACATCATGTTGATGGAGGGATATTCGGTCGGGATATCTCGCTCTACATTAACAGCCAGGCGGCTTTGAATGCATTGGAATCGCGGACTATCAAATCCCAGCTAGTAAAGCGCTGTCGAGAAGTGCTCAAGGTTCTTTGTAGTCAGAATAGAGTACGACTATGCTGGGTACCAGGGCATAGTGACGTACAGGCAACGAACAGGCCGATGAGCTGGCAAGACTAGGATCGGCGTCGGACGGGATGGTAGAGGAGGTGGTTAATCCGCCATTAAACGGAATTAAAACACGTATCAGGGATTGTGCAGCGGACGGAGCGAACTCTAGATGGGAGGTGCTAACGAGCTGTAGGACTTCTAGGGCACTCTGGCCAAGGTTGGACAGACGGAAGACTAGGGAGATATTGACATGGAGTAGGGGAAGTCTGCGGCCATCGGAATACTGACAGGGCAGTGCTTGCTAGGGAAGCATGCTATGCGTATTGGGATCGCTGACTCTGACGTGTGCAGGCCTTGACCTATATGCTGAGGAGGACATCACCCACATTTTGTGTGAGTGTCAGGCGGTTGGTCGACTAAGGTGGCTGGGCAGTCCAAAAGCTCCTTGATGTAGTTTGAACAGAAGGCTATCATGCCACGCGGTATCAAACGCTTTTCCAATATCTAATAGAACCATACACACTGACTTTTTATCCGTGAAAGCGGTTTTGCTGATCGAGATTGATTTCTTTATAGGACAAAAAGTGGCGATGAAGACAGTTTATTTTGGCGATCATATTCTGCAGAATTTAATTCTCTGTACTTATACTTAGTGTAATGATGATTAGATCGTCGTTCTTAGCATCCAAAAATGTATGAATTTGCAGAAAAGGAAACCAAACCAAATATTTGATTATTTGTGAAGATAAATGCGGAAATATTGTCGTCATATTTTTGTATCATTTTTCTTTTTTGAATTTTCGTCAAATATTCATTGTCAAATATTTGACAGCGTGACAAATAGTCTATGGTAATAGAAGCTTCAGTCATTAGCGCTCTTTTATCACTCTTTGTATGGTTATTATTACGTAAAGGTAAGAATCATGGACTAATCGTTAAGTTTTCTACGTCAAATTTTGAATTCAGTCTCTATCGTCGTTGGTTCGTCCCGATAAATTGGTGGTCTGATTGAATCACAAATAGATTTTCTAATCTAAACTAATTAAACAAGCCTGTTGAGTGTACATATCAGTCCAACTGTAGAACATAGTTTTCTACGAAGCCAGAAATAAAAAGTTATTCAATAAGTACATAACAATTTTGTATTTTAATACAAACGCACCCTTGAACTTTTTTGCTGGTCTGTCAATGTAAAAACATCAGTCAAGGTTTACATTTTGATCATGATGAAGTTCACGAACGAGCAATGTTTGGAAATTATCTCAATTATTCTGTGTTTTATTTAAATACAAAATTGTTATGTCCCTATTGAATAACCATATTAAAACACGCTAGGGTTATTCTATTGAATAACCCTTTACTTTGGATCAAATTCGTATAGCGTTCATACGAAAATGAGCCTTTAAAAATAATTTTGAAGCCCTTTAACACAAATGTTCTTCGAAACATAAGGTTTGTTCTGTTTGGCTACACTTTTACATTACATTGCTAAAGTGTGCACATTTCGATTTTTTTTGCGAGAGAGAGAGTTAGCTAATTATTTTGGCGAATGTAATTTGGAAGAAACGTTTACACTCTCTTCATCTCGTTTACACTCTCTTCATCATCATGAATGTATGAAGAATAAACCTAAGTTTAGCTTTCGTTGAACTATGCAATTTTTATAACTAAGAATTATATCATTGATTTTTAATTTTTTTTTAACTGAAGCGATCCTTTTAGTCTGGTGAAAATTGGTATTCTTACAGTATACACTTTTTGAGAAGAGTGTCGAACTAGAAAAGTGTGCATTAAACTTCGGAAAATGAGCAAATGTTATTTAATTTGTTCACTATCTTATTATTAGTGGGAGTGCATTACACAATTTAGGATACACAACTAAAACACGTTCCAGTGGAAAGCTTTGATTTTAATTACAATCGCTTCCTTGTTAATTAGCTCACGTCGTGAAATGATAAATGCACCTTCCCATTGTTTTCATTTTTTCTCATTATTGAACATAAAAACCATTTGAAAATGAGAAATTTGCAGAATGAAAGCAATTTCGTATTTATGAAAATTACACAATCCTTTTGTTCGGAATTTTCATTATTGTACTCATTTCTCGATGAACAAAAGAACTATATGAGAGATTTCAGTGTTCAATTAAAATACCTTAACTACACATTTGTAATTAGTGTACACATTCGTGCGAAACTGAATGTGTGCAAACAGCTGCAACCACCCGTTCCTAGTATATTGGATATACTTTTCGTTTCGCCTTATTCTCCGCTTGTGCTTCCATGTTTGCTATTGAGTAAATCAAACAATCATATGCCACCTACCTCCAGGAAACAGTTTCCAGGTAGGTGGATTGAATACACAACCCCCTCTGTACACTCACGCTGTTTATTAGCCAAGGATTTTGCTGTAATTGCAAAGGAAATTTCATTTCTACATGGCACAGTAAGCATAATGAAAAACAAGTGCTCATAGCGAATATTAAATTAGAAGGAAGAGTAGAACCTAGAGTCTGTAGCAACTGCGGAGTTACAGACTCCTTTCAGAAAAATTACAAAAATAAAGAAAAAGATGAATACAAATATGGGAAGAAGATGCAGTACAAATGAGGGATGCCTTTCGCAGACGACAAGGACACGTCTACTCTACTTCAGACACTCGGCGCTAGTAACTTCTATTTGGACCCAGTTCCGCATTGAAGACGTTGATTTAATACGCGAGTCGTGGTAATTTGCTTCCATTCATTTCAGCTTCATCTTGTTGCAGTGTTCTCGAGCAGACATCGCCCGCCATCTGTTAGTGAACAAATAAATTGCACACTAAATGTGCTGCGCTTAGGTTCTCTCCGGGTCCATTACAAACTGAAATCCTTCTGTTTGAGATGGGGTCGTTTTGATCGAAAATTTATTGTGAAGAAATTTAAGGACACAAGAAGTAACGCCCCTCGTTGTGCACCTTATAGTGCGCCATAGCTGCAGCTTACGCTTACTTTTCAGAGAAGCGTCGAGATAGAACCGAACGAGACGCCCTCAAGATGCTGTGAAAGCGTTACGAACTCGTATAAAAACGTCCCTTTGTTTATTTGCTCTTACAACGGAGAGAGAGGAACCTTTACGAGCACTCCTGATGCTTCATCCTTAACTTTTCGGGATGAACAATCCCCACACGTGCATAATAGCTTTTCAAAACCGCGTTGGTAATGTATTTGCGGGTGTAACAGTTAATGTTGAATTGTAAAGAGCTAGCTTGTCAGAAGGAGTCCATCTACCATTTAGCTATGCTCTAGGCTAAACAGTCTGCAGCTACCGCCATCTTATACATTGCGCTTCCAACTCAAAATAACAGACATATAAACCAACTTACAGACGATATTGTTGGGTTAATGTTCATGCAGATTTTAAGTGCAAAGTTGCAACAATGGCTTTTAAAATGTCAACAAGAACAAAATGAGGAACTGAGCGGAAGAACAAAATGAGGTTAGAGTTTTAAGAAAATACTAAGTATATGAGGAACTATCCTGTGCACGGGTTCAATGCATTTGAAAATGTTAATGGGAAGTTCCTGGCGTTTGTTCGTACGAAGTGTGAATTTTTTCCGTGTTTATTTCAAGGAGCGGTTTCCGCAATTCGAATGGAGTGTAGCTGGCATTAGAATAATTCTTAGTTCTGTTTTCACGCTTCCTAAAAGTGAATCTTTATCGCCGCACATATAAGCAGGATTGGCTGCAGATCTCTTAATGAGCCAGAACTAAAAAGGACCAATTATATTCAGCTTAGATGAGCCTCAATAATGTCTACGGAAGTATTTAAATAGTTGGCGAGAGAGTTGTTAAGGTCGCGACCAGAAACGTTTATTTTGAAATACGATAATTGTAGGTAGACGACTGAGAAGCTGTTTAACACTGCAAGCTATCGCAGCGCACTTGTAATCCTACTGACAACTGAAAAATTTTAATGCAAGTCTTGTATACAGTGTGCCTGATGATTTTTACTTTTCGAAATAACAGATTAGTTCAAGTGACGAGCTTCGCAAGATACTCCAATTAACGCACAAGCGCTGTTTTGAGACAGCAGCTTGGAAGACCCGGAAGAATACTGGGTTTCTTCGGAAACATATGAACTGGTTCGTGTCTAGAATTGATTTTCTTCTGGGAGATCACCAGGAGGCTGTTATAAAGAGGCTGCCTAAGAAGTCGCTTTTGCTAAACTGAGTATTGCGCATTTACAAGAAAAAACCAATGATAATTTTTATTCCACCACGTTTTCGCCGACATCGTCCTTCTTGTCGAGTTCCAAAAATAATTGGCGCAGACGGTATTCAAACTAACAACATCTTATATAATGAGATAACCAGTCTTGAACGAATCCATAAAAAGCAGTCTATTGGAACGGTATTGTTTAGGTTGTCAGTCGCATAGTAACGCATAGTAAGACTTATACCCAAAATATAATAAACTTGCGCCCAGACTGTTGGCAGATTATTGTGATCGACCTGAAATTTCAAAAAACCCTAAAATTTTATGATATATTTTCACGTTTTAGGACTAGTAAACCCCAAAACAGAAAAAAAATGGCGCGGGAAGGGGGGTGACAGCCATTTTTCAAAAAAATAAATTTTTATATCTCAAGAATCGTATCAGACATGAGTTGGAGTGTTTTTGAGGGATGGAACAGCCCACGAGAATCTGAAGGGATCGCAATGGGCTCGTATGGCGCCTAGTGAGCGCGGTAGTTCTAGCACTGCGCCTCTTCTTAAACCTAAACCTAAACCTAGGACCAGTAGACCTCTAGCGGAGAAAAAAAATTTCAGGGTGTGGGTGTAGGAGGTAATGGTGGGAGGGGGTGGAAAAGAAAAATTTCTGATTATCTCGAAGGACGTAAAGGATAAAAAGCTAAAAATTTACAGGTGTATAGAGCTACAATAGAGACATCCAAGAAAAATAAATTTTTGATAGGGGTAGCAAGGTACGGGGGTGTGTGGTGGTTTTTCATATCTCAGAAACGGCTTATGCTAGAAAGTTGAAACTTAATACCTATATGTAAATGTGCTACTAGAGTAATTAAAGCTAAAAAACAGTTTAGATTTTCATTTTATTTATTTATTTATTTCGGATGTGTCCCGGTTACAAATCGAGACACATCAATTTTCGGCCAAACCCATAGGGCATATGGCACGTCGCTACAATGTTTTTACAGTTCCATTTTGCTTGTGTATTAATTCAGTAAAAAAGTAGTGAATGCCGAGTGATAATAAATTCAAAATTACAGTATAAAATAATATAGAATAAAATAAAGTATACAATATAAAATATAAAATATTAAGATAATCAGGCCAGTGATAAGGCATAAGCAAACGCAAACAGCATGCATGCAATTGGTTCAAAATTATACATAGTAATGCTTAAGACCTGTTAAATCAAATTAAATATTATAAATAAAAATAAGCATAATTCAACTTAAGTCTAACTCAAAAATAAATGCGTAAATCGACAATTATAATTCAGGATTGATATCGAGCAAATCTTGATTTGAAACTAAGCAAGCAAGATAATGATATTGCATTTCAACTTAAATCTGTAGGAGAGGGCTTGAGGGTGGTTAGATTAGATGTTTGATTTTTAGATGCTCTAGGAGTTGAAAGAGTAGGTTAGTATCGGCGGGGTCAAGGAGGGAATTAAGGGGAGGGACGGCGTTCCTGAAGAAGCGGACGGTTTTAACGCAGCTGGTGAGGATGTGTTCCACGGTGAGCGGTACTTGGCATCCCAGGCAACCCGGTTGTGGCGTTCTAGATATAATGTACTCATGTGTCATCCTGGTGTGTCCCAACCTGAGCCTGGTCAGGATAACGGAGTCCTTCCTGTCTTGTTGGGGACTGTAAGCTGGTGGGGTCGTTTTAGGCCAGTGCTTTGCCAGGAAAGTGGCCTGATTGGCCCAGTGTTGTGTTCGCAGAGCGTCCAGGTTCTTTCTTGCCGTGCGGCGCAGGAAGCTGACATGTGGAGGGATAGCTTCTTCCTCATGGGGAGATATAGGTGTCCTTGCCAACTGGTCTGCTTGTTCGTTTCCAGCTATCCCGACATGTCCCGGAATCCATGATATTTTAGTGGTGGCTGTGTTATCCCTTTAGATTTTCATTTACGTACAAAGGTGGAGTAAAAAAAATGTCTCATTATCTAAGCGCCTGGAAACCAAATTTTTCGATATCTAACCCCTAAGGAGGTGTAAAGTCGTTATGTACTTTTTCACGAATTCCAATATATTTCTAGGTCTAATGAGATATAGAATTCACGTTCACTTCTAAAAGCTTTATATGTAGTCGGACAAAAAACCGATTTAAGTATTTTTCGATATTAAACACCCTGGGGAGTAAGGCTTTGTTCAAGTTTTGACAAGTTTTTTTAGGTTTAATGAGATCGAATCCGCTTTCACTTCTATTGAATCATTTGTTGAAAAAATAAATACTTAAATAAATTAAAAAAATCTGCCAACAGTCTGGGCGCAACTATATTATTTTATGGGTAGAAGTCTGAAACGTGTTTAATGCTGAGATGCGGGGTAGGTTACTACACAGTAAAAAATTCGGGTTTAATTTTAAAACTTTAAATAAGTTTTAGCCATTTTTTAAACTTTTTGGAATAAAGTGGAGTATATGTCAAAGTTTTAATTAAGTTAAACCATTTCAGTTTAATTTTTAGTAAGCGCGAATGATTAATTTCGCAAATTAGACTTCTTCGAATAGTTTTTAGCCACAAAAGTTTTAAAACGGCATACTAGACCACAAAAGTTTAAAACTGAAACAAATGGACGTCGAGTTGAATGATACAATGCGTATTTGTGATTTTGTTTCGAGTTATTGTTAGGTCAAGATGAGCGTTCAATACGTTGTTCGTCCCGGTAATTTTCTTAAAGTGCATTTTGTGTCAAAAAAGAACTACGTGTGCCTCAAAAAGGTTCTTCCTGATACGGATGAAGAAATTGATATTGTAACCTACGATGATTTGCTTTTTTTCCGGTAAAAGTTTTAAATGTGCTGTGTGCTTTTTAATTCAAGTGTTTGCTTCTAGTGTTACTTCAGTCAAAATTCGACGAAAATGAATTTATTGAGTTTACCGATTTCGAAGACGTCCCTTTAAAACCGAGTTCCTGTATAAAAAAACATGAGACCATTAATTCATTTATGGTGTATGCGTTTCGAAGCGAAATAACGATATTTTTCCAAATTGGCAAATGCTCAGCATTTCCACCAGTTGTAAGGGTGTTTCGGATAGTAAGCATGATACACCCTCTGACGAGTCTATGCCCTTCGATGACGAAACAGCTCCTTCGGACCTAGTCCAACACAATCTTATGGCGTATTCCAGTGAAGTGTTTTCCAACTGTCATGTCCTCTAGGACAACGATTAATCAGCAGTCGAGGATTTCGTGTTGGGGTTTCACACCAGAAACCCTACTGACGCTGGAAAACAACCAACATTTAATCAAATTTGCTTCTATGGTAGCTTACCATGAAAAAATTCCATTCTTAATCTAAATAATTTTAACAACATTTGGAAAACATTAGCAAACAGGCATCAACATCACCAATTTGAGGTGTGGAAATCCTTAACATTCGACTACGCACAACACGGTAAACAAAACCCTTTCTCATTACTGGAAGTTCACAAACAGTTGTTAGGTCACAATTATAAATCTATAATAGTATTAAAAATGCTACAGAATTTCAATGGGTATCATTATCGCAAAGACATTTTTGTACCAGAAATAAGCGAAAATTCATTATTCATTAAAATAATTAAAATTATATCTTACAATAACAGAATGTTCTTGTTGACTAAGAAGTATGAATTATTCTATTGAGGAAAGCGAAGAGTATTGCTTACGATTTTTAGACGAATTGATAAGTGGGTTCCTCATGAGCTTACTGAGCAACATGACATGTTGCAGTTCCCTGCTCTCTCGGAAGAGAAACGATCCGTTTTTGAACAGGATAGTGACATGTGATGAAAAGTGGATACTGTACGAAAATCGTCACCGTCGGTGACTGTTTGGTGATCTGCAGCTGGAGTTATTCACTATTCCTTTTTGAAGCGTGGTGAAACCATTAATGCAGAGAAGTATTGTGCCAAATTCGATGAATTGCATCAGAAATTGCGTGTTCAACGGCCTAAATTGGTCAACAGAGATAGAGTTATACTGCTTCATGACAGCGCACGGCCTCATGTTTCAAGAACAACGGTCCAAAAATTGAACGAGTTGCAGTACGAGACTCTTTCTCATCCACCATACTCACCAGACCTTTCGCCAACCAACAACATTTGGATCATTTCTTTGCGACCAAACAATTCGATAATGAAGTAGCCATTAAAAGTGCCTTCGAGGACTTTCTTCGCTCTAGAAAGTCGGACTTCTCCGAAACTGGCATAAATGCACTTGTATCTCGTTGGGAGAAGTGTATTTCATATGCTGGTGCCTATTTTGATTAATAAAATTAAGTTTTATAAAAGTTACAGTTGTGTGAAATTGCACTACCAAAAACGACATTTCATCTGCAACAACCTAATATAAGACAATAGCAAAAATTGGCGCAGTCGGTATAACGATGGATTAAAACATGATTTAAATTATTTTAAGTCATCGTTATACCGACTGCGCCAATTTTCAGATTTAGATTTAAACTCATATTTTTAACAAATTTAATTTTTGGAATTCAAAAGATTTAATTTTTAGATTAATCTAATTTTAGTAAATTATTAGATGCGATTGTTCCAAGATTTTATAGCTCATTCATGTGGCCTAAACTCAAAGTGGATTTAAAGCTATTTCAAGATTTAGATAAAAGTCTATTTTAGCCTTAGATTATATACCTAAAAGAATAGGACACCCCGGTGTAAGAGTTCGAAAAAAATATTTATATATTTATAAAAGTTACAGTTGTGCGAAATTGCACTACCAAAAACGACATTTCATCTGCAACAACCTAATATGTACATATAAGAATTTTCTTAATTTCATATTATTTTTTTTAATATTAATGTAATAATTTTCAGTTGGTTGTATAATTTAATGTGTTATTATTCATTTCATTTATTCTAAATTTAAAAGCAATGAAGTCGTTTTTTTTAATCCATATTCGTTTGAATTTTAGTCTTTTCGCCGTTTTGCACGTAGTCGTCAACAGTTTTAAAATAAAACTAGCGAATCTTGTTCTGAATTCCTTAAGTAGTTTAATAACTTGTAGTTTACGTTTTTTAGATTTTATCGGTTTTATTTCTAGACTTTTATGATTACCGTTTAGTCGACAGCATAGTTCTAAAAATAATATTAGGTAGGCTTATTTTGAATCCATTTAGCGGTTTTTATTTAAAACTTTTAGTTCCAGTTTTCTGTAAATTTTTTAGAAGACTTGTTTGGACCTATATACAAACCAAATTCTCTTAAATATAGTCCATAAATTTTTACTGTGTATGCGACTGACAACTTAGGGAATAACCAGAAGGCTATTGGAACGGTATTGTTTAAGTTGTCATACGCATAGTAACCTATACCGCATCTCAGCATTAAACGCGTTTCAGAGTTCTAACCATAAAATAATAAAGTTGCGCCCATACTGCTGACAGATTTTTACATCTATGGTATGTTCGATGTCATAAGAGTGGATTGTGATTTTTAACACAAGAATGTTGAAAATACGTTGAAAATTGTTGTTTTTTTAATACACGTGTAGAACAGAAATGTACAAAATATTTTTGGGAGGAGCAGTGGCGTACAGAATTGGTTTTATCTACAAATTATCTCGTAAACCATTAAACTTATTTAAGATATGATCATAAAATATAAACGGTAGGTAGGTTTGATAGACCCTTACGTACAGTAAATTTTTTTAGGGTGGAGTACTAGCGATTCGAGTGTGATAGGTGAGAAAGTAAAACATCTGATTTTTAAATCATAAGAATCACGAATAGTAGGCAGTTAAACGGTTGGATGGCTAATGCTACAATTTTGAAGTCTAGAACTTATTTATATACTTGTTTTCTAATGGCGTGCAGTGGTTACGGCAAACATATTTTTCTATGAAATTATGATTGCGTCAAGAACCAAAATATCACCTTTCTTTTTTCCCCATGGTTTGGAGTCTCACATAATTCGGCATTTTTTGGTTAAGTAACTTTCTAAACACACTTGACTGTAAATATTGACCTAGAACTTGGTTAACTTGTATTCATTTTAATGTATTATTATTTCAAATCAAAGTACTAATTATTGTAATGTTAATTTTAATGTGGTTGTTTCTTTCTTCATCGTAATTATGTTAAAATGTTATGTAATGTAATTCTCTTTGTTTAAATAAAAATATTTTTGGTGTCTTATCACCTATTAAACTTCAGCACCAATGATTGATAGTCTACATGTATGTTAGTAGTGTAATTTAGAAGCCTGAAAAAAGTTTCAAAACATTTAATTTGTTTGACGATGAACAATGTGATAAAATAGAAATTCACAACTGTCCAGTCTGATTTCAAGAAATTTTTAGCTCGCTTTCTACAAAATCCAACGATACAAAGAAATTTCGAAGCTTACAAATGTATGTGAAATATTTTAAAATTTTTTTTTAAATTTCGAGTCAAATTTTAATCTTTTAAAATTATGAAATCTCAAGGCGTAAAATCCATCCAATCCATCAGCTACAGTCTATTGTTATTATTGTATTAATTGAAATTTTATATATATTTAAAGTTAAGTAGATATTAGTGGAATTAGTTGATTAAAATATTAAAGGAATTAAAAAACTTGGTTACTGTAGTAAATTGGACAAAGATGAAAAAATTTTTTGGTTTTTTTATTCACAGAAACAACTGCGTCTTTCTGTGAATTTTTTACAGTATGCTTTATACACTTAACAATGTTCAAATCCTTAATCAAAATTTAAATTCTCAGCAATATACAAAGAGTAGATAAAAATAACATGAACTTCTTACGACTAAAGAAATATAAGACAATGTGCGATATGAGAAATACGTGCATGACGTCGAAATGAATATGTTATTAAATTTTCACATTTGCGACAAGCTATGCAAATTTCAAACAGTCTTGTACCATTACAGCTCCAATTTCTATTCGTAAACAAAAATCTCATATCTCCTTTCGGATGGAAATAAATTTTTAAGATGTACTAGACGTTGTATTAATAACAACAAAACTTGTTACGGCAATAAATTATTAAATCATCGTCACTGTTACTCGTTTCTTTTATATTCGCTTCTCGGAAAATTTCTTAGAATTTTCGCGAATACGAGTATTTATTTCGGTAGTGTGGGGGTGTGAAGTTTCCGAAAGGCGGGCAGACACTCTTTTGCCCGGATAATTTCAAAGATTTATTCACGAAAATATCGGAAAAGCGATCATCAATCAGAACCATCAACATAATATGAATTTTCCTTTCGTGGAAACCTACTTTTTTTCGTTATAAAGAAGAAAAACAAGATTTATGAACACAAGGATACCGATAAGGATTTTGTGGACAACAAAAGGCGTTTTGGCGGCAATGATTGCGATAAAATTGTGCGGAGGTGTATGGTGTATTGCGCAGAAATATTAACAACCCTGGAAGATGGAGGAGAATGGTGTCGATTTTTATCTTGTAGTTTGCAAATGGTTTTAAGCTTTTCAAATTTTCTTGCGACGTTCCTCACAATATCAGCATTTCCATTTCAATTTTCTTTAAATTTAGTGAACACTTTAACCGAACTTAAGTTTCGACGCTGTCGAATATTTCACTATTTTCGGAAAAAATTTTGACAAAACTTTTTGTCAAATTTTTGACAACATTTATTTGAGTCAATTTTGAAAAAAATACCAAAATAGCATTTACGCAATACGCATTTTATTTAATTTACGAATTAATAGATACAATTTTCTAATTTTAATATTCGATTCAGTAGAATGAAATAAAGGGCGAAAAAATAAAGATAAAAATCGCAGTATTTTCACATCGAATTCAACAAAAGGAATCTAGTTCATTCTGTTATTTAAAAAAATCGATGTTTCCCATCTGCTCAGAAACGTGACGTGTGGTAGGAAAAATCTATAAAAAGCAATCGTTATGGAGAGTATCTTCCAGACAAACCGTTTCTGTACATGTCAGCAGGTGCTTAATCGCAATCTACCTTGAATAGAGGACACCCACCTACAATAAAGAAAATGTTGGCCATCAGCAAGGAGCCTTCATAAATTACATACAAATCAGACAGACCGCTTCGCAGTAAGATTTCCAAATGTGTTTTTTGTATTGTGTAGTCGATAGTTTGAGGAAGGATATGTAGGTGTTTGAATTGAAATTAAATTTCAGCCTGAATAGCATCCACACGATTTCTTTAATATCATTTTCTATTGATTAAATATGAGTTCGTGTTTGATCGATTTCCTTTCGGTTTTGTTCCTTATAAATAAATATTTGTCTAGTTATTTTTTTTTTTTGATTTTTTCACTCGATATTGGATTTATTTCCATAATATTGAATTGTACATATATTGTACATTTATTCGATCTAGTTGGACAACGCTATTCGTTTTAATTGACTAAGCTGGAGCAAAGTAGGCGTTCAATCCGAACCTGAAGATTTTTTATCAAAGAGCCCCCCACCTACAGATTTCTATATGGGTGAGTAGTTACTCAAAGGAGCGTAAGTCAAGTGTTTCTTTGATAGCTCTATCGGAATCAGATCTTAAACCTTGATTTTGATTGTAACATTGTTTTCAAGTATGGAGCGCAATGACAGGTAGGTATCTATATGTTAAGTGGCCAAAATCATTAAGTCCGCTTATGGCATTATATGCATCACTGTGTTTTTCCAATAATTCTGAAAACGCAAAATAATCGACCCAATTCCAGCTAGCGTTCCAAAGGACATGGATTCAGGATTTTATTACCTTGTGAGGTCTATTTTTTTAATTTCTCAGAATGGGTTATCAACATCCTTAGGATACGGGAAAGGAGTATCCAATTTATTATTAGTTAAAATTATGATATCAAAATAGAAAAAGTACAATACGACGAATATAAAACAATAATTTTTGTACATAATGGGTACACAGTAAGAAAATAGTAAGTTTTGGAACTAAAAATCTCTTAAGGGGGCCCGAAACCGGGTAGTTTACCTTTAGTTCCTGAATGGCTCTTTACGGGACAGAAACAAGGTTTTTACGAAATAGTCGATCCCGGACCTAGGAGTTATTCACTCCTTCAATTTCATTCTCGATTTTTCACCCCATCTATTTCTTCCACGAATCGCAACACCGCCTTCTGAAAGCAATAAAGCTTTTGATGTGAATTAAATTGCGTTCGACACGAAAGTCTGCCCATTTGCTATTGGAGTTAGTAGAACTTTTCGGATTCGAATCTCGGCTACTAGAAATTGAGCTTTGAAACACTAGCATGTCATTTTTGTTGGTTTTGCGCTGCTTAATGAATTGTAATGGTGCGTATGGTCGTTCTGCACGACATTTTTCAAATTTTGTCCTGTTTTTTTTTTCACAAATGAAAAGATTTTATCAGTTGTAAAGAGTGCCAAAATATCGAGGGTCGGCTCCGTCTGTATATAACTCCTCTTCAAAATGTTCAGACAAAATAAATTTCCGAGACATGTGCTACTTCTTTAGCAGGATTGGTTTCTAAGAGAGCCAAATATGCTGAATTTGCGATAACGGAGAAGAAACACCAGAGAAGAGGGACTTGTGCATAAAAGGCACCCTCATTTCGGCCAGGCTTTAATGGAATCATCGAAATTCCTGACAATTCTTCTTCTAGAAATATCACGCTTCATTGACAGATGTGATGGTTGGTTGGTTGGTTTAAGTGGCAGCCCTGTCTCCCAGGCAGAGCACAATTAGCTCAGATGCCGTTTTGGAACCACAAACTCGTGTTAAACTCGAATGTTAAGGGTTGTTGTGATTGGGGAATATAGAAGATGAATGTGAGGAAAAAGTAGTAACTCTCCAATTTTCTTCCCTGAAATCTCCATCAGGTCCCCGTAAAAGGGTTTGCCTAGCGCTCGCTCTCAGACTCTAGCTAAAGCCGGACATTCGCAAAGGAAATGAACAAGCGACTCTCGCTCAATAGTGTCCTGTCAGCTGCGGCAGTGTGCATTGCACGGAATGCCAAATTTGGCTGCATGATCCCCAATTGGCCAGTGATCTGTACTGATCGCCTTGATTCTGGAGACGTCTGCCCGGGTCTTGTATAGAAGTTCGTCTGACTTGGCTCGGTTGTAAGATGGCCACATATTCCTAGATATTGCGCAGGTGGTTAGGCTTTTCCATCTGGAGTTAGCCGCTGTCTGGAAGTGGGAGAGTATGACTCTCTATACGACTCCTAAAGGAATGTGGACTAGTTTCGCAAGAGAGCCGGGAAGAGCGGAGCCCTCTCTGGCCGACAGATGTGATACTGAAGGGGAATTATAGATAACTAAGGGGGATGTCACCAATTGAGGCTTCAGTGACAGAGGAAACGAAACCAGCCCCTACCCTAAATCTAATGTTAGGAAATACTGTTTTTGTGTCAAAAACTCAAGAACTCTTGATAACAATTAGACAGCCAAGATGTAGATTAAGCAGAATACCCTGAAACAGTTACAGCCTCATCGAAAACATGTGATTCAAAACTATTTGGAAGATCTACGAGCGAAAAGATGTTCCATACTTACAAGAAAGTTCTGAACAAATTCTGTGTTTCAGTATCGAAGTAGAATTGTAAAGACCAATACTGATTAAGTACTTGAGTCTTGAAACTCGTGATTTTTTAAACGTTTTAATGCCGATAAAAGCTACTGCCATTTCTTATGACAAATGTATAAAAATGGATTTATAATACAAAATATTGACGATTGGCAGCGATTTTCTACTAAGAAAATCTAGTTTCTACTTGATTTAGAAGAGATCTTGGTTGGTTGTGTGGTTTACGTAGTGGCCCGTCAGTCGAGACAGGGCCCAATTAGCACAGAAAGTGCAGTTTTGATAACACAACTCGCTTAACCTGGTCGTAGAGTGCTGATGAAGTAGATACAAGGTTTTACAGAGACCTGGGGCTGGAATGGATTATCATATCCATTCGGAGCTGTTTAAAAAGATAATCAGCTCTCCAATCTTATTTTTCAAAATCTCAACAAAGTTATCAAAGAAAGGTTTGCCTAATGCACGAAGTTTGGCTCTAGCTAGGGCCGGACACTCACAAAGAAGGTGGATAACAGTTTTCCTCTCATTTGCATCCCCACAACTGCGGCAATTAACATAAAAGGGAATACCCGCGTGGTCGCCGATTGGCCAGTGACCCGTGCTAACCGTCGTGACTCTGGAGACTTCAACACGGCTCCAGCTCAAGAGTTCGTCTGTTCTGCTCATGCAGTAGGATGGCCATATGACGCAGTTGGTCAGTCTTCTCCATCTGGAGTTTGCGTTTGTAAGAAAGTGGGAGGATATTTGGCGCTTAACATTCCATAGTGGGACCAGAACGGATTCCACGAGAGAGCCCTGAAGAGCAGAACCTTGCCTAGCTAATTGGTCTGCTCGCTCGTTACCCTCTATCTAGTTGTGGCCTGGGATTCAAAGCAGAGTTACTTTGACCTGACTTCCTAAGTAGGCTAGCTCCTTTCGGCACTGTTCAACGAGTTTAGAGGAGGTAGTAGCTGAATCTAAGCCCTTGATTGCGGCTTGGCTGTCAGTAAGGATTACAACATTTCGCTTTCGCATTAAGTCTTACTTCAAAGTCCGACAGGCCTCCCAGATCCACAGTATCTCCGCCTGGAAAACGCTGGCGTAGTCCGGTAGGTGGTAATACACCCCTTCCGACTCCGCAGCTCATCTTGGAAACGTCAGTGTATATGACTGTGTCGAATTCATGTATGACCGAACCATTCTTCCATTCCACCGTGGTTGGAAAACCCACAGCGCAATCCTTCTTGAAGGTCAGTCTCGCGGTCGGCGATTTAACCATTTCCGTTGGTAAAGATTCTAGAATGTAGAAGAGATCTTACATCTGTAAAGCTAGAAAAAAATTCTCGCATTTCTGTTTATCCAAATTATCAGAATTTCCAATGAATGTATTTAATTTTGCGATTATTGTAAGAATTTTTGTGATATAGGGTGATGGTATTCAAATAAAATGTTTTTTGCAGCTTGTCGTTTGCACGAATTCCTAAAGTCAGTACTGTCTCATTACTAGTACTACGAGTAATTGTCATGTTGGATTCGATCCGCGAAGTTGTTCAATAAAAGTCACAGATATAACAAGAATTAGTTATTAAGAGAAAAAGTTTATTTTTCGTTTTCATTATAGTAAAAAAAATTCCGTACTCTACTGTTGCCGGTATTATACGACAATTCCGGTAACAGTACAGTATACAGATAAAGACAGTAAATTTCTTCTATACAATATAAAATTTCAGTACGGTTCGGGGTACCGACATTCGATATTACATCAATTCAGAATAACAATATTCATTCAGTACAGTTGCAGTATTGAAAGGGGAAAACTTTTAAGCTCGAATTCTGCTGGAGTATCGATGTGTAAAAATTACTGTCATGAGAGTAACTCTCCTACAACATACTCCCACGACTGACATCAGCTCAGATTATTTTTAAGTAGCTTAGTACTTTATTGATGGAAAATTATTTAAAATAGTACAAAGGAAATGTGTATCTAATCCAGATATCCTAAGCACTAACAACAAGTTAATCCTTCACTCGATATAACGTCTTAGCAATTACGTAACGAAATATACGAAAATAAACATCTTTCTTTATGGAATATTTATTTTCCGCAACAACAACAACAATTACATCAGAAACATAATAGAGAAAATCCTTGAAATTCGCCAAGGCACACATACAATTAAAATTTTGGAAAACTTTTCCTCGATTTTCCATCAGCATGAACTCATTCGGTATGAAATCTGTTTGTGATTAGTTTCACGTCTTTCAATTATTCGTCCGTACTATAATTCCCAGAAGGAAGGAACTTTTTCTTCCTCCCGGCATAAGAAATAAGTTTTCCCGGAATATCGAGGGTTCCTTATCGAGTGTACCGAAAGTTTATATGAATATATGCGTAAGGATGAGGACGACTTTGGACAGGAGGAAGTACGAAGTTTGCCAAGTATGATGGTTGACATTCGAAATGGATGTGGGCTGAAAAAAACAACATGCGTCGTCGTAATAATAGGAGTTGCCCATATAATAATTGCGGTAATAAATAAATCCTATCCCCAGAACCCACCATTCAAGGACTCTTCGTCCCTTTTTCGGACTACGTCATTCTATTTTGAACGAATAATTCCAGGAAAACTTATTCCTGTGAAGTATTAAATACGCGTGGGAACTCGGACATATGGTGGTCCAACATAAATGGCCTGGAAAGATCAATAAAACGAAAAACATGGAGCAAACTAGACTTTCAACATACCAAAGTGGTCATATTTTTGGGTTTGGATAGACCCGAGGACATTTTAACTGCTCTTCTGTTTGCAAAGTAGTATCCACGTTGTAATCTACATATGTGCTAGTTCCTGTAAGGTTCCAGATCCAAAATTTTGCTCCAGCCACACCCGAAGGATTATGAATCAGACAACCGAAATAATTGCTTGATTTGTTACACCAAGCATGGACTCGATGAATCCAAGCCAAGGGGTAGCCCAATGTAAACACTATCTAATGTAAGGAGTAACCAGGGCCAATATCTATGTCCGTATCGTTACACATATGCTCGATTGAACATGCGATTAGAGATGCTGCTCCTCAACTCAAACAAGGCCATTAAATATTTTTAAGGACACATTGCTCCCAAGCCCGAACAAACTTCAATACTTAAATCCCGCTGTACTTGTGTACTATCTTTGTTCGTGCTACTCCGCAAAGATTGCCAAAATCTAGTAGATCTAATGGCTTCGAGAGATTAGTTTCGAGAATCGTGTGAAGCTAGTTTACCTTGCGAAACGGAAGGGGAGGTCGCTTCAGGGTAGGTACATATTGTCAATGCTCCACCTTAGCCGGAATATGGCACGTTGAAGGTAATATTGAGCCAAACGGTTTCGGGAATCATGTGTGGAGCTTCTTCCTTTGTAAGCCGTACAATATCCGCTATGTTGTATTGCGGCTGTGGTTTCAGAGCAAGGCTACACAGGACGATACACTAGGCAATATTTATATTCATTTGTAATGTTGTCTACCGTCTGTAGCATTCGAGGTATAAGCCTTATAACAAGCAAACAATGCGATATGATTTATTTAGTTTTACTCCTTTCAAGGGAATACTGCTGAAACTGAGATGTTTCTTGTGGAGCACGTAAGTAGAAATCAATATTTAAGTTATTAAAAGTGGGTTCAAGATGGGACATTCGCGAATAAAAGCGGAAGTTGCTTTGTAGGCACAATAGGTTGCTAAGTTGCTGTTTAAATAGAGGGTATTTACCTGTTGGCGGCCTTGGTAACCCTATCACCAGGTTTTCTACTCTACCAATCCAGAAACCACGAGAGATGAATACCTTTAAAGCTTTTGACTCAAACAAAATACCTAGAAGTTTAGAAGAAATTGAATATACCTTCTATTCGGGAATACGTGTAAGAGGTTCAATATTAGATATAGATAAATATATTTATTTCTTAAATTTAGATTCAGTTCGATAATTCAGTTAATTTTCATTTAGAGTTTAGACGTAACGTCTTTACAACTTTGGTAGAGACAGTAAGTACTGAGCAAATAAATTTTATGTACACTTTTAAGAATACATACAACACATAATTTGTAGGAAAAAGTTAATAAAAAACCCTTTGATAGACTAAAAACTAAACCTAGAACTAAAACTAAAAACTAAACTAAAACTAAAATAACAATAATTCATTAATGGAAACTATCGTGGGAATGTCGCAATTTTCACATCGGTTTTTAAATTTGTTTACTATGTCAGTGATAATCGGATTTAGTAATTTCAATTTAGCTTTTTTGTGTAGAAGACGAGAAGACATGTGCCAGGGTTCATTTAATATAATCTTCAAACACTTGTTTTGAATTATTTGCAATTTTTACCGACGAACTTCAGTACAACTTGTCCAAACCGGAGCAACTAATTTTTTGGGACAACTGGGATTTTCTATTGATTAATGGGTACATAACTCGAATGTTTTTAGAAATAGAGGAGATAGTCTGGTCAATGTGGTGATGAAAAGTTAATTTAGAATTAAGATGGATACCCAGTTACTTAACTGTTTTTGACCAGTTTATTGGCTCGCCAAAGATGTTGAGGTATGGAGCTGGTAAGAATTGAAGAGCTCGTCGTTTTGTTACATACATTCATTGTGTTTTTGATGCATTTAATTTTATTTTCCACTTCGTATAATAATCGGATATTTTTTCCCAGTTGGCTTTGTAAGTTATTTATTATTTCAAGTGCGTCCGAGCCAGCAGAAAGTATGGCTGTATCATCAGCATATACGGCAAGTTAACAATGTTGGAGTTTTGGGACATCAGAAGTATAAAAATTGTACAGGGTTGGGCTGAGGCATGATCCCTGTGGCACACCCGCAGGAATAAACCTAGGACTAGAATGTTTTCCTTTAACTTTGACTGAGAAAGTTCTATTTGCTAAGAATGATTTAATTATATTGCATATGTATGTTGGAAAGTAGAAGTTTATAAGTTTGGATACCAGACCATCGTGCCATACGGAATCGAAAGCTTTTTCGATATCCAATATTACCATACCTACGGACTTTTTGGAGCGTACAGCTATGGATCACAGACTTCACTCTAAGAAGCTGATGTGTAGTGGAATGCTTCGCGCGAAATCCAAATTGAAAATTCGGAATTTTGTTGGAGTACTTGCCAGTACTAATTATGCGTTTCACTATGATTTTTTAAATATTTTCCCTAGGATTGGGAGCAGGCTAATTGGCCGATAGCTTTGCGCTTGAGTGTGATCTTTTCCTGGTTTGGGGATAGGTGATACTGTTGCCAATTTTTCAGGTTACTGGGAAATAACCGATCTTTAAGCAGCAATTATAAATAAAATTGAAGTATATGATTGAAATCGGTGGAAGGTTTTTGATCATGCATGCTAGCACGCCATCGAAACCAGGTGCTTTTTTGGAGGTTCAATATTATCAACCGCTGTTTACGCGATAATTCATCGATGATGCACTCAAATCGAGACAGTTCATACAATTACTGAATGCCTTTCGTTAATAAATATTTTACGAATTTATGTAAAAATCGTTGAAACAATGAATAGAATCATTGAACATTTTCCATGGTCTATGGACTCCTTATTAACATTATGAATCTTTCTTCCTTAAAAATATTCCCATATATTTATGTAATGTGAATGTACACGCAAGTAGAATACAAAATTGGCTTCTGCTTTTCATAGAACAAAACAATTAATTTATTTACATAAAATCAGTTTGCCCTCCTTTCCAGGATATGAGAATCGTGCTATTGCCAGCTCCCACACACATACTATTGGAAATCACCGACAAAACATTTTTATGAACTCCTGCATTATGTTGATGAAAGCGTTCATGAACATTTTCATATTTTTTTTTAATTTTTGCGCAAATTATTTTACACTTCAAATGTACTCTTGTAGGGTGGCATGAAGGTGCACTTGTCCCAACTTGTATTTTACCAATCCGAAAAATAGTACATATTGGATTCATAAAATGATAAAATACAGATCTCTAGTTCAAATCCGGCTGGACGGACTTCATTTTCGAATATTTCCAAAAAAAAACAGATAATTTTTTGCGATCTCAAGATAGGTGTTTACTAACGAATTGAACAATAGTATTGAAAGGATAAATACTAACATAATAATAGAAATTCCGTGGCTTAGATAACACATTATCATTATTTTAATTGGATAATAAGATGATGGTCCAAGTCACTAGTTCTTAAGTAATAATTATGTATATTTATATGCCTCTTATTGAATTATAAATAAATAGAGCCAGTAGAACAAACACAAGGGTAGCTAGCACTCGAGAAGGACACCGCTACTACTACAATTTTTCATTCTTAAGGTCGACTACAGGAAGCCACAAATGACGAATTGGGAACTATATGACCAGAAATTTTCGGAATGCATGGCCGGCACCATACGTAATATAAACGACATTGACAGCATGGAAATAGCATCAGAACAAATACGCAACGCTATTGAAACTGCTTTCAACTTATCCTGCCCGGAAAGGTCCAGAGTAAGTAACAGAAAAGTAGCTTGGTGGAACTAACTAAGGCACTAACTAAGATCAGATCTCAAACAAGAAAGCTCTTCAATAGGGCCAAAAAAACTGGTAAGTGGGAATCGTACAAAAGGGCTCTAACAGAGTACAACCATGAAATTAGATGTGCAAAGAAAAATTCGTGGAAATTATTCTGCCAGGGTATAAACGATTTACCCAGCAGCGCAAAAGTACACAAAATACACACACTAACAAAATGGGCTTATTAGAGAAACCCGATGGCTCGATTACCGAAAATGGGAAATAGATATTTGAACTTCTAGGTCAAACTCATTTCCCAGGATCCTCAACCACAGAACCAAGCAATGAAGAACGGTATCAACTCTTTTTGGAGAATCCATAGAGTATGCTAGTGAGGTAAAATTCCTGGGAATCATCCTGGAAAATTTCTGGGAATCATCCTGGATGAAAAGCTTGGAATGCTCATTTGGACAAAGTTCTTGAAAGGGCCAGCATCTCTTTTTGGACCTGCAGGAGCCTTCTCGGCAAAAAACTGGTGACTGAGTCCAAAACTAACCTACTGGATATATACCGTTGTTGCTAGGCCCATTATAACTTACGCGGCATCCGTCTGGTGGAAGAAAACAAAGCAGAAAACTGCTCAGCTTAAACTGACTAAATTACAAAGACTGTCATGCCTGGGCATTACTGGAGCGATGCGCACCACTCCCACAGCCGCCTTAGAGGAGCTTCTCAACCTAGCACCTCTACACTTAGAAAAACAGAAAGAAACTAGATTCACCACATACCAACTTTTGAGCTCCGAGGACGAGTTAGAGCGCAGAACAGCCTGCTCAATTCTTTCCGCGGAACTCAACAAGGACCCGATACTAGCGATACCTCTTTCTGATTCAATGGTACCGAAATTTAATTTCACAAGGCCATTCAAAGTTGTCCTACCTGAAAGGGAGGATTGGGCCACAAACAAACCCACTCCAAAACCAGGATCCATAATCTGGAACACAGACGGATCCAAAATCACTATTAAGCCTTATTGTAAGCGAAGTTTTTGTATTGCAGTGTAGGGAGTTATATGTAGATAAATTTGGCTCTTTCAATGGCTATTAATTGCTTGATATTATGCAACCCCGTAAGTTCATATAACTCTACTGACGGAGTCAGGTGTGGCAAGTCAAAGACAGCTTTAATGCTCTTACTGAGTAGCCTGGCGATAATGTCAATCTTACCCAATGATATTATTAAAGTATCTGATAGAAATGAGAAACTGAATTTCAACTTTGTTTCCTAAGAACATTCCGAACCCATCAAATTTAATTTCCGACTAAAAATCGTACAGCAGAAACAAAATTTGATCAACTGAAAGACACTTGACCTAAACCACATCGAAATTTCCTTGTGGTTTTCAAGGTATCAAATTTTATCGCTCCGTTGATTTGATGTGTGACCATTTGTATGCTTCAATTCCTGCACATCTACAGAAGTTCTTGCTAGACTAATACGCCCACATAATGGTTCAGAACACGACTTCGAGGACTCCAATGAACCGATCGAATCGTATGAAAAGGACATCTTTTTCTCTTCGAATACAAGCAGCGAGTTCTTTCCTTGAATAAGTAAACAATGTCTTAAAAACCCACCCGAGCACCGCTACCACGAAAAAGTTCATCCTTTCAAAATAATGATGGTAACGCATCGTTTGAACTCAATCGACTGCGACATTCGATTTTCACCTGGCAAAAGTTACTCCTTGATTGGTGCGGCACCATCAGCATTTTCGAAATGATGAGCAATGGTATTTATTCGTGTGTTTTATGAAGGTGAAATTACGTTGTACGTGAAAGAGTATTTTAATTAAGTTAATTGGTATTAAGGTCCCCGAAGGTATCGAAATTAATTTTCCAAATGAGTGGAGTATTAGAGCGCACCAGCTAAAGCATGAGTAATTAGGTCGTAAACGATGTTATTTTTATATTCCCTTACCGGCATTAATAATAAGGGTGAGTAATTTTCGGTATCATACTCGAACGAATGGAATTTTTACGGTCATGAAATCATTTATTAGCTTATAGTGTTGAGTCGGCTTGAAGGTTGTAATTTAGGTATTTTATGAGAGCTATCAGTAACTTTTGTTATTTCAATTTATGCTAATGGTGTTGTTTTACATACTGGAGGCATTGATGGCCACATTAGTTTAGTATAAGCGTGCAAGACTATCATCGCAGAGGTCATTACTTCGAATCCCACTCATAATATTGTTTTACGCTTTTCCCAACACCCAGTTTCCTTTACTTTTCAATAATAACACGCCCATCTTGTAAGTTGGGCGGTAGGTTAACATGAAGCGGCCACCTCTATTCTAGTTGATGTTTCATTCAAACTAACCCAGATAGAATTTAGAATAAGTTTTATTGGAATCACTATTTGATCGTTTTTATACTCTAGATGAAATCATATAGAGTATTATAAGTTTAATCCAGCCGAAAAGTTTGTAACGCATAGAACCAAGCCTCGGACGAAAAAAAGTTATATATTATTTTTTGTTTATTTGTGGCCAAAAACCTCAAATCCGCCTGACGTCCGTCCGTCCGTCCGTCCGTCCGTCCGTCCGTCCGTCCGTCCGTCCGTCCGTCCGTCCGTCCGTCCGTCCGTCCGTCCGTCCGTCTGTCCGTTAGCACGATAACTCAAGAACGCCTTCACCTAGGATCTTGAAATTTTGAATCTGGATGTTTGGTTGAATTTGTAAGGCTAAGTTCGTTAACGGGCAAAATCGTCCTACTCCTTCGGGTAGCTGCCATACAAAATGTCCTTAAAACACGTGTTCAGGAATATAGGTCGATAACTTCAGAAGGGTTTAAGCTACGACATTGAAATTTTGTATGTGTTATTTTTCCAATAGTTGGAGTTAAATATATGATTATGAAGAAAATCCTGTTAGTCCTTGGTGTAGCTGCCATACAAATATCCTGTCAAAATGTATTCACTTAATTTACGAAACTCACTATAACTCAAGTAATCTTTTAGCTACGAATTCGGAATTTTGTACAAATTAGTTTTGAGTGAAAACAAAGTTCGAGTTTACTAGTCAGCGAAATCCTTTTACTCCTTCTGGTAGCTGCCATACAAAATGTCCTTAAAATACGGGTTCAAGAATATTGGTTGATAACTTCAGAAGGGTTTAAGCTACGTCTTTGAAATTTTGTACATAGTATTTTTCCAATAGTTGAAGCTTAATGTATGATTATGAAAAAAATCCTATTAGTCCTTCGTGTAGCTGCCATACAAATATCCTGTCAAAACGTCTTCTTTTAATTTATGGAACTTACTATAACTCAAGTAATCTTTTAGCTATAAATTGGAAATTTTGTACAAATTAGTTTTGAGTAAAAACCAAGTTCGAGTTTACTAATCAGCGAAATCCTTTTACTCTTTCTGGTAGCTGCCATACAAAATGTCCTTAAGACACGTGTTCAACAATATTTTTCGATAACTTTTGAACGCTTCAAGCTACGAATTTCAAATTTTGTACAAGTTCATTTTTAAATGGTTCCAAGGAAAAGGACAAATATGTAAGAAATCGAGTGAGTCCTTCCTGCACCTCTCATGTGAAAGTCCTTCAAAAAGGACATTTTTTTTTGGTGACTTACCCAGTTCAAGATATGAAATTAAACACTGAATATTGTCTTTTAGTTTTGAGTAGCAATCTAATGGGAGTCCTTAATAAAGGACATACAACATGCACACACGTAATTCTACTTTATCCCCAACTACAATATAAATCGGAGTTCAGTATTCATCTAGAGTATTATACGATTGGCTTGCAGCCGATCGTGACTGCAGTATGTTTGTATTGTGTAAACAATATTAACGTGGAACTACCACGCTTAAATAATACTTATTGAGTTGATGGTTTACTGTCGTAGAAATCTAGTTCAGTCTTAATGAGCAATTTCAATCCATATTTCAGTCATTTACGGTCTGACTTAGACGGTACTTGGCTATTATATGCATATCCTGGCAACCCGAACCACTTATCAATGGCATCGAAATTTGCAGCTTCACGATGAAGCTGGCTATAGTTTTGGCCGACGCAAATTGAAATAACAGAGTATATTCGCGATTGATATAACAAATACTCGTAGCTTTAAAAGTGGCACTATCTACGTGCCCTACGTTGGGCGCTACTATGTTTCAAACTATTGACGTAACATTTAGGGTTATAAAAGATCAAAGATGAGTGGCGTCAATTGTAGCGCCAGAGAAATTTATTTTTAATGTGTGCCGGAAACAATGTTGCCCTATTTCACCCTCGCTACTGGACCTAGTGTTAACAAATGACACCGAATTGATATCTGGGATAGACTATTTGCCACCAGTTGGAAAAAGTGACCATGTTGTGTTATTATGTAACATGCAATTTCAGGCTGCATCGAATATTGAAACACAGAATCGGTATCGTTGGAACTATAGAAAGGCGGATTTCAGTGCCATCAACGATGCCTTGTTGCTGAATCTGTCTTCTGCTACTAGCGAACATGGCACGACCGACGAGATGTGGATCAGTTTTAAAACCACTTTAATGCAAACAGTTCATATGTTCACTCCTTTAGTAAAAATGCGCAAGGATTTTTCAAAACCATGGATAACTCCGCCATTGCTTAAAATGATTAAGGAGAAGTCGAAGCTTTGGTCTAAATACAGGAAAACAAATAATGAAACAGATTACAAGATATATATGAATCTCAACAATAAAATAAAGGGACTATGGAGGGACTATGAAGTTAAAATTGCATTCAGTGGTGACAAAGCTTTCTACAACTAGGTATATGTGGAAATAAATATCATCTCGTGTAACCACTCCAACTACTTTGCGCTCGATGCATTCCGATGAACTAATTACGTATCCTCGAGAAATCGCCGATGAATTTGCATCTTACTTTAAGACAACATACGTGGATGAACCGGAAGGAAGAATGCCCGCAATTGAAGCAATCGCACGCACGACACATACGCTATAGACTATTGAATTCAATGAGGAACTAGTACGAAAATCATTGGCAAACCTAAATGAGAATTCACCTGCCGGTTCAGATAAAATACCGCCAGTCATATTGAAAAGATGCTCTAATGTTCTTGCTTGTACTGTCACCGCGATAATGCAAAAGTCGTTCTAGTCCGGAGTTTTACCAAGCGACTGGAAGAATGCCAAGGTTACTCCAATTTTCAAAAAAGGTGATAAGATGGTTTGTGCCAAGTACCGTTCAATATCGCTCACATCTGTCGTATGTAAGACAATCGAAAGAATAATCGCCCAAGACAAGAGGTTCGGAACTACATCAGCGACGGTAACATTATATCTGACTGTCAATACGGCTTTTGTTCCGGAAGATCAGTAGTATCGAATCTTCTTACATCTATGAATGATTGGATGCGGCGCTTTGATGGAAAACAACCAACTGATCTAGTTTACTTGGATTTTGAAAAGGCCTTGGACAGAGTTCCCTTCAAAAGACTACTATTTAAGCTTGACCACTATGACATTCGTGGACACCTTTTCGATTGGATTAAGAAATTCATCATAGATCGATATTTTCAAGTTCGAATCGGCGATTCAAGTTCGTATGCCTCAGAGATCAGTTCTAGGGCCAATTCTTTTTATAATTTATATCGCTGAAATACCTAACATCCTAGCATCCAGCTCATGTTTGTTCGCTGATGATACGAAACTTTTTGGAAAGCCGTTGCTTGGAAGTTTAACTCTGCAGGGTGACTTGGACAAAATATATGAATGGTCAGAAAAATGGTGTATATCGCTAAACAAAGCAAAGTGTTCAGTTTTGCATGTCGGACCAAATAATCCCCGAATCACGTATAGTCTTAACGGTACAGAATTAATATCCACCAACAAAATTGGCGACCTTGGAATGACAGTGACATCAGAACTAAAGTGGGAACAGCATCTTATCAATATTTCAAAAAAAGCCACTTCGATAATATACTTAATACGAAAAACATTCACTTTTATGACTTGTGAGGTTTACATTAAAATTTACAAAAACCTACGTAAGGCCTCTTCGGATTCCAAGTCTGGAGTCAAGGATATTGACTTACTGGAGAAAGTACAGGGTCGTGCAACGAAGCTTCCCCAAGAACTGAAAGACCTATGCTATACAGACAGGCTGGCACGCTTCCAACTTCCAACTTTGGAGCAACGACGAATGAGAGGTGACCTTATATGGAGACCTTCAAAACCTTCAAAACGGTCATTTCAACTGCCCTGAACTACAGAATCTATTCACGCGCAACAGGAATCCTCACCTTAGTGGACATTTCGACAAACTAAGCCAATGTGAGCACGAAACCTTTTCGGAACTTTCTACCGAACAGAGTAGTTGATGGCTGGAATTCTCTTCCCGTGGACGTTATTGGCGCTACTTCAGTGTTGGACTTTAAAATCAAAGTAGATAAACATTTCAATTTTGGCTGAATTAAGAATTAACTTTTATTTTGTACTCATAATTTTATTTCTTTATTTTATTCAATTTAAATTTAATTTTTTTTTTCATTTTGTTCAATTTAAACTTTGTTTTATTTATTTATTTATTTCGAAAAGGAAAATGTACAGAATAGCAATACTCCAATAACACATTTAGCCGAAAACAAAGAAAATGAGAATGAAAATGAATGTACTAAAGAAAGATGAAATGAATATACGTATACAAAGTATGTAGCAAAAATTAATAGGTTAAAAATATGGATTTTAAGTAAATTTTAAAGGAGCGCAAAGAATGATTATGAAAACTTAGACGATTATGGTTATACGCGCGAGGCAAACGAAGAAACGGGGAATTATGAATATACTATATTATAAATATGAATTTAGCGACGCGTATGGTACAATGAAGGTATTTTGAGATCTAGAACGGAGATTATTATCTCTAGATCTAAGCTCAGCAAAGAGATTGACTTTATACAAAAACAACATGTCTAAATAAGATCTTCTGTCCTTAAGAGGTGAAAGACTAAGCAGTTGCAACCTCATGTCATAAGAGGCATCTACGAAATTGAGTCTGCGATAGAGAGATCTAATGAAACGTCTCTGGACCGATTCCAATGCGGTTATAAGATACATAATATAGTATGGGTTCCACACAACTGAGCAGTATTCAAGGTGACATTTGACAAGACTATTCTATAAGTTAATATAAAGAGCTAAGTTACAAAACGGATATGCAGGTCTAAAATTAAGACCACATAACCTGTAAGCGCGCTTGCCGATTTCCATAATATGTACATCGAATTTTAATCGAGTGTCCAATATAACACCTAAATCCTTGAAGTTGAAGACTTAAAGGAGAAGGGAGTCATCAATGTGGTAATTAAACTGAAGATAAGATGATTTATTTGTATAACACATCTTGAAACATTCTTGCTTATTAAGGGATAGCTTATTTGCGGAGCACCAGGAGGATAGTTTATTGAGGTCATTTTGAAGAATGAGACAGTCAGCCAAAGATTCAACTGGTCTAAATAACTTCAGATCGTCAGCATACATTAAATAATCTGAATTAAATTATGAGAGAAGATCATTCACGAATAAAATGAAAAGTAGTGGACCCAAGGTTGAACCGTGTGGAACACCGGATGTCACGAGATAAGGAGCCGATGGACATCCTTGAAAGATAATCATTTGCTTACGATTATTAAGATAGGATGAGAACCAGTCTAATAGAGCACTACTTAGACGAAATGACTTCAATTTCTGAACAAGTGTATAGTAGTCAACTCTATCAAAAGCTTTCGAAAAGTCAGTATACACCGCGTGAAGATCAAGTCGGTTTTAAAGGGTCCTTGATACTGAATTTGTAAAAGAAACTAAATTCGTCTCAGTGGAACAACCCTTGAAAAATCCATGCTGATGAGAAGAAACAGAGCTGCAGACTTGTAGAAAGATCACATCATGCAGTAGTTTTTCAAATATTTTAGAGAAACAAGACAGAATAGAAATCGGGCGGAAGTTTTCAACGTTGTGCTTATCACCCTTCTTAAATATAGGTAAAACATGGGCGATCTTCCATAATGCAGGAAATATTCTTTGATTCAGAGACATGTTAAATAATCTTGCAAGTGGTTCAGCCAGAATATGGCCCAACCTCTTAACAAATACGTTTGGAATGTTATCAGGACCAGCGCCACCATGACAATCATTTCTTCGTTATTAATTTCGATACTTCTACTCTTGCACTAATTTTAGTAATATACATTCTATTTTGCTTATCAATATTTTTATTTGTTTTTTGTTTTTGTTTTGGATAACACAACAATTGTAGTAATATTGTACTTTGTGATGTCAGGTGTATCAGCAAAAGCTGGCTTCCTGATTATTATATAATAATAATATTTTGACCGGCAACTATGGCACCCAATGTGGGGCTCCAAATTTCTAACAGTCTACAGCAACACCCAAAATGTGGTATTAGCGACTAACCACTGCGTATGTTTTGTAAAACGTAGCGATGCTCTTTAAGTACATGTCTCAGAAACCACGATGGACCAGTACCAGCGGCCCCGTGGCCCCATTGTGTAGGCAGCGAAATTGGCACCCAATGTGAGATCAATACAACGGTACGATGGTCTCCCTAACAGTGGCGAGTAATGTCGAGTTCTTCATATTGCCCTGGGTTTCAGTGTGGAAGCGGCAACAGTGGTGTCCTATGCAGATTACGGCCCAGTAGGAAATTTGAGTAGAACTCCGTGAGGGAGCAAATAAGGAGGTATCTACTATCACTAACAATGGAGCAAAAAAAGGGATTAACAACAAAATTATGTAGAAAACCGTCACTTCTCTTTTTTGCTCCGAATGGATGAAAATGGGATTACAAAGACTATTTTTGAGTTTTCATTTTTTTCCCGGAAAGCGACTCATTTATTTGATGTCCAGTTTTTGTTTTAAAATCGCTAGGTACTTGGTTTGAGAATTTCCATCGAGCGCAATTTTAAAATTTTTATTATAATTTTACCTAATTAATTTGTTAATCCGTGTGTCGCCGACGCGCCGCGCTGTTTAGCTTTAGTTTGTTTTCGTTTTGTGAAAAGTGGTAAGTAAAATTTTAACATTTTCGTCCTGGTTAGTAATAGTCATTTTACGAAGACGCGCTTAGACTTGTTTTAATAGAATGTAGGAATGTGTTAAATTTCACCTTTAGAAAGTCTATAGCAAAATATCCTGTGCTACAAAGTAAAAATTTGTTCTTTGTTTCGTCACGACCTGTTCGAACTATCAAAAGACAAAGTTGCCTTGAAAAGCTTCAAGCTTTTTAGTGACTATTTTTTCGGTGAGCTAATTTAATTATTAGTATTTAATCGTATGCGAAAATATATCTACAAAAGTAAGTTACTATGATTTAACTTTGCAGAGGCAGTTAAAAGTACGGAATATGGAGATGGGCAGTTTGAAGAAGAGTTTAAGAAGGCATTCAAACTGCCGAAAGCCAGGTTCTACAGAAAAACATATAATGTCAAAAAACAAGCATGAAGCAAAAATTTCTATTATTATTTAATATTATAATTTTAACTTTGAAAAGTATTTTTTTTAATTTGAAGTGCAATGTTTTATTTTATTGCTTAATTAATAAATTTCGTATAAAAAGACTACATTTATTATTATAATATTTTCATTTATATATTACAATATAATTTATTTATGCCCTTTCAAGCTTTGGTCCAGTTCAATATCTCTAAGAAATTGTCCATAGGAGGTACATATGAGGCAATAATTGTTTTTTACTCTCATTGGACCTCGAGAGAGAACTCATTTTAATGTCCCACATACATTTTTTTTAAAATAAACCACTCCTCTTACATTGCAGATCAGATTCAACGATAAACAGGAGAAAAGGAGCACAAAGCGAGGTGTTCTAGCCTCTCTAAAGACGTGCGAGAGACTTCATTTTAAGCTCCCTTTCAAGTATTTTTGAATGCTTTCTTGAGAGGTATAATGGAGATCTGATTTGAGCGGACATGCTCTTGCAAAAAGGAGGTCAAATGGAGGAGAAAACGAGGTCTCCGAACCTCCCTGAAGAATACTCCAGGATTAATCCTGGGGTACTACTATTTACTAGTGGGGCGAGTTCTCCAGAATTAGTCCCATTTGAGATCTCGTTTTAAGCTCCCTTACAAGTATTTTTGAATGTTTTCTTAGGATGTATAATTGAGATCTGATTTCAGCGGACGTGCTCTTGCAAGGAGAAAACGAGGTCTCCAAACCTCCTTAAGGAGTAGTCCGGGATTAATCATGGGCTGCTCCTATTTCCTACTGGGCGTCTAAACTCAGTCTATATATTGTATAACGTAGCGACACTCTCTAAATATTTAGCAAGGAAACTTAACACAGTCCAACAGAAATGGCTCCAAACGTGGAGGTGACAACAGTGGCAAAAAGTAGGATTAGTGACTAAACTCGTTCTATGTTGTACCACGTACAGAGATAAATTAATTTAAGGAAGCGTTTGCTGGATCTAACACTGAAGACAGTAAGAGTGCAATTAAAGTCTTAGTGTCTGTGATGATGATTTTACAGGATAGACCTGTACAATTGAGATTCGATTAGGTTTTTTGCGTTTCAGGTGCTATAATCAGAACAGTTTGAGTTCTATCAGTCTTAAGATAAATTGCGGAGAAACACATAACCTATAATTCTACATCAAAACACTTAAAAAATCTTAAATTTCGCTAAAACGTAAAAATCTAAAAGAGAGCCCGCAAAGTGCATATTTTATTTCGTATTCTCAAAAAAGACCCTTTCCACCGACTAAACGAATTATCCAAATTCTGATGACGCCCGTGGAAAGATAAACGTTCACGCGTTCATATTAGAACATTACGACCATACAGAAATTACACCAGGGTAAAAATTCATAACTCATAAAAAGAATACGAAAAGTGGGTACTCACCTATTTTCGCTTGAGTGGCTCCTACGAGTGACAGGATCAGGACACCTGCATAAAATACACAAACAGTTGTAGCGAAGCTATGACTCCGTGGCTTTTTCGAAATCATTCTTAAGCCCATTTCCAGAATCATTTCGACGATGTATCCAATGTGTGTACGTGTTTGGCGTTCGCAAAATATGCGAGAATGTCTTCAACTTTTCGTCGCCGTTCCGACACGAAAATGTAAACACGTTCCTTTGATTGTTACCCCAACACGGGCATTAGTGAGTAAGATTTTCGTCGCTGGTGCAAAGTGTATCCTTAACATATTCCACCCTTAGGTCCTTTACAACTAGGCCGTTCTTCAACTTACCACGGCGATTTCTTGTAAACCGCCCTCTACCGTTCACACACCTTATGTTACAGGGCACAACTTACCCCCTTGCAGAATTCAAGAGGAAATATTTTGAATTTTTCTTCTTTTTGTTTTTCCTTTTTGCAGTCTTATATGCGGGAGTAGTGAACTCGTAAAGAAAAAACAAAACCGTAAGAAATACGAAGGGTAAATGTCCTGGGAGGCAAACGAAGGGCACACGAAATGGTAATCACTCACGAAGGACAATGATTTCCGTCACTCGTATGAAAGTTGAAAAGTGTATGGCGGGGGAGTGAGTGACGGGCTAGGCGTGTACGTCGACGTCCTTGCACTTTTCTTACACCGAAACGGAAACTTTGTAGTCTCATTAGAATCGACCCGGGCACTTAATCCGCGTTTTACGAGCAAAGCTGTTGGCTTAAATCCGCGCGCGAACGTGAGAAATTGTTCCGTTTTTATTGCGGGGCGAAATTATGACAGCGACAAATGTTGCAGAGGGGTGCGAAATACGAATCGCATCTGTTGATAGAATCGAACCGGTCTGACGAGATGACGAGATGGTGGAAAAATGTTTTATTAACTTTTCGGATGGCACTCATTTTCCATAGCGACATTTTCACATTTTCATAATTTCGGCGCGAACGCGGAACGGCAAGAAGTTTCGTTTCGCGTTACGAACGATTTTATTTCGGAAATAAACTGAATAACTCCCCCACACACCCTCGCACACATACAAGAACACACAATGCGAACGAGCAGATCCTTGGCTCAGTAGCTTGCTAGCTGATTCCTTGCTGGATATACTTGAAATGCCCCTGGCTTTATGGTGATATGTTGTAGTCGTTGCTCCATTTTTTATTAAATATTCACCGGGGAAGGATATCAAGTTTTGATGTCGAGCTATTATTTTCTTCGGGTAAGTATGTCCTTGAAGTCATCTTGTAACATTCTTGTGGGTTTTGTCTATTCATGAAGAATGACTGAACTGTAACGAGAAGAAATAAAAAAAACGAAAGGTATTTCATTAAAGGGGTTTGGAATGGGGTGAAATTCTTACATTTAGGAATTTTTTTTATATTTAAAATTATGTTGTGATTTCGTGAAGTTTGTAGTATTTTTAGAGTGGTGTTCAGATTAAGTTACTGGAAATTCAGTACGAACGCAATATGAAACCCTTTGTGATTATTGCGAAGTTTCCAAATTCCTATCATCCTCGTTTTCTTGTCTGGCCCCAACACCCAATAATCCTTTTCCGCCCGTCGACCGTAAGAATGGAACTTCTCAAGCCCATTTGTCAGCCCCAAACAAGCAGAATTATTCATCCATGAGCCGAAATGACATACTCACCCCATCCGACAAGCTATAACGTGCTACTATGCTAGCTGCTCAGTCGTTTCAGTGGCCGCTCGTGGGACTCATGTCATCCAATGACGACATAGTCAACGAATAACATATGAAAGGTATTCTCCATTTTGGTGAAAAAATGACGATTTCTTCCGATAGATGGAGGATGACTTTCCGTCCGCCAGGTTTGCGTCCAAATAAAAGACAAAGGCCTAGTCTTCCGGACGTTCTGCGGACCAATTCGTTACAGATTCCGGTGAAACCCACAGCGAAATTCGCAAAAAACATACTCAAACCCTTTACATCCGCCCTTTACGGAGTGAACATCAAAATAATTTCTATGCTCGTCGAACTATAACTAACTCGATATCTCAGAAGACCTAAGAGATATGACGAAATTCGTTAAAATATAAGGCCTCTTTCCTACGCAAATCTGAATATATTTTTGAGGTTTAAAACCATAAACATAATGGCAATAAATGATTGAAGGCATCATGAGCTAGTTGGAATAGATTAGGTAACGATAAATATTTCGCTTAAAACTCATTTGGCTGTAAGAGGTCGGAAAAACAAATGCTGAGAGTTGATCCCACATACACCAGAAAAAGGATTTGATGACATACTAGTGAGCAGGCAGTGTACTTCAAGTATCTCAGGTGAAATTATATCGCGGCGGAAGGAATTTGGGAAGATCCTTAGAGAAGTCACCTTTAAAGTAAAGTTAACAAACCCCAGATCAGTCAGTCTTTGCGGGCATCAAACAATGCCGTCAGACTCAAAAAATCTGAGTGCTGGACTGCTAAGCCGTACGGGCATAGTAATATCCTGTGGCAGCTCCGCTCTGCCTGGCTCTCTTGCAGAACCAGTTTACGTTCCGCTAGGAGTTGTCTAGGGTGACATACTCTCCCACTTCCAATCAGCGGCTAACTCCAGATGAAAAAGCCTAACTACCTGTGGCCATCTTATAACCGAGCCAAGTCACATGAACTTCTATACAAAACCCGGGCAGACGTCTCCAGAATCACGGCGATCAGTACAGCGAGAGTCGCTCGTTCATTGCCTTTGCGAATGTCCGGCTTTAGTTAGAGCCCGAGAGCGTGCACTATGCAAACCATGCTGCGGCGACCGAGAGTTCTTACTCTTCCTAAACAGTACAGGGTGAAAATAACGTACCAATTTTCATCTTTTAAATTCGCCAGTTACAACAACGCCTAACATCCGGATTTAATACGAGGTTATGGTTCCAAAACGCCCATTGAGCTAATTGAGCTCTGTCTGGAGCACAGGGCTGCCACTTAAACCAACCGACTAACTAATCTGCACACTCTGTCCAGGAAGGACAAAGCAGATTCTGAGATAACTCGACAAATGTGAGAATTTTCTTCCAATCGAAGGCAAATGTAAATTTTGTAGAAGGAGATTTACTTTTCGCATGTGTAAAGGAATGCCAGGCTCTATATTGCTCGATGATAGAGATATGATCAATTCAATGTAATGATTCAGCCAAGTTAACTCTTTGAATCAACATTGTATGTAGTTACTCCTCCAAATCGTGAGAGATAAAAGACAGCTCTGTGTTTTCGATGTAATGAATTTGACTGTAATCTGCCTGGACCAGTCAATAATTTCAACGCTATCTGAGTTCAATAAGGCTAATGTTGTGTAAGACGCGATTATTGCGAACTTGACCCACTCCAACAAATATTTTACTTTCGGGATACTCTGCCTATGCATAACCCAATTTTATCTTATCTGCATGATTGGTTTGATATTTATCGTAATCCAAACTTTTTCACTCCACACCCGCACATGGCGGTACCGTCAAAACACTCTTTAAAAAAATTTGTTTCTAATATTTTATGCTACCTACAAATAATCTAGGTTTCATCCTTTTGACATTAACTGTTCGGGAGTTATGGATTTTAAAATGTCTTCTTGGAATTTGATCTCAATAAACCTATACAAGATTTATCGAAGTTAGTTAAAACTTGAACAATGCCATCGAAAAATGAAACGTCAAAAACATCGAAAAATACTTAAATTGGTTTTTGTCGATTATGTTCAAAGCATTTGGAAGACCTAAGAAAAATATCGGAATTCGTGAAAATGTACACAAATCCTCGCGCTTATACCCATGTACGAAAAGCAGAACGACACAGCACAGGCTTAGTACTGGTGCCAGAGTTGTCAGTACTGGCTAATGTTTCGGCCCCAGTATGTGGCCTAGACCAAATCATTGCCGAGTCAATGTCGGTTTGGTCACAAGGGTCCTACTCTTGGTGAAACTCTGGCCCGATACTGGGCGTCAGTAAAAAAAAGAAACGAAAATAAATTTTTTTTTTTTTTCTTTTTTTTTAACTACGAATTTATTTATATAATAAGCCAATTCTAGGCCCTAAATAGGCCCAGCAACTCGAACCAAAGTCAGCTCAGATCAAGTGGGAGTGCTGATCACCAGGATTGGCCCGACACTGGTCTGGTGGTTTGTCAGTACCAAAACAATACCGATCGACAAGTCTTGGCGGACAATGCAATGCCAATTCTGGGCAGTGTACGGAACTCTGGTTAGACTCCGGCATTTCGCACATGGTTATAAATATTCCGCAGAAGTAAAATTAATTTCATAACTCGACATGCCTAAAAGATATAACGAAATTCGTGAAAATGTGGAAAAAAAACCCTTTTCTTGGACAATTTTTTTTTACTCCACTTCCGTACGCCAATGAATATCTGAACTTTTTTTTGCTTTTACTCCTGTTGTACATCTACATATATGTACTGAGTTTCAACTTTCAAACAGAAGCCGTTTCTGACATACTAAAAATCACCCCCACCCCTGTCATATATTTTTTTTTGTTGGATGCCTCTACATATAGTGGCTTTACATAGTCATAAATTTTCCCATTTATACAGCTGATATTCCAAAACATCCTGATAGTGAACTTGCTGTGTACGCTGACGATACCGCTTTATACTCAACCTCAAACGATACCACGTTGATAATTCAAAATTTGCAATCCCAGTTAGATCTGTTGCAAAGTTTCTATTATAAATGGAAAATTAAAATAAATCCGGCTAAAACTCAAATTATATTTTTTACCAAGAAACGCGCAAAACGCAGTCTACCAAAACCCTCAATAAATATTTTTGGAGAACCGATTCAGTGGTCAAAAAATATAAGATATATCGGTATTATTTTTGATACAAAATTAACTTTCCGTGACCATACGGAAATTCAAAATTTCTAAGAGCATACATGCTCTTTATCCAATCATAAATCGGAAATCAAAGCTCTCCGAAGAAAATAAACTTTTGATTTTCAAAACAGCCATGCAGCCTATCATTTTATATAGAGCCCCAATTTGGAACTCGTGTGCTAAAACTCACATGAAAAAGCTACAAGTATTATAAAATACATGTTTAAAAATAATTTTAAACAAACCGTTTTATTGTCCAACACGACATCTCCACGATTTAGCTAAAGTTCGTTCAATTTCACACCTATCGGAAAAAAGCTATGAACAATTTTCGCGAAAGATGCCTTTACTTAGACAACCCCCTAGTTACAGAACTATTCAGTACTACGAGTATTTTAAACGTAGAGTGATTTCTAAGTTGCCTAAATAAGTTAGTTTTGTTGTAAAGTAGTTTTAAGTTAGTTTTAAGTTCTTATTAACAGGTTTTTAAAAAGAATTTTCCTAAATGAAGTATCACTTTAATTAATAACATAATTTGTCAAGAAATAGAAATACTACACTATAGTTGTAAAGACAATAATTTTTTCCACGTCTGATCCCTAAAAAAAAATTTTATAAACTGTAAATATCTTATAGAATAACTGGAATAATTAAACAAGTAAATAAGTAAGCAGTCATAAATTTTTAGCTTCCAAGAAATAAAAATCTGAATTTTTCTTATCCGGGGATTCCCATTATCACGTCCAACTCCACACCCCATTTTTTTCTACTAGAGGTCTAGTAGGCTTAACACCTATACATTTTTTTTGCTACCACCCACGTGCGAATGCCGGTGTCTAACCAGAGTTGCATACACGGCCCAGAATGGGCATCGCATTGGCCGCCAAGACTTGTCGAGCGGTATTGTTTTGGTACTGATCAACCACCAGACCAGTATTGTACCAATCTTGGTGATCAGTACTCCCACGCTATATATATTTTCGATCTGAGCCGACTTTGGTCCGAGTTGCTGGGCGTATGTCGGGCCAAGAATTGGCTTATTATTGGTGTCTAAGCTCTTCCGGCATTGGCTTGACGGTCGGCTCTGTATTGTGCACAGCTTGGTAGAAATATTTTTTGTTTCTCTCTCTCTTTCTCTGGTCGCTATTGATAATTATCACTGGCTTAGAGTTCCCAATGGGCTCCGAAACAGTAATAGCCATCAGTATATGACCGACACTCACGCAGATACTGGGGTAAAGTATGGTCCAATAGTGGGTCTTCACGACGCCCCAAAACTGGTAGTCAGTATCGGGCCAGAGTTTCACCAAGAGTAAGACCGGTGTGATGAAATCGACATTGGCCCCGCAATGATTCGGTCTAGTCTAGACCACATACTGGACCCGGAACATTAGCCAGTACTGGCAACTCTGGCACCAGTACTAAACCTGTGCTTTGCCGTTCTGCCTTTCGTACATGGGCACCCACTTCTGTCCTCTACCTTACCTGCCAAAAATTTTGCATTTAATAGACTCCATTTGAATTCCTAGTTAATGAAACCAAATTTTATCTTTCTGATACCATAGGATCGGAAGATATTGTAATCCAAATTTTTCCCGCTGCCCCACTTTTCCTCTTACACCACCAAAAGCTACCACTCGTAGGGGTTCAACCAATCTATCAACCAAAAAAAATTTAACTCAATAACTCAACCGGTTTGTGAGCTACGTGCATTCAAACGCTTTTGCATGCGACGTATACGGCGGATAGACGGACATTTTTTTTTCCGTTTTGGGTTTACTAGTCCTAAAACGTGAAATTACAAAGTTTCACGTTTTTTTGCAATTTCAGATCGTGACAATACTTAATTATTAAAAAATAATAAAGTAAAATTCGAATTATCAACTTCCTACCGGCGGCGGTTCCTAAGATATGGTAACTAACATTTTTCAAGACGCTTCATCACCTTCTTTCAAACACCTACTCCACAGAAAATGTGGCTACTTAAAAGTTTTCACCCAATGTACCCAAAAAACTTTGATGCTTACAGTGCTTGGGGGCTACGAGCATTTAAATGAGTTTACGTACGGCGTACAGACAGACTACATTTGTTTGAGATCTCCAAGTCCTAGGACATGAAAAACAGATTTTTCAGGGTGACCGATTTAAATCGATCATAATAATTTATCCTACCAAAATTATAAAATCAAAACAATTACCTTGAGGTCTAATTCGTATTGCGATATTCAGGAAAACCAATCGATTTTCTTAAAGCCAAAATAAAATTTAATTACTCCTGATTTTCCTAATTTATCACACTAATAAATTTATGAAAATATCATCTAATTTTGTTGACACATCACGGAACCGCCGGGAGAGATAAGTTTTAGTTTACGCAAACATTTACCTTTAATGGCAAACATTAACACAAAATTATTCCCAGATAGAGACATTGGTAATTGGAGCATAGATTCGGGCGTATGCACAGGGGAAAATTCGCAAATTATGTCAAATTGGAATAACATCACACATATGAAAGGATCTCGATAGCCCCAGCTCTCTTCAAAACAGTCCCCAAACGAGTAATAGTTTCCCATAGTATCATAAGCCTCCATCCCAGGAATCGGTAGAATTTCATCAAACATTTGCCCGAAAGCGTTTTCCCAAAATACACATATCTTCTTCAATTACTGTCATAAGGAGACCGGAATACGTGTGACACACGTATGTGGAGCGAAGCTAGCAACGGGTTCCGATTGTACCATCGAGTTGACACCAGCTAACCACAATGTATCACCTGTCAGGATACCATCTGAATCGCAGTCATAAAAGGTAAGTACTTAGCCGGTCGATCAACTTCAACACATCTTGTTCATAAGTTGGACGGACGCGTTGTTGGTATTTTCCGTACTTACTTCAGCTAGTAGACCTGATTCACCTGACAAACTCGTGCGAACCGAAAGGCTCAGTATAGCGGAAAAACATTTTACTGAAATGTATGGTGCTTCGAACAAAGGATCCTTCATGCATAGAGCAGGCGGTTAGGCAAACGTGAAAACAACTTAAAGCGTCATATTGCATGCATTGAGGACCATACCTGACAACCACCCACCCATCCCCGCTAACCGAAGAGCCACATTCCTGTCTATATGGTTACCGTGTCAGAAACAGTAACACAAAGCTGCTGCTTCAAAATATGTGCATAACTCGTTCTGCTATTTTTGTTCAAAAAAATGCATGGAACGATATGGAAAACCCTCACATTGGCTTCACTTTTTTTCGAATCGTTTTCAACTTCGTCGCTTAAACGATTTTAACTTTGTTTCGAAACTACGGACCGAACGTGCAGACATTTGTTGCCGTACAAAAAGCTACACGAATGCCAGCGACAGGTTTCAATCCAAATTTAGTATGCTGCCGGTGAAAAGCTGTACAACTTGTCAGATCTGGCGCTGTATGAGCGCTCTAAGCGAGAAATGAAAATCGAAATCAAATTCATTAAAGTCTTGCGGAAAATTCGTTGGTGTGATGTGACAGGTACTTTCCGTAATACAAATTTAATGAATTTGGAAATTATTAAATTGGATTTTTTTCGATGCGCACATCCTAGGCGACCAGGTATCTAAGGGATGAAGCCGCATCCGATTAATAGGGAACTAGTACTACCTTCAATATTATACCATTCTGTTGGTTGAAAATCAAAAACCACGAAAAAGGTTAATTGCTATGTTTCAAACTCGCTTGTTTTGCTAATGCGCCCTTCTGGCTTTTTTCCGAAACATCATTCCCTTAAATCAAAAATGATTCACAAAAGTATTACCGGTTTATTTTGCCAACTTTTAGTGCATTTTCACTGAGTCGAAATCAAATGATTTAGGAATCACGTTCAACTGTTCACACTAATTATTCTGTTGATAATTTTACAGCCAAAAGTCAGTGTGTTTTCATGAAAATATTACTGGTACAAATTAGTGGAGCATAAAATGAGAAGTAAAGCGCCATTAGAATAGCAAGTACCATCTTCAGGCATGGTCCACATATACCATCGAATGTACTTGAAAGATTTTGCGACGCAGAGCTAACACATAAGATCAGTTTTTACTGGAAAAGCGAGCCGAGTCATTTTCATTCACAGTGACTGTGTGTTAGAGCGAACAGTATACAGTAACGCGAAGCATTGTCAAGTGTAATAATTATTGAATCAAGTGATTTTGAGCTGCCAAGTGCTTCAATAATAAATTAACGATTTGTGTTTTACTTTATTATTTCAATAATACAGTAATTTGATCGATATGTAAAAAAAAATAATTTGCTACCCACAACATTTTTTTTTACGTTTCATGACTGTACATACGAAAAAATCAAAAAAAAATTTCAGTCCGTCTGTCCGCCGTACGCCGTACGCAAAATCGTTGGAAGGCACGCAGCTCCCAAACCCTTTGAGGTATTAAATTAAATTTTTTTTATGAATATACTGTGTAGGCACCTTGACGTGACCATATTTTGAAGGGTGGGGGTGTAAGGGGGAAAGTAGGGAAGCGTTTTAGACGGAACATTTTGGTTTGTAGATCTCAGCAACCGCTTACACTAGGAAGGTGAAACTTAGAACTTATATAGGGCTTCCATAGTGGACCCATTTGCAAAAAAATGACGATATGGGAAGGGGGTTTGGGAGGAAGGGGGGGTAATAATGTGTCCGAAACGCTCGAAAGCCGTGGTAGACACATTCTAAAATCCATATCTCATAAACTGTTAATTTCACAAAATTGAAACTTAGTGAATATCTGTAGGTATACTAGGGGAATAGATCGGAAACAAATTTTTGAGACGGAGCAGTGGCGTACGGGGGTGGGGGGTAAAAAACTTTATATAACAATATCTCACGAACCGATTTCACTAGGCAAATAAAATTCGGTTTGTGTATAAAGGTTGATAAATAAAGTGTGCTGAAAATAAAATTTTTTAAGGGAGCGGTGGAGCATGAAAGTGGAGGGGATAAGAATTTTTCTAAATAATTACGTCTCATATCTCAAGAACAGTGTAATAGACGCTTATCAGAAGAAAAAAAAATTGGGGGTGAGGGTGTAGAGGGTAAGAGTGGGGGAGGGTGAATAGGAAAATTTTCTGAATTTTATATCGCGAGAACCTATAATGATGTAAAGCTGAGACTTGGTATTTAGATAGAGCTCTAGTAGTAGCATGTTGGAAAAATATAATCTTTTTTAGGGGTAGTATGGTACGAAGGTGAGGGGTGTTTCTCCTAACTATAGAACGGCTTATGCAACAAAGTTGAAACTCAGTATGTATATGTAAATTAACTAGAAAAGTAATTAAGATAAAAAAAAATTTCAAATATCCATTGGCGTTTGGAAGGGGGGCGAAAAAAATGATCAGTGAAATCGTCATAGCTATTGAGTTTTTTAAAATTTTGGGGGTGTGGATTTTTTAAAATTCTACCCCTAAGTGTGCTGGAAGTAGTAAAGTAAAGGGGTTGTATACTTTTTCACGAATTCTGCTATTTCCTCCAGTTCTAATTAGATTTCGACTAACTTTTCACTTTCACGGGCTTGCGTAATAATCGCCTAAAACTTGTTTTTAAGTTTTTTCTTTTTTCAGCCCCTAAGAGGGTATAAAAGGGTTGAACAAGTTTCGACGAATTCCATCATATCCTTCAGAAGTGATAAGTAATTGAATTGGGTTTTACTTTCTCGTGCTGTCTTCATATTTATTTATTAACTCCTTTCAGGATTTTTGGATATTCAACCCCCAAGAGGGGGTTGCATATGTTTTCACAGATTCCTATATATTGCTTAGATCTGATGATATATCGAATCTATTTGTGGGGTGAACAACTTTGGATTACAATATCTTCCGAACCAATTACACCAGGAAGATAAAATTTAGTTTCTGTATATAGGATCACAAGAGCTATCAAAGCAATTTTACTTCTGCGGGCTCTTTATATAAGCGCCTAAAAACGTTCTTCAAAATTTTTCGATATCCAACCCCTAAAGGGCTGTAAAGTGGTTGTGTACATATTCACGAATTCTGATATATTCCTTAGGTATATTGAAATTTGGAGTTCACTTTCACTTCTATAAGCTTTAAACATAGTCGGGGAAAAAACCGATTTAAGTATTTTTCCCTATTAGGGAAAAGTTTCAAATATCATCATCATCATCATCAATGGCGCGACAGCCCAAATCGGGCCAGGGCCTGCAGGATACATTGTCTGAAGTCATCTCGGTTCAACGCCCGCGTCCTCCAATTTGTGCATCTAAGAAGCGATCTGCAATCTGCGTCAATTGAGTCCTCGTATCTTTTCCGCGGTTTTCCCACCGGTCGTTTGCCATGAGCTCTACCTTTCAGTGTGCGTTTGGGAATTCTTCCGTCGTCCATTCGCTCCACATGGCCTGCCCATTGTAGCTTACGAAATTTTATTAGAGTCGATGCGTTTCAAATAGCCTCCTGGTTATTCATTAGGTTGTCAGTCTCATAGTAACATAAACCACATCTCACCATTAAACACGTTTCGGACTTCTACCCATAAAATAATATAGTTGCGCCCAGACTGTTGGCATATTTTTTAAATATTCAATCCTAGTGGGTGTAAAGGGGTGGTATGCTTTTTAAAGCTTCGACATAATTTCTTAGGTTTGATGAGATATTAGATCAACACCATTTCTCCACTTATTGTTATTCGACCCCCAAGGGTTTGCATATGTTTTTACAATTTTTGCCATCCCTTAGTTCTGATGAGATATAAAATTGGTTATTATGGCATTTGATGTAATGACATAAAAACGAATTTCACTATTTTTCAAATTTTAAGAAGCAAGAGGGTGTCAAGGGTTTGCTTCCGTTTTCACAAATTTTTCAAAATCCCTCGTGTCTTATGAGATATCAAGTTGCTTCTTATGAAATCGTTTAAAAACCTATTTCACAATTTTTCGGGTTTGTATACGTTCTAACAATTCGTCATATCTCTGAAGTGTGATAAGGCAATAAATTCGTTTTTACTTCTATGGGCTTTTAGTGTACATAATATACCGAAATTTTAATTAGCTACACGGCCTTTTTCAATGTCTATTTTAAATTACAATCTCTATTTTACACTACAATCTCTATTTTAAATATTTTTATTTTAAGAACAAAATTAACTTTTCAAGAAACGTCATAATCTCGAAACAATTGATGATATACTCCGACTTTGACCGCTCCCGAACTTTGACCCAAAAAATAATAAAGTTTCGCCCAGACCCTTGGCAGATTTTTATTACATGAACTATTAGATTAAATGTCGACGGATCTCTAAGTTGCAAAAAAAAAGGGACTAATTTTTTTTTGTCTAATCTCTACAAAATACAATATATAATTGTGAGCCTCTTTCGATCTGGATTGGTTCCTAGTTGAGCTTATAGAAAGCGTTATTATTTATAAAATTTGTTTTATAAAATTGCATTTGTGTAAACTTTTGGTGTTCCTCCAGAGAGTCATTTCGGTCCACTTCTCTTTCTTCTTTACATCAATGATATTTTTATTTTATTTCAAGATGTTTCACTTCTAGGATTAAAATGATGTTGAATTCAAGATCTACAATCAACTTTCACTGGAACAGTATATGCTATTGTTCTAGTCTTCAAAAAGAAACTACTTTCTGCGATTGGTATCAACTTAATTCTTTTAGTATAAATTGTCAAAGTCAAAGTCTTATCTATCTATTTGGCGCTGTAAGTATCATACTGCGCATAATAATTAACGACATTAGGTTGAATATAGCGAGAAAAAGTACAGTGTCACATGGCCCCCGCAGCCCCGACGCCTTTTTTTTAAAAATGCAATTTTTTATAAATACTTAAATAAATAGCGAGAAAAAGATATTTCTGTCCTAATTGATTATCCTAAGAATATGTAGACTACACTGTTTTAAAAAAATTTTAAATTTTAAATTTTAGATCCAATTTTTACTTGAAATTTCCAGTATATTTCATTTTTTCAAGTAAAAGTACACATTTCAATCACTTTTACACGACATTACTGCAATTATTATACAGGGTGTTTGGTACTCTGTGTGCCATATTGTAAGGGGTTATTCCTTAAAATATTTGGAGAAAAAAATTGTTCTACAGGAAGGGTCAATTTTCTATATCAGTGGAGATACAGGGTGGTTAAGAAAAATTTGTTTGACCGGTACCCTAACTCGTTTATTAGGGAATCGAATTACCTTTCATTTGATGTAACAGTCTAAATTGTAACTGCACCCAATCTTGAGATATTTACTCGAAAACACAAATTTTTGCTACGTCAACCCTAAAAATTCAGTGATCAATGTAGTTTTTCTCAGAAAACCCCATTATAAAAGTGTCATTTTAATTTTATTTTTTTATGAACCGTATTATTACCTACAAAGGCTGCATACATATGTATGAGTTACGATTAACATTTTAGAAATAATAGGTATATTATTCATGTACTTTTTAACTGAGCCGTACAATTAACATGAAACTGCTCGCAAAATTACGCACCATTTCGTGTAAAATTTATTATATTTATATATGAATTGAAAATTACTTTTTTTTCGTGTAATTCTACCTATCTATTTGAAATTTACGTCGAAAAACATGTAACATATCTGAAAACGCAATGTTGGACGCTTCATTCGATTTTGTTTTCTACTGAAATGAAAATGAAACGCCTTCGGTGGCGTAGAAGCTACGCGCGTTAAACCTACGCAGCAAAGCCACAATTGATAGCGGGTTCGATTCCTACTTACAGGTAAGAGATTTAAGAAATAATATTAGAAGTAGAAATAAATTTTTCTTAAAGAGTGCTAATTATACACTATTTTTTAGCGTGTACATTCAAGAGAATATCCACTGAATTTGCTGCTTTCGAAGTTGAAATTTACTGATTGCAAATTGAAATTTACTGACCGAAAATTGAAAATTACATTGAAATTGACTACTACATCCCAATGTAAATTTACTTAAAAAGATGTGGCATATTTGCCTACTATCCAAAAGATGTAAAATTCAACGAATTTTTTGTACTGTGTAGTTACCAACGACATGTGGTATTATTTACCGGGAAATAGAGCAATTTGTTAACTGTTTTAATCGACGAATAATCCGAGTGACCCATTTCACATTCTATCTTACACAATTGATTATTACAGTCCAAAAATGGCTAAACATTTGTGCATAAAATTGAAAGGGAAATCATCTCAGGTTTTAAAAAAAATCACAGCACACCAATTTCATTGATGATTACATGATTTTGCAGCTATAAGAATTCCTTGGATTCGATAGAATCCTTTTCAACCTTTCTTTCTATGGGTCCACCGATCAGCCATTATCCTTGATAACGTTCATTGTGGTACAAATAACAATTTCGAAGGAAAATATCTGCTTATCACATGCATGCCATATAAAGGGCCATCCTCTAACAATTGAATGTTATTAGTAAACGCCTTCACATGTAAAATCCCTGCATAAAGTCCTGGCCACAAAGAATCGATTTGGGTTCGAAACCATAATGAAAAAGGGGTTACTTTCATGTTTCATTTCTCGGAAAATTCTTGGCCAAACAGCATAAAAAAAAAATGGAAAATCGAGGGCGTGTGGAACAGCGTTATTCAATGTGAGCCCGTGAAAATCACATAGTTCCACGCATACACATATCCTGCCAAATGTATAATTCGTTTCCCATGCAAATTTTAGACTTCTTGTATCAACGTTATCGCTAGCATCAATCTTTTTCCTTTTTACATCTTTATGCCAGCTTTCTTTTCCTTTCATTTTTTTTTTGGTACATTTCGAAAAGAAAATCAACTGAAATTGTAGTGACTTCCATTGAATGGTACATTTCAATTTCAAGGGGACTTAAACACGTTCAAACATTACCGGGAAACTTCGTGTCTAACTTTAACGGGCCTCCGACACACTTTCTTCAGCGAGTATGTGGATTTTGTAAGCGAGATTGCTATCTGGTATCTCCCCAAAGTAGGCATCACACTACCCATTCGTATAAGCAAGGACCAACCCACAACGAAGGTCGTATAAGCCTTGTTGGTTCAACTCTCCCCGAAGGGCACGAAATTATTTCACATAAGGCATACAGAGGACTTGAGTTGTATAGTGGAGTAGAGG